>OX388222.1:12125830-14525830 GCA_947578815.1 Epinotia ramella
GTATAACCCCGCTAAGCTATAGCTTCCAAGAAGCGTGGCATACCGAAGATGCGCCAGGTATCGGTCCGATACAAAACAAAACGTGTTTTTACCTTGATGGAAGCTTCATCCGCCGTTGTACAGGGCGGCTTCGATATGTGTACCTGTATGTCTGAGTATTAGTGTGTGTGTCGAGGCCGTCGCGTGTCCTGGTGAATCCTTCCTGGCTCCTTGATGATAGCCCACCAAACTACCGTCACTAACTTTATCACTTCAGGCTCCAAACACGGGCAGGCAAACACAAAACTCCTCGATAGGAGCGCCTGGCCTCAATTATGAACTGATTCCAATTAACATAAATCAAATGTCCCGAATGCTTTCTCAAAAATCAAATACAAAAATCAAAGAATCGCGTGTTCAATCCAACCAAAGCCTTCTAGGTTATACTAACTAAAAAATGACAGACGTCAAACGTCAAATAGTGACGTGTCTTTTTCTGCCCAAATTATGAGTGATACCCGCGGTAAAAAGCCGGTACCGAACACCCTGGATTAAAATATAGGATAGTTTTTATCTCGGGTTCACGCACACGAAGTCGCGGGCGGAAGCTTGTATATATGTATAGTCCAGTTCATAAATACATATATGTATACTTGAAACCATAATTAGATTCGAAAAAAATAATCTGAAAATTGCCATTAAAGTGAAATAAAGCCGACACTGGCAAACTTACACTCTTCCAAATGATGGACGTAGCTAATAGTTTTTAGCTTGGAATCTAATTATGGATTCAAGTATAAGCCCGAACAGGTGCAAAGGTGATATATATATTATGTAAGTCAAAAATATCTGAGCAACCTTATGCTCTTAATAATAAAATCGTGTTCACATATTTGTATCTATGTCAAATAATATAACCAATAATGTTGAATTTTCCCGAAAAAGGATTAAAGATATTGTCAAATGGTATTGGTAAAGCAGGGGAATAAATTATCACAAAGTTATAAGTGTCCAAAGTTTTAAGAGGGGGTATATATTCTGTCCCATTTCCGCAAAACGCACCTTCATATGAAACGATTGTCATATAATATGATGCTCGCAGATCGTGACGTCACGATCTGCGAGCATCGTTTTCTCTCTCTAACGTGCAATATTAAAACGGTTGTAGCTTCGTAATTCTTTGAGATATCTCAATGGGATTTTCGTTACTAGGCGTGTTTTTTTGCGTTCTTTCTTTTGGAGTAATAATACATCTTGAGACTACACCTTTATTGCTAGATATCTTTTTGACACTAAGCATTGGCGATGATATTACAGCGGCAAATTGCACCCAGATTGCATTTTTCTCAAGCAAATGGTGTCTACTGATACTTCACACACATTTTACTTTGAATAAAAGTGCAATATAAATACCACTTTGTCTACTCATAGTCCTTTACCGTTGAAAGCACTTTTGTACTCGACAGTGCTGTAATATGACACTGATAGCGAGATGGAAATCACGTGCAAATAGGATAGATAAAGTATGAAGTGGGTTCGCGTCTTAGGTTTTGATGTGATACGCCATTGCGTTCCGAAGGGCTACATTGTTTTCAGCGAAGCTTGGTGAGTAATACGTATATAGGGTAAATCGACAATAACTGGCCCCCTCATACTAAAAATGAACTCCTACTCGTCCATACAAACAGAATTCAATTTAGTATAACGTGGCCAGTTATTGATGGGTGGCCAGTAATTAACACCATACTAAAAATAATTCTATAATAGTTGAGTAGAGTTCATTTTTAGTATGAGGTGGCTAGTTATTGGCGATTTACTCTACTTAGATTTAAAACTGTATAAGATTCTGGCAAATAACAAATTGTTCATCACTATCATATCAGACAAAAGACGTCCACCTCTGGAACGAAGCCTCCCCCAAAGAGTGCCACAATGACCGGGCAAAAGGCAATGGCGGAGGCTTTGCTAGGAGTTTCTCTGCGTGATTGCTATCCGCAGCAAGGTAGGTAACATATATCTCTTCGAATCACTAAAACCAATTGTTGTAAGGGCTTGTATATAGTATATTACGTCATGATATAATTATCATGATATATAAATACACTAGCTTTGAACGCGTAAAAATTATGGTTTAAATGATATTCTTATGTTTAATCATACTACACTGACTTACACACAGAGGGTAGTAGAGTTGCCTAGGTATTTGTATGACTAAACGAATAAAGATTTAATGATTTATTTATCTTAATTTTCTTTTAATTATCTTATTATTTTATGTTATTATATCGAGTACGTACCTCGGTTTCCAGGAATCGCGGTCTTGACCAATATCTGGCCAGTCTTTTAAAGCCGGCTGTACACATTGGGCCAACGTTGGCGCGTGAGCAGGATGCAGCTATGCAAATGCATGAGAACGATATAAAGCCCAACAGAAGTCCTCTAACGCATAGCTGCATCTGCTCACGCGCCAACGTTGGCCCAATGTGTACAGCCGGCATAAAAAGAAGTCCAAGTTATCCCGCCATCGCCGACGAGGTCTACCGCGTCTCCGTTTTGAGTTTCGGGGCTTCGACTCCGTGGTCTCTTTGGCCCACAACTCATTCGGCATGCGGTAGACGTGACCAGCCCAGTCCCACTTTAACTTTGCCGCCTGTGCAAGTATGCACATGTCCGTGAGCCTACGTTTAAGTGACAGAGGTAGGTCGCCCTGTGGCGGTGCCTACCTACTTACATGTATGCATATACTAATAAATACACGCTATTTACTTATATACGAAACAACCGTCGTACTAACGCCATCCAGTGACGAATAGATGCACTAAACCAATGGCACTAACCATACTGCTAACGATATCTAGTGAGGAATAAACACATGGAAAAACGTTACTACAAGCGACCTCCCTCGACGAGCGGACGTACTAAAATAGTACCGAATACGCCAGAAGATGTCGCTGTTACGGTCCCATAGCGATCCTGCATCACGCTATTAAGATTTTTCGAAAAGGGCTTCATAATGCGCAGGCATACAGAGTTGTAATAGCCTGTGTCTTACGCCCACGGGCGTATGGTTTTTTTCTTAAATTGTATCCGTCACTCATGCGGCAGTTACAAAGCAAAGAGATTTTGTATCAAATACGATGTCTGAAAACGTATTTATAAATAACTTTAAACTTGAGAAACATGGTTAACTGAATTATTTACAGATTTAATATGTAGTTATTTACTGTCTATGTAAAATGTTTTCAAGTTTTTTCAAATCGTGGCTGTATACCGAAGGGTCTTTGCCATACGCGCCTCACGTCAAAATCAACAAAATGGCCGACTGACATGTTGCAGTTTTTATTACGATTTGTATTCATTTCTTCTAAAATGTATTTGTTTCCTCGCAAATGTGATGAAAAACATTGTGTATAACACGGGCATAAGAATATTGCATTACTTAATATTCCACTTACGCCCCTCGTTAAACAATGTGCTAATATACCTAGGGCGGAAAATTCGTAAAGCCATAGATCGCATGTTTACAAATATGCGATCCTGGCTTTACGAACTACCGCCCGTGGCGCCATAGAGAAATATCTGTGGTGCATATGCGCACATGTCTCCAGCACGGCGCGCGAGCTCTCTCGATTTTTCTCTTACTTATTAGACCACTTAGAACAAGAGGTATAGTGCGATAAAAATCGAGAGTATGTCGCGGCCGTCATGTGCTAGACGTGCTGGTCCTGGGTGTGAGCATAGAATAGATAATATAGTACAAGGTGTGAGTGAGATTTGCCGCTGCGCCCGTGGGCGGTAAATCTCACTTACCGCCCAGCCAGAGTAATGTAAAGATTATTTGTTAGTTTTAGCCCCCCTCTGCTTGCGTCACTGGAACTACGTAGTACAAGTACGTGTACATAACTAAGAATCTTTTGCACAAGTGTAATAGGTATTAACCGTTCTTGTGAAATAAATAAATAACTAGATATATAGGAACAATGCTTCTTTTTACAATCCTATTGTGAGAATGTGTCGTCAGTATAATAATAAATATAACCATACTTATGATCTAGTTCGCATGCAAGCATATTGTTATGTATTATTTTAGTTTTCGCTCGTTGTTACTTTGTAATCATGCTGTGCATACATGTTTTGGATGGCATTCCTAACCAGAACGCCTGATTTATTTTGTACAATCTATGTAATTAAGACGCTGTCAACACCAAAATGCCCTTGAGGATTTTGGATAGCGCGCACACTGTCTATTTGTATCGGAGTAAACGAGAGCGAGTGTTACTGGGCGGCCCGGTTTTTGAAAAAAACGGTTCACGGTTCACGGAAACGGTTTCATAAATAATGAAATAAAAAAAGGATGGATTATTTGTGAAATATGACTCGCTAGCGATTTAGGTATGAATATGTTGACTTCATGTTTTTAATTGCAGACCCATACGTCAAAAAATGAAAGACATAGAACCGTTTAATGTGATTTTAAGACCAATCTTTGCAATTATTTTCTATCGAGCTGATTTCGTCCAATTATGTATCGAGCCCGTCCATGGTCTTTGAAATATGGTGAATATGAACATATATTTTACTAGCTTCTGCCCGCGACTCCGTCCGCGTGGAAATCGTTTATATCGCAGCTCCATACAAACTTCAACCCCCCATTTCATCCCCTTAGGGGGTGATTTCCAGGATGAAAACTATCCTATGTCCTTCCCCGGGATTCAAACTATCTCCATACCAAATTTCATCGCAATCGGTTCAGTGGTTTAAGCGTGAAGAGGTAACAGACAGACAGACACACTTTCGCATTTATAATATTAGTAAGGATATGGATTTGATGTGCTAGAACAAATAGTTTTTCTTAAGAAACTGCTTAAATAATTAATTTCACCAAAGTTTTGTGTGCCTAATAAATAAATAAATAAAAAGACCGGGTTGCACTCCGGGAGTGCCGGCAGAAGTGAAAACTCAATAACATTGTAACAATTTTTTTGATCAGGTCACGTGACATCTTACGGTGTCACCCTAAAAATGAATTTGGCGCAAATTTATAAACAATTATCAATTAGGTAGGTACCTACTATAAAAACCAGGGTACTTATATAATAAACAGCGGACGGCGGCGGCGAATAAAATATCAATTTGTTGTTGCCATTTATAAATAATATTTTCCAAAACTATCTCTTTAGGAACAACGTCCAAATTCAAACTATTCGAATTTGCAAGCCAGCGGACGGCGGCGGCGAACAAAATACCAATTTGTTTTTGCCGTTGCCAAATATTGTTCAAAGCTTTATCTCTTTAGGAATAACGTCTAAATTCGAACTATTCGAATTTGCTCAATAGCAAAACGGTGAAGAACGCGTGGACAAAATTACAAATTCATTTGCAGAATATGGTATTGCAAAAAGTGTTTAACGGCTTTATACTCTTACGAATAGCGTTCAGTTTTGAATGAAGTCGAATCGGCTAGCAGCAAAATATAAAAGTTTGTGACCTCCTTCACATCTGACGTCACCAAAATCTGTCGCGTATTTAGCAATTTTTCTCCATCCCAAAAAGTGCTCAGCGCCGCTAAAGAAGTTTTTACTTCAAAAGAAACATGTGTACTTACGGTTCTTTATATCGGCGTGTATCATGATTCATGACATTTATAAATCGGTTCTTTATTCAAACATTATTATTTGACGGACTTTTTGTTAGGCATACATACAGTGCAGGGCCTTATTAGAAAATTATTAAAAATACATATATTAATTTAAAATAACAGTAAGTATTTACCTATAATTTGATGTTAAAAATATTAAGCACGTAATTTCATTAACAGTACTGACAAAATTTGGGATGATATGTAAAGGTTGGAAAATGATAAAATGTGCAATATTTTAACATGACACAGCAAACTGTATTTTTTTACAAAATGGCAGCGCGCTTGAGTAAAAACTGAAATGCACGTTGATTGTTACATAAACGCATGTGCTCACGAAATTTGAAGTAGTTTGGAAAACCATAACTGTTTAAGGGCCATCTTAGGAGCCGGCCTTCCTTGGTGCACCTTAGAATCCATACTAATATTATAAATGCGAAAGTGTATGTGTTTGTTTGTTTGTATGTTTGTCCGTCTTTCACGGCAAAACGGAGCGACGAATTGACGTGATTTTTTAAGTGGAGATAGTTGAAGGGATGGAGAGTAACATAGGATAGTTTTTATCCCCGTACTCATCCCCCGAGGGGGTGAAATGGGGGAGTAAAAGTTTGTATGGAGCTACGATATAAACGAGTTCCACGCGGACGGAGTCGCAGGCAGAAGCCAGTGTATTGATATAAAAGACATTTGTCAAAAAGGTATATAGATAGACAGTTCATTTTAAATAAAATGTATTGATAGAAATGTCATATAATGTAGATAGTCTACTACGAGTATCAGCAGTAAAGTGTACATTATTTCGGCCACACGGTGTCCTGCACCCAGCGCACGTAGGGCGCCACGTTGGTGTAGACGCCCGGCACGCCGGCGCCGCAGCGCGGCCCGAACGACACGACCCCGCGCACCACGTACGAGCAGGGCACGTCGCGCGCGTACGCCATCAGCGGCCCGCCGCTGTCGCCCTGCAAGTTATGAGGCCAAGAGAGAACAGGTACAGGTTAGTCTTTAGGACGGTGTGTCAAGCTGACTTTCCACCGGAGGGGCGAGACGAGACGAGGCGAGGCGAGAATTGAAAGGGCTTTGCTCAAAATTGGTGCCTTTTTTTCTTTTGATGGCACGTACTAACGCCACCTTGTTAGATGTGTAGAGTACTTCCATACAAACAATAGTTACTATGGCAGCTCAGCTCTAAAGTACATCCGTCTTGAGTTATGCGTCCTAATCTATAAAGTATTCGACCATTAATATTCTAAAATTTACGATAATTAAGCCTCTATTTAATAATTTACTTTAAAAACAAAGTTTTAACCGACTTCAATTTAGTACTCCGCCAAGCTTAGAGAACATTTCCACATTTATTTTCCAATTTACCACATGAACTGATTTCCGAGAGCAAATGCGTTGATTATTAGAGAAAAAAACCCAATCGCTGTATGTGGGCCGATAATATTTGAGGACTTCTTTCGATTCCACAAGGATCACCTTTGGCACTTCCTTAGCTGCTATTTCAACGGAATCTTATCAGAATCTGTGACGTACTTTTGTACTTTTAATTACATAATTGAGGAATCCCATAAGTCATCTGTGGTCTTCATCATCAATTCCACTCCACCAAATTTATGATTTCCGGGTGTAAATACACGAGATATAGTAGAAAATACCAAAATCACTACATGCGTGCCTAATATAATTGAGGAGTTCCCTCAATTCCTCACGGATCCCATCATCTAACTGAATTTAAAAAAAAATGGGACCCACCTGGAAGCATATAATTACAAACAAAAAAAAAATTACGAATCGGCTCATCAATGACGGAGTTCTGAGGTAACAAACATTGAAAAAAAAAAATACAACCGAATTGAGAACCTCCTCCTTTTTTTGAAGTCGGTTAAAAAAGGAAACAAGATAGAAATTACCAATTTATAGGCCGGTTGCTTTACTGCCGGTTATGTTTAAGATATTTGAAAAGGTTATGTATAACAGGATTATTAAGTTTCTAAATAAAAATGAAGTATTGTGCTCTGAGCAATATGGTTTTCGCCGAGGTAAATCAACTGCACATGCAGCTTTCGATCTTGTACATAACATACTTAATGCTTTAGACGAGAAAGAACTGTGGCTGTTTTCTTAGACTTAAAGTAAGGCATTCGATTTTGTAAACCATCGGATTATTTTACATAAAATACAACCGAATTGAGAACCTCCTCCTTTTTTTTTAAGTCGGTAAAAATATACCAATATGGAATAAGAGGGCCAGCATATAACTGGGTAAAGAGTTACTTATCAACGAGGAAGCAAATAACACGTATTGTAAGAACATCGGAGACGAAAGAAACTAGTAGAAAATGTTGATTCTATCGCACGCATAAACAGCAATGGCGTGCCCCAAGGTAGTCTATGAGGCCCACTGCTCTTCTTAATTTATGTTAATGATTTGCCGTTAGCAATTCAACAACAGAGTGTGTTACTTGCTGATGACACCACTATCATTGTAAAAGGTAAATGCTTTGATGAGTTAGCAGAAAATATTAACAAGGCCGTAAAATATACAAACAACTGGCTAAACGATAATGGTTTGCAAATGAATTCTACTAAAACCAAGTTTATACATTTTATTACCCAAACAACAAGGAACAGTGTCAATCTTAATATTAAAGTTGGCGATGACTGTATAGTAGGTGCAAAACATGCAACGTTTCTCGGCATTACTGTTGACGAACACCTAAATTGGAAGCAACATGTTGATGTAATATGTACGAGAATCAACAGGTTTATTTTTGCTCTTTAAGAAGCTGAGAAGGATAACTTCCGAGGAAACTGCACTAATCGTATATCACAGTTACGTCTGTTCAGCAATTCGGTATGGACTTGTTTTGTGGGGAAATTCTACAGACATACATCGGGCTTTTGTTGCGCAAAAGAAATGTCTACGCGCAATTGCTGGTATTCGATGGAGAGAGTCTTGCAAACCTCTATTTAAAAAGTACAAAGTTTTGACAATCCTTAGTCTTTATATACTTGAAATAAGTATGCAAGTTCGTTCGTAACAACATTCATCTCTTCGAATTAAAGTGTAACTTAAATAAACGTACAATCACACATAAAGCCCTAGTCCGACCAAAATGCAGACTAAAGCTTAATCGCAAAAACTGTTACCATATGGTAATAACGATATACAAGGCTGTACCTATTTCGTGGACATTCTTACCTGACAACAAAATTTTACTCTGCATTAAATAAATTGCTGCTTACCGAATGTTTTTATTCATTAGAAGAATTCTTTAGTAAATGCAGGCAATTGACATAGATTATCAATATTATCATTACTGTTTTTGAAATTTACTTAATTTTAGGACGTTATTATTATTATACAATTGTTAATTAAAATTATTTTAAATTTACATGTAATAAATAATCATCTCGTTAATTTTATTTAGCTCGTATGACAGTACTTATTTTAAAACGATTGCATGAATGTATACAATAATTTGATTTAATATTTAATTTAACTTATGAATTTAATATACTTTGATTGTTATGAACTATAACCACAGCAAATGTGTGTACGCCTGGAAAGGCAGGATTTACTGATTCTATATTGTCATTTGTACCTTCGACTACCTATTTATACCTGAATTTACATTTATTCACACAATAAATGATTACTGATTACACACGAGTCAAGTTAATACAAGCTTGTAAAAAAAGTACAGTCGCGGAATGAAAAGGTTGACCACTTTTGGATCTTAACGGCTTTGAAATAAGGCCGAAAAGTGGTCAACCTTTTCATTCCTCGACTTCACAAAAGGCGGACACAACAACATATTGTTACGACGGCGGGGTCAATAACAGTTTTGTTGGCATAGTGACTCGCCGTCAAGGTGTTTCAAAATTCGCTGTGTCGACTAAGACATCTGTAGCCCAGCGGTACAAACGGCGGTCGAAGAGCCGATGTGCCCGGGTTCGAGTCCAGCGACCGACATGCACTTTTTGTATGTTTTTAATTAATGGTGAGTACATTTTTCAAAACGCCGAGTAGCATGGAATGTTCTAGAAAGGGTAAGCGAATAGAACATTCGATGCTTAAGGAAATTTGTAGACGAATGTATGGGCTTGGAATATTCGAGAAACGTGGACGTAGCACGTTTATCTGGAAAAGCCCATGCTACTCAAAACAAGTGAGTAATGAAATGAACAACGAAATGAAGATCGAAATTAAGGACTAGAATCTTCGGTAAGGGGTATATAAGGGGACCACGTTTGCGGTACTAGTCAGTCTTAGTTTGGAAGGAAGTCTTGAAGTGAGTTCTTGAAGAGGAGACTTGGAGTCAGTCCTGAGAGGAGTCAGGGTTGAGTGGAGTCTTCAGAGTGGAGTTCTCAGAATGGGATACTAAGGGAGTAGTATCGGGTGAGAACTGGTTGAAGAAGTACAGTGGAAAGTCGTGATTAGTGAAGTGGTCTAGTGCGTAACAGTAAAGTGTAGCTGTGTCAGTACTAGTAGGCGCGAACTCAGTCACTTGTGTGAGTTAATTGAGTTGTCAGCGTTAGTACATGTGGACTCAGAGGACTTTACCCTGTGTAAATCGCAGAATAAATCTATTGTCGTGTTGAAAAGGTGTTTAACTCTATCCTACCCCCCCACGCTCGTAACAATATGAACAACCATTTTTTATCAGGAACAGCACGGCTATCATGCGACGGCACGCAAGCTCCCTCGATTTTTCTCGCACTATCCGTCCCTTTCTTATTAGAACACTTAGAACAAGAGATATGGTGCGAGAAAAATCGAGAGTATGTCGCGGCCGTCGCATGACGCATGACTGAAACCGCGATCTCGGCATCGGTCTATATCCATTGCCACAGGCCACCCATCCACCGTGGACTTACCTGGCAAGAATCTCGGTCGTCTCCCTTACCCCCGGCCGCGCACAGCATGGTTTCCTTGTCGAACAGATAGTCCGAAGAATTCGAGAACTGTTGCTTGCATTCACTTTCGTAGTCATATTCTGGGACATCCACCTGAAATCAATATTAGTATTATCTTAAGGCGCCGTAGGTTCATGGTCTTCTCTCCCTCTCACTGAGCATAAGCGTGAGCGAGATGGAAGTGCGTGCTCGGAAGCGCGGATACAATACAACAACAATACAAATACTCTTTATTGCACACCTCACACAAACAAAGCAGTTAAAAAGAGAAACAATACAATAATAAATAAAAATGTAAACACTGATTTCCCTCAAACATGATATTTTCGATTTTTAGAAGCAATTTTTATATTTATAGCTTTTGTGCATAATTTGTTACGAATATTTTAAAGTGTATTTTTGTGTGTTTTAGACCTATGTTCGTGATTTTTTTTCTATGGAGCGAAATTTACTTAATCATGTTTCGAAGCACTGATTTCCCTGCAGAAAAGCCTCAGGATTACTATTCGTATTTTTTTTGAAACCATATTATTATAAACAGACGCATTATATTGTTTCAAAAACTCTGTTCGCTTAACTTCGCTGAACCTACGGCGCCTTAAGTGGGAAACTACCTTAGGTTATTTTTAAGGTTCCCGTACTTCAAAAGGTAGAAACGGAACCGTTATAGGATCACTTTGTTGTCTGTCTGTCTGTACGAAGTAGATTTAAACGTGACTATATGGCCAAATTTACACTAGAGTAGGTATAGACTAGGGGTGTAGACCCATGTAAACATTTATAACGTGTTGCTGCTAAATGCATAGTAAATCATCAAATTATTGTGATAAAGTATAAATAAAAAAATATAATAAAAAGTATAAAAAGTTTAAACATTAAAAAAATATGCATTTTTTATGGTCCAAAAGTAAATTTAATTCAGCCAATACAATCCCTACACATAAATAAAACGAAAATTGTATGACAACTATGCACCTAAACGCAGTATTTCACGACCGAAACGTAATTTACTTAATTATCCATACAACGAATAGTACAAATAGACAGCGGTGACGTCATACTTCTGTGTCAATTATACTTGAAACCATAATTAGATTCCAAAAAAATAACCTCAAATTTGCCATTAAAATGATAAAATAACCGGCACTGGCAAACTTACACTCATCCAAATGATGGAAATAGCTGGTTTTTAGCTACGTCCATCATTTGGAAGAGTGTAAGTTTACCAGGGTCGGTTATTTTTTCATTTTAATGGCAATTTTGAGGTTATTTTTTTGGAATCTGATTATGGTTTCAAGTATAGTATGAAGTGTTTCTGATGCCGCCAGCGAGGTCCGTCTTCTCACTCAATATTTGTCTATTTAATGTGTTTTAATTGTAAGTTCCTCTCTAAAAACTGGTTCGAATGGCCACGAAAAAAAATCGTAGGAATCATGCCTAATTTGAACGAAGCGCATGAGGTGATATATTAGTTGATGAGGTAATATGGTTTTTTTTTGTCTAACTTTTGACTTGTCATATGGATATACCTTTAGCAGTATTTCGGATTCGCTCTCGTGCTCCCCGGTCTTGCCCCAGCCGGCCAGGATCCGATCCGCGGTGATCGGTATGGCTGGAGACGGGAGGCACGCGGGGCGGATGAACTCCGAGAACTCCACCCTTAAATAATTCATCATCATCATCATCATCATCATCAAAATCATGACTGTAAGACGTCTGCTGCTGGACGCAGGCTTCAAAGAGTGCCACAATGGCCTGTCTTGCGCTACGCCTTCTAGAGCGACTCCCGCGACATTTAAGGCCTCCACCCACCGAACGCGTGTCGTGCGCAGCGCGCGTGCTGCGCGGGGCCGCGCAAGTTGTAAAGCATTGACAATACACTTCAAACACACATTGAACGCGGGCCGAACGCGGGCCCGCGGCGCTAAAGTTACTCGGCAGCGCGGCCGCGTGTCGTGCGCGTCGCGTGTGAAGCGCGGGCCCGCGCTGCTCAGTGTGATAGAGATATGAGATACATATTAAATGTGTTGGTAGTGAGAGAGACATGACGCGCGGGCCCGTGCGGGCCCGCGAGGCCGCCGCGCAACTGTGACGCGCAGCTGCTGCGCGGCTGCTGAGTGTGATAGAGGTAGTGAGATACATATTAAATGTGTTGCTAGTGAGAGAGATATGATGCGCGGGCCGACGCTGCTGCCGCGCTGCTAAGTGTGATAGAGATAGTGAGATACATATTAAATGTGTTGGTAGTGAGAGAGATATGATGCGCGGGCCCGCGCTGCTGCCGCGCTGCTAAGTGTGATAGAGATAGTGAGATACATATTAAATGTGTTGGTAGTGAGAGAGATATGATGCGCGGGCCCGCGCTGCTGCCGCGCTGCTATGTGTGATAGAGATAGTGAGATACATATTAAATGTGTTGGTAGTGAGAGAGATATGATGCGCGGGCCCGCGCTGCTGCCGCGCTGCTAAGTGTGATAGAGATAGTGAGATACATATTAAATGTGTTGGTAGTGAGAGAGATATGATGCGCGGGCCCGCGCTCCTGCCGCGCTGCTAAGTGTGATAGAGATAGTGAGATACATATTAAATGTGTTGGTAGTGAGAGAGAGAGAGGCCCGCCGCGTCAGCGACGCGTTGCTACACGCCGCCCGCTTGCGGTGTGAATATACCGCTTCAACCGCGCCCGACACGCGCCGCGCACGACACGCGTTCGGTGGGTGGAGGCCTTTACCAGGCTATCAGTCTACTTTAAAAAATCCGTCCGCCCTAAAATAAATAATTAAAATTGCTATTAGCAGCTTAGAGAAGTAGTGGTGTTACTTTGGCTGGTGTCTTCAGTAAGGCAGAGGTAATTCCCAAGTTAGGTTGCCGATATGAGGGAGATGCCATGCCGTTGTGTATTTCATATTTAGTATTTACTAGCGACCCGCCCCGGCTTCCTCTTGAATCACTCTATCTATAAAAAAACGCATCAAAATCTGTTGCGTAGTTTTAAAGATCTAAGCATACATAGGGACAGACAGCGGGAAGCGACTTTGTTTTATACTATGTATTGAAGACAAGCAAGGGAGGCATGCAAGCAGCTCGTCAAGTCGTCCACTAAATTTTTCCAGGACGGGGACGATCTTCAGAAATGGTTACGGTGTAGAAGATGTCAGACTGTATAACAGTCTGACATCCCATTTCCCCCGTTGGCTAGCAAAAAAAATTGCGAGATGATCTTCCGCCGTGTATTTCAGATCAGACTGCAACGTTGCTGGATAGATAAGTAACTGTCCCAGCAACCAATTTTACTTGCCAACCCAGCAATGTTCATTGTCAGATGACATGTCTATAATATCATATAATACAATTCTTACTTTCGGTCGAGCTCGAGCAGTGCAATGTCGTTTCGTTTTTCGTTCTTCACGTAGCGCTTGTGCGGTATGTACCTGATGATGTTGAACAGGAGACCGTCCCGAGCTTCTGACTTGTTGGTCGCTCCGAGTAATGCGTAGCGGAGGAGACCACTTGAAATTAACATCATTATTATTGTATTGTTATTTTGTTTTACTAATTAAGGTAGTCTAGTGGTTCAGGCATGCGGCTGTCAAGCGGCGGTCGTGGGTTAATCCCGGCTCGTACCAATGAGTTTTCGGAACTTATGTACAGAATATTTAGTGACGGTGAGGAAACAGGTCTAATCCCAATAAGGCCTAGTTTTCCCTCTGGGATGGAAGGTCAGACCCCGTAGCATTCTATTGAACGGTGTCAGCCAGTGACGGACGCTCTATTTTGTCACTTATCGTGTGGTAAGGCCGACCATGATACGGGGCCTGATAGCAGTCGCTTTCGTAAAACTAGTGCTTGTGCCAAATCTTGGGATTAGGTGTTAAAGCGGACCCCGCGCTCCTTTAGGGTACAACCGGGAATAACGCTAGGAGGATGATGATGATTTTGTTTTATTAGCCTGCCCCTTAGTATTAGTGTTAGCCGCCATCTTCGCCTGGGCCTGCCTCTCCGGCTGCGTCCGCAAATATCGATGCAAAACATGGTCTGTCTACTTTCACTTAAGCAATGACTAAAGGGCTTGTTTGAATTGTGTACGATTGTCCACTAACATTTATTTATTTATCACTTACTAGTCCCGATGCGACAGAACGTGCCCGGCAGTCAGGATGAACCGGTCACTGATCAGGGACCCACCAGCGACCCACACGACAGGCTTTAAGCCTGTGTTCACGGTGTTACGACAGCCTAGCAGCGCCTGCAACCACAGAATATGTAGATAAGAGATTCAGACGGTTGTTCGTGGATTGCTGGATCGGCACGAGTAAGTCTATTACATACTTTACAAGGTGTCAAGACGGGAGACAACGTCTTTCATGGCTGTGTGCCAATGGGGGAGCGACCGACCGCAAACCTGGTAGGTGTAATTAGCCCGCGGCGATCAGGTGTCCCGTTGATGTCGCTTGGGTCTCTTATATGCGAGTTTCTTAAACCTCGCTTCATCATGGACTTTCCGCCCATGGAACACTAGTTAGCGCCTGTCCCACGGCATTATCCTTATGGATATTGAAGGTTAACGCACATTTATCGACCTTCACACTCCCATACGTCCCAGTTATCTCCCGTCCACCTGGTTTCAATCCAACGTAAGCTGATAACAGCACCAGCTCAGCAGCGCCATGGCGGCGCGGTGACGCCGCACTTGAAACGAGCATGGATAGAGAAAGCATTCGTTTCATTCTGACACCACTTGTTCTGCAGAGATGATGCTTTATCTTGTTATTGGTAACAGCGGCAAGTTCCCGGCAATTTCTCTGGCAGTATTCCTGAAGGCAAGGCACTGGTTGAATCTATGGTCTCGTCTCACCATGTGCGGGAACTCTGCACGCTCAGCCGGCGTGCCTCCGACGATGCGGTCGCCGAACGCTTTGATGCCGCACGCGTCCTCTCTCTCGTACACGTCTGGCTTGGCGTCGGTGGACACGCAGGTGTTTACGTAGCGCTGGTATTCGAGGCATTCTGGGAAAATATGTATGGTTAATATTCTGAGTACCTTAGGCTTAGGTCAGAATCAGCCCAGCGGAACCGGGGGACGGAATTACCTGTATGTGGCGTCTATATTAGTACGTTCATAATGTCATAATTCTAAATGTGAACCCGAGTTCACATAGCCACGCAACACCGGTGTTGTTTCATAACGTGAGCTCACGTGCAACCAAGGCAATATACTTATTTAGTCTAGAATTTTGCGCATCGGGAAGGAATCTGTTGAAGGTGAGATAATAAAAGGGATATATCGATCGATTTGTGGCCATCTTTAGGGCATTGTACCTATTTTTTACTTCGGACAAAAGGGGGAGCTTTAAGTTTAACATTGGTATCCAACCCTCCCTACTCCTAAACGGATGAACCACTAAACCGATTTGAGTGCGGATGTTTTAATCAAAAGTCTTGATGCCCGGTACAGACTCTCGCGAGAAGTCTCGCCGAGAACTGTCGCCGAGAATCTTGCGTCTCGTTCTCGAGAAAGCGATCACGTTCACGCTTCTCGGGTGTTTTCCGGGGGGTTCTGGGTGTGAGTCTGTTTTCAGCATGTCTGTCGGGATGGTGCGTAGGGACACCCATGTTTGTTGTATCGCGTGTTTTTTTTTTTTGGCGATCAGTGAAGGTTGCGAGATTCTTTTAGATGAGGGCGAACGAAGAGCTAGCGGCTTTCTCGCGCAACGCGTTAGCATTACAATTCAGCGAGGAAATGCCGCCTGCATACTCGGTACAAGGCCTCGAGGGCCTTTTGTAGATATGACTTAGTTTTATTTTAATTTAGTTAATGTTAGTTATCATCTTGTATACAGGGTGTGGCCTGTAATATGAACAAAAAATTAAACGGTGGGTTATTAAGTTAATCAGTAATTATATCCAAATGGTTAAATTGAAAAAAAAAAAAAAAAAAAATGGAAGTAAAAGCGTACGTGTTCTTTTATTATTTCCGAATTCAAGAATCTTGAAACACTGGGACCTTTACAGGATCACTGCGGATATTACATAGAGTCTGCCCTTAAATTTATTGCAACTATTACAGGCCACCCCCTGTATACTTTTGAAAATAAATATTAATATTTATGATGAGGGTTATTGTGACGTTCCTTGCAAACATGGCTAGTGGTGGAATCTGTCGACTCCCATGTTGATGGACTCACTTTTAAACGCGACATCAGTCCTGTCTCCAGCCGGCAGCTGTAGCGGCGGGCATTTCGCGGGCTCCGCGGGTGGTGGGGTCTCCGCCACATTCTGGCAGCACAGGATCGGAAGACTGCCGTCATATCGGCATGTCTGGGAAACACACACATTGGAAATACTTTAGGCTCAAGTATTTAGGCAATGTGCAAGTTGCAGAATATGCTCAAAATATTAGAAAAAATATCTTTTCCGGAACTATTCACGACAATTATTAAACTTTCATCAGGAAGTTTCCGATGGGAATTGTTCGTAGGTAGGTATATTTAACTGTCATGCGAGAGTGGAAAAACTCGCGCCTGTACATACATGATCGCTTCAGGCAACGCCAAGTTTGTGTTTCTTTGCATCGCGCTGGAACTCGGCCTAAGAGTCAAAGGTGCGCCCTTTGACTCTTAGGCCGAGTTCCAGCCTGATGTATGAATGGCAACACTTTTGGGGTTCAATTAAAGTGGAAAATTGAAAAATTATTCGCTACTGAACTTAGAAGAGTGGAAGGGATTGAAAAATTCGATGCCACTAGCGGACCCACGGTAGCTCAGTTAGATAAGAACGATGGACGGATTCCAGAGGGTTCAAATCCCGTTCATGGCGAATAATTTTGAAATTTTCCACCTTAATCGAAATTTATCGAAAGCTACGGTAGCCTAGTGGTTCAGGCATGCGTCTGTCAAGCGGCGGTCGTGGGTTCGAATCCCGGCTCGTACCAATGAGTTTTTCGGAACTTATGTACGGAATATTTACCGTTAGCTTTTCGGTGAAGGAAAACATCGTGAAGAAACCGGTCTAATCCCAATATAAGGTCGGTAGTTTTCCATCTGGGTTGGAAGGTCAGATGGCAGTCGCTTTCGTAAAACTAGTGCCTATGCCAAATACTAGTGTGAATGTGTAACACATTTCTCCAGCGTCAAAAAAAAAAAAAAAAAAAGGTTAGGTTAGGTTAGGTTAGGTGCGGACCTTTACTTTTGGGTATCTTACCATATCCTGTGACCGGAGTACCCCGTTGTTCGCTCCCCCAAAATAACTCCTGAAGGCGCCGATGGTGTACGAGCGGTCCTTTAGAGGGCAGCACACGATCCGCGTCATACCGCGCCATCTGCACATCTAGAAACAATTAATTCAAAAGATTTTTCGAAAAGCCGACTGCTCTTTTCTAAATAAAGCCTATGTCACTCCTGCGATTAAGAGGAATCCAATGACACCTCATAAGTCGAAATCCGTTAAACTGGTCAGCCTGCAGGGAGCGCCAAAGAATAGAACATACGAGTACATATATACATACATACGCTTGAAAAACATAACACTCCTCGGCAGTCGGGTAAAATATCTTTTCCCCATGTGGTTGGAACTTCGAGATTCTATTTTCGTGGTTGTAGCTCTGTCTTGGGTTACAGACGATGATGGCTTATTTTTCCATTATAGTTGATCTCTGTATCATAGCGTTAAAAAAATGATTGTAGTAACTTCCACGTTTACACGAAACAAAAATATTTAATAAAAAAAGACCGGGTTGCACTCCGGGAGTGCCGGCAGAAGTGAAAACTTGAATATTAACGTTGTGCATTTTTGATATTTTGGAATGGTTCGGGAATAATTTTGCACGAATGGCTTTAATTATCAGTATAAACCGTTACATTTTGACACATTTTCTACGGGTACTCTGTCAAAATGTAACTGCCGGTAAGGAAAACTATCGGTGGATTGATTATTGGAACCGGCCATTAGACTTCTATGGTTTCTTCGTTCGCTGATTCAATCACGATCAACCACGCTCCGAATAGACCCGTTGGAGGGTTATCGTACTTAGAAATCCTTGTAGGCGCCCTGCATGTCACCTGCGGCGCTACCACGAACGAAACTCGAAGTTCGTATACATGCATCCCTGTCACTCGAGTATTGTAAGTGCGATAGAGATGGAATTATCCGAACTTCGAATTTCGGAGTTCGTGGTTATAGCTCTGCGGCTGTCGCATACTTACAGGAGGCTTCTTCTCATCAATCGTGAGCAACTTGACGGCGTAGTCACAGTCGTCTAAAATTTTGCAGACGCCGGGATCGTTGTTGGCCGTGCACGGGTCCCCTGCAACATACAGGGTGTAAACAAATTAGGCAGTCAGCAAAGTAGTTAAGGGGATTCTTTTTTTAATTATTTTAAATAACATTTTTTTTTTTTCGGAAAAAGTATGGTACGATTTACATTTGTATTAAGAATTACATATTATATAAATAATTATTTCTGTATTTATATTTTGGTCTGAGGCTTTTTACAATAATTATATTAAAAGTAAAATATAAAACTATGTATAAGTACATCTTCCATTGATGAATTTAGAAGGGACTGTTTTTAGGTTCCCTCACGTTGCTATTAACATAAGACAAACGTTAATTGAACATTATAATGTAGTTGACTAAGCATGCTGAATGTTAAATTCCTTATGCCATTTTTCTTCTGGTAAGGCATAGTGATACATATTTACCAAACTGTAACACCTATTGTACAAAATGTCATACAAATAAATACAGAGGTACTTTGACTTCAAAACGTTGTCTCGCTCCTTGGTAATGGTAAGTGCAGTCGGCAATAAAACTGGTCCTAACAAACGTTTTGTACCCTTTTGAACAACGTAGTACCCGTTTTTGTCAGTTTTTTTTAAATACCGTAACGAACACTACGAACAGGCATACGATTACTTTATCAATCAATTAGAGTAGGTATTATATATTAAATATTGGACGTCTAAATTTGTCGTGTTTGAGGTAAATGTACTGAATTAATGACACGATTGATTATTCAACCCGTTTTCCTGTTAGGTAAAACCGAACCGTAAACAAAATAAGAATCGAATAAAGATGCATCTTTAAATTAATGAATTGAAGTCAAGTCATCACACAGAGATCATACCTAGTGGACGTGAGAGCGTCCATAGGCTTCGGTTACCACTTACCATCAGGTGGGCCGTAAGCTGATGGTTTACCGTCTAGGTACCCAATATAAACAAAAAGTGGAGACGCCGCTTATGCGGATTAGGTATGATATGAGTCCAACCAAAAGCGATAACCCTAAACTTTGGCTATATCCACAGAAAAGACGGCAACCGAAATCTTTGTATGCTCACTCTCGTTGTGTCAGAAGTCAGAACCGATTTCGATTAAATTCCTCGAAGTTAAGGGGCTCCTAGCTCCCAATGACCCTTTGATCTGTAACTGTCCGTTTTTTCGTGTTTTTGATGGCTTGTCAAATTAGCAACAACGAGGTTTACCAAAACAGTATCCACTATATTTACTTTGAAACTCACAGTTTTTGAGATGTATGGCACCAAACTTTGGCAATTTTAGGCCAAAATAACCAGTTTTTTGGACGTAACTTTTGTGAAAATGAGTTTAAAAATAAAAAAACTCATGGGTTGTTAGAGATGTCAAAAAGGAACAGTTATTTGTAGTTTTGATACATAAAAGTGCGTAAATAACATACTAACATCGAAAAGTGAGGTTAAGGGGAGTTAATTAAATTAGTTAAATCATTTTTGGTTTTTTTTTCAAGCCTCCGACTGCAGCTTTCGTATTTTGTTTTTTACAATGTTTTAATAAAATATTAAAATGTTCTTTTTTTCAACATTCTTCGTACAAATGTAGATAAAGGATTGAAGAACCGATAAACGTTTGTATCATAAATAAATCTATAGTTTAGACGGCGGAATATCAACTCAAAACTCGTCAAAAAGCGCGTAGAGCCCCTTAAGTAGGTATTTAATTTATCTAAGTACCTATTTTCCTTGAGATGTGATGGTACCTTTTTATGTTTTCTACTTTCTAACTTATAATAGACATTAAACCGACGTAATATATTAACTGTAAATACTTAGTTTACAACATGCACAATATAGATTGAAACATAAATGCAAACCAAAACAGGAAAAAACACGAAAAAAATATTTACCTTCGTTCAAGCTTGAGACACATGTCGAACACAAAACGAATACAACACACTTCACAAACACGTTCATATTATTAAAAATATGATATAAAAATGGTCAATGATGCTCAATACATGTTTTTAATTATTTGGTCGACAAACAGAGCGTCTGCCAGCGAAACTGGTTTCGCGTCGACTGGTAAGTAAGAACATGGTCATTAAGTATCGCACAACCATAGGTACAATATAGGTACTACCAACATATAGTTCCTAAGCATTATTCTTATGGTGGTGTGGTCCAAAAGTCCAAACCAGGGATGTTCCGGATGCGTTTTAGATAACCGCGGATCATGGACCTATATAATACTCAGACCCCGTATCATGGTCGGCCTTATCACGCGATAAGTGACAAGATAGGAGCGTCGTCTCGTTCTATCGAACGGTGTCAGCCAGTGACGGACGCTCTATCTTGTCACTTATCTTGTGATAAGGCCGACCATGATACGCGGTCAGGAGGCTATGGCAATAATAATACCACGTGCGAGCGAGATGGTAGCATACAAATCTAGAAAAGTGTGAAGTTGTGGCAAATAAACCATTACCCGTCCAAATTAAGAAGGTTGTTTATGGTAAGCCATCAGCCATTTTAAGAAAGTTCTTAATTTAGCTGCATATAGGAGCCTTTTTGTCCCTCGTTGTGGCATCACGTATAGCCTGTCCAGCCCCGCTATTCTGCAACTTGTTTTAAGCTCACCTCAACGCTCACCCACAAATATATCTTGACACCGTGATGCGTAGTAATTAAGCGTAGGTAGAGGTCTAGTTTCGTGACGGGTGACCGGCGGGGTGAGCCGCATTAGCGTGTAGCGAATAACAGCCCAGCGTTGAGGTGAGCTTAAAACAAGTTACAGAGGGCTGAGGTCTAGTTTCGTTATGCGTGATGGGTGAGGTGATACGAATGAACGCGTTCTGAATAACAGCCCAGATTATTATAGGTCCACGACAAAGCAGCAAAAACTGTATATGATAGATAGATAGATAGATAGATAGATAAAAACTTTATTCATACCCACAATATACATGGCATAAAAAGAACAGGAGAACATGCAACTTAAGAACTAACATACTAAAAACGGCAAATAAAAACTGCAAGTACAATAAGTGAGCCATGTGTCGTGGCATGAATGGGCGCTGACTCAGCATGATGATGCGGCAGGAGCCACATCGCTGATATTCTGCCAGGACCCTCCCTAAAATTCACAACCAGTGCAATGCTATGCGCGTGAGTGTGTGTGTGTGTGCGCGCGCGCTTGCGTGTGCGAGTGTCTATATAATATATGTCATGAGTGAGTGCGTAAGAATGATGTAAGTATACGACTTATTAATTTATTTATGTTCTAGAAAGGCCTATTTATTTTTCATTACATATATCTTTATTTTTAATATTACTTTTACTTTATTTTATTTTATAGGGTGAATGGGAGTAAGCAGAGTTTAAGGATTCTGTTTTTGTTTTATTAAAAGATGCATTCGATATTTTAGTTTGAAATTATTCTTATTCTTTATTTCTCGAATTGGTGGCGGTATATTATTCCAACATTTGGTGGCCCGATACCGAAAACTCCCTTTAAAAGCCGCCGACCGATGTCGGGGGAACTGCAGTATGACCGCTCGTGAACCTCTGACAGGACGGTTACCGTTTGAGCACCAAGTGAGCTTCTGATATAAATAAGTCGGGGTTTTTGTGTTTATCGTATCAAAGAGTAAACATGCGAACATAAGGTCTTGGCGGGCAGACATCTTTAAGAGGTTTGCGTTATTCAGGAAAGGTGTAACGTGACCTCGGGGGGGAATCTGAAAACAAAACCTGGCGCAAGCATTTTGTACCCTTTGAATGAGACGTTGTGTTCGTTTAAGTAGACATGGCCCATAAGCAGTCAGACAATAGTTTGGTTTGGACAAAATAAGTGCCTCACAGAGTCTTACTCGAAGATCGACAGTAAGAAAATTCCTAATATTGTATAAAATTTTCAGACGGTAGAAACAATTCCGAACCGTTTCTGCCACGTGACTTTCGAAGCGTAAGTTGGTGTCCAACAATAGACCGAGATTACGTGCTTCATCGACTCTATCTACTATAGTATCCTGAATGATAATATTTGGACACTTAGCAATTATGTTATTGGTTTGTTTTAAAGACCCAAGAACAATGTATTTGGACTTCTTAGGATTAAGCACCAAAGAGTTGGAAGCAGACCATTCGGATAATCGTTTTAAGTCTTCGTTTAGCATCTCGACTGCTGAAACGGTATCTTCTGGATGAAAAGAAAGATATATCTGCAAGTCATCAGCGTATAGCTGGTATTTACAAAATTGTATGCAGTTGATAATGTCAGCGCTGTATAAAATAAACAATAGATATATCTTATCGACGTAGCCATTCCCAACACGCACAACCTTGCATCCACACACACCCACACTGAAAAAAATTGCAAATACACTGATTTATGCATAGAAATTAAATCTCAGTGGAAAGTACAGTAAAGTCAATTTATGATCGTCATTTCGTCTACCATTATCCCACGCACTCTGCACACCAGCTTGAAAACCCTTGATCACTCTCTCACGTATATCCTTCTAGGAAAAGCCGTGATCATGAACACATGTCGATTAGTGCGTTTTCTAGCTTTAGAACAGTAGGATCTACCATTCCGTACTCGTTTGGCTAACAGCCCGCGATTATGGAATTAAAGCTTCCTGCACTTGGAGACAAAAAAAAAACTTGAAATTCATAAATAATAATAATTTTATTTATTCAACCAAGTTGGATCATACTATACATAGATACATACACAGACCATAAAACACAAAAATAAAAATACATGTCAAGTACAACTTTTATTAATTTTAGTATATTTTATCCACGTAAGAACCTGTTCGCTGTGACTAAGAAAAATAGTAAGTCATCATCATCATATCAGCCGAAAGACGTTCACTGCTGGACATAGGCCTCCCCCAAAGAGTGCCAAAGCGACCGGTCCTGCGCCACCCGCATCCAGCTGACTCCCGCAACCTACCCCCCTCCCTCCCTTGTAAATAAGAGAGTTGAAACTAAGTAATTATTTTTGTAACCAGTTAGATCTCGGGTATTTTATGTTATACCTATGATTCATCCCGACGATTCATACGATACTTCGGGATGTATATAAATTATAATACCCGCAATGCTATCCGTTTCAGTGGTATTATTTAAAAAAAAATTGTGGTGAAGGATGGGGTTGATTGTACCAGGGGCCAATTGTAACTGTATGGGATTAGTAATCGTAAAATTATTCGTAATTTTGTTGTATTGAGATGTTGTTATTGCTTAAAAGGTGTGTGCTATGACTGCTATGAGCACCCCTAAGTATTTTTTTTATAATAATAGTATAATATAATAAAAGTTAACATAACATGTTTAAAAACTTGGAAATTATTATGTTACGTTTAGTTCAACTGAAATGCTACCTTTGTCTCGTGTAAATACGAGTCTCTATAATTAAGACTGATGTAATGTAACAGACTGATTCGTCTTAAGAAATTAACAATAATTACTGATTGATTAAAACATTATTTTGGGTTTTATTTACCTGTGATTATCTGGTACAATTGACCCGTACTAGGGGTCAATTGTAACACAAGGACTTCATGAACAAAAACTCAATTTGCACCATTCTGATGAGATTAAATGAAAATATTTTTCTAGATTCTGATAGCCAATGAGACTAGAATGTTATATCCTAAGCGATTTTTACGCGGTAGCTTTAGATTATATAGGTCATTACTTCTAAAGTGGTACCATTGCCCCCGGTCTACCCTACCAATGTCTAATTTGGTACAAGTGTCTTATATGGTCCTAATGTCGTATTTGGTCCTAGTGTCTTACTTGGTACTAGCGTCTTATTTGTTGCTAGTTTGGTGTCACCAATTCCTACATCTGCATCCGCAAAACTCGATGCGAAGTTTAAGTAAGTGTTTGGATAGGTACCTTAATTCCTGCCACTAATTCGCCCACTAGAACTGACGCGTTTGTTTTGTTTTATTCGCAACGTGATTGCGTACTGCGTGATAGCAGGTAGACGTTGTTTATTATGTTTTTAAGTTTTTGACCCCAATAACCGCTTCCGCGGACGTGAGCCCAGAAATATGCTCCGCGATGGATGTCCAAACAATCTCATCCGCAACATCCATGGGTTGGAACACACCTCGATACAAAGAATACTTAGGCTGCACTATAATATATTATGTATTAACGTATAGGTACGAAAGATACTTAATGGTTCCTGACTTCTACCAGTCGACGTGAAACCAGTTCCGCTGCCACACGCCCTGTTTGTCAAGCATATAATTAAAAACATATACTGAGTATTATTGCCCTTTTTAATATCATATATTTAATAATATGAATGTGTTTGTGAAGTGTGTTGGGTTAGTTTTGTGTTCGACATGTGTATCAGGCTTGAACTTGACCGAAGGTAAGTAATGTATTTTTGTCTTTTTTTCCTGTTTATGTTCGCATTTAATGATCAAATCTACAATTTGCATGTAACAAACTGTTGGTGGCGCAGGACCGGTCATAGTAGCACTCTTTGGGGGAGGCTTATGTCCAGCAGTGGACGTCTTTCGGTTGAAATTATAATGATGATGAATCTGTTCATGGGTTCTTTTTAATGTCTGCTTAATGTCGCAAGCCGGAAAGTAGGATCATAAAAAAATCGTTAAAAAAGTAGGTACCATCGCATTAATTACAAGAAAAATAAATAAAAATTAACCGATGGGTCCTAACAGCACTGGGGGCCTAGACAAGGTTACAATCGACAAGCGCTAACGCTAACTAATAAATTGTATGGGAATGACAGATGTTAACGAAAAGTGTTTCGTCGGCATCTGTCATTCCCATACATTTTAATCGTTAGCGTTAGCGCTTGTCGATTGTAACCTTGTCTACGGCCCCTGACAAGAATTGATCATACAGATATCTAGGTTGGAGTCTTTTCTGTGGACATGGCCAAAGTTGCGGGCTCATTATTTTTGGTTGGACTCATAATCCGTATTAAACGGGGTCTTCGAATAAATTAGTACAAAAGCTAATAATTTTTGACAACCGGAAAGACTGTTTTTTAACCGACTTAAAAAAATCCTTATTATATTTATGTTTGTTACCCCAGGACTCCGACATTTATGAACCGATTCGTACATATTTTCATTTGTTTGTAAGTACATGCTTCCAGATGGGTCTCATTCTCTTCAAAAATCCAGTAGAATGAAGGGATCCATGAGGAATTGAGAGAACTCCTCACTCCTCAAATATATTGGGCACGCATGTGGTAATTTTGGTATGTTCTATTACAACTCGTGTATTTACCCGGAAATCACAAATGTGGTGAAGTGGAACTGATGATGAAGACCACAGATGTCTCCTGGAACTCCCCAATAATTTACTTAAATCTATAAATGTACGTCACAGATTCTGGTTTGATTCCGTTGAAATAGCAACTAATGAAGTGCCAAAGGTCTCAAAGTCACCTTTCTTGATAAATCGAAGGAACTCCTCAAATAGTATCGGCCCACAAAGAGCGATTAGGTTTTTTTCTGTAATTAGGTTTCTGTACTTGTTACTGCTACGAGTATTAGTGAGTTTACTAGTTGACTTAAATTCATTCATTTTAAGATTTATTTTTAAAGTTTTCTGATTTCGTTTACGCTTCGGATTTACCTAACAGAAAAACGGTTTGAATAATCAATCTTGTCATGAATTCGGTATATATTTACCTCAAACACGACAATGTTCAGTAAGTACAACTAAGTAGTATTAATAGTAAAAACCTATTTTCCGTTTTAAGAAAAACCTATTTTTATACCTTTTAATTTCGCCAGTTTGCGCGGCCGGGTGAAGAGCACACAGCATCCCGTTCCGGAGCTAACATTAGCGAGCAAGCGAGACAAAAGTTTGAGGGCTACATTAGCCTTTTTAGGGCTCCGTACCCAAAGGGTAAAAACGGGACCCTATTACTAAGACTTCGCTGTCCGTCTGTCTGTCACCAGGCTGTATCTGAAGAACCGCGATAGCTAGACAGTTGACATTTTTACAGATGATGTATTTCGGTTGCCGTTATAACAACAAATACTAAAAACAAAATAAAATAAATATTTAAGGGGGGCTCCCATACAACAAACGCGTTTTTTTTTGCTGTTTTTATAAATAATGGTACGGAACCCTTCGTGCGCGAGTCCGACTCGCGCTTGGCCGGTTTTTAAGTACTCTGCTGATTGGTACCGAGTTTGTTTACACCCTGTATATTGTTGTTGTGAAAGGCACAATTGGCGTAAATATATACATCAAAAGGGCTCACCATTGTTTCCATTTATTCATGACAAATTCTAAGTCATTTAAGGCTGCTTGAAAAGTGTAACCACTGACTATTTTATTATATTTATATTTATATAAATAGTCAGGAGTTGGGGTATAGGTATAATCTTTCTTGTTCGTGTGTTAAGTGTCCTTTTTTATATATAAAACATGGTTCCTATATATATTAATGGGCTTTTATGTTATTTTCTCTTTGTTCGTGTTTATATATTTTGATTTTGAAGTCAGGTTAGGTGTATTCAAAAGTCTTTTTTTAATTTTTATTTTGTTTTTTTAGCTACATAACTCTCAATTTTGTCTATCGTCATCCACATGCTTTAGCTACCTCATTTGCCCAAAGGTTTTTTGCTAACTCATTTGCTCAATGGTTACCTGGGAGAGATCCCTTAACGCGCACGCCTTTGTACTTCTTTTTTTGTTTCAGTTTTGACTTTACAATGTTTCATGTACAAGTAAGCCAAGTAGCACAAGCATAGCACCTTTTCCGAGCTTGTTTCACTTGCCAGACTTGCGGTAGTCTATGCCGCTCCCATACAGAGGGCCGTTTTTCCATAGAAACGTAGTCCCCGGTTTTCTCCCTGTATAATGGCAGTAGAGCAATTATTTTTTTCCATAAATCTATGGCTACTCTTGACATGTCCCTATAAATAAATAAATAACAATTTTGACTAGATTATTTAAAAAAAAAACATAGGAACACTGCCAAAGCCTTTCTTTGATTTTTAATTAAATAATTTACTTTAAAAACAAAGTTTTAACCGACTTCAATTTAGTACTCCGCCAAGCTACGAGAACATTTCCACATTTATTTTCCAATTTACCACATGAACTGATTTCCGAGCGCAAATGCGTTGATTATTAGAGAAAAAAACCCAATCGCTGTATGTGACCCGATAATATTTGAGGACTTCCGTCGATTCCACAAGGATCACCTTTGGTACTTCATTGGCTGCTATTTCAGCGGAATCTTATCAGAATCTGTGACGTACTTTTGTACTTTTAAGTACATAATTGAGGAATTCCATAAGTCATCTGTGGTCTTCATCATCAATTCCACTCCACCAAATTTATGATTTCCGGGTGTAAATATACGAGATATGCCTAATATAATTGAGGAGTTCCCTCAATTCCTCATGGATCCCATTATCCAACTGATTTTTTTTTTAAATGGGACGCACCTGGGAGCATATACTAAAACAAACAAAAAAAAATCTTACGAATCGGCTCATCAATGACGGACTTCTGAGGTAACAAACATTGGAAAAAAAAATAAAAAAAAAATACAACCGAATTGAGAACCTCCTCCTTTTTTTGAAGTCGTTTAAAAAAATGTTAAATAGGTCAAGTTTTCGAGAAGAAATCAGGGGACTACGAAACGTTGATTTTATGTACTTTTAATAGGTATTTTCGGTCCAAGCGCTGTCTCTATCGCGCTCTGCGAGGGAGGCTTGAAGTTGGCGCCACAGCAATACATTTTTCAAATACCTACGAGTATTACTCAATTATCTCGCCCTTAGTGTTTCCTCTTAAGCAGACACCGTACCCTATGAACTCTTGCCATTCCAGAAAAAATAACAAGCGCGTTGCCGATTCTTTATTGATTAGAGGATTAATTGTGTTGACGGGTGCAGACAAAAGCAGGTCCCTCACTCTAAACACAGCATATCCTCGGGAGCTCTGGCGACCTTACTCACAACCACAGATATAGATATACATAGATCACGCAATGCATGTACTTCGCGTGTCAGAATTCGGACTCCTAGTTGGCACTCCGACTTACATTCCGCGCGCGTCTGTTGTGGTGGCCGGTTGTACGTGAATATTAAGAAAATACCTTATTGCACAATCGATTTTCCGCGGACAACGGGGAATTCAGATCACTAATTCGCCCTTGTGACGTCAAAGTAGGTAGAAAAAAGTGACACGATTGAGGAGTTTACGTTATCTAGGTTGTCTATATCTACATCTGTGCTCACAACCATGAATACAACACCAAATACCCACAAAGCAAATATGCTACATTCACCTTAACTACTCTGCTGATTGTGCCTAGTTGGTTTACACCCTGTATGTTGCAGGGGACCCGTGCATGGCCAACGACGATGTCGGCGTCTGCAAGATTATAGAAGATTGCGACTACGCCATCAAGTTACTCACGATTGATGAGAAGAGGCCTCCTGTACGTATGCCATAGATTCTTTAACCCTTTTCTTGAATTGAATCGAAATAAAATCAAAAAGAATCAAAAATTTTAAAAAGGAGCTACAAAAAATTTGCATAATTAAATTAAACACTTCAGGCCATCTTTCTGTTTATGCGTGTTTTGAACCTCGCCTGAAGTCCGTGAGCGCTTTCGAATCGTACAGTCCATGACGAAGCTCCCCTCTCCATTAAGTCAGTCTCCTTGTAAACTGGGTGATTTCGGAGTCATGACCCGGGATGGCCAAAATCGAATAAAAGGCTTTTTCTCAAACATGCTCGGAAATGTACGCGTTAATATCACGAAATGAAGACGTGAAGTTTCTTGTTTATGGCTCCCTACATTACTTCTTGGCCTTAGGCCAAGAAGTAATGTATGAAAACCCTAAGTAAAACCATTATTGTCCGCTACTCTAACTTTTTAAATTTGCTTACTAATATTAAACTGACTAAGGAAAATTTACATACTGCCAACCACCACTAGACACTGTAAGCATACTTGCTTCATAAAAAAATAAAAAAAATCTATGGTACTATACTTTATGTGCGGTTAAACATGGTGCTCGAACGGCTTGTTCAAATGGCATGTTTAAAAAATAAAAAAGGCGCAAATTACCTATTATTTAATTGATTACTTAGTATTTATTTTAATTTTAATATTTCCTCACATCGTTTGAGAAAAGTACTATACAATCCTTGGCCGGAACAGGGATTGCTGGACTCGTTGTATTCGGCCTCGTCTACGACTCGGCCGTCTACCCCAATCTCGTCCAGCAATCCCTTACTTCACGACCTCTGCAGTAATCTACTATTTCTCAAACATGCTCGGAAATGTACGCGTTAATATCGCGAAATGAAGACGTGAAGTTTCTTGTTTCTGGCTCCCTACATTACTTCTTGGCCTTACGCCAAGAAGTAATGTATGAAAACCCTAAGTAAAACCATTATTGTCCGCTACTCTAACTTTTTAAATTTGCTTACTAATATTAAACTGACAAAGGAAAATTTACATACTGCCAACCACCACTAGACACTGTAGGCATACTTGCTTCATAGAAAAAATAAAAATAATCTATGGTACTATACTTTATGTGCGGTTAAACATGGTGCTCGAACAGCTTGTTCAAATGGCATGTTTAAAAAATAAAAAAGGTGCAAATTACCTATTATTTAATTGATTACCTTGTATTTATTTTAATTTTAATATTTCCTCACATCGTTTGAGAAAAGTACTATACAATCCTCGGCCGGAACAGGGATTGCTGGACTCGTTGTATTCGGCCTCGTCTACGACTCGGCCGTCTACCTCAATCTCGTCCAGCAATCCCTTACTTCACGGCCTCTGCAGTAATCTACTATTACTGGAGGACATTCCCCATGAGACCAACTAGGTACTAAATCGCAAAGAAAAAACTACTCTTAATAAATAAATAAAATACTATTATTATTATGTAAGTTTCTTCCATATCTCGGGTCCATGGGGACATTTGGAAGGCATGCGTGGGGCCGAAGCTAACAGCGCAGAGGCCCTTTAACACTTTCGCAACCGGACTAAAAATGGGACAATACACCAGTAACCGACAGACCTCGCTAGGTGTGTAGGTTCATACTACCTACTGCCCCCCTAGCGGGCTGAGCCGGCATCTGAGCAAACATTACAAGTGGTTGGGGGGGTTCTTGGTTGCGAAAATGTTAAAACAAAAAATCTAAAGCGAGGGATACACTTGGAGGATACCGTCTCCGAGCGCTCAACATGATACAACTGGTGATGGTCCCCGCCAGGTGCAAAGACTATTGCAGTGCAACATTGTGCTGCGATGGAAACTCTACGGTCATGGGTTATTGGGTTGAATAGTGGGTGGAATGGAAAATGGGTTATGGGAGGAGACTAGCGTACACCTGCCGTGACAATAAGTCTCAAAATTGTAAAAAGGCAGGTGTTCGTATTAATTGGCTGTTATTTTAACTGGCGATTTCGTGGTTGGTCCCATGGGAAAAGTTGATCAGTATGACCATCTTATTTGCTTTTGGTCATTTCGGTTCATGACCCCGAAATAACCCAGCCAGTATACCTGTAGGTACAGTCAGCCAAGAAAGTGGTCTGCATGCAAAATAAGGTCCAAAAGTGGTAGACCACTTTCTATGCTGATGTGTACATAATCATTCTCTCAGCAGCATGGACGCTCCTCGATCGATGACTTATCTAAAGAGGTTTTGTAGAATAAGTATTTTGTCGACTAACTAATATGGATTAATAAGTATTGTCATGCTCGACGGCATAATAACCGACCATTGTGATTTCATGACAAAGTAATAGGTGTGTACATGTGTTAATAATTACATAAGAAAACCCATTTTCTCAAACATGCAATGAAATATTGACGTTGGGTTCTTCATAATGGGCTTCGAACTGTCACGTTTCGGGCGCAGCGAGACGAGAGATATCCGTAGGTAATGGCATTATATTCAAAATTGGAGTCTTGCAAGATGGTCTTTCTTAATTTCCATTCCACAATTTATGTATGGCACAGCATCACGGCGTTCAGCCATGAACATTAAAGTTTGATTTCTTGGAATTTTATTTTATTTATTTCATTGCATGTTTGAGAAAAGCACTATCCAGTCTATATGTACTCGGCCGGCAACCCCTTACTTCCTGGCCTCGGTAGTAATGTAGGTACTATTGTATTTCCTGCTAACCATATCGCTGGTTTTAAACGAAAGTGCCACAAATCAAAATCAAGTTTTTTCGAGGACAGCACAATTAAAATTGTATTTACTTTTTTTATTTTTATTTTGGCACTCCTACTTTCAATGCTTTTGTGTTATAATACTTTCGATGCGTATTTTAATTCCCTACCTCTGGTTTATTTTTCCTTTGAGGTAACTATAACCCAAAGACGACTAGCAGCACATAAGTCCGTTTAGCATATATTTTTTTTGTAACAAGGAAATAAATAAATTAAATAAAAGGCCACAAGTAGAAAAAGTTAAAATGTTTTATTGAAAATTTTAATCACAACCTTGTTGAATGAAAACATTATTATAATTTAAAAAAGTAACATAAAAAAACTTTCCTTTGCACATTGATAGTTTTTAAATAAATCAAAAACTTTAATTTTAATCACAAAAATAGTATTTTGGCACCATACAAAATAAGTAGTTAACTAAAATAAATGCTTTAAAACCTCAACAGGCATAAATTCTCACTAATTATAGGTAGCACAATAATCATAGCTTCTCATACAATTATAATAATCAATAATATGGATACTTCGTACTAGTTTAACAAGAGATCAACATTTTCACTTAAGGTATAATATTACTTTGAACCTAGGTGGTTTTTAAGTAATTACTAAATATCCGTTTTTAATTATTACTATGCTTGTACCTATTATAAAACCAGTCTTCGTCAAAGGCAACGTATTAACGTATCAAGATTAGAAAAAAAAGCTTTGTAATATTGTGGTATCACATTTTTCCCTATTAGGTTAAGAATACCCTTTGTTTTTGTTTCAGGAACTTAGTTTTTGTGCATATAATTTTTTGAGTGTTGTGGTTACTACAGTATTACAATTAGTTTGTCTTTTGGTCAAAATGGGCACAGACATAAATTCTGCGTCATCGTAAGAAGTCTTAAAAAAATCTTGTTTCGGTTTCCTTGATCAACTTTTAACACTTTTATGTCTGTCCATTTCAACTTTTCTCCATCTTCCGTGACGGAGTAGTTACCAACAGCCAAAGGTTTTAAGTCGAACAAACTGTCATGTGTCAGTTCTTTAACAGTGTAAGGTGTGCCTGTTTTCTTAGCCGTTTTAATTAGTGTTATGTATTGAGCTGGCACATAAATTGGCGAGGATTTCAATGCATTTGAAATATTCCTCCCAATTATGTGCTCGTGCACGAATTGTCTTTGAATATGCAAATCAGCTGTTGCCCAATACTCTTCAAAAATCGACAACCGCTCTTCATTTGTGAGTTTAGTAGAACATTTGAGTTTGCATTTGTCACAACAAACAGTGCCCATTTTTTTGGAATAAATATGCTTCTTTTATTTCGCCAAAGATGTATAAGCCTTACCACTGTTTTTTAGAAGTTTTGCCTGGTTTTTCTTCCATAACTCCGGATTAGCTTTCCTTTTACGAGACCTTTGTCGAAAATCTGTCTCAACACAAGGAGATTGTGCATCGACGCTGGGTGGCTGGGTATCGACGCTGGGTGGCTTGGGTGGGACTTTTGTACCATCTGAGCTCGTAGATTTGTCAGAATCACTATCAGAACTTGAGCTGGAGTCATCATCAGAATCTACGCTACTCTCTTTGACAACAATGTTTATTTTTTTAGGACACTCCGAGCCTTTTGTGTCATCGAAATCGTCACCATCACAATCTGAGCTAGTCTCTTCGACAATCACTTTGTTTGGTTCTTTAAGACACTCTGAGTCTTTTTCATTTATGTCATCAAATGAGAATATCATAGTCTATCTGACTATCTGGTATGGAATTAGAATCAGCCGAATCATCGTGTAAGTCAGTAGGTGTAGGTTCGCAGCTCAATAAAGAATGGGAATCATGCTTCTGTAAATGGATGGGTGGAGTTTTGCTTTCCTTTGGTACCTACAGGTAAATCTTGGTTGGTTTCTTGTTTTCGTGGATGGATGGAATTATTAGGTTCAGGTAGAACCATGTTTAAAATTCTATGTGATCTGGTACTCATTCTGCAAGTGAAAATAAATACATAAACTTAGAGGTAGACATGGCGGGAGTTGCCGTGCGCCACGGATTCACTTGATGAAGGTTGTAGTGGCGTTTTGGTAATTATAGTTAATTTATATTGTTAATATTAAGGAAAGGTTGAAAGATAAAAGAACAACGAAGAAATTAATAATGAAGCGTTTCTTCAGGACCGTTACAAACCTCGTTCATTTGAATAGTAAAAGTAATAGAAATTTGCGGTTATTAGTATAGTTACCTAGTGAAAATATAGATAAATAGTAATTGTGTGTTATTTTTATCACACATCATAAAATATTATACAATATCATAAAACAAAGGATTCCTTTACCAAACAGCAACCCCAAATTATATCAAAGCCATTTTGTCTTAAAAGAAAACATCGCAAGCACAACAATGTTTTGAGCAAAACAGACAGTTCACAGAAACAACCTCTTAAGCTTATAACAATAACAATATATATTAGGCACTTTTTAATACTAAACGGACACTTTCCAAAACATGGCACCTTTGTCTTAAAAATAATCCAGTTTTTATTTGTTTTTATAAGCGAAACGAACACTTTCCCAAAAGTGGCATCTTAGTCTTAGAAATAATGGAGTACTTACCTGTTTTTTATATGCGAAACGGTTGCATTCCCAAATGTGGCCCTTTTACCCGTAAAATTCACTCAAAAGATGTTTAACTTTTCGGAATGTGGCCCTTTATCCCAAACTGACGTGCGCTCGCGCCGACTGTTGGGTCGCAACTAAAAAGATGGCCGCTTTGCTCTGAACTTAGCCATCGATGCGTAAAAATGCCAAAAGGGCGCATGCGTAAAAATGCGTTTAAGAGACCGATTTTGACGGGTGTCTTCGTGGAATATGAAAATAAGGACGATTTTGGGCACATTTTTTAATTAAAACTCATTTTGGTTCATTTTTATTTGTGGCCCTTTCGTTCATAAGCAGCGATATATAACTTTTTATCTAGATGGCGTGGTATGACGCGAATCGTGTGCTGCCCCCTACGTGACCACCATAGGTGGGTGTTAACTCGTTAATCCGTTAATCAGTACATTTTGAGTAACTTCACTTTTTTTGTTAACTTTAAAATTAGTTAACGGACTCAATAACTTCCGTTAACTTACCATAAGTCCGTTAATTGTTCATACGCTTTTTTTTATGAAGGAGACATGCACCTTATGTCAGATAGTGTTGAACGAATGGACTGTATGTTGTTTTGTAGATTTTTCACATACTAACTAGGTACCTGAACTACCATAGATACTTATAGCCCATTTTTTTTTTGTTGAGATTGAATAACTTCTATCACTAGTTAGGTACCTACGATTAACGTTAACTTCCATTAAATCTTGAAAAATATAACGCTTTATCGTTCAACGAACTTAACTTTATTAGTAACGGATTAACGGTTAACGAAGTTAACTATTTGATTAAGGGTGACCAGCTTCGGGGATCGCTGGTACGTCGACGACACCAGGGGTTATTTTGAGGTCATGAACAAGGGCATCCTTCGGTCGCAGGATATGGTAAGAGTCCAACACAACACTAAAAATTAACTCTAACTATGTATAACCTATAATAAAATTCTATATTACAAGCTTTATTAACTCGATCTGTTCGTATGTAAGTACATAAGTAGGTATGTAAGTTGCCCGTCCAAATTTGCAATCCATTTTTCAGTCACTTGCCGTAATCCGATTGAGCTGAAATTTTGGGTATTAGTAAAGTTTGGATGACAATTCAATATTATGGTACCATCGAGCTGAGCTGATGATGGAGACAGAAGGAGGCCATGGGAATTCAGTATTTAACCGACGTAACCCCGTCGAGTTTGGGCTCGTTTGAATCGTCTCAATGAGTAGTTGATGATGGTACACAGAAAAGTACAGTCGGCAATAAAAGCTTGTACCAAAAATGAAATTTTTGACAGAAACTTATTTTTAGTACTTATAATGTGTTAATTACTGGCCACCCTTCAATAACTGGCCACATTATACTAAATTGAATTCTGTTTGTAGGGGAACAGAATCCATTTTAGTATGAGGGCGCCAGTTAGTGAAGGGTGGCCAGTTATTGGCGATTTACCCTAGCTAAGTACCATGAGTGGCAAAAATTCGCTGTAATGTTGTAGTGATCTACGTAGGTGGTTGATTTGATTGTTCCGTCAAAACAGAGGGCGCAGGTTTGATTCTCAGTGCAGACTCAGGATACGATGGAAACCGCCACCCTGTGGCAGAATTTAAACAGTATTCAGAATTTAGTATACAAATAAAGTAATTGCTCAAGTCTTACGTGAGGTTAGCGTATGGAATAATACCTATAGATACCAAAGTACTACCTATAAATATAACAAAAAGATCATCATCATCATCATATCAGCCAACCACTGCTGGACATAGCCTCCCCAAACAGTGCCACAATGACCGGTCCTGGACCACCCGCATCCAGCCTCCTAATTGAGACTCTCTTAAGACGTAATTATAAGAGTGAAGTTTCAACCACTTCACTCTTCTACAATTCGTCGCTACGAGTGGAATCCGCGGCAGTCAGCAGCGCACGTATTGCGAACACGGAGGTTCAGATCCCAACAATGGCAAGTAATGTCAGTAAAAATAAAAATAACCGAAGTACTTTCCATCTCCGTTTCCCAGACATGCCGATACGACGGCAGTATTCCGATCCTGTGCTGCCAGAACGTGCCAGAGGCCCCACCGCCCGCGGAGCCCGCGACGTGCCCGCCGCTACAGCTGCCGGCTGGAGACAGAACTGATGTCGCATTTAGAAGTAAGACCATCAACATGTCAGTAGAAAGATTCCACTACTATTTAAAGGCCTAAGGATCATCACAATATTAGATCCGCCCTCACATAGCAGACATTTTTCCTTGGTCTTTTTTGTAGAAAGAATACACACTATTGGAGATAGCTAGGCTCATGACAAGGATGAAAATAATCAGTCCCGTGCCATCCCATCCAGTGGAATATCACTCTCAACAGATCGTCATGTCAGTAGGTATGTCTTGCTGACGCCACGATGCGCAAAAATGTTGCCTGTATTGGCTTGGTACTGAGAACGCATTTACGTATAAGACGTTCTAAACGTATTGATAAGGGCCGTCACACATAAGTAGGCTGAACTCCACGACCGAATTCCATCACCAAATTCCACTGGGCTGATCGCGACCGCTGCTCAATACAAAATGTATGGCTCTGCCACATACCACCACACCACAGACAGCCTAAGGCACTTCGCCCACAGAATATGAACTGTATATGTATCCATGATTCCAGAATGCCTCGAATACCAGCGCTACGTGAACGCCTGCGTGTCCAGCGACGCCAATCCAGACGTATACGAGAGACAGGACACGTGCGGCATCAACATATTCGGCGACCGCATCGTCGGAGACCCGCCGGCTGAGCGTGCAGAGTTCCCGCACATGGTGAGACCATACTTACATAGATTCAACCAGTCCTCAATATTCCCATTCTCAGGAATACTGCCAGAAAAATGGAGGCACGCCGGCGGGGACTGCAGACTTCCCGCACATGGTGAGACGGGCATATATACCAACACTACCTACTAATTAACACTACTAACCTAATATGCAAAAATAGTTCCCGCATATAATATAGTCCTCCTCATCGATTTCGATGACGGCGATGACGGCGGCGGGTACATATGGTGAGACCCTATGGTAGCTAGTGGTAGATCTTATGGGTCGATGGCGAAAAGAAAGGAATGCTTTGTCTATCCATGTCGCCCTGCATGTTAGTCTGCCGCACGAAGCAGGTCCATTTTTAATGAGTAGTGCTCTAAAGTCCTCCTGTTTTTTACTATCGCACCGCTCATCCTTACGCCCGAGAAGCTTAAATGGTCTTGTACGGTACGGCGAACCTAAATGGAATTACCTGCCGTGCTTTTCCCGATGGTCTTCAGTGTAGGAAGGGAACAAGGAGGCTACAAGGAAGGATTTTTGAAAGGGTCAGGTGCGTCTCTATATTTTTTTGAGGGCTTAGCAACTCGTATGTGATCGTCGTTGCCTGGTGAGGTCTGGTTATTTGCTCTCCGTTCTAGGTACCGCTCGCTAGTTTGCCAGTTTTTCGTAGCCTACAGTTCATTGTCCACGGACAACTGTCTGAATGTATACAAAATACAACATATTCTGTGGTTGCAGGCGCTGCTAGGCTACCGTAACATGGTGAACACAGGCTTAAAGCCTGTGGTGTGGGTCGCTGGTGGGTCTCTGATCAGTGACCGGTTCATCCTGACTGCCGGGCACGTTCTGTCGCATCGGGACTAGTAAGTGATAAATAAATGAATGTTAGTGAACAATCGTACATAATTCAAACTAGCCCTTTAGTGTTTTAGTTTATATCATTAAGTGAAATTAGACTGACCGTGTTAGCATCCATACCAGGAGGCTATCTGTTGGTTGCCACATGACGGACACAGCTGGAGAGGCAGCCCAGGCGAAGATGGCGGTATAACCCGGATGGGCTATGGCCAGGAGCAACAGGCTAATAAATCAAAATAACCATATAACAATAATGATGTTAATTCCCAGTGGCCCCCCCCCGATACGTGTTACTCGGTGCGACCAACAAGTCAGAAGCTCGGGACGGTCTCCTGTTCAACATCATCAGGTACATACCGCACAATCTCTACGTGAAGAAGGAAAAACGAAACGACATTGCACTGCTTGAGCTTGACCGAAGGTAAGAATTCTACTAGATGATATACCATTCAACCATTCATTCATTTATATCTAACCCGTACTGTCCTTACTGGGCAAAGCGTCCCTCTCTTCCACGCGTCTCAAACTCAACTAGACCCATCCTCCCGAAAACCGTCGAGGTCCCGCCATTTCTATCTGGGTCTGCCGCTAAGCCGAACTCTCAGTCTGAAATCTTCTAAGCCGTAATCATTTCTAAAAACCATGCCTATGGAAAGGTTTCGTGGACGAGTTGACAAGCTGGTTCTACGCATTCCTGTTGTAAGCTTGTCAGAGCGTTTCGGTCTCTGTGAGACATCACCTGATCATAAATACAAAATATGGGATCAGCGGAATCATGTCCCTCGTATTTGACGCAACCTAACTTGGGAATTACCTCTGCCTTACTGAAGACCACAGCCAAAATAGCACCACTACTACCTCTCTAAGTTGCCTCACCCCAACAATTTTCAAGGTAGACCACCTGATGATGACCTGATAAATGTCGCGAGAGTCCGCTGGAAGGGGTGGCACTGGGCCGGCCATTATGGCTCTGGTGGAGGACTATAACCAGCAGTAGACGTCTTTCAGTTATGATGATGATGATGAATTACTTAAGGGTGGAGTTCTCGGAGTTCATCCGCCCCGCGTGCCTCCCGTCTCCAGCCATACCGATCACCGCGGATCGGATCCTGGCCGTCTGGAGCAAGACCGGGGAGCACGAGAGTGAATCCGAAATACTGCTTAAGGTATACTCTTACTCCAACAGAATGCTAGTATCTTAGTATGGGTAGTGCCATATGCTGGTCAGAAACGGTGCCTTGTCTTGACCTTCCGGACACCCCAGCAAATAATCTTCAAAACGAAGAGTCCAACAAGAATAGGGGTCTAGACACTAATCAAAATAAGTAATCATGTAAGTATTTTCTTGAAAAAGGATTGAGAATGTAGTCTAATGGAGAGAAAAGCAACGTAAAAGTATGAAACGATTTAATTGTCATTTACTACGACGCACGAGGATCGTGACGTCACGATCTGCTAACGTTTTGTCTCTGCAACATTAAAACGGTTGAAGCTTCGTAATTTTTCAAGATATTTGAATGAGACTTTCGTCATTAGTCATTAGGCATATGTCTGCCTTATTTTTTTTGAAGTAGGTAAGTAATAATAAGTCCCAGAGGCCCGTTGCAAGCTACAAGTCTAAAATTGACCAATACCGAGCGACCATTTGATCGGTATTACCCAGCGGACGAAAAAACCATAGAGAAGTCTAAGTAGCGCCGCAAAATGGCCCCACAGAATGGGTGCCAATGCCATTATGCGGGGTTGGGGGCGGGGTGTCAAAACGATGCCAGTAGGCAGCCGTTTAGTTCTAACATGCGCATACCGGGTTTAAGGCACGTATTGGGTAGGAATTAGTAAGGAGCGCGTTCTATGTGTTTTTCGTTCGCTGGTATTGCCTGTTTAGACTGGTAGCTTGCAACGGGCACTGGGGGTAGGTCAGTGTCGTGTTCCTGACCCCGTATCATGGTCGGCCTTATCACACGATAAGTGACAGGATAGAGCGTCCGTCACTGGCTGACACCGTTCGATAGGACGAGACGACGCTCCTATCTTGTTACTTATCGCGTGATAAGGCCGACCATGATATACAGGGTCTGGTGGTGAATTAAGTCGTTAGAGCTCTCCCGAGGATAGTGTTATGACACATATACTGTGGTTATGAGCAGGGCTTTCGTGCCGATGACGCAAAAATTACGTAATTTTGCACACAGATGTTGTAATAAATAAAATAAGTTTAATGAAGCTTGTTACCGACTCTCCAAAAACGGAAAACCGTAACAATATTCTTGTAAAGATGACATTGTATACCTAGCCACTTTTAATACAGTAATCAAACTGAATACTACAGTATATTATAATTGTGAAAATACAATAAATAAACAACTATCTACAATGAAAATGTCACATACCATTATAAGCGCTGATTTTACGTGCCAAAATCTTTCAATTAAAGAGATTGCTGTACGAAATAGTATGTTACGAGTATGCAATCGTTATAAATATAATGTATGCTTTTTCAGTCGAGTACCACGTTTAGGCCACGAAGCTTGCTGAGTGGCCTAATTAAGGTACGAGACTTGAAAAGCTAATTATATAACTATTGTATACAATACTTTTTCTACGAGTCAACTGAACTAATTAAACAAACTTGGTATCTATTATACTAACATGAAACGCAATAAATTATGATTATGATTATGAAAATCTAAGCCCAGCTGAAACGAAGCGCAGCCAACGGCTTTTTATTTTTTGTCGTTGATGTCTTTTCTTTTATTCTGTACCTACTCAAGATGGCGTCCTATTGGTCAAATTCATTATAGTTCAATAAAGGCGCCACGTGATTGGTCGAATTTATTTTAGTTGTCTAAACAGTTGTAAATTTTTGAGTTGGGAGCTCCATAGTAAAAAATATAGTGATTTTAGTTTGGTGTACGAAAGTCGTAACTCAAACATTAAAGTTGACGAGTATGATGCGTGGTTTGACGTCATCGGCACGAAAAGAACGGACCCCGGTTAAGAGAGTGAGTGATCCCTGGTTAGGGATCTGCATTTTTGTCCCTCGCTTTCAACACAACGAATCCACAAACCAATAAACGTTAACACACTGGTTGCCGTTGACGCGATAACGCGTCCTAACTATGGAATTTTTGCGCCTCGGCAGCAAATGGGCACTGCACTTTTACGACCCTTCTGTAGTCGCATGCGTCCATTAGCCACGGTGTCTGCTTACCATCAGGCAGACCATTTGCTTGCTTGCCACCATCATGGAAAATAAAACCGGCCAAGTGCGAGTCGGACTCGCGCACGAAGGGTTCCGTACCATTATCTATAATTAAAAGATTTTTCAAAAAAACCCAACACCGTTTATTAAAAAAATATAGCCTATGTCACTCCCACGATTAAGAGGAATCCAACGACACCTCATGTCGAAATCCGTCGAATGGTTTAGGCTGCAGGGCGCGGGCGTGCCAAAGAATAAGGTCACATACATACCTACATACGCTCGAAAAACATAACCCTCCTTCGGCAGTCGGGTAGACAGACAGCGGAGCCTTGGTAATGGGTCCCGTTTTTACCCTTTGTGTACGGAACCCTAAAAAATATCTTACGTACTTTCCCACTTAATTTATTACAGATAAGAGTCCCAGAATATGACTATGAAAGTGAATGCAAGCAACAGTTCTCGAATGCTTCGGGCTATCTGTTCGACAAGGACACCATGCTGTGCGCGGCCGGGGGTAAGGGAGACGACCGAGACCCTTGCCAGGTAAGCCTTGCCTGATTAATTTTGTTTCTGGGAAATTGTTGGTAAGTAGGTACAGGGTTTTTTTGCCAACTGTACTTTTTTAGTAGGTAACAATCGTTGAGAGGGTACCAAAACACTGGCGTAGCTACCGAAGGGCTAGGCGGGCCAGTGTCCCGGGGCTTCCAAGCACGACAAAAAATCGTCCCGAGTAGCCCTGCTAAGCCTGTTAGTAACAGGCTTAGCAGAGGCAGATTATCAATAGGCAAACTATTAGGCACGTGCCTACGGGCGCGGGGTTCCAAATAAAAGGGGCGCGCGAGCGAATTTGTTTTCGTTATAATTTTTTATCTGTGTCCGATAGTGGGCCGCCGATGACGTGCTCGCCTAGAGCGCTCTCGACATTTAATACGCCTCTGCCTGTTTACTCAGAGGAATGAGATGGTGTTTTTTACACGTTAAGAGGAAACACTAAGGGCGAGATAATTGAGCAATAGGTATTTGTAAAATATATTGCTGTCGCGCCAACCTCAAGCCTCCCCTGCAGAGCGCGATAGAGACAACTTCAGCTTGGACCAAAAATACCTATTAAAAGTACATAAAATCAACGTTTCGTAGTCCCCTGATTTCTTCTCCAAAACTTGACCTATTTAACTATTTTTTTTATTAAAAATCAAAGAAAGGCTTTGGCCGTGTAAATGTTTTCCTTTTTTCAAATAATCTAGTCAAAATTGTTTTCTGGATGTTTGAACACAGCGGAAAATCTGTCATTTTTTAGGTTTTTGAAGGTTAATATCTCGTTCAAGAATAAATTTATGAAAAAAAGGAAAACATAGGAACATGTCAATAGTAGTCATAGGTTTATGGAAAAAAAAGACCGGGTTGCACTCCGGGAGTGCCGGCAGAAGTGAAAACTCAATAACATTGTAACAGTTTTTCGATCAGGTCACGTGACATCTTACGGTGTCACCCTAAAAATGAATTTGACGCAAGTTTATAAACAATTACTTATCAATTATTTAGGCGGACGGGCCGCGGGCGCGTTGGGAGCGAGGGGCCGCCGGCTCGCCCGTCGGCGCGCCGACGGGCGGCGGCAAACAAAATAGGTGCCAATTTGTTTTTGCCATTGCCAAATATTTTTCAAAGCTTTATCTTTTTATGAATAACGTCTAAATTCGAACTATTCGAATTTGCAAGAACGGCAGACGGCGGTGGCGAGGGCGACCAAAATATCAATTTGTTTTTGCCGTTGGTAAATATTTTTTAAGCTTTATCTCTTTAGGAATAACGCCCAAATTCGAACTATTCGAATTTTCTCAATAGCAAAACGGTGAAGGACGAGTTGGTAATAATACAAACTAGCTTCTGCCCGCGACTCCGTCCGCGTGGAACTCGTTTATATCGTAGCTCCATACAAACTTTCACCCCCCACGTCATCCCCTTGAGGGATGATTTCCGGGATAAAAACTATCCTATGTCCTTCCTCAGGACTCAAACTATCTCTATACCAAATTTCATCCAAATCGGTTCAGCGGTTTAAGCGTGAAGAGGTAACGGCTAGCAGCAAAAAGTGACCTCCTTCACATCTGACGTCACAAAACTCTGTCGCGTATTTAACAATTTTCCCCCATCCCAAAAAGTGCTCAGCGCCGCTAAAGAAGTTTTCACTTCAAAAATATTGCTCTACTGCCATTATCCAGGGGGAAAACGAGGGACTACGTTTCTATGGAAAAACAGCCCTTGTGTTTCCTCTTTGTAGGAACTACATGGAGTATCCATTTCTCTTGGCGTCATGACTTGCAGGGCGACAGCGGCGGGCCGCTGATGGCGTACGCGCGCGACGTGCCCTGCTCGTACGTGGTGCGCGGGGTCGTGTCGTTCGGGCCGCGCTGCGGCGCCGGCGTGCCGGGCGTCTACACCAACGTGGCGCCCTACGTGCGCTGGGTGCAGGACACCGTGTGGCCGAAATGATGTACACTTTACTGCTGATACTCATAGTAGACTATCTACATTATATGACATTTCTATCAATACATTTTATTTGAAATAAACTGTCTATCAATAAACCTTTTTGACAATGATGGTTTATTTTCCAATTATATTCGTGTTCTCTCTGTATGTATCGTTTATTATTGCCCACATAAATAAACACCTCCTGAGGCAGTTAGGTAAAAACACGCTTGTCAGTGCCAAGCGAAATTCAACCATAACACACTGTCTTAAAGACTAACCTGTGAACAGTTTTAATATCTGTCATGTGATATAGTAGAGATTTGCAATTTTTGGTCATCAACAATAGGTATTCCAAATTTTGTTTCAATCCCATTATATTGAAAACCGCCCTTTTTCAGATTACACACCACCAAATTGGAATGACGCGCTGGCAACACTGATTAAGAGTCCGCAGTAAACTCGGCCGAATTCCACCTTCCCATACAGACGGAGTTTCGTTCTCATTTTAAAACTACGTGTTGGATTGTGACGAAACTTTGCATGTACAATGACATGAGGTATATCTATGTCTGTAATTGGTTTATATGGTTCCACTTTATAAAACCAACGAAATACAGCGAAAACAAGTTTTGTATGAAAATTTAAATTCGCTGTATGTTTTTTACTATGGTATCTGAAGCTACATAAACTAATTACAGACCTGGATATACCTCATGTCATTGTACATGCAAGTTTCGTTACAATCCAGCATGTAGTTTTAAAATGAGAGCGTAACTACGTTTGTATGGAGAATCGAGCTTACTGCGGACTCTTAAGGTGATTCGACGACCATACAAAAAGTCTTTTGCCATTCCCAAAGCATCAGGTAACAAACTAATTTCTCAAATTATTCTAGTGTATACAAGTTAATTCTAGGAAATGGGGAATTTCGCGCAAATGGAAAGTCGATTTTAAGAATGATTGTTACATACGTTTCTTAAAATATCACGCCTGCGAATGTCAAAAAACAATACATTTTATATTAAATAAACTGTCAATAAACCTTTTTGACAAATGTCCTTTCTATCAATAAATCTTCCTACCTGATGACTTGGTAAAAGTCGCGGGAGTCCGCTGGATGCGGGTGGCGCAGACCGGTCATTGTGGCACTCTTTGGGGGAGGCCTATGTCCAGCAGTGGACGTCCTTCGGCGGATATCATGATGACGATGATGATAGATTAATGCAACGAGGTAGTCTGAATGGGTCAGTTATTTAACAGACGTTTGGTAAGTTTTATGAATAAGTAGGTTAGAATCACGTTAGAATTCAGAGAGGATGACGATTCATAGATAAGAATATTTACGTCACACCTGGCCATAATGTGAGTTTTACCGCACACTGCGCGTACGGTAAAACTCGCATTGTGACCAGATGAAGACGTAAAATTGTGTACTCACCACGGGCAGTAAAAAAGAAAGCCCTCTATCGCATATTTACAACCCTCGCCTGCGGCTCGGGTCACAAATACCTGCGATTTCGGGCTTTCTTTCTTTTACAGCCCTTGGTAAGTAATGTACTATTAAAGTTCTCTTTGCCTATCACGAGACTGGGTGCGTGCTGTTATATACACGCATAACTGTTTTGCTTACACGTAAGAATTGCCTAATGTAGGTAAAGCATCGACAGCATTATGACTGTATAAAACGCCACATATTAACGAAACATAAGTTAGTCGTAATTTAATTTTGATATAAATGTTTTAAGTGATACCTACTATAAGTTGTGCAGTGTTTGTATTGGGAGATTAAACTGCTTGGGTTTATACAAGAGTTTTCTTCAAAGCTCCACGGAGGCTGCCCTGTAACAGTGCGTGGAGAACCTACCAATCAACTGGGACAATACGTGGTGACGCCGTCAGAGCAAAATCCCTTTTGGCCTCCTTTCTTAAAGGGATCCCATGCCCCAATGACCTTCGATCTGAATCCCTTAGTTTTCTAATGTTTTTTGTAGCTTATTATATTAAACAACAACAGCTTTAAGCAATATAGTATCCCATATTTACTTCAAAGTTCATTGTTTTCGAGATATTTGGCATCAAAGTTGAACAATTTCAGGCCAAAAAACTGGTTTTCTTGCCATAACTTTTGTGTTAATTAGTTTAAAATAATGTATCGTTTGAGTAGGCTGAGTAACAACTTAGAAAAGTTGAAAAACCCCCGACATTTTCATTTCAAAGTCCAATATCTCAAAAATTTTCATGAAACATTGCTAAGAACACTGGGGATAAAATTATCTATGACACAAAAAAAACCGCATTCCAATCGGTCCATCCGTTTGGGAGCTACGATACCACAGACAGATACACAGATACACAGACACGTTAAACTTATAACACCCCTCTTTGCGTCGGGGGTTAATGAAAACACAAGACACGTTTTTAGAGACGTCAAAGACGAACCCAAATGTGTAGATTTCGTATATGTTTAGATCTTTCACGTCAACAGAGATACGAAGTAAGTGTTTTTTAGACGATGTTTAAAAATCATACATAATTAAGTATTCATCTCTTTCAAAATCCGGTAGACAAAAATGGAGATAAAAGATTGAAGAACCGATAGCCGGTTGACTTATAATTCTATCTGTAGTGCAAAAGTAGGAGATACGATTCAAAACTTGACAAAAATCGATGAAAACCTCGGGTAGCGGGTGAAAGCCGCTGAGACTGCATACACCGTAGTTCGGTCTGTCAAATCTTTTCCATACGCATGTCACCGCGAAATATTCTCACCGCTACATATAAATTGCGAACAAAATAGTGTTTTGTGCTTGTTCCTGACCGAATCGTCGTTTGCTCGAACTCGTCGCCCGCCCGCTCCAAGCTGCACACCAAAAACCTAAAGGCATTTCAGCTCTTCGAAATTAACATAATATTTGGGTTGTCTTTTTAATTTATTCTACGGCGTAACCTTGCTTTCAGCTCCGCACCGCTCATTACCGCATAGTTCAAATTGCCTATTTACCAGTGTTGGGCGTAATCCATTACATTTGTAATCGCATTACATGTAATGCAATTACGAGTAATGCATTACATGTAATGCAATTACGAGTAATGCATTACACGTAAATGCATTACATGTAATGCGATTACAAACGTAATGCGATTACAAATGTAATGCGATTACGAACGTAATCGCATGCAGGGACATTTCAGCACTTAGTATTTTTTTTGCCAAAGTTGTGTCATTATAACATCTATTTAAATAATGATCGTTACCTAACACGTCAAAATAAGGTCATAATGAAAAATGTTTTATTAAATAAAAGTAATTTGTAATTTTACGAATAATCTGTAATACAATTACAAATAACATTTTGTAATCTGTAATGCGATTACAAATTACATTTTGTAATTTGTAATGCAATAATTTAAATTACATTTTGTAATTGTAATTTGTAATGCAATTACTTTTTGCCCCACACTGCTATTTACACGTATTAATCAACACGTAGAGGCCCTTTCGACAATTTGCTCCAATGCAAGAGGTACCTACAGTCGCACACAGAGCCTGCACCTACCTGCTGAGTATAGGGACTTTTGCTGGTTGATGAGATCTAAATAAAACAGCTAATTGGAAATGATGGACTAATAACTGGGCTATTGGATGAGAAAAAACATCACTTATTATTACTGAATGACTGAAACTACAAAGATAATTAAAACTATGTATTTAATAAACAACATTAACATAATTCCGTGTAAAACATTTCGACAGCTGCTTAATTATCTTTGACACATGTACACAGTAAAAAATATACAATAAAAAATTCCAAAATAGCTGGTTCAGGTGAAGATAATAAAATAATACAATTATTATACTTTTAAGTACATACATACAATTTAAACATGTAGGTGGACATTTATATTGCTTTATATACCTAAGCGTGTTTTCGCTCAAATTATTCATTCCATTCAATTCAAGGGCGGCATTGCAACACATCCAAAACGCAGAGGTAAATCAATGTTACGCCCCAAGACCGTAAAGCGGGTAATACCACCCGCTATACCGGCATACAAACCCACAAAATTTTAGCATGTCTAAAATTTTGTGGGTGTATTGTTAATAAGAATTCCGAAACAATATGTCGCAACTGGTTTCGTAAAAAGAATAAAAAATAATCGATCGTAACTGGTTACGAACTTGCGGTTTCGTACGCGAAGGGGCCATGCAGATTGAAACATTCTGTATACCGCCATAGGTACATGTAATACTGCTATTTCTATGCCATGTAGATATTAATTACAATTTATAACTTATACAACATGTTTTTCATAATATACAAATGCATATTAAGAAATGATTTATTTATAAATACCATCCTCCCAACCTTGGTCGGTGTTTGCTGTCTAACCCTAAATTATTGGTGTAGGCACTAGTTTTAGATATTATTTTATTTTAAGAAGGTCACGGATCATCGGTAGAGACGTGCCACTGTTAGCGCAGCGTTAAGGGGCTCCCATACGCCAATGACCTTCGATCTGAATCCCTTAGTTTTCTAATGTTTTTTGTAGCTTATTATATTAATAACAACGGCGCTAAGCAATATAGTATCCCATATTTACTTCAAAGTTCATTGTTTTCGAGATATTTGGCATCAAAGATGAACAATTTTAGGCCAAAAAACTGGTTTTCTGGCCATAACTTTTGTGTTCATTGGTTTAAAATGAAAACCCTGGACCAGTTTTTAGAGACGTCACAGACGAACCCAAACATGTAGATTTCGTATATGTTAGATCTTTCACGTCAATAGAGATACGAAATAAGTGTTATTTTAGACAACGTTTAAAAAAAATCATACAAAATTAAGTATTCATTTGTTTCAAAATCCGGTGGACCAAAATGGAGATAAATTCTATTTGTAGTGCAAAAGTAGGAGATACGATTCAAACCTTGTCAAAAATCCATGAAAACCTCGGGTAGCCCCTTAAGAGGAAAGTATAGCTAATAGCTCGCGACTGACAATAGGTACTTTTCATATGAACATCCATTTCGGGAGAAAATGTTTTCCACTAACTAAATCATAACAAATCACTATTTTGATGTCAATCGCTTCAGCATAATAATATCCAGGTTTATAGGTTTCGCTATAAAAAAAAATTGCCTATAAATACCAATAAACCTGACTCTTTCATTGTGTCAATAACGTCAATCATTGGAAAATATTTAGAAGTGGGAAAACGGTTTCGCTTTTTGTATGGACGAGTACGTAGTATTCCAAAGGTATACTTCCCTCTTCAGACTTTCAATTGGAGGTGGTGGGTTCGAACCCCCGCTCGCACCACAGGGTTTTTCGAAAAATATTATTTACAATATCAATCAATCAATCAAAGGCCGCAGCGAACGAAAAAACCATAGAAGTCTAAATAGCGCCGCAAAATGGACCCCCACAAAATGGGTGCAATTGTTATTATTCGGGAGGGGGGCGGGGCGTCAAAACGATGCCAGGCAGCCGTTTAGTTCGAACACGCGCCGGGTTTTAGGCACGTGGTTGGGTAGAAATTTGTAAGGAGCTCGCTTTCTATGGTTTTTTCCGTTCGCTGCGTTTCCATTACAGACTATAGAAACAGTGCTAAGGGGAAAGACAACGTGTCTTATGGCAAGATCATTTGATATATAAGACATAAGACATTTATTCAGCAAAAATAGTTTACACGTACAAGTACCAGTCCCTGCACTAGGCTTTGCCTGTATCGCCTGTAAATATATATATATATATATATATATATTTGATATTTGGGTCAATCAACTTTTTAGCGTTCCGTACCCAAAGGGTAAAAACCCTATTACTACTCGCTTCGCTAGCGATAGCTAAAAATTTTCACAGAAATTTTCACAGATGATGTATTTCGGTTGCCGTTATAACAACAAATACTAAAAACTAAATAAAATAAATATTTAAGGGAGGCTCCCATTGAACAAACGTGTTTTTTTTTGCCGTTTTGTCTGTCGCCAGGCTGTATCTCAAGAACCGCGATAGCTAGACAGTTGAAATTGTCACAGATGATGTATTTCGGTTGCCGTTATAACAACAAATACTAAAAACAAAATAAAATAAACATTTAAGGGGAGCTCCCATACAACAAACGCGTTTTTTTTTGCTGTTTTTATAGATAATGGTACGGAACCCTTCGTGCGCGAGTCCGACTCGCACTTGGTCGGTTTTTTCTTGTTTTTATTCTACCCCGGTAAGCCAAGAGACATTAGTGACAGGGTTTCTTAGAGAAAAGACTATACATTTAATTGCTGTCATGCTAATGATGCCCCACCATGGAACGGGTTGGTCAATATAACAAAAACACGCGGTTAGTGGATTTCAACCCCGTAAAATCATATTTTTTGTGTGACCCAGGAGACATAACCATGGCAACGAGAAACAAAAAATAGTTGATTGTCCCATTCAACAGTAGCTTTTCAGCGAAGGAAAACATCGTGAGATCACCGATCTAATCCCAAGAAGGTATAGCTTTCCCTCTGCGTAAGACTAGTGCCTACGCCAAATCTTCGGCTTACATGCTTAAGGGTCGCCAGGACGTTCCCATTTTAAAACGACATGCTAGAATACGGGTGTAGAAAATTATTATTACTCCAAAAGAAAGAAGGCAAAAAAATATGCCTAGTGACGAAAATCCCATTCAGATATCTCAAAGAATTACGAAGCTACAACCGTTTTAATATTGCTTGTTTGAGAGAAAACGCAAACACGTTGCCCGTCTATTAGTGACGTCACTAATTGCGAACGTCATAGATTCATATGAAGTTGCCTTTTGCGAAAAAGGGATAGAACATGTTCCTTCTTAAAACTTTGGATACTTATGACTTCGTCATTATTTAACCTCTTGCATTGATTTTTTCTCCATTTGACTACATTTTTAATCCTTTTTCTAGAAAATATGACATTACTAGCTTCGCCCGCGTGGTTATAGGAAAATGTAACATTGAATTTTCCCGTGGGAATTAGATGTTTTCCCACTGGAAAAAGTAGCCTATGTCACTCTCCAGCCTCTAAACCATCTCCGTACAAAAAATCGCATTAATACGACGCTCCGTTGCGACGTGAAAGAAGGACAAACATACAAACACACACACTTTCGCATTTATAATATTAGTAAGGATTGTTTATTTTATTTAGGTCGAAAACTGGTTTGTATTGCTAGAAACTATTACTAAGACTCCGCTGTCCGTCCGTGTGTCTGTCTGTCAGACTATCACCAGTCGGTATCTCATGAACCGTGACAGTTAGACAGTTGAATATTTCACAGATGACGTATTTCTGTTGCCGCTATAACAACAAATATTAAAAAACAGAATACACACAACAAACGTGATTTTATAGATAATGGTACGGAACCCTTCGTGCGCGAGTCCGACTCGCACTTGGCCGGTTTTTTCTATTATAATTTATAGCAACAGAAGCTAGTTTCCGACCTAGATATGGCATATCACATCGTGTACATAATAAGTTACTTGTTATTCCAGTCGGCCATTTAAAAATGAGTACCGAACTACCTTTGTATGGAGAGTTCACTTGAGACAACCGTATGGGACTCTTAAATGGACCCCCGAGCCCTAGGGTGCAACCGGGAAAACGCGGGAGAATGATGAAGGTAGAGATCAACGCAACTGCACAGATGGTCATTATCATTAAATTAATTAAGTACTTAGCTTAGTGGTTCTTACGATACATTCACACCATCATCTGTTCGAGGAATTCTTTTTTTATTTTCTTGTCCTTTTCATGCCTTTTGGAATGGAGCACGAGCTTGCTCCGTGTGAGGAACCTCTTTTTACACACCTGCAAAAAAAACAATTTATACAGATAACGAATATAATGGAAAAAAAGTGGACAAGTGCGTGTCGGACCACGCACAACGAAGGGTTCCGTGCCTATTAAAAAGGTCGTATCGTTACTGAAATCTTATGGCACTTACGTCCTTTTCTTTAAGGAAGGCAGTTTTTTAGAAATATCTCGAAAACCTTTGAACCGATCTTGTTCAAAACAATTTTCGCTGAAAGAATTTAATAAGCCCTATGGCCATGATTTTTTTCATATTTTTAAAATACCCGGTCTCAAATTAGAGGGGGGGGGGACACAATTTTAGTGACTTTCGGGGCGATTATCTCCGACTCTATTAACTTAATCAAAAAAATTGTTTAGAAACCTTATATTTATTTTAAAAGGCCTATCGATTGATGTGCCAAACGTGGGCTTGCAATGAAAACTTTTTTTTTTACTTTCAGTTTTATGTATGGAGTGCACCCCTAAAAAAAATGTTTTTTAGTAATTTAATTACAAAACTATATAGCGGCTAACAAAATGCACCTATCCTGAACATTTTATTCAAATACACCTTATAGTTTTCGAGTAAAATGCCTGTGACATACGGACGGACAGACAGACAGACATGACGAATCCATAAGGGTTCCGTTTTTTGCCGTTTGGCTACGGAACCCTAACAAGCTTCTGTCAAATATTTCATTTTTGGTACAAGATTTTATTGCCGACTGTACTTTTCTGTATACCATCATCAACTACTCATTGAGACGATTCTAACGAGCCCAAACTCAACGGGGTTACGTCGGTTAAGTACTGAATTCCCATGGCCACCTTCTGTCTCCATCATCAGATCAGCTCGATGGTACTATAATATTGAATTGCCATCCAAACTATACCTATACCCAAAATTTCAGCTCAATCGGTCACCGGGAAGTGGGTCAGATTTAATTTGCAAGATTTGATGACAGACAGACAGACAACGGGACATGTGAAACTAAATAAAAGCTTGTAATAAATAAACCATCATCATCTGTAGCCCTAGAATTTAAAAGTAAGGAAAGGAACGAATTAGAAAGACAAGCAAATACTGACGTTAAGAATGCTATCAAATGGTTAGAAGATAACAAATTAAAATTAAATATTGATAAAACCAAAATCATTAACTTTCAAAATTATAATTCTCCTAATATAGTTCTAAAGATACATTTAAATAATACAACAATAGAACCTGTACATGTTGCATCTTTCCTTGGCCTTACAATTGACAAAAATCTGAATTGGAAAGCACAAATTGATAGCGTATGCACTAGACTGGACAGATTCGTTTATGCGTTACGGCGACTTAAGGCAGTCGCATCTCAGGAAGCAGCCCTGTGTGCATATCATGGATACGTATCATCTGTGTTACGCTACGGACTAATCATCTGGGGTAACTCAGTAGACATACAGAGAGCATTTGTAGCACAGAAAAAGTGTATTCGAGCTGTCTGTGGAAGTCATTACCTTGCCCATTGCCGACCAATATTCAAGGAGCTGAAAATTCTCCCCTTACCTTGCCTGTATATATATGAAGTAGCTAAGTTTGTGAAAAAACATCCGCACTTATTTCCCCTGCATAATGTTGTTCTGGACAAAACTAACGGGAGATACCCGTATAAGCTGTATGTACCCAGGCAATCAGTTACAGTTTTTAGTAAAAATATATATATTATGGCTATTAAATTATACAATAAAATACCGAATGACATAAAACTATTACCGAATATTAAATTTGAAAAAAAAATGTTTAATTGGCTCCTTGACAAGTGTTTTTACACAATGAACGAATTTTTTTTTGAAGTGCATTGACATAGTATATTGATTAGTTTATAGTTATAATTTAATGTTGATGTGTGCAGCATGCTTGAATAAATCTAATATTGTAATTTAATTCTAATGTAGTAATTTTTATCAGATAATGTAACATGACTAATATTTCCACGCCGATTCGCGGCAGGATATGGTGAGCATAATATAATTATACCATCAACTGTACTGTACCATATTCAAGGAAATAAACATATTCTATTCTATTCTATTCTATTCTAGACAGGACACGAACCTGTGACCCCTGTATTGCCGGTACAGTGCTCGCACCACTGAGCTACGTGGACAGTGACCGAAGACGCGTATCTTTCAATCACATTCGCCGCTACTAGTAGCGACCTCTGTATTTTCTTGAAAGGCTTTGTGCTTAGGACCAATCTAATGGACAAGCTATGCGCTCGACCCATTCTAATTGAATCACATCAGGTAGTTTCAGATTAACGAGAGAGATGGCTCTGATGTACATTACACTTCATTCGTTTTTTGTTTCGTTAAGAAGTGTAAAAAACAATTTGTTATGGAGATGGGAAGATACATTTATAATCTATACGAGAATTCAAGAGCTAAATTGAACTATTGTATACGATACTTTTTCACGCTACTGCTCGGAAATGTGGCAAAAGATGGTCAGACTTCAGGCTTCACAGCTGGGGTTAGTTGGACATCGCACGAGGCCAACTATGAGTTCAAACTGTCCAACAATGTTATTGTTGGACAGTTTGAACAGCGATTCGATCTGTGGTCCGCTCGGTGCCCCCCCGACACGCGAGCGGCCGCGCTACAGTGTTTAATATTATGATCTTTAATTAGGTACTTCATTTTGACTAATAATTATAATTATTTGCAATTTCCTCGCAGTAGGCGTGAAAAGCACTATGTAATGTCTCGGCCAAAAGTCGAGTCGATCCATCTATTGCCTACTTTCTAGCCTCTACAACGATGTACTATTTCTACAAGTCAACTGAAATAATTAAACATACTTGGTATCCATTGAAAATCTAAACCCTGCTGAAACGAAGCGCGGCGCACCGGCTCAGCGTTTCGTTGATATCTTTCGTTATATGACCAAGGCGACGTTTTGGTCAAATCAATAAAGCTGCAAACGCACAGAGAGCGGTGGCGGGGCGGCGCGGTGCGGCGCGGAGGCGGTACCGGTTGTAATGTTCGAGCTAATATGAAAGGATCCGCACAGAAAACCGCGCCGCGCCGCGCCGCTCTGTGCGGATCCTTTCATATTAGCTCGAACATTACAACCGGTACCGCCTCCGCGCCGCTCCGCCACCGCTGTCAGTGCGTTTCGGCCTTATAGGTTAGTAAAGGCGCCACGTGATTGGTCAAATTCATTATAGTTGTCTAAACAGTTGTATAATAATTTATTATAGTTGACAGGGTTCGAATGGATAATTATCAATGATAATTATCACGATAATTATCCATGATAATCAGTTCGGATTATGCAAAGTTGAGCAAACTCTAGTGTCATTGGTTCTTATACTGGTGATAAATTATCCGATCATTATCAAGAAGCGTAATTATCTTGATAATTTCGAACCCTTATAGTTGAGTTGGGAGCTCCATAGAAAAAAGTATGTGATCATAGTTTGGTGTACGAAGTCTTAATCAAACATTAAAGTCGACGAGTATACAAAATCCTTTTGGCCGACAACGGCAGAGCCGAAAGGAAGGGTTATGATTTTAGTAGTATCTTATTTTGATAAATGAAGTCAATCGATTAAAAAGTATGGTCCGGGTGACACTTTGCACTGTATGTATGTTATGTTTGTTCTAGCGGTCGAAACAACGAATCGTCCTTCAAAGGAACACTACGGGTGTAGACTCGAAAATTATTATTACTCCATAAGAAAGAAGGCAAAAAAATATGCCTAGTGACGAAACTTCCATTCAGATATCTAAGAATTACGAAGCTATAGAACCGTTTTAATGTTGCTCGTTAGAGAGAGAAAACGCAAACAGCGTGTGACGTCACGTTACGCGATGCTGCCGGGGGGCCGCGTAGACGGCGGCGCCGAACACGATGGGGCACGGCAAGTTACCGTCTATTAGTGACGTCACAATCTAAAAGCGTCATCGTTTCATTTGAGGTTGCGTTTTGCGAATAAGGGACAGAACATACCCCTTCTTCAAACTCTTGCGTTGATTTTTTCTCCATTTGACAACATTTTTAATCCTTTTTCGAGAAAATATGACGTTATCGATCATTTTATTTAGTGTCTACATGCCTATTGCAAATAATCCGAGAAAACTAACCTGACACTCATGAGGTTTCTCCCCCGAATGCATCTTCAGATGCATCACCAAATTGTTCTTCTGCACGAAACTCTTCGAGCATATCTCGCACTCGTGTGGTTTGTCTCCAGTGTGTATTTTCTCGTGCCGATCCAGGTCCGCCTTCCGGTAGAACGAGGCCCCGCATTCTACGCAGTTGAAGTTCTTTATGCCTGGAAAGAAGAAATATTCATTAGAATACTTGAGTAAAAAAACAAAATGCAGCATGCGGGTTCTGTCAATGGTCCGAAGGAACAGCCAGCCACATCCTCAGTCCCTGTGGACTTCTAACACGCAGAGGAAGTATCTACCTGGGGAGGTTCATCATACAGTCAGACAAGATATAACTAATAGGGGTGTAGAGTCAAAAATCTGGCACGGCAGTGCCCCCGCCAAAACAGCGGTTCGGCGGTACCATCCTTTTCTCGAAGCAGTTCAGGCCATTTTCGACCCCCCCTATAACTTCGTTGTGGATAAAACTAGAAGCCTGATTTTTCAGAAACCAAACAGGCATTGTATAAACACGGTATATTTCAGATTTCATTAAATTGGACAGAGATGCGATTTATTTGAAATACTTCTATTTAAAGTGCAAATACAAAATGCAAAATACCTATTTCGTATTTTGCATTTAAATGCCTTTTAGTAAAAAAAAATGTATTTTATTTGAAATACCTTTCAAGATGTATTTTGCATTTTTAATATTCATTTCAAAATGCAAAATACTTTATGATTAAGTTTAGCCAACATTACCAGTCAAACAAAATCATATGAACGAATGACGCTTGTATTGACCGATAGAGGCGCCTGCTAGCCATGCGTGCGCTTTTTTTCTACTTTGGTCAGTGCGCGCCTTATGTCTGACTATGTAAACAAACCGCCATATTGAAATTGTCTTTCACTATGGCGGTTTGTTTACATAGTTAGCAAATTCCATTGACGGCGACTTTACATAGTGTCAATGTCAAACGAAAACGACGAACATTATCTATGGCTATAAAAACGCAACGCCGACGATTCGATTTCACGGATTTATTGATCGCTGGTGCTGGTGAAGTGGTTACCGATTTGATTACCTACTTTTATGATATTGAAGTGTTCTTGTTATCCCTACAATACTGGAACGGCTATGTATATGATACGCGTACTGATAAATATGACCAAAATGTCATGCATAAGATGCTATTCGGCTCGGCATTGTATCTCTATTTTATTTCTCATGATAAATGCGGATAAAAATCAGTGCGGAGTTGCAAAGAGTACTATATATATATATACTGAGAATAGAGACATCAGTGGCCAGTACTGACTAGCGACATCTAGTGGGATACGATAGGACTACACCGTATGTACCTATACATATTTATGCGGTACTTATTGTACATATGTATATGCTCCTGTATACGTATGTATATACTATACAGCTATGTACAATTGAAGAATGTTTTAATTTTTAATGAGAGAACGGATTAATTAAGATGAAAATTAAACATAAGGCTTAATTTTCATCTAAATGAACCCAATCTCATCAGATAACTATGAGGTATAGAGGTTTAGTATAGGAGTAGGTAGTAAATAAAAGTAAATTGCGAGTTAATTTCGTCTATTTATTTTCTTATACTTAATATTCTAATATTAAACACGTAAGAACGTCTATGCAAGAGACATTGTTTACGATCTTTACGGTTATAATCTTACGGTTACGGGTTACATTACATTTCGGGACACAACATTTCTCAGACATCTTGAGAAGTCCGCTGGATGCAGCTGGCGCCGGACCGGTCACTTTCGCACTCTTTGTCCAGCACTGCACGTCTTTTCGGCTGATATGATGATATCTTGCAAATATCAACTTCACATTCACGAACTTAACAACATTTGAAGGAAAATTTCAATATACCGAACATGTGTCAAAATAAAATACTTACGTTCCATTCCATTCAGTCGAGCAAAAGTATTACGTTCAAATTGCATTCAAGTAAAATATGATAAGAAAATCAAACATATTTAATATATTTTCTGTATTTTGGATTTATTTCATATGGTCATATGTCTTATAACAATATTATTATGTGTTTCAATAAGTTGGCATCAAACATCTTTTAAAATATTCAGCATGAAATGGAATGTAGGTCGGTAGTATACCATTGTAAAAAAAAAACTAGTGTTGCCTTAGCAGACTGACCTCATAGTTTTAAAGAAACAACTGAAACATTAATTTATAACGGAGAATAATTTTAAATTTATTATAAATTAATAATAGTAAACTATGAAATTAACTGAAGCTTAAATAGTCTAATTGTTAACAATTATCCATAGTGACGCCATCTAACGGAATCGAACGGGAAATTTAGCAACGCTTTTATCGCCCATACAAGACACGTTGTATGAAACTGATAATACCCTGCGGAGTTGAACTCCATAGAGATAACACGCGTCCACGCAGTGCACAGTGAAATACCAGTGACTAAAGACCCCTGCCTTGAGGCGTTTGCGTAAACTCCGAGTGTCTAGTTCCGTTGGACAGACGTTTACGCCGTCCAGTCACTAAGACCCATCGCTTACGGCCAAAGTACGGGCGGCCGGGGTCTACTCGACTGGTTCCCTGATCCGCGCGCAACTATACCCGCGTATTATTTATAACGTTCAACAAATAAGTAAACATTAAAATGACAACGAACTGCACAGGTTGTACGATATCAATTACAACTACACAAAAAAGCGGCCAAGTGCGTGTCGGACCACGCACAACGAGGGTTCCGTGCCTATTAAAAAGGTCGTATCGTTACTGAAATCTTACGGCACTTACGTCCTTTTCTTTAAGGAAGGCAGTTTTTTAGAAATATCTCAAAAACCTGTGAACTGATCTTGTTCAAAACAATTTTCGCTGAGAGAATTTAATAAGCCCTATGAGCATGATTTTTTTCATATTTCTAAATTACACGGTTCAAAAATTAGAGGGGGGGGGGACACAATTTTAGTGACTTTCGAGGCGATTATCTCCGACTCTATTCACTTAATCAAAAAAATTGCTGAGAAACCTTTACCTTTAGAAAATTGTAATTAAGTTACAAAACTATGTAGCGGTTAACAAAATACACCTATCCTATAAATTTTATTCAAATACACCTCATAGTTTTCGAGTAAAATGCCTGTGACATACGGACGGACAGACAGACAGACAGACATGACGAATCTATAAGGGTTCCGTTTTTTGCCATTTGGCTACGGAACCCTAAAAAATGTAAGGACGTCGAATCCACGTGTAAGGATATGTACCACCCAGAATGTGTCAACAAAGACTACCGTAGTCTAACAAAGAGTTCAATTTTGAGCTGGATATGCCCGTCCGGCCAGAGTAAGGTGCCGAAAACGGATAACTCTAATACGCGTGCGGCCACAGGCCGGCAGTGGGGCAGACACTTTGAAAGCGAACTTCACCTTGCGGCCGCAAAATCGAGATTTAGAAAAGCGCCCGCAATCTCGTGCACCTTCCTCCGATACCGACGCGTTAGTGGCACTCACTCACTCACTCACTCACTCACAACTTTATTCCCATTGGGTGGCCCATAAGGCCCCCAATGAGGTTATACCTAAGCACATCTGTGACTGGCCGCCTAGCAGGCCAAACACAAAAAAAATCGCTCAACTTTGCATAATCCGAACTGAATTCTTCTTGTAAGGGGACCGTAGACACTTCGTGCGTTCGGATAGACGCAAGTGCGGAAATACACGTTCGAATACTTAGAATAGAATTCACTTTCACGAGCGCAATTTTTTGTTATTATCAATCGATAATTATCCATCTGTTATTATCACGATAATTATCATGATAATTATCGTGATAATTATCATTGATAATTATCCTTTCGAACCCTGCGTGCGCTTGTGTTTCTTCACCTCGTACCCGGCCTGGAACACATTGTTGCAATCAGGGCGGGGTGGGGACTTGTTAACTACGCTAGTATGTCCGTCGTGTGGGTTAGAGCCTTATTTAGTACTAGTGTACTCGTGTCTCATTTGGCACTATAGTGTCCAATGTGGCACTATAGTGTCTAAGTTAGTGATATTGTCATATTTGGCACCACAGCGCCCAATATGGTGTTAGTGTCTGATTTGGCACTATAGTGTTTAATTTGGTACTATAGCGCCATATTTGGCACTATAGTGCCAAGTGGTATTAAAGTGCCATTGAGTGTGTTGCTCCTACCTTGATGCGTGAGCACGTGGATGATCAGGTGCCCGAGCTGCGTGTATGGGTGGGGACTTGTTTACTACGGTAGTATGTCCGTCGTGCATGTGTTCAGCTGGTGCCTTATTTGGTGCTAGTGTCTTATTTGGTACTCGTGTCCAATTTGGCACTATAGTATCTAAGTAAGTGATATTGTCATATTTGGTAGGGATGCAACGATACCGATGCCGATAATCGTATACCGCAGGTTATAGTTATTTTTGACGATCATCCGTATCGTAATAAGTACCTATTACGATTTATAACGATTCTTAAAACTAGTTTGATGTAAAAAAAATCGTGAAAAGGAATGCAAGACAGCATCGATGTTTGCTCTGGCAACACTAATAACAGCCATCATTCATATTTTTGACGTTTAACACTGACATTGACAATTAATTTGTGCACCCAATGCAGAAATGGATCAAACTATTCAAGTAATTGGAGAAAAAAAACTGTATTTCTTAACTTGAAAAAACTGGCCCATATGTATTAGTCCATCAAACCAGCTACTGTAGATTGTTTTCCACAGTTGGTTTATTCCATACGGATACACGAAATAGACTAAAACCTGATAATTAAAATTTTTTATGTTTTCTTAATAAGAATTTGAAAGAAATTGATTTTAATTATGACATAAGGTGGTAAATTGTGTAAAATTTCAATAAATGTTGTTTTTACTCAATTGTCTTACATGTAAATTAAAAAATCGTAATGCATTCGTCATTCGTATCGGTATCGTAATAGACATATCGTTGCATCCCTAATATTTAGCACTGCAGCGTCCAATATGATGCTAGTGTCTGATTTGGCACTAGTGCCCTATTTGGCACTATAGTGTCCTAGACACTATAGTGCCCTACTTGGCACTATAGTGCCCTAAGTGGTACTAAAGTGCCATTGAGTGTTTTGCTCCTACCTTGGTGCGTGAGTGCGTGGATGCTCAGGTGCCCGAGCTGCGTGTACGTCTTCACGTGGTGCACATGTCTCGTAGCCGGTCTGGAACAGCTTGTCGCAATCGGGGCGGGGAGGGACTTGTTTACTACGGTAGTATGTCCGTCGTAAGTGGGTTATAGCTAGTGCCTTATTTGGTACTCGTGTCTCATTTGGCACTAGTGTTCAATTTGGCACTATAGTGATATTGTCATATTTGGCACTACAGCGCCCAATATAGTGCTAGTGTCTTATTTGGCGCTATAGTGCCCTATTTGGCGCTATAGTGCCCTAAGTGGTACTAAAGTGCCATTTAATGTTTTGCTGCTACCCCTTGGTGCGTGAGCGCGTGGATGCTCAGATGCCCGAGCTGCGTGTACGTCTTGCCGCACGTGGTGTACATGTCTCGTAGCCGGTCAAGAACACCTTGTCGCAATCGGGGCGGAGTGGGGACTTGTTTACTCAAAAGTATGTCCGTCTCGCATCGGTTAGAGCTAGTGCCTTATTTGGTGCTAGTGTCTAATTTAGTACAACTATCTTATTTGGTACTCGTGTCTCATTTGGCACAATAGTGTTCAATTTGGCACTATAGATAGTGTTCAATTTGGCACTCTAGAGATATTGTCATATTTGGCACCACAGCGCCCAATATGGTGCTAGTGTCTTATTTGGCGCTATAGTGTCCTATTTGGCACTATAGTGCCCTAAGTGGTACTAAAGTGCCATTGAGTGTGTTGCTCCTACCTTGGTGCGTGAGCGCGTGGATGCTCAGGTGCCCGAGCTGCGTTTCCGTCTTGCCGCACGTGGTGCACATGTACGGCCGCTCGCCTGTGTGCGTGCGCTTGTGTTACTTCACCTCGTACCCGGTCTGGAACACCTTGTCGCAATCGGGGCGGGGTGGGGACTTGTTTACTACGCCAGTATGGCCGACGTGCATCGATTAGAGCTAGTGCCTTATTTGGTGCTAGTGTCTTATTTAGTACAAGTGTCTTATTTGGTACTCGTTTCTCATTTGGCACTATAGTGTTCAATTTGGCACTATAGTGATATTGACATATTTGGCACTACAGCACCCAATATGGTGCTAGTGTCTTATTTGGCGCTATAGTGCCCTATTTGGCACTATAGTGCCCTAAGTGGTACTAAAGTGCCATTGAGTGTGTTGCTCCTACCTTGGTGCGTGAGCGCGTGGATGCTCAGGTGCCCGAGCTGCGTTTCCGTCTTGCCGCACGTGGTGCACATGTACGGCCGCTCGCCTGTGTGCGTGCGCTTGTGTTACTTCACCTCGTACCCGGTCTGGAACACCTTGTCGCAATCGGGGCGGGGTGGGGACTTGTTTACTACGCCAGTATGGCCGACGTGCATCGATTAGAGCTAGTGCCTTATTTGGTGCTAGTGTCTTATTTAGTACAAGTGTCTTATTTGGTACTCGTGTCTCATTTGGCACTATAGTGTTCAATTTGGCACTATAGTGATATTGACATATTTGGCACTACAGCACCCAATATGGTGCTAGTGTCTTATTTGGCGCTATAGTGCCCTATTTGGCACTATAGTGCCCTAAGTGGTACTAAAGTGCCATTGAGTGTGTTGCTCCTACCTTGGTGCGTGAGCGCGTGGATGCTCAGGTGCCCGAGCTGCGTTTCCGTCTTGCCGCACGTGGTGCACATGTACGGCCGCTCGCCTGTGTGCGTGCGCTTGTGTTACTTCACCTCGTACCCGGTCTGGAACACCTTGTCGCAATCGGGGCGGGGTGGGGACTTGTTTACTACGCCAGTATGGCCGACGTGCATCGATTAGAGCTAGTGCCTTATTTGGTGCTAGTGTCTTATTTAGTACAAGTGTCTTATTTGTGTCTCATTTGGCACTATAGTGTTCAATTTGGCACTATAGTGATATTGACATATTTGGCACTACAGCACCCAATATGGTGCTAGTGTCTTATTTGGCGCTATAGTGCCCTATTTGGCACTATAGTGCCCTAAGTGGTACTAAAGTGCCATTTAATGTTTTGCTCCTACCTTGGTGCGTGAGCGCGTGGATGCTCAGGTGCCCGAGCTGCGTGTACGTCTTGCCGCACGTGGTGCACATGTACGGCCGTTCGCCTGTGTGCGTGCGCTTGTGTTTCTTCAGCTCGTAGCCAGTCTGGAACACCTTGTCGCAGTCCTCGCAGGGGTGGGGGGATTTCTTGACCACGCGCCGGCGGCGTTTTCTAGAAGAAAATATTAACCCTATCAATGGCAACACTTAAAAAAAGTGCGATTGTAGTATAAGACGATATTACATGACTATCGTCATCCAATGGCTTCTTTCAACTCAATACCAGGAACAAATTTTTGCACCATGGTAATTCATTTACAGAGCGTACCAAAAATGGGGTGTGAACCGATTAAGAGCATAACAGGTATCGTGTTCTGGAAAACACTAAGAGATTTTTTTTACGCGTTTCTTTTCTGTCCGCCTGGGGCGACCTGCTCCATACAAAAGTAAAAAAAAATCGCATCAGAAAAAAATCTTTTAGTTTTTTCTTATCAGAACACGATGCCGTTGATCGGTTCACATCTAATTTTAAGTACACTGTATATTCTAACAGCTGACTGAAGGCATTAATAAATAAATAAATAAATAAATAAATAAAATTGTTATGTATTTAGGTAATAAATAACCCATTTACAAAAATTTACAAAAATAAAATGCAATACAGTTAAAAGTTAAAATTAAAAGTTACTCGTAATGTTCGTAATTGGGGGAACGCATCAGTGTATGTTTAATGTATAATGTGTAAAGGGCTTACTTCTGTGGTTCCGCATTGGGATCCGTGTCATCATCTGAGATGAGGATCACCTCCGGCTTGATCACTATCTCCTCTACCGCCAGACCTCCATCCATTGTCAATGGTTATCTGAAAAAAGTATAAATTAATAATAAAGATCCCCCCTAGCGTTATTCCCGGTTGTGCCTCTAAAGGAGCCCGGGGTCCGCTTTGACACCTAATTTCAACATTTGGCATAGGCACTAGTTTTACGAAAGTGACTGCCATCTGACCTTCTAACCCACATTGGGATTAGACTGGTTTCCTCATGATGTTTTCCTTCACCGAAAAGCTAAAGGTAAATATTCCGTTCTTAGGTTCTGAAAAACTCATTGGTTCATGAGCCGGGACTCGAACCCACGACCGCCGTTTGACAACCGTATGCCCGAACCACTAGGCTACCGTAGCTTCCATAATGAACATAATTTAAACTATAACAAACAAACATATATTTATATGTATACAGTTAATGTTTTTCAAACGGTCACCACGACACAGGCTGAGCCTAGTGTGGGACCATGGGTTAATTTAATTAGTGTTCTGTTCCTTTTAAATAAACGAATTTATTATTATTATTATTATTTATATTCATAACAAAGTAGAGGTGGATGAAAACGGGTAAAAGATAAGCTAAGATAAGCTTTATTTCCTTATACAGAGTTTGTAAATATATTTTATGCACTTATTTACCGAATAAAGTTTTTATATTGATTGTTTTTTCTTATTTCACTATTTAATTTAATTTAATCGTATGGCATATATTATTTTGACCTTTAAAGTTTGTCACTCTTTAGTACCACCCAGGGGACACGTGCAGGGTTGTGGTAGGTAGCTCCCGCGGACGCGAGTGACAGTTGTCCCCCCTTTGTCAAGTGAGTGGGCAACTCGACTGTTAGAAGTTCTTAAGCCGCCCAAAGGCCTCTAACTCGGCTTAACAACTACTGTCATAGACAGCAACCGGGATCAACTGCTTAGCGTGCCTTCCAAAGCACGGAAACGCTCATTTATATTAACCACTCAAACATCAGGCGGGTCACCCATCCAAAGATTGACCGCTGCCATCTTTGCTTAACCTGCGTTATCGTGAGCGCTTCAATTTCACTATTATAATATCACTATTTAAATTCACTGTTTATTAAACTTTACTCTTCTTCTTCTGTATAAGGACCGCCTATAGCGGTGAACGCCTCCTCCAAAGCTTTCCAGGTTTCCCTGTCTTTACCTTTTCTTCCCCAATAGCATCCCGCTGTCTTTTTGATATCATCACTCCATCTTGAAACTGGTCTTCCTTTTCTTCGTGTGCTGTCCATGGGGTACCATTCCGTTACGACCTTTGTCCACCTTTTGTCTATCGTTCTTTGTGCGTGCTGCCCACTTCCATTTGAGTCATAGCGCTTGTTTTACTGTGTCTGTGGCTTTGATTACTTTCTGATTGACTTGTTTTTTACTCTATCTCTAAGTTTCAGTCCTAAAGTCTGAGATGATATTCGAGATCGAAAATCAGGTAAATTGTTGTTTCGGTCGCGACATACTGAGTTTAAATACATAGTTGTCATACAATTTAGTTTCTATAAAAGGGTTGGTAGCTTAAATTTGCTCTTGGACGGCACTACGTTATCAATTTGAACATGAGGCATCATGCCTATTGGCAAAATATTATAGTGATTGATAAATCATTAAATATTTCTGAACATACAAAATGGGCATGCGTAAACTGTGTCATGTCATAGCGGCCATTTTATTTTAAAATAGATCGTTTTCTGTCTGACATTTGTAGAAGGAATTCTGTCTGACTTTTCGTTTATGCTCACGCTTTTGAAATCAAGGACTATGGAACCTCAGCCAGGCCCTTCAAATATTAAGGACAATCTTTCACTGCCGAAAAAAAGTTCAAGTTAAATGTACCCTTTACTAACCAGCATATTAAGGAATATTACAAAGTGTTGTGTGTGTTGTGTGCATTCTGGATAATCAAATAGCATATAAAGAATAATCTAGTATTCTTAATTTTTTTTTTTTTTTTTTTTTTCTTAATATATCTCTAGTACCCATAACACAAGCCTTATTGAGCTTACTATGGGACTAGGTCGATTTGTGTAAGATTGTCCCCTAATATTTATTTATTATTATTATTATTATTCTTCAACTGTTTTGTGTCTTATGAGTTAAAAGTATTGTTTATTTTTTCCTGACATCTGACCAAGACCTTGTTGAAAATAGATAAAACCAGCATATTATATTCAAGAAAAATCACATAATATTATCCTTCATATCATAACATAAACTAATTTGAATAATGTTAATAAGTTGTAAATTCATTAAAAACATTAAGAGCTTCATAACATTTATGAACTGTTTAGCATCTGCACACATAGCAACAAAAGCAAAACTTTAAAACAGAATTCACTTTTAACAGCAAGAACTAAGTTTCCCAGCCAATAATCACGGTCAGTCGGTCACTGAGCTGTACAATGAAGTGTAATAAATTAATAATTCTATATTACCAGCTGCCAAAAATGGTAATAATCGCGTGCCACAAAAAAACAACCACCTTAATGACGATATGATAAAACTTCCATGTTTTTTGTAATTAATTGCACACTTACAAGGTCAACAACTTAACAATGAACGCTCCAATAACACCACTTAACACTATTTCGACTAAATCGGCTCTTAACTTCGTTTAAATCGCCGAATTCAACTTATTATTCTTGTTTCCAAGTTTATTTTGATTTCTTCAAAAGAAAAATTCAATAATTTGCTGTCATGTCAAGTGGACAGCGTAATGATGCTATGGATATTTTATAGTAATCTACTAAATGACACGATGTTAACAAGAACCAGGAAATGAATTTTTAAAAGAAGTTGATGAGATTAAATATATCCATTTTTCAGAGAACCTGAAAGCAGCAAATCATAAACTACCTACTTTGTATAGTCTTCATATAAGAAATTAAAACGATGCCAAACAAACATTCTAGCTTTACAACTTCTAATATGGTAGATATTTATATACCTGGCAACTCTTAATTTGCGTTTAGATACTGCACTCAAATTTGTATGAGGAACTTTTCCCATTTTCATAATGGAAATCGATGTCATGAATCATTATGAAGTTGCATTCTATGATAAATCGTAATTACTTTATGTATTCTGTTTCTGGGTTTACGTAAATGGTTCCATTAAATATCAAAATGTCATCCGAACATTACAGAAGTGGCCTTGGCTTAGAGAGCAATCCAACAAAATTGAAAAGGACGCATACACTTCTCAATTCACATCAATGTTTTGACGTATCCAATTTGATTGCATAAAACAAAATCGGGTCAAGCATGATGTCATATCATTAGCTTAATTTTAAAAGTGACGTACCATTTCTACACGATATTCGGTAGACAGAACACCTATTTATTGTAATTATTTAGTTATTTTTACTCATCTAGTGTTTAAAGATGTCGTACTTCCAACAGAGACACGCCGGTAAGTGACTTTCTAGCTCGTTCAATCGATTTTAAAGTGAATGTGAAGTGTAATTAACCATATGTTTTCTTGTTTGTTTAGGTGATTACCGGTTGTCATGGTTATTAAATGTGTTTAATCAATTTGAACAATAATTAAGCAGGATTTGTGATTAATTAACCTAACAATTTCAAAGTCAAAGTCAAAGTCAAAGTATTTATTTGCTAAACATAGGTTATGTAGATGTTATAAAATGCAGCTTGGTATCACTATGTCTTACCCGAAGGTGTAACAAAATATAGAATGAATAGGCTTAAATTAATATGATAGCACAGTTTTCATGCATCATGCTTTTCCTAATACATATTTTTTTTATTTATAACACAATTAGTGCGAATTTAACTATCATCTTTTCTGTATTCGTCAATTGAGTAATATGCCTTTTCCACTAGAAAAGCAAACAATTTCTTTTTGAACACCATCAGATCTTCAGCATGTAAAATGTTTCTTGGCAACTTATTGAAGATTGTTGATGCCATCCCAAGAACACTTTTTGAGAGCATGGCTGTTTTACATGAAAAGGTATTGCAGATCTTACCCCGTTGACGCGAACTGTTAAAACTAGGGAACTGTTTTTGATTAAATTTAACATAACAAGCAATTTCGTAGATATATAAGCATGGCAGAGTCAATATACTTAGTCTTATAAAATGTGGCTTACATGATTCCATTGGCGGGATACCACATATGGCACGAATACATTTTTTCTGACTTCTGAAAACTATCTCACGGTCAGTGCAATTACCCCAAAACATAATTCCATATCGTAAAGTCGAAGTTACGTATGCATGATATGCTACAAGAACCGCTGATTGACTTACTACTTTTCTTAAATTATACAAAGCATAAGAATATTGGTTAAGTTTTTTACAAATTGTTTCTATTTGGTTTTCCCATGTCAGCTTATTGTCTACACTTAAACCTAAAAATTTAGTTACATTTGTTTCCTCTATTACATGGTCATTATAAGCTACAGTCAAGTTGGATATTTTGTTAGTCCGTTGTTTAAAGTTCATTATCTTGGTTTTGTCAAGATTAATTTTCAAGTTATTGTTATTGAGCCATTCTATTACCATTTCTAAAGTCCTATTTATGTCATTTTGATAAGTATTTAAATCTACATTAGCATTATCTGCTGAAAAAATAATTGTGCTGTCATCCGCAAAGAGTACCATCGGAAAGTCAATAGCCTTAGGCAGGTCGTTCACATAAATTATAAATAGCAGAGGGCCTAGTATGCTACCCTGCGGAACTCCATATTTGATGTCTCTAAATTCCGATGAATATGTCATTTCAGTTTTGGATTTAACGCATAATCTACTGATTTGTGTTATTTGTTTACGGTCACTTAAGTACGACTGGATTAAGGAATGTACATTTCCACGTATTCCATATTTAAACAACTTGTCTAATAATACTCTGTGATCTACGAAATCAAATGCCTTCGTCATGTCCATATAAAGCGCAGTTACAGGTATCCTACTATCTACTTTTATCATCACTGTTTTCAGTAAATCAAAAATCGCCATGTTTATGGATCTGTTTTTCCTAAAGCCTTTTTGTTCATTTGCAAATAGGTTTTTTGTTTCGAAATACTGATTGAGGTTATTGTATATTACCTTCTCAATGATTTTAGAAAAATTAGAAAGCAATGCAACAGGGCGGTAATTGTTAAGGTTGTCTTTATCCCCTTTTTTATGAATGGGCTTAACGATAGCTATTTTTAACTTCTCTGGAAATATACCGTACTCTATACAGAGATTTACAATGTGGCAAAGCGGCTCCATTATAATATTACAAGTTTGCTTGATCACTTTTGTTGCTATATCATCATATCCCGTACTGTTTGTGTTCTTTAGTGAAGTTATTATCAGCCTAATATCACTTAAATTCGTCGGTCTCACAAAGATCGAATTGGGTGAGTTTTTTATTAAATTATGATACTGAGTTTTGTCATTCTTAATAGTAAGTTTGTGATTAGATTTATTAATGTCTGTATTTATGAGGTCAATAAAATAGTTGTTAAATGTCTGAGCAATGTCTAAGGGTTTTGTAATTATTTTACCATTAGCTTTTATTTGCAGGATATTTTCCTTTGGATGTTTCGTCTTAGGATTCTTAATAATGTTCCATGTCGCTTTTGATTTATTTGACGAGTTTTTGATATAGAAATCATTTTGTGCTCTTTGTGTAAGTGTAATAACTTTTTTGAGACGCCTTGTGTAGGTTTTTAGCTGATTTTTATTACTAGAATTAGGTTGTAATCTATATTTCCAGAGTAGCTCCCGTTTTCGTTTACAACACGTTCTTATTCCATTCGTTATCCACTTTGGTTTATTTATGGATGTTAATTTTATCTTCATTGTCGGGAAACATAGGTTATAGAATAGATTAAACACCTCAAAGAAATTGTTGAATGCTTCATTCGGATCATTAGTCTGGAAAACGTCACTAAAAGTTATGCTTTGAAGGCATTCCGTAAATTTCGACATATTATCTGCACTAAAATCCCTTTTTGTCATATACCAAAGTGGCAAAACACTAGTTTTCTTAACTGGAAATTTAATTACCTGAGCTGTGTGATCGGAAACTGCTAGATCAATTACTTCAGCGGTGCTTCCTCTTATGTTATGAATTATATTGTCAATGCATGTATTGGAACTAAGACGTGTTGGTTCTAATATTCCTATCTTAAGATTAAAACTATACAGTACATTTTTGAATGCCAGTGCATGCTTGGTGTTTTTTTCTATATCGATATTAAAATCACCGCAAATAATAACCTGTTTACGATTTTGAATACAAACTTTGTACAAAATAGATTCGAGTTTGTTTAGAAATAGTGTAATGGCTCTCGTATCGTATTTTGGTGTCCTATAAATACAAATGACTACAATTTCATGTTCAATTAACTCTATCGCAGAACATTCAACCGCATTTGAGATTGAGCAGTTAATAATGTCATCTAAAACCACGTATTTATGTCGGTTTTTTACGAGGATGCGTGAACCGCCGTTTCGATTATCTCGCGAAAAACATGCCGCTAATCTAAAATTAGGAATAGCCAACTGAATTTCATCGGCTACTTTCATATTATGTTCAGTGATGCACAGAACATCAATAGGCTTATTTAATTCTAACAGTTCCTGAATATGTATACTTAACAAGTCAGCTTTATTAACTAGACCATTAACATTCTGGTGCAATAAAAATAATTCTTTATACACGAAAAAGATCCGAGCGTTCATTACTTTTGTCGACTCCTACGGTGTTTGCTTCAGTGTTATCTTGGGTTAAAATTACTTGCGTATCTGTTAAGGCTTTCCCGTGACTAAGATGGTTCTCGTTGTCTAGTTTTGGAATGAATTCTGCTCCATTTACAAATAGGCGATTGTTTCTGATGACAGCGTGTTTGCCATCCCTGCGTGCTTTAAAAAAATGTTCTCGAAGTGTGTTCCTCTTTTTAAGAGCCTCGGTATCTAAAACTTCGGACACCGCATACCCACTATTTCTGAAGCAAAACGCATTATCCAGAACGTAGGTTTTCATCCGTTTACTAATTAGTTCTATAATCAAGGGTCGACGGTTTCCTTTTCTGCCAATTCTCTTAGCAGTCTCAATAAATCCATTTATATTAATATTTAAAATATCTCTGAACATGCAGTCAATTCGATGAATACTATCTGATTCCGATTCTCCGTAGAATTCGTCCAAGCCATAAAGAATAAATTTCTTCTGTGATTCCTCACCGCGTTCGTTCATATTTTGTTTATTTGTCAGAATTGTTTGTATATCTCGTAGTTGTGACTTAATTGTTTCGTTCTCCTTCTCCAAATCTCTTATTTTCACGTTTGTTCTTTGTAGTTCATTGTTGAATACTTCTTGTTGCAATATTATTTCGTTATTTTTATATACAAAATCTTGACGAAGTCGTTCTATCGCAGTATTAATTTCAGTCGAAATTAAGCATTTAATGTTGTTTATAATAGTGATATTGTTTTGCAACAGTTTCTGATCTAATAAAGTACTAATATCCGCTAAGGTAATGTTCGGTGATTTAAGGTTTTTTTCGTTCGTAGCGCTAGTTTGCGTGTGTCCTAATAAGCTCAGGGATTCTTCGTGGGATAATAGATCATCAATTGACATATTGGTATTGTTTATAACTGTGGAAACCTCATGCTGGTTGCGAACTGGTGTATTGTCGTTTCTGCGCCTGTTAGTAACATTTAAGCACGATGGGCAGCGCCATAAGTGCTTAAGTTCTTCAATTTTTCCATTGTAATATGAACTTGTCATACCGAGACAGTGGTAGTCATATGTGCCATTGCATAACACACATTTCAACATTTCTAGGTCATTTACTGGTAATTTGCACGCCAAACAATTCATTTTCCTTGACCTTTTATCGTATTATTTTAATGTATACACTTCGGAGTCCAATTCGGACCGTTGATCGCCAACGTACAATACGGACCGCTATCTGACAGGTTGAGATTAGCGAACTAGCAAACAATAAACATGCTTGTCATATGCGGCTGCGAAAAAACACCTCTGTCTTATCGTTGTGTGGGTTGCAGCGTGAGCGTTGATTGGTCAGTGACTTCACAAGTTTCAAAACAGTGACAGCGAATTTAATCCTTACTAGCCGTTAGCAGTTGATATGATATTGTTTATGTTGAAAAAACTTACAGTTCCGTAAATAATGAATATATTTAACGCCTCTTATCATTCACTCCGGGTCTGTTCTGTTCATTGTCAATAGTTATAAACAAAAATATCTGATATATCACATTTTAACACATTTAAAACTGCGAAGTAAACGAACACACGTCTATTCGGATGAAGGCGCTTAGGCGTTTTTTCCGCAATGGTATTTATTTTAGTATTTTGTTTATTTTTAACGTTCACAATAGGATATTTTTGGAATAAAGGTGTTGTTTAGTGACTACCTTCAAATAAATATTTTAATTTTGTACCGTAAATATGATTGACAGTTGAAATCAAATGGATATTTGTTTTTTTTTTATTACGTATTTTTGTACCGTAAAGAGTAGGTAGGTAATACTTATAATTATCGTACATTATTATAATACATTCGGATACTGTAGTGAAATAAGAACGTTGTAAGAAAATGACGTCATCCTGAGTTTTGCTGATAGTTAATGCTTGCATTATCCATCCAGTTTTGAAGCAAAATGATCGTCATTTTAAAATTTTATTTATTAAGTACTTGTATGTTTAGTATATTCATTACGTTAAAATAGATTTAGAAAAGTAGATTCAAATAAACTACCAATATAGAAAAAAAATCAATTAATAGAGAAGCTCCAACATTTTTAGGTAATACGAAATCTTTAAAATTAAAGTAATTATTTTGAGTAGGTAGGTACCTACCTAATACTCTAAAAGTATTTAAAGATAAAAACCGGTTTAATATTACTTAGGAGCAATAGGTAGTTCACATCGATAAAGCGGTACAATGTAGAAGTGACGTAACCGAAGAAACGTAAAAACTCCTTGACCTGAAACGTATTTGGTTTGTTTATGTTGCTAGGTAGCTGCATGCTATATTGCAGTCGTTAAACCATTTCTAGCACGAGCCTCTTGAAAACCGATGGTTCTTGAGCATGGTTGAGAAACTTATATATTTTGGAGTCGACTGTTTATAACGAAAATAATTTTCGAAGTTCTGGCTTTGCTGGATTGGATATTTACACTTTTTGATTTGGTATTTGTTAAGTACTGCCGATGCAAATAAAATAGAGTAGGTATTTAATTTATTTTTTTATTAATTGAATTACCCCGCTTCAAATGCAGCAGGAACAGTTCAGTTAAAGTGGCCCATTCACACTCTGAATAGACCGACTCGTACGCGTTATTTTTTTATCACACACATTAAGTCTGGAAGAGAAATATCCGTAGGTACCTAATACAATGAAGTCTACATTTCTGAACCAATCCTACAAATATTATAAATAAATGCAAAAGTTTGGATGTTTGTTACACAATCACGCTTAAACGGCTCAACCGAATGAAATTTTGCACGAAGATAGTTTATAGCCTGGTTTAAAATACAAGATAGTTTTTATCCCGGGTTCACGCAGACGAAACCGCGGGCGGAAGCTAGTTATTTAATAAACCCCAATAATACTTAATAAAGTTTGTATTCGACTTAGGTACATCACCATCGCCTTTAAGGTTCATCAAAGTAGGTGCGGTTCGAAAGAAACTGTACGAATAGGTAGGTAATAGGTACTTAATCCTACTAATATTATAAATGCGAAAGTTTAGATGTTTGGATGTTGGTTACTCAATCACGCTTAAACGGCTTAACCGATTTGGATGAAATTTTGCACGAAGATAGTTTATAGCCTGGATTAAAATATAGGATAGTTTTTATCCCGGGTCCACGCAGACGAAGTCGCGGGCGGAATCTAGTACTTAAATAAAGATGCCTATAGAAACTGTACGAAATAGGTAGGTATTAAAATAAATATGCCTATTCCCTTGCGAATAAAAAGTACAAAAACATATGGATAAGTCAACGTTTCTGTTTAGGTAAGATTTGCATAAATCAATGAATCTCTAGATATCTTATTACCTCTATTTATCAAACTATACTATAGCCATTCAAATGTATAAAATAAACATTCAAAAAATCTTCGCTTAAGTCATCTTTAACTCGTCGTTTCCGCTATGTTAACTTGACCGGACCTTGTGAGAAATAATTCTAATATTACGTCATTTTATACAGTTATACGTGAGGCCACTTGGTGTATCGTTGTATAATATAGAGCTAGTGACTCAAAGGATATGGACATGAACTAGGTATATATAAACCGGGTTTCGAGCTTAATAATTTTAAAGAAAAGAAAGAAAGAAATAAAACATTTATTCATGGCAAAAAGAAAAAAAAAGTCAAACTGTGGACACACACGCACATACATACGCATTTGCTGCTAAGTACGTAGATATGTTTATAGGCCTTGTTTATGGCAAGCATTCTGTACCAGTCAACCTTTGGGCAAAGTAGGCAGAATGTGGGGGAAGTTTGAGTTTTGCGCATGTGCCGATGCGGGCCTTGCTCCGACAAACGTGGCGCTTTGTCCATAAATACGGCCTGATAGTGTTTATGTACCGACAGGCGTGAGCGTTTCCATAGTCGCTAATTCACACGCGTCCTGGCGATCGCTCCGCTTCTTCATAAACACGGCCTAAGTGTACCGTTATAAAGAGGTAGTGACTCAGGGGACATTAACTACGTTTATTTAAACCGGGTTTCGAGTTCAATCCTGGCTGAGTGCATTAGTGTGCCAGTAAATATAAATTATCTTATCTAGCAGTAGCAATGGACGCACTTAAGTCTGATAATCATTATGTTGAATAGATTTACTTTGTCACATAGTTATACAAATGTAGATAAGTATGTATGTTTATTTTCCGCAAAGAGATAAGGAAAGCTTTTTCTGATCAAGTATAACAAACAGAAAGTATAATGATAGAGAAAAGTGCCTGGGCAAACTACTTGCTGAAATTTGACATCCATTACCTATTGTTGTGAGTGGCTGACAAAAAAAAGATTGGGTCAATCACCTATTTTTTGTTGTTATTCGGTTCTGTTGGCCAGGAATTTACGTGACAAGATTACAACATAGGTATTCTAAAAAGATGGCCGACAAAAATTGGGTTAAAAACAACATAAACCTTACCCTACCTACTTGTGGTGGTTTTTGGGTTCAAATGAACCCAAAAATCATATACATTTATTAATTAAAGCAAGCAAACAAGAATAGAGATTATTCCAAGATTAGTTAATCAAATTTTACGTTTAATCTAAGATTCAAACTTTATTCCGGTTAAATTAAATCCGGCCTCTGGTCAGTTTCCAAGCTTGCGGTAACAGATGCAGTCCGCACATCCAGCACTGCATTACGAAATGTGTTTATGACACTCGAATGTAGGTATTTCCAGTTCTCGACCCATTTAGCAGCAATCCGCGATTTCAACATCTGTGTTTGGTAAGACTTGATCTATTACGAGTAAGACACATGTTCTGATGCCAGTCAATTACAAATAGTAAACAAGCTATGTTATCGCCAATTAGTAGTTTGTTAGTGATGTTTTATTTACAATTTTAACGATGAGCTAATCACACCAGGGTATATATGCCTTTAGCCTCTAGGTACGGTCACGGACTTTAATTGTTGAGCCATTTAGAGCTCACTTTATACTGGACACTTCAAAGTTTGACTATTAAAATACCAAAATAGTTGACACCTAAATGGCTCAACAATTAAAGTCCTTGACTGTACCATCATTACGAACCTTCATTAAGTCATTATGGCAGATGGTAACCGGTTATCGTAGCCTATGGTCGATGCAACTTTGCCTTGTCTGAGGACTCATGCGTGTTGCCGATCCTTTAAAACCTGTAAACTCCTTACTTGAAGAACCCCATACTGTAGTCCCTCGGGAAAACCGCGGCGGTTCATTCCACAGCCGAAGCATTAGTTGGAGAAAATTCTCTGTTACCGTACCGTGCGGTGGTAGAATGTGGCCGTGAGCATCATGTCAAACTAATTTTCAGGACACAACATAAAAAATCGGTCAAAAATTCATTCTACGTAGGGATCAAGCGGTTCGTGTATAATTTCAATACCCTAAATAGCTAAGCTCTGCGGAAATGGGCGCCAGCTGTTTGAGCTCTAATCAGGGGTAGGTAGTGTCACCTGAACCTAACCTCCGGCTCAACTATCCGTCTCTTTCTTATTAAAAAAACTTAGAAAGAGACGTATAGTTCGAGAATAATCGATAGAGCTTGCGCGCCATCTTGTGATAGCCGTCCTGCGAGTTAGTTCGCGTGAACCGGGAGTTTAAGTTCCATCCCTAATTTATTTGCTTTAGAGAATAATTTTCGGGATAAACAATATTCTATGTTTTAACCCAAGGTATAATCTATATCTATGCCAAATGTTATCTTAATCTGGTTCATTGTTTTGGCGTGATTGAGGAACAAACACCTGAACGTTCACTATTATAATGTCTATAATTCAATTTCCACTCTTTACAGGTTCATCGCCGCCTCCGCCGCTAGGCGACAAGCTCCGGCTATACCATGTAGACATGAACCCTTACGGACACAGAGTCCTACTGATCCTCGAAGCCAAGAGGACCAAGTACGAGGTGTACAAACTGGACCCGCTGAGGCTGCCCGACTGGTTCCGGACTGCTAATTCTAGATGTGAGTGTCTTTGTAGCATGATGTTGGCTTGTTGGCTAACCAGCATATGGTCTGGCTGATGGTAGGCGGACACCATTTCCTGACATGACTCCACAAAGCGCGTGTCTGACCCTATTTATTTGAGGATTAATCGTGTCGACGACTCTTTAGTCGCAAAAGTTACAAAAGCAGGTCCCTCTCAAAACTGCGCCTCTACGGGAGCTCTTTGGGAACTCTCGGGATTTTTCGCTAGACTTTTTTTTGAACACGCTATCTCTACAGGGTGAATTCTAAATCGTGAATCGTAACCACGTTTACCGGTAAAGCTACTTAAGACTATTACAGAGCACTAGTGTTAATTACAATTAAGGACCCGCTTAATTAATTATGAACAAAACCAGAAAGTGCGTCCCCACTTGTCATCCGCCTTGGTCACCCTACACGAGTCACGTGACTTGCAACGCAATGTTTACAACGCAAAGGTTATCTTATCAATATCATGCATTAAATGCATTGTGCAGTTTGTTATTTAAACACTCATAAAATTTTCCTTTAGTTTACTCACATAAAAAAGAAACAGTTTTGCACCATCCTCATAATTAAATTTTGTCTCGGTACCGGCGACTCAGGATACCTTCTTCCGAATAGTTCTTGCGTTTGACCAATTCTGCCAGTCTGAGCGTACCAAGATACCATATCAAACCTATGTATGTTCGTGTACGGATACGGTGGAGGCATTTTTATACCATTAATCGTAATAAAACTGAATTATTTTATGAGTAAATACGATTTAAATACATAAGTTGACAATGTCGACGATGTTGACATTGTTGACAATACATGCCAAAATTCTATCCAGCCAACTTCAATATTAGGAGGTTGGATATCTAATGTTGAAATTTTCATGACAAGTGCGAAACATAAATGTAGGGTGACCACGAGATTTTAAAAATTAGGATAAATCAAATTAAAAGTGGACAAAATAAAAACGTACTTAATTTAGGTTTAAAAGCATTGTAAGTTATTGTTAACTATGTATAGACTTCAAAAAAAATATTACGATTCACGATTTAGAATTCACCCTGTATACCTATCATTCGCGCGCATGTATTGCATCTGCCTGCAAAAATAAGCAGGACGGCCCTTCAGACAATCGAATCGGCAATAAAATTGTAAACGCTTCGGTGCTGTTTCCGACCCATGTATCGTCTGTTCATACAAATATATGGAACGGACGCCTTTCGATAGCCTGGGGACTATTTCACGAAGATATAAGTTACAATTTTCTTCTTCTTCTTCCTTGTCGTATCCTCATGGCTGAGGGACGTGACGGCTGTGGGCGCTCTTCACCATCACTCTCCAAGCTGCTCGGTCCTGGGCTTGATGCATGCTAGTCTGGAGTGTGGCTCTGGCCACAGATGTTACCGTGTCCGCCCAACGCATAGGCATCCGTCCTCTGCTCCTCTTTCCTGCCATGCGGCCGGTGATGATTAGCTTTCCCAAGTTTTGCGGTCCGGACCTGACCAGATGGCCAAAGAAGCTGAGGACACGTTGGATACAGATTGTGGAGAGCCTCGTTTTGATGTCGAGCTCGTCGAGAACAGACTCATTTGTGCGGCGCTCAGTCCATGATATCCGGAGCATTCTGCGCCAGCACCACATCTCGAATGCATCTATCCTACGACGAGTACGAGCTTTTATGGTCCAGGTTACAATTTTATGAGTCTAAATTAGCAACACTGAAGTTCTTGAACGACTGGTCTGTTGACCTGTGTAGCCCAGTTGTACATATAAAATTGTAACTAGCTTTTTAAGACGGGTAATTACCACTACTAGGGACTGACGGGGACCAGGCAATCGGATGGAAAAATCGGAAGTCGAGGTATAAGGTCTTGTTACTTCTTCCTTTTCATTTTTAACCGACTTCAAAAAAAGGAGGAGGTTCTCAATTCGATTGTATTTTTTTTATTTTTTTTTTAATGTTTGTTACCTCAGAACTCCGTCATTGATGAGCCGATTCGTATTTTTTTTTTGCTTGTAAGTATATGCTTTTTTCAAAAATTCAGTTGGATGATGGGATCCATGAGGAATTGAGGGAAATCCTCAATTATATTAGGCACGCGTGTAGTGATTTTGGTATTTTCTATTATAACTCGTGTATTTACACCCGGAAATCATAAATTTGGTGGAGTGGAATTGATGATGAAGACCACAGACGACTTATGGAATTCCTCAATTATGTACTTAAAAGTACAAGAGTATATCACAGATTCTGATAAGATTCCGTTGAAATAGCAACTAATGAAGTGCCAAAGGTGATCCTTGTGGAATCGACGGAAGTCGTCAAATATTATCGGCCACATACCGCGATTTGGTTTTTCTCTCTAATAATCAACGCATTTGCTCTCGGAAAAGAAATGTGGAAATGTTCTCGTGGCTTGGCGGAGTACTAAATTGAAGTCGGTTAAAACTTTGTTTTTAAAGTAAATTATGAACTGATAACTAGTAGCCAAAATTACGGATACAGGCATTGTCCTATAGATAAACTGTGTATGGCCATTCGGACGTCTTAAAACCATGCAACTATCCATACTAATATTATAAATGCGAAAGTGTTTCTGTCTGTCTGTTACCTCTTCACGCTGAAACCGCTGAACCGATTTGGATGAAATTTGGTATAGAGATAAATTGAGTCCTGGAAAAGGACATAGGGTAGTTTTATCCCGGAAATCATCCCCCAAGGGGATGAAGTGGGGGGTGAAAGTTTGTATGGAGCTACGATAAAAACGAGTTCCACGCGGACGGAGTCGCGGGCAGAAGCTAGTACGACATATATATTTTGCTACTCTAGACCTCATTGGGATGAATCTCACCTGCCTCACCTGTCTTTCAGTGAAAATACCAGTGCTGGAAATCCCAACGGACCAAGGCGACAAGTTCCTGTTCGAGAGTGTGGTGATATGCGACTACCTCGACGAGAAGTATGGTAGGGGGCAGCTGCATTCGCGGGATGCTTACGTGAAGGCTCAAGACAGACTGCTGATTGAGAGGTTTAATGAGGTCAGTGTTATTTTGTGTGGAGAAGTGTAAAGAATCCACTATAATAAAGGTATTTTTTTGGTCTCATATTTATTTACTGTTTATCACAATAATTATAGTGAATATTTAAAACAAACAATATGAATACCTACTTGTAACTAAATAACAAAAAATTTACTCAACAGCAATACAAAATAAATTGAAACATTCTTTGACGTTGATTTACGTAAAAGTGCGTATGTCATGTGATTTTCTAGAATAATATCATTATTCATTAGTAAACAATAAAATCTTAACATTGACTATTTCAATTTCAGCTTATAAAAGGCAGCTTGGAGTGCTTCGACACAAATTTCTCCTATGGCAGTGAACAGATCGTGCAAACATTGAATATTTTCGAAAAAGAGCTTACTTCCAGAGGTACTGAATTTTCAAACTTAAAAATCTGTCGTAGTTTAGTTACCTAGTGTAGTTTAGTACCTACTCTCGTATTTATTTAAGTTTATTCAATAATAATTTATAGATAAAGCTAGCCTGGCAATGCAAGGTTCTCTGTAACTTAGCCCTAAATGCATCCAATCTATAGTATAAAATAAACCGAGATTTAATCTTGAATTTTACTTGATTAAAGTGACGTATAATCAATCGTCATTCGAATACTCTGTCGATTAATTCAATCACGACTAAATCAATCGTGACTAATCTTGTGACGATTGATTGTTTAATCGATTAATTAGTTGATTAAAAAAATAATCGAATAATGCCCATCTCTGATCTTAGACCTACTAGCATTATAAAAATGTAACTTGGAGGATTGTATGTAGAGAACCTATCTCCAGAATGACTTATTAGATGAAAACAATCTTTCACTTGTTTATATGAATGGATAGACTATGTTTTATCGGCGGCATCGCCTGCGTCTTCGTAATACGCGGGCTCCTAGTTAATACATAAACAATGTACCAGGAACCAACTATTTCGGCGGCGACCGACCCGGTATGCTGGACTACATGATCTGGCCCTGGGTGGAGCGGCTGTATCTCCTGCGGTGCATCAACGAGAAGAAATTCGACGAGAAACGTTCGCTGTTCCCTAACTTTGTAAGTTACAACCAGTCATAAGCGTAGTATGCAGTGGAGGTGGGGTTTAATGTAGAACCGATTTCCGTTGGGGTGAAAAGGTTCCCGAGTGGCGACTACGTATCGAGAGGTGCAGCGTGGGTAGACTCAAGTTGGACTGATGGATCTAGCAAAGTCGGTCGCCGGAGTTCGCTGGATGCGGGTGTCGGAGGAACCGTCATTGTGGAACTCTTTGGAGACCTATGACCAGCAATTGCCGATTCGATCATGATGATGAGACAAAAAGTAATATTGGCGGTCTACCATCATGATCCTCATCATCCTCCTATTATTTATTATTTATTCCCGGTAATGCCCCTAAAGGAGCCCGGGGTCCGCTTTGACACTTAATATTGGCGGTCCACCATACAGAAAAAAAATGTATCGAGGAAAACTTTTCAAACTTGGACAAGAAATGCCAATTACAGGGCAACTTTACTGTCAGGAATGCCATAGGGCCCATATAGGCATTTAAGACGAGGCCTAAATAAATAAACATTGTAACAGTTTTTCGATCGGGTCACGTGACATCTTACGGTGTCACCCTAAACATGTATTTGACGCAAATTTATAAACAATTATCAATTATTTAAGCGGACGGGCCGCGGGCGCGTTGGATGCGACGGGCCGGCTCGCCCGTCGGCGGCGGCAAACAAAATACCAATTTTTTTTTGCCATTGACAAATATTTTTCTCTTTAGGAATAACGTCCAAATTCGAACTATTCGAATTTGCTGAATAGCAAAACGGTGAAGGACGCGTGAACAAAATTACAAATTTATTTGCAGAATATGCTATTGCAAAAAGTGTTTAACGGCTTTATACTCTTACGAATAGCGTTCAGTTTTGAATGAAGTCGAATCGGCTAGCAGCATAATATAAAAGTTTGTGACCTCCTTCACATCTGACGTCACAAAAATCTGTCGCGTATTTAGCAATATTTCTCCATCCCAAAAAGTGCTCAGCGCCGCTAAAGAAGTTTTCACTTCAAAAAATACGCAATGGCGAGCCGAGGGTCGACGTCATTAAGGTGGATGTCACACTGCGACGCATCTCCGGACGGAGGTGCGTTTCTCGCTGTATGCAAGTACATCAGTTTGTATATAAATTCCGTGTGGTACGACACACTGCAACGCACCTCCGTCCGGCGAAATTTGTACGCAGCTCCGCACCTCCGTCCGGAGATGCGGCGCAGTGTGATGACCGCCTAAAATCGAAGAGCAGGTATATAGAGGTGACAGTGTGGAATAAACATTGGGAACAATCATATACAAATTGACCTATTTCCAAACTGAGCAAAGCTTGCAGGTTTCTCATAACTCAGTTACATGTTGTTTTGGTACTATATTAATAACAGTATTTTTTTATCAAAAGTCAGATATGGTTCTTAGGTATGTAATTGTTGAGTCAGGGGTGTTTTGCTTAGATTTTATTTAATATATCTATTATTCTTTCAGGCTGACTGGGGCGACCAAATGCAGTTAGACGAAGTTGTCAAGAAACACGCCAACTCCCCGGCTGAGTATTTCGACTACTACAAAAATGCCAGAACACATTCAATGGGCTACTATCTTTAATAAAATCGGATATCAAAGCAAGCTATGCAACTATTGAAGTAAAACCAAACTTAAAATAAACGCTCCTCACCTAATCGGCATGGTTCAATGTGTGACTTGGTGAGTGGTTGGTTGAGAGAACATATTTGTCGTAACTCTTTAGAATGTTTATGTTCTCTCATACGTTGTAACATGTCGATTAGTGGCAGGCATTCATTTTAATCTTGGTTTTACTCTACCACGAAATTCGAATAACCCTATCCCTTTCGCACTTGCTTATTAAGTAAGAGAGATAGAGCAATTTCAAACTTCGATTTTAAAACTTCGTGGTGTCAACCGTCACAATATTTTTTCTATAGTATTAAATAAAGTATACAGTGTCTCAACTATTATTAGTAAGGATTTCGCATTGCTGGCAGTGTTTGCTAATATTATTGAGGTGCCTGATGTAATAATAGTGGAAAAACGACATTAGAGTGAGTAGAAAAAATATTTTTGTCCTAGATGTAGATTTTCACCACGCTTAAACATCACCTAAGTATATGGTATAGTCTTCTTCTATACTGGATCTAACTTAGTGAGTTTTAGTGCGTCAATTTTATAGTTCTCTTTTTATTTGTGTTTTAAGCGTATTAGAAACGTGGCAATTTATTGCATCTACTGACAGAGATACAGCTAGCAATGCGATGTCTCTATCAGTTGTTATTATCACCATAAACTATTAAGTATGTAACGCACTTTATTAAGAACATAGTATTATGTGGTACAAAATACAATAAAATAGATAAATTACAGCATAATATAATCATATGAAGGGACTTTTAAATACTTACCTATTTAAAAAGTATATTTTTAAGTTACGGAATTTTACCATTTGACCGCATTTCACTCAGCAGAACAGAGTAATTAATGCAAAAATCGTTATTTTTGTTTGTTTTGTTCTAGAGAATGCATTTGATATATTTTTTGAAGTTATACTTTTTTATTTTTTATTTATTTGCTTGTAAAATATTTGTTATATCCGTCCTTCGTTAATGATAGTTTATTTTGAGTTTCTTAGATGTCTTGATATTTCATGCTACGATTGTGGTAAGTAATCGTACGGCCTGCAGCAGCGGAAAGTCAAAACCGACAATTTGTCCATAATTCATTCGGCAATATTAAAATGTCGGTAAATTACGTTTTAAATAGGTGACTCTATGCAAGCTTACCGTGTCATTAGCAAAGTAGCGAAGAACATGTATTTATCTCTTTCCGACACTTGCACTATCAGTGCTATCACTCCAAAGAAAATAACGACTATTTTGGCATGTCTTTGACTACTGGCAAGTTTGACAGCTTGGGGCTATATTTATTTTGGCAGATTTTAAATTTTTGTAACGGCACTTCAGGCATCTAGTGATTTGTTAGGTAGACGCATTTATTTGTATGGGTGTTGTACTTATTATTAATTTGTTAAAATGGCGTGTACGTATGGGATAAATCTTGTTTTTTGAAAATGGAGATCTGGTTTAATTCAAATAATACTCTTTTGATCACAAAATTTATGTTGGTAAATTATTTTGGATTACAATTTTCGTACAAATTAAGTAGTTTATGATTTGTAAATGTTTGAGATAATCAAATAGGATAAAAGCCATCCTTTTGATACTGTTTCACAATTACCTAAATCACAACTTGGCTATAATTTGAAAGTGCCTATCTATAGTCAAATTAAATACCATGTATGTATACATGTACATTTGTAGTTCAATTCTGTAATCCTAACACTTAGATTAAGGAATAATAAAAACATTTATTACTGAATTTGGTCTTTCATTTCATTGGTTTTATCTTTTAGTTGGTATTTCAAGTCTATGAGCTAGGCTATTTGTTCCAACGAGATAAAACGAAAACTCATTTCATCTTTTTCTTACATTAACACTATTAGTAAAGTAACCCTATGCACTCTCAAAGAAAGGCATTTTTCAGCTTCTCTGCTACGAACACGGTTGATTTTCTTTCACACGAGCAGTATCAAAACGTAACGTAACGTTCAGAAATTAAAGAATATATCTTATTCTGCGCTTCGGTTGACGTGACATTATTTTTTTTCTGAACGAGTCCGAAATGTCACGTCAATAGTTGTCTCGTCAACATACTTCGCAAAATATTTTGCGAATACATATTTTCAGCAATACGTAGACCAAAAATAACGTAAAATGCCATTAATACGTTCAGCGAGCCTCAATTTATTTGTCGAAATTAGTGTACGGATAGCATTGCTTTCAGCTTTTTGGTAAGTAATAAGTAATGACCATATGCTTAGCGGCCGCGAGTGCCGTAAGTAAACATTTATTTATAAATGAAATGAGGCAGCAAAATACGTACAGAATGCCTTACAAGTTGGAATAATCTTAGAGTTTCATATTCAACTTGAAATTCTATTCAGAATTGTTTTAAGTATTGAATATTCACTCATTCAAGATATGGACAAAATGTATGTTACGGGTAATCAAAATTTATGGAGCTGTTAATCCTACTATGTTGCATAGTCATCAAGATAACGCATTTTAATGGAGCACCTAACGCATATACTTTAAATGCTAAATTATCCTGTACTATCTTGAATGAATCAGAAAAAATATTCATAATCATTGTTTGAATAGGTAAACTTCACATACAATAATAGATTGAGAACTATTGCGATTTGTACTAACTAAGGAAACATATCTGTACATTTTCCATTCATGGTAAAAGACTACACTTCTTTAATAGCTTATCCTCATGTCTGAATGTATGTGACGGCTGTGAGCGCTCTTCAACATCACTCTCTAAGCTGTTAGGCTTATGCTAAATATTTATTCTATCACTGGCACTCCGTGTGGCACCACCCGCATTTTACAAGAGCCCTACGCTAAGCTATTAAGTTATCCTTAGATGTTTTAGATTTTTTTTAAATAGGCTAATTATTTGTTTACTTCGTAAATCCAAATGTTTAAGCTTGCCACTTAAAACGCAAACCCCCTGTATTCACTAGTGATGCCAGAACGGCTACCACGCGACGGCGCGCGAGCTCTCGATTTTTCTCGCACTATCCGTCTCTCTCTTATTAGAACACTTAGAACAAGAGGTATAGTGCGAGAAAAATCGAGGGTATGTCGCGGCCGTCCCATGATAGACGTGCAGGTTCCAATAACACAAGATGTACATTTATTGAAGTGAAAACTTCTTTAGCGGCGCTGAGCACTTTTTGAGATGGGGAAAAATTGTTAAATACGCGACAGATTTTTGTGACGTCAGATGTGAAGGAGGTCACAAACTTTTATATTTTGCTGCTAGCCGATTCGACTTCATTCAAAACTGAACGCTGTTCGTAAGAGTATAAAGCCGTTAAACACTTTTTGCAATAGCATATTCTGCAAATAAATATGTAATTTTGTTCACGCGTCCTTCACCGTTTTGCTATTGAGCAAATTCGAATAGTTCGAATTTGGACGTTATTCCTAAAGTGATAAAGCTTTGAATATTTATGAATATTTACCAACGGCAAAAACAAATTGATATTTTGTTCGCCGCCGCCGACCCGTCGTCGCACCAAACGCGCTGGCGGCCCGTCCGCCTAAATAATTGATAATTGTTTATAAATTTGCGCCAAATTCATTTTTAGGGTGACACCGTAAGATGTCACGTGACCTGATCGAAAAACTCTTACAATGTTATTGAGTTTTCACTTCTGCCGGCACTCCCGGAATGCAAACAATGATGTAATATAAAAAAAGAGGTAGATAGGTTATAAGTACTCCCAAAGTGGCACACTAAAACTGAGTCAATTGCACCAACTTGCCTCGGTTTCGCGTTGTCAATGGAAACATATACTGTCAGATTTGATGGCCATTTTTAAACACGGAATTTCGTATTTAACCTCGTTTATATACTACAATACAATACAATACAATACAAATACTCTTTATTGCACACCTCACACAAACAAAGCAGTTAAAAAGAGAAACAATAAAATAACATGTAGACAACAGGCCTCATTGTTGGGCCTAATATAAATGTGTTTTTATAGTTTAGTCTGCATAAAAATTGTTAGAGGTGGAAACTGAGTGTGTGTTCTCAGTGTTTACCTAACTTTATTATGGCAGAGTTGTGTAATATATTTAATTATAAAAACAATATATCTCTGCAACTTCTATGATGATGAATTATAGGAATATTTAAAACATCATCATCATCCTCCTAGCATTATTCCCGGTTGTGCCCTAATTGAGCCCGGGGTCCACTTTGGCACCTTATTCCAAGATTTGGCATAGGCACTAGTTTTACGAAAGTGACTGCCATCTGACATTCCAACCCGGAGGGAAAACTAGACTTTATTGGGATTAGACCCGTTTCCTCACAATGCTTTCCTTCACCGAAAAGCTAAAATATTCCACAGGTGGAATATTCCTATTTGTCAGAACGGGTATATACGGGTTTTCGCGGTTGGTTACCTGACACCACGAAATTGCGCAACACGTCGCAGTAATTGTGTGTTTTAGTTATTAATAAGGTTTATATTGATATGTATGTTAGTATTTAGGTATTTGTAATATGGATTTAAACAAATAAATAAATATACATGTAGTCCTGGACTGTTCAAATAGGCGTTTGTGTTTTTTATGTTACAAATTTGAATTATGTAATGTATAGCCGTGCCTACACCGGACGCACGCCTCGCCCGAGCGTACGCGCTCAGTGTAAAGTGTAAACGTGTCTCGGCGAGCCACGCTCGCCCAAGGCATGCGGCCGAGCATCCACATGCCTCGGCCGAGCACGACTCGCCTTAGCGTGCGCGCTCAGCGTAGACGTGCCTAGGCGAGCGCCTCGCCCGAGGCATGCGACCGAGCATCCGCATGCCTCGGCCGAGCACGACTCGCCCTAGACAGCGCGCTCAGTGTAGACGTGCCTCGGCGAGCCACCCTCGCCCGAGGCATGCGGCCGAGCATCCGCATGCCTTGGCCGAGCACAACTCGCCCTAGACAGCGCGCTCAGTGTAGACGTGCCTCAGCGAGCCACCTTCGCCCGAGGCATGCGGCCGAGCATCCGCATGCCTCGGCCGAGCACAACTTGCCCTAGACAGCGCGCTCAGTGTATACGTGTCTCGGCGAGCCACCCTCGTCCGAGGCATGCGGCCGACCATCCGCATGCCTCGGCCGAGCACAACTCGCCCTAGACAGCGCGCTCAGTGTAGATGTCGTGAAGCCACTTCTGGTCACTCTCATGGCCGCGAAATAGTACCTATAGCACTCTAGCTTAGGTATCTGTATTAGCATATATGCAACTATGAACCTACACATACAGCTTCCGGAATCCTTTATATATCTGACATATGAGCTGCCGCCTTATGCGTACCAGCTCCATCTGAGATGTGAGGACCTTCGTCCCCGAGAATGTCCTCCACCTCCCCTTACAGACATCCCTTACCACACGACTGATACTGTACCAATTCACACACTATATTGTTCCAGTTATAATTACCCGGGTGCACCCTTGATTGATGACGACATGGTCTGAGGCTGAAACTACCGAACCTGAGACCCTTGTTGTTACACTTGTTACTAATCCTTTCACACTAAAGAACTCCACGACTAAGAACTGTGTTATCGCATGTACGTGACATGTAGGAAAACCTTATTCATATACATAATATACCGTCACGCCTCCCAAATAGGATAAGACCTGTGGACGCACATAAATACATCACATCATGAACAATCATCGTCCGAGCTGTGTAAGCACGTGAACACACGTGTAAATGAACCAAATCGTTACAATGTCATAGGATGCATTGAAAGTGATTATGGAAAGAGCTCACCCTGGTTTTCCTCCAAATCTAACACTACAAATCTGCACTTAACTGTTCGTACGCAATATAGCCGTTAAGAACTGTGACAACTCGCCTACCCGTCAACATTGTTATAAAAAGATTGTGGGTGTTGCTACATGAAATAAATCGGCTGTTTGAGACATGATTATTAACATCAATGTAAATACTATCGTGAATCATGACTATTCACGACAGTAGACGTGCCTCGGCGAGCCACCCTCGCCCGAGGCATGCGGCCGAGCATCCGCATGCCTCGGCCGAGCACAAGTCGCCCTAGACAGCGCGCTCAGTGTAGACGTGCCTCGGCGAGCCACCCTCGTCCGAGGCATGCGGCCGACCATCCGCATGCCTCGGCCGAGCACAACTCGCCCTAGACAGCGCGCTCAGTGTAGACGTGCCTCGGCGAGCCACCTTCGCCCGAGGCATGCGGCCGAGCATCCGCATGCCTCGGCCGAGCACGACTCGCCCTAGCGTGCGCGCACAGCGTACACGTGCCTAGGCGAGCGCCTCGCCCGAGGCTTGCGGCCGAGCATGCGACCGGTGTGGACACGGCTTATTAACAAGAGGGACCTTTAAGTTTTATACCTGTCCATCAGTTAAATCTTTCAAAGAGTCCAACCCAACAGTTCTAATACAACTCATGTCTATCTTCCAGCTACATGGAAACCATGTCCCCCTACGTCCGGGTCATCCAACCCACAGACCTGGAGACCACCCTGAAGTACCCTCGCCACGAGTCCTTCGTGCCGGGGCACATGCTGTGGTCCATAGTGCTGGCGGTGCCCTGTGTGCTGTCGCTGCTCGCGTGGGCTGTGTGCAATGACTGCAATGACGCGCTGGAGGTATGATATTGACGCTTGAGTTATGATCATTATCATTATCAACACTTGAGGTATGATAATGACGCGCTTGAGGTATGATAATGATGAGATAATGACGCTTGAGGTATGATAATGACGCGCTTGTGGTAGGATAATGACGCGCTTGAGGTATGATAATGACGCTTTAGGTATGATAATGACACGCTCGATGTATGACAATGACGCGCCTGTGGTATGATATTGACGCTTGAGTTATGATCATTATCATTATCAACACTTGAGGTATGATAATGACGCGCTTATGGTAGGATAATGACGCGCTTGAGGTATGATAATGACGCTTGAGGTATGATAATGACACGATCGATGTATGACAATGACGCGCCTGTGGTATGATAATGATGACACCCGGAGACCTCCCTAAAGTGCCCTCGCCACGAGTCCTTCGTGTCAAGCCAGTCCATAATGCTGTCGCTGTTCGCGTGGGCTGTGTGCAACGACTGCAATGACGCGCTGTAGGTATGATAACGACGTGTGAGTGATAGTATATTGTAATATTGATGTGATATTGTAATATTGTAAACAACTTATATCCCCTAGACGTAATCCATTAGTCATACTTACTCAGAATATACGCAGCATTGCTAAAAACTTTGATAATTTCAGTGTTTTCCAACATAGACTTGGCCTTAACTGTGATGTGTATATTTTGACGGAATGTTGGCTGAGTAATGAAAGCAATTTGCCTAACATGCCAGGATATAATGTGTACCATAGTAAGTGTAATTACAACCAAAACGATGGCATAGTAGTGTATGTTAAAACTTATTTAAATGCTATAGTTGAAGAACCTAATATAATATACTTTAATCGACTACTCATCAAAATCGGAACAGATCTTGTGATACTAGCACTATACAGGCCGCCTTCCTTTAGAAATATCATCAGTTTTACTGAGTCTCTAGATGAAAATAATAGAAAACTTTCATCCTTTAAAAGTGTAGTACTTATGGAGACAAACATCTATATTCTTCCCGAGAGTGTCGACTCGTCAGCCCAGAGCTACGAGTATCTTAACCTATGCTCCTTCCATGGATTACTCCCCGCACATACGCTTCCCACGCACCAGAGCGGCTTTTTAGGGTTCCGGAGCCAGAATGGCAAAAACGGAACCCTTATAGTTTCGCTATGTCCGTCCGTCCGTCCGTCCGTCCGTCCGCAGCTTAGCTCAGAGGCTCTTGGTACTAGAAAGCTGTAACTTGGCATGAATATACATATTAGTCATGTTGACAAAGTGGTAAAATAAAATCTTGAAAAACATTTTTTTTAGGGTACCTCCCCTACATGTAATCAACATCCCCAATGTTTTTTTTTATTGTCTTCTATCCCATAGTGTGGGGTGTCGTTGGATAGGTCTTTTAAAAATATTGGGGGTTTGTGAAAACAATTTTTCGATTAAACGATCCGTTTGTGAAATATTAAGCCTTAAAGTGCTAATTTTTGTTAGACTCCAGTGTCCCCACCCCCTGCTAGCTAAATGGTTGTTTTGGGATATGTGAAAAAATTCATGGTAGTAGTACATATAACGAAGTTAAAAGGAAAACTATCACAGCTAAGTAGGCTTTACACGTTTACGAGTAATAGTCGACCAACTTATAAAATGAACTTCAAGAAGTAATAGTTTCGTACAAATTCTATTGTAACTTATTATTATATATAATGGTACGGAACCCTTCGTGCGCGAGTCCGACTCGCACTTGGCCGGTTTATTTTATTTTATTTAAGCATGATGTGGTCTAAACAGGCCACATCATGCTTAAATAGAATTTCCCAGCCCTAACACTATAGTTACGAACTCAGCAGTGACTGACCACAGTGCTGCCCTACTGACCTTGTTTCGAAAATCACATGATTCATGTACTGCCACACGAATTGTCACTAAATTAAATGTAAACTAACTTGACGATGATTTACGTAACATTGACTTTGGCCCAGTCTACAGTTCCGCTGACGCAGATTCTAGTATGCAATACCTAATTGATAAGGTTCAACATTTAATTTTACAAAATACAATGAACTCATGTTTAAGAAAGAAGTATTACAATTTTAAGCCCTGGGTCACACCCGGCCTTGTTCGCTGCATGAGGCACAGGGATAAAGTTCACTTTAAAGCTAAGTCAAATCTAAACAACCCGATACTTCAATTGACATATTCAAATTCAAAAATTCTATTCAAAAATGTTTATTGGGTTTTTATACACGTTATAACAACATAAAAGGTTGGGACATTCCATTAAGCATAGTATGCTTGTAGCGGAACGACCCGCTCTTCCATCACTCAGAGATGTAATACAAAAAACCAAATAAATATCTAATTTCTTAAGTGCTAAGTATTACTATTGTTACAACTAAATTAGCATGTGCATATATGTGTGTAGTGTATGTGTAAGTGCTTTATATCTATAAATTTACTATACTCGTATTAACAAAAAATCCATTATATTATACACAATTTGAAAACAAACAACAAATATTCGGTATCCCATATGTTATACGTACTATATTATATTTACGATACATGTCTCAAAAGTGCTTCTGTTTCTTCATAGTTTACATATAAAGGTATCGTAACTTTTGTAATAGCCTATTTAAAAAAAAGACCGGGTTGCACTCCGGGAGTGCCGGCAGAAGTGAAAACTCAATAACATTGAACAGTTTTTCGATCAGGTCTCGTGACATCTTACGGTGTCACCCTAAAAATGAATTTGACGCAAATTTATAAACAATTATCAGTTATTTAGGCGGACGGCCCGCGGGCGCGTTGGGTGCGACGGGCCCAACGCGCCGCCGCGGCGCAACGGTGCCGGGGTTCGGCGCGCCGACGGGCGGCGGCAAACACAATACCAATTTGTTTTTGCCGTTGGTAAATATTTTTCTAAGCTTTATCTCTTTAGGAATAACGGCCAAATTCGAACTATTCGAATTTTGTCAATAGCAAAACGGTGAAGGATGCGTTGGTATTATTACAAATTTATTTGCAGAATATGCTATTGCAAAAAGTGTTTAACGGCTTTATACGCTTACGAATAGCGTTCAGTTTTATATGAAGTCAAATCGGCTAGCAGCAAAAAGTGACCTCCTTCACATCTGACGTCACAAATTTTTCCCCATCCCAAAAAGTGCTCAGCGCCGCTAAAGAAGTTTTCACTTCAAAAATTAAAACCGACTACGACTACGATAAAAAGCAACTAAAAATGGCTGGAACAAATAGTAAATTAGTTTGGAAGTGCGTGAAAAATGTAACATACATAGCAAAACAACGTGAATCATCTTCATGCCTGTTACAAACCTGCTCTTCTCGGCTGTCGTCTGCGAATAGCGCAAAAGATTTCTTAGTAAACATAGGAAAGAACCTGGCTGAAAAAATCCAGAAAAATTCAGATATGGCCTCGTCCATCCTTCACTCCACTCGCAGCAACTGTACAAAATCATTAGTGCTTTTAGACACGGATGAAGCCGAGGTAGACAGGCTCATCACGGGCCTAAAAAACCATTCCGCTGTTGGTTGGGATGGCATCTCAAACAAAATTCTAAAGGATTTCAGGCACATCCTGGTTCCACCCCTAACCCATGCTTTACAAAAATGCCTCTCTGAAGGAATCTTTTCCAAATGTCTGAAAAAATCCATTGTGGTCCCTATCTACAAATCTGGCAATAAAGCACAAATAACAAATTACAGACCTATTTCTATATTACCATCAACATCTAAATTACTAGAAAAAATCATCAATAGTAGACTCGTCCAATATTTAGAAAAACACGCATTTTTTTCAAAGAATCAGTTTGGTTTTAGGTCCAAGTTATCCACAGCCGATGCCGTACATGAATTGACTCACTACGTAGTCCAGGAGCTCGGCAAGGGTAATCAGACAATTGGGATATTCCTGGATCTTGCCAAAGCCTTCGATACGGTTTCCACGTCCACCTTACTTTATAAACTAGAAACACTTGGTATAAGAGGAATCCAGCTCAAACTCTTTGCAGACTACCTAGATGGGCGTTCTCAGTGCGTAAAAATAGACAACGTGATCAGCTCTGACCTAAAAAATACCTCTTGGGGTCCCACAAGGTAGCATCTTATCTTCCACATTATTTTTAATTTATATAAATGAAATTTATATAAAACTAGACAGTGGCAAAATTATTTCCTACGCTGACAACACTGTCCTACTTTTTTCTGCAAAATCAACAGATGAAGTATATACGTATGCACAGCGCGGACTTAATGTTGTAACTACCCAAGTAGCAAAATTCTCCTATTAGAAAAAATTATAAGACTAATACCTCTTATAGTAGTTTTATAAACGTTTTTGACACGACCTACCGGCTCGGAGCTCTCATAGAAGTCTTATAATAGTCACGTTTTTGACCAATAATCTTATAACAACAACATACAAGACGATTTGATCCTCAGACGAATTGATCCTATAATTTAGTCTTAAAAGCTTTTATAGGTGCCAAGTTAGATCTATAACAATCTCATCTATACTAAATGTAAGAAAACTCTCCGAGATGCCCTTCAAAAAATGTCGTACGAAGACACAGAGAACCTATTTATTGTTCTAAAATAAATCTTGATTTACGTAAATAAAACAAATACTTTGTTTAGTTGTTAAGTCTTGTACTGTATTAAACGTAGATTTTTATATTAGTTATACTTACTGATCTTTCCTAATGCCTGAAACACAGGGTGTCCTAGTTCAGGCCCTCGTAAAATGTATCCCTAAATATAATATTTTAGTATTTAGACATCATACTGTAAAATACGTTTTTGATAATAAATGAAATGAAATGAAATGAAATGAAATAGTGACGGGTCATTTGACCTGTGTTGCCCATTCTTACTGACACTTACGATTTTTTGTTTTAAGGGATATACATATTTTCTAAGTATTGGCAACTTTGCCATGGATGGTTTACTTTGCCCACAGTAAGTGCCTATCAAGTAAAGTGGGCGAATCCATTTAAAATATTACGTCTTATTTGTAAAACTTAACAAACATCTGTTACTTGTTAAGGACTAACGTCAAAGTGTTTTGAAGAAAATAAGTTTGACGCATATTTATGAATGCATTTAACTGTAGGTAAGTAATATGGTTCATGAGATGACTGACTGATTTTTTTTTTTCAGTTCCTTCTTGCCTGGTCGCTGGCTTTGGGGATGAATGGAGTAATTACAAACATGGTTAAATTAATAGCAGGTAAGTCAGAGTAATTAATACAAATATATAAATACAACTTGGAAAAGTTGAAAAACCCCCGACATATTCATTTCAAAGTCCAATATCTCGAAAACGGCTGAACAGATTTTCATGAAGCATGGCTAAGAACACTCGGGATAAAATTATCTATGACTCAAAAAAAACCGCATTCAAATCGGTCCATCCGCTTGGGAGCTACGATACCACAGACAGATACACAGGCAGACACGTTAAACTTATAACACCCCTCTCTTTGCGTCAGGGGTTAAAAAATATACTCAAGTTAAATAAAATAAAAATGCCTAAAAGGAGTAAAAGTTGGTAAAAAACTAAGGGTGGGTTGCACTTGCCACCAGAGTGCCTGTAATCATAAGCGGTGTTAGTTAAAATCTGAATGTATGGAAAGTTTGACAAGTTTCTATGGAGTGACAGCTGACGGCGCCATATTTAACGTTGATCGGTCTGTAATCGTAATTTGGTGCAACCCGCCCTAATGTGTCCTAAAAACCAAACGAAGATCGTAAAGGCTCTTTTCTAATATAAAAAAAAATCGTGAAACCCTAATTCAGTGGTTCTTAAACTTTTGTTAGGCATGGATCACTTTCAGAATTTGTTGAAAAGAATCTTATGTTTGACCTACCTTACCTGCCTACGTTAACAGTGAACAAACTCTTCGAGTTTGGACATCGCTGAAGGAATATACCCTGGTCGATGAATGATAATTCATCGACCAGGGCATATTCCTTCACTGTGGTCAAGACACCTTAGCCTTAATCAGCTGCAAGAGTATGTGCAGTTGGCAGTGAATATCCAACCTATTACCCTAATCCTTCCAACCTTCCGTCTGTAACCCGTAGGTCTCATGGTGCAGACATCCTTCACATTTATATGTGTATGTGTATATGTTAAATCTATGATTTGGCTAGGGAATTAGGATTTTAGCCGTTTTAGGGTTGTTTAGGGCAGTAGGAGTTAGGATTGACAGATCATAGCTCCCCTCACAGATTATTTAAGTAAAATCCCCTCAGGATTTTACATTTTCTAGGACCCCTAGCAATCATGTCACGGATCCCTAAGGGGTCCACGGATTACACTTTAAGAAACCCTGCCCTAATTTCACAAAAAGCCGAAGGAATAGATAAATAAAATTTCCACCTACCTACTGTACCTACCTATTCGTTCTCCAGGCAGGCCTCGGCCGGACTTCTTCTACCGCTGCTTCCCGGACGGCCTAGAAACGATGGATCTACAGTGCACGGGGGACCAGGACGAGATCATGGACGGACGGAAATCCTTCCCGAGCGGACATAGCAGCTGTGAGTTTTTTAACACATTCAATGTCATTAACACTTATATATATAAAATAAAATAGATAATAAATAAAACACTTTCGGAACCGGACTAAAAATGGAACAATACAGCAGAAACCGACAGAACTGGCTAGGCGTGTAGGTTCATACAACTGCCCGCCTAGCGGGCTGAGCCGGCATCTGAGCAAACAATACGAGTGCCTACCAGGCGGGTTCTTGGTGTTAATTACCTTCATAGCCTCAGCTGCATTAGCTTTTGCGGGTTAGTTATTTTCATTAACTGTCAACTTTGCCCTGGATGGTTTACTTTGCCCACACACTTAAAAAAAAGGTTTAGTCAGGTAAAGTAACATTTCGCGTGTTGTACAGCAGCAACTGAAAATACTACTTTTCGAGGAAATTTATTATAAATGATTTTGCCCCTATTATTAAACGTCCATCGAACATATTTTAGTCAAAACCTGTCACATTGATATTTCTGTTCATGAGAAAAGGACCAAACACTTTTTAGTTAACATTAACAGGTTTGTTCTATGAATAATGGGGTTTCTCTCTAGTATCGTTCTGCTCGCTCGGCGCGGGCAGCTTGTGGGTGTGCGGGCGGCTGCGCGTGCTGGCGCGGCGGCGCGGTGGCGGCCTGCGGCTCGCCGCCGTGGCCGCGCCGCTCGCGGCCGCCGCCTGCGTCGCGCTCAGCCGCAGTTGCGATTATCATCACCACTGGGAAGGTTTGTTTCAATACATTATACTTGGCAGGTATTCCTTGAATTGCAGATTTTCACAGACTAGCATTACTTCAAAGATCTTCCCCTGCCTCTCGTTTCTTTTATTTCAGTTTCCATGTAATTGTCATGTCAACATATTCCCTCCCGTGTACTGAGTCTTCCTCAAGAACTGTATCTTCTCTGCTACCAAATTCAAAACCTTCTTCATTTGTCCTTCTATCTATCCTGCTTATAGCTTCCTGTGCATAGGAAATATCAAAAATTCGGGAATAAAGATATTCATGCTTATCACATACTTATAAATGCCCTTACCGTTCGAACCCTGAACCGCCGGCTTCACGGGCTACTACCAATAAGGGCATAGGATATATATATATGTATGTAGAATTATGTTTTAATAAGTCTGTACTACGCTCTAAACGTTGATCATTTAATCTGCACCAATTTTAAGTGTCTCTGTTTGGCCTTATGGTTGATTGGTAGAGAATGCCATTAGGAATGAAGTCCGCCATTTGTATATTTTGGTTTAGTGCAATAAAGTTTAAATAAATAAATAAGGCCGAAGTGATCGTCATAAGGTAAGTAAAAACTCAGCTATACCAAACTAACTAGAACCTTATTCGTTTCTAGATATTCTAGTGGGCTCAGTCCTCGGCTACACAATAGCACTGATCTGCTACCGCCAGTACTACAACCCACTCTCTTCAGACCTCGCGGGCGTGCCATACATAGCCTCCAACACAGAATTAGCCCAATACGTGAACGGGACAGACAGCCCCAGTAAAGAGAGAGACGAAAACACACCGCTGCTGAAAAAGGTAGACAAATGGATATAGCTTGGTATCTGGCAACTTTGCCCGTGAATTTGGGGTTGGATTGCAACTTTGCCCAAGACTTTATATTCAACTGTTTGTACCCTGAAATGATGTTGGAACACGATAAATATAATAATTAAAAATTGTATAACATTCATTTCAATATTGATTGATCTGGTTCAGCGGTAAAGGGGCAGTTTATGTAAATGAATTGCTGGAAGAGTTTGCTTGGTTACAAACAGATTTTAAACAAAAAAAACCTAAAGAATAAAGTTATGGCTGTTTTTGGTGTTATATGATAACTAAAACTAAAGTTTAGATGTAGGCCTTAACATTATTAACGCTAATATCTCTGAATTCAACCACTATGATTTAGTACACTTAAAATCGCTCAAGAGGAAAAAAACGGGGCTTATTAAAAATGTACCCGTTTTTTTTGTCTTCTGCATATTTTTTTGCGGGCAAAGTAAACCGTCTTTGGCAAAGTTGACAGTTCAAATATCTTTAAGTTACCCTTAAATAAATATATAAATATCTATTTATACGTCAAAAAGACACATCAAATGAAAATTCTACTATTTTTAACCCTTTGACTGTCATATATCTACTTAAAATTCTAAACTCTATACCTAATAATGTATGAAGGTGTATTTTAGACTAAACCAAAAAAGGTTATAATAATGTTTTATCAATTGGGTTCGTAGCATAATTTCGAATATTAAAATTACTACGCACGAAATTCCTAAAACAAGAAATCGAATGTTAAGTAAACTATTGTACTGATAACAAATACAAATATCTACCTGTTGTACTCGTTTTATGGTTGATATTATTTACTTTTACTTAAATTGACCTGTTTGTTTTGTTAGTGAGGGGCAAATCTTGCGAGTTAAATTAGACCCACTTCCCGGTGACCGATTGAGCTGAAACTGGGTATAAGTATAGTTTGGATGACAATTCAATATTATGGTACCATCGAGCTGATCTGATACTACTACTATATACTTTTAATTGTTCTGTGAATAAGGTACAGTCAGCGTCATATAGTTAAAGGTAGCCAAATATTTCTGTACACGTCTTTATTACTGTAATAATATGGGTGTGTTACGAAATATTTGGCTACTCTTGATTTTCCATGCGACGATTAGTACAAAAGCAAACTGTGACGTCATACTTTTACGTCAATTAGTATGAAGCGTTTCGGCTGCCGCCTGCGAGTTCCGTCTTTAACCCTATTTTTTGGGTATTTATGTTCTTTAATTGTAGTTGCTACCGTATACACATTTGTTCCTCACCAGAAACTGGTTTGAATGGCTTTGTAAATAAAACTTAGATGACAATCAAATCATCATCATCATATCAGCCGAAAGACGACCACTGCTGGACATAGGCCTCCCCCAAAGAGTGCCACAATGACCGCTCCTGCGCCACCCGCATCCAGCGGACTTTGCGGGGGGTCAAACCACGCTGGGCCTGCCGGTACGTGAGCACCTTTCCGCCCCGACGGCCATCCAGTACTCGATTGGTTGAAGTGTTAATTGTATTTAGGAATTTTTTACGTAGTAACTTTTATTTTCGACTTTATGCCATCCTAGTATTTATATAGTCGATGTTATAAATCATAAAGAATTCTACATAGGTACATGAGTAACACCGCGTTTACTAACAGGCGTATAGTTTTTCGCCTCCGTCGCCGTACTAGTCGCCTCACATCTCGCGCGTCGTGTCGCGCAAAATTACGCCTGTGTGTAAACGCGGCGTTATTGCTATATTTTCAGATTAACCTATGAAAATGTGAACTTATTGACCCTAGTGTTTTACTTAAAAATATATCTAGCTTAGCAATGATGGGGCTTGTGTAAAATTAAATAAATATGTTTTATAGGGTTTCACTTCACTACGTTTAAACGTGATTTCAGTGAATCTATTAAGTAGCTCGTATTAAGATCTAATCTTATCACTACATAGTATAAAACAAAGTCGCTTCCCGCTGTCTGTCCCTATGTATGCTTAGATCTTTAAAATTACGCAACGGAAGTCAAGAGGAAGGTTTTTTTTTATTTTATTTATTTATTTGTTACTAAACAATTCTACAAATACACTAACTACTTAAAGTCCTGCAAAACTGTTTTAACAGTTTGACTGCAGGAAGTCTTATTATAATAACTTATCTAATTTATATGAATAATATAGTACCCGTGCGAAGCCGGGGCGGGTCGCTAGTATGTAATCATTATCGAAAAAGAATTAATAATATATAGTCCAGGCAATGAACTGACAACTTGTATGGAAAAAATGACAATTTTGGAAATAATTTATAATAGCTTATTTTTTATGTATACTTAACGGATATATTATCAATTAAATAGTTACCCAGCGAAAAATCCGACAAAATTTCAGACATCGAAAAAATGATAAGTTAACTGGCTTCTGAAAAGTCAGTAAAAATATTAATAAATGTTTTTGTCTTTATTTTGGTTCATTTACATTTGCTCTATAATATTCAAGATAAATCGTACAAAAAAAGATAATGCATGCTTCATTTAAATCTACATAATTACTTCCGGGTGGAAAGTTTGTCGGATTCTTGACTAAATCATCTTAGAATAACATTTTCAAATGAAATCCACAAAAAAAACGCTATTATAAATTAATGTTTTTCAGAACCGTATTTTGCCTGGAGTAATAGTCAAATGGCGCAAAACAGTAACACGAAAGGAGAAATATAAATATTATTATGTATATTTAAATAATATTTAATGAGCCTACTGCTGTTTCCCTCTACTACGGTCAATACCTACAGCGGCGAATTTTGATTCCTATGACAGCTGTAATTTCAGTACAATAGGGTAGTTGCGTCATGTTACAATTGATAACGTGGTGTTGCTAAATGGACAGTAAACCAACAAAATAATCAATCAAAGTACTTAATCCTACTAATATTATAAATGCGAAAGTTTGGATGTTTAGATGTTTGTTACTCAATCACGCTTAAACGGCTCAACAGATTTGGATGAGATTTTGCACAAATATCGTTTATAGTGTGGATTAAAATATAGAATCGTTTTTATCCCGGGTCCACGCGAAGTCGCGGGCGGAAGCTATTAAAGTATAAATTGTAAAACATAATTAAAATCATAAAAAGACATGGACATTGAGTTTAGAAAAAATATGCGTTTTTATTTATTGTCCAAGAGTACCTGATTTTAAAGCTACTAATAGAATTCTTACGGTATTATAGAAACAACATAACAACACAACAAACAACAACACAACGTAAAACGGAACGTATATGACAACAATGGACCTAAACGCAGTATTTCGCGACCGAAACAGCAATTTACTTAATTTTCCATACAATTATTTATACTAATAGCAAACTGTGACGTCATACTTCTATGTCAATTAGTATGAAGTCAGTGACTACATTTTTTCGATAAATACCCTACCTAAATAGGTTCTTTAATTGTAGTTCCCATACAAACATTTGTTCCTCTCCAAGAACTGGTTCGAATGGCATCGTAAAAAAATCTTAGGTCACAAGCCTATTTTAAGGTTATAAATTGCTCGGAAATGACAGCTTATATCAAGATTTGCCGCGATACGTATCAAAAGTGCCATTAAAAACCTTTATCTGTCAAATTTGTTTTCGTAAGAAAAGGATATACACATTTTATTTAACAGTGGCATTTTAGTCGCTCGCTAGTACCTAAAGGGCCATTTACATGGTGCAACCCCTAGTAGCATTTTAAGTTGGCCCCACGTTGGGCCATTGATCACCGAGTTGGCCCAACGAAATGCCAACGAAAATGCTACTAGGGACAAGTCGTATGCGGTTTTCTTTACATTGCGGGCTGCGGGCTAGCGAAATAAGATAAATTCAATCAAACCCTGCAATGTAATAAAACTCGCATGCGAGTTGTTGCACCGTGTAAACGGCCCTTATAATATGTGATTGTTACCTATACATATTTATAGTAAGTTTGTCGTTCACAAGGAAAGAATAAACCTATAGGGTGTATATATAACCTTTAGGTTATTTCACTTAAAAAATATACCTTATACTACTTTCTCAGATTTTGGAAACTAAACTACATAGGTGTTGATTTTCTAGACATTATTTTGGTTTCTACTATGTAGCAATGTCCAATGTACGTTACATACTGGAATGAAACAACTTTTTCTTTGTCGGAATAGGGGTGTAGACACCAAATAAAATAAACCAATAATATAGAATTTTCCCGAAAAAGTATTTAATAAATTGCCAAATGGAGAAAAAAGTAAAGCAGGGGATTAAATAATCACAAAGTTTCAAGTTCTGTCCCTTTTCCGCAAAACGCACCTTCATATGAAACGATTGTCATTTACTATGACACATAGGTCGTGACGTCACGAGCTGCGAGCATTTTCTCTCTCTAACAAACAATAAACGGGTGTAGCTTAGTACCTAATTCTTTGAGATATCTGAATGGGATTTTTGTCACTATGCATATTTTTTTGCCTTCTTTCTTTTGGAGTAATAATTAATTTTGAGTAGGTATACACCCGTATTAAGGAGTGCTGAAAACCAAATATTCCAAATTCTGAGAATCAAAGTTAAAGCTAACATTTTTGTGAAAACGACCTATTAGGTACAGTCAACGGCAAAGATATGTATACATTTTACACCTTATCATGTTTTACATCCTTACAAAGTATAAACATATATTTGACCTGGACTGTATATAGTGAACTGCAAAAGTAAATGATCATTTTAGTGCCTCGTCACTTTCAATAATTTGGCGCATCCCAACTGTCGCAATATTGTTACGTTAAGTACAGAATAATTATTAGTACCTAAAGGTACAGAAGGTTCACTGCCTAAGTGATGACGTTAGCTGACATTTTTCTGCAATAGACGATCATAGAGTGAGATAGGGTTGGCGACGACCCACTGAACATCCAAATTGATAACTATTTTAGTTCCTATGTTTGCTATCGAAATGATCATCATATTTTGGATATAATGATATGATATTATAATAAAATAATACATTAGCCGGGGGAAAAAAATACACATTAAGTTTTTACAAAACAGTTCATATTTTGCAATGGGATTCCTTCTTTCGCCATGTTAGCAAGATGTTGTGCAATTGAATTTCTTATAGTGGTGTGCGATCAATGAAATTATGTTGTTACTACGTAAAACGGAACGTATATATGAAACGTTGTGTGCGATACGTTGCACAGCCCTAGCTAGATCTCCACAGCACCGCTAGCACGCGTCGGCGCGCGAGCTCTCTCGATTTTTCTCGCACTTTCCGTCTTTCTCTTATTAGAACACTTAGAACAAGAGGTATAGTGCGATAAAAATCGAGAGTATGTCGCGGCCGTCCCATGCTAGACGTGCTGGAGGTTATCATAGACAAACATCGTTTCGCGCCAAATTGACAGTGGGATAGGCCTGCGTTAACTGCGACAAAGTACTAAAACGATCATCTATATTTGCTGTTGACTGTTCTACTTGAAAAACAAGTGTAATTACTACTGTAATAAATACCTAAGTGTTTGAACCAAATTCTACATGCATTTAAAATAATGTACCTATTTATTTATAAATAATTACTAACCTATATTAACGATGTGCCAGTTCCTTTGCATAATATAGAATTACATAATTCTCCGCTACAAACTCGGAAACTACTGGACCGATTTTAATGCTGTATTCTCTAATGTGTGACTTGATTTTTGATGGTGTTATAGTTGAGCTAATCTTGTCAGCCGAAAAATGCGACCAATTCATAACATCTAGGTGTAGGTTTACAGTCCGCATCATATACATGTATACATTCTAGCTGGTTCGATAACCTTATTTTAATTTCTAGCAACATAAACTTAGTTTCCGACCTAGATGGTATGGGGTTCTTCAAAAAAGGAGTGTATAAATTCTTAAAGGGTCGGCAACGCGCATGTAACACCCCTGGAGTTGCAAGTGTCCATAGGCTACGGTGACCGCTTACCATCGGGCGGGCCGTAAGCTTGTTTGCCACAGACGTGATATTATAAAAAATATAGGGTCATTTCGCCGGTTAGCGACCACCTAATTTAACCCTTTCTGTCCCCGAGACCCCGAAAGTGTAAGGGTGTTTAAATCCCGGACGTTTCCATGTTGTTGTTTAAATTAGAATTTTGATGTATAATATAATTGAGTTTAAAATATTTTGAAAAAGTGACCCATATGTGTGTCAGCGGGAGCCCACGGAGACAAAAGCCGTGACCCATATATGGGTCAGCGAGAGAGGAAGGGTTGTGCCTGTTGGCGACCACTTAGCTGAGTTGGTGAACTGAAAGAATATTTTCTCGGTTTTTTAGTAGATTTCTATTATAAAACAACAAAAAAATACATGTACTACTAATTGTCTCAATAGGGTCTGTAGATTTGATGTTATCTTCAATAGAAAAAACCTTCTCCTTCAGGTGGTCGCTAACCGAAGGTGGTCGCGTAACCAGCGTAATGACCCTATGGCGGATCCCATTCATACAAAGTATTTTATATTTTTTATTGATTCGTATCGTACGTATGGCTATTTTAATTATAACTATGTTAATATTGTTCCGATATTGTATTAATTGCATTTTTAAGTATCGTTGGGATTATGAACGTGACTGACTTTTTATAAAGCTGTCATTGGAATTGCAATCTTCTACGTTGGCTAGGCCAACTGAAATAATCTCAGGCATATATATAGTTTAAGTTTTATTCGATGGCTGTCATTTTTAATAGTTGTTAACATAATAAGTTACCTTGTTAAGTTTTTGACATGTGATATATGTTATTTGTACCTATTTTATAACGTTGAAAAATATGTGTTTTATTTACGAATTTAGTATTTTTTAAGCTATTAGAGGCTTTGATGGTGTTATTTATAAAGGCTGCCTGCACAATGGGCCATCATGGCCCATTAAAATAGGCAACTATCCGTTAAAAGGAGAAATACCGACTTTCATATCATTCAAGCACATAACTGCGTGCTGCGGCAATGATGTCGCATTGTGTAGAGGAGCTTTAAATGAAGTATTCCTACCAACATTCCTGACATACATATAATAGGTGTTTATACCCTAATGTGATATGTTTTGTTACCTATAGAGTTAATGTTTGTAAATGTAATGTCATTGGTGTCATATAATAAGTATTATTTTACATATACGCTTTTAATTAAAGCATCAGATATGGTTTTGTTTCTTTTTCGTCCAAGTACCTTAAACACTTTACAATAACCTAGTTATTGTAAAATCCGTGATAAGTAGACGCTCCACGGGCCGATATCGGCAGCACTGCATGCAGGCCGACGCGTGAATTGGCCCGTGTGGATTGACCTAACAAGGATTTAAGGCGCCGTAGGTTCATGGTCACACTGAGCATAAGCGTGAGCGAGATGGAAGTGCGTGCTCGGAAGAGCGGATATCATGTTTTTTAATTTAATTTTTTTGGCCGTTTAAATAAATAAAAATGTAAACACTGATTTCCCTCAAACATGATATTGCCGATTTTTAAAACCAATTTTAATATTTATAGCTTTTGTGCATAATTTCTTACGAATATTTTAAGTGTATTTTTGTGTGTTTTAGACCTATGTTCGTGATTTTTTTCTATAGAGCGAATTTTACTTAATCATGTTTCGAAGCACTGATTTCCCTGCAGAAAAGCCTCAAGATTACTATTCGTATTTTTTTGAAACCATATTATTATAAACAGACGCATTATATTGTTTCAAAAACTCTGTTCGCTTAACTTCGCTGAACCTACGGCGCCTTAACAGAAGATCATTGTCGAATTTGAATAAAAGAGACGCTACTCGGGCCGATATCGGCAGCACTGCATGCAGGCCGACGCGTGAATCGGCCCGTGTGGATCGACCTAACATGGATTTAACAGCAGATCATTGTTTACTTTGAATAAAAGAGACGCTACACAAGCCGATATCGACCCACTATAAAATATAATACCCCCGTGTGGTGTCGGGTTAGAATTTTATCACCCCCTTTCTTTCTGTGGGTGTCGTAAAAGTCAACTAAGGGAGCAGGTTTGGAGACTTAACCGTACAATTCTATGTTTAATTTTTGTGTCACGTCGGAAATTTTTTCACTTCTTCTATAACTACCGACTAACCAGGCTAATTACTGACCAAGAATTTGGTCCTTACCTAAATGTGGTTTACTAAAAATGTAAATAGAAGATTGTTTAAGCACACACTACAAATGTAGAATCTATTGCCATTTTTAATTTGTATGAGCAGGTTAATTAGACTTAGCTGCCAGAATATTGAGAAAATGGCATTTAGTTGCATGTCAACGCTCGTAAAGGGAGCTCCGGGCGCCATATTAAACGTGTAACTAGCCGCTGGAGCTCATACTGTTGACTTCATCACCATCATTTTCACCCTTTAATCGCCCACTGCTGAGCGTAAGCCTCTCTTCGAGCACGCCACTTATCCCGGTCACGTGCTAGTAGTCTTTTACGTCATCAACCCATTGTGCTGGTGGACGACCGACGCTTCTTTATCCTGTAAGTGGCCACCAATCCGTTAACGTTGACTTATCGTGATATAGGGTCAGTTCGGGTAAGTGCGCCACCGGGGAAAGTGCGCCTCATTCATCATTCAGTCATACAAATCAATATCAGCACTTACCCCGGGGGCGCACTTTCCCCTGTGGCGCACATACCCCATACCCTAACTGACCAGGGAAGGCAGGGAAATGAAATAGATGAATACCTACCTGGTAGATTTTGCTGAAAAATGTATACCTAGACAAACTAGTGTGTCAAATGAAGCTTATTTATTTTTATCGGCAGCACTGCGTGCAGGCCGCTCAAATCAAGGTCACTCTAAGTCTCCTATAAGGAGCTACACGAGCGAAATCGGCAGGCCTGCTAAGCAAGGTCGCAAAATCTGGTATGGAGTGATCCTGATTTGGCTGGCCGCCGTGCTTCCGACACGTATCCACGGGCCGATGCACGCGTCGGCCGGCATGCAGTGCTGCCGATATCGGCCCGTGTAGCGTCTCTTTTATTCAAAGTCGACAATGATCTGCTGTTAAATCCATGTTGGGTTAGTTTACCCTCTTCTAATGGGATCTTGTGTTGCGATCTAATCTAGTAACCTAACATTGAGTAGGTAAGTAGGCAGTGATATCCATACTAATATTATAAATGCTAAAGAAAGTATGTCAGTCAGTTTGTCTGTCACCTCCTCACACTTAAACGGCTGAACGGATTTAAATTAAATCCATACTAATGTTACAAATGCGAGTGTGTCTGTCTGTTGCCTCTTCAAGCTTAAACCGCTGAACCGATTTAGGTAAAATTTGGTATAGAGATAGTTTGAGTCCCGGGGAAGGACATAGTATAGTCTTTATCCTAGAAATCATCCCCTAAGGGGGCAAAATGGGGGGTGGACATTTGTATGTAGCTACGATATAAGCGAGTTCCACGCGGACGGAGTCGCGGGCAGAAGCTAGTATTATTATAATAACTACTTTGGAGTCAGGACCAGTTGATGTACAAAAGGCAAAACGAGGAAAGTACATAAAATTCAAATTCAATATTTCATTTATTCACACATTTCGTACAGAATTAATTTACAACATCAATAATTCAATAATTAGCATAAATATCACAAATTCAATATTCCAAGCAAGTTTGTTAATATCATAAAGACTGGGTTTTTTAACGAAATTGTTTCGTTACCGGTATAAAAAAATCTTAATACAGTCGTCAAAATATATCTGTAGGTACAGTCGATCGAATTTAAACTTTCGTGAGACATTTCAAATGGTTAAACACACGTATTAAATGTCACTACGAGCGACATGTTTCGAACTAGTCGCAGTTCTTCTTATATGAATGTTTTCGGCAAGGTCGCTTGACGCACACCATTGACATTGCCGCGAAAACACTCGTCCTGGAGAACTCCCGAAGAGTTCCAAACATGTCGCCCGTAGTGACATTTAATACCGTTTAATCGTGGATTTATTAGTATTATGTTCAAAATTATCGCCGTATTACTGTACCATTCAGGGTTATTTAAAATATCTGAACGTTGGTTGAGATTTTTTAACCCCCGGGTGTTATAAGTTTAACGTGTCTGTCTGTGGTATCGTATCTCCCAAACGGATGAACCGATTTACGTTTAGTTGTTTTTGGGTCATAGATAGTTTTATCCCGGGTGTTCTTAGCCATGTTTCATGAAAATCTGTTCAGCCGTTTTTGAGATATTGGACTTTGAAATGAAAATGTCGAGGTTTTTCAACTTTTTTAATGTGACCGATTTTTTATAAAACTTGTCATTGGAATTCGAATAGTCTACCATGGGCACTTATATGCTTTTTGAATGGACTATTTTATGCCATTCGGCCAACTCAGATAATCTCAAGTTTAACTTCTTGACAATAGTTATGTTCAGATATTTGTGAGCGCCTTGGCCGCTTCCATATCTATATCTCTGATGAACAAAATGGAAGCCAAAACATTTAGATTTTAATAATACCTATTCTTTGGGACGCAGAACAGACAAGCATTTTATATTAACACTTTCACTGCCAGGAACCCACCTAGCGGGCGCCTACGCCGAAGGCGCTTTCCGCTCGGACCACGGGATCGGTTACGAGCGAAGCGGGTAGCATCTTGGTAGTGAATGTGTTAATTAATTAATTATAACCTTCTGAACACCATGTCTATTCAAAAGCCGTATTTCACACGCGTTAGTTTAAGGTCTGAGTACACGCCTCGCTATGAGCGGGGCGAGCAGCGTCCAAATAAAACAAATGCAATTTATACGAACGCTCCACGCCCCGCTCTGAGCGGGGCGTATACTCAGGCCTTACCCCCCGTAGTGGCAGAACATTTTATATGAAGCTGTTCACACACGACACACTATAAAAAATCGTCCCGACAGACGACATAGTGGGAACGGGGGTTTACGCATAGCCTCCTTAGGCCCACCATATAATACAAATAACAGTGTAGGCAATAGAGTTGAATTTCATTTGATTCAAAAAACGAGGGCTCAAAGCAAATTCAATTCAGTTCCAATTTTAAAAATATTGAAATTTAAGTGAATAAGTCCTTTCAGCCTGGCCTTAGAAATCGTTTGTCGGACAAAGCTTTTGTCCCTTACTAGCAAGTGTGCAAGAGCGGGACACAGTTAACAAAATGCCATGAGTACAATTACTTTAAACCTTATTTATAAAGCAGTTAAGTTTCCTTTCCAAGTAAATCTTCAACATAGGGAAGTTCTTTGAAATAACTGTATACAGAAGTGTTACTACAAAAATAGATTACTGGCGTTGGCTATATCCATCTCTATGGCACATTCATATTGGAGTGACAGAGATGGAGATATCAGAATTCCTACTTACGATTTTTGTAGACATGTCTCAGTACGAGTTAAACCTTTATTATACAAAGAATATCAGTTGAACAAGGTTTTTTTTATTTTAGTATAGTATTTAGTATTACCATATAATTCTCTGGGCATAATCAAAATTTTTCCACATTATTTCCTTATTAAAGAACAGATTAAACGTAACAGCATTAATAATTAAGTACCATAAAAATTCAAATAGCACAGTTTTATATGTTGGCCGCACAAATCTTAATCGTAAAACTATGTATGGTACCAAAAAATACCTGATCTCTATCATTTTCTGTAATGCAATCACTAAAAATAGACTAATCGTATATGGCAACAGAAATGAGATACAATTCTGGTCTTTCAAGTTATCATACATACTAAATAAGAGGAAAATGTAGACCGGAATGGTAGCATACTTCGCATATTCATATTTTCCAAACCATCTGTTCCATACATAAAATGTATAGTGACGATTATCAGCAAGTAGATACGGGTGCGTTACAGTATTGAAATGTATTATTACACTGAAAATAATCCCGAATAGTACTATTTTAGTCTTGTTTTGTAACATCAGTTTCAATGTAGACGGTATCTTTGCAACAACATATGGTAATCCGAAGATCCCGTAAAATATAAGAAAGTATAGCATTTGGGGCAAATGCAGACTAGCTTCATGGGCGTTTTTATCCCCAACAACTATGGAACCATTTAAGTAAACGAAAACCACAAATGACATCAGTGTAAAGCTATGTGTAAGTATTATCAGCCAGTCCTGCTTTGTTAAAAACTTGAAAAACGTCCCAAAGCATGTTGTTATATGGTACCCTAATGCCAAATAAACATCGTTCATACTGTAATAACGCCTCAACTTAGAAGCGTCTACATCTCTAGCTATTACCGAATACTTATTCAGCATTGTATTTGTTAAATACTTATTGCCAAACACTCTTGAGCTCTTAATCATTATATCTAACACTTTGTGACCAAACACCATAGCTACAAAAACTATATTTGTCTGACGCATCAATACGCTGCACAGACCGAAGATCAGAATGAAAAATTTGTGTCTACTCGTGAAACATAACCGGGAAAATGCTAGCAAAAACATTAAGGAAAGAGTATCCGTGTAATACACATGGGAAAAGAAGTATAAAGGCGGTAGGATGGCTAAATTCAGCGCTTGCAACACTATTTTGAGCTGACTTTCACTGTTGCTACCGTACACAAATTTTAAGATGGAAGAGAACAGAAGTAGGTTAACACAGGAGGCAATGAAGTTGATACATCGTAAGTGGTACGTGTCACAAGGGAAATAAGTCCCAAGGAATGCCGCGGACACTACATACAAGCCTGGTAGAGTTGTGATCTTCGGGTCCCAATGCGTGAAGTTCCGTTCACAATACGCCACGCCTTGCGGAATATGGTACAATTCATCTATGACTATTTTGGTTGTGTCATACACTTTGTCAAAGACGAACTTTGAAGCAACGATGTAGAGCGCCAAAGCCAGGAATAAGCTTAGGTAGTATTTGTTTATCTGCTTCATTGTTTTTTGAGCCCTGAAAACGACAATAATTACAACTTGAGACTAGTAATTTCTCATTGCAAACACGTGTATATAATGCATTCATATGCAGTACGGAGATATACAATACCATTAAGTAACAGTCATGCAAAATAAGATAAGGTAATCGGTTCAAGACATTAGTACACCTAATATCGAAACAAGATACATAAAAATATAGGAAAAAAATCCTCTTGGTTATGACAATATTTACCTGCTCACTGGTTTTTTGGTGTCGTAAAATGTGAATAATAATGCGGTTTGTAATTATGTGCCCGCTCTAACTTGAAAAGGCACAGTTCTTATCGGAAAAGTAATAGAAATCGGGGTCGGCATTATAGAACCACGAATTATAATGGCGGGATGGCGGGCGGCGACCGATGTATTAAAATGACGTTGACGCCTGATCGACGTTCCGATACTTCGGTCTTTCCGTCTTTCAGTCAAATTGAAAATTAAAATAGCTAGAACGTAGTGGTTATATTCTCTTTGAAAATAGCTATTGCATAGCATGTACAAATTGTTTAATGCACTTTAAACATGATATAAGTATAACCACTACGTTGTTTGTGTAAGGATGTGTCGGAAAAAAACCTATATCAAAAGTGGCTAATATCTCGTAACAGTAGGAAGGTAGCTGAGGGAGTAAGAAGTCTAATGGGCTCTACAAACCATACAATTATCACATCTGATTTGTCATCCCCAATTTCTGACAAATTGTGGCAATTTAGGGATACCATTTAGCAAAAATAATATTGCCATAACAAAGCACTGTCTCGTTTCCTAAGATAGGTGCTAGTAGTAGGAATAGATGCTAGGTGGGGGAATAAAAAAAAAATGTTTTTTCGTATAGTATGAAAAACTTTTTTCTGAAATATAAAATGGCCGAGATATTTGACCTCATAGTCAATGGATGTGTGATTATTGGTTCTGGTCGCTTAGGGTCGCCGTACACCTAACACTCCTCCTAGCTTCGCTCGTCGTCGTCAACCTACACCGACCTGCCTTAGAGGTCCAATATCTTGGCAATATTTAATTTCAGAGAAAAGCTTTTTCTACAAAACATGCTTATTTTAGCGTCTTCTATAAGATAGCATCATAAAAAATAGGTACCATAATGATACCACCCCCATCGTTGCAAGTCAATTCCAAAAAATTAGCTGTCAAATTTACTATTGTCCGCTACCGCAGGTCGCGCCAGTGTATTGCAGGCCTTACGGTTCATATGCACTTTGTAAAAAAAACTTGTACAGTGGTGTAATGAAGAATACTCATTTATTGAAATATCCCTCACAATGGTATAATAGTTATTTACGATACAAGTGCCGAAAATAGGAAATTCGCAACGAGTGGTGATAAATTAAAACACGACCGTAGGGAGTGTTTTAAATCGACATTAGTTGCGAATTACCTATTCGCACGTGTATCGTACAACGTTTTACTGTACATATGGCTCTTTAAAGTTTCGACATATGCACGGAAAGTGCTCTTTCCGCACTAGTGCGGGAAAGTAGCACCATATGTACTGTAAATAATATTGTAATCGCATGAGTAGAGCCGGAGCAGCTAACAACTTTCGGAACAGCCCTCGTATTTGTGGTGACTGTTTTTCGACACTGCTCGAAAAGAGCTCTTCTCTGATTCGACACCGGTCGGCACTCGGCAGCAAGCTAGGCAGCGGCACTGCGCGCGGCTGCTTTCGAGCACGATCCGCAACACACCCTGGGACAAACAGTAGTTTTATATTAGTACGGAGTAAATGATGTAGTGACAAAAATTGAGGAAGGTACAGTACACCTACAGTTAAGATTAAAATTGGCATTAACCTATGCGTATATTGATAGTACTCTTTGACCTTGTAGCGCTGTCGGTGGACTGGCTGTCGGTGGGCTCACTCTGCTCCCCCTCTGTTAACTCAGCGTCCTCATACACGTCATCGTCCTCCTCCTCATCGGATGTTTTGTTTCCTGCTGGTGCTAGGTGGCGATTGGAAACAATGGATTCTCGTCGATTCACTAATCGAATTCTAGAATGCTGTGGGTTGGCTTCCAACAATTCTACTTCTTGGACGATGGGTTCATATTTGCTGGTACGTTGGTGGTTTCGCATTAGGACTCGCCCTGGACTGGTCAGCCACGATGGCATCGATTGGCCGTTGGCGGAGCGTCTAGGATGGGAGAACATGCGTTCGTGCGGCGTGCAGTTAATGGCCGTGCATAAAAGTGATCGGATGGCATGGAGAGAAGCTGTTGAAGTCGGTTAAAACTTTGTTTTTAAAGTAAATTATTTAACATCTTGAATCGAAAACGGAAGATTCTTAGTTCGTGCCCAGTGTACCATTCTTTTAACTCCCGGATGACAGAGAGTATTGTGAATTTGTACATGACTCCGGGTCGGCAAAGCTCGCGAGGATATTTTAGGGAGGTCACATACGGCGACTTTTTGCAGCGATATAGTCGCGAAACGCGCGACTCCATCGCGGCGTCTTGTTGCATTTGAATGTTCTAATATGGTTCTAATACTTCTAATGTGAGATAAGAACTACATCGATGACACTCCGCCTATGTAAAAAAATGTGAGATGTTAGTAACTTTAGTAATAACTAATATACCTACTAATTAATTAGTGTAATTAATTTATTACTCCGGAGTTCAGCAGACTTCTATTTAATCTGACTAATCATATTAAATTACGACTTTTTTTAATATTGGACATCTGTAGGTACTTTCCTGGCATTATTTGGACATTCTCCTTTGACAGAATCCCAAACCTTAAATGGAATGGCAAATAAGCAAATTCGGTTGAGACATAGTTTTTTTTAATAGGCATGTATTAATAACTGGGCGACCGAGCTCTGCTCGGGTGGAAATTAGTAATATAATTTTGTTTTTTAATATAGGTACCTATAATATACAATTTGTCATAAAGGACTATAAAAGAAACAACTACAAAAAGGTAAACAAAAAGGAGAGGGGGGTAATCAGTGAAAATTTTCATCCGATTATGACTATTATTTCACCAGCAAAATGGAATGTATTTCGGAATGGATAAAGGCTATATTTTATCGCGTAGGTATCTCTGCCTGATAAACCGTGAGCCCACTCCCAATACACCTACGTCACATGACAATATGATAAAATGCATGGCAGCAAGTCGAGAAAGTTCTCCTGAGCAAAAAAAAAATTAGCCGAAAGTTTGAAAATCCTTCACTTCTGGTCTACGAGACATGTGGCATCATTTAGCCCTTTAATCGTAAAAAGAGTAAACCAGTCTGTCAGTCCTGAAATGGCCGGAAGTACTTGGCAGATGGTGCCAAAATTGGCAACTTAAATTTTGCATACCCTGGTAACTGCATTTCCGTCAGCAAACTTTGAAGATATAGACCTTCCTTGACCGCCTCCGCAAGGCTGCACGCCGCACGGCTAGCACGCGACGACGCGCGAGCTCTCTCGATTTTTCTCGCACTATCCGTCTCTTTCTTATTAGCACACTTAGAACAAGAGGTATAGTGCGATAAAAAGTATGTCGCGGCCGTCCCATGCTAGACGTGCTGACGTACTCCGATTCACAGCTATAGGTCGCCACCGTCCTCTGTCTGCGAGATTGACGCCGCCGCCGTCTGCCAAGTACTTCCGGCCATTTCAGGTATTTTCTCATGTTGTCATGTGACGTAGGTGTATTGGGAGTGGGCCCACGGTCTATGGGTTCTTCGTAAAACGCGGGCGGAGTTGCGCTGGCAGCTAGAGTCAGGATAATTTACTGACATATTAATAACGTTGTTTGCTGAAAGCTGATTGGGTCATACACACACATAGGTTTAGGTAAGCGTCATACCTATGAACACCGTCAAAGTAGCTGGTAGTGACCCTGCCTACGAAGCAAGAGGTCCTGGGTTCAAATCCCGGTAAGGGCATTTATTTGTGTGATGAGCATGAACATTTGTTCCTGAGTCATGAATGTTTTCTGTTTGTTTAAGTATTTATTTATCTATACAAGTATGTCTATGTGGCGTGCCACGCCTAAAGGGTCCTTATGGCCATTGCCATAAGTACTAGTAGGTACCCATAGTACATGCTTTTGGTTGGACTCTTAGGTGGATGTCACACTGCCCCGCATCTCCAGACGGAGGTGCGTTTCTCGTTGTATGCAAGTACCTCAGTGTGTATTTGTGTTGTAATTCCGTGTGGTACGACACACTGCAACGCACCTCCGTCCGGCGAAATTTGTACGCAGCTCCGCACCTCCGTCTGTTGATGCATCGCAGTGTGACGACCGCCTTAATTCGCATGAACGGCGAGGCGAGCGAGCGAAGCGAACGCAGTTAGTTCTAACTTCGGTTTGGGCCGAAAATCGTTTTTGTGTCCAGAGGCCGTCTCTATCGCACTTGCATATTTGAGCGACAGGGAGAGAGATACACGAACGAAGTTCGTTTTTGTTTCGCGGTAGGCCCTCAGGGGCTGTTGTCCTCTACAGGTCGCTTTTCTCAACCGGTTCTCGTGAATTTTTGTGAGAAGGATCGTTCGTTCTACCTACCTATAGTTTTTCTTGTCTAGATACTTTTTCTACGGCTCAGTCATCATGATCATCATCATATCAGCCGAAAGACGTCCACTGCTGGACATAGGCCTCCCCCAAAGAATGCCTCCCACAATGACCGGTCCTGCGCCACCCGCATCCAATTTCAATATTTCAACCAATCAATCACACAGTACAGTAGTATTCTTGCGGCGCGCGGCCAACTAGATTTTTTTCAACCAATCACAGAGTAGAATTGGCGCACGGCCAACTAGATTTGCTTAAACCAATCACATCACACACAAGCTCATAACTCCCTGGAGAGTTATGAAAATCCATAACTCCCGCGGGAACAATTTAGGCCATTGTCCTTCTGTATACAGGCATGAAATAACACCATTTACGAGCAAATGTGGTGAAAAATCAATACATGTCACGTATAAAGGATCCATGTAATTCTTCCCTTTAGGCGTAACCTCCGCGTGGTCTCGTAAAAAACGTGATTTCAAAGCTCTCACTAAGCGCCCAATTTTTTTTTATATACACATTTCAACTCACTAAAAACATCATTGAGACATTTCTCAATTTAATTTTTCATAGATCTATGTAAAAAAAAAAAGTGTATCTATACACTTTTTTTTTTTTTTCATTCGTACCTATATTTGTTTTCTAAAGTAGGTATATACAAAGATGATAACTAAGTTAAATCTAATAAAGGCCAAGACATGTAGGTATACGTACAAAAAAAACAAATTACTGTCGTGTGTCGTGTGTCGTTTACAAAGATTAAAAGAAAGGTTTCCACTAGAAATTCAGTCAAAGTAAAAAAAAAAAAACAATTTTCGCTGTCTTATTAAAGGGTCTTAGTGCTTCAAAACCAACGTTATGCATTATTCCCCTTAACCCTCGCGTGCAGCGGACACCTGCTGGCTCCCACAGTCATGCTTATGTTAACCCCGCGAATGGTTACGGCAACCTCTTTAGTTAAATATTGAACGGGTACAGTCACACACAAAGTGGGCATCTTTTATGTTTGTAATAGCTCAATAATAATTATATGGTAAGTTTCATTTAAAGTGGAAAACAATAATGTAACGTAAACGGGCAATACTATTTACAGGAACAAAACATAATAAATTAAAATAAAAAAACCGGCCAAATGCGAGTCGGACTCGCGCACGAAGGGATCCGTACCATTATCTATAAAAACGGCAAACATATCACGTTTGTTGCATGTCACAAAACTTTATTTAGCAAGCAAGTAAAGATTAATGAGAATGCTCGAGACTTGGCTTTACGAAATATCTAACAACTTTTTACGGTGGAAGAGTTTCGAGACTTGGCCTCGTTTTTACATGGAATGTCTTTTATGGGATCTCACTTCTTTTTGTAGGTTATTGTGTTATCAATACGTACAAATTATAAATGCAGTCCCATTCTTGCTTTTTATTTTTTATCCCATTCACTGCAAATGTAACTTTGTAATCCTATATGTTTTATATATGCAGTATCTAGAAAACTAGACTGAAATTGAAAAAATAAAAAGTTTTTTCTTGATTAATACACTAAACACTAATTGTATTCTAAATTTGAAGCTTCAAAGTCTGCTAGAAGTTCCTTAGAGTTTTGATGATCGGTCAGTCTGTCAGTCGGTCAGTGAGTGACAATATTAAGAAACTTTAACCAGTCATAATTCAAACTACTGGTTCAAATCTAAGGAGCAGTTTGGGTCGCTCAGTTGTTTTGTGCGGTAAACGCTGCTATTCCATAGATACCGTGTATGCGGTAAACGCAAGTATCTATGGAATCGCAGCGTTTACCGCACAAAACAACCGAGTGCCTAATACTTTTCGACACGCCTGTCCTAAGGTAAACAGTAAATCACGTTCAATAATAACATGACAGGCTATTGTCTCACCCACCGCTAAAATATTCAAGATACAATAACTGATTTGTAACATTAGAATTACCTACTGCATGTAATCTTTAGTTCCGAATAAATGATGTCCACTATTTTTCATCATTTTAGTCTGCTGTTTCAAGTTCATCTGACATCCTGATGTGTTCAGAAATACATTTTGAATTTTGTTTTTAAAATTCTATTCATGCAGCCCGCGAAAAAAGCCAGATTAAATTATGGCTCCTTAAACTGTATATAATGTTCGATAAATTACGCATATTATTTTACGTTTTTATGACTTTGTTCATACCGTATTTACTTCAGGAATATATTTCAGCGATTTTATTGAATAAAGTAAAAAACTGTAACTCTTGCGGTTCCTGCCGATATTAAAAATGGATTTCTGTTGCCTGCTTTTATTTATTTTTGTTTTTAATTTGGGCTGTGTGGCATCGGAATTGAGTTTGCGATTCGGTAAGTAAAAGTAACTTTGAGCATTTCTAGATTTTGTACATATTATTTAGTACGTCAAAAGTTGGATGAACTTGTGCTGATAGACTTGCCACTTGAGTATTCACTTGTAATGCTAAATATGTCGTTTTTAATCTGCCGCCTAAATGATGACTAAAAATTAGACAATTTAGTTTTAGGCTAGTTAAGCCATGTGCACGTAGAATCGGGTCCATAGAACCGTTTAATGTGATTATAAGACCAATCTTTGCAATTATTTTCTATCGAGCCGATTTTGTCCAATTATATATCGAGCCTGTCCACGGTCTTTGAAATATGGTGAATATTAACATATACAGGGTGGAATTTCATAAACTGTACATAATAAAAGGAGAAAAATTTCAGCCAATTTCATCGGTGAAACGGTGTTTTTTTTTTTTTTCTAGTCATTCGTTTTTTTTTTACAGGTAATACACCTAATTCAGACGGTATAACTTTGGATCCAATGGTTCTAAAATGAAAATAAAAAATGCAGAGTATTACCAAGGGACAGGTTAATAATTCTTAATAACAATAAAAAACCAACTAGAGGAGAAAACCCGCAAAAAAAATTATTGTCTTTGAAAAATGGCTACAAAAATTACGAATTTTAAAAGAAAAACACAATTTTCTGAAAAAAACGCAGATTTAGTTACCATTTTTTTTGCTTAGTATTAAACCTCACTTAATGCCGATTCTAAAACCGTTTTTAAACTGTCTCAGACTTTGAAAAATACCACGCAAATGGGTACGAAAATCAAACCATAATTTTATTAATTTTAATCCTCTTAAAATCCTTAATGACCGTTTGTTCACAGGTAGTTGAAGGGTGTTATTGGGTTTTAGGTGGAAATATCAAATTACGTACTTAGTATTAATCCTCACTTAATGCCGATTCTAAAACCGTTTTTAAACTGTCTCAGACTTTGAAAAATACCACGCAAATGGGTACGTAAATCAAACCATAATTTTATTAATTTTAATCCTCTTAAAATCCTTAATGACCGTTTGTTCACAGGTAGTTGAAGGGTGTTATTGGGTTTTAGGTGGAAATAACAAATTACGTACTTAGTATTAATCTTCACTTAATGCCGATTCTAAAACCGTTTTTAAACTGTCTTAGACTTTGAAAAATACCACGCTAATGGGTACGTAAATCAAACCATAATTTTATTAATTTTAATCCTCTTAAAATCCTTAATGACCGCTTGTTCCCAGGTAGTTGAAGGGTGTTTTTGGGTTGAAGGTGGAGATAACATGAGGGGTATAAAGGCATTGGGCAATAGGTCAACTATTCAGTCGCTCGCAAATCGCAATTGCTTGTCTTTGCTCGCCACTTCTTTGATTACTCCAGTACTTGTTCAGTTTGAATCATCATGCCCCGCTTACGAGAGTTTTCGCCGTTACAAATAGCCAACATGCACTATTATTATGGATTGTGCCATGGATCTGCAAGAGCTGCGTGTATCGCCTATTTGTAGCAGTATCCTAATGACGTTCCAAGACCTGCTGCTCGCCACTTTCAAGAAGTTCATCGCCGGTTGTGCAATATTGGCCTGGGATACGGTGACCGAGATCGCCGAGAGCCAGGAAACATAATTGATGTTGCCATAGAAGAAGCAGTTCTCAGAGACTTGTACGCGGACCCAACCACGAGTCTAAGACGCTTGGCATTGAGGCACGGAATCTCAAAATTCTCTGTCTGGAAAATTTTGAAGAAGGAAGGACTGCATCCATTTCATTATCAACGGGTACAAAATTTGCAAATTGGCGATGCCCGCGTTAGGTGTGTTATGTCGACTTGGATACTTGGCAATATCAGAAGGGATCCGGAATTTACTAGAAGAATTTTATGGATGGACGAAGCAAGATTTACTCATACGGGAATAACTAACTTCAGAAATTTACACACATGGGCTCACGATAATCCAAACCTAGTAAGACCATCTAATTTTCAAGACCAATTCTCCATAAACGTTTGGGCAGCGGTACTCGACGATCAATTGATTGGACCAGTCTTCTTACCGAATACTTTGAACGCCGACAGATTTTTACTGTTACTGAGAGACGAGCTCCCAGAGCTTTTGGAAGATGTGATGTTAGATGTGAGACAACGCCTGTTTCTCCAAATGGATGGATGCCCAGCTCATTGGGCATTAAGAGTTCGACATTTTTTAAATGAGCAATATCCCAATAGGTGGATCGGCCGAGACGGCCCCGTTGGATGGCCTGCAAGATCGCCTGATATGACGCCGTTGGATTATTTTCTTTGGGGTGATATGAAGCAACGGGTATATCACAGAATCGTCAATACCGAAGCAGAATTGCACGACAGAATTTTAAATGCAGCACAAGAAATAAAAAATAATCCGGGAATGATTCGACGGGCTACGCAACAAATTCAAGCTCGGGCCACATTGTGCCTTCAAGAAAGAGGAGGTCATTTTGAACAATTAATACCATACAGGGAACGCCCTTTGCAACACTAGAATAAGTTTTTTCTTTAATAAAGGTTTATCAATCGAATTTATGACTTTTAATTAAAATACATGATTTTATTTACGCAATTTTTAGGACTACTTTTCTTCCTATTGTTTTCTCTACCTAAAACCCGATAACACCCTTCAACTACCTGGGAACAAGCGGTCATTAAGGATTTTAAGAGGATTAAAATTAATAAAATTATGGTTTGATTTACGTACCCATTAGCGTGGTATTTTTCAAAGTCTGAGACAGTTTAAAAACGGTTTTAGAATCGGCATTAAGTGAGGATTAATACTAAGTACGTAATTTGTTATCTCCACCTAAAACCCGATAACACCCTTCAACTACCTGTGAACAAACGGTCATTAAGGATTTTAAGAGGATTAAAATTAATAAAATTATGGTTTGATTTACGTACCCATTTGCGTGGTATTTTTCAAAGTCTGAGACAGTTTAAAAACGGTTTTAGAATCGGCATTAAGTGAGGATTAATACTAAGTACGTAATTTGTTATCTCCACCTAAAACCCGATAACACCCTTCAACTACCTGTGAACAAACGGTCATTAAGGATTTTAAGAGGATTAAAATTAATAAAATTATGGTTTGATTTACGTACCCATTTGCGTGGTATTTTTCAAAGTCTGAGACAGTTTAAAAACGGTTTTTGAATCGGCATTAAGTGAGGATTAATACTAAGCAAAAAAAATGGTAACTAAATCTGCGTTTTTTTTAGAAAATTGTGTTTTTCTTTTAAAATTCGTAATTTTTGTAGCCATTTTTCAAAGACAATAATTTTTTTTGCGGATTTTCTCTTCTAGTTGGTTTTTTATTGTTATTAAGAATTATTAACCTGTCCCTTGGTAATACTCTGCATTTTTTATTTTCATTTTAGGACCATTGGATCAAAAGTTATACCGTCTGAATTAGGTGTATTACCCGAGTTTTTACAAAATTTTTCAAAATTCTGTAAAAAAAAAACTAATGACTAGAAAAAAAAAAAAAACACCGTTTCACCGATGAAATTGGCTGAATTTTTTCTCCTTTTATTATCTACAGTTTATGAAATTCCACCCTGTATTTTATTTGAAATGCTAGAACAAATAGTTTTTCTTAAAAAAATGCTTATTATAACATCAATTTCACCAAGTTAGGTCTGGTCAGCCTCTTAAGAGAATAATGTCTTTGTTTTAGTGTTCATTATAGAAGTGCACGAACAAGACCTACCGCAGCTAATCGGGAGGGCCCTGAAGTCCGCGGAGGAGGCGCAACAGGACCTCCGACTTGATGAGGCCATCGTTACCTTGGACCGGGAGATAGAGGAGGACAGCTATAGGCAGTGTAAGCAAGGCAGACTAGTGTGACCGACGTAGACAACAACGGCAATCCTTTTTACCAAAGTGACTGTCATCAGACAACAATCCTGATTGCCAAAGCGACAGCCATCAGACAACAATCAGGTCGCATTTTTAGAAAGTGACTGTCATCAGACAACAATCAGGTCATTTTTTATACTCCAGGCAAAATACGGTTTTGAAGAACATTAATTTAATATAGCGTTTTTTTTGTTGATTTCATTTTAAAATGTTATTCTAAGATGATTAATTCAAGAATCTGACAAACTTTCCACCCGGAAGTAATTATGTAGATTTAAATGAAGCATGCATTGTCTTTTTTTGTACGATTTATCTTGAATATTATAGAGCAAATGTAAATGAACGAAAATAAAGACAAAAATATTTATTAATATTTTTGCTGACTTTTCAGAAGCTAGTTAGTTTATCGTTTTTTTGATGTCTGAAATTTTGTCAGATTTTGTCGCTGGGTAACTATTTAATTGATAATATATCCGTTACACATTAAAAATAAGCTATTATAAATTATTTCTAAATTGACTTTTTTTCCATACGAGTTGTCAGTTCATTGACTGGACTATTACTGAAGTGACTGTCATCAAACAATCGGAATCATTTTTACCAAAGTAACTGTCATCAGACAACAATCAGGTCCCTTTTTAACCGACTTCAAAAAAAAGGCGGAAGTTCTCAATTCGGTTGTATATTTTTTTACTAAAGTAACTGTCATCACATCAGACAATAGTCGGAATACTTTACAGCAAACAAATAAAGATTAATAAGAATGCCTGAGACTTGGCTCCACGAAATATCTCACAACTTTTTACGGTGGAAGAGTTTCCTGACTTGGCCTCTTTTTTACATGGAATGTTTTTTATGGCATATATGATTTTCCTTATAATTTTGCTTTCACTTTACCACAAATGAGAACTTAGCAAGATAGTTATACATATTATTATGTAATTATTACAAGGCTCGGATTTTCCATCGCACGGTAAGACGAAAAAACACTATGGAGTCAATTTGAACAATAAAATTTTACTCATATTCATACTCATTTATTACATTTACACCAAAAGATGTTTATATTATAAATAAAAATGGTAACTGCCACAACATGTTTTGTCACATTATGGGCCAAATAAAACAATAATCACGTAATAATTTACAACGTGTGCACCGATGCAAATATAAATAAATTAAAGTCGATAATTAACATTATGACACAAACGATTAAATTTGATAAAGTGCTAAACTTAAACTCAAGTCACTCAAGATAGAAAGAAAGAAAGAAAGAAAATACATTTATTTAACCTCACAACTTAGGTACACAATTTAAAAAAAAAGAACAAGCTAACGATGAGAAGAAGAGAGATAGGTATACCTTGTTTTTCTCGTGCTATATCGTATATATAAATGATTTTGTATTTAATCATTGAAACTATAGGTCTACAGTTAAGAGAAAAATTCTAACAATGCTTTGTGTATGACCGTTTCTTTCATATTTAAATAAATAAAGCGGCCAGTACCCATCGTTACGTCTATCGCAGCAATATACTGTGTGTAACTAAATTGAAATAGTTACAGCATGATAAATATAAAATAATTACTGGAGTAAGAAAATGAGTGAGTATGAGTATGAATATGAGTAAAGTTTTAATGTTAATATCGACTCCATAGTGTTTTTTCGTCTTACCGTGCGATGGAAAATCCGAGCCTTGGTAATTAATTTATGAAGGTTGCGCTTAATTGATTTTTTAGAGTTGTTTTTTTTTCATTTTTGTTTAATTTTCTTTTTCTATCGTAAAAAATGCGTAAAAATAAGCATATTCTATAAACTTTTTCTCTCAGATCGATATTTACCGAGATATTTTGGTTCAAAGATCAGTCATTTATGTAGGTAAGTAAGTAATGAAAAACCTAAAAAAAAAACATCCGAAAACCGAATCAGAGGGTGCGTACGAAAGACCGATTGTATGAAGAAAATAGTACTTAGAGACGTTGACGCTAGATGGCGCTAATTCATTAATTTAAGTGGGTTCCACACCTTCCGATTCTATCGAATGGAAAGTGTAGAGCCCACTTTACTGTATTTATTTTTTCCGCTGGTATTATTCATTGATGCTGCTAGCTGGCACATTCAAAGTTATAAAAATAAAATACAATAACATGAGAATAGTGTTGTTCTATGAAGATAAATAATTAAGGTCTTTTCAAAACACACTACTCATGCAAATTTTATAAAACGGAACGTAATACTGGTTTTGTTTTAACTGTCAATGGCTGTACTGTCTCCCGCGTGTGAAGGTGTTTTTCTCTTTTCTGTGTTTTGATTATTGGTTACGACTTGGCTACTCTTGGACTCTGGTATTCTCACATTTTACACGAGGACTTTGCTATCCTTGGACTCCGATTCCCTGCCCTTTTTGACTGACTGTTGCTATAGCCCACTGGACTTGATCTTCATTACGATACGGATACCGTCGACAATGGTTAAAAGAAATGGTTAAATGGCGGTAAAACGCGTAAGTACTTATTAATTTTATCATCTGCTCAAATAAAAAAGAGTGCTCAGCGCAATTAGATCCCACTTTCTCCATTGCATGATCATGGCCATTCTATCCAAACCCTGATTATTGCTGACAATAACATTACTTTATCAATCTTACTATATCTTATTCTGTATGAGTATTTCTTATTTCTCACTGCTTTCTCATTTGTTGCAGATCATATAATTATGTAACTCATGCCTTGTGTACAGCGGATACGGGAAATTGCAAAGAAACTGTCCTACGCAAAATTCTTGTATATTTTGTGTTGTTCTGTTTTGTTACTTTAATAAAAGTGTTTCTTTCTTTCTTTGTGTTTCTTTTCATTCAGAATGCAAAAAAAAAGAAAAATAAATACTAGTGAGAACAGAACCCGTGCGCCTATATGTACCTACTCTGCTCTACGTATAGTTATGTTATGGATTGTTTTAGTTCAGGACGAAATCGCTAGGCGCGCTGCAGTTGCTATCGTTTACTGACAACTCTATTACAGGTTATTCATTATACTCTATGCCAGAAACGTTGTGACTGCGTTGAAATCTTCTCATTTCATGGGTGTGTAATGATGTCGTGAATAGTCATGATTCGAATGATGACCGCGAATGAGTACCTATAGCCTTGAGCTTAGGTATCTGTATTAGCATGTATGCAACTATGAACCTACACATACAGCTTCCGGAATCCTTTATATATCTGACATATGAGCTGCCGCTTTATGCGTACCAGCTCCATCTGAGAAGTGGGGACCTTCGTCCCCGAGAATGTCCTCCACCTCCCCTTACAGACATCCCTTACCACACAACTGATACTGTACCAATTCACACACTATGTTGTTCCAGTTATAATTACCCGGGTGCACCCTTAATTGATGACGACATGGCCTGAGGCTGAGACTACCGAACCTGAGACCCTGTTGTTACACTTGTTACTAATCCTCTCACCCTAAAGAGCTCCACGACTAAGAACTGTGTTATCGCATGTACGTGACATGTAGGAAAACCTTATTCATATACATAATATACCGTCACGCCACCCAAATAGAATAAGACATGGGGACGCACATAAATACATCACATCATGAACAATCATCGTCCGAGCTGTGTAAGCACATGAACACACGTGTAAATGAACCAAATCGTTACAATATCATAGGATGCATTGAAAGTGATTATGGAAAGAGCTCACCCTGGTTTTCCTCCAAATCCAACACTACAAATCTGCACTTAACTGTTCGTACGCAATATAGCCGTTAGGAACTCTAAATACTCGCCTACCCGTCAACATTGTTATAAAAAGATTGTAGGTGTTGCTACATGAAATAAATCGGCTGTTTGAGACATGATTATTAACATCAATGTAAATACTATCGTGAATCATGACTATTCACGACACTTGTACTTTATATACGTATGTATGTATGTAAGTGCTAAACGGTACATGGTATCGTTTAGGGTCGACCCCACAATTTGGGAAGAATATTCTCAAGATTGAGACAAATGAAAAGAGCACTCACTGGAGTGGTGGAACACGATACAGCTTGGTTCGATCTCTTATCCTATAGGCGCGAACAACGACACCAACGCGCTGCACTTCCTCTTTCACCTCCGGGCAGGACATTTACTTGCCAAGTAAGTATGCGGTCGTGGCTCCCGCTCCCGCATGGGCCTTACAACTCTTACAAGCCACGTACATATAAGTGCCGCACCTCTATTATGAACGCTGCTTTAATCATCTTTTCATAGATGTAGAAGGCCAATGATGATGATGATGATGATATATGTACTTTAATGTGCACAATAGCAGGTAAATGGTATTGAGGCCCGGATAGACAGCACCATCGCGGGCGCGAGCGCGATAATTCCAATCAAACCGTTAGTGTGGTCAAACAGGCTGCGCCCCGTCGGCAACGCGCCCCGCTTCTGTTGCGTCCCGCCAGCAGCCAGCGCGATGCGCTCGTGCTGTGTGACCGGGCGTCCCGCCCGCATCAAGCGCTCATCAAGCCCTGCTACCGTCCCGTCTGTTCGAGCCTTTACAGAGTGGTGATCAGTTGCTCACGTAACTTTTAGAACGCACGTTAGGACAATTCAACTGCCATTTTCCCAAACAACAAAATGACATTTAGATCTAGTTTCTAATCTAAATAGATTACTTTTTCAGTATGCTCAGCCCTGTCAACCGGTGTGACCACCATCGTGGACCTGTCTTGGTCTCCTTGGGACTCCGCTGAGCAGCTGGCATCCGACGCCGGTGTGCCACTCGTGAGGACGCGACTAGGATCCCAGCCGTTGATAAGAGCTTTGGACGAATACCTGGACTCGAGGAATGCTACTGACGCGGCGTTGTTGATGGAGAGCGAAAGCGGTTAGTGGCTTTTTACGTTTCCTGTTTTATTGAATTCCATGGATTATGGTAGCATATGGTAAACGTCTCAATGCTTGTCACCTTTATTCTTAATCATCATCATCATCATCATATCAGCCGAAAGACGTCGACTGCTGGACAAAGGCCTCCCCCAAAGAGTGCCACAATGACCGGTCTTGCGCTACCCGCATCCAGCGGACTCCCGCGACCTGATTCCTAATAGTTCACACCTATTCTTTACCTCTATTGCTATTGTTATGAATTAGTAGAGCTACTAGCCTAGTGGTTCAGGCATGCGGCTGTCTAGCGGTGGTCGTGGGTTCGAATCCCGGCTCGTACCAATGAGTTTTTCGGAACTTATGTACGGAATATTTACCGTTAATTTTTCGGTGAAGGAAAACATCTTGAGGAAACCGGTCTAATCCCAATGAGGTCTAGTTTTCCCTCTGGGTTGGATGGTCAGATTAGTAGTCGCTTTCGTAAAACTAGTGCCTATGCCAAATCTTGGGATTAGTGGTCAAAGCGGACTCCGGGCTCCTTTAGGGCATAACCGGGAATAACGCTAGGAGGATGATGCCTATTGTTATGATTTCAGATTCAATTTGTCAGGCCAGTGCCAAGCCTGACTGACATATGTTTTTCCAGAAATAAGGTCGTAGTAGTTGCTGACTATCCAACCTTTCTAGATGTGGACCGCACTCTTTACGAGCTCCTCGGCTCCTCGAACGTGCGCGTGTGGGTGCACGCGGGCCTGACGCGCGACTCTGCGCGTGCGCTGAAGACCATGCGCCCCGAACCAAGCTTTTACGTCGTCGTGGGACGAGGCGCGTTCGTCACAGACACTTATAAAAGGGTGATTTTTTGTATACCACTTTTATATTTTGTTGGACATGGTGGTTGATTTCATAGGACGAACCCAAGAAAAGCTATCGGAAGAACTCAGCGGTCTACCTAGTTCGGGTCGTCATGTCTGCGTGTCTTCGTGGTCTAGAACGCCGGCCGCGGTAGGATGATTGTCACTGTCAATGTCAAGAGTGTCAACCGCGTTCGGGTAAATTACTCGGAGATCATGAACTGATACTCGGTCTTTCGTCGGGGATGCGGTCATCGGTGGACGCCTTGCTCCTTAAGCGGAGCTTCTGACGCTGATTGCATTATTGACGACTGACCAAACTGCCGAACAACGTCGCTTTATAAACAAACTTGACATTGGCGAAATCATCTTAACTTAGATGGAAGCCATTTTTTAATAGAAGAAGAAGAACCTAATATGATACTCAGGACAGGCTATACGTGATGCCACAACGAGGGACGGAAAAGCTTATATGCAGCTATATTAAGAACTGGTCTTAAAATGGCTGATGACTTGCCATTTATAAACAACCTCAAATTGGACGGGTAATAGTTTATGTGCCACAACTTCATACTAAATCAGTTGGGGGAAATAAAAAAAGCGGAACTATGAGAAGGACACTTATCGAGATTTGTATGCTACCAGAACGCTCGCACGTGGTATTATTATTACCATAGCTTGTCCAGAGTATCGTAGGTTCATGTCGGAGATGCACGAAGGCCGAGTTTAGCCAAAGCAGCAAGAGAAGGTTTTAGTCAAGCAACGTGAATTTCGAATTCTAGAATAAGTCTTTTCCAGGCCGTGAAAGAGAAGCTGGTCCGCCGCGACTACCGCTGGAACCTGGTGCTGACAGACTACTCCTCAGCCCAGGAGTTGCAACCGACGAAGCCGGCGATGGTACTGCACGTGGACTCGGCCGAGTGCTGCAAGATCATAGGGCAGAAGGATGGGTGTAGCTGCTCACAGGATTTCGAGGCATGTGTGCAACGCGTTACAATACTCTCTCGATAAGTAGTATTACTCCAAAAGAAAGAAGGCAAAAAAATATGCCTAGTGACGAAAATCCCATTCAGATATCTCAAAGAATTACGAAGCTACAACAGTTTTAATATTGCTTGTTAGAGAGGGAAAACGCAAACGGTGTGTGACGTCACATTACAGGATGCTGCCCGGGGGCCGCGTCGACGGCGGCGCCGACCACGATGCGGCGCGGCACGATGCCGTCTTCTGTGACGTCACATTCTTCCAGCGTCATCAGTCAGCGTTTTGCGAAAAAGGGACAGAACATACCCCTTCTTAAAACTTTGGACACTTATAACTTTATGATTATTTAACCTTTTTCGAGAAAATATGACATTATTGATTATTTTATTTAGTGTCTACACCCCTATTGAATTAATTAAAACATTCACACCCCTCCGGAATATTTAAATAAAGCTAAGAACCATCTCGATGGCCAAGTACTTCCATTCAGCAAACCGCACTTAATGGTTGATCCGTTTGGCAAAGATGCTACAGTCAGACACAAATATGCTACGATATACAGATGTTAAACTTATAACAGTAGCTTGTCTTGGTAGTTCTCCCTCGTCCAGCGATTGTAGGTAGGTACAGATGATTACATAAATATGGATGTGAGCAAAATGGCAACAATACTTTACATACTTCCAACTTGGAAAGATAGGAAGGAGAAAAAAAAAAAAAGCCCTTTACATACTTGACATTAAGAAGGTTTATACATAATTTTACGTAACACCTGGCCGTAAAGTAGCAATTCAGACTATGTAAACTTAGAACTCACCACGGGCGGTCATATGGAATGCCTGGGGGCCTAGACAAGGTTATAATCGACAAGCGCTAACGCCAATAGAAAACCAATAAAATGTATGGGAATGACAGATTGTAACGAAAAGTGTTTCGTCAGCATCTGTCATTCCCCTACAATTTATTATTTTCTATTGGCGTTAGCGCTTGTCGATTGTAACCTTGTCTACGGCCCCAGAGATTGCATAGGTATATAATTGCTAATTGTGCCAGGTATGACGTAAAATAATCAGGAGTCGAAACTTTCAAAGATCCTCTTTAACCAGCGAAAACAGCCGATCCTCTCCGCCCTGCTCCAACTCCTGGCTGAGACCTTTGCCAAGTTGGATGATACCCTCACAGCCAAGGTTGACTGCGACAACGTGGTACCAGAGCTGAACGGCACCAGGGCGAAGGTCTACCGGCAGCTGGCTGAGGACTTGGGAGCCACGAACGAGAGCCTTTTCTACTGGGATTCTGAAAGGTAATGGAATAGCTGATGGGCATATGCTTTTGTTTGTAGGTATTGATGAGAGAAAGACACATGACGTTGAAGTGAGAAACTGCCCTGCCTCATTTAGCATGTACTGTATAACTTGAGGGTTGATCACGTAACGTTTCGAACGTTCGTTAGGTCAACTCAACTGTAATTTTTCCATACTAAAAGTAAGATTCTAGATCTACCTGACGCGCTACAATGCGTTACGTGAGCGACGAGCTGACCCAACTAGAATAAGTCGCCGTGATGTGATGATTTCTTTGGTTTATTACTTAGTTTAACACATACTCTTCCTACTTTTCTCCTCTTTTTAGATCGGGTATATTCCTGCGCTCCCGTTTCATCCTATCCACTCTGAAGCCAGAAGCGGGTCTACAGAACGCAGCAGCCTGGTCTGCTGATGAGGAATACAAGCTGTTACCGGGAGTCACTTTAGAGCCGTTGAGGCAGTTCTTCAGGATCGGTACTGCGCCTGTAAGTCTAAATAAATAGAAAATCATCATAATTCGCTCAGCTTTACCCCAAATGGAAAGTTTCCCATTGGCCGCCTACGAAACCAACGCTACGTAACCAGTTACGTGTGAAGAATTATTTTTCTTTCTAGGAAACTAGTGAAGTTACGTACATACAAAGACTTTTTTCTTCCGACAAAACCAGTTAAGTACGACATTTTTTTCGTATTTGGACAGTTTCGACGGACTCCCGCTCTGCGGGGCTCCTTTTCTGGTCTATTTGCCCTCCGACCATCTGAAGCTACCTAACGAACCTAACCTACCTAGTGTTTTGCGATCGTACCTAACGGGTTTCGTAAGAAGAAAATAAAACTGTACGTAACTAGTTTCGTAGCAAGAAAAATAATTCTGCACACGTTGGTTTCGTAGGCGGCCGAAGGGAAAGTTTCAGGGCAGTTTAGTGAAAAGGCCATAATGTATTGCCTATGACTATGTTAATCGCACCAAAAGTGGAGCAATGTTCAATCACCCCTTCAGACTTTTGGCTACCCAGAAACAATATTTCCAGGCAGTACCCTGGACAATGCCCAAGCTAGACCCCAGTACGGGAGAACCGATGTTTAGCGAGGATGGACAGCCCCTGTATGATGGCTACTGTATAGATCTGATACAAAAGCTCTCTGAGGTAAGAAGATTTACGAAAACCTATGACGGTGATACGAAACCGTTGCGGAAACTCGTTAGCTAATTGAAGTTTTCAAAAGAAGCTGTACCTCTATTTTTTATTCTATTCTAGACTGTGGTAAACAAGCTTACAGCCTGCCTGATGGTAAGCAGATATCGTTGTAAGAATCATAAGCGCGCTGCCGACCCTTTCTTGATTTGAGGATTTCGTTGTGTTGACAGCTGCAGTATGCAGGTCCCTCGCTCTCAACACTGCCTAGGCTGATTGCCTGCCCTGTTGTGTATCAGAGTTCAGGGTTTGGATATGAGTAGTTATTGTGATAAGCTTAGCACAAAATATTACGGATAAGTTTTTATAAGATATACTCCCATTAAAAAAAAAATATCAGTTGGATGATGTGATCCATGACGAATTGAGGAAACTCTTCAATTATATTAGGTACGCGTGTAGTGATTTTCGTATTTTCTATTATAACTCGTGTATTTACACCCGGAATTCATAAATTTGGTGGAGTGGAATTGATGATGAAGACCACAGATGACTTATGGAATTCCTCAATTATGTATTAAGTACAAAAGTATATCACAGATTCTGATAAGATTCCGTTGAAATTGCAACTAATGAAGTGCCAAAGGTGATCCTTGTGGAATCGACGGAAGTCCTCAAATATTATCAGCCAACATACAGCGATTCGGTTTTTTTCTCTAATAATCAACACATTTGCTCTCGGAAATCAGTTCATGTGGTAAATTGGAAAATAAATGTGGAAATGTTCTCATGGCTTGGTTACTCCACCAAATTGAAGTCGGTTAAAACTTTGTTTTTAAAGTAAATTATTACGTATGATAGACTTCTTCAAACTTATCAACTCTGGTACCTAGACCAGAGTTGATAAGTTTGAAGAAGATTCCCGGAAGATGCATTTGTTTTGTTTAATTTTAATGAGACAGTTTTCTAAATTGATTGATTATTTAGTAAATACTTAGTTGATGTTTTGCAATTTCAGTCGATGGATTTCGATTATGAAATAATATCCCCAAAAGTGGGATCGTTTGGGAGGAGACTTCCCAATGGGACGTGGGATGGCGTAGTAGGCGATCTTATGAGAGCTGTAAGTATTCCCAAAATTATATTTACATCACAGAGACTAAATATACGGGATCACTGATGGTAATTTATCTCCCTCCTCTCCCGAGCTAAAATTGTTTGTTCGCAAATCCATACTAAATGCTGACGCACATTTGGGTCAGCGCGAGAGGAGCGGTGATTTAAATAGCGTCTGTACGCGAGGGACAACACCTGTAGTGACAAATTGACAAAGTAACCCAATCAGGCCCCGTATCATGGTCGGCCTTATCACGAGATAAGTGACAAGATAGAGCGTCCGTCACTGGCTGACACCGTTCGATAGAACGAGACTGAGACCGTGTTTTGTGTGCTACAAAAATTAATTCTTATTCTCATAAGGCCGACCATGATACGGGGCCAGCACGGCTAGCACGCGACGGCGCGCGAGCTCTCTCGATTTCTCTCGCACTATCCGTCTCTCAGTTATTAGACCACTTAAAACAAGAGGTATAGTGCGATAAAAATCGAGAGTATGTCGCGGCCGTCGTGTGCTAAACGTGCTGGGATCGCAACTCTCATTACACCTGGATTTAAGATCTAGCTCGCAAGCGCGCTGCAACCCATAATTGACTCCAGGTGGCTGTTGATGCGGTCCCTCAATTCGTATGCTGCAAATGTGGATGCACGTCTGTGTCTTGTGTGTCTGTTCGCTCGATTCTAAGGAGCTCCTGTACCTCTTTTCCACTTGGAATCCACTTCATCATAACAATCGACGACCGGTTAGCCTAGTGGGTAGTGACGCTGCCTACGAAGCTGAAGGTCCTGCAGGGTTCGAATCCCGGTAAGGGCAAATATTTGTGTGATGAGCATGAATATTTGTTTCTGAGTCATGGAAGTTTTCTATGTATTTAAGTATTTATATCTATTATATATATCGTCGTCTAGTACCCATAACACAAGCCTTAATGGGCTTACTATGGGACTAGGTCGATTTGTGTAAGATTGTCCACTAATATTTATTTATTATTTATTCATTACTCTCTCGTAGCGTGAGCATTCGTGGGTAGTTATTCCCTTGGAACCGTACCGCACCTACTAATGTCGTTAGACCTAAAACTTTCGGCACCTGTTAAAAATGTACACCAGGTAACTGCGTAATTTCAAAACGATCGAGATGAGTACAGATCACGAGGTGAATGGGACTCGCCATTTTGTTATGGCATGGTGATCCAATGAACGAATGGTTTGTTCCAACTATATGCATCAGAAATCCTGCCCCTTCCGCACGATGCCCCTGATTCCCGGCTAGAGGTCACGGGAGTGGCATGAATTCTACTCATATGTGTAGGTACATGAGCTCCACTGTCAAAGAACAAAATGGTAAGATTAGTTGACTGATTTCCAGGAGACGGATATGGCGGTGTCAGCACTGACCATGACGGCTGAGCGAGAAGAGGTTATTGATTTCGTGGCACCGTATTTTGAACAGAGCGGTATAATCATTGGTAAGTGATTCATACACAGACAAGTCCACCCTGGAGATAGGTTAAGTATCCGTCTTTTTTTAATTCGAACAATTTGAAACATCTTGCGCGGCCGCCTGCCCGTATAAGTAAATAGCGTCGCTCAAGTAGTTGAAAATCAGCCTTACCTTTCCTTTTAGCCGTCAAAAACTTTTCGCAATAGTCTGCTCAATAATGGATAATAATTTGGTCATAATAGTCACCTTGGATCAGCTGGTCTTGATTGGTTTGACAGAAAATCCATACTAATAATATAATTTGAAAGTAACTGTGCCTGTCTGTAGGTAGGTACCATCTTCGTCACTTTTTGTCATTCCGGATCATGACTACAAATAACCTACTTATTATTCTTGAGGTGATTCAAGCAAGGAACAGAGCAGGCCACCTAACAATCTCTTAGTGCAGGGGTCTTCAAACTTTTGGACTCAAGGGCCACACTGCACTTAATATAAATTCTTGCAAGCCAAGACTTGGTGCTGGTCATGACCAGCCATACCCCATCGCTATCGCGGGCCGAACTCTCCGCTTACTTTCCGCGGGCCGGATTAGATCCGTGAAACGTGTACAGAAATAGTTTTTTTTATGCACTCCTAGTACTTTAACCCAAGATTTCAGTTGTCCTCATCAATTAAAATGAGACCCTGGGACAGAGACACAGTGTAGTTTTTTCCTGGAAGGCATCCCTTAAATGGGTAAAGAATTGAGTAAAAGTTCCATCGGAGTGCGATAATTGATGCTGCGCCAGTGGGAAGTGTAAAAGCATAAGTGTAAGTTTTTCTTCAAGCGTATACTTATTTACGCCGATGAATTCACTGGCAGAGTAGTCTTCTATACATTTCTTCATTTGCTTCCATTAGCAGAACTGAAAGTATTGAGAGACAATGTCGATCTTCCAGTGATTCGGAAGCCAACTCGCAAGACCTCCCTCTTCAAGTTCATGACCGTCCTCCGGACGGAGGTGTGGCTGAGCATCGTGGCGGCGCTGGTGCTGACCGGCTTCATGATCTGGCTCCTGGACAAGTACTCGCCGTACTCCGCGAGGAACAACCCTCAGGCGTACCCGTACCCGTGCCGGTGAGGGCATACTCCGTTTTACCTGACCTTACTCACCACTAATTAAGTAACTAAAGAACAAATTCCTTTAGGTTCATTCGTCCATAGTTGGGAAATATATAGAGGGTGCAGGGTTAGGTTAACTGTAGAATAATCATTAGAACTTCGAAAGCACCGCTGTTTTCAAATTAATTGAAAAACAGTTACCTACTTATTACTATTTAGGTAAGTGGTGTCGTGTTGTTGAGTAAGGACACCATAGTTCCCATGGATCTGTTGAGAATTAGGGACCTGGATTTGTTTCCAGCTGTCACAAACGGCCATAGTCTCCGGTGTCTGCTTACCACAAGGCAGACCGTATGCTTGCTACCGTCAAGAACTGAGCTTTAATAATTTGTCAGTCATCACGCCTCTAACCTAACATTTCGTCCCACAGAGAATTCACCTTGAAGGAGAGTTTCTGGTTCGCTCTGACCTCCTTCACCCCCCAAGGAGGAGGAGAGGCGCCTAAAGCCCTGTCTGGACGAACGCTGGTGGCCGCCTACTGGCTGTTCGTGGTGCTGATGCTGGCGACATTCACTGCTAACCTGGCGGCTTTCCTGACAGTCGAGAGGATGCAGGCAAGACTTGGCATTGACTTTGAATACTAATTGGTAGTCCCTTGCGATGGAAGTGATATTGAAATGTAAGCGGAAAAACATGATGAATTTCGAGATGGAGAGTAGTAGGAAACGTTCAAGGCCTATGCCAAGAGTGTAGAAGAAAGCTGATCGTGTAGCATTCTTTGTAGCAACGTTTTGCTGCATGCATTAGATCTAAATCAGGAAAAGCTAGTCGTTTTTCCTGTAGATAATACAATAATTAACAGTTTATATAGATGCTACATATGTTCCGATCATACGAATCTTAAGCCGCAAAGGCGCTTTACATCTGTATGGGCCCAACGCAAAAATTTGGGCTTAAAACTTCAGCTATAGGTATATGTGTTCCCAGTGAAGTAAGAAGACTACCTAAAAATATTGTGTTTACCCTAAATAGGACTAAAAGGGTTAAAAAAATAAGCTCATAAAGTAAAGCAAGATTTTCTACTGCTACTTATTTTTACCAGCCATCCTACTCATCTTTATGTCTCAAAAATCCCGTATGTACCCTATTAACTAATATATCTTCTTTTAGACGCCTGTCTCCTCATTGGAGCAGTTGGCGCGTCAATCCAGGATCAACTACACTGTGGTAGAAGGCTCCACGATACACCAGTACTTCATCAACATGAAGTTTGCTGAAGATACTCTGTACAGGTATAGCCAGCACCTGTATTAAGTGAGGTAAGGCACAGCGAAATGTCATCCTAGGTGAGGTAGGGCCCAGTGAAATGTCATCCTAGGTGAGGTAGGGCACAGTGAAATGTCATCCTAGGTGAGGTAGGTCACAGTGAAATGTCATCCTAGGTGAGGTAGGGCACAGTGAAATGTCATCCTAGGTGAGGTAGGGCACAGTGAAATGTCATCCTAGGTGAGGTAGGGCACAGTGAAATGTCATCCTAGGTGAGGTAGGGCCCAGTGAAATGTCATCCTAGGTGAGGTAGGGCACAGTGAAATGTCATCCTAGGTGAGGTAGGGCACAGTGAAATGTCATCCTAGGTGAAGTAGGGCACAGTGAAATGTCACCCGCTCGAATTTGGAGCAGCCCAACTGGGGAAGTACCTCCGCCTTGCAGAAGACCACGGCTATAATTACGGCTATTACTTGCTCTGTAGTAGTGTTGTGTTCCTCGAAGTGAGCAAGGTCGCCAGAGCTCCCGAGGATGCGTTGTGTTGAGAGCGAGGGAATTTCTTACTTCAGCTGTCAACACGCGAATCCTCAAACATATCAAGGGTCGGCAACGCCCATGTTACTCCTTTGGAGTTGCATGCGTCTATAGGCTACGGTGTCCGCTTACCATCAGGCAGACCGTACGCTTGTTTGCCACCGTCATTGTAAAAAAAAATAACATTTTGTTTTAAGATTGTCCAGTGATTCGGTTATTCACTCGTGTCTTGAAGGCACCAAGATCTTAGGTCTCAGGAAATACATATGATGGGAGCGAATTCCTATAGGTTAAGGGGCTACCCGATAGCTAGAGTAGAGGTTTTCATCGATTTTTGACAAGTTTTGAATCGTATCTCCTACTTTTGCACTACAGATAGAATTATAAGTCAAACGTTTATCGGTTCTTCAATATTTTATCTCCATTTCTGTCTACCGGATTTTGAAAGAAACCGACTGGGGCGACCTGCTCCAAACAAAAGTTTAAAAAAATTCGCGTCAAAAAAAAAGTCTATTAATTTTTCTTATCAGAACACGATACCTGTTATGTCCTTGACCGGTACACACCCCATTGGTACACTCTGTAATTAGGTACTTGTTTGAAATTTACCTGATGTTTTAATGTTTCCAGAGTTTGGAAAGAAATAACATTGAACGCTACATCGGACCAGTCACAGTATCGAGTGTGGGATTATCCAATCAGAGAACAGTACGGGCACATATTACTAGCCATCAATGCCTCCAGTCAGTATAACCAGACTTCTCTCTTGCAGCTTCGGCTAAACTAGGCTAATGGACCCGATTCTACAGTGGCCTCTCAACTTCCTAATTTTATTTAGGTGTCGCTAAAACACTTTGCTATTCTGTGAGCAGCTGTCATAATCAAATGACAGCGCTAATTTGAATCTGACGTTTCTTATTTTAGGCGGTCTATACAACTTACTTAGCTGCCTAAATGCTATTCTAAATATGTCGTTTTTAATCTGCCGCCAAAATTATGTCTAAAAATTAGACAATATAGTTTTAGGCTAGTTAAGCCATGTGCACGTAGAATCGGGTCCATTGCACACCTAAAAGCTAAAACTTCACCTAAACGAACGCCGTGACGTCACAGTTATACTCATCGTTCAGGTGGTTCTGTTCTAGACACTTATTGCCTTTATTTCTTCGCAGTTACTCCATGAAGTCAAAGCAATAACGCGTAGTTTCAGTGTTCGAGAGGCAACCGGATGGCTCGCTGTATTTGAGCTCCCAAAGCGTTGTGGAACTGCCCTGTGCAACCCAAATTGAGCCAACTCTTGGACTGGGGCGGAAATTGGAGGGCGGGTGAAAAAAAAGTATCACATCATCATCATCGTCATCAACAATATCAGCCGAAAGACGTCCACTGCTGGACACAGGCCTCCCCCAGAGTGCCACAATCCAGCGGACTCCCGCGACCTTTACCAGGTCATCAGTCCACCTAGCCCCCCCCCCTACCCACGCTGCGCCTTCCGATACGTGGTCGCCACTCGAGAACCTTTCCGCCCCGACGGCCATCGGTTCTTCGTGCAATGTGTGTTGTGCAAATTGTGCGTGCAAAATCTATGATGATGTCAAATTAACTTTCAGTGCCAGTTCCGGATGCCAGGACCGGTTTCCGGCAGGTAGACGAACATACGGACGCCGATTTCGCTTTTATACATGACTCGGCGGAGATCAAGTAAGAGTAACACGTATGTTTACTAGACAACACAGAGAAAAAAAATCGGCCAAGTGCGTGTCGGGCCACGCGCAGTGTAGCGTTCCGTAGTTGCCTGTCTGTCTTAGTTACATCGACACGCGCGCGCCAACTAAATGGTTGCGTCGGCCGAAGTTGTACGAAAGTTGGCCTTTGTAAGTACATTTTAACTTGGTCGACTATTACTCGGTAACTAGTTATGGCTATGTGTTTAAATTTCATTATGTGTACTACTACTGCCACGATTTTTTTCACATTCCCAGTAGTAGCCATTTAGCCGGCAGGGGGGGACAACATGACTCGAACAAAAATTAGGGCTTTAAAGCCCAATATCTCGCAAACGAATCACTATTTTAGAGCAAGCTATCCAACGATACCTCACACTATAGGTTTATCGAGAAAAAAAGTTTACATCTACCTACACTTTACCCGTTGCCTTACTACGGAACCCTACACTGCGCGTGGCCCGATACGCACTTGGCTGATTTTATCTCGACAAATATTGTCAAAATAAATGATAATCAGAATTAACTTTTGTTAAAACGTATAACACTGGCGTCGAGTTTTATTTGATCATAATCTGTCGTTTGGCACACTCACGGCGATAATCGTGAGTTTCTAATCACTCACCCGCTAATGGTTCGTTGGTACGAAATTGTTGGCAGGGACTCTTTCAGTTAACACACATGAGCTGTTCTCAGATACGAGGTGACCCTCAACTGCAACCTCACCGAGGTCGGGGAAGTCTTCGCCGAGCAGCCCTACGCGATCGCCGTCCAGCAGGGCTCCCGGCTCCAGGAGGAGCTGTCCAGGGCTCTGCTGGACTTGCAGAAGGAACGGCTCTTGGAACAGCTGGCTGCTAAGTGAGTCAACGTAATAGAAACATCGAATGTAAAGCAAAGGTCCTAAGAGCGACCCCTGTGGGAGCCTGAAAGATATCTTCGAATTTTGATTGGCAACTTTAAAATAAACGTTTGACGGCTAGAGTTGTAGTAGACATGCAAGTATCTACGCGGTACCTATGTGGTCCTAAGACCTAAGATTTGTGATATAACTCACTCGATCGAACGCTTGAGATAAATCCAACACGATATTATTAACTAACATCATAAGCCACTTAGTGGTAAATGGTCTGCGCGCATGAGTAACTAGTACCAAGATTGAAAACGCGTTGCCTATAATTATAATGGAAAGCTTAGCTAGTGCAAGTACTACTTCAATAAATAAATAAAATAATTATTCGCGGACAATCTTACACAACTCGACCTAGTCCCAAACTAAGCAAAGCTTGTACTATGGGTACCTACTAGATGACGATAAACATACTTATCATCATCATCATATCAGCCGAAAGACGCTGAATGACGCTGGATGCGGGTGGCGCGGGACCGGTCACTTTGGCACTCTTTGGGGGAGGCCTATGTCCAGCAGGGGACGTCTTTCGGCTGAAACATACTTATATAGATAACTGAATTACTTAAATACATAAAAAACATCCATCACGATCACGAACAAATATTCATGCTCATCACACAAATAAATGCCCTTAAGTATAACGGTGAATTCGCACCTGGGACCTCTAGCTTCGTAGAGCACTCTAACTCTCTCTTACTTAGCGGCAGGTTTGTGCTTTTAGATGATGTTTGTAGTTAATACGGGTGTAGACTCGAAAATTATTATTAATCCAAAAGAAAGTAGGCAAAAAAATATGCCTAGTGACGAAAATCCCATTCAGATATCTCAAAGAATGACGAAGTTACAACCGTTTTAATATTGCTTGTTAGAGAGAGAATACGCAAACGGTGTGTGACGTCACATTGCAGGATGCTGCCGGGGGGCCGCGTCGGCGGCGGCGCCGACCGCGATGCGGCGCGGCACGATGCCGTCTTCTGTGACGTCACATTCTTCCAGCGTCATAGTTTCTAATGAAGTTGCGTTTTGCGAAAAAGGGACAGAACATACCCCTTCTTAAAACTTTGGACACTTATAACTTCGTGATTACTTAACCTTTTGCGTTGATTTTTTCTCCATTCGACTTCATTTTTAATCCTTTTTCGAGAAAATACGACATTATTTATTACTTTACTTAGTGTCTTCGCCCCTATTGTTCATGTTTTAGGTATTGGAATGAAACAGCTCGACAACAGTGTCCTGACGCCGACGAATCCGAAGGCATAACCTTGGAAAGTTTAGGTATGTAAAATACAGTGTATAGCCTGGTTTACCCAACCATTATACTCATGGAAGTCATGGATATTCTCCTGTATGAACAGCGGGCGTATGATGCTTGATACGCCTATGCCATAGGCTCTTTTAGCTGTTTCTCGAAGCGCTCATAGCCTGGCGGCCCCTGCGAGTCGGAAACGATAACGCAGGTTAAGCAAAGATGGCAGCGGTCAGTCTTTAGATGGGTGACCGCCTGATGTTTGAATGAGCGTTTCCCTGCTTTGGAAGGCACGCTAAGCAGTTGATCCCGGTTGCTGTCTATGAGTTAGTCGTTGAGCCGTGTGAGGCCTTTGGGCGGCTTAAGAACTTCTAACAGTCGAGTTGCCCACTCACTTGACAAAGGGGGGACAACTGTTACTCGCGTCCGCAGGAGCTACCTACCACAACCCTGCACGTGTCCCCTGGTGTACCTACTAAAGAGTGACAAACTTTAAAGGCCAAAATAATATATGCCATACGATTAAATTAAATTAATTAAATAGACTCTTTTTACTACTTGGCAGAAAAACCACGAGATCTTGGCAGTGAATGTGTTAACAGGCCTTTGGTCAGCTAGAGGACTATATATCGATATCGCTGTTCCAGGTGGCGTCTTCATCGCAACCCTATTCGGCCTAGGCCTGGCCATGATCACACTGGCCTGGGAGGTGTTCTACTACAAACGGAAGGAGAAGAACAAGGTGCGGGGCGCGGGGGAGGTGCAGCCGAAGAAGGCATTTGAGAAAGATCTAGAGAACAAGATTGCTGAGGGTGTGGCCAGGTAGGTACTTTAGAATATTCGCCCGACACAGAAACGTACCTCTATAATCTCTCACAGTTTATCTCAAATCGGGCCTCTGAAATATTGTTATTTTGTTCACAGGCTGAGGAAACGAGACAAAAAGCAAGATAAAAAGGGACGGGTGACAATCGGGGACACGTTCAAGCCGGTTTCGGAGAAGGAAGGCGTCTCCTACATCAGTGTTTACCCCAAGACAGACTACAAGCCGTAATCTAATCATCAATCAATATATTTCATAATTTTCATAGTTCAGTTAAGGATAATTCTTAGTATTAAGTATAGTTGAGATCGCTAATAATTACACGGTGAACCCACGTATCCACTACGGGCGACCTGTTTCGAACTCTTCGAGAGTTCTTCTTCAGGATGAGTGTTTTCGCGGCGGTGTCGCTTGAATCACTGCCCGCGCCCGCTCCGATCGCCAGCGCGTCCAGGTGAAAAATGTAATTATTGAAATAATCAACATGTCTCACGAAAGTTTAAATTCGAATAGTTGAGATTATTTGAGTTGGCCGAATTGCATCAATAGTCCATTCAAAGAGCAATTCTACGGTCCAGATCCGTAGATTCCAATTGTAACGAAAGTTTAAAAAAAAATGGTCGCAACCAATAATCTCAACCATACAAGAATTAGTATTTCACGGTTACCTCGTTGCATGTAAGATGAAGTTTAATAATATTTTGCACAATTAAACGATATAACACGACCAGTGTTTTATTGAAAATATTTGAGTTGTTATTGACTGCTCAACACAATGAATATTGCTAATAATTACACGGTTCAACTCACGTCACTACGGGCGACATGTTTCGAACTATTTGGGAGTTTTTTCAGGATGAGTGTTTTCGCAGCACACAACAGCCAGTGATTGAAGGGTGGCCAGTAATTAACACCTCATACTAAATAAATATTCTATTATAGATGAATAGAGTTAATTTTTAGTATGAGGTGGCCAGTTATTGAACGGTCGCCAGTTACTGGCGATTTACCCTATAATATCTTTGGCTTTGAGAGCTATAATTATATTGTTCTAAAATTTAATGCGGACTCCCGCGACCTTTACCAGGTCATCAGTCCGCTGGATGCGGGTGGCGCAGGACCGGTTATTGTGGCACTCTTTGGGGGAGGCCTATGTCCAGCAGTGGACGTCTTTCGGCTGATATGATGATGATGAAAATTTAATGCAACAATATAAATACGACTTTAAACGTGTTACAAACGGTCTAAATTCCATTGAAATCCAATCTACACTCCGTTGCACACATGGCGGCACGACATTGCTAAAGAAATGAATAACACCCACAACAATAACAACATTTAATTCTACCAAAACACTCTAGTAGTAGCCTTCTCCACAACGACAGACTTCGTATCCAGCACCCTCTTCCCAAACTGCAATTTGAAATGGTCCAGGTTGACGAACTCTCCGTCGTCGAGATCCCTGATGAGTTTCCGGACGCGGTCCCTAGACTGTTCGACGAAGCACGCTGCCAGTTTCATTTCTAGTTCAGCGTTGCGAACGCCGATGCAGTAAGCTCTGTGGACATTTCAGGAGAAATTAGTGGCTATCGAGCGACGGCGCGCGAGCTCTCTCGATTTTGTCTCGCACTGTCTCTACCTTATAAGAACACTTAGAACAAGAGGTATAGTGCGAGAAAAATCGAGAGTATGTCGCGGCCGTCCCATGATAGACGTGCTGGGATGAGCATTTGCGCATTTCTAGAATAGTTTGTAGTACAGTGGAGTTCTCCAATATCTATACAGACAACCTTTCAAAAATATCTACACAACATGTGCCTTATGTCAGTAACAATAAATTCTCTGTAGGTATAGATATTTTTGAAAGGAACACCTCGACTCCCAGCCCCCGCATCGACCCCCCTCGCCCCGCAAATCTTTATTTATTCAATAACTTCTTATTTTAATACATAACAACTTAACCTCTATTCTTATAAGATGTCACATTATCTTTCTAATAAGATTCTGCCTCGGTGAGTGGAGTAACAGCGGGTTGAGAGCCGCTTTTCCTTTGTGCGGCTCCCCGCTGCTTCCCCTCCTCACCGAGGTATTAAATATAACCCAGCGCGAGGCCCTAGCCGATCTCATTTACAGCTTGGGCGTCGCGCGAGACACTTCTCTACTATTTTCCCGCTATGTATGACTCAGACTACGTGTATTTACCTATTTATTTATCCTATTACGAGTCATACATAGTATATTTTTTATATTTTTAAACTGTGATTGTTATTTAACTTTTTTGTTTGATATTCATTCTTAAAATTTGTATGAAAGTATTCTGAACGTGCTTTTTGTAATAAAAAAAGAATTATCGAAATTGGTTCAAAATAATGCAGGGTCGTGACGGGTATATACTATATATAGTGTATGAAAGTTTGTACGGAACCCTCGGTGCTCGAGTCAGACTCGCATTTGACCGTTTTATTTTAAATGAGCGGCCACTGGTGAATCTGATAGATTATGATAGATCTATTCAAAACAAACATATTTTGTTATGAAATGTAATACTCTAAAATCGGAGCCGAGATATTTGCAATATACATTTCCACCAGGTCATATTGAAAAGTTCTAAACAAAACGTAAAACGTCTCGGTTCCGATATTGTTTAACGCGTTTAATTTTGCATATCTATGCGGAATAAGAGGTCTTCTAAACGATCCTTAAAAAAACATCCTTAGCAGCTGCACATTTTTTCTCATACAAGGTTGCCCAATGCCAAAATTCTTATTAACTTTACCTTACTTTACATGAACTCAGGAGGTATAGCAGATCCGCCTGCTCGATCTGCGCCATCTTCAAGCCGATAGCTGGCAGGAAGTGGTGCAGTATCGGGGTAAGTGGCGTGCTCTCGTTTCGGAGGCCAAGAGTATTTTTGGATCACTGAGTCAAATAGTTAGTTAGTTATCGCTGCACTCACCTCGAGGCCCTGGCGAGTACAGCACTCATGACTAGGATTTCTGTCGCCGCCTCTGCCAGCCTGTTGAGTTCACTGCAACAAAGAAAAAGTGATTCATGTAGGGTAGGCGAAGTCGAGGAAGGCCCTAAGATCGCTGTTGTCCACGTTAATCCCCTAGCCTGATCCCCCAGGGGAAAAAAACGGTTAGGTTGTTAGTTGAACTGCGACCCTACAGCGCGCGAGCCGAGCGAGCGAAGCGAGCGTGACGCGGTAGCGTCCGGCGAAGCGCCATAACCGAACATTATCATTTTTTCCTAGTTGAATATAAAATAATTGCCGCTAATTCCCCTGGCGGATCAGGCTAGGGGATTAACGTGGATAACGTGCTAAGATCTATAACAAAATCCCAGACGACATAAAAACCGCTGATTCGTCGAAACTCAAAACCCTCTTAGTCTCCACTGCGTTCTCTTCTAGTCGCTGAACGATTTCTTGTCTTCCGAGAGCACTAAATGACAGACCATGTTACATACATGAATATTATATAACAATGTTACATAAAAATCTTAAAAGTAGGGGTATGTTGCCAAGAGCGTGTCGGGCCACGCTCAGTGTAGGGTTCCGTAGTTTTTGTATTCTTTTTCAAAAACGATTCAACCTATCAAGTTCAAAATAATTTTCCTAGAAAGTTTTTAAAGTTGTACTTTTGAGATTTTTTTCATATTTTTAAAACTTATGGTTCAAAAGTTAGAGGGAAGGGGACACATTATTTTTTACTTCTGGAGCGATTATTTCCGAAAATATTAACATTATCAAAAAATGATTTTAGCAAACCCCTATTCATTTTTAAATACCTATCCAACAATATATCACACGTTAGGGTTGAAATGAAAAAAAAAACACTCCCCACGTTACGTATAGGGGAGGTACCCTAATAAAAAAAACACTTTTTATTTTACCACTGTCGGCGTGATTAATATACATATTAGTACCAAATTTCAGCTTTCTAGTGCTAACGGTTACTGAGATTATCCGCGGACGGACGGACAGACAAAGCGAAACTACCCTAGTCGACTACGGAACCCTAAAAAGGTATTAGTCCAAATGCGGAGGGAGAGCAGCACCGTCGTCGAAGCCGAGCCATCTGGCTACGGGTATAAAAATAAAAAATGTAACTGTATTTATTATAGACGTGTAAAATGTACATTTTGTTAATAAACAAATTGAATTGAATTGAATTGGTAGTCTTAACTTTGTATCTGTGCAAATTGTTCAATTATTACTTTGTCTCGGATTAAACTCTCTAGCGGGAAGACCTAGATAAACTTGGTAGCTTTGTATGTCCGTAAGTTTTTAAGTAAGGGGTAATCTCCGAAGCTACTCATTTTTCATTCTATGGACCTTTGGGGATGGACATCGTCTGATATATTATTTACGAGTATAATATACGGACGAAGCTACGCTAGCATCTAGTATGTTATAAAATTCATCATCCATCATTATCTCTAACGCGATATCCTGTTAATCATATAGTCCTTATATTTTAACAACGGGTAAGTAACGACATAATAGGTCCTACATAATCTACCCCTCGACAAGTGAAATGACCAATTACTTAATAACCATTGCAATACCGACACGGTTCATACAAAATGCTGTGGGTTATACATGGCCTAGCGGCGTCTGTAGACCGGTGACGGTCCCGAAGTTAAGCAACATACATATATATATACATACATACAATGATGTAATATAAAAAGAGGTAGATAGGATATAAGCACTCCAAAAGTGGCACAATAAAACTCAGCCAATTGTATGACCTTGCCTCAGTATCGGGTCGTCAATAGACACGTATAAACGTGTCATCTGTCAGATTTGGTGGCCATTTTTAAACACGGAATTTCATATAGACAACGCATCTACCTCTTTTTATATTACATCATTGCATACATACATATAATTACCACGCATATTTCCCGGAGCGGTAGGCAGAGAACACATTTCCACTTACTATCACCTTGACAAACCTTTCTTGCTTCATTCTCTTTCATGTCATTCTTCATACATGTTCGTCGGTTTAAGGTACTTTTGACCTGACCTTTCTTTAGGATTTCTCCGATTTGGTCGGGAAAAGTTCGACGAGATCGTCCCCTTCCAACTGTACCATCCAGCAACGTTGATCGCAATCGGTTCCTTTGTTCTACGGGTACCTAGGACTGCAATGCGAATAAACCAATCCATTTTGCGCATAAATCGTCTACTATCCACAATATGCCAAGAACGTATTCTCACATACAATGGACACCTCTCACGACGCTCTTCGGATAGCCTGGACACAGATTAAAGAATACAAGTACAGATACCCAATATCATAGAGAAAAAGCGTACCGTCCTAATGTAGGCAATTCTGTATACAATTTTAGTCCCGTAGCTACACCAGTAGATGCAGTATCCGAGCTACCACGGCTATGACGCTGTCAGCCTACCTGATCGTTTTAGTAATACATTGAAATATCACCAGATGGCATTGACTTCCCGGGCAACAAATAGAGTATTTTTGATTTTTTTGATACAAAAGTAGTATTTTCGAGACAATATTACGCATCACACAAAAATATACATAATCAAATGCTTGGAGCCTGTGGTTCCATAGGACTTTCGCGACCAGTGATGGCGCCATCTAGTGACAGTACTCAATAATACGTAGCAAACTTGAAAGCTCACACATAGAGTACGAGTTACATGGATTTAGTACCAATTGTATTGAATTTACTAAACTTATAAAATATACCTTTATTTTATGTACGGAAGGATGTTTGTGATATAATTAAGGTACATTGGATTTATTAAGGTGTAAAAATCATTCTATCTTCACGATTACTGGTTCAAATGTTTCGCTCGCTACCTGTGTCGCCATCTATGAGTTCTTTTTGGTAATAATTATACGTTGTTCGACTTGGGAGGCCATGGCCTGGATAAGATTAATATGACGGGCAACGTTGAGGACCAGCGGTCTTGGGGTAGACCACCTGCTAGATGGAGCACAAAATCTCTGCACCATTGAAACTATATCTGCACGACGCCATATACTCCAGGCAAAATACGGTTTTGAAAAACATTTATAATAGCGTTTTTTTTGTTGATTTAATTTGAAAATGTTATTCTAAGATGATTTAGTCAAGAATCCGACAAACTTTCCACCCGGAAGTAATTATGCAGATTTAAATGAAGCATGCATTATCTTTTTTTGTACGATTTATCTTGAGTATTATAGAGCAAATGTAAATGAACCAAAATAAAGACAAAAAACATTTATTAATATTTTTACTGACTTTTTAGAAGCCAGTTAACTTATAATTTTTTCGATGTCTGAAATTTTGTCGGATTTTGTCGCTGGGTAACTATTTAATTGATAATATATCCGTTATACTTAAAAAGTAACCTATTACAAATTATTTCCAAAATTGTCATTTTTTCCATACAAGTTGTCAGTTCATTGCCTGGACTAATAGATAAAGCGGGTGATATGAGTCTATGCGGGTGATATATTATCCAAGTTTATCATAGTTATATTCATAGTATTATGTCGTACGGTATTCTGGTTTGGGGTAAAGCAGCTGACATACAGACAATCTTTGTATTACAAGAAAGAGCCATTCGTTCTATATATAACCTGGGGGGCTAGCACAACTGACGCCGCGCCGCGACGCGAGTCGAGAAAGATCTACCCTCCTCTGTCGAATTTGCACGGTGCGAGTGAGACAGGGGACGCTCAGTCGCGCGAGAAGCGGCTTGTCAGCAAGTTGTGTTAGACGTACTGAGAGCAAGAGAATCCGTGAGAGAACTCTTTAAAGAAATTAGCATTTTAACAGTAGCGTCCCAATACCTACATTTAAGAAAATATTGTTTGTCATTAAGAACATAGATTAATTCTGTAAAAAATGTGATACCCATAATTTTAATACACGAAATAAAAACAAAATAGCATCCAAATAGTTTCGTGTTCGTAAAGTATACAAGTCTTTTTCGGGTCAATGTATCCATTTTTATAATAAATTAAAAATTACTTGAAAAAAAAAAAAACATTTATGTCGAAGGCTTATACAGGGTTCATACAGGGTTGAGGACTATCTAATTGACAGAAATGCATGGCCCAAACCAGAGCCCGAAATAGCTTGATTATTCATATAGCTTATTCGGACATGTGTTCTTGTAGAACAACGCATTATGATGTTTTTTTTTCTTTGTATTCATATTCAGTTTGACTTATTTTAAGTAGGTTAAGAACTATCATTGTAATAAGCTTTTTTTTGGCAAAAAATGACTGACTGTTGAGTTTGCTTCGGCGTTTCTTCTTAACAGTGGTCTTCTTTTTCAGAAACGCTATAATAAAGACGTAATAGAATAAAGCACGCTCTCGCTTATCGCCAACGACACGTCCTTTATTAAAACGAATACTTTTCACGGTTACTTTAGTAATTATTTGCCAATCGTCGGTTGTATTACACATAATAGCGAACAAGTGACGCTCACGTAATGAGACTATTACTAGCTATTATTCAATTGCATTTAGTTAACTTTCATGAGTCTATATGTACCTACCTTTCACCATTAAGTTGCTGCCATTCAGCTTCGCTAGTCACCATGGAGTTAAAATACCGCAAAACCGCCACTACTCGCCATTTCCAAAGCCTAACCAAACTAGTCTACATAATCACGGCAACCAATTTCTGGTTCGAAGACGTCAAACTGCCTAATCTATTTGTAAAGACTTACAAATTCGTTTCGATATTTCTCGAGGCAATCATAATTGCAATGGTTGTCACCGGAATCGGCGCGCGATACACTCAAGCTCATTTGACTGAGAAGCAAAACACTGATGTGTTGATGAAGAGTTTGTCTAGCTTTCTAGTGTACACCATGTATGGGTTTACTGTGCTTCACAAGGAGGATATAAAAGAGCTGCTGTTCTCATTGACGGTGACTCTGAAGGAGATTTACAATGATGAAACGGTGGAACGGATGATGATTAGGAAGACTTGGATGTACATCGCTGGCCTCAAGTTTGTTGGATGCTGCCCGATGATAGCTTATGGTATAGAAGGAGCTGTACACGCATTAACGTCTAGTAGGTATCCATGTTGTCCAGTCTCTGTATAAGTATTATTGCAAGGTTACAGTTTATTATTGGGAGCATGTAGTGTCCCACTGCTGGGCAAAAGCCTTCCTCTCCGTTTCCAGTATTCTGGTCCGGAGCTTCCTGTGGACAATCCTTTGAGAAACGGTCTAGCTCGTCCCGCCATCGCCAGCGAGGCCTGCCGCGTATCGGACTGCCAGTCAGCGGCTGCCTTGGCAAGACTACAGTATCTATGATAATTTCTCGCTCAAAATATTGGACTTATTATGGAACCACTTTACAAGCAAATGGCCACTGCTAGGTTATGAACACACGGCGACAAAAGCAAGCGGAAAAGAGTAACTGTTATATATTTAAGTTTTAAACCTAAATATTCAACTCGGAAACTTTTTGTCCCAAAGGGATTTCATCCCGATAGGCTAACAGAATGACAGTGTGACCATATCATTTGGGTAACCATTTCATTAGGTTACCCTATCGAACTGATGGCCGGTGGGGCGCAAAGGTTCTCGAGTGGCGACCACGAACCGGAAGACACAGCGTGGGTTGACTCCCCAAAAGGTGGTGGTGGTAAAGGTCGCCGGAGTCCGCCGGATGTGGGTGACACAGGACCAATCGCTTTCGCACTCTTTGGGGGAGGCCTACGTCCAGCAGTGGACGTCTTTGGGCTGACATGATGATGATGACTGATAATAATGATTTAATGACTTACATAATTAAAAAAAACGGGGTTTCTGGCTTGGAGCCAATTTCTTCGCTAAGAATTAAGTAGTAAAATCATTACCTACACTTATTTTTCATTCGTTTTCAGATGCAACATTCACTACAATAATTCCAATCTGGCCGGACCTCGAAGACCGAACGCCCTTCGCTGGCTTCGCCCGATTTCTCATCTACATCGTCTGGCTACTCCTGGTTTTTCACGTCATGGCAATCTACAGCATAATCATAAGCATATCTATCTGTCTCGGCTGTCAGTTTGCCAATCTTCGCGAATACTTCTTAAGTCTTAATAATATATTTGATGCAGACGGCAGCCAGGACGAGAAAGAGAAAAGATATGAGAATGCCGTTAAGGTTGGGATCAAAATGCATAATATTACATTAAGGTAATACCCTAACGTCATTTCTATGTGCCGTAGCCTGGACTGGAACCCAGGACCTCCATCACCACCTCCCCAGGAGCTTTATAGGCGTAGGCTAAAGTGGTCGTCGCAAGAAGGTATAAAACTGTCAACATTATCTTTGACTTCAACCGTACCATCTCTATGTGCCGGATGACGAAGCATAATGGTAATTGTCTGGATTCCCTTGATTCTGGACAGTAACACACAGTCTGGTTACAGTCACCCTCCAATCATCGAGTCCTCCTAAAATCTAGCTCCTCCACAGCAGCTAAATTCTGGACCCTTCATTATCTGCCGTGCGAGTACATGGCATTCGTGCGGATGTCTCACGGTCAGCTCGATCTCGCCACACATTCGACCATCTTCCAAAGCTCCATGCTAACTGACCCCAATCTCAGCTCAGCTCAGCCAATGACCCCAAAGAGTTTCCTAATTGTCTGTGTGTTGGAGGTAGACCCCTCTCATCCACGAGAGGAGGCCTGTGACCAGCAGTGGGATGTATATAGGTTGGTTAATTAGACAAAAAGACATAATTGTGACCATTACAGGCGTATACATATCAAGCTTTACAACACGCCATTCTCTGACAGCCGCCTTCCTTATGCAACTTTAATCTGGTCTGTCCATCTCAATCCTTCCCTATCCTTTCTATTCCTTGATTTTTCTGCGTGTTAGCGATTTGGTTTTATATACTGTGCTGGTTGCATTGTATTTTTATGAAAATTTTAAAGAAATGTGGAAGCCATGTAGAGAAACCACAACATTCATATTCCCCAAAATGGAGTAATGCGGTGCCTCGTAGCTTAGTAGGTACTTGGGAATTTTCCCTAAAACATGATCTTACTGTCAATAGTGAAATCGACGAAGCAATATGGTGTTATAATAATTCTGTCGGCAGTTGCGTTGACCAGCTGCAGTCATCATGCAGCGTGGCCTACAGCGGGCAAGTGATCATCATCGTTTGCGTGATGCTGCTTCTCATGATACAGATGATGGTTAGTGTTTACCATTTTTATAATATTAATATTGATCGTCTATTGTTTGCCAGAATTTCATCTACACTAATATTTTAAAAAGGAAAGATTTGATTGTTTGTTTCTTTGTATTGAATAGGCTCCGAAGCTACTAGACCAATCTGAAAAAATCTTTTACCATTAGAAGCCAACATTATCCCTGATGAACATAGGCTACTTTTTACCGCGGGAAAATGCTTCATTCCTACGGGAAAACGGGTAATCCGTGCGAAGCCGGGCCGGGCAGCTAATATGATATAATTTCAAATATAAGTTAAGGGAAAAAAATTATGCTCCGATTCGGATTCGAACCGGCGACCACAGGCATTCATGGCCAGTCGCTACTAACCAACTGAATTATCGGAAGTGGACCGATCGGAAAAGTAGACAGTTTGTACAGGTGGACCGATCGGGAAAATAGACAGTTTGTACAGGTGGACCGATCGGGAAAATAGACAGTTTGTACAGGTGGACCGATCGGGAAAATAGACGGTTTTACAAGTGGACCGATCGGGAAAGTAGACGGTTTGTACAAGTGGACCGATCGGGAAAGTAGACAGTTTGTACAGGTGGACTGATCGGGAAAATAGACGGTTTTACAAGTGGACCCATCGGGAAAAAATATTTTATATTCCTTAACGTTTTATTTGCCAGAATTATACAAATGCAATAAACTTTACTTGCCATGATTTTTAAATGCAATAACTTTACTTGACACAATATTCAATTGCCATTAAAACATTTTTCGAAATAAATGAGCTCTCGGTGAGCTACTCAAACAGTTTGATTTAGTAAGGTCACAGTTCTAACCTTATTTAACCTACATTTCTGCGAGCCGTTAGGTTATTTTGGTGTAAACCTACATTTCCGTAACCTACTGATAAGAAACATTAAATCGAGCTACTGAAAATATAGTGTTAATGTTAAAATGCTCGGTGCTGGCGCTTCGCCGGCCGCTGCTGCGGCACGCTCGCTTCGCTCGCTCGGCTCACGCCCTGTAGCGTCGTATATGAATGTACTAACACATTCATTGCCCAGAATCGCTACGCGCTACGCTCGTAGCCGATCCCGTGGTTTTCCTCGTATATAGCGGAAAGCGACTACGGCGGTCTGACGCATATTTGTCGTCATGGGCCCTGAATGGGTTAAAGTGTAGGGTGACCATACATTCATTGGATATTAGTGTTAACATTATCATTCAATTTAATTTAATAAACAGTCATGTAATTGCATGAGACCTCATCCATTTTAATCTGTTTAGGCTGGTTATTAATATTTTCCACGTCCTGATCACGGATTCCGGCCGTTGGGGCGGAAAGGTTCTCGAGTGGCGCAGGACGTGTCACATAGGCACTCTTTGGGGGAGGCCTATGTCCAGCAGTGGACGTCTTTCGGCTGATATAATGATGATGAGGAGGTTTTAGGCCCGCCTGGTCGCCTTTGTTTTGAGGGGGGGGTGAGACTTAAGTTTAGCAACCCACAGCCCTCAGGGTTCGAAATTATCAACATAATTACGCTTCTTGATAATTATCACCAGTATAAGAACCAATGACACTCGACTTCGCTCAACTTTGCATAATCCGAATTGAATTATTCTTGTAAGGGGAATCCCCATGGCGCGGCACGTCAAGGTGGTTTTCCACCGGATGAGCGCGGATTGAAATGATTTTTTATTTGCACGCTAAATTGAAACGTATTGCCGTACTATTAGAATTCACATTACACTGAAGAAATTTTCCCGCGATGTCAAGCGCTTGAAAATAATCTTCAGTGTGATTTGCACTCTAACAGTACGGCAGTACGGTTCAATTTAGCGTGCAAATATAAAATCAATTCAATCCGCGCTCATCCGGTGGAAAACCACCTTCACGTTGACACTTCGTGCGTTGCGTTCGGATAGACGCAAGTGCGGAAATACACGTTCGAATACTTCGTATACAGTTCACCTTCACGAGCGCAATTTTTTGTTATTACCAATCGATAATTATCCATCTGTTGTTATCACGATAATTATCATGATAATTATCGTGATAATTATCATTGATAATAATCCTTTCGAACCCTGGTCGCCCTTCTGGGCGGCGCCCAATCGGTCGGTCCAGGTACGCTCTCTTGACTTCCCGATCCTCTCCATTGGCAGTAGAAAGAGCCAAATAAAGATTTCAAAATATAACAAATCAAGTTTGGTTGCAGCAAACCGAGAGGTCGCTAGTAGAGCTGGCACCTATAGTGTTCATGGGCACTGGTGTGCTAGTTAGCTCCGGGTTGTTCATATGGAGCGCGGGAGACGTCACTTTTGAGGTAATTATCTATAAAATTCGTTTCTGTCAAAAATTTAATTTTTGGTACAAGCTTTTATTGCCGACTGTACTTTTCTGTATACCATCACCAACTACTCATTGAGACGATTCTAACGAGCCCAAACTCACCGGGTTGCGTCGGTTAAGTACTGAATTCCCTGGCCACCTTCAGGCCATTAGATCAGCTCGATGGTACCATAATTTTGAATTGTCATCCAAACTATACTTATACCCAAAATTTCAGCTCAATCGGTCACCGGGAAGGGGGTCAAATTTAACTTGCAAGATTTGTCCCATACTAACAGGGCAAGTTAAATAAAAGCTTGTAAAAATATACATAACACTACGCGCTTGTGATTCCTCTAGAATAGCAAGTGACCATAGGCTAAGGCTTATCATCAAGCAGACTGTATGATGCTTTGCCACCGTCGAGTATAAAAAAAAGACCGGGTTGCACTCCGGGAGTGCCGGCAGAAGTGAAAACTCAATAACATTGTAACAGTTTTTCGATCAGGTCACGTGACATCTTACGGTGTCACCCTAAAAATGAATTTGACGCAAATTTATGAACAATTATCAATTACTTAGGCGGACGGGCCGCGGGCGCGTTGGGTGCGACGGGCCGCCGGCTCCGGGCGGCGGCAAACACAATAACAATTTGTTTTTGCCATTGCCAAATATTTTTCAAAGCTTTATCTCTTTAGGAATAACGTCTAAATTCGAACTATTCGATTTTGCAAGAACAGACGGCGGTGGCGACCAAAATATCAATTTGTTTTTGCCGTTGGTAAATATTTTTCTAAGCTTTATCTCTTTAGGAATAACGCCCATATTCGAACTATTCGAATTTTCTCAATAGCAAAACGGTGAAGGACGCGTTGGTTAAAATTACAAATTTATTTGCAGAATATGCTATTGCAAAAAGTGTTTAACGGCTTTATACTCTTACGAATAGCGTTCAGTTTTGAATGAAGTCGAATCGGCTTACAGCAAAAAGTGACCTCCTTTACATCTGACGTCACAAAACTCTGTCGCGTATTTAACAATTTTTTCCCATCCCAAAAAGTGCTCAGCGCCGCTAAAGAAGTTTTCACTTCTATAAAGTGATATACACAGCTTTGCAACTCGATCCATCTCGGACGAAAATGAGACAGCACAGAAATGGTATTTAAAGCACGTGAATCCTCTAGTTGCAGGTTTCCATAGGCTACGAATGACCATAGCAGGCCATGTAATATATGTTTATGATTGAGGGTAGATTTAACCCTCGCCACCTTGATGTGGCAAATGTCATTGTTCTCTTGAATATACGGTGGTTACCAAGCAGACGTGTCTCGTGCTTTATTCCGCTTCTAGAAGCTTCTGGATAACCCACACACCTTAGATCTCTCAGTGGCGACGTTAAGGAACTTATACACGCGTGTGCAATATATTATTAGGGACCGAGAACGAATAAAGTAGTTAAAATGTCTATCGGTAAAATTGGGGCATTTGACGTTCATAAAGACAATTGGGAATTGTACGTGCAGCGGTTAGACCAGTATTTTGTGGCCAACGAAGTTAAACCGGCAGTGCAAGTGGCAACGTTAATTACGGTGGTGGGCAGCGATGCGTATGAGCTGATGGCAAATTTGTGTTCGCCCGATCAACCGTCTACAAAAAAATACGACGAACTTGTGGCGATTATGAAAAAACATCTACAGCCGACACCGAGTGTTTTAGCGGAACGGTTCAAATTTCGACAAAGGAAACAAAAGTGTGACGAAAATATTGCAGAATATACCGCAGAGTTAAAAAAATTGACAAAAAATTGTGAGTTTAAGGACGCAAGTTTAAAAGAAAATTTACGAGACCAATTTGTGTGTGGTATCCGTAATGATAGCATTAGGCAAAGGTTGTTTGCCGAAGATAACCTAACATTTGAGAGAGCATTTAGAGTGGCAGTGGCGATGGAGGCGGCGGAAAGTCATGCAGCATTGGTACAGGACCATTCTGGAAGTGAAGGGGGGGTACCATCGACCATGACGGCAGTGCATCAGCTGGCCACTATGAAGCAGGATAAACGGCAGTCGTCGGCAATAAGTAGTGCCGAGCGTTATGTACCGCGCGGTCCAAAGGTCGCGCAGCGTGGCGGCCCAAGGGGTGCGAGCGAAGCGGGCCCGGGGAAGCGGCAGGTGGTTAAGAATAATGCGGGCTGGAATGGAGAACAACACAGACAGTGTTCGGCGTGCGGAGGACAGCACGGACAAGGCTCGTGCAGGTTCAAGGCGTACGTCTGCAGGGTCTGTAATAAAGAAGGGCACCTTAAGAAAATGTGCCCAAACGTGAGAAAAGGCTCGTCTTTCCATGCGATGTTAGAAGAGCAGGTGGTGTATTCGGACAGTGACAGTAACGGCAGTGAAGAGGTAAATAACTTTTCTATGGATGTTAAAAAGTTAAAAGAATTTGGACCATACAGGGTCGATATACGGGTTAATGATGTGAATCTAGTTATGGATATAGACACTGGCAGTGCAATATCGTGTGTCAGTTATGATTGTTATAAGCAATGTTTTTCTGATTGTACATTACAGGAGAGTGACTTGAGTTTGCGCTACTATACAGGGGAGATTGTCAAACCCTTAGGTAAAATATTACCGGTAGTACGATATAATGATAAGGGCAAAGAGTTAGATTTGTATATAGTGGATAAAGGGAAAACGAGTTTAATTGGCAGACAATGGTTGAAAGAATTAGATATTAAATTGCCCATAGTAAGTTGCAATAATGTCAGCACGAAACAGAGTTTTAATTTAAATGATTTCAGTTCCAGATATTATGAAGTGTTTGAGGACGGCTTGGGAAGGTTCACCGGCGGGACGGTGGGGTTCCGGCTGCGCGAGGGCGCGGCGCCCGTGTTCCTGCGCGCGCGGCCGCTGGCGTACGCGCTGCGGGCGCCGGTGGAGCGCGCGCTCGACCAGCTGGTGGCCGATGGTGTGATCACTCCGGTAAACTCGTCCGACTGGGCTACACCTATTGTGCCCGTTATGAAAAAAGACGGGACCATTCGGGTATGTGCTGACTTTAAATTAACTCTCAATAAATGTCTGGAGGTAGACCGTTTTCCACTGCCACGGGTAGATGATTTACTGGCCAAATTGCACGGAGGTGACCGATTTACAAAACTGGATTTATCGCAAGCGTACGCACAATTTGAATTAGACGAATCAAAAAAATTTACGGTCATAAATACTCATAGAGGTCTGTTTATCTACAATCGCCTTATATACGGACTAGCCTCATCGCCCGGTATTTTCCAGAGGAAATTGGAACAGCTGTTTGGAGATCTGCCACGCGTAGGAATCTTTTTGGACGATTTGATAATAACGGGGGTCGATGATAAGTCTCATTTGGAGACGTTACACGAAGTTTTTAGAAGGCTCAAATCCTACGGTTTAAAAGTGAAAAAGGACAAGTGCACCTTCTTTTCCGAGTCAGTAACGTATTTAGGGTACGTGATCAGTAAACAGGGGGTACATACGTGTCCCGAGAAAATAGATGCAATTAAAAATGCTCCCGAACCGAATAATATTACCGAATTACGTTCATTTATAGGTTTAGTAATGTATTATGCTAAATTTGTCCAAAATATAAGTACTACACTTGCGCCGTGTTTTAAGTTACTGAGGAAGGGCGTAAATTTTGTTTGGAATCAGGAGTGCAGAGAGGCATTTAGGAAAATAAAAAATGTATTGATTTCTAGTGAAGTGTTAGCCCATTACTCTCTCGAGATGCCAGTGGTCCTGACGAGTGACGCTAGTAGTCTAGGCGTGGGTGCCGTGATCTCTCACGTCACGCCACAGGGCGAGCGGCCGGTAGCGTACGCGTCACGAACACTCAACTCGGCAGAGAAGGGTTACTCACAGATCGAGCGAGAGGCGTTAGGTATAATATTCGGTGTAAGAAAGTTCCACCAATATTTATATGGCAGGAGGTTCACGCTGCGTACCGATCACAAGCCCCTAGTATCTATTTTCGGTGAAAAAAAAGGAATACCAGTAATGGCAGCTAGTAGACTACAGCGATGGGCGGTGTTGTTAGCCGGGTATCATTTTGATATAGAATATGTGCGTAGTGGAAACAACGCGGCGGACGCCTTGTCCCGCTTGCCTGTAGGTCAGCCTGTGAAGGTAGCACAAGAAGATACTTATCTGAATTTTATTCAGGACTTTTTACCGATAGATCAGCAGATGGTGAGGTCGAGCACAGAAAAAGATTCTGTGTTACGACAAATAGTGGGTTACTTGCAGACCGGTTGGCCATCATCAGCTAGTAATGAGGAATTAAAACCCTATTTTGTACGGCGACAGGAATTATATATAGATAGGGGATGCATTGTTTGGGGGTATCGGTTAGTGATTCCAGAAATTTTAAGGAAAAAATTACTGCAGGAGCTCCATGTAGGTCACATGGGAATTGTAAAAATGAAAAGTATGGCCCGCAGCGTGATGTGGTGGCCGGGCATCGACGCAGACGTGGAACGCGTCGGTAAAAGCTGCGGCACCTGCGCGGCCGACAGCGCAGCGCCCCCGCGCGCTCCGCCGCAGCCCTGGCAGTACATACCGGATGTGTGGACGAGGTTACATGTCGACTTTTTGGGCCCCTTCCAGGGTAGAACCTATTTGGTTATTATTGATGCTACTTCTAAGTGGTTAGAGGTGTTTCAAATGCAAACCACAACGGCACAGGCCGTTATAAAGGTATTAAGGGAGACATTCGCTCGTTTTGGTTTACCCCGGGAAATTGTCTCGGATAACGGGCCCCCATTCACTAGCCAGGCGTACAACAACTTCATGACACGTAATCGGGTCAAGGTCACCTTTGCGGCCGCACATCATCCAGCTTCCAATGGGGCAGCCGAAGGGGCGGTCAAGTTGTGCAAGCGAGCAATCAGGAAGGCTATACGAGACGGCTGCGATATAGAAGAAGCATTACAAGCTTATCTACTGGCCTATAGGAACGTAGCTCAGAGCACTACGGGGGTGTCGCCAGCAGAGCTGTTACAACGTAGGAAGCTCCGTTCTAGGTTGGACTTATTGCATGACTGTTTAACAGGGGACAGAGTCAGAGAAAGGCAGATGAAGCAAGTGGCGTACGCTGGCGGTACATCTAGAGAATTTAGTGCGGGGGAAAATGTGTGGTATAGGAATTTTAGTGGGGGTAGGAAGTGGTTAGATGGTAAAATCCAGGATAAAACGAGTTCACGTAATTATATTGTGACAGCGGAAAACGGTATGCCTATTCATAGACATGTTGATCAGATTAAAAGTCGTTGGCTGAGTACGTATGAGGAACCGTCCCCATTTTCAGCAAGCCAAGAGTCGGAAGGTTTGAGGAGTGATCACATCAACACACCTTGTGTGCCGGTCCCGGAACCGGAGTCACGGGGGTCAGACCCCGGAGTGATGGCAAACAACGCCCTAACCCGTTCAAACATGTCTGAACCAACCGACCCCCCGGGCGATCCTCCACGTCCCACACTTAGACCTAGGGATAAGTTACAACCCGTAAAAAGATATGGGTTTGAGATAGACTAAATACCTAATTCATTGTGATTTTTGATTAAATGTATGTACATACCTATATTGGTCAAATCCAGCCTTAACCAATGTAGTTAATCATAATTATACGTATGGATATTTCCTCGTAATGCATAATATCATGCGTAGCACCTATCATACAGGAGATTTATAGGTCAGTAAATAATATAGATAATATACCTATGTGTTAGAAATAAGGGTGGAGGTGTAATATATGTTTATGATTGAGGGTAGATTTAACCCTCGCCACCTTGATGTGGCAAATGTCATTGTTCTCTTGAATATACGGTGGTTACCAAGCAGACGTGTCTCGTGCTTTATTCCGCTTCTAGAAGCTTCTGGATAACCCACACACCTTAGATCTCTCAGGCCACAAGCCTGTTCGCTATCGTGGTAGGTATATAAAAGCTAGATTTTATAAGTAAATGCTTTACTGCTTCTAGGCGTTACTTTGAGCTCGTCCAAAATCATGTGATCATAAATGCATATCAGTGGCGTGGACTCAAAATGTATTATTAATACAAAAGAAAGAAGGCACAACTTAGAAAAGTTGAAAACCCCCCGACATTTTCATTTCAAAGTCTAATATCTCAGAAACGGCTTAACAGATTTTCATGAAACATGGCTAAGAACACTTGGGATAAAATTATCTATGACACAAAAAAAAACTAAACGAAAATCGGTTCATCCGTTTGGGAGCTACGATACGACAGACACGTTAAACTTATAACACCCCTCTCTTTGCGTCGGGGGTTAAAAATATGCCTAGTGACGAAAATCCCATTTAGACATATCGAAAAATTAGGAAGCTACGTCACGGCACTCGACATTTACTACTAGTCCAGGCAATGAACTGACAACTTGTATGGAAAAAATGTCATATTTGGAAATAATTTATAATAGGACGGATATATTATCAATTAAATAGTTACCCAGCGACAAAATTTCAGACATCGAATAAATGATAAGTTAACTGGCTTCTAAAAAGTCAGTAAAAATATTAATAAATATTTTTGTCTTCATATTGGTTCATTTACATTTGCTCTATAATATTCAAGATAAATCGTACAAAGAAGATAATGCATGCTTCATTTAAATCTACATAATTACTTCCGGGTGGAAAGTTTGTCGGATTCTTCTCATTTTCAAATGAAATCAACAAAAAAAACGCTATTATAAATTAATGCTTTTCAAAACCGTATTTTGGAGTATACGGTTAATGACAATCGTTTCATACGAAGGTGCGTTTTGCGGAACAAGGACAGAATATACTCCCTCTTAAAACTTCGGACTCTTAAAACGTTGTGATTATTTAATCACGCTTTACTTTTTTCTCCATTTGACCATATTCTATAGTATTTTATGCAATCGTTATATAATGTATGCTTTTTCAGTCGAGTACCATGTTTAGGCCACGAAGCTTGCCGAGTGCTGATGAGACTTAAAAAGCTAATAGGCTATTTGACAACAGTGAAAATAATTTGTTTTTTCATTAGCAACAGATAAAAATGACGAAAATACTGGGAAACTATCAATCTTTCATTTAAGTTGTCAATTTTAAGATTTTTAAATTCATAAAAACTAACAATAAGGACGTTGTTTGATTGTGACGTCACAAGCCAGTAATCCCTACAAATTCCATACTAACAGAGCATTTTTGACGTTTCATAAAAAGAAGCTTATTTGACTTTTGTCAAATTTATTTATTTATTTATTTATTTATAAAAACATTTTATGACATTACAGTTATAAACCTATGCATCACAAAACTTAAATTAACAATAAAAGGTTCACAATAATAGATAAACAAACAGCTTAATTTGGAACAGTAGAGCACCTGGTATCCATCGCCTCACAGAATCTCAGGCATTCACTACACACTGCCGCCCATCGCCACGCAAACAAGTCACACTCGGGTGTCGATGTCAGGAGCGCATTGAGAAGTGAGAGGGCGCGGGGCAACGGCGAATTCCTGAGCGACACGGTCCTCGACGACGGCATGGCCAACAAGTCGCGCTGTCGAGGTCTCAGGGCTATCCTCGGGACATCAGGGACATACAGTCGCACCAGACGCTCTACAATCTCGGGACAGTCCGACTCACCACGCAAGGCCTGACATGCCGAGATCATCAAACGACAATTCCGCCTGACCTCCAAGGAGTTGTACCCGAGGGAGCCGAGAAGGTACTTTGTTGGGTACAGATACGGATAAAATCCGGATATTTTTTTATAGAGGAACCTTAAAAACGCTTTCTGAACCTTCTCAAGGAGTAAGGCATACGGCGATTCATAGGGGTTCCATATGATCGACGAAGTCTCCAGCTTACTCCTTACTAAGGCATTGTAAACCATTTTTATGGCCACCGGATCAAATAGCGTATTATATAACTATTGTATACAATACTTTTTCTACGAGTCAACTGAACTAATTAAACAAACTTGGTATCTATTGAAAATCTTAAGCTCTGCTGAAACGAAGTGCAACAAACGGCGTTTTCTTTTTTGTGCGTTGATGTCTATTACCTTTTGACTTTCTCATGACGGCGTCCTATTGAAAATCTTAAGCTCTGCTGAAACGAAGTGCAACCAACGGCGTTTTCTTTTTTGTGCGTTGATGTCTATTACCTTTTGACTTTCTCATGACGGCGTCCTAAAGGCGCCACGTGATTGGTCAATTTCATTTTAGTTGTCTCAACAGGGTGCCTAGAGAAGGTGACAATCGACAAGCGCTAACGCCATTAGAAACTAATAAAATGTATGGGAATGACAGATGTTAACGAAAAGTGTTTCGTCGGCATCTGTCATTCCCATACATTTTATTAGTTTCTATTGGCGTTAGCGCTTGTCGATTGTAACCTTGTCTACGGCCCCAGTTATGTTATGAGATGTTGAGTTGGGAGCTCCATAGACGACGACGAGTATAAAAAATCCTTTATCGAGAAAATTTTACATTGATTTGGTGTCAACACGCCAATTATTTTGTCAAATTTTGCATATAAATATAAAGTTGTTTGTTGCCAGGCGGAACGCCTCCCCACTGCCATGTTCCACTCGGGCTGGCACAACTGCGCGCGGCAGTCTTCAGTGCGCGTGCGCAAGATGATCACCATCGCCATGACGCAGGCGCAGGTCAGTCACCTTTATCCTATGTGTAGCCAGTTATAGTGCGATACATACGCTGGATGAATGGATGGATTAAAATTGAATTAATGATTGATAGAAGATTGAATGAATGATGAATGAATAAATTATTGAATGATTAAATGTATGGAAAACTGAAATAATTAATTACTAATAAAATGAATGGATGAAATAGTGAGTGAATGCATAATTGAGCGTAGAACAATTCACGAATGAATGGATGAACGGAATTCATTAATTGAAAAATAAGTGAATGGTTTATGAAATGAAGATCGTATAGACACATAATGAATGGTTGGATGAATAAATGATTGAAAGAAACGATTACTGAAAGTATGATGCCGGATCGTCTCCCGGCGGCCAGGTTCTACTGGCGCTGGCACAACTGCGCGCGGCAGTCTTCAGTGCGCGTGCGCATGATGATCACCATCGCCATGACGCAGGCGCAGGTCAGTGACCTATGCGCAGCCAATTATAGCGCAGTGCATAGTTGGATGAATGGATGAATTAGAAGATTGAATGGTTGAATGCATGATTGATGAATGATTACATACGCAATTGATGGATTGATTGATGATTGCATATGCAAGTGAATGAATGAATGACTAAATGAACGGATATATATTTATATACTAGCTTCTGACCGCGACTCAGTCCACGTGGAACTCGGTTATATCGTAGCTGCATACAAACTTTCACCCCCCATTTCACTTCCTTAGGGGATGATTTCCGGGATAAAAACTATCCTATGTCCTTCCCCAGGACTCAAACTATATCTATACCAAATTTCATCCAAATCGGTTCAGCGGTTTAAGCGTGAAGAGGTAACACTTTCGCATATATAATATTAGTATGGATTGAACGAATGGATGACTTGAAGAAATGCTGAATGAACAATTGACTGAGTGGAGGAATGAGTGAATGAATAATTGATCGAACGGAAGAATTAGTAACCGAATGGATGAAAAATCCAATGGAAGAATGAGTGAATGTTAGGCCGGATCGTCTCCCGACTGCCATGTTCCACTCGGGCTGGCATAACTGCGCGCGGCAGTCGTCTGTGCGCGTGCGCAAGATGATCACCATCGCCATGACGCAGGCGTAGGTCAGTCACCCCTTCAACTTTAGCTTTAGACCATAGATTAGATTAGATTTATTTATTACACGATAAAAATTACAATATAAATTTGCATAAATGTCAAGATTACAAGAATTTCTACCATGTTCGCCATAGCCAGATGCATGAGTCGGATGAATTAATAAATGAATTGGATGCACGTTTGTAAAGAAAACTGAATGGATGATTAAAGTGCCTGTCCAGATGACGCAATTTACGCCCGAGTCCACTTGCGCGCTTCAATTCATACTGCGTCCAGATGCCGCGTTTTACGCGCGCTCATACGCGGGAGGGAATTAGCCAGTTATTAAGTTCCTTATCGAAGTTATCACGCTCCATTTTGAACCAAATAAGGCACCCGGCACGGACTCACGCGTACTGCAATTCCCGGCAAACAACTTGAGCAAATGACCTTGCCTGCGCAAAGGCGAATTGTACGTTTGCCGTTTGTTTTGCCGGGAACTGTACTGGACGCAGCAATAGCGCCCGAGTATCTCAACTGAGCAAGCTCGGGTTGCACGCGTTTTACGCGCAAGTGATGACACGCGCGGCAGCATCTGAACGGGATATATTTAGCTCTAGTACTTTGAGAACGCGCGAGTGTCAGCGTCATTCAGACATGCTCTAAGGGAATTAATGATTAAATAATTTAATGAATGCAATCTTTAATTTATATCCAATGACGACCTTTGTAGCCTAGTTGTCAGTGACCCTGCCTACGAAGCCGGAGGTCCCGGGTTCGAATCCCGGTAAGGGCATTTATTTATGAGATGAGCACGAATATTTGTTCCTGAGTCATGTACTTAAGTATTTATTTATCTATATAAGTATGTTTTCGTCGTCCAGTACCCATAGTACAAGCTTTGCTTAGTTTGGGACTAGGTCGATTTGTGTAAGATTGTCCCAAAATATTTGTTGTTTATTTATTATTATATCTGGCTTGTGACCTATTTAATGTATTGTTTATGTTCAGCAAGTCGTCGTTATAAAGGGGCTGGGCATCATCCAGCTCTCCTACGAGTCTTACGTTGCGGTAATCACTATTTATTTTATCTTGGCATATAATTTATCTTTTTGGGGTTCCGTACATCAGAAGGAAAAAAACGGAACCCGTATAGGATCACTTTGTTGTCTGGCCGTCCGTCCGTCTGTCAAGACCCTTTTTCTCAGGTCTACTGTCCCTTGGAGTTGTGAAAAAATCAAACTTCTAAGCCAACGCAATCAAAAGATACAGCCGTATATGCCGCAAATTTTCGAAACTCGCAAGGGAATCAACACCTACAGGGTACTTCCCGTGAACTCAGAATCTTGAAATTAGGTACGAAGCAACGTCTTATAGCACAGATAAAGGAAAAATTGCGAAAACCGTAAATTTTACGGAACTCTCGGTGCGCGAGTCCAACTCGCACTTTTTTATTTTATATTGGTGTTTTTTTGTCTTTCTAGGTTCGGTTGTTATTTTATTGTTGGTTATAATTATTATTTTATTTTCAGATTTTAATATGTTAATATTGTTAACAACTAGATAAGAAGTCATTCAATCAATTATAATAATAGATGTATGGTTTTTTCCAGATTGTCAAATCGTCGTACTCGGTATTTTCAGTGATATACTGATTTACTTTCATATAGTTAATTTTAGAACAATGTAACACTTTTGGCACGCAGGGAACTTTGACGCACAATAAAAGCAATTAAATAAAAAAAAAAACCTTTGACATAGTAATAAATCGAAAATATCGACACTGATGTTTCATTGAAAACCCCCTCTTAGATACAACTGAACTGATTAAGAAAAAAGGGTAGGTAAAATGAATGAGAATCTGAGTGAACGAATGAGTGAAAGGATTAAGTGAATAAATGAATAAACGGTTACAAGTGAGTGAATGAATAAAAGATTTAGTTAGTAAAACAATGAAAAGATGAACCAAAGTAGAGGTGAGTGAATAGTTTAATAACAATAGGGCTTATGAATGAGTGAACTCTTAAGTGAACGCCTCTCCGACTTTGGTGAATTAAAGAATAAACGAATGAACCAATAATAACAATATAAGTGAATTAATAAATGAATGAAATAATAAGTGAGTGAATGAATAAAAGTTTTAGTTAGTACAACAATAAAAGGATAAGCGAATTAATGAAAAGATTAAACTTTGTTCCCATGGCGCGCCATGACAGTCTCACAGGCGAAACGCATGCCCAGTACGCTATGCTCTAGGTACAAGTCCAACTTGGGGTCGTCATTCATAACGTGTACGATGAAGGAAATAATAGGAAGGTGAAGATGAATGAACGAATGAAGGAAAACCATGATGAACTGGTTGTTCGAATGGATAATCGTAGAGAAAGAATTGATGAATGATTTAATGAATGCATAATCGAATGTGTGAATGAGAGGTTGACAGGATGAATAAATGAAAGCTGAATGAATGGACAATTAAAAAATAATTGAATGAATCAGTAAAGAAAAATAAGTGGATGAATGAATGAAATAATAAGTGATTGAATGAATAACATATTTAGTTAGGAAAATAATGAAATGATAAGCGAATTAATAAAAATAGGGCTTATGAATGAGTAACTAGACTCACGTGAACGCCTCTCCGACTTTGTTCCCATGGCGCGCCATGACAGCCTCACACGCGAAACGCATGCGCAGCACGCTATACTCTAGCTGCTCGGACGCCGGCCGTAGGGATGGGTGTAAGTGCTCGGCCAGGTACAAGTCCAACTTGGGGTCGTCTTTCATAACGTGTAGCAGGGAATAATGGGAAGGTGAAGATGAATGAATGAATGAAGGAAAACTAGGATGAAATGGGTGTTTAAATGGATAATCGTAGAGAAAAAATTGATGAATGATTTAATGAATGCATAATCGAACTTGTGAATGAAGATGAATGAATGAATGAAGGAAAACTAGGATAAAATGGGTGTTTAAATGGATAATCGTAGAGAAAAAATTGATGAATGATTTAATGAATGCATAATCGAACTTGTGAATGAGAGATTGACTGGATGAATAAATGAAAAGCTGAATGAATGGTGAATAAAAGAATAATTGAAGTAATCAATAAAAATACAAGTGGATGAATGAATGAAATAATAAGTGATCGAATGAATAAAAGATTTAGGACAACAAAGAAAGAATAAGCGAATTAATAACAATAGGGCTTATGAATGAGTAACTAGACTCACGTGACCGCCTCTCCGACTTTGTTCCCGTGGCGCCCCATGACAGCCTCACAAGCGAAACGCATGCGCAGTACGCTATACTCTAACTGCTCCGAGGCCGGCCGTAGGGACGGGTGTAAGTGCTCGGCCAGGTACAAGTCCAACTTGGGGTCGTCTTTCTCCTGAAATTAAACACGGACTAATTTGTAATGCTACGGCTCCCGATGTTATTAGAATACACTAAAAAGCTAGAGAAAGCTTGGAAATTCCTCGTACTGAAGTACTTATCAACATAGGTAGGTACTGCAGTAAACTATTTATATGCTCTCAAATGTTAATACGTGTATTTAACACTATTTAGCACACTAACTATCTATTTTACTTTATTTGTACAGTCGCCATCAGATATATCGGAGCGGCCAAAGTGCCTCACAATTATCTGAACACGTCTCTAATGCCTCGACAATAGAGACGTGTTCAGATATTTGTGAGCACTTTGGCCAGAGGTCAGATCATTCGGGCGAACTCGAAGATTTTCCACCGCACATCAAAGGGATTTTGTAGCGATATGTGAAAGTGGCTACACTTTAAAACTGAATTCTTTTTCTTTATTCATTTGAGCCAATGTAGTTTTTCCGAAATCGCGATATAAGTAGCCACATAGTTCACCGTAGAATGAAAACATGTTTTTATCGCGATAATGCGACACGAATCTTCGCCCGATAATATAGCCGTATTATTGTGAGCCTGTAGTGTCTCGCTGCTGGGCAAAGGCCTCCCCCCACTTTTACCAGTGTTCCCGATTCTGAGCAGTCTCGGGCCATTCTTTTAAAATCTATATCTATATCGTCTCTCCATCGCCGACGAGGTCTGCCACGTCTCCGTTTCGAGCTGTCGGGCTGCCATTCAGTGGCGATCTTGGCCCACAGTTCACTCGGCATGCGGCAGACATGACCAGCCCATTCCCACTTCAACTTGGCCGACTTTCGAGCTACATCGACTATTTGAGTTTTGGAGCGCAGCGTGGTGTTCCGGATGCGATCCAGTAAATTGATATCTAATATGCTGCGCTCCATGGCTCGTTGGCAAACCCCGAGTTTGGACTTTTGAGATGACGTCAGAGAGAGAGAGCGAATATAGCCGTAGCAAAGTTTATTTTCGTCTATAGAAATATTAGATGACAATGTAGCGGGTAACTGTCACTGTGACGTGTCAAAAGTCGAATATCGCTATACAGGGTGAATTCTAAATCGTGAATCGTAATATTTTTTTTGAAGTCTATACATAGTTAACAATAACTTACAATGCTTTTAAACCTAAATGAAGTACGTTTTTATTTTGCCCACTTTTAATTTGATTTATCCTAATTTTTAAAATCTCGTGGTCACCTTACATTTATGTTTCGCACTTGTCATGAAAATTTCAACATTAGATATCCAACCTCCTAATATTGAGGTTGGCTGGATAGAATTTTGGCATGTATTGTCAATAATGTCAACATCGTCGACATTGTCAACATAAGTATTTAAATCGTATTTACTCATAAAATAATTCAGTTTTATTACGATTAATGGTATAAAAATGCCTCCACCGTATCCGTACACGAACATACAAAGGTTTGATATGGTATCTTGGTACGCTCAGACTGGCAGAATTGGTCAAACGCAAGAACTATTCGGAAGAAGGTATCCTGAGTCGCCGGTACCGAGACAAAATTTAATTATGAGGATGGTGCAAAACTGTTTCTTTTTTATGTGAGTAAACTAAAGGAAAATTTTATGAGTGTTTAAATAACAAATTGCACAATGCATTTAATGCATGATATTGATAAGATAACCTTTGCACTTAGGTAAACATTGCGTTGCAAGTCACGTGACTCGTGTAGGGTGACCAAGGCGGATGACAAGTGGGGACGCACTTTCTGGTTTTGTTCATAATTAATTAAGCGGGTCCTTAATTGTAATTAACACTAGTGCTCTGTAATAGTCTTAAGTAGCTTTACCGGTAAACGTGGTTACGATTCACGATTTAGAATTCACCCTGTATAACAAGCCAACAGCTTTGAATCGTCGATTGATCGAAGAGCAACGCCGCTAATTCTCATGATTCAATTCACGGATCTATCCAAAACGATATTCGATCTTTTTGGTGTGATTATAATTTGATTATAATAGAGGGGAAGCGAGGAAGAGGAAGCTAGCGACCAAATCGGTCATGTGGCTTCCGCTGTATTGAAACTACGTTAGCTACTTCCCTGAACAATCTTTTTCGATAATCTTCGTGCTGGCAGGCCGCGGGCGGCGGGTGCGGGCGAAGTGGGGTTGGGAAAAACGAACGTTTCCGAACGAGCAGCTGCTTCAGCTGTGCGTCTACGCATTTTCATTCGTAGTTCATTTCGCACGAATAAATATTAGTTCAATTTCTACTACGAATGAAAACTGAAGCAGCTGCTCGTTCGGAAGCGTTTGGGTTTTCCCGTTCAACGGGTGCGAGAAGGACAGCGGCTACTCTCAACACAATCGACGCGCCGTGAGCGCGCTGACGCGTTCGCCGGCTGATATCCCCTCCACGTCCGCTTTTGCCTTCCCCTCAGCACATTTTCGAAGGAAATCCAACGATTTCAACAATTTTTTTCGATACCTTCCCACCGATATTTTTGCATGGCTATTTTTTTCGGGCTTACATATGAATTAATCTCGCGTCAGAAAAAAAGCCAATACAGCTGAGCCCACATGAAAATTATTATTATTTTGGTATTTTTAATTAACGTTGGCAACCCCTTCCCACCACCCGATCGATTTTTTTTTGTGGGTGCACAGGAGTACAGAGCAACTGTTTGAAAAAAAAATTAAAATTGCTTAGCTCACATTTTTTTCTTTTTTTTCCCCACCCCACCACACCCGCACCCACCGCCCGCGGCCTGCCAGCACGAAGATTATCGGAAAAGGTTGTTCAGGGAAGTAGCTAACGGAGTTTCAATACAGCGGAAGCCACATGACCGATTTTGGTCGCTAGCTCTCCGTCTATAAATGCATCTCAGTTACTTATGACAAATTTAGAGTTAATTTACTTCTGATAAACTACAACAGTCAGTAACATCCGACTTAATGTTATTATTTTGGGACCCTATCTCATCATGTATCTTTTGCTGTTGACTGTACCAAAATAAATACTAAATTTGTTACCTGATGTCTGTTGGCGAAGACCTTCTTCACAATGAAGCTGGGGTGGAAAAGCGGGTTTCTGATTTGCTTGATCTCCTCCGCCATCACTTTCCCCGCGTGGTGAATGCCGTTTAATGCTGGAAATAATAATTTAAATAAATTTTCTGACTATTTAATAAAGTATGACTGTGGACCTCCAATGTTGTTTTCACATTGATACGGAAGTAGTACTAATGTAAGTGAGAGGGCTGCAAAATGCAGTCTTTCCCATGCAGGCCTCTTGACGAGAAACCGAACTGCATATCGTGACCGCTGCTATAGCATGCGGTCACAATCTTCAGACCAGGGATGTCACGAATGTCAGTTCTAATGCGAATATTTAGAAAGCGAATGTGCGAATGCGAATATTAAGGAAGTACATTAAAAATACAACGTATGTAATCACTTTTTTATAATTTTATTTAACAATCACAAGCATAAAAAGCAATCGCAAGTCACTACCCAAGTACAAGTGCTTTCTGTTGGTCAAAATTAATCACGTGATACGGGTTCGTGCGAGTCGGCGTGTCGGCGGCAGGCGGCCGGCGCGGGCGAAATACGCCACGACTTGCAAATATTCGCATTCGCAAAACATTCGCATCGTCTGATGCGAACGCGAATGTTGATGCAAATATTTAAAACGAATCATTCGCACATGCGAATGCGAGTATTCGTAACATCCCTACTTCTGACTTGTGGGGTCGACTAAGAAGAGGAAGTAGTACTATTTAATTGTAGGGCTGTAGTTTTAGGTAAGAAAACATAAGAAAAGCTTTTATAAAATACTAGCAGCCCGGCCCGGCATCGCACGGATTACCCGTTTTCCCGTAGGAATGAAGCCCTTTCCCGCGGTAAAAAGTAGCCTATGTTCATCAGGGATAATGTCGACTTCTACTGGTAAAATAATTTTTCAAATCGGTCCAGTAGTTTAGTACAAACGCACAAACAAACAATCAAATCTTTCCTCGTTATAATATTAGTGTAGATGTTACACCAACAAGTTATTGAAGAATCAATGAGCAAGCTTATACAGAATGATTAAACGAATGAACCGATCAGTGAATGATTACTTTGGGAATTAATGATTCAATCGATTAATTGATGAATAAATGATTGATACAAAAGCGATTTTTGAATAACGTGAGAAAAGTTTAAATTAAAACTAATAATTACACGGTTGAACTCACGCATTCAGTGATTCAAGCGACACTACTGCGAAAACACTGAAGAGTTCGAAACATGTTGCCCGTAGTGACATCTAATGCGTGAGTAACGGTGTAATTATTAGAATGATGAATAGGTATATGAAAAATTCAAAAATCCAGTATTCAAAAAAAATATTTTTTTTCAAATTGAATGTTAAACGCGTGATTGAACGAATGAATGAATGAATGTACAATTGCTACCGCTCACCAATGAACATATTGACGCCGTCTCTGTTCTCCCCTCTGAACGTGAGCAGGCGCATGTCTTCGAGGTAACCGCTGAACTCTCTCTGATTTTCTAGAGGAGGAATGGAGAGCAGTTCCAAACTTCTGGCGATGCCCGATGACGCTATGAAGTTTCTGGAAGATAATAGGCAATAAAATTATTATATATTATTATTATTATTTCACATAGTTTAACATGGCCAGAGATTGCTCAAATCCGGGCAGAGTGGAAGTCGAGAGGGGAGGCCTTTGCCCAGCAGTGGGACACTCTACAGGCTTCGAAAAAAAAAAAAAAAAGTTGAACCCGACCGTTTAGCGGACCCCGAGCTCCTTTAGGGACATAACCGGGAACAACGCTAGGAGGATGATGATGATAGTTTAAGTTAATTTGTAATATTTTTTTTTACTTTTTTGAAGCGAGAACTTCTTTAGCGGCGCTGTGCACTATTTGTGATGGGAAAAAAATGTTAAACTCGCAACAGGTCACGTGACCGTAAGATGTCACGTGACCGTAAGTTGTCACGTGACCGTAAGATTCGACAGATTGAAAATTCGTAAGAATTATTGTGTGACGTGACCTAATCGAAAACCTGTTACAATGTCATTGAGTTTTCACTTCTGCCGGCACTCCCGGAGTGCGATCCGGTCTTTTAATTTTTATTTATTTATTTATTTGGACCTTCAACAATAAGTACACTGATACATGATAGTATTACATTTTCACTTAACAGTTAAGCGCCTTATCACTTATAAGATCACCACATGCACAGATAAAAAGTATTAAATTTAACTTAGGTAGGTAGAGAGCTACGGTAGCCTAGTGGTTCAGGCATGCGGCTGTCAAGCGGCGGTCGTGGGTTCGAATCCCGGCTCGTACCAATGAGTTTTTCAGAACTTATGTACGGAATATTTACCGTTAGCTTTTCGGTGAAGGAAAACATCGTGAGGTAACCGGTCTAATCCCAATAAGGTCTAGTTTTCCCTCTGGGTTGGAAGGTCAGATGGCAGTCGCTTTCGTAAAACTAGTGCCTATGCCAAATCTTGGGATTAGGTGCCAAAGCGGACCCCGGGCTCCTTTAGGGGCATTACCGGGAATAACGCTAGGAGGAGGAAATTTAACTTAGGTACTTAATTTTAATTTATTCTAAATCTAATCTATTTTTTTTTGTCATAATGAGTCCCTAACCTCGCGGAAGCGAGTACTGCGATGACTCGCATTGTTGGGGAGAAAGTTTCTGTTTATAAACTATTAATTAATTTAATTCTTAAATGTTACTTAATATAGCTTCCTTTTTATGTTTGAGAGTGAAGTAAAGTTAAGATCCAAGTCATGTTGGTGTTGTTTGCGAGTGTTAAACATGCGCGTTAAAGGACAAAGTCGCCTAAGATTAGTGCGAGTTCATGGTTGTAAATAATATATTTGTTATAAGTTTGGCTGATAACAAAATCCTACTATGTATAGTCAGCTACAGAGACACATGAAAACGGGATCACGCATTGGATTGAAGTTTGTTTTGTATGCAAAGGGGGTCACTTTTTCTCTGCGGCTGACTACACAAGGATACGTTCGAGATTTTACGTAAAATTACTCATGAAAGACGTCTGACGAACATCGAAATTCTGTAACGACTAACGTAGGGCCAAAGTCATAAGGCTGATGTCTTCAAAATCTAACTATTTTATTCCAGAAATTTTCAACTAGCTTAAAATCTATGGGTGTAGACACAAAATTTATTGTATACTCTAAAAGAAAGAAATCAAAAAAATATGCCTAGTGACGAAAATCCCATTCAGACATCTCAAAGAATAACGAAGCTGCAACCGTTTTAATACTGCTTGTTAGAGAGAAAACGCTCGCAGATAGTGACGTCACGATCTGCGAGCGTCATAGTAAATGTCAATCGTTTCATATGAAGGTGCGTTTTGCGGAAAAGAGACAGAACATCTTACCCTCTTAAAACACATAACTTTGTGATTATTTAATCCCCCGAGTTACTTTTTTCTCCGTTTGGCAATATTTTAAATCCTTTTTTGGGGATTCAATATTGTTCGTAATTCCTCCCCTATTGACTAACGAACGGCCAAAGTCATACTGCTGATGTCTTCAAAATAGCAATAATACTATTTTTTTAATATTTTAACTATTTAATTCCAGTAATTTTTCAACCAGCTTGAAATCAATACAATAGGGGTGTAGACTGGAAAATTATTATTACTCCAAAAGAAAGAAGACAAAAAAATATGCCTAGTGACGAAATTCCCATTCAGATATCTCAAAGAATTACGAAGCTACAACCGTTTTAATATTGCTTGTTAGAGAGAGAAAACGCAAACAGTGTGACGTCACGTTACGGGATGCTGCCGGGGAGCCGCGTCGGCTGCGGCGCCGAGCACGATGGGCGCGGCATATTGCCGTCTATTAGTGACGTCACAATCTTCCAGCGTCATCGTTTCATATGAAGTTGCGTTTTGCCAAAAAGGGACAGAACATACCCCTTCTTAAAACTTTGGACACTTATAGCTTTGTGATTATTTAACCTTTTGCGTTGCTTTTTAGAGTTCCGTACCCAAAGGGTAAAAACGGGACCCTATTACTAAGACTTCGCTGTCCGTCTGTCTGTCTGTCACCAGGCTGTATCTCAAGAACCGCGATAGCTAGACAGTTGAAATTTTCCCAGATGATGTATTTCTGTTGCCGCTATAACAACAAATACTAAAAACAAAAGAAAATAAATATTTAAGGGGGGCTCCCATACAACAAACGTTTTTTTCAGGCTGTATCTCAAGAACCGCGACAGCTAGATAGTTGAAATTTTCACAAATTATGTATTTCTGTTGCCGCTCGCTATAACAACAAATACTAAAAACAAAATAAAATATATATTTAAGGGGGCCTCCCATACAACAAACTTTTTTTTTTACTGTTTTTATAGATAATGGTACGGAACCCTTCGTGCGCGAGTCCGACTCGCACTTGGCCGGTTATTTTCTCCATTTGACTACATTCTTAATCCTTTTGAAAGAAAACACATTATTATTGATTACTAGCTTCTGCCCGCGACTCCGTCCGCGTGGAACTCGTTTATATCGCAGCTCCATACAAACTTTTACCCCCCATTTCACCCCCTTAGGGGATGATTACGGGGACAAAACTATCCTATGTTACTCTCCATCCCTTCAAATATCTCCACTTAAAAAATCACGTCAATTCGTCGCTCTGTTGTGCCGTAAAAGGACGGACAAACAAACAAACAAACACACACATACATTTACGTATTTATAATATTAGTATGGATTTTATTTAGTGTCTACACCCCTATTATATGGATTTGTAGATGTTTACTACTAAATGCTAAACTTCTCAGCTCTAGGATCGAAACGCATCACTTTCAACCCGCTGCTTCGATAAAAAAAATACTTAGGCACCTCCAGCAACGAAAAAAAAACGTTAACCCCACCTGCACATAGCCATCTCCATCTCAGCATCAGGGTTGAGGTACCCATCCAGCAGGCCCGCTGTGAAGTACTCCGCGCTTTCCGAAGCGTATATATCCAGCAAGGTGGTTCCTATCGTGGATCGGAGTGTAGGCAGCTCCGATAACGGCTTGCCTGTAACCAAAGTTACCCCCTTATTCATAAAACTTAAAATGCCTCTGCTAAATAAAATGTGCTTTGTCCCTTTCTAACGAACACAAATGTCAAAGTGACAGATAAGGACAAACGAATTTTAACGGCATTTTAGTTAAAATAAGCTTGTAGGTCGTTTATGAATACGGCCGTTAGTTTTTAGCTTTAGCAAATAATAATTAATAGTATCTAAAGGTACAGAAGCTCCCCTGCCTAAGTGATGACGTTAGCTGTCATTTTTTTGCAATAGACAATCATAGAGATAAGGTTGTCAACGTACCACATAACTGTACATCCAAAATGATAACTATTTTAGTTCCTGTTTGTTACCGAAATGATCATCAAATTTTCGATATAATGATATTTTAATTATGATAATAAAATAATACAATAGCCGGAAAGTCAGGATTAAGCAAAAAAATAACTAAACACAGGTTAAGTTTTTACAAATCATATTTTGCAATGGGATTACTTCTTTCGTCATGTTAGCAAGTAAAATCGTATAAAGTTTTTTCTTAAATTATGTTGTTACTACGTAAAACGGAACGTGTAATATATATGAAACGTCATTGTATGTACAGCCCTTGTTAGACCTCCACAGGAGGTTACCATAGACAAACGTCGTTTCGCGCCGAATTGACAGTGGGATAGGCCTGGCTTTAGTCAAATATTGTTATGGGTTATTTTTAATGTGGAAAACACACCACTAATTTTTTTAATGTTCTGGATCGCCAGACCATTTTCAAACTAAAAATCGTAACGAGGTTGAGCTAAGTGCGCACCTCGATGAATGGAAAATTATTAGATATGCGCCGAAGATTCCGTATTCAGGCGGTATTCAGCGCATTTGAAAAAGCTGAGCTGAATATTCGGAGAACGTTTGTATTCAGTATGTACTTGTCGAAAAAATCTCAACAATAAATCAACCGGGATGTAATATCAAATGTGTTGTAAATATAATTCATGACACTTTAACAACTGCATAACATTTTGCCATGTTGTCATTTCCATATCCGATAAATGATAAAATCGGTGACATATATACCATTGAACGCCCGGTCTCTGATGTAGGCCGTGGCCGCTAGCATGGCGCGCTGTAGACTGCAGCGGCACAGCGTGGCTGTGTGTAGCCGGGACGTGCCCAGGATCTGTGCTAGGGCTGCCTCCGTTACCTCGTCCAGTCGAGTTGCTGGAGATATGACAATACATTACCATTGAACGCCCAGTCTCTGATGTAGGCCGTGGCCGCTAGCATGGCGCGCTGTAGACTGCAGCGGCACAGCGTGGCTGTGTGCAGCCGGGACGTGCCCAGGATCTGTGCTAGGGCTGCCTCCGTTACCTCGTCCAGGAGAGAAGCTGTAGATATGACAATACATTACCATTGAACGCCCGGTCCCTGATGTAGTCCGTGGGCGCTAGCATGGCGCGCTGTAGACTGCAGCGGCACAGCGTGGCTGTGTGCAGCCGGGACGTGCCCAGGATCTGTGCTAGGGCTGCCTCCGTTACCTCGTCCAGGAGAGAAGCTGTAGATATGACAATACATTACCATTGAACGCCCGGTCCCTGATGTAGTCCGTGGCCGCTAGCATGGCGCGCTGTAGACTGCAGCGGCACAGCGTGGCTGTGTGTAGCCGGGACGTGCCCAGGATCTGTGCTAGGGCTGCCTCCGTTACCTCGTCCAGTCGAGTTGCTGGAGATATGACAATACATTACCATTGAACGCCCAGTCTCTGATGTAGGCCGTGGCCGCTAGCATGGCGCGCTGTAGACTGCAGCGGCACAGCGTGGCTGTGTGCAGCCGGGACGCGCCCAGGATCTGTGCTAGGGCTGCCTCCGTTACCTCGTCCAGGAGAGAAGCTGTAGATATGACAATACATTACCATTGAACGCCCGGTCCCTGATGTAGTCCGTGGCCGCTAGCATGGCGCGCTGTAGACTGCAGCGGCACAGCGTGGCTGTGTGCAGCCGGGACGTGCCCAGGATCTGTGCTAGGGCTGCCTCCGTTACCTCCTCCAGGGGTGTCGCTGTTACAAATAAATAAATATTAGGGGACAATCTTACACAAATCGTTGACGTTAGGCTAGTCAAAGGTACGTAACCTAAAACATCATCATCATCATAACAGCCGAAAGACGTCTAATGCTGGACATAGACCTCCCCCAAAGAGTGCCACAATGACCGGTCCTGCGCCTAAAATGAAATAAAAAGCATCAAGACTTAATTAACAATCACCATTTGCAGCCAACACATCTTGCCACACGCAAGCCATCTGAGCATGTACACCAGTGGAGCTGCGTGAATGCCAATTGATGTAGGCACTAGTTTTGCGAAACTGATTACAGTCGGAGGGTAAAGCGCAACTTGCTGCCTAATCGACTTCTGTTTCACGCGAACTGAGCAAATTAGGGGGCAATTTTTTACTTTCGCGCGCTCTTTCACTCAGAAACTGTCCAAAACGATGCAATGCTATTTTGAAATCATCATCATCATCACAATAGCTCAAGGACGTCCACTGCTGGACATAGGCCTCCCCCAAAGAGTGCCAAAGTGACCGGTCCTGCGCCACTGTGAAAGTGATAGAAGCGGTAGAAAAGTAAGTGCCTACTATTTAGACCAGCAATACTCAACCTTTTTTCTATGCGGGCCGCAAGAGGCCGCTGATTTAGACACTACAATCGTTGCACGTATTTCATTTTCAGCGCTCTAAAATGGTATTACCAGGTGTCTTCTGGAACGTGACGAAGTCCCCATCACTGGTGACCCCCGCGGCCCCAGGGTGCACGAGAAACGCGCGCAGCCGACCCGCCTCCGAGCTGGCCAGCATCAGAAAGTAGCCTGATTTGGCGCTGCACACTTTCTCGCCGGATACCCGCCATATTTCTGGGGAAATTGATAAAAGGTTTTTAAGACCTGATGTAAAAATCTTAGGTACTATTCAAATAGCTTTAAGTGTTATTTCAATTCTTTAATTTAAGGGATCGTTTGGGGGGTAACGGGCCACTCGCAACAGCTTGGCGAGCCAATTGGTTACACATGCATGACACAGAGGGTTCGAAATTATCAAGATAATTACGCTTCTTAATAATTATCACCAGTATAAGTAGTGTACGCTAAGTTTAAGTTTGGCTATAGATTTATTTGTGTTAGTTTATTTCTATAAGTGAGAACCTGTAATTGGCTATATGGTTTTATTATTTTGTCTATAAATATGTTGCGCTGTTGGTTTTCCATGTATCAATAAATAAATAAATAAATAAATAAATAAGAACCAGTGACACTCGAGTTCGCTCAACTTTGCATAATCCGAACTGATTTTTTCTTGTAAGGGGAATCCCCACGGCGCGCCACGTCACGTTGACACTTCGTGCGTTCGGATAGAGGCAAGTGCTGAAAACACGTTCGAACACAGTTCACTTTCACGACCGCAATTTTTTATTATTATCAATCGATAATTATCCATCTGTTATTATCACGATAATTATCATGATCATTATCACGATAATTATCATGGATAATTATCCTTTCGAACCCTGATGACACATGAAAGAGTAGGTTTTACACCTCAGTGGCGTTCAAGCAACGGCACAAAAAAGTCATGAAAGTCTAGTCTCTGACCAAGAAAAAAGATACTATGTAGGTAGATACTTTTATACTTACACTTTACTTACTACAGAATTATTTACTAGAATATATAACTGTATCCTAGCCTTAAAAGAAATATTAGGCAAGCCTCGTCTTGTATGGGCGCTCCGCCACTAAACTTGACGCCGTATATAGATTCCAAAAAAATAACCTTAAAATTGCCATTAAAATGAAGAAAAAACCGACACTGGTAAACTTACACTCTTCCAAATGATGGACGTAGCTAGTTTTTAGCTAGGTGGCATTATTATTTTCACATAATGCTTTTACATGTTGTGGCGTATAGCCACCACAAATATATATGCGAGGGCAGCAGCTGTGCTGTGGCGAACCGACAGCTCGAGTCAGTCGCTGGCTAGCTGTCGGTGAGCGAGGTCACGTCTGCGCGTCTGAGCTAATAGCACCCAATGGTTGTTTTATTTATACGAGTATACCCTGAGAGACCCAAGGTGAAACGTCACATTGGCGACGAGTCCTCGAGTAAGTGACAAGCCATATTTAAAACATTCCTTGGGTTTCTTAAAAACGCTAAAAAGAAAAGAAGAAGCAAATACGAACCCGTGTGTGTCAATAAAATAAAAGTTATCGAGGCATAACAACTATTCAGTGTACCGTTCGTTGAGTGTTTATTCAGTGTTTCGTGTGTGTCGTTGTAACTTGTAACCTAGTTCTAGATATTTAATTGACGAGAATGATATTATTGGTTGATTTACTATATCAAAATGGTCATTTACAAAGTGGCAGAAAACAGAAATGAGAATACGAGGAGTACTTTAGCATTGGTATCTATAGATAGCAATTGTGCGTAGTTATTGCATACGTTGCGTACGTGGGACAAGTACGAGTATGTTCCTAGCTATAGTGTGCACCTTGCAGGTGCAGTCTTTTACTTAATCTCGCAGTGAGATAGCAATAAAACCGAAAACTCAACTTATTTAGTGTTGTGTTGTTTATGTTTTCTTTAAGTACCTACTTGGATACTCGTAGTATTTTAACGACACAGCAGAAGGTATTTATTAAAGCATAGAGGTGAATCAACTTTTTAGTGTCCTCCCCGTCATATTTGCTGTCTAAAAGGGGATTACGAGAAATACGATGTTGCTGTTGCTAACTGTCGTTGCATTCCTTACTCAATTAATTATAGCGTGAAACTAAATGACAATTGTATTAACAGATATTAATTTGCCCTCGACTGGTGCAATTGCACCAGTTGCCAGGAACGTAGAATGTCCCCGATTTGTATGAAAATTGTATTTGTCCCCTAGACAACCATGTTTCTGCTAAAATACGTTTTGCGGGATGCAACATTATATGTTCAAACAGAGTGTTTATCTGGCTATAAGAAAATTTACCAAATACACATGTCGTGGTAACTGACCATGAAGAAAAGCTAAGGGACAAGAAAAGTTGATTGACCGATAAACATACAAGTACCTTCTTTCAAAAAATAAAAAAATGGAATCGCACTAATTATAATAACAAGTGTGAGTTTAAATATATCTAAACCTATTGCGTTTAACTTCTTCGAGTAGCGTATTTAATAGGTACACTGAATAGGTAAGCCCCAAACAACAACAAAAGTACCACGGTGGAGGAAAGCGTTTAGATGTAGATGCTAGGTGCCTGGGAGCACGCGCTCAGTGTAAAATATGCCATTGAGCATATGGTGTAAAATATTTCAAGGTTCATAAAGTGATATATATATATATATATAAAATATATGATGAGGTATACATGAATAATTTCCTGTACCGTGTCTGTGGGGAAATAATCCAAGACAGGACAAAAATATGGAATATAGGTATTACATTAACGTTACTATCATACTATAAAGAAATCATCTATACCTATGCAGTAGTCATTGTTATCTATAGTTTTGTGGATTTAAATGAAAGGCCAGAATAATAATTATCATAATTAGGATCGTGCCCATCAATGAGGCGTGTTACATGATCGTTTTAAATTATAATCACATTATACAAACGGCATTTATATAAATTGATAAAATCCTTATATCAATATTATTATTTGGCTATAAGTATCTAAACGGTAAATTCTAGTCACGTCTAAAGAAAGCACAACCTTACCGGCTTTCCATGGTAGTACATTAATAATAACATATATCTAGTGGTTACGAATATATTTCGTAACTATGAAACATAAATTATTCGTGTATTCTAAATCAAAATTACCAAGGTTAAATCAAAAGCACCATACCCCCACCAAGTGCTAAAGAGCGAAATCTCCCCGAGTTCCACATAACTAGTGATATATGATGTATATCTGGTTATGCTATTAACATAAATAGTAAATAAATAGACCAAAATGTGGTTATGACATGGGATGCATGTCACAAATAGTAAATAAATAGACCAACATGTGGTTATGACATGGGATGCATGTCACAAATAGCAAATAAATAGACCAAAATGTGGTTATGACATGGGATGCATGTCACAAATAGTAAATAAATAGACCAACATGTGGTTATGACATGGGATGCATGTCACAAATAGCAAATAAATAGACCAAAATGTGGTTATGACATGGAATGCATGTCACATAAATAGTAAATAAATAGACCAAAATGTGGTTATGACATGGGATGCATGTCACAAATAGTAAATAAATAGACCAAAATGTGGTTATGACATGAAATGCATGTCACATAAATAGCAAATAAATAGACCAAAATGTGGTTATGACATGGAATGCATGTCACATAAATAGTAAATAAAAAGTTGATTTTGCTCATGATGTGAGTTAATACACGATTATGACATGGAATGCATGTCATATAAATAGTCAAAGAAAATGAATAAATAATTGATTCTGCTCATGATGTGAGTTAGTACAAAGCGTCAGTTGCTAACCCATAATGTGGGTAAAATTTTAGAAGTTGTATGCTAGTTTATAAGCAAGTCCATAATGTGGGGAAAAAAAATAATAATAATAATAAACAAAAAAAAAAAAAAAAACAGCATGTGCTAATTTTATAAACCAATCCCATAAGGTGGGTATAGCAAAATAATTGCTGATTGAGATGAGGTCTCAAGAAAATAATGAAGTAAAATAAAAATATTCAGATACCTTTTTATTGATGGTTAGATTGCCAAGGGCAATCTGGAAAATATGAATTGGAGCAAGGACGGTAAAATTGGCTTTAAATATTTTTTTATAAACATATTTATGTGCTATCAGTCAACGTAATTAAATAATGCTATCCAAATCAAATTAGAAATACAGATAATATTTTTTGACTGTTACTGTTAGACAAGAGCAAATATGTAAAAGTTCTTATCTTGAAATTTTAGTTCTTTAACTGAAGACCTCATCTTAATACGTCCCGGTCATTTGCCAAGTAATGCCGGGAATAATTTAATGAGAATAAGTTAATATTCTTATAATAAGTATTGCTTTAGCTACAGTTGTGCAATGTGGCTGGTAACTAGTTAGTAAATTGATAGCCGTCCCTGGTTTATAATATCATAGAATAATGTATATTTTTCGGAAAAATTACATAAACCCAAAATTGAAAACTGAGAACAGACTGGCGTTTCTTCTCATCAACTTGATGACATCAGGTACTAGTACTACCTACATTTCCAAACGCTAAAAAGTGTGCGCCTCTGTGGAATAAATATCGATCTCTACAAGTGCATGACACGAAGTAATGGATACTTACATCAAATAATAAAGGTTAAACGTGGCAGTGTAATAGGTACCAGAAAAAGGCCACCAAACTAATCATTTTAATAGAAGTTGTATACTTCCATACCAAACTTTGTGACGATGTATGGAACTGAGATTAAAAACATATGAAATAGTTTTGCTTGTATTGCTATATTTCATCAGTTTTAATTTATCAGATCATCAGTTTAATAATGAATAATATAAACAGGAAATACAGCTTCATCTCATTTTAATCTGCGAATTTAGCAACTTAGTCTCACCCAACACTGAGGAAATAAACGAATGTGAGATAGATACTAAACCATAATACTTCAGGGTATACTATGACTATGATATCAAGTATGGGGTATTGTAACCCTAATGATGTTTCAAATTTTAAGTTATAAATAAAAAATAAACATCTTGCAAAAAAAAAAAAAAATCAGAACATCTGAAACTAAAAAATTAAGTTGTATGAAAGTGACTGGATCGGATTTTAATCCGTCGGATCGCGTTGACTCTTCAATACATGACCCATGATCAACCAATTACATGTCCAGCATACTCGTACAATTGTGGGTAAAATGTAGTCATTTTAGATGAAATTAAGTAAATGTGATCATTATTGGTGTGTCATTGGATAGATTAATAATGTATGCTAATTAGTAAGACATTGGTAAATATGAGCCGTGTAGTGTGTATGCAAATAAATAAAATAAATATATAGGAGCTACCTTAAAATACATGTGTGCGTGATTTACCAGAAAAGTTAAAAATAAATTGGGTTTCCAAACCATAGTATGGTAAAATTACAATGCACTAATGTTTTAATATTACAGATTCAGATTCATTTGCTCACAATATTAGATTACATGATTAATTACATGTCAATTTAAAAGAATCCCTATTGTTATCGTCAATAACATACAATAACATTCAATCAAAATAATTAGAAGAATAATAACTAACAATTGAAATATAACTATGTCCACTTAATTTAAATGTATGTCATAGTTATCAAAGTTCACCTAAAAGGATCTTCAGTACTTACATAATATAACAATAATTTAATTTAATAAAAAATAAAAATTATAAAAGCGGTTATGTCAAAAAATCCACTTATAGAATACAGTGGAATTTCCAATAGAAAGTTTCTTAATCGACGCTTGAATAAAGGTATTCAGAAGAATATAATTACATATGTATATACATACCTACCTATACTTGGTCGTGTTTTTACGCTGGTTCTGCCCGTGGCTTTCTTTCTAACTTTCCGAACGTGGTAGTTAGTTACTGACATTTATAGGTGCACAAGCATTAATGGAAAAAGTGCTATAAAATTAGCCATGAAATTTTATTATTCAATTTTACAATCGTATTAGCTAACATATTATTTTGCTAATTAAGACTTTATACTTCCACGAAATAAAATAAAAGCGAAGTATCAAAATCCAAGTTAAAAGTTATAACTAAACTAAATCTTAAAACAGCCTCTGGTGGCATTGTGATAAAGATGCTGGCCGCATTATCTCAATGAATAGCTAGGACAATAAATAAATAAATTATATCTTTCAAAAACCGCCTTATCCTATAGATTGTTAAAATGGCAAGTTTTAGTACATATGTTACCAATATTTGGGTAAGAAATACCCCTATTACTATAAGGTTGACAATTATTCACAATATAATTTTAGTAAAAAATATTGCAGGAATATTCAATTTCACTTGTTTACAAATCATAATCATAAGCGGTGTATAATTTATTCAGAGCTTATATGTTTGTGACATCCTCCTCCTAGAGGTAAATGTTATAAAGGTAATTTGTGTATTTGCAAAAATGAAATTTGAATTTGATTGAAAAAAAAAAAAAGAGAGAGATACACTTAAGTTAAACTTAGTCACAAGGCTTTCGTCAATTTGATAAGGTATTCCTGAATTCTATTCTAGATAAATAAGGATATTTTTATGAATGTGTGGAATACAAATGCACCATTTAAATATTAATTTCTCGGTGTAATCTTGTAGACTAAACCGTTAAAGTAAAACTGTAATATTGTAAAATATTATGTAATTTGTAAAAAAAGGAGAGATGTGGCGTATAGCCACCACAAATATATATGCGAGGGCAGCAGCTGTGCTGTGGCGAACCGACAGCTCGAGTCAGTCGCTGGCTAGCTGTCGGTGAGCGAGGTCACGTCTGCGCGTCTGAGCTAATAGCACCCAATGGTTGTTTTATTTATACGAGTATACCCTGAGAGACCCAAGGTGAAACGTCACACATGTAATCCAGTGACCAAAATGCCATACGATAAATAAATAAACGCCAATTTTAAGGTTATTTTTGTGGAAATACGGCGTCAAGTTTACACATAAAATCAGGGTTAAACGAGTAGTCATTATAGTCATATCAATTTAACAATAATAATAATACATGCTTTAGATTCAAGGGATTTAGGTGGGATTGAAATGTTGCTATGAACAAGAGTGTATGCATTGAAATCCACTGCATTTCTCTTTACCTTGACCATCCATCTCAGCAATAGTTCTAAAGTCAGCCTGCGATATCCTCTCAGCCAGCTTCTCCTTCACACACAATGACACCACATGCTCCCCGCTGACCAGATCATCCAGGATCTGCCGGAACTGGTCGGCCCGGAGACCTGCCTTCAGAGCCTCTAGGGCCACCCAGTGGTCGCTCATTTGCTGGGCGAGTTGGAGGTCTGAGGATATTGTTTCTAGATACCTGGAAACAATGACACAATGTAAATTTTGGATTACATTGCTTTTTAAAAACCTGTAGCCTGTCTAAAATTGCCTTAACAAACTGCATGTAGTTCGTTTTGACTTAAAATATTGGACACAAAACAAATGCAACAAATTCCAATTTAGAATGCTACAAACATTGAACATTCTAATCACTACATACTATAAAACAAAGTCGCTTCCCGCTGTCTGTCCCTATGTATTCTTAGATCTTTAAAACTACGCAACGGATTTTGATGCAGTTTTTTTTAATAGATAGTGTGATTCAAGAGGAAGGTTTATATGTATACTATAGTACCCGTGCGAAGCCGGGGCGGGTCGCTAGTGTTCTCTAAGCTTTAAAACAAACTTTCTCCTACATCAAAATGCTAAAGTTATATGAAGCCAAGTAAGTTTACATCACAGAGACACGCCAGAATATTGTCAAAGGGCCATGGAACGAAGCTTGATAGGTATTAAGAAGCAAGAGAGGAAACTAATTACCTTCATGAGAAACAAAACAAAGGTGATGGACATACTTACCAAGATAGACCGACAAAAGTGGAGATGTTCGGGACATATGCTACATAGTACCAAAGAACAGTGGAGCAAAATCATTAGACTGGTACCCTAGAGTAGAGATGGAAAACGTAGTAGAGGAAGACAGAGCAAGAGATGGGAAGATGAGTTAAAATTCACTGAGGGTCCTCACTGGAGAAGTGTAGTTAGTTATCCTGGGCTCTTTTCCGCAAGTCGACATCCAGTGTGCCTATTTTGCGTGAATTTGTGGGGCAGCGCTACTCTAACCACCCCAGCTCCTCCAGAAAGTTGGTGACTGCCTTTGTGTTTATGATTGCGTCCCGTAGTGTGTCTGGAGACCCTAGGTGCTTTTTCCTGTATACTTCTACCTGCTTGCAGTCCAGTAGAATATGTTTGGTTGTTTCTTCCGCCTCCATGCACGCTCTGTACGTCTGGCACAACTTGCTGCTTCCCGCGCGACTTAGCGTCTCTTATCTCACTCGCACCGTGCAAATTAGAAAGAGGAGGGTAGATCTTTCTCGACTCGCGTCGCGGTGCGGCGTCAGTTGTGCTAGCTCCGCTGCACATGGGGCTGTCTGTGATACCCAATGTTATAGAGGTGTAGAGGTTGTTGTAGAGGTGTCTGTTCAAGGTATTGTGTCCTGTTATTATTCCTACTATCTTGTGTAGTTGGTTTCTATGTGTCCTCAGTAGTGCTGTTGTGAGTTTGTTGTCGCGTTTTGACAGAATCTCTTTGGTCTGTCTGCATGTGTCTATCTCCTCCCAGTATCTTTGGTGTAAGTGGTGTGAGAGTACACAGATGAAGATGTTAGAGGAGGCATATGCCAAGAGAACAGGCACACTGAACTCAGAGATATTCTATGAACGCAGCTACACTGTATTACTGTAGAGGTTCTACGTTTTAGCGGGCTGGCCACACAAAAAGAACGGCTTCTATGTTTTAATTAAAATAGCTTATTGGTAAGATGTCAGATAAACATTTTATATTAATTCTACTGTAACCCTTGCATGGTTGCAGAACCTGTATTGTGTTAATTAGAATCATATGAAAAAGACACTGAGTATCATTGAAGAAGTTACCAGCTCCCATTTGTAATCTACCCTGAGTTACACTACATCGCCATACTACAAATGAGAGTTCAGGATAAGAAGCTCAAATAAATAAATAAAATAAATAAAAAAGTACCAACGCATATTAATATATTATTTAAAAATAATTCACCGATTTTTAAATTTAGAACAAAGTAGGTCCGTTTTACGATAACACACTCATTATCGCAAAACATTTAAGCACCGTAAATGTAAGATCAATGTAGCAAACTATATGACCAAGAGAAAGAATATATTGGAAAAATAAACCATCTTCATCTGTAGCCGAAGATGACAGACGAAGATGGTTTATTTTTCCATTATATTCTTTCTCTGTGTGTCTTAAGTTTAAAATATGATCGGGGTAACTTCCTCGTTAAAAATAACATGAAACAAAATATTTAATAAATAATTTGTTTCGTTAAGAAAGTATCAATGTTAAAGCAAATAAAAATATTCAATCTTCTAATCTACATCTTACAATGTGCCAAAGCAAACCCTGGACTCCTTGAGGGTACAGTCACCAGCAATAACATCTGCCACAACATATCACGCATAAATATCTGACACGAAGAGTCGTGTCATCCATCCTATCCTATCCATATATCTATGTGCCTATCGCATTAGACATAAGAGTATGTCTATTGCGATAGGGATGTGTCAGATGTTTTTGCCGGCTTTGTTACGGCAGATATTGATGCCGGTGATTGTACAACGGCGAAAACAATAAGAGGATGACGATCTTACAATGTCTCAATGATACATACCTTACGCTCTCAGTGGCATTCATCGCCAACCCACCAAGAGTCAGAGCAACGGGCGCAGCAAACATCTGATTCTGTTTTAACGCTTCTAAACAGTCTTCTTTTGTTTTCTCCGGGTTCCCGAACGCTGATTCCAATCTAGACACTCTCCTATCCAAGTCCTCGCTCTCATCTTTGTTCAAAATCTCTGGATATGCGAGTAATTCTTTGTTAAATATGGATACGAATGCGTTTTTCATAAACGGCGCTATGGCTGCTTTTCTGTTCTCCACGCGCTCTAAAACCTTCAGGTCTTCAAAGTCATACTTCTCTTCTTGTACTTTAGGCTGTGAAGCTTGTGTGGAGTCATGATTTGAGGCGGTGAACCGGAAATTTCTTAGAACTGTATTGCCGACATTTTTGTTCCGAATCGTGCAAATTGTACGAGCTATATTCATTGTTACACGTTGGCCGGTACTTTGAAATAATCCTTTCGATGCTTTTAGTGTATTTTATTGCACAATTATATAATAACTGTTAAAAATAAATAAATTCACTGTCCCTATTCATCTGTCGCTTAGATTTGTCTTAACTTAACTTTTTAAGGTTATATTTATTATATTGTCAATTTTGACATATATTTCTGACGTTTGGTTTGATGCGTTCAGTAAAAATAAATAATACGCCATACGATTAAATAAATGCGTTCAGTATTTGCTTTTTAAAATAGAAGGAAATAGTTATTTTAAAAAGCAAATACTGAACGCATTTATTTAATCGTATGGCGTATTATTTGTTCATTTGGCTCGCACGGCCGTAGACATGGATAACTATAAGTGTCGAATTTTAATTAAATTATACGGCTTCTATGTTTGTTGTGAATAATGTGATAAATAATTATGAAAGCGGCAGCTGCACGTCGACGTGATACGTCCATTGCCGAGTACAAATGAAGACTGATTTGTTATCTTAATTAGTTAATTTCAATTTTAAATAATGTTATGTTATTGATGATAATTATAATGTGTAGGTACAAACTTAAGACTTATTTTTTATGAGCTGTTTTTTTGCATGTTGCAATTTCCTCCCTACAGTGAGGTGAAAAGTTTTGTGTTACACTCGGGTGCAAATGTAGTTTACTTCTCGAAACAAACAACACACGGGTAAACTACTTACATCTTTGCACCCTTGTGTAACAATAGTTATTTGTTATACAAGGGGGGAAAGTTGTATTTTACCTGCGAGTGTTCATTTGAAACACGAGCTAGCGAAAGGATACTATGATTGACCACGAGCGAAGCGAGTGGTTCAAAATAGAATCCTGAGCGTAGCGAGTGTTTCAACACACGAGACGTAAAATAACTTTTCACCCGTGTATAACACAAAACTTTTCACCTCACTACAGCAAGGAAAATAAGAAAAAGGGTTTTTACTATCAATTATTATCTATTTACTTCTTTGTCAATACTATAATTTTGAAGTACTAGGAGTATTGGTAAAATCGAAAATATTACAAAATTGGAACTACTCCAATATTGACATACAATCATAACATTTATAGTACGTAACAAACAGACTAGAATAAATTATATAATTCCAGCCTCAGTAAGTAAGGTATATCAAATGTAATATTAATTATATTTTTATTACATTATATTAAATAACTAGGTACATTTTGACAATTTATTCAGTTTTGACAAAAATGGTAGGTACATATGTATGTACTAATAAGTCTTTATTTATTCACATTTTAGTCACAGTATAAAAGGTATTATTGATTAATTAACAATAATAATATTGCAATTATATTATATTTAATCAATAACTAGCTGCTGCTAACTGAAAAGGTTTTTGCACCTTTTTTGTGTCTCCATGTATTGAAAAGGTCAAACGCTTTCATGTTATCTTAAACGGGATTTTTCAGGCAATAAGCTCAATTCTGCATTTTGCACGGTTTTCCGTAATTCCACTGGTGTTAATTAATACGTCTTCGTCTCTCAAATCATTCATTTTTAATAAAATAACAAACCAAACTAGAAAAAACATGCGAATATTTTTGCGTTAGGGCTGATTCTCAAAAACATGACGCTTTCACCTGCCTATAAATCAAGGCTAATATATGCATTATAAAAAAAACTGAATTGTTATTTTAATTTTTTTTTCAATATAAATAGATTATTTATAGATAAGCCTTTATACATTATTAGGGTAAAGTCCCTTTAATTTTTTTTTAATCACTTTGTAATGGCATTTTCTCATTAACCTAACCTTCCAAGTTTTTTTTATTTAAGGAAAACATAGATCATTTAATTATCATTGCGTCTGTTGTGACAAACTCAGTGCTACTAGAATGTTGATATACTTATATTCAAATTCTGCAGGTTTTGTACTGAGCAATTAATAAAGTTTGTTTGCTAAATTGATTCTAACTTTTGAATAAAAAATATACTCATTCACCTGCAGTATATTTATTCTTTGACAAATTCATAATCTATGATCGCACGTCACCCCGCGCCCCTCATTTGGGGCCCGCCAGTCTCGGGCGAACGGCCGATGAAGTTGGTTGTGCATGCTGTGCTTTGTTAAGGAAATATTATTTTTCAAACGTTCGATGCTGGATTTTGTAACGGGTGAGTCTAAATATCCTGTACCTAGAATGTGCAACATAAGTTTGGAAATCGCTCATAATAGATGTGTTGTTTGTTATGGTTTGTTGTTATTTTAACCTGGTTGTACCGAATTTGAATAGATTCTTAACGGTTTTTGTGTTATGACGCAATAACGGTCGTTTTCTAACAAACCTGTGTCTCATTCTCCTGCCTGCTGGTGGCAGGTGAATTAGACAGAAATCAGGTGAATGAGATGTGTTGACAGGTTAAATTTTAGTTATTAAACACTGTTCAGGTGAATTAGATTTTTTTGCGATTCCTTTTTTTTCTTATTTATTTACATGGTTATGCTTAAATTTGCATTGCATTTTCGCTTTTAGGGTAAAGGGAGCATGGGTAAACCGAAAACACGCGCTTCAAGCGCGGATGAAAGAAAGGCGCTAAAAAGGGAAAACGAAAGAAAAAGATATGCAAGAATAAAAACCAACCCTGAGTTATATGCAGAATATAAGGAAAAAAATAAAAGTAAATACCAAAAAAGGAAGGAACAAAAGAAGGTAGTTTCAATTAAGGAAATGACACCAAAGCAACAAAAAATTCAGAGACAAAAATGGCGAAACAATTTTAACGCCTATTATCGTCGCAAGAAGGAAAATATCGTAGCAGCAATGCACTTCATTAATTGCAATAGTCCACCAGCCAGTCCGCCACATAGTTTAAGTCACATCAATCTCGATCCGATAGATGTTGAAAACGTCCCACATCAGATTGCAACAAGATCTTCTCCTCAAATTGAAATACACCGAACGCCATCCCTAGCCTCAACCTCCTCCAACTGCACAGAGTCTACGAGTTCAAAATTACGAAGACTGAGATATAAAAAAGACAAAGAAATATCGAGCTTGGTAAAAGAACTAAATGGAATTAAGAGAATTAACGATGCTTATAAAAACAAGATTGCTAAACTTGAAAAGATGAATCCCAATGAACAAGCACTTAGAGATGGCCTGTTGAAGTCTTACAATGAGTTGAATTCAAATAAAGCTAAACAGCAGTTATCAGTTGCATTAGAAAATAATGTCAAGCTTGAACTGAAACAAAAAGGTGCCCTTGGCAACCTTAAAAACGTATTCCGGAGGCGGTCGAAACCACGTGTCTCTGCAAGAAAAATTAAAATTGAAGTTATACGATTTTTTGAATCAGACAATAATAGCTCAATGGCTGCTGGTAAGAAAGAATTTGTGAAAAAACATGGCATTCGTAAACAACGAAGGTATTTAACCGACTCAGTTTACAATGTCTACAAATCATTCATATCAACTCACAGCTACAAGTTAAGCTATGCCACATTTTGCAGACTGAGGCCATTTTGGGTACTTTTTGCTTCACAGAGACCTTCCGAGCAGTGTCTGTGTATTATACATGAAAATTTTCAACTCCTGACTTCCGCACTGCATAGCAGAAAAATGATTGGTAGTAAAGATGTTTTAGGGGAATTCTGTTGTGACAAAAATAATATTGAATGCTTATCCCGTAAATGTGAGATGTGCATGAATAACCGTGTTACATATTTAGAGTTTGATAATTCGATTCCCTTTAATTATTGGTCGTGGATTTATAAAACGGAAAATATTTTAAATAATGGAATCGAAAAGGTTATTAAAGTGGTTAAAAAGGAGAAACTAGTCACTGAACCAAAAAAAGCAATAGACATTTTTGAAAGTTCAGTAAATAATTTTATAAAGCATTGTATAAACATGAGATCTCAGCAACATGCAGTACACAACTTAAAAGAGCATTTAAAATCAAACGAAGCAATCATACACATAGATTTTTCTGAAAACTATAAATGCCAATACACCAGAGAAATACAAGCAGCTCATTTTGGGGGTAGCAAAAAACAAATTTCGTTACACACATGCGTGCTGTATTATTTTTCTGAAAATAATGTAAAACAAACGCAATGTTTTGCAACGGTTAGTCCTAATATAAGACATGACGCAGCGGCAGTTTGGGCACATTTGGACCCCGTACTAGAATATCTTAAAGTGATTTCGCCGCACATTGATACTCTTCATTTTGTATCTGATTCTGCAGGATCCCAATATAGGAACTATAAAATATATTTCGTTGTAACGGCCCTTAAATGGAATTTTCCTAATTTAAAGTCCGTGACGTGGAATTATTCAGAGGCTGGACATGGGAAAGGTGCACCTGATGGTGTTGGTGCGGTTTTAAAGCGCACTGCTGATAGAGTTGTTTCACAGGGTCAAGACGTGGCGGATTTTGATTCATTTGTTCACCATTTAAAGTCAAATATTGAAAATATTGTAATAAAAGAAGTCCTCGATCATGCCATATTAGAAAAAGATCTCCTTTTGCCAGTCAACCTTCGCCGATTCAATGGAACCCAAAAAGTTCACCAAATGATATGGCATGAAAGTAAAAGATACCAAGTTACGTTAAGAAAGCTTAGTTGCCTCCAAGACTCTTGTTTTAATAAGCCTATAGTGTGCTCTCATGGCATGCATTTAGGATTTCATAATATAAATTTTTTGTCAAGCACAGAAGTGACTGCGGAAAAAACACGACATAATAAAGAAGTCAATGCATTTCCGAAAGTACAACAGAAAATTAATATTTTAACGGATATTACTTTTGGTACAGATTTTGATAATTGTATTGAAAGTTTTAAATTACCAACTGAAGTGCCAGTTGCGATGCCTCGGCAATTTTATGTGTGCAAAAAGGAAAATGTTCCTGTACCACTAAATCACCCTATAACAAATCCCACGCGCAAATGCTCTGCCATGAAAGATGATTTATTGGTTTCTTCTATCTCGATGACTGATACCAATTATACTGAAATGAACTTAAACGAAAATAAAGAATACGATTACCTTAATGATAGCAAGATTATGTCAAATAACATATCGGTAGCTCCTTTGCAGAAATCGAAAGCTTTTTGTGCATCAAGCAAGGAAGATTTGCCTGATGAATTGATTGGCACTGATTTCCCAGACCTTCAGAGCTTTGTCGATTTTAGTGATAAAGAACTGGCTGATAATGTTGCTGCTGATTTTTCCATTGCTAACATTTTGGATGTAGATGCACTTAATTCCTTGGACAGCGCCAATGTAACCAACCAGGAGGTGAGAGGTTACAATAATCAGACGACGGTTGTCAACGTCCATGTCCAAGATCAACATACAACAACAGCATCCTCTTTAATGGACGCCCAAACGTTGCCTGATGATGACGAAATTTCAATCTTAAACCAGCAGAGCTTTAACATTCCAAAGAATGCTGTCAACCTAAGGACATTAGGTGCCAATAAAGTTGTTGAAAATATTATAGATGACGAATTAAATTCTCCCAACAATAATGACTTCCCTTACAAAAACGATATGTGGGTTTTAGTTAAATACGAGACAAAAAAGAAAGTGAAACATTATGTTGGCCAAATTATAAACATTGACCAAGATAATGTGTTGGAAATAAATTTCTTGCGAAAAATAACTAGATCAAGTAATTTTTTTACGTGGCCTAAAGTGACTGATAAAGATTACGTTACATTTTCATATGTTGTAAAAATTGTAAATGTGCCCAAGATAAATAGAAGGGGTCAATATATTTTTGAAGAGTTAGATCCATCCTGTATAGAATGAATCGTTCATAAAAATAAATGTGCAATCATAAAAGCCATAATTTTAATTTGATCATATAACTAAAAAAGTAATTGATGTAATGTGTGTGTTACTCTAAATATATGATTTTTGTGGATTTTTACTGCCTTTGACGCATTGCAAAGCATAATTAGTCTAGTAAATAAGCAAATTCTCACGTAGCAGTCTATAACATCGATGTTTAAGTACTAAGTATATATTTAAAGAGATTTTTTTTTGTTTGTCACACTGAACTAAAGCTCTGAATGTAAGGTACCTATGTAAAGTGTTATAAGGAGTTTGTGATCTCGGTTAGTAATATTTTTTTTTGTCAAAGAAGAATAAGAAGATCTCAAATATTGATGCTAATTATTAAAAGTCTGAATTACTTGTCAAAGTCAATGCCATTATGAAACTTAAGTAGATTTATTAAATTTGGTTTATTAAGCTCGTGATATTGTTGATTATTGTTTAACATAAACATAGCCTTGAGGTTTTCCCTTTGTCTGAACCAAAGCTCTGTATGTAAGATATGTAAAGTGTTAAAATTGTGTGTTAAAGATCTCAAATATTGATGCTAATTATAAGTCTGAATTACTTGTCAAAGTCAATGCCATTATGAAACTTAACTAGATTTATAAAATTTGGTTTATTTAGCTCGTGATATTGTTGATTATTGTTTACCATAAACATACCCTTGAGCTTTTCCCTTTGTCTGAACCAAAGCTCTGTATGTAAGGTATGTAAAACATTTTGTGTTATAGATTTCAAATTTTGATGCTAATTAAAATTCTGTATTACTTAGTCAATGCCATTGTGAAACTTAAGTAGATTTATTCTCAATTTGGTTTATTAAGCTTGTGATATGGTTGATTATTATTTAACATAAAAATAGCATTTTCGACACGCTGTGCCCTGGAATAATCATTACATTTTCAGCAAAATACTACCTGGTTTTTATTTATTCTCATTAATCTGCTCAACTCTATCATTAACCCATGTTATTTTCTCATTCTTCTGGTAGCTAAGTCTAATTACCCTGCCCATACAAATTTCTAAACGCCGTAAAATCAACGTTTTTGCTACTATTACATTCCCTCCTGGTCATTTAAAAAGGATTTTGTCCATATTATCGAATACCAATCGCAAAAAAAAAAAAAAAAAAATATATAACATAGCTAAAGTGGCATTTTTTTGAGAATCACCCTTAGCGGCTTAGGTAATTGAAAATTAAAAAGTTTTGACTTAAAAGTTTTTTTTATCATTTCGGATGCGTTTTGTTCGCACATCGACTTACTTGGACTGTCAGAACATTTCATCCGATTGTATAACAAAAATGAAGATTAATGTTAAAATTGTTAAATGCTGATTTTTATGAATTAAAATAAAGTTGTAAGATGTATTTCGTGTTTTTTACTCGATGCAATTCATTAATTGTGATGTTAAAAATTGAGCACTTTTAACGTTCTACGTTTTGTTAGCTGTCACATGTCACCTTAAGCTGTGTTCAAATGTCAAAACTCATTCTTCACATGTGGATAAAAAGCGATTTTCTCAATACGTATCAAACATACAAAAAGGGCTTTCCGAGGTAGTGAGGTGAAAATAACTATTCTGGCTTCTTGGATATAAAGTACCATAAAATAAATTGATAAATACTACTTTTAAATTACAATTACAATGTTGCTGCGACATATTGACCAGAATTGATAGGTATGCCGTTTCACACATCACATAGTCACAAACATCACATCACATCATAAAGTTCTAAAATTCTAAATACTCTTATTTACAAGAGAATGTTTAGAGGGTCTCCCTGGCGTGCGCCGTCCCATTGATTTAATATTAAATTGGTGATACGTCACGGCGTTCAGACATTAAAAAAAGTTTGTTCTTTTTCAATTTCATTGCAACTTTGAGAAAAGCACTGTACATCATAAATACATCGGCGTGAAAATGGATTGCCAGCAGCGAGAATTGCAGTACCATGCCGGGCATTCGCTTTGATGGGTTATACATGGTTATACAGATTATGTGATTTTACCCCAATTTGTCAGTATAATATGTCAAAGTCATAATTGAGTGGCTTTGGGCTTAAAACCGCTAAACTTCATAATACCTTATTCACTAATACCCCTAATTTTCAAATTACCATGGGCTCATAATACCTAAAATTTCAAATTGTCTCATTCTTAAAATGGACGAAATTCATTATGACTTTGACCTAAAACGTCATATTCTCTGAATACCTAAAAATTGAAATGCACAATTCCTGCAAATACCGAATAATAGAAATGACAAAATATTAAAATAACTCAAACTGAAAACACCTAAATGGCAAAATGCCTAATTTTTTTTCACGAGTGGTTATTTGAGAGAATGATTTGATATTGATATTATGACTTTAGTATAGTTCCTGTTCAACGTGCCAACTATAGAGTTTGTGCCAAAAGATTACCGTCGCGGCAGAAAAAGGAAAATTCGTCTGGGGGTGATTCTCAAAAAAATGCCACTTTAGCTATGTTATATATTTTTATTTTTTTTATTTTTTTTGCGATTGGTATTCGATAATATGGACAAAATCCTTTTTAAATGACCAGGAGGGAATGTAATAGTAGCAAAAACGTTGATTTTACGGCGTTTAGAAATTTGTATGGGCAGGGTAATTAGACTTAGCTACCAGAAGAATGAGAAAATAACATGGGTTAATGATAGAGTTGAGCAGATTAATGAGAATAAATAAAAACCAGGTAGTATTTTGCTGAAAATGTAATGATTATTCCAGGGCACAGCGTGTCGAAAATGCTATTTTTATGTTAAATAATAATCAACCATATCACAAGCTTAATAAACCAAATTGAGAATAAATCTACTTAAGTTTCACAATGGCATTGACTAAGTAATACAGAATTTTAATTAGCATCAAAATTTGAAATCTATAACACAAAATGTTTTACATACCTTACATACAGAGCTTTGGTTCAGACAAAGGGAAAAGCTCAAGGGTATGTTTATGGTAAACAATAATCAACAATATCACGAGCTAAATAAACCAAATTTTATAAATCTAGTTAAGTTTCATAATGGCATTGACTTTGACAAGTAATTCAGACTTATAATTAGCATCAATATTTGAGATCTTTAACACACAATTTTAACACTTTACATATCTTACATACAGAGCTTTGGTTCAGACAAAGGGAAAACCTCAAGGCTATGTTTATGTTAAACAATAATCAACAATATCACGAGCTTAATAAACCAAATTTAATAAATCTACTTAAGTTTCATAATGGCATTGACTTTGACAAGTAACTCAGACTTTTAATAATTAGCATCAATATTTGAGATCTTCTTATTCTTCTTTGACAAAAAAAAATATTACTAACCGAGATCACAAACTCCTTATAACACTTTACATAGGTACCTTACATTCAGAGCTTTAGTTCAGTGTGACAAACAAAAAAAAATCTCTTTAAATATATACTTAGTACTTAAACATCGATGTTATAGACTGCTACGTGAGAATTTGCTTATTTACTAGACTAATTATGCTTTGCAATGCGTCAAAGGCAGTAAAAATCCACAAAAATCATATATTTAGAGTAACACACACATTACATCAATTACTTTTTTAGTTATATGATCAAATTAAAATTATGGCTTTTATGATTGCACATTTATTTTTATGAACGATTCATTCTATACAGGATGGATCTAACTCTTCAAAAATATATTGACCCCTTCTATTTATCTTGGGCACATTTACAATTTTTACAACATATGAAAATGTAACGTAATCTTTATCAGTCACTTTAGGCCACGTAAAAAAATTACTTGATCTAGTTATTTTTCGCAAGAAATTTATTTCCAACACATTATCTTGGTCAATGTTTATAATTTGGCCAACATAATGTTTCACTTTCTTTTTTGTCTCGTATTTAACTAAAACCCACATATCGTTTTTGTAAGGGAAGTCATTATTGTTGGGAGAATTTAATTCGTCATCTATAATATTTTCAACAACTTTATTGGCACCTAATGTCCTTAGGTTGACAGCATTCTTTGGAATGTTAAAGCTCTGCTGGTTTAAGATTGAAATTTCGTCATCATCAGGCAACGTTTGGGCGTCCATTAAAGAGGATGCTGTTGTTGTATGTTGATCTTGGACATGGACGTTGACAACCGTCGTCTGATTATTGTAACCTCTCACCTCCTGGTTGGTTACATTGGCGCTGTCCAAGGAATTAAGTGCATCTACATCCAAAATGTTAGCAATGGAAAAATCAGCAGCAACATTATCAGCCAGTTCTTTATCACTAAAATCGACAAAGCTCTGAAGGTCTGGGAAATCAGTGCCAATCAATTCATCAGGCAAATCTTCCTTGCTTGATGCACAAAAAGCTTTCGATTTCTGCAAAGGAGCTACCGATATGTTATTTGACATAATCTTGCTATCATTAAGGTAATCGTATTCTTTATTTTCGTTTAAGTTCATTTCAGTATAATTGGTATCAGTCATCGAGATAGAAGAAACCAATAAATCATCTTTCATGGCAGAGCATTTGCGCGTGGGATTTGTTATAGGGTGATTTAGTGGTACAGGAACATTTTCCTTTTTGCACACATAAAATTGCCGAGGCATCGCAACTGGCACTTCAGTTGGTAATTTAAAACTTTCAATACAATTATCAAAATCTGTACCAAAAGTAATATCCGTTAAAATATTAATTTTCTGTTGTACTTTCGGAAATGCATTGACTTCTTTATTATGTCGTGTTTTTTCCGCAGTCACTTCTGTGCTTGACAAAAAATTTATATTATGAAATCCTAAATGCATGCCATGAGAGCACACTATAGGCTTATTAAAACAAGAGTCTTGGAGGCAACTAAGCTTTCTTAACGTAACTTGGTATCTTTTACTTTCATGCCATATCATTTGGTGAACTTTTTGGGTTCCATTGAATCGGCGAAGGTTGACTGGCAAAAGGAGATCTTTTTCTAATATGGCATGATCGAGGACTTCTTTTATTACAATATTTTCAATATTTGACTTTAAATGGTGAACAAATGAATCAAAATCCGCCACGTCTTGACCCTGTGAAACAACTCTATCAGCAGTGCGCTTTAAAACCGCACCAACACCATCAGGTGCACCTTTCCCATGTCCAGCCTCTGAATAATTCCACGTCACGGACTTTAAATTAGGAAAATTCCATTTAAGGGCCGTTACAACGAAATATATTTTATAGTTCCTATATTGGGATCCTGCAGAATCAGATACAAAATGAAGAGTATCAATGTGCGGCGAAATCACTTTAAGATATTCTAGTACGGGGTCCAAATGTGCCCAAACTGCCGCTGCGTCATGTCTTATATTAGGACTAACCGTTGCAAAACATTGCGTTTGTTTAACATTATTTTCAGAAAAATAATACAGCACGCATGTGTGTAACGAAATTTGTTTTTTGCTACCCCCAAAATGAGCTGCTTGTATTTCTCTGGTGTATTGGCATTTATAGTTTTCAGAAAAATCTATGTGTATGATTGCTTCGTTTGATTTTAAATGCTCTTTTAAGTTGTGTACTGCATGTTGCTGAGATCTCATGTTTATACAATGCTTTATAAAATTATTTACTGAACTTTCAAAAATGTCTATTGCTTTTTTTGGTTCAGTGACTAGTTTCTCCTTTTTAACCACTTTAATAACCTTTTCGATTCCATTATTTAAAATATTTTCCGTTTTATAAATCCACGACCAATAATTAAAGGGAATCGAATTATCAAACTCTAAATATGTAACACGGTTATTCATGCACATCTCACATTTACGGGATAAGCATTCAATATTATTTTTGTCACAACAGAATTCCCCTAAAACATCTTTACTACCAATCATTTTTCTGCTATGCAGTGCGGAAGTCTGGAGTTGAAAATTTTCATGTATAATACACAGACACTGCTCGGAAGGTCTCTGTGAAGCAAAAAGTACCCAAAATGGCCTCAGTCTGCAAAATGTGGCATAGCTTAACTTGTAGCTGTGAGTTGATATGAATGATTTGTAGACATTGTAAACTGAGTCGGTTAAATACCTTCGTTGTTTACGAATGCCATGTTTTTTCACAAATTCTTTCTTACCAGCAGCCATTGAGCTATTATTGTCTGATTCAAAAAATCGTATAACTTCAATTTTAATTTTTCTTGCAGAGACACGTGGTTTCGACCGCCTCCGGAATACGTTTTTAAGGTTGCCAAGGGCACCTTTTTGTTTCAGTTCAAGCTTGACATTATTTTCTAATGCAACTGATAACTGCTGTTTAGCTTTATTTGAATTCAACTCATTGTAAGACTTCAACAGGCCATCTCTAAGTGCTTGTTCATTGGGATTCATCTTTTCAAGTTTAGCAATCTTGTTTTTATAAGCATCGTTAATTCTCTTAATTCCATTTAGTTCTTTTACCAAGCTCGATATTTCTTTGTCTTTTTTATATCTCAGTCTTCGTAATTTTGAACTCGTAGACTCTGTGCAGTTGGAGGAGGTTGAGGCTAGGGATGGCGTTCGGTGTATTTCAATTTGAGGAGAAGATCTTGTTGCAATCTGATGTGGGACGTTTTCAACATCTATCGGATCGAGATTGATGTGACTTAAACTATGTGGCGGACTGGCTGGTGGACTATTGCAATTAATGAAGTGCATTGCTGCTACGATATTTTCCTTCTTGCGACGATAATAGGCGTTAAAATTGTTTCGCCATTTTTGTCTCTGAATTTTTTGTTGCTTTGGTGTCATTTCCTTAATTGAAACTACCTTCTTTTGTTCCTTCCTTTTTTGGTATTTACTTTTATTTTTTTCCTTATATTCTGCATATAACTCAGGGTTGGTTTTTATTCTTGCATATCTTTTTCTTTCGTTTTCCCTTTTTAGCGCCTTTCTTTCATCCGCGCTTGAAGCGCGTGTTTTCGGTTTACCCATGCTCCCTTTACCCTAAAAGCGAAAATGCAATGCAAATTTAAGCATAACCATGTAAATAAATAAGAAAAAAAAGGAATCGCAAAAAAATCTAATTCACCTGAACAGTGTTTAATAACTAAAATTTAACCTGTCAACACATCTCATTCACCTGATTTCTGTCTAATTCACCTGCCACCAGCAGGCAGGAGAATGAGACACAGGTTTGTTAGAAAACGACCGTTATTGCGTCATAACACAAAAACCGTTAAGAATCTATTCAAATTCGGTACAACCAGGTTAAAATAACAACAAACCATAACAAACAACACATCTATTATGAGCGATTTCCAAACTTATGTTGCACATTCTAGGTACAGGATATTTAGACTCACCCGTTACAAAATCCAGCATCGAACGTTTGAAAAATAATATTTCCTTAACAAAGCACAGCATGCACAACCAACTTCATCGGCCGTTCGCCCGAGACTGGCGGGCCCCAAATGAGGGGCGCGGGGTGACGTGCGATCATAGATTATGAATTTGTCAAAGAATAAATATACTGCAGGTGAATGAGTATATTTTTTATTCAAAAGTTAGAATCAATTTAGCAAACAAACTTTATTAATTGCTCAGTACAAAACCTGCAGAATTTGAATATAAGTATATCAACATTCTAGTAGCACTGAGTTTGTCACAACAGACGCAATGATAATTAAATGATCTATGTTTTCCTTAAATAAAAAAAAACTTGGAAGGTTAGGTTAATGAGAAAATGCCATTACAAAGTGATTAAAAAAAAATTAAAGGAACTTTACCCTAATAATGTATAAAGGCTTATCTATAAATAATCTATTTATATTGAAAAAAAAATTAAAATAACAATTCAGTTTTTTTTATAATGCATATATTAGCCTTGATTTATAGGCAGGTGAAAGCGTCATGTTTTTGAGAATCAGCCCTGGGTGGGTTAAGCTCGTAAAACACACTTTCCCGAAATGTAGGTATTTTGAGCTTTGGTTGTTTTAAGCATATGTTGTTTTGCCATGAAAGTGTTTTGAGTTTAGGCATTATGAGACTAAGCTATTTTGAAATTCGGCCATATTAAGGTTCCGGTGTTTTAACCCTTGGCATGCCTGGTGAACGAAAGTCACACTGTATGCCTGGTGGGTCTGACAAACCCGTAAATGTAAAAAAAAAAATACATATGAATTGTTTTTTTAACTTGTTGGTTTGTGTGTTTTTGGTTATTTTGTACATTATTTTTACTAGAAATAAATACAAGTCTTAATCCAAGAAACTACATAAGAACTTATTACATAAATAAAAACATTTGATATTTCCATCAACAAAAATAGACTCTCATGTCAAAAAACATAAAAATTAAACTTATACCTAAGATCAACGTCAGTCTTAGGTTTATTTAAGGCACTGATATATCATTGTGACTATTTATAAAATATATACTCGTATGTATATAAAATATATACGAAAAATAACGTAAATGTACTTAGCGATAAAATGTTACGCCGTATGCCTGGTCGGGTTTCTCAGGCCCGCGAGCACTTTACGCACGTCCAAATCGAAAGGGTGTTCGCGGCCGACTGCGGGAGCAGCGTCAAAACGTCGGGTAGTTCATGACGCGAAGCTACTCAGAAACGCGACGCGGTAAATTTAAAATTTCAAAAAATAACGACGGATTTTTAACACCCCGGGTCTGTCAGACCCTACCAGGCATGCCAAGGGTTAAGAAAAAAAATTAGGCATTCTGCAATTTAGGTGTTTTGAGATCAGGAAGTTTTGAGATCTGGGAATATTGATAAAGAGGTACAATGCAATTTAGTGGTTATAAGCCCAAAGCATTGAGTGTAGCGTACAGATGTAACCATCCGACCACATGTGCATGCAATTTCTCAGTACAACTGGTTTGACAGTTGGATTAGCAGCGCAACATGCCTCCAGACGATAGCAATTAATTATAGTCAGATTCTGATAAATTGGGGCTGACAAATTATGACCCATGATATACGATATACCCCATGAGAATTCAATATTTCTCTATGATTCGTTTCTCGGCAGCGGTGATAACCACTTGTTTTTATATTGCTGTTTGTTAGCTAAGTAATTTAGACTGTACCTACTCGTACTAAAGTGGTTATTACATTATCCAGAATTCAGTCGTCCTAACTAGGAAGCGAGGGAGGGGATAGGAAGGAAGCTCTTGATCACACTATACAGAATTCTGTCACTGAATCAGTTCCGTTCTAGTGAGAGAGAGCGTTAGACGTGGCGTAAGCGATGCCGCCGATATTATCAAAACAACAGAAAATTGGCGTTGGCGAAGCACTGGCAGTATCAACCATGTCAATAAAAAAAAGAAAACATGGGAAGGAGTATTTACTATTACAGTAGAATTATTCCTATTTGCGTCATTTGACAGCTGTCATCCCAGTACAGCTCTGTCATGTCGCAAATAGGATTAATTCTACTATAAGGAAAGGAATAGATTAACATTAGCTACGATTGCATTGGAACCGGATTTCCGTAATTATTTCCGTATGAATACAGAATCATTCGAGGAATTATTAAAGATGATAAATTTTGACGTTTCGGGCCTCGGGCATCTGTTCGCTGCCGCTCAAAGAGTACTATATATATACTGAGATAGAGTAGTCAGTCGTCTTTACCTTATAGCGACATCTATGTAGAAATGCGCGAACTAAGAGCGTAAAGCGGGCTTTAGACATGGCTAAATGTATCCATGTCTATAGCGGCCTTAATAGATATATGGGTACGCATAGCTGCGCTTGTATAATCGGTATATGAATGGATTGCAAAAAAATTGTACACAATTGACGAAAGTTGTCGTTAAACGATGGAAATAAATAAAGCGCACATTAAATTAAGGCCTTAGACTATGTACAATTTTATTGAAATCCGACCATGTATCCAATATGTAGGTATATAGATAGTATCACAATAACGATAAAAGAACAAATAACGCTAGTATTCTAAGTCATGAATAAATGTAATACTTATATACTGAACTCATGACAGGAATTGGAATATTACACATTTTTTTGCGTTTGGGCATGATAAAATCACATACATAATCGTTATAAAGGAAAGCCATTCATAAAATTGTTAATTATTTATTGGAGAAAAAAATATTAGAAAAGAAAAAGGGTCATTATTTTATTTAGGTAGGTACGTACCCAAACGGGACGCCTGAATATTGAATAAATTATTTTTATATTTAACATATTCTTAGAGATCTTATATTATTCTTAGAGATCGCCTTATCTTTTAACACTTACTCATTTATATTCTATAAGTATTGATTAAGAATCGTATAAAATATACTTACCTAGGTACTTTAAACATGAAAGACATCATAATTAGTATCTAACCATTACCGTCTCTCATCTCGTCATAGAAAATTACTTCTGCTTTACCTAACGAATCTATGTAGTGGCTTACACATTTGGGAACATATCATTAATTCTAGTGTGCTTATTTCGAAGAATTTTTATATGTATTTAATGTCATACCTTATAATAATATAAAAGGTAATATTTAAGATTATACAATTTAGTCACGACTTAAGATTTCAAATCTTTATGTTCATTTAATAGTAGAATGGCCCAAACTAGCAACTAAAATAAATCTCATCTGCAGAGACATTCTTATGTAACACTTTTTCGTGGGCATAAGAATATTAACATTACCTAATGAATTATAACATTAATACAGTCTATCTGCTATTAATAAAACATATTCAACAAAAAATTATCCTAAATATGTATAAAAAAACAGTTTTTACTTTCTAAAGTGTATAAGTAGATAACAAACATTCATTAACTAAATTAAGTTCGCGAGATTTCCCCAAATAACGTATGTGCACTGGGACCCCATGGACCAACGCCGAAGGGTACAAAGTTTCACTCTTTGTCTCATATATACTATGTTTCAGATTTTATAAGTTCTTTTAGATGTAATCTGTCAGAAGTGCTTGCATCCGTCATAAACTCCAAGGGGCAAAGACACACCATCATATTTTTTGTCATCATCTCTGACAATACCAGTCAGCTCAAGAAGATCAGGCACATTGATGGTGGCAACGGACGGGTGGATTATATAATTGTGTCGCATTGAAAAGCGGCTAGCACTTTTTTGGCAACATAGTCCATGGTGACCCAGTTCACCTCCGTGGCACATGGAAATATGTGTGAGGTGCGTATTGTGACCCTGAGCCGCAGGCCAGTCTTCTGCAGTCGAGGGAGGTCAGATCCAGGAAGGTACCTGTATTTGGAGAGGGATCCAACCCTCAAAAGTCTTGTGCTATCTATACGTGTACTGCGGCTCAAAATAAATTTGTACGTCAAATCACTTTAAATGGGACGATCCCAGTTTCTTTGAGATTTTGGGTTATCTGGGAAGTCTGGGAAGCTTCTTTTCGCGATGTCAAGATGAAATCTGAAAACAAAATGCATTTTTAAGAGAGTATTCACGAGATGCCGGGGCATGCCTATATGACCAGTCTGCACTTTTTTCTTGGGTCAAACCTGCACGGCTATCATGCGATTTTTCTCTCTCTCTTTCATATTAGAACACTTAGAACAAGACATATAGTGCGAGAAAAATCGAGAGTATATCGCGGCCGTCGCATGATAGACGTGCAGGCGTACGCCACAGACAATTTGGCGCGAAACGACGTTTGTCTATGCGTAACGCACACAATGACGTTTCATATAAATTCAACGTAATTTCATTGATTGATCGCACACCGTTTTATATAGGTACGTATTTAAATCTGACAACATCTTGCTAACATGACGAAATAAGTAATAATTAAATAATAAAATTTGTTGTCGAATGCTGTTTTAGCAATTGCAATTCGTTGTATGAAACTTAAAAGCTGTGTATTATTATTGTTTATCTTTTCGGTCCAATAGTGGGTTTGATGGATATGATAGTCAGTTTCACGTTTCACTGAGTCGGGTAACCTACAAGTCCTACAACCAAGTATCGTAGCTTGTAGCTCTAAGCGAGGAACAGAGATACATTTTAGAAGTGTTATGGCATGGCCTGCATTCACTTTGATTAGTAATTAGTGCGAGTTCATACATTTGCTGCGAGTGCGAGTAGTTTTTGTATGGACTCGCACTAATCAAAGAAAATACAGGCCCTTACCCTAGCTTTGCTGCTGACCAGATGTAATGATCTATTGCTCTCGGAATCGATTGTTACTATGTAGGTATACGGCCGCGGCGTACGCCTTTTCACTTGCGTCGGTAAACTCTTGTAAATAAATCGGTCCCTTGATTAGATTAGATTAGATTATTTTATTTCATTTTGAAAATTTACGTGTCATTTCATAAAATTAAAATAGAATGGATTCACAAGAAGATCGTCAGCGTCCTTGGATCTAGGTATGTGTCTAGGTATAGCTAGGTTTTGTAACAAGTCAAGGCTATCTATCCATTCGCGCCATGCTCTATTTAGGTGATCGGGTATCGTTCGCAAGATGCTCTCCATAAATATATTATAAATATATAAAACGCTAAATACTGCGCTAGTGACTTGTCGCTTAGTAGGTACTTTGAGCCCTTTTACTACGTCTGAGGGTGTATTCTGTAAGTTCAGGTTAAAACCTAAGCTATCCGTATGGTGATTCCATAAGAGTCCTAAAGTACGTTCCTGATCTGACATGCCTGATGGAAGCCATGATGGAAGTTATTTAAAACAGCGGGTTCGTTAGGCGCCCATCCACACAGTGCGAACGAAGCTTTTTTAAATACTTTATCCATATCGCTAATCGTTCTTTGCGCTTGCTCTACTGCGTAGAATGCGCCTAGAAAGTCGTGTGTACCGTGTTACCTACATAAAAGTTCCTTTCCGCGAGTCTAGCTATTTCGGGGTAATGTGTCGCGATAGCCGTTTGCGTTTTTATTCTTAACGTATATGTATAGCCGTTGCTGAGGCTCTAGTATAAGTTTTACCGAAACAAAACTTTACGATCGCGTTTGCGTTTTACTCTCAATTTGTATGGGATTTGACAGCTAAACACAAACGCGGTCGTAACGTTTTGTTTCGGTAAAACTTATACTAGCTAGAGCCTCTGGACTGGCAGCGCTACCGAAGATTAACGATGTCATCCTGTACGTCTGTGGAGGTGAATCTCTATCGTCCCCGCGCTATAAAAATCGTAAACTATCGCTATCTTTTTCCATCATCTTTAATTGTGTAAACATTTATTTGATGTCCGAGATGTTCTTTGTCCTCTCGAAATCGTATAGGAACTCCGAACAACGATTAGATCAGGTCAGGTCCCAAAAGAATGGCGTCGTACGACATGCTGCATCGTGAACTAATCTCATTTTACAAGCTTTTATTTACTTTCACCTGTCCCGTTGTCTGTCTGTCTGTCTGTAATCAAATCTTGCAACTAAAATTTGATCCACTTCCCGGTTTCCGATTGAGCTGAAATTTTGCATGCATATACGAGTATATATAAATCGCGTGACAATGCAATATTATGATGACGTGGAGCTGATCTGATGATGGAGCTGGAAGGTGGCCATAGGAACTCCGTAATAAAACCACATAACCCCATCGAGTTTTGGGCTCGTTAGAATCGTCTCAATGAGTAGTTCATGACGGTATACAGAAAAGTACAGTCGGTGATAAAAGCTTGTACCAAAAATGAAATTTTTGACAGAAACTTATTACTTATTACTACCTACTTATTAGTAAATAAAAAATTACTTTCACCTTATGTGTATGTTTCACTTTTTAACTTTCTACCAAAAAACTACAATACAAATACAAGAAATGTAAGAAAATTATCACAAAAAATGTTGTTCATTACAAGCTTTTATTTACTTTCACCTGTCCCGTTGTCTGTCTGTCTGTAATCAAATCTTACAAGTTAAATTTGACCCACTTCCCGGTGACCTATTGAGCTGAAATTTTGGGTATAAGTATAGTTTGGATGACAATTCAATATTATGGTACCATCGAGCTGATCTGATGATGGAGACAGAAGGTGGCCATGGGAATTCAGTATTTAACCGACGTAACCCCGTTGAGTTTGGGCTCGTAAGAATCGTCTCAATGAGTAGTTGATGATGGTATACCTACAGAAAAGTACAGTCGGCAATAAAAGCTTGTACCAAAAATGATTTTTTTGACAGAAACTTGTTTCTTATGAAATACCGGGAAGTGTGGCAAATAGAAAACGCGTGGCGAGGCCGGGATCGTGTCGACTTTCTCGGCGAAACCTTGGTTTAAAAAGTCGTTCATTTGCCTATTTTATTCGGTCTTAAGTGCAGAATCGCTCTCTTCTTTTCTCTAACGAATATAACCGTTTCAGCGCGTGCTACATATTTTCGGGTAACGTTTCGTTGTCCGTTTTCCATAACAATCCTGCCTCAAACCTGTCCTGTCCGGGTAAACGTTTAAACGTATTTTCTAATATTTGTACAGCTCTGTATCCTCAGGGTCATTTGTTCGCTTGCGCGTCTCGATATTTAGTGATTCTATACTAAAATGTTCGCGTATCAAGGCCAGAGCTGGGTCTTGACTGTCGTACGTAGCCTTAATGTGATTGACCGACCCGTACAACCTGCGAGGTCTCTCATTCACTCCGTGGAGTACCTTCCCATCCTAGACGAGTTAGGGATGCGCAGGGGTGTTGTTTACCGCCTTCAACAATCTACAGCGATCGCGGCGCCCGCGTTAATTACACCGCCCATCGTGCCTAGGTCGCCTAGATTGGGACCCAAGTTAAACTGTTCGGCGACGATCGCGATATCTGTAGTGACGCCTACTAAATTTACGCCTAACGTACTCGCGCCTACGGCTTTGTCGCGAGAGGTGACCGTCCCCCTTGTATTCGCGATGGCGACTGCTTGGGGCGTCGGACCCTTTGTAGTCGCATTAATCTGTTCGGCTACGATCCCTACGATCGTGTTATCTGTAGTGACGCCTACTAAATTAGCGCCTAACCCGTTCGTGCCTACGGATTTGTCGCGTGAGGGCGCCGTGCCTCCTAATTCACGTCTACTAAATTAATCGCGCCTAAATTATGACCGTTAATTGAAACGGGATTCCCGCGCGCGCCTGCACCCGTGTTAAAATCGCCTAATTCATAGTCTAGCGGAAGACTATGATCCGTGTCGCTCGAACATACCGGCGTGCTCAACGATGCCGTGTTGGTCGTTTGCTCCGCGGTGTTGGTACCAAGGCTCCAAGTATGAGTATCTTGCGACGTAGAGGTGTCGTACGACGACGCGCCGCTGGTGCCTTTGGATCCTTCACCGCTGGTCCTCTCCTCCTCTTCTGTGTCATCTTCTTTTAGATACAATAGGGGCGTAGACACTAAATAAAATAATCAATAATGTCATATTTTGTCGAAAAAGGATAAAAAATGTAGTCAAATGGAGAACAAATCAACGCAAAAGGTTAAGTAATCACGAAGTTATAAGTGTCCAACGTTTTAAGAAGGGGTATGTTCTGTCCCTTTTTCGCAAAACGCAACTTCATTTGAAACGTTGACGCTGGAAGAATGTGACGTCACAGAAGACGGCAACGTGCCGCGCTGCATCGTGTTCGGCGGGGCCGTCGATGCGGCGCCCCGGCAGCATCCTGTAATGTGACGTCACACACCGTTTGCGTTTTCTCTCTCTAACAAGCAATATTAAAACGGTTGTAGCTTCGTAATTCTTTGAGATATCTGAATGGGATTTTCGTAACTAGGCATTTTTTTTGCCTTCTTTCTTTTGGAGTAATAATAATTTTCGAGTCTACACCCGTATTAGTATTTAGTGTATAAATCAAGAAAAAACTAAAATATTATGCAATGTCGGTCCAGTTTTCTAGATACACCAACTGCAAAAATAATCCCATATAAATATATGCGATTACAAAGTTACCTACATTGAATGGGACAAAACATTAAAAAGCAAGAATGGGAGTGCATTCATAATTTGTATGGATTGATAACACAATAACCTACAAAAGGAAGTGAGATCCCATTAAAAAAACATTCAATGTAAAAAGAGGCCAAGTCTCGAAACTCCAAAAAATTGTGAGATATTTCGTAGAGCCAAGTCTCAGGCATTCTTATTTACCTAATCTTTATTTGCTTGCTAAATAAAATTTTGAGACTTGGCCATTTTACATGGAATGTTTTTAAAACCTTATACATATACCACATCGCACACAACCGCCACGACGTAGAAATCTGTTGCTTCGCGCCATGGTTTTTTTTAACCCGTCATTATTTAAGACGTACCTACCGATTCCAATGATAGTGATACTTCATAAATAATGAGTATGACCGATAAATTGCAATATTTTTCAATTTCATAAAAACGCTATTGTACGATCATAATAGATAAACAAGTTTCTGTCCAAAAAAACATTTTTGGTACAAGCTTTTATTTTATTAGCTCATTGAAACGATTCTAATGAGCCTAAACTCAACGGGGTTACGTCGGTTAAGTACTAAATTCCCATGGCCACCTTCTGTCTCCATCATCAGATCAGCTCGATGGTACCATATAATATTGAATTGTCATCCAAACTATACTTATACCCAGAATTTCAGCTCAATCGGTCACCGGGAAGTGTGGCAAATTTAACTTGCAAGATTTGATTACAGAAAGACAGACAACGGGACAGGTGAAAGTAAATAAAACAACATTTTTTGTGATTATTTTCTTACATTTCTTGTATTTGTATTGTAGTTTTTTGGTAGAAAGTTAAAAAGTGAAACATTCACATAAATGAATGCGTCATCCCTGAATTATACGAAAATGATACCAAGCTTGACCTTAGTAATAGTTAAAGCAAAGACGCGTAATTCAACGTTGGAAAGGCAACCGGATGGCTCGCGGTATTTGAGCTCCCGAAGTGATGTGGAACCGCCCTGTGCAACCCGAAATGAGCCAACTGTGACTGGTTCGGAAATAAGAGGGGGGTGGTAAAAAAAAAATATCGCGAGGCAACCGGATGAAACGCGGTAGCCTGTGTATACGCTGTTTATATAATGAAATTGTTATGCCATCCCTCCGAGTGCGACCGGAGCCGAGTAAGCAAGCGAAGAAAAAAAATAAAAAAGACCGGGTTGCACTCCGGGAGTGCCGGCAGAAGTGAAAACGCAATAACATTGTAGCAGTTTTTCGATCAGGTCACGTGACATCTTACGTTGTCACCCTAAAAAAGAATTTGACGCAAATTTATAAACAATTATCATTTATTTAGGCGGACGGCCCGCGGGCGCGTTGGGTGCGACGGGCCGCCGGCTCCGGGCGGCGGCAAACACAATACCAATTTGTTTTTGCCATTGCCAAATATTTTTCAAAGCTTTATCTCTTTAGGAATAACGTCGAAATTCGAACTATTCGAATTTGCACAGCAGACGGCGGTGGCGACCAAAATATCAATTTGTTTTTGACGTTGGTAAATATTTTTCTAAGCTTCTTCGAATTTTCTCAATAGCAAAACAGTGAAGGACGCGTTGGTATTATTACAAATTTATTTGCAGAATATGCTATTGCAAAAAGTGTTTAACGGCTTTATACTCTTACGAATAGCGTTCAGTTTTGAATGAAGTTGAATCGGCTAGCAGCAAAAAGTGACCTCCTTCACATCTGACGTCACAAAACTATGTCGCGTATTTAACAATTTTTCCCCATCCCAAAAAGTGCTCAGCGCCGCTAAAGAAGTTTTCACTTCAAAAATTGGCAGGCAACCGCTTGAAATTTGGCATGCTTGTTCTTCATCACACACCGGGCCGGGAAGGATGGCATTTTTTTTCCAGGGTCTGTTTGTGATGAAGAACAAGCATGCCAAATTTCAAGCGGTTGCCTGTACCTAAGCATAAAGGACGCATCTGACTACGAGTCTCATAGTCAGATGCGTCCTTTTTGCTTAGGACGGCAGAATCACTTCGGGAGCTCAAATACCGCGAGCCATCCGGTTGCCTCTCCGACATTGAATTACGCGTCATTGCTCTGAATATAATAGTTATGGATAGGCAGAAATATTCAAAGTCCCAACCTCAGGAGGACGTGCAATGTGCCTTAATTAATTGTATCGATTAAGTGTAGCGATTCGGAGGGAACCTTGGCAACAGACTGCGGATACCGTACCTGCTTTTGCAACTGGTGAGAACTGGGGGTGATTGTTTTTTTCGGTGGCTTGCAAAAAAGCGGAACTTAAGCTCGAACCTGAAAATCAAAGCTTTGCATGAGAATATATTGATAACCTAGTATAAGGGTGTTCTTCTAAGAATATGAATAATTTACAAAAGAATAATTGCTATGTCTGTAAATTTCTCCAACAAGGGACCACGCGATATATTTATACATTTCTGTCTTTGTTCTGTGACACGGGGCTACGAGTATTCAAACTACAGAATAAATAATAGTACATTCGACTACAAAGAGATCGATACGGTCAACGTTACAAAAATATGTATACACGACCTTAATGTTAAGGTAATAAAGTCGTGTATACATATTTTTGTAACTTTGGCCGTATCGTATCCATCTCTTTGTAGTCGACTGTACTACGTACAGAAGGTTCTCTGTTAACAAATCCCCCCTGTATTACAAGCATTTTGCCTGTAAAATTGTTCATTATTACAAATATCTCATCAAAACTGCAGTTGTAGACTACAAGTTACAAATGACGTTTTTAATTTCACAAGTACCTATATTTTTACAAGTATATTCGTGATCTTGTTTATCAAAGAAATCTTTGTAAGTTACTACTTGTAAAAAATCATGCAAAAACCTTAGAGTGCCCGGCGACCCTCCATTCCGTATTACAAGTTAACGAGTGTCGGGCTCAGTATTTTAAATATCAATTTTTAAATCGATTATCTTTTTAAAATGTGGTCAAGCGACGACGAAAACGACGGGACCTAGGCAATATAAGCCAAGAATTGACTAGGCCATATAGAGGCGACCTACGAATTCAATGAAAGGTTTCGTCTGAAAGCGGAAAAAATGGAACACTTAATTGTTATTTTGGGCAACAATTTAAAAAGAAACACAAACAGAAACAAGGCATTGTCACCGAAATTGACGTTACGATGCGGTTTCGGACATGCATATGGTGTTACCAAAGGAAGTGTATGCAATGCAGTTCAAGTGTTGTAGCGGCTGTCAATACTGTGTTTGAAGATTACGTCAAATGGCCGAATAATAAGCTCCTGCATAAAAATATGGCATATGGCAAAATGTTGTTGTATGTGTTGGCCAACTAATGTTTCGGTACTTACCAAAGTAGATCTTTTTAAGTTTGAATAAAAGGTGTCCCGAACATAAAGTGTAGTCTTTTCCTGCAGGTACCCGACCAAGCGACTGACAACAAATTAAAACATTTTTCCATTCTTCTATTTTTTTGTCTTTCGACAATCTATAGAGGCTGACTAGACCTAATTTGGTGAAACTATTTGTTCTAGCACACCAAATAAAATATATGTTAATATTCACCATATTTCAAAGACCGTGGAAGAGCTCGATACGTAATTGGACGAAATCGGCTCGATAGAAAATAATTGCAAAGATTGGTCTTAAAATCACATTAAACGGTTCTATGTCTTTATTTTTTTCACGTATGGGTCTGCAATTAAAAACATGAAGTCAACATATTCATACCTAAACCGCTATCGAGTCTTATTTCACAAATAATCCGTCCTATTTTTATTTCAATATTTATGTAATATTATCTTCAAAAACCGGGCCGCCCAGTAACACTCGCTCTCGTTTACTCCGATACAAATAGACAGTGTGCGCGCTATCCAAAATCCTCAAGGGCATTTTGGTGTTGACAGCGTCTTTACTAGGGATTGAAAACCGGGTACCCGGGTAACCGAAAAACCGGTTAACCCGGCCTATTTAGGCTCGGTTAAAAACCGGTTTCAAAAGTCAAAAACCGGGTTTAAAACCGAAATATTTTATTTTATTAAACGACTTATTTTCTTCGGTTTCCACGACTGTAACATATCAAAAAAAAATATTAATACGGATTATATTGCGTAAATCCATTATATGAATTTTTGGCGTGTTACTTTACGTTTTTCTTTTAACATTTACGTTTTTCTCAGTCTTCCCGTGACATAATCTAACACATAAAATATAGCTGCTATTCTTGCCATGTACCTGCAGAGTTAAAATATTGCACTCCACTCCACCACTGGGCGTGAAGCGTGGCACGGAAACCAGATCAAAAAGAAAATTATTTTATTATCTAACGATTTTGTTTTAGAAAAGCTCTGATGTTAAAAGAATTATGCTAGTTTTTTTCTTGGTTTAGAAACTATATTTCATGTTGATGAATTATAGCATTTAAAATTTAAATCACTGTTACTTTAATAAATGTTTAATTACCCAGTTTCAAATAATGTTTAAGTATATTATATTATTTTATATGTAACTGTCAAATGTTTTAACGGAAATTCTAAAGTGACGACTGACTTGGCTTAAAAAAGCTGATTTGTTTGCTCTTTGTTGATTACCTACCTTACTGTGATAATATAAAAAACCATTCTACACAATTAAATTAAGCCAGTCAAACCAACTGCCACATGAAATTATGATATTTCATTAGCAAAATTTTTGTGTTATTAACATTTATTAAATGTCAGAAACCGTCCTGTAAATTACATGAAGTATCGTTGAGAACAGTAATGCTCATGTATGGTCCAAACGGCTTAATAATGCGACAAATATAATTTGTCGAAAACCGGTCAAAAACCGGTAAAACCGGTTACCCGGTTTTTGAGCCTAACGTTTCGGTTAAAAACCGGGTTTCGATTTCGGGCGGTTTTTACAAACCCTAGTCTTTACGCACCGAATAAAATGTCCTTTTTATCGCGTATCATTTGGAGGACAGTTATTTAACCATCATTTCGAGACATTTTCTAAAGTTATTTATAAATCTCAATAATCAGCCGCTAATGAATACTTGTCCAATTATAGTTTCAATAGACGGGAAATGAGCGGGAAAACGATTTCGTCGCTACTACTTTTATTGACCTTTTCATATCATGCATATAATAATAACAATATAATAATCAATAAAAAAACTAAAGAAAATTTTTTTAGAACTTACAAGTGGAATTTACAAGTGTCCAATTTTACAAACCTTGTAGGTTTTTTTTTATAAACATAATTTACACGAAGTTGTAAAAATTGCCTTGTAAAGTGTAACTTATGAACGTGTACACTTGTAAGTTTTGATTAACAGGGCACCTGCAGCAGGGCAGGGGGGCAGGGTACCCATGCAGGGGCGTACGAAGGGTACCTAAGTAAATACCTACTTGGCGCCCGGGGCAAATACCAAAAAGATGTGCCCCTGTGTTAATTTGTGTTATAATAGTTTTTTGTTTTTATTTACTTAACTTACTTTTACGTTTTGGTTTACAGTGGTGAAGCGAGTACCAAAACACATGTAAGCTTTTTATTGAATCCATAACATATGTAAGTTTGTTTGTGTTAACTGCTACAATCTCACAGCCCTGCACGTCTAGCACACGACGGCCGCGACATACTCGATTTTTATCGCACTATACCTCTTGTTCTAAGTGGTCTAATAAGTGAGAGACGGATAGTGCGAGAAAAATCGAGAGAGCTCGCGCGCCGTCGCGTGCTAGCCGTGCAGTTCTTTGAGTTGTAGAACTTGCGAGCCTGTCTTAATTAAGTTTTTTATGTCTTCAAATGAATCGGCAAAAAAAAAATGAACTCGCTTCCAAAATTTCACGAGAATCGGTTTAGAAATGTGACCAGTACGTCTAGCCCAACTTGCTGCTCAGTCGCTTCGCGCGCGATTGAGCGTCTCCCGTCTCACTCGCACCGTGCAAGTTAGAAAAAGGAGGGTAGATCTTTCTCGACTCGCGTCGCGGCGCGGCGTCAGTTGTACTAGCCCCCCTGTTGACGAGAACAGCCGGACAGCGGGACATCCAGAAATTGGAATTTTGGCCCAAACTGAAGCATAGGCCAAGCCTGAACTTCGTTCGCTCTCGCTTGTTCGATAATCGATGGACGATGACATGTCCGTCACAAAGTGTGAAAAAAGACAAAGTATTAAGAACAGGACAGGTTTTTACTAACCTTTTAACTGAAGTGTTGGCACTGCAATATTACTCAGAATTTGCCTGCCTGTTTTCCAAAGTGCAGGTGACAGAGACGACGGTATAATTGTTCACATTATGTTCAAGGACCAAAATGCTTCCCCCATTGGCAAATGTCTATGTTCGAAATCTGTTCGGATCCTTCCTTGAGCTTGGAAACTTGTGCAGGGTAACATTGTCGTCACCTTTAAAACAATATATACTAGCGACCCGCCCAGGCTTCGCACGGGTGCAAATCTGTAATTCAGCCAGCGTTTGCAATGTAAGCGCAAAAAAATGACTATTTACGACATCACATTAGTAACCTCTAAAATTATCAGTGTTTCTCTACTATAGTATGCATGTATTATACATACACCTTTCTCTTGAATCACTCTATCTATTAAAAAAACCGCATCAAAATCCGTTGCGTAGTTAGATCTAAGCATACATAGGGACAGACAGACAGCGGGAAGCGACTTTGTTTTATAATATGTAGTGATACTCTATAATAATAATAATAAATAAATAGTAAATATTAGGGGACAATCTTACACAAATCGACCTAGTCCCATAGTAAGCTCAATAAGGCTTGTGTTATGGGTACTAGACGACGATATATATAATAGATAGAAATACTTAAATACATAGAAAACATCCATGACTCGGAAACAAATATTCATGCTCATCACACAAATATTTGCCCTTACCGGGATTCGAACCCAGGACCTTCAGCTTCGTAGGCAGCGTCACTACCCACTAGGCTAACCGGTCGTCAAAATGCAACAACTCTATAGCTTTAATAATGTATAATTATCATCATCATCCTCCTAGCGTTATTCCCGGTAATGCCCCTAAACGAGCCTGGGGTCCGCTTTGCCACCTTATCCCAAGATTTGGCATAGGCACTAGTTTTACGAAAGCGACTGTCATCTGACCTTCCAACCCAGAGGGAAAACTATAATACCTTATTGGGATTAGACCAGTTTCCTCACGATGTTTTCCTTCACCGAAAAGCTAACTGTAAATATACCGTACATAAATTTCCGAAAAACTCATTGGTACGAGCCGGGATTCGAACCCACGACCGCCGCTTGACAGAACCACTAGGCTATCGTAGCTCTGTAATAATGTATAATTATAAATACTAATATTATATCAATACATACCGGACGTTGACGCTTCACCATAAGAGATTATGCCTTTTAAAATGCTCCTCTCCTGGAGAATATAGCTGTGATAAAAAAATATGATTATTCTCATGCTTATGTCTCGTATGCAATCCGCCATTGGACGTTCGGACGCGTTAATAGACTGTTAGATAGTGGATATATAGCTTTAGAGCAGTACAACAAATCCCTACAAACGTCTCATGTGACGCACTCACGCAGACACGCGACACTGATTCGTTCACTTCGCTCGGTCGTTCAACTAAAGTACAAGTCGAAGTAGTCGGTGGTACCGGAAACATAGAACATTGGATATGGAGCGAGAGATACGGCACTATCCATACTAATATTATAAATGCGAAAGTGTGTATGTTTGTTTGTTTGTTTGTCCGCCTTTCACGGCAAAACGGAGCGACGAATTTACAAGATTTTTTTAAGTGGAGATAGTTGAAGGGATGGAGAGTGACATTGCTTACTTTTTGTCTCTTTCTAACTCCGCACTTCCCTAAAATGGGGGGTGAAAGTTTGTATGGAGCTACGATAGTCGCGGGCAGAAGCTATAGTCTAATATATACTGTACTGTGCCTCAGGTTGCGCTGCCCCCCTATTCTGTAACTGGTTTTAAGCTCACCTCAACGCTCACCAACAAATATATCTTGACATCACTCACTGACACACTCGACGGTAATTATGCACATATGTGTCATCTAGGACCAAAATGTTTCCGCCAATGGCAAATGTCCATGTCCGAAATCTATTCGGGTCCTTCCTTAGGTTTGGAAACTTGTGAAGGGTTACATTGTCTTCACCTATAAAATAATGTAGGTATATACTCTATGTACCTTTATTATATATAGGTACTACAGGAAATCAAAGTAAACTAATATTTCAATAGGGAGAGAGAGAGAGAGGTAGCTTTGTATGTCTAATTGCTGAAAACATTAAGAGTCCGCAGCAAGCTCGATTCTTCATACAAACGTAGTTACGTCCTTACTTTAATATAACATGTCACATTATCATGAAATTCTCTAAATATAATGAGGTAAGATATATCTAGGGCTAAAACTAGTTTATGACTCTTAAAATGTTAATAGAAAGAAAATAGAGCGAGTACAAGTTTTGCATTTTTAGACCCCAGAAAGTTGTTCAGTTCGGCGGCCTACTACGACCAAAATATAGTTTAGATTGAAGTCAAAACCTATTTCCGGTGTCGATTAAACTATGCAGTTTGAAAAGAAAAAAGATTTATCAAAATTGATCTTGTAGTTTTAAAATGAGAGCGTAACTACGAAAACCTTAAAATAAATTACAAAAATTTGATGCGAAACTGCAGCGAATTACTCTAGCGCGGGGAACGGTCCGGGGGGGGGGGGGGGGGGGGGGGGGCGGTACGCACCGCCCTTATCATAGCTACTCCTTGCCGTGCGCTTAGTTTAGTGACAATAGTGACCCATTTGCTGTGCGCGGGAGCGACGTATTGTTTTGGTGAATTATCTTCCTACGATAATCGCGGTCAATTCACGACTTGGACTGATAAAACGGATTTGATTTACCTACCTATCCATCATCATCCTCCTTGTATCCATCCCGATAATAAGTAATAGTACTTACTACGAACCTAAATTAAGGTATTCACCAGTGTATTCGATATGGACTACAGGATGAAAATAGACCATTTTTTTTGCCCGACTACGACAGAGCCGAAAGGATGTGACTGATATGATTTTAGCAATCTGTTTGTATTAACGTGCTTTCCACCGTAGCGTATGCTACTGAACCGACTTTGATGAATGAGGTATCAATCGATTCGAAATTATGCTCCGGGTGACAGTAGGTTACCTTTTGTATGAATATATAAAGTTTTTTTCAGTTAGTTTTCCGTAGTTGGAATACAGTTTGTTGAAATTTTTATATCCCACTGGTTTACCTGTGCCTTGCAATGGGCACGCCGCCGCCGCAGCCGCGCTGGCAGCACGTCATCCATCAGGGGCGGCTTTACCTATACCTGTGCTGCAGGGGGTGCGTTGCACCCGGGCTCACGGTCCTAGGGGGCGCCGAGCAACACTCACAGGGCGCCACTCGCCTTGACTCGGGCACTAGCGCGCGCTAGGGGGGGTGCTAGAGGGCGCTACGGTAATGATTGCACCGGGGCGCAACATGGGCTAGCGACTCCTCTCATCATCATTATCATCATATCAGCCGAAAGACGTTCACTGCTGGACATAGGCCTCCCCCAAAGAGTGCCAAACCTACCCACGCCGCGCCTTCCGGTACGCCGGAGACGCGCCTCTGCATCCATACTAAGGTAAACGTCCACTGTTTCGGCATGTTAAGCCTCTTACGAATTAGTATTTTTTTTAAGACAATACAGAACATGATATCGCATTGAATTTTTTTGTGTGATGAACATTGATATCTTGCCTATTATTTAATGCAAGAATTATATAGTATAAGTTTCAATAACTATTTTTTTATAATTTATTTGTAGACCTCGTATTTGAACCCCATTTCGTGATAAAATTTGGCTCTGCTCCTAAGTTTGTGAGTTCTTGGCCCCTGTTTCGGCATAAAGTTTTCGAGTGCCAGGTAGTAAGAGAAACATTTTGTTTGTGAACCCTCATTTGTTATTTGATATTGAACAAGATTATTGAAAAGGTAATTAACATGATTATTGGAAAAATCCAATAGGGGGTCTGGATAAAACTCGGTATTTAAAATCCCGGGACATTTTTTCTTTCTCCAGGATGTTTTTTATGAAATGTAAGGTTAAATAACTTATCCATTAGTACAGGGTCACCTTTTCAAAAATGTGTCTCACATAGGTTACCTATCTACGAGTATATTAACCAAAACTGTTTAACGTAAGATAAATATCTAGGCAAAACCTTTTGGACGTGACATGTAGGTATCTGTAAACGATATTCTGTTTAATAGGGTATAAAGATACCTTTCACTTCTTAAAAAAAAAACCCTTAAAAATAAAGAAAGTCCCGGGGATAGCAAGTCCCGGGATATCTAATGTTAAAAATAATAAATATCGTCAATCATTTTCGTCAATATTCCTTAAACGTATCTACCTAGTTAGATATAAGTATGTATTGATTATCTACGATTGATTAGGTAACCTAAGATTAAAATCTAGACAATGTTGTATGGGACACACGACACCCTTTTGAAAGAGCAATTCTATACTGTTTAATAGGGTAGAAAGTAAACTTTCATTTAATAAAAAATATCCCGCAAAAATAAAAGGTTCCCGGAATTTACCCAGGCAACACTATTCCATTATATCGATGCACATGTTACCTCTTCAAGAAGAATATCAAATAACAGACGAGGGTACACATTTGATCTGTGTGTTTGCCTACCCCTATAGATTTCTCTGTCACGAACTTGGGGAAAAGTATTAAAAGTAGTAGTCCCTTGTTTCGTGTTACTATTTCTTGGATATTCCCGCAATCAATAATGTACATCACCTTTAAATTATGTTCAATAACCATTAAGTATCCTATATGTAATAAATAAACATAAAAATACATTACAGGAATCGAGCAATAAACAAAATTATGCTGCAAGTAAATATGCGAATTCACCTTCAAATTGTAAATTTAGGTCACGTTCAACCTCGTTTTACGAGAATTCAAGTGAATAAAACATATACCGAATTTAGGTCAATGAAAACGTCATTAAATACAATATCTGTTTTTTAAATTAACATTTACAATTTCTTAAGTATTATTTAAATACCAAAGATACAAAGATGTATAAAGAAAGTCCTTGATTCGGTAGTAACACGAAATAGGAGCCAGACGAAAAATATAATGACCGTTAGTTCGTGAGTCCATTTATTGCAATTTTAAGGGACACCTATACCAAAATATACACTTATTTCTTATTAAATCCATTGTTAAGGAACTAGACAAAGCACTGTTAAAAGTTTTTTTTCAAATGGACTTCCCTTTCTCTTTCAATTCCCTTAAGAAGTCGGAGCGAGCACCTTACGTCAACAAGCAGTTCGCGCACACCGTACAGCTGTTTTCGGCCGACTGACAGTTTCGAGCGTTGTGTTGCTATTAGTTTAGTCGTTAAAATTTTATAATTTGATTTTTTGGAAAGGTTTAATGATAAAGTTTTTTTACAAATGTATAAATTAAAAAAAATATATTTCAGTTGCTTATTATAAGCCTCAGAAACAAAACTAACGAAATGACGTACTAGCACGAACTTATGGCCCGTTACCTTCATAAACGCTAATTATAAATGTGAAATGTCGATCTGTCTGATACGTACCTTAGTCCCGGGGAAGGACATAGGATAGTTTTTCACACGAAACTCATGCCCTATTGTGGTGAAATGGGGGCTGGAAGTTTGTAAGTAGCTACGATATAATATAAACGACTTCCACGCAGACGAAGTCGTAAACAAAAGCTAATATGGATACTAATAAAAGTAAGAGGAACAAAAGTTTGTGAGATTGTATGTTTGTAATCAGAAGGTACCTAATCTCCGGAATCGCTGATAATAATAATAACAATAATAAGGCGTAGGGATGTGACGGCCCCATCGCCCACCAGAATTCTGGTGCAATCAGTCAACGTAAGGCAGCTTGTGGCGGGCTGTTAGGGAATAGCGACCCTACGTACCTGAGTGCTCCTCGGGGTGTCCTGTGGTCAGGTTGAGCCGACCGGGTGGATGGTTGGACAGGCCCCCTGCCTCTGGCTTGCCTTTACTGGCCGTCCAGAGTGGAGTCGCAAGAGCTGTTGCTCGAGGGTTGATGTGGACACCTAAGTGGCGAGTTGGCTATACCTATGTTTAAAGTCCAGTGCCACCTCACTACCCCCCAGCTCTCTGACCGGTGTTGCCCTTAGGCCATTTTTAATGTCGCTATTAATAGGGGCCCATCTAGTAGTTGGCGAGTCACCACCGTCTGCCTGAGATAAAAAATGAGACAGTTGTATTAGGCAGGCGTCCAATGTTTCATCCAATAGCCCAGCCACTAGTCCATCATTTTAACCCAATAACCCGTTTCATTTAGATTCCATCAACCATCAATAGGCCCTATACACCCCAGCGGGTGCTGTCTCTGTGTGTGTCCCATGACACGGGCAGGGACAGCATCCGCTCGGTGTACACCTTGCATTTCATTAAATTATCAAAAGGGCCTCTACGTGTTGGCTCAGTTGGTACTTTGTAGGTACCTAGCTCCATGCACGCCTCCCAAAGGTCCCGTGAGCGGGAAAGACATACATAATAATAATAATAATAAAGATATCCGATCCGATTTCAAAAAACCTTTCTCCTGTGGAACTTTCTTGATAGACATCTATATCCATCCATACTATCCATACTAATCCGGTCATCCATCCATACTAATATTATAAATGCGAATGTGTGTCTGTCTGTCCTTCTGTACGTCTGTTATCCAGGTAACATATTAAGGTAACCGCTGAAACGATTTAGATGAAATTTGGTACAGAGATAGCTTGAGTTCTGGAGAAGGACATAGGATAGTTTCTATCCCAGAAATCATCCCCTAAGGAGATAAATGGGGAATGATTTTTTGTTTTGCATGGAGCTACGATATAAACGAGATCCACGCGAACGGGAACGAGGAGAGAGGCTAGTTCTTACTGCTTAAATCAAAATCAAAATATTTATTCAGTTAAAAGGCAATATTACTAGTCAAAATAACTTAACTAGACATTCTTTATCGCATTCCAACGCATATGCAGAATGGAGCCTTTAGTTACAGCCAAATAGGGTAATGTGATAAAAATAACAAAAAAGTTACTCACGTTGTTTCCCACAACTCGTAACACAACATTTTCGTTCTGCAGCCATGATTATTACATCTCTTCATTCGGTTTTAAAATTAAACACTCGATAGCTATTGAAATAAAAACCGAAAACATACAAAACGTCAGTTTGCTGTCAAGTTGAAAGTGTTGAAACAGAGCAAAAATTCATGATTGACGTTCGTTTGAAAATTGATAATACTGCCATCTCTATAGTTGTGTAGTAACTATTTTCAAGAGTGTTTTTCATATGAAGATAGAAATGTTCTGAGTGAAACGCCCGTATATATATAGTACTCTTTGCTGCCGCTGACGCGAGCCGACTGATTTGGCTAAATATTATTGCGCTGTCCTAAACAGCGTCCTACCTAGGATGCTAGGTGATTCAGTTCGTCCGGAACCATCCTACGTCCTAGATTGGATACGTTTTAGGATGCTTACTTGCTAACTGCGATTACACCTTCCGGAATCCTAGTTAGGACGACTGAATTCTGGACAATGTAATAACCGCTTAAGTTCGGTTTTAACACAATAAAAAAAATAAACGGTAGATTCATTGCACCAGTTAGCGAAGGCTTTTTTTAATAATACCACAGGCCTGTCTGATGGGACGCAGATACCCTGAGCTATACGACTTGAAAACAATCAGAAGCACGTAGTCAACCATTTATTGATTTGAGGATTCGTTGTACAGCTAGAAAAAAAATGCAGTTCCTTCATTTTTAACTCGGCGCAACCTCGTGAGCTCTGAACCCGTATCATGGTCGGCCTTATGACCTTATCATGCGATAAGTGACAAGATAGGAGCGTCGTCTCGTTCTGTCGAACGGTGTCAGCCAGTGACGGACGCTCTATCCTGTCACTTATCGTGTGATAAGGCCGACCATGATACGGGGTCTGGTGACCTTTCCCACCACCAGAAACAAAACACCACATACCTACATACCAAGTTGTGGAGCCCATCCATCCACGTCGATGGTTGGTTACTAAACCGATACTCTCTTATTGTTTTAGAAGATTAAAAAAAAATACATGAAGCACCTATTGTGCACTGGTTATGTGGCTACTGAGTTGGGGTTTCTTGACTGGAGTGAATGAAATTCTTCGCTTGTTGTTCGGAGATGATATCGCTGCGCCGCTCGGATCGTAAGTGACGATTGCGGTTTTTTTTTTTTTTTTTTGCGGGGCTCGGGCGCCATCTTTATACTATTCGACGACCCGCGCCCCGTATGATGGCTTGCGCGCGCACCGATATCTCTCATTTAATCCAATAATATAAACTTATTTCTAACGCTTACAACACTATTTTAATTCCTATTTTAATTAAATACTTAATCTATTTAATACAGTCGAGGCTATTTTTCGCGGGTTTTTTATTATCCCGTTTGTTTAGGTGGAATAGGTTTATTTTTCTTATTAGCTTTATTTCAAATTGCCTAACTGTTTTCCTACTTATAGCGACATATTCTTACCTTATTCGCGAGTGTGTTCCGGGGTCTGAGGGGCTACCGCGAAACGAAAACGAACTTCGTTCGTGTATTTCCGTCTCTGTCGCACTTGTTAGTTCGAGCGATCGAGAGGGAAATACACGAACGAAGTTCGTTTTCGTTTCGCGGTAGCCCCGCTGATCTATAGGGCGGGCGTGACAGCACAGCCGTTTGCGTTTTGCGTGTGATGGGGTTACGACCTTTCGGAACACGCTCGTGTGAAATGAAACTAAGAACGTAATTTATTTAAGTATTTGGAATTATGTACAACTTATATGTTTACTTATGCTATGTACAATCAATCGTGAACAGGCTCAAAGTATTCTTGGATGAAAAAGAAAAGAATGAGATAATAGGATGGTCCTTATAAACGGAAAATATGAAATTTCCATGAGGCACCCTCTTATATTGTTCTAATACTTGAAAAAATAGATTAGATTGAAAAAATAAATGTTTTTATTTTTATTTTTGGATAAGATTTAGGGATTGCCACTGATTTTTTTAACTTTTTAACGTTTGCATTTCTGCATGTACGATTTTTTAATTTTTAACAATTTGCTACTTACGTAATTTTTTCACGTATTAAAACAAATTTTTAACAACCACTATGAGATATGCTATGCTATCTTTGATTAAAGAAACCTTGTTCAAGTAGTCACTGACTGAAGTTGGTCGCGTAACCGGCACAATGACCCGTTGCTGATTCGTAACAAAATTTTCCTTTTCACTTCGTTAAAAGAAGGGTAAACAACTTCAACGTAACGTGCCTTTAGACCCAAATAAACCCCTCAAATTATTGCTGAATCACGGTCTTCACTTAAAGTAATGTTTTCTTTGATTCAAACAAGCGACCCTCGTCAAATTAGAACGAATTGTATTTCAACCCTTAAGTATTAGCCCTAATTAGTAAAAAACAGATGTATACGTAAACGTGACATTGCAGTAATTTTAATTTTTGCTGTGGCAACATTTTGTAAGGATGTGCTTGAACTGTTTTTGCTAATAACCGTGATGACAAATAACGTTGACTTGTAAGTAGCCGTTATTATATATAAATATATTAAAAAAGACCAAAACATAACACAACCACGTATGAATTGACCGCACGTGCGACGATTTCCCGAGAATTTCTTTGTAATAATATACAAATTATCATCACATCAGCGCGATAGGTTTTATGGTCAACTTTTACGGCCCAAATATACCTGAACCCCAAAGCCTAACCATAAAACCCATTGTGCTAGCTGTTTATATTAGAAAAAAAACGCTGTTGAATGTTATATAAAAAGTTGATGAATACTTATCTCGTATGAAAAACCTTGTCCAAACTTTACAAATATAGGTAAGTATAACATAATGCTGCCATAAATTATCAAAGATTTCTTGTTGTCCATGTTCCAAAACAAAACGCAAATCCGACGTTACCCGTTTTCGTTCAGCGTCACGACGCGGTTTACCTGCAACGGCTGCAACAAATGAGCTAGCTCTGGGCCCATAACCACTTGAAAACGAATAAGGCTGCATATGTTGCAGTATGTACCCGTACATAAAAAGCTATAACAGCATTGACTGACATCTATTCTTGAAGTAACTTGTCAGACAAGAACCAAAGACAACACCCAACCAATATTTATTTTATCAACGTAGCCCAAAATGTTTTAGAAATAAATACTTTCAACATTTTTTTTTGTACAAGATAGGTCCCAAGTTTTTTGAGTTATTTCTGAGAAACAGACTTTCATAAAGAAAAAGACGTAAATGCTATGCAAATACGACCTCTTTAATATAAAATATATGTCATTCACAGTTTTAATTTAGTAATAGTAGGTACAGAACCTTTGCTTAGTCACGCACTTGTTAGGTTTTTTTCTGAAATATTCTTAGTTATTATGGTTCCAAAGTTGCTTTTGTGTTTCTCCTACTTACTTTTTACGTAAAACGTTTGAAAAACCAAACTTAAGTGGACACTAAAAATAAATTTAGTAACGTTAATAACGATATTTAAAAAATAACCATCGTTAATGAAATCCGAACGCTTTCCCAACTCTAACCGAGTAACAGGGGATGGGGCGAAGAAAAGCCACCCTGAACCGCTTGCAAACAAAATTCAACTCGATTCAAAAGCCTTAAGGCATATAATTCAATACTGAATTACTTTTGGAATCCTATAGCGGAACGATAAGAGATTTTTACGGAATAGTACCTTATGGTTACTCATGTAAGGTTTGAAATTAAACGACTAAGCTCTCGCGGTATTATTTTATATAACTATACATACATAGATTCGCATGAAATAATCAGTAGCAATCCTTACTCGAAGGCTGCACGTCAAAAGAACCTAGATTTTGACCCAAAATCGGTAGAATCTTTTCTGAAAACCGCCGAAAATGTGTTATTAAGTGATTAGTGATGTGCTCAATCGATATTTGTAGTGTATTGGCGTGTAAAGTGCTGTGATTCAACGATGAGATTTTGTTGGTAAGTGCCCGACAATGTTTAGATGGCTTGGCGAAACCGGATACCATCATTCAGTTAATTGATCACAATAACTTGTTAAATAATAACCAATTTATATAATTAATACACAAGGTCGAGGGTTTGTAGACTGAGATCTTCGTGATAGGTATAATGTTAAAGTCATACAAAGACAAAAAAAACCCCATTTAATTCTGAAAAAGGACATTGTAGCATAATCTATGATTTGATATTTACCATTTATTTTTCTATGGCGAGCTCATATTTACCTCCAGTACCAGCCCAATCGCACTCATTGTGCGGGTTAAAAACATAAATAAATAATTAAATATATAAAACATTATAGGACTAATCTTGCACATTGACCGCTTTGATTACTGACTGAACGCTCCTCTGCTTTGAAAGGCGCTAAGCTGTTGTTCCCGGTTGTAGCCTATGGCAGCAGATCTCAAGCCGAGTTGCAGGCCTAACGGTGGTTTGTCAACTATCATTGTCATTTTCTCTCTGGGTTGCAAGGACTGATAAATAAATAAAGAATTAAATATTAGGGGACAATCTCACACAAATCGAAATAACCCCATAGTACAGCTCAATAAGGTTTGTGTTATGGGTAGGTACTAAACGACGATATATTTAATAGATAATAGATATAAATACTCAAAATGCGGCGGAAAATGCCGAAAATCTGAAACGCATTAAATATAGAGGCCTCAGCAGAGAGTACAACTTTGTACCATTTGGCGTCGAGACCCTCGGTCCGTGGGGTCCCAGTGCGCAAAAGTTATTTGCGGAAATCGCGAAACGTCTGGTTGACGTAACTGGTGGCCGAAGAGCATTGCAATTCAGCGAGGGAATGCCGCCAGCATCCTCGGTACAATGCCTCGAGGGCCTTTTTTATTTAGATTTAACTTAGTTTTAATTTAATTTAGTTAATGTTAGTTATCGTCTTGTATACAATTTAGAAAATAAATCTTTCAAATATATAGAAAACATCCAAGACTCTGATACAAATATTCATGCTCATCATACAAATATTTGCCCTTACTTGGATTTGAAGCTAGGACGTTCAGCTTCGTAGCGTCACGTCGCTTCCTAAAAACTAGCGACTGCGCCAATAACTGTTATTTGTTTCAATTTAATTGACTTTTTGTTTGTTCTAATACTAGCCTATATCTGAGTATCATCCTCTTCCAAGCGTCCTCGGTAATTCTGCCCTAAAGGAACCCGGGGTCCGCTTTGGCGGCTAATCCCAAGATTTCAAATAGACTAGTTTTACGAAAAGCGACTGCCATCTGACCTTCCACCCAGATGGAAAACTCGACCTAATTGGGATTAGACCGGTTTCCTCACGAGTCTAAATCTGGGTGTAACGCCAATAAATGCTTTGTCACGATATGAGGTTCGCATTCTGTAATAAGCAAGTAATAAGTAATAAATTTTGCTTACCTAAGACGGTAAAGACTGCCTCCGGTCGGAGGGACCACCCGAGCCAAATGAAAAACGGGAAAAAAGCGATTTCGTGCATTTTACCCGTGTTGTGTACACAATTGTTTATCTTCCCCTCGCCGTTGCCGATTTTTCAGCACAGCGGGTGATCATTACTGCGCAGGGTGACGCAAAAAAGAATCAGCCTTAGCCTCCTAAGGGCGAGTTGCACCAACTTACGATAACAGACCCATCATCGTTAAATATGGCGCCGGAAGCATTCCATAGATCCTTGTCAAACTTTCCGTACATTCAGATTTAAAAGAAGTCTGGTGCAACCCAACCCGTAGAACTTGAGGCTCAGGTTGCAAAATCCATACTAATATTATAAATGCGAAAGTGTGTGTGTTTGTTTGTTTGTCCGTCTTTCACGGCAAAACGGAGCGACGAATTTACGTGATTTTTTAAGTGGAGATAGTTGAAGAGATGGAGAGTGACATAGGCTACTTTTTGTCTCTTTCTAACCCCCCACTTCCCAAAAATGGGGGGTGAAAGTTTGTATCGCGCTACGATATAAACGAGTTCCACGCGGACGGAGTCGCGGGCAGAAGCTAGTTTATAATAAAATACCCAACCAGATAAAAGATGTACCAACTGACATATCCTTCATACACAGTGTAAAATCTAAACTAATAAATAAATGTTACTACTCCATAGCTGAATATGGAAGATACATGTTTATAATGTGTTTGCCGTCAATCCATATCCATACTAATATTATAAATGCGAAAGTGTATGTGTTTGTATGTTTGTCCGTCTTTCACGGCAAAACGGAGCGACGAATTTACGTGATTTTTTAAGTGGAGATAGAGTGGATAATATAAGTTACCTAGTTGTTGCTACACCCGTCCAAGGTCCATGTATCTTAGTTTTAAGTACTTGGTTGCAAATAAAAGTTATCTTATCTTATTTTATCAACCTGCAGGCTTAGGTTCCTAAAAAACAAAACTACAACTTAGAAAAGTTGAAAAACCCCCGACAATTTCATTTCAAAGTCCAGTATCTCAAAAACGGTTGAACAGATTTTCATGAAACATGGCTATGATCACTAGACATAAAATTATCTATGACACAAAAAAAAACCGCATTCCAATCGGTCCATCCGTTTGGGAGCTACGATACCACAGACAGATACACAGATACACAGACACGTAACCGTTAAACTTATAACACCCCTCTCTTTGCGTCGGGGGTTAAAAATGAAGCTTATTTGTACGTAATTGAGTTGCATTTGTTTTTAATAATTTGATTTTAGAACAAGATTTCAAAACTACATATTACTAAACAGAGAGCCTACCGAACGAAGTCCTCGGCATCAGCGGCGCTACCACGGAAATCGAATGTCGAAGTTCGTAATACATGCATCCCTGTCACTCGAGTATTGTAAGTGCGATAGTTGGTTTTTAAGTGCATTTTAAGCAGGTCGACTATTAGTATCTAAATACTCGGTAACTAGTTATGTATTTATTACTGCCACGAATTTTCTCACATCCCCAGTACCAGCCAGTAGGCAGCAGAAGGGGGGGGGGGGGGGGGGTTAAAGCCCAATATCTCGCAAATGGATCTGAGTTGTTTTTTTTTAATCCCATTAGAACAAGCTATCCAACGATACCCCACACTGTGGGTATATCGAGAGAATAAAATACATCCCCACTCTAACCTAAAAAAATATTCAACTGTTTAGTCGGCGTGATTGATTTCTAGATATTCATGCCAAATTACAATTTTCTAGCAGTAAGGGTTACTGAGCTAAGCCGCAGACGGACAGACGGACATAGCAAAACTATAAGGGTTCCTCGTTGACTACGGAACCCTAAAAACCACTTACGGTGCCACTAGTTTGTAAGGGATCATTCCAGGGTTTTTTATTTTTAACTGTCGCTGAAGAATCGTGTTCAAAGATGCTCCAAAAGTGGGGCAGATGCGTAAATTAAAACTAAGCCTTTTATGAGTCCTGGGCTGTTGTTCGCTACGCGCTAATGCGGCTCACCCCGCCGGTCACCCGTCACGAAACTAGACCTCTACCTACGCTTAGTTACTACGCATTGCGGTGTCTAGATATATTTGTGGGTGAGCGTTGAGGTGAGCTAAAAACAGTTACAGAATAGGGGGGCTGTTTCCCTCAACGCTCACCCACAAATATATCTTGACGCCACGATGCGTAGTTACTAAGCGTAGGTAGAGGTCTAGTTTCGTGACGGGTGACCGGTGGGGTGAGCCGCATTAGCGCGTAGCGAATAACAGCCCTGGCAGTGTGAGCTTTACAAAATTAGAACTTGGCGGCTTGCCACGTACCCATAGTCTTCAGTATGATGACCGTCGTTATAACGTAGAGTACGATTAGTATCACTAGATGGCGTTTTAATGAGACATACATTAGATAAACTCTAAAAAGCCGCTGTTCATGTAGCGTTCAGGGTTCGATTCACAATTAAAAAACCGGCCAAGTGCGAGTCGGACTCGCGCACGAAGGGTTCCGTACCATTATCTATAAAAACAGCAAAAAAAAAAAAGAGCTGGTTGTATGGGAGCCCCCCTTAAATATTTATTTTATTTTGTTTTTAGTATTTGTTGTTATAGCGGCAACAGAAATACATCATCTGTGAGAATTTCAACTGTCTAGCTATCGCGGTTCTTGAGATACAGCCTGGCGACAGACAAAACGGCAAAAAAAAACACGTTTGTTGTATGGGAGCCCCCCTTAAATATTTATTTCATTTTGTTTTTAGTATTTGTTGTTATAGCGGCAACAAAAATACATCATCTGTGAGAACTTCAACTGTCTAGCTATCGCGGTTCTTGAGGTACAGCCTGGTGACAGACAGACAGACAGACGGACAGCGAAGTCTTAGTAATAGGGTCCCGTTTTTACCCTTTGGGTACGGAACCCTAAAAAGACCGGGTTGCACTCCGGGAGTGTAACAGTTTTTCGATCAGATCACGTGTCAGTCTTACGAATTTTCAATCTGTCGAATCTCACGTCCACCTGACATCTTACCGTTTGTAACTTTGCTTAGTTTGGGATTAAGTTGATTTGCGTAGGATTGTCCGCAAATATTTATTTATATTTATTTGACTGAAATAAAAAAATCCTTTGACACTCGCATTTTAGTGCCATATTTGTGGGACACCCTGTATAACTGAAAAGTGTGTAGGAATGTATATAAATAAAATATGTGCCCGTATAAATGATGAGGACCATTAATCTTGAATTTTGACAGAGGGGGTGCTTCGACGTGATGAGCATGCAATCCGAAATGCTTGCTTTTAGATGCTATGGAAAGTTAAACATAATTTACCCTCACTGCCTCGGAAAGCCGTCTTTTATCCTTTACAACCAGTGGGCAAAACGTATTTTATTCACTAGTGGGGAAAGTAATTAGACCTTGGAGCGTGTTTAAGTAGCTTTAGACAGATAACAAAACGTAAAACGCTCTTAACACAATTTTTTCACAGACGATGTATTTCTGTTCTGCCGCTGTAACAACGAATACTAAAAAACAGAATAAAATAAAAATTTAAGAACTTTAAAAAAAAATGCTTGTTGCCATCAGGCGCTGGGTCTCAAAATGTATGGGAAAACTAAAATCCGACCCGCACTTGAGCAACATTCTACTTGGTATTACTTACGTTATTATTACTGTTAAAAAAAAATAAAAAATGTTATTATTAAAGTAAATTAACTAAAGCTGTTTTGCATGTTGCAACAGTGAGGTGAAGGTGGTACAAAAGATATTAGCTAATCAGCGCTGATAGCCTATTTCTTAATGTAAAATATTTCACCACTTTGTTACGCCTATCTAAATCTATGAAACAAAACCGGCCAAGAGCGTGTCGGGCCACGCTCATTGTAGGGTCCGTAGTTTTTCGTCCAGAAATTATTTTGTAATTTTTTCCAAATCTATTCAACCTATCAAGTTAAAAATAATTTTCCTAGAAAGTTTTTATAAAGTTCTACTTTTGAGATTTATTTCATAAAACGTATGGTTCAAAAGTTAGAGGAGGGGGGGACACATTTTTTTTTACTTCTGGAGCGATTATCTCCGAAAATATTAACATTATCAAAAAATGATTGTAGCAAACCCCTATTTTTAAATACCTATCCAACAATATATCACACGTTAGGGTTGAAATGAAAAAAAAAACACTGCCCACGTTAGGTATAGGGGAGGTACCCTAATAAAATAAAATAAATCACTTTTTATTTTACCACTTTGTCGGCGTGATTGATATACATATTAGTACCAAACTTCAGCTTTCTAGTGCTAATTAGTCGACTACGGAACCCTAAAAAGGTCGGCTGAAAAATATTAATAAGTAACTAGCTTCCACTCGCGACTTCGTCAGCGTGGACTTGCGATAAAAAACTATCAGGTTTTAATCCTATAATATGATCGTGCAAAATTTCATCCAAATCGATTGAGCCGTTTAAGCGTGATCGAGTAAGGAGGTTTACAAATTGATTAGTGATTAGTGCGAGTCCCTACATTTGCTGCAAGTACGAGTAGCTTTTGTATGGACTCGCATTGATCACTAATCAATCAAGGGGGGCCCAACTTAGGAAGCTAGGAGGGAAAAAAAAAAAAAAAAAACTAATCAATTAATGTGTAAGTCAACCAAATATCAAACATCTAAACATCCAAACTTTCGCATTAATAATATTAGTAGGATAGTAAGATTTAGGGGTGTCGACTCGAAAATTATTATTACTCCAAAATAAAGAAGGCAAAAAATATGCCTAGTGACGAAAATCCCATTCCCATATCTCAAAGAATTACGAAGCTACAACCGTTTTGATATTGCTTGTTAGAGAGAAAACGAAAACGGTGTGTGACGTCACAATACGCGAGGTTGTCTCGTCACGAGTCGCGCGCGCGGCGGGCCGCGTCGTGGGCGGCGACGAATGTCGTCACAATCTACAAGCGTCATCGTTTCATATGAGGTTGCGTTTTGCGAAAAAGAGACAGAACGTGGGGTACGTTCTTAAAACTTTGGACACTTATAATATAACTTCGTGATTATTTAACCTCTTGCGTTGATTTTTTCTCCATTTGAGTACATTTTTAATCCTTTTTCGAGAAAATATAACATTACTCCGTCCGCATGTAACTCGTTTATATCGCAGCTCCATACAAACTTTTTCCCCCCCATTTCACCCCCTTAGTGGATGATTACGGGCATAAAAACTATCCTATGTTACTCTCCATCCCTTCAGTCGAACGTGATTTTTTAAGTGGAGATATATCCCCACTTAAAAAATCACGTCAATTCGTCGCTCCGTTTTGCCTTGAAAGACGGACAAACAAACAAACTCACGCATACACTTTCGCATTTATAATATTAGTATCGATTGATTATTTTATTTAGTTTCTACACCTCTATTGTTTTGTAACTAAGAAATGTTGTCCGAAAAACGTTTGCCTGGAAAGTTCACGCCGTTCCACTTTAAGCGGTTCAACTAACTGACTAGGCGTTAAGAAGTCCGCCCTCAATTTACTGGTTAATCTTTAACATTTTGGCCGTCAGTTCCGTTTAGAAGCCATACTAACGGTGTATTGTGTTACGGGGAACCACGACTCAGTGCTCCGACATGTTTTATTACATAACTGTGTGCGTATTTGCGTAATGGTGGGGATTATATGTAACTAGCTTCTGACCGCGACTCCGTCCGCGTGGAAATCGTAGCTCCTTACAAACTTTCACCCCCACTTCATCCCCTTGAGGGATGATTTCCGGGATAAAAACTATCCTATGTCCTTCCCCAGGACTCAAACTATCTCTATACCAAATTTCATCCAAATCGGTTCAGCGGTTTAAGCGTGAAGAGGTAACAGACAGACAGACAGACAGACACACTTTCGCATTTATAATATTAAGTATAGTATAGTATGGATTACGCCGACAAAACAGTACAATAAAATTTGGAAAAAAACATTTTTTTAGGGTACCTCCCTTACACCTAAAGCAGGGATGTAATTTATTTTCTCATTAAACCCATAACTATGGGGTATTGGTGGATAGCTCATTTAAAAATATTATGAGTTTCCTAAAACCACTTTTCAAATCAGTAATTCGTTTGCGAGATATTGGGCTTTAAAGCCCTAATTTTGTTCGAGTCATGTGTCCCCCCCCCCTGCCGGCTAATAGGCTAATACTGGGGATGTGAAAAAAATCGTGGTAGTAGTACATATAATGAATTTAAAAGGAAAACTATCACGGACAAGTAGGCATAAGTAGTTACCGAGTAATAGTCGACCAACTTAATGTGTACTTGGAAAGGCCAATTTTCGTACAAATTCGGCCGATGCAACCGCACCGCACGTCGATTTAACTAAGACAGACAGGCAACTACGGAACCCTACACTGCGCGTGGCCCGACACCGGTTTTTTATATTACATCATTGGGTATACTGGTGAAAGACTTCTTTGGAATCGGGTGAATTGTTCCGGAGCTAACCCCCCTATATATAGCTACAGACTTACATTTCACAGAACGTTTTTATTATTAAAGAAAGCCACGCGGGCACCAAGTAGGTACCGAACATACTCGGTGCTCACGTGGCTTATGCCATCACCCGTATTGCAAATGTATAATGCAGGAAAACTGCGAGATATACCTAATACAGGCCTATACAACGTGTTAATAAAATAACGCAAAACCTGAAAACCGTTTGTTCAGAATCGAGAGTAGAATGCGAAAAAAATAAAAAATAAAATTTTTGACGCGATTTATTTTTTACATTTGTATGGAGAAGGTCGCCCCAGTCGGCCAACACTCCATACAAATGTAAAAAATAAACCTTGTCAAAATTTTTATTTTTTATTTTTTTCGCATTATATGCTCGATTCTGAACAAACGGTTTTCAGGTTTTGCGTTATTTTATTAACACGTTGTATATCCATTCCGACGGTTCCTTCTATAAGTACAGATGAAAGAAGTTTCGAAGATTACTCCCACATGCAAACTTACAGAGCTATAGATACTCTCACAAAGCGACAAACTTGCAAACGTTACCTCTTTATAATATAAGTGTAGATGATATAGTATATTGGACGAACAAATGAATATACTTACTAATCGATTTGATACAGAGAACAAGGAAAAATAAACCGTCGTCTTTAGCCCAAGACAAGACTTGAAGCTAGGCACCTGTATTGCCGGTACAGTGCTCTTCCAACTGAGCTACTCAGCTCAGACATTGACTGATGACCGCGTGTCTTTGCATTGCGGTATTAAATGCATAATTTTATTAGGTAATGTTTCTCTTTTTAACCGACTTCAAAAAAAAGGAGGAGGTTCTCAATTCGGTTGTATATTTTTTTATTTTTTTATCATCAGTTTTTTTTTTCATGGTTTGTTACCTCAGAACTCCGTCATTGATGAGCCGATTCGTATTTTTTTTGTAAGTATATGCTTCCAGGTGGGTCCCATTTTTTTCAAAAAATCAGTTTGATGATGGGATCTATAAGGAATTGAGGGAACTCCTCAATATATTAGGCACGCGTGTAGTGATTTTGGTATTTTCTATTATAACCGTGTGTAAATACCCGGAAATCATAAATTTGGGGGAGTGGAATTGGTGATGAAGACCACAAATATGGCTTATGGAATTACTCAATTATGTACTTAAAAGTACAAAAGTATATCACAGATTCTGTTGAAATAGCAACTACTGAAGTGCCAAAGGAGATCCTTGTGGAATCGACGGAAGTCCTCAAATATTATCGGCCCACATACAGCGATTCGGTTTTTTTCTCTAATAATCAATGCATTTGCTCTCGGAAATCAGTTCATGTGGTAAATTGGAAAATAAATGTGGAAAAGTTCTCGTGGCTTGGCGAAGTGAAGTCGGTTAAAACTTTGTTTTTAAAGTAAATGATTAAACACTGTACATTTTAAACGGTAGGTATTAAATGCCGTATTTCGTCAGTCAACCCCCACAACTTTATCACAAGCTTGTAAATATAAAATCGTAAACCGTGTCAAGAAAACTTTTCTGCAAATCTTTAGCTACGACAACAACCGTCTTTCCGTACCAAACGACCCAAGTGGCGCGTTCCCGTAATACAATAAGGCGTTTTCCGGCGCGGGCGGAAAGTTCATGTTTCCTCCCTACATAACAATACTTGTTTACCGGCTCTAGTAATCAACAGTAACGATGTTTTCTTCCCCAGTTCCCGCTGGTTTGGGACGCGTGAATTTGTTAACTTAAAGAAGGTAGTGTTGTTCACGTATAAGTTATGCAACAGCTAGCTTTTGGCGGCGATTACGTCCGCTACGCGTGTACACATGTTTTACATCCCTTATTTCATTTCCATATTTGCTGTGCCGCATATAGAGGCCTCTACAGTTGGCAACTGTGACGCCGTCTGCCAAGTACTTCCGGCCATTTCAGGACTGACAGACTTAGCTTTATACCTACTCTGTCTACGATTAAAGGGCTAAATGATGCCACATGTCTCGTGCTGTTGTCACATGACATGTATATATACCTACCCATACAAATTTTGACCGGAAGCGATGGATTGATGATTGTATGATGGGTGATGGATTTGTCTCGGGAGTAGGCTCACGGTCTAATATAGATTGGAATGGAGAATGCTGCAACCAGGCCTACTTAATATTCATGATGATAATTTCATCTCCTTAAATGTGTCATTTCTTAACCAACTTTCATCATAATCGGTGCAGCGGCTTACCTGCACCTGAAAATATTACAAACAGAGATGCTTCCGAATCTACATTGTGTCTTTTATGGCCGCTCCACACAATGGGTCATCCTGACCCATCATACAGGACGCGGATATGCGGTAGAACGAGACATAAATATGTCTTACTCTCTTTAACGCATAGTTGCGTCCTTTATGATGGGTCAGGATGGCCCATTGTGTGGGGTGGCCATTAGGCCTTGTTTTCTACTTACCGCCCAAGAGCTTGACGGATGACGCAGACCGAAGGGTGTAACTGGGACAGTACCTTCATCTTACAGAAGATCGCAGCAATAATAACACCACTACTTGTTCTGTAGGTGTGTAATGTTGTGTTCCTTGGTGGTGAGTAGTTCCCGCAATTCAGCAAAAATGAGGACAATATATTTGACTGCATCGACAAGAGCGCAGCGCTAAATAAACATGACGATCATGGGATTTTTTTAAACAAACGGGAGCTTGTCTATTCTCGCATAACGCTGCATACATTATCATCATCGTCATTATATCAGCAGAAAGATGTCCACAGCTGGACATAGCCACAAATAGTGCCAAAGTGATTGGTCGTGCATACATCGCTTCTCCACTGCACACAGCTGTAATCGGAAACTGCCCTAGGGCAATTTGTCGGTAAGCATTTTAAATACCAACCCTTTGTAACAGAATATCGTAAACGCATTATTAATATGCTGTCAAATAAAATTAGTCGCTGGAGACCTGGTCTTTAGCCGATAATAATAGTATATGTGCTCGTTAATCGTAGTCCTACGCATGTACTCCCCAGGGGATCATTCCCGACATACAACGGAATCAATAAATGACGTAAGTATAATACAATTTATTTTTCATCACACTTGCTCGAAAAGGGCTTCATAATGCGCAGACATACAGAGCTGTAATAGCCTGTGTTTTTTTCTTAAATTGTACCTGTCACTCATGCGGCAGTTACAAAGCAAAGAGGTTTTATATCAAATACGATGTCTGAAAACGTATTTATAAATAAATTTAAACTTAAAAAACTACTTAAACATGTTTAACTGAATTATTTACAGATTTAATATGTAGTTATTTAGTGTCTATGTAAAATGTTTTTAAGTGTTTTCAAATCGTGGCTGTATACCGAAGGGTCTTTGCCATACGCGCCTCACGTCAAATTAAACAAAATGGACGACTGACATGTTGCAGTTTTTATTTCGATTTGTATTCATTTCATCTAAAATGTATTTGTTTTCTCGCAAATGTGATGAAAAATATTGTGTAAGTATAACACGGGCGTAAGAATATTGCAAACTCGAGTCATCAAAAGCCCTCCGCCTTCGGCGTCGGGCTTCTGATAGACTCTTGTTCGCAATATTCGACTTACGCCCCTCGTTAAACAATGTACTATTACATGACACTGCGGCCTCCTGACATTGTACGCGACTCTGCGATTACATGTAAAGCCCGACAAGGAAATATAAATTTCGCCATATTGCGGAAAACTATTGGAACTAATTTTTTCAACTGGCAACAGTAACTTATGAAGACGTCATTAATGCCATCTGTCAATTGCTGTCAAAGTGCCGTCGGTACGTGTTGTATTGCGTTAAAATGCCGAAAACTATTAAATGTGACTTAAGAAAAGTGATTTACAACATGACGAAGTATTTGTCGGAAAGAAAGTCTGAAGGATAACGCCCGTATTCATAAACGTTCTACAAGCCTATTTTAACTAAAATGCCGTTAAAGTTCGTTTGTCCTTATCTGTCACTTTGACATTTGTGTTCGTTAGAAACGGAGAAAACACATTTTATTTACTCTTAATAACATCACCGACCTTGTGTCAACCAATAGTATGTGCAATGGAAATTAATTAGTGTTGTCATAATTATTGCTAATTTAGCGCCGCCAGCACTGCTATCACAAGATGGCGCGCGAGCTCTCGATTTTCCTCGCACTATACATCTCTTTCTATGTGTTCTAATAAGAGAGAGACGGATAGTGCGAGAAAAATCGAGAGAGCTCGCGCGCCGTCTTGTGACAGCCGTGCAGTAAGTCTAGCACAACTTGCTGCTCAGTCGCCTCGCGCGCGACTGAGCGTCTCCGATCTCACTCGCGCTGTGCAAATTAGAAAAAGGAGGGTAGATTTTTCTCGACTCGCGTCGCGGCGCGGCGTCAGTTGTGCTACCCACTGAGCAGGTTTTTTATTTTCCTGGTTGGGCTTTATTTACCTTAATTTTCCGTACAGTTCTGTTTTCGATTTTTTGTATATTGTGATACTATTATTATTTTATTTATTAAGAAACAATAATACAACATAAACAAGTACAGGGTCCCGCAAAACCGTTTGCACAGTTTGACTGTGGGATCGAGCAGTCTCTACTCTCTTCTATTTATACAATATTATATGTATATAGGTACAGTCGAGGTCATAAATATGTTTACACTTTTGCACCTTATTACAAGGCAATAAGGTGCAAACGTGTAAACGTATTTATGACCTCGACCGTACAATAATTATTTTATGCGTTTAACAAGGTAACTATGCAGCTTTTTACCAAGATTAGCTTTATTGGCTTCCTGCCTGATGTCAGAGGGCAGGCTGTTGAGCCTCAGGTAGGCGTTTCCGGAGACACCTATCGCCGTAATAATTAGTGACCCTCGGCACAACAAACTTGCCCGCCGACATCGATCTGGTTTCACAAACATCGTTACGGTGTAATTGTAATTGGGTGTGCTCAAGACTGCCATGATTAATTAATACAAATATATATTTATGCTTTCGTTTTTTTTTTAACTGATAATTAAAGCAATTCGTGCAAAATTATTCCCTAACCATTCTAAAATATCAAAAATGCACAACGTTAATATTCAAGTTTTCACTTCTGCCGGCACTCCCGGAATGCAATGCAACCCGGTCTTTTTTTGTTATGTTACTATTTATTATGTCTGTTCTGTTCCATATTGTGTATCGAATATTTGTTCCAATTTTGTTTTTGTACGATTTTATTTCTGTAAGTAAAGTAAAGTAAATTTTTATTTGTGATACACAGGTTACATAATAGGTGACAATAGAATAAAAAATACAGTACGCTGTGACCTACCTAAAAGGTGTACAAATATTGAGCCTTACAAGAACTAAAACCTAAAGCTAATTCTAATTTTTATGAGCAGATTTACTTTAAATTAATATTTTTATTACATTTTTCACATATTTAGAAAACTTCTATCTAAAAAAAACTCATCAATGCTGTAATATGCTCTCTCTAAAAGTTTTAATTTTAATTTGTCTAAAAATTGTCAAATTTAATATGTTTAGGCTTTCTGGTAAGAAAATATATATTTTGGAAGCCATGCCTAGTACACTCCTCAGCAGAGCTGTTTTGTGTAGCAAACAAATAAACGTTTTATCTATCTATCTGTAAAAAAGAAATAACACAAACCCAGAACATCTCCATGCCAAATTCACCATTCGTTCAATTGAAATATCAAAAGAGAACAACCCAGACGTTTACATTCAAATTACTCGTATTACTATGATTTATTTTCTAAAAATCTCTCTATCGCACTGACTCATGACTCATGCATGACCCCCGTGGCGATAAATCGATTCACCGCTGAAAAGGTAACAGACAGACAGAGATACTTTCGAATGAATACATATTTAAGTATGGATATCATCGTTAAAGCTTTCCGCTTCAAATCACTACACTATTTGTTAAAATGGAGTCATGTAATCTGACAACTTTGTTACGATGAAAATCAAGGAGATACTTTGAGGCCCCGGGACGAACCATACGACAGTTTTTAACCCGAAAATCATCTCTTGAGGGTTCACCATCCCATAAAAGAAAAAAACTTTGTGTGGTAAAACGACATCTACGCGGACGGAGTCGCGGGCATAATGTAGTTGTCAATAAGTACTAATCTTATCTCCTTCTTGGCAATGCAATGCAACTATTTGTACTAATTTCCCCCCGTCCTGTTTTGCTAGAGTAACGATGCAACACTGAATTCACCTTAGAGAATAGGCTCTGTAATGTCCTAGGGGCGAAAAGGCACGCTTTTCTCCTGCAAACTGAGCGTCGCCAGGAGACAAAAACGGGCAACAAAAGGCATGCTTACTATTGTTATTCCAGCCCGTTCCTTGAAAAGATTGCAGGTACAGAGAGAGTATACATATTATGCAATGCACAACACTGGATAGCTTTGCGTTGTTCAAAAAGGGGTAGACAGAATGTAACATCATTTCAGTCAGTAATAATTATTTTGTGCTTTGCTACTGCGGCATACAGCCCATCTTATTAGCATCTATTATAGAGCACTATTTAGGGACTTTATGTCCAGCAGTAGACGTCTTATGGCTGATGATGATAATGATTAAGGGACCCGAAATTTCAAAATAGTTATCTGAGACCTATTTTCAAGACACTGGGCCGTTATTATATTAGTTCTAAAAATATAGCTTGGGCCTTACGAGGTATTGACGTTAGTTTGGATTCAATGTTTCCGGCAATATTAATGGTGGCAGTATTCGTGGAAAGGGAATATTAGCAAAGGCACATCAGTATCATCTTCAATCATCATCATATCAGCCGAAAAACTACCTGCTGGACATAAGTCTCCAAAGAGTGCCACAATGACCGGCCTTGCGCACGCATCCAGCGGACTCCCGCGACCTTTACCAGGTCATTAGTCCACCTTGTGTAACCGATAGCCCGAATCGCTAAACTTAAGTGTTAGTGGGCGGGTAGTAACTGATAGCCGTTGGAGCGGAACGTTCTCGAGCGGCGACCACGTACCGGCAGACATCAGTATGCGGGACCCTAATTCCACGAGAAGCGTTCTTGGGTGCAATTTAAAAAATTCAAAAGCAACTAATCTCATACCGCGTTCAGCACAACTTTTGCCTAATCCAATGAAAAAGTTACTAAGTTATGCCGAGACTCATTTGAATGCTTTCAATTTGAAATTATAACGTTTTGAGTTTTGCTCTTGGAGCCGGTTGTTTCGAAAGCGGTTTTCGTTAAAATCAGAATATATGGAAAATTTAACTTTCGATGGCTGCGAGCAATGATGTAATATAAAAAAGCGGCCAAGTGCGTGTCAGACCACGCACAACGAGGGTTCCGTGCCTATAAAAAAGGTCGTATCGTTACTGAAACCTCATGGCACTTACGTCCTTTTCTTTAAGGAAGGCAGTTTTTTAGAAATATCTCAAAAACCTTTGAACCGATCCTGTTCAAAACAATTTTCGCTGAAAGAATTTAATAAGCCCTATCAGCCTGATTTTTTTCATATTATTAAAATACACGGGAATCGTCATCGAGAACCGGAAAAAACTTGTGTCTGAGACTTCCCTAAGTGAAATCTCTGAATGGGGTCGACTTAACTTAGTCCGTTTTAACCCTACCAAGACACAGGTTTGCGCGTTTACCGTTTAAGTTCGACGTGTCACCTTGTTTTCAGAGCACTCCCCTGACTGCCGCAGCCAGTATCGGAATCCTTGGCGTCGACATTTCGAGTGAAGTCCAGTTCCGCGGCCATTTAGAGGGTAAGGCCAAATTAGCCTCAAAAAAGCTCGGTGTGCTCAATAGATCGAGACAGTACTCGTATTACACACCGGCCCACCGCCTGCAGCTTTATAAGTCGCAGGTCCGCCCACACATGGAATACTGTTCTCATCTATGGGCAGCCAATACCAGCTTCTCCCTCTGGATCGCATCCAACGACGAGCAACTCGAATTGTCGACAGCGAGCATATTTCGGACCGGCTTGACCCCTTGGCGCTGCGTAGAGATGTGGCCTCTCTCTGCATTTTCTATCGCATGTATAACGGGGAGTGCTCCGAGGAATTGTTCGGATTAATCCCTGCCGCTTCTTTTCGCCATCGTCCAACGCGACAACATTACCATCCTCACCACTTAGATGGTTGGCAGTCCTCAACTGTGCGCTTCTCCAGAAACTTCCTGCCTCGCACAGCTAAACTGTGGAATGGATTGTCGCCTGCGGTATTTCCGGACCGATACGACCTTCAAACCTTCAAGAAAAGAGCGTATTCCCATCTTAAAGGCCGGCAACGCACTCACAACACCTCTGGTGTTGCAAGTGTCCATGGGCGGCGGTAATCGCTTACCATCAGGTGATCCGTCTGCTCGTTTGCCTCCTATATCATAAAAAAAAAAAAAAACGCGGTTAAAAATTAGAGGGGGGGGGGGGGGACACAATTTTAGTGACTTTCGAGGCGATTATCTCCGACTCTATTCACTTAATCAATAAAATTGCTGAGAAACCTTATATTTATTTTGAAAGGCCTATCGATTGATGTACCACACGTGGGCTTGCAATGAAAAAAAAAATTTTGACTTTCAGTTTTATGTATGGAGTGCCCCCTAAAACAATTTTTTTTAGTAATATAATTACAAAACTATGTAGCGGTTAACAAAATACACCTATCCTCAAAATTTTATTGAAATACACCTTATAGTTTTCGAGTAAAATGCCTGTGACATACGGACGGACAGACAGACAGACAGACATGACGAATCTATAAGGGTTCCGTTTTTTGCCATTTGGCTACGGAACCCTAAAAAGAGGTAGATAGGTTATAAGCACTCCAAAAGTGGCCCACTAAAACTCAGCCAATTGTATGACCTGGCCTCAGCGTCGCGTCGTCAATGGACACGTATAAACGTGTCTCAGCTGTCAGATTTGGTGGCCATTTTTAAACACGGAATTCATTTTCCCCTTTTTTATATTACATCATTGGCTGCGAATGCCATATTTAACGACGATCGGTACAGACCGATCGTCGTTAAATATGGCACAGAGGTAATCTTAATCGGTGTTCGTTAAAATCTTCTTCTTTTAAAAAATGGTTTCCATCAAAGTTAAGATGATTTCGCCATTATCAAGTTTGCTTATAAAGCGACGTTGTTCGGTAGTTTGGTCAGTCGTCATCGTCAATAATGCAATCTGCGTCAGAAGCTCCGCTTAAGAAGCAAGGCGTCCACCGCGAATGTATGGAAACTTTTCTTTGGAATGACAGCTCTGCCGGCGCCATATTTAACGTTCATCAGTCTGTAATAGTAATCGTTAGTTGGTGCGTCCTGTCCTTACAGCCGGTTGTTCCAAACCGCCGGTAATCCTGAGTTAGTATAACTGTTGGTAAAGAGTGCCCTGTTGTAAAACTTATTTTACAGCGCCATCTTTTAACTGCCCCCGAAACTAACGTATGTAAGCGTGTATACTTAACCAGTAGGTATACGATGCATAGTGGTTATACGATATAGGGACTTTAGTGTTATGGCCTGTACAAACCATACAATTATCACTTCTGATTTGTCGCATCCAATAGGTACCATTTAGTTAAAATAATATTGCCATACCAAAGCACTGTCGATTGTTTGCGATGTGCCAAAGACATCAAAGCGTGACTCAAATCGACTATAAAACGCGTTTTTATAGCACTGTAACACCTTTAAAATACTCATCATCATCATCATCATATCAGCCGAAAGACGTCCACTGCTGGACATAGGCCTCCCCCAAAGAGTGCCAAAGTGACCGGTCCTGCGCCACCCGCATCCAGCGGACTCCAGCAACCTTTACCAGGTCATCAGTCCACCTTGCGGGGGGCCTACCCACGCCGCGCCTTCCGGTACGTGGTCGCCACTCGAGAACCTTTCCGCCCCAACGGCCAACGGTTCTACGTGCTATGTGCCCCGCCCACTGCCACTTAAGTTTAGCGATTCGGAGGGCTATATCTGGTACCTTGGTTCTACTGCGGATAGCCTCATTTCTGATGCGATCCCGCAGAGAAACTCCCAACATAGCCCTCTCCATAGCCCTTTGGGTGACTTTGAGCCTTCTTATGAGGCCCATAGTAAGCGACCACGTTTCAGTACCATATGTCATCACTGGCAACACACACTGGTCAAAGACTCTCGTCTTGAGACACTGCGGAATATTGGACGAAAAGATGTGCCGTAGCTTCCCGAACGCTGCCCAGCCGAGTCGGATTCGACGAAAAATAAAATACTACAAACTCCTTAATAAATGCGTGTTAAATTTGTGGAAAGGCTAATTACAAATTATGATACATATGTATAATATTTTAAATATTTTACTTCAATATTATCTGACAGAAAACTTGGCTGATCATAAATATTTCCATGTTCCAAATTGTGTTGATTGTAATGGGCATGCAATTTATCAGTACAACTCGATTGACAGTTGGATCAGCAGCGCTACATACCTCCAGACGATAGCAATTAGTCAGCTTCTGATAAATTGGGGCTGACAAATCATGACATGTATACACCCCATTAGGTGGGCTTCGGTGGTTTTATTTTTTACCAACTTCAAAAAAAAGGAGGAGGTTCTCAATTTGTGGGATCCATGAGGAATTGAGGGAACTCCTCAATTATATAAGGTGCTAACAAATTAGGTACTAATACTTTTACAGCTGATAATACTCGTCTCTAGGAGTAGAGTTAAGTATGAAACATTTAAAAGTGTGTATCACTTTTTGGAGATAATTAGGGATACAACGTTACTGCGTAAAAACACCCTGTTAATGAGATAGTCAACAATCAATCATTGACGTTTGTCACAAACGACGATGTTCACTTGACAGATAGTGTTTAAACATCTCGTCAGTTAAATGCACAGGCTGATTATGTTTGGTAAATTTTAATTTATTTATTTTGTACCGGAAATTAAAACAAAAATATCATATGAAAAGTTTTCTTAATTTCTATTTAAAGTCAATTGTTTTGATGTAATGTAACACCTCTTAAAATATTGGTACTTAATTTGTTAGCACCTTATATTAGGCACGCATGTAGTGATTTTGGTATTTTCTATTATAACTCGTTTACACCCGGAAATCATAATTTTGGTGGAGTGGAATTGATGACGAAGACCACAGATGACTTATGGAATTCCTTAATTATGTACTTAAAAGTACAAAAGTACGTCACAGATTCTGATAAGATTCCGTTGAAATAGCAACTAATGAAGTGCCAAAGGTGATCCTTGTGGAATCGACGGAAGTTATCAAATATTATCGGGCCACATACAGCGATTGGGTTTTTTTTTCTCTAATAATCAACGCATTTGCTCTCGGAAATCAGTTCATGTGGTAAATTGGAAAAGAAATGTGTGGCTTGGCGGAGTACTCAATTGAATTCTGTTAAAACTTTGCTTTTAAAGTAAATTAGGTATTATTTTTAGGGCCTGGATACACGTCCTTTAAGCCAAGTTTTTGGGTGGTTTTGCAAGTTTGATACGCTTTTAGAGTATGGATTCTACGGAGGAGTTATGGTAATACTAATACCACGACCGAGGGAGATGTCAGTATATACACATCTCAATAAGTGTGACAGAAAGGCATATTCATTCGTTGGCCTTGTCATAGTTGCACTTTTATTTGCCGTAAGTGAGTTAAGTAGTAAGTATGAGGTTGCGGCAAATGAACTATTACCCGCCCAAATAGGGGTGTAGACACTAAATAAAATAATCAATAATGTCATATTTTCTCGAAAAAGGATTAACAATGCAGTCAAATGCAGTAAAAATCAATGCAGGAGGTTAAATAATCACGAAGTTATAAGTGTCCAAAGATTTAAGAAGGGGTATGTTCTGTTCCTTTCTCGCAAATCGCAACTTCATATGAAACGATGACGCTCAGACTTGTAGGTGTGACGTCACTAATATACAGAAATGTGCCGTGTCCCATCGTGCTCGGCGCGCCATAGACGCGGCCTGCCGCGCGCGCGGCTCGCTCTGCGGCAGCCTCGCATCGACGTCACACACAGAGCCTGATTTAGAGTTGTGACCGCCCTAGGCTGACTATGAAATGTATGTAAGCCTCAGCTCAGTGCCGCGCCCCCCGCCGCCCGCTTGCTTGCTCCTTGCGCCCTAGGCTTATTAGCCTGTGGGTAAATCAGGCCTTGGTCACACACTGTTTGCGTTTTCTCTCTAACAAGCAATATTAAAACGGTTGTAGCTTGGTAATTCTTTGAGATATCTCATTGGGATTTTCGTCACTAGGCATATTTTTTTCCCTTCTGCCTTTTGGAGTTATAATAATTTTCGAGTCTACACCCGTATGAGTACATAGTTTATGGTAACCCGTCAGCCATTTAAAGATCAGTTCTTAATTTAGCTACACAGGATCCTTTTCGTCCCTTATTAAATAAATAAGTGGGCAGTCGCTGCCAATGAACCTTCCCCCTCTGACAATTCCTTAGGGAGGCGTGTAGCGACATCTAACTCAAAGTCTCAGGTTTCTTTTTAACACCAACGTCTCAAATTGCATTAAGAAACTGTCAGTAACTATGCGCCACCCCATGAGCCTGTGAGCGTAAGATGTCACGTGACCGTGAGATTCGAGAGATACTCGCAACAGGTCACGTAACCGTAAGATGTCACGTGACCGTAAGATGTCACGTGACCGTGAGATGTCACGTGACCGTGAGATTCAAGAGATACTCGCAACAGGTCACGTAACCGTAAGATGTCACGTGACCGTTAGATTCAACAGATTGAAAATTCGTAAGACGGACACGTGACCTGATCGAAAAACTGTTTCAACGTTATTGAGTTTTCACTTCTGCCGGCACTCCCGGAGTGCAACCCGGGCTTTTTTTGTATTAAACAGTAACGTCTGCTAACGAAAATGCCGTCTTAAAAATAAATACACGTTATTTTCAGCCCATTATATCTTGTATTTATTGACGCCAGAAATATATTAGAAGTCTACTAACACTATAGCGATATAATACTATAACTTGCTGCATTGCAAAGAATGATCCCGCGGAATGAAATACAGGGTGTTTGGTAACGGGATGCAAAGCCGAAAGTAGGTGATGGTTTATGCCATACCTACTGATTTTTTTTTTACTATGGGGCCAACTCCGAAATCTCAAAAAAAAAATTGCCGTTTCATACTATTCAGAGCAATGACGCGTAATTCAATGTTGGAGAGGCAACCGGATGGCTCGCGGTATTTGAGCTCCCGAAGTGATGTGGAACCGCCCTGTGCAACCCGCAATGAGCCAACTGTGACTGGTTCGGAAATAGGAGGAGTGGTAAAAAAAAAATTATCGCGAGGCAACCGGATGACAAGCGGTAGCCTGAAAGTGTGTACGCTGTATATATAAAAAAAAAAAAATTGGCTGGCAACCGCTTTCAAATGGCACGCTTGTTCTTCATCACATACAGACAATTTCATGCGGTTGCCTGAGATTTTTTTTTTTTTTGTTCGCCTGCTTACTCGGCTCCGGTCGCACTAGGAGGGATGGCATAAAAATTTCATTATATAAACAGCGTACACACTTTCAGGCTACCGCTTGTCATCCGGTTACCTCGCGATATATTTTTATTTTTACCACCCCCCTCCTATTTCCGAACCAGTCACAGTTGGCTTATTTCGGGTAGCACAGCATATAAGGGCGGTTCCACATCACTTCGGGAGCTCAAATATCGCGAGACATCCGGTTGCCTCTCCAACATTGAATTACGCGTCATTGCTCTGAATAGTATGAAACGGCAAGATTTTTTTTTGAGATTTCGGGGTTGGCCCCATAGTAAAAAAAATTCAGTATGGCCTAAACTATCACCTACTTTCGGCTTTGCATCCCGTTACCAAACACCCTGTATAGCTTGTAACCATCTAGAAAGCCCATTCTCCGCGCAGGTCAATTTTTTTTTTAAATCAGTTACAATCTCACAGAGTTTTCGTCGTTATAATTTTAGTATAGACATTTTGTTTGACTAAATCATTCAAAACACGAAAAAGTTAAAACAACAATCATAAAATAATTATAACAGAAGGGAATTCCCCCTGGGAATGAGAGTGGGTATAATTAGACAATCTTCGAGAATAATTGGAACAAAGAGCAGGTTGAGGGATTCGGGTGATTCGTTTCAAACAAAGGAGATGCGACCACCAACGGGTGGTTGGATTGTGAAAGAAACAGAGGGGCTGCCGCGAAGTGTAAACGAACTTCGCTCGAATATCTCCCTTTCTGTTCCTTGAACAAGCAAGTGCAACAGAGAGAGAGATACACAAACGAAATTCGTTTTCGTTTCGCGGTAGGGCCTCAGTGCGCCAGCCCGCGGTCACGACATTGCGCGGCAGCGGTTTTAGGGTTCCGTACCCAAAGGGTAAAACGGAACCCTATTACGAATACTCCGCTGTCCGTCTGTCGTCCGTCCGTTCGTCTGTCCGTCTGTCACCTGAAACAATTTACAGTAGACCAAATTCAAAGTAATTACGACGACCGCTTTAGCCTAGTTCTTACGAAGCAAGAGGTCCTGGGTTCGAATCCCGGTAAGGGCATTTATTTGTGTGATGAGCATGAATATTTGTTTGTGAGTCATGGATGTTTTTCTATGTATTTAAGTATTTATTTCTTTATATATGTATGTTTATCATCACCTAGTACCCATAGTACAAGCTTTTGCTTAGTTTGGGACTAGGTCGATTTGTGTAAGATTGTCCCCTAATATTTATTATTATTATTATGAATACATAGAAATCATCATGACTCAGGAATAAATTAATCTTGCCCATCACACAAATAAATGCCCTTACCGGGATTCGAACCCAGGACCTCTTGTTTCGTAAGATCTAGGCTAAAGCGGTCGGCGTAATTACTTTGAATTTGGTCTACTGTAAATTGTTTCTTTAGCAAATGTTAGTCTTCGAAAGTGCCTTTCACTGCTTCGCCATTGTAGACACAAGGTAGGTCATTATAAGTCAGCGTTTAATCTTTTGTGGTTTCAGAGAATTCATTTAGGGGATCTCTATACCGATGGGAATTAAGTTATTGTTTAATTACTGCTTATGTTACTAATGCCGCTGTGAGTTATAAACTCGCTGTTTTTCGCTGTTTTCAAAAAACTGAATCAAAAAAAAAAGACCGAGTTTCACTCCGGGAGTGCCGGCAGAAGTGAAAACTCAATAACATTGTACCTAACAGTTTTTGATCAGGTCACGTGACATCTTACGGTGGCACCCTAAAAATGAATTTTGAATGAATGTTCGGCGCCAAGAACAGCGGACGGCGGCGGCGAACAAAATACCAATTTGTTTTTGCCATTGCCAAATATTTTCCAAAACTTTGTCACTTTTAGGAATAACGTCCAAATTCGAACTATTTGAATTTGCAAGAACAGCGGACGGCGGCGGCGACCAAAATACCAATTTGTTTTTACCGTTGCCAAATATTTTTCAAAGCTTTATCTCTTTAGGAATAACGTCCAAATTCGAACTATTCGAATTTGCTCAATAGCAAAACGGTGAAGGACGCGTGGACAAAATTACAAATTCATTTACAGAATATGCTATTGCAAAAAGTGTTTAACGGCTTTATACTCTTACGAATAGCGTTCAGTTTTGAATGAAGTCAAATCGGCTAGCAGCAAAAAGTGACCTCCTTCACATCTGACGTCACAAAAATCTGTCGCGTATTTAGCGATTTTTCTCCATCCCAAAAAGTGCTCAGCGCCGCTAAATAAGTTTTCACTTCAAAAATCTAAACCTGCTCAAAAATCTCACGAGAATCGGTTGGGAAATGCGAGCTGTAGAGGAAGACAGCCGGACAGACTCGAGGCGTACAAAAGATTTTCTGCCCTAGCTGAATTGGAGAACTTCGTTCGCTTCGCTCGCTCAACTAACCCATTTAGCGTTAAATAATCACGACATATGCGTCAGATGGCTACGGGCGATTTACGATATACAGGATGTGGCCTGGAATAGGAGGAGAAAAAAATTAAACGGTACATTATTGAGCAATTATTTCCTGGTGGTTTTAATTGAAAAAAAAAATTTTTTTTTAATATTTTTTCTTTAAAATAAGTTTACGTGTATTTTTTACTCATCTGGGGCAGTTTTTCTTATTATAAAAACGCAAAAAAAAACAAAAGTATTAAAAAATCACAAAAACATCAAAAATGAAAAAACTATTATGACTCATTACATGATGTTACCTCAAAATCTGCATTGACTGTTGTGCTATGATCTCGTGGTGCCTGATTCATTACTTGGAGGTCATAACTTTAGATCAACATTTCTCCAAATAAAAAAAAAAGACCGGGTTGCACTCCGGGAGTGCCGGCAGAAGTGAAAACTCAATAACATTGTAACAGTTTTTCGATCAGGTCACGTGACATCTTACGGTGTCACCCTAAAAATGAATTTGACGCAAATTTATAAACCTTTTATCAATTATTTAGGCGGACGGCCCGCGGCGGGCGCGTTGGGTGCGACGGGGGCCGCCGGCTCGGCGCGCCGACAGGGCGGCGGCAAACACAATACCAATTTGTTTTTGCCATTGCCAAATATTTTTCAAAGCTTTATCTCTTTAGCAATAACGACTAAATTCGAACTATTTGAATTTGCATGAACAGCAGACGGCGGTGGCGAGTTGGCGACCAAAATATCAATTTGTATTTGCCGTTGGTAAATTATTTTCTAAGCTTTAGGAATAACGCCCAAATTCGAACTATTAGAATTTTCTCAATAGCAAAACGGTGAAGGACGCGTTGGTATTATTACAAATTTATTTGTAGAATATGCTATTGCAAAAAGTGTTTAACGGCTTTGTACTCTCTCTCTCTTTCAGTTTTGAATGAAGTCGAATCGGCTAGCAGCAAAAAGTGACCTCCTTCACATTTGACGTCACAAAACTCTGTCGCGTATTTAACAATTTTTCCCCATCCCAAAAAGTGCTCAGCGCCGCTAAAGAAGTTTTCACTTCAAAAAAAATTCGTCACAAGGGGTTACTGCAGATGCTGTAACGAAGCTTCCTTTTAAATATTTGCTCCTGTTACAAGCCACACACTGATTATGACGATAAGCTGCTACGAACTATGCCGTAGCGCTAAGAGCGTAGCTAATCAGTGAATGGGTGAAGTGAACATTCACTGCCAAGAAACGCTACGCGCTACGCTCGTAGCCGATCACTCGTAGCAGGAACACAATAGCAGACGCTACACGGGCCGACATCGGCGGACGGCCGATCAAGGTCACAGAACTAGTATGGAGTGGCGGCATGCCGGCCGATATCGGCCCGTGTAGCGTCTCCTATAGACTGGCAGACAGACACACTTTCGCATTTATAATATTAGTATGGATGTCTAACTTGATGGTCCATTAATAGGACAAAGACTTTTTAACCGACTACCCTCAAACCTTAAAACCATAACAAACGACAACTCATTTCGCTACCATGTAAAACAACTATTGCTTGAAAAAACACTGTATAGTTTGCAAGAGTTTCTTTCAAATGACTATGAAAACAAGAAAATGACTATCTTAAAAGCTTGACATTTGTATTCATATTTATTTTATATTTGCTTTCGCTTCATTATTCAATAGCACAATATATTATTAAGCTGACATTAAAATTATTAATTTCAATTTTTTACAAATAATAACTATTCTGTACACATCTGTACACATCTATGTAACTGACAAGTCATATTTTTTAAATACATTTTTATCTTGTACATTTACTGTACCAATGATTTTAATTGTAAAATTATGATAATAAATAAATCTGAATCTGAATCTTAATCATTCTATGTACATACTAGTGAGATATTTTTTAAGAGTAGTTGCCCTGATCTATACCAATAGGCTATTCTACGATTTTTTTTAATATATTTTGACGACCGGTTAGCCTAGTGGGTAGTGACGCTGCCTACGAAGCTGAAGGTCCTGGGTTCGAATCCCGGTAAGGGCAAATATTTGTGTGATGGATGAGCATGAATATTTGTTTCTGAGTCATGGATGTATTCTATGTATTTAAGTATTTCTATCTATTATATATATCGTCGTCTAGTACCCATAACACAAGCCTTATTGAGCTTACTATGGGACTAGGTCGATTTGTGTAAGATTGTCCCCTAATATTTATTTATTTATTATTTATTTATTTATTTTAAAATGTTCGTAGGTATAGATTCGATAGTCAACTGGTATTTTTATTTCCACAAAATAATATCGCTTTAAGAAAATAAATAATAGTTGAAATTTGAACATTATATATTCGGGTCAAAAAGGCGGCCGCCATTATCGTGACGTTATAACTGCAATAACAAACCACAGACTACTAAGAAGATACTATGTGCAGAAACATAGAAAGAAACGTCAAATGTGCATGTACTTCTAATCTATGCCTTATGATAGTTCTGATTTTTTCATACGAAAAATGGGCTTTCATACTCGTTATCGCGAATATACAATACTTATTATATTGTTCTAATATAGTTTCAGAAAATGAAACAGCGGCGCTACCACGAACTTCGAAAGTCGAAGTTCGGGTATTTCCATCTCTATCGCACTCCCTTAATCGAGTGACAGGGATGCATGTATTACGAACTTCGACTTTCGAAGTTCGTGGTAGCGCCGCAGAATAGAATATACTTACAAAGCTGTTTTGATATTTCTGCATTCAGAAAGAAGCAAAGAACTTTGCAGTCATTACTTCGTCTATTTTCGGTAGATTTGTATTGTCAGCTTTTACAAATCCAATCTCCATCGTAGATGGCGTAAAATGGCGTACCCAAGTCCAAATAAATACAATTGGAATCCACAAAATAAATATTTTTTAACTTTTTGTTGTTGTTTACACCGAAAACTTGTTTTTGTATTTGCTGTTCTGACGTCACTCAAAGAAGACAAAATGGCGGTCAGCGTTTTCGGTCACGTGACACACAGATAATAAAACTACGATTTTAATTTTGAAATTAAAAATATTTCTTATGTTTTTATAACAAAATAGTATTATATTCGTATTTCCTAAAGTCAAAACTATATAAATAACATACTTTCATAATTTAATTGTGATAGACGAAAATAGCCTATTGCAATACTATAACGGTGTCTATGAAATGTAAGTTTCAATCTTTGTAATTGTATGTAAAATAATCTCCGCAACTATTAATACGATCTCAAAAATAATTTCACCTGTGTTTAGAAAGGGTTTTGCTGTTTGGATGTTTGTTACTCAATCACGCTTAAACGACTCAACCGATTTGGATAAAATTTTGCACGAAGGCAGTTTATAGCCTGGATTAAAATATAAAATTATTTTTTTCCGGGTCCACGCAGACGAAGTTGCTGGCGGAAGCTATTCAAAAATCTACGGAACTACTAATCCGATTTCAAATAAAAACCGGCCAAGTGCGAGTCGGAATCGCGCACCGAGGGTTCCGTACAAGCCTGTAGGTATATAAGTAAAAGTTGACCCATCACGACAATCGAGTCATAGTTACGGTTTTCGCAATTTTTCCTTTATCTGTGCTATAAGACGTTGCTTCGTACCAAATTTCAACATTCTGAGTTTACGAGAAGTACCCTGTAGGTTTTGATTCGCTTGCGAGTTTCGAAAATTTGCGGAAATTTGCGGCATAAACGGCTGTATCTTTTGATTGCGTTGGCTTAGAAGTTTGATTTTTTCACAGATCCAAGGGATAATAGACCTGAAGTATTTGATATAAATTTTAGATTGATAACTCCACGCGTTCCTGAGAAAAAGGGTCTTCACAGACGGACGGACGGACAACAAAGTGATCCTATAAAGGTTCCGTTTTTTCCTTTTGAGGTACGGAGCCCTAAAAACTCCCCGGGTGTGCAATACGCGGGTAGAATAAATTTCAGTCGGTTAGTGGCTAAAATTGAACGATCTATCCAAAAACTACAAAGAACTCGCCCACTATCCAATATACCCTCCCTTAACTTATTCAACCCCTTTATCAGTTAATAGAATCGGGCCGATAGCAACCGCGGTCGCAGGTATTTGAATATTTTGAATACCTGTCGAGGGACCTCAATCAACGAGGGTTGTGGGAAGTAGACTTTTTTTTTTTGTCTCTCATACTCTTTTGGAGATTCCTCCACTCTGCACGTCTATTATGAGACGGCCGCGACATACTCTCGAATTTTCTCGCACTATCCGTCTCTCTCTTATTAGAACACTTAGAACAAGAGGTATAGTGCGAGAAAAATCGAGAGTATGTCGCGGCCGTCTCATGATAGACGTGCAGCACGGCTATCACGAGACGGCGCGCGAGTTCTCTCGTTTTTTCTCGCACTATCCGTCTCTCTCTTATTAGAACACTTAGAACAAGAGGTATCATCATCATCATATCAGCCGAAAGACGTCCACTGCTAGACATAGGCCTCCCCCAAAGAGTGCCAAAGTGACCGGTCCTGCGCCACCCGCATCCAGCGGACTCCCGCAACCTTTACCAGGTCATCAGTCCACCTTGTCGGGGGCCTACCCACGCCGCGCCCTTCCGGTACGTGGTTGCCACTCGAGAACCTTTCCGCCTCAACGGCCATCGGTTTTACGTGCTATGTGCCCCGCCCACTGCCACTTAAGTTTAGCGATCCGGAGGGCTATATCGGTTACCTTGGTTCTGCTGCGGACAGCCTCATTTCTGATGCGATCACGCAGAGAAACTCCCAACATGGCCCTCTCCATTGCCCTTTGGGTCACTTTGAGCCTTTTTATGAGGCCCATAGTAAGCGACCACGTTTCAGTGCCATATGTCATCACTGGCAACACACACTGAACAAGAGGTATAGTGCGAGAAAAATCGAGAGTATGTCGCGGCCGTCTCATGATAGGTGTGCTGTATGCATGAACGCCGGCGCGTTCCGTTTATTGCGATGTTTGGGTGCGTTCGTTCGATATTTGATGCGATTATTTTGACATCCGCTCATGCAGAGGCGGTGCGGCGGATACGGGTTTTCGGGTCAAACAGAAAAAAACGTTAATAAACGACGTACATTTTATGAAATCGCGCAATCATCAAACTTGTCGAGACTAAATTACAATCGTGGTGAACACATGAAAAACGCGTCTGGCCCGAACCTGTCTTTCATTACAAGGAAAATGTCCATCAAAGTCATAATGGTTTTTCTTACGCTAAAGGGAGGAGGGGTCAGAAAGTAGTAAGTTAGTAGACTTACGTAATAAATGAATAGCCCCTAAGCTTAATCAGACGTCTAGTTTCATTCTGCATGACGGGTGAAGTGAATAACAGACTGTATTTGGAACATGCAGGGCGATAATTGAGAAATAGGTACCTATTTGCAAAATGTATTGCTGTCGCGCCAACCTCAAGCCTCCCCCCGCAGAGCGCGACAGAGACAACTCCAGTTTGGACCGAAAATACCTATTAAAAGTACATAAAATCAACGTTTCGTAGTATCCTGATTTAATTTTCTCCTCCAAAACTTGACCTAATTAACTATTTTTTTTCTTTAAAATCAAAGATGGGCTTTAGCCGTGTTCCTATGTTTTAGTTTTTTTTAATAATATAGTCAAAATTGTTTTCTGGATGTTTGAACACAGCGGAAAATCTGGCATTTTTTTAGGTTTTTGAAGGTTAATATCTCTTTTAAGAATACATTTATGAAAAAAAAAGAAAACATAGGAACATGTAAATAGTAGCCATAATTTATGGAAAAAAAAAATTGCTCTACTGCCATTATCCAGGGAGAAAACAGGGGACTACGTTTCTATGGAAAAACGGCCCTTGTGTTTCCTGTTAAACATGTTAATTACGACCTTACCGCTTAGGCGATAAGTTCCCTATTGCCAATCATACAATGTAGTATGCATATGGTACGCAATATATTTCATCAATATCAACTAATCCCTGAAACATCTGTCGCAGTTCGGGATTAAATGTGTCCGTCGATGTAGTGGAAGGATTACCCCATTTAGTGCTAATAACGACATAAGCGTTAGAGGGTTACAGGCGTGGCTTAGCAGTGAATTAATTAACCCATTCCACCATCTGTACCCAACGTGTACTCAGCTTCTTTGGCTATCTGGCCCCGTATCATCAGTCGGCCATATCACGCAATACGTGACAAGATAGAGCGTCCGTCTCGTTCTATCTAACGGTGACAGCCAGTGACGGACGCTCTATCTTGTCACGTGTGATAAGGCTGACCATGATACGGGGTCTGGTCAGGTCTGGACCACAAAGCCTGGAAAAGCTGATTATCACTGGCCGCATGGCAGGGAAGAGGATCAGAGGACGGATGCCGAATCTCATGCGTTGTGTCGTGAATAGTCATGATTCACGATAGTATTTACATTGATGTTAATAATCATGTCTCAAACAGCCGATTTATTTCATGTAGCAACACCCACAATCTTTTTATAACAATGTTGACGGGTAGGCGAGTAGTCAGAGTTCCTAACGGCTATATTGCGTACGAACAGTTAAGTGCAGATTTGTAGTGTTAGATTTGGAGGAAAACCAGGGTGAGCTCTTTCCATAATCACTTTCAATGCATCTTATGACAGTTATGACATTGTAACGATTTGGTTCATTTACACGTGTGTTCATGTGCTTACACAGCTAGGACGATGATTGTTCATGATATGATGTATTTATGTGCGTCCACAGGTCTTATTCTATTTGGGAGGCGTGACGGTATATTATATATATGAATAAGGTTTTCCTACATGTCACGTACATTTATTTATTTATTTATTTATTTATTTATTTATCAGAAGACCAACAGCTTTCACATACAATATAATAGACTTAAAGCTAGAATACAATCGTCGAGCCAATGACAGGTCTCCCTAACAGATACAGATAGAAACTTACGGATTTGCTTATATATTATGTTTTAACTAGGTATTACTATTTTATATATATTGATTTGTGTGTGTGTGTGTGTGTGTGTGTGTGTGTGTGTGTGTGTGTGTGTGTGTGTGTGTGTGTGTGTGTGTGTGTGTGTGTGTGTGTGTCTGTGTGTCTGTGTGTGTGTGTGTGTGTGTGTGTGTGTGTGTGTGTGTGTGTGTGTGTGTGTGTGTGTGTGTGTGTGTGTGTTGGGTGTGTTCAGCTCTCCTCAATATTATTATGTTGAATTTTTTTCGCAATTGCACTCTTGAACGATTTTTTGTTGTTATACACAAACGGGTTGTATGTCCTTGATATTCTATATATTACAGAGTTTTTAGCGTAATTGGTCTGATGGCTAGGCAAACTAAGAAGGCGAGGGTACCTGGTATTGGTTTTCGGTGTAAAGTATTTAATGGCTGCTACAAGGTTAGGGCAATCTACACAACCTATGACAATGTCATAAAGTAAACCCATATCGAGCATGTCTCTCCTATCCTCCAGACTCATCACGTTATGCCGCTTACAACTATTGCTATAACTGATAGAAGTACGTTTCGTTCGGTAATTAAGGTATCTTAGAAACCGCTGATGTAGTCTTTCAAGTCGAGATTTGTATGTAATGTAATGAGGGGACCATATATTAGACGCGTACTCCAAGACACTACGTACGTAAGTAAAATAAATAATTTTGATGCAATCAGGGTCATTAAATGCCTTACAGACTCTCATTACAAAACCCAAGTTTTTGTAAGCTTTGTTTATTATAGTATCAATATGATCAGACATTAACATTTTACTATCTAATAAAACTCCTAGGTCTCTTATTAACTTGACTCTCTGTAAAATACTATTGTTCATAGTGTAGGAGGCGTTAATAGGCGATGGTTTTCTAGAGAAAGTTATTATCTGGCATTTAGATACGTTTACCGTTATCTTGTTCCTGTGGTAATATTCTACTATATATCTTTAATTTTGATAAAAAAAATTTTGTCATCAGCACATTCCACAGGCGATTCAATACATGTGTAAATGTCGAATATATATGCATTATAAAATAAAGGCCCTAAGTGAGGTCCCTGTGGGACGCCTGACGGCACGAATATACGATTCGATCTGAAACCACCAATCGTGACAATCTGTGATCTATTGGAGAGATATGATTTTATCCACCTCAATAGACAGCCGTGAATGCCTAATGTGTCTAATTTGGCCAACAAGATGAGGTGGTCCACCCGGTCGAAGGCTTTTTCGAAATCAGTGTATACCACATCAATCTGTCCGCCTCCTTCCATGTTACTTAGGACATAGTTAGTAAATTCCGCAAGATTGGTTATTGTAGATCGGCGCTTAAGAAATCCATGCTGATTAGTACTGATGCCTCGCAATATAGTTGGATAAATTTGGTCATATATAATTTTCTCAAAGATTTTACTAAATATATTTAAAATTGAAATTGGACGATAGTTTTCAATAGCCGTTTTTGATTTCTGTTTATGCACTGGTATGATATTGGCCTCCTTCCATTTGTCCGGAAATATACCCTCCGATAGAGATCTATTTATTAGGATCGACAATGGATAGCTAATAGCTTTAACTGTCTTGCGGATATAGTGTGGTGAAATACTATCAGGTCCTGCTGATTTTGTGGTGTCCACCTTATCAAGTATTGTAGCAATTGTATTAGCTGAGACAATTACATTACCGATAGTGTTTACATCTCCTACAACAGTTGGAATATTCAGATTTCTTGTATCATAGCTGTCCGGTTCGACATACACGCTTTTAAAAAAGTTTATAAATCCATTACAAATATCTGTGCCGTCACTCAGCGACTCATTACCGAAGGTCATGGTTTTAGGATAATTTGAGCCTTTACGCATTCATTTGATATAACTCCACAATTTTTTCGGATTGCCTTTAATTTGTTCTTGTGTTGTTATTAGAAAAGTGTTGTAATTATCGACTTCTAATTGATTAACTCTGCGCCTCAAATAAAAGAATACGTTATGACCCAAAGCAGTCCAGATAAAACGCATGGAGTTAGCGAACCAAGAGATGTAAACAACTTTTTCTAGACGTTGGGATTTCAATAAACCATATGTGAGGGTCATTGACTGTCACATTCGCAGAAATGCGCGCCCAATTGTATCGAATAGTAGTCGCGGAATGTATTGATATATAACAAATAGTTTTGTGGAAGAATAGGTTATGTGTTGTGAGATTATGTAGTTTAGAGTCGGAAACCGTGTAGAACACATCGTTTTTTATTACTCCGCTAAACGGGAACCACAGAAAAAAAATATTTTGCATTAATAAGATAGTTGCAAATATAGTTGAAAATGGTTGTTTATCGAAAGTATTACTTAGTGTAGTTAAGTAGGTACTAGTCAAGTTATAGACAACAAAATGAGTGCTGATATGTGTAAACAATTAGTTGGTTTATAAGAAGACATTTTGGTGCAATTGGAGGTGTGGAAATTGTGTGTGTGTATGTGTGAATGTGGGTAAGTAATTAGGTGATTTAAGTGTGATACATATGCAGTGTAAAAGTGGTAAAACCAAAAATATATTAGTGATAAGACGAGAAATAGATCAGTCGCGATTCATAACAGCTTCTTGATGTCTTGAGGGACTCGAGCAGTACTACCGGGGCACCATCAGACTTCCTGGCATAAATGTTGCAGTCGCGAACCCAGACGTACTGGTAGCCTCGATTATTTGCTGCAGTCTTACACTCTTTGAGCACTTGTTTTCTTGAAGGTATCAGGTGCTCGTTGACGTAAAGTTTACGAGCTTCGCCCTGGTGGCCGTGAAGACACCGCGGGTCCTACGCAGACCTGCAAGGATGTTAATATTGTGTGTCCGATTCTTGAATTTGACTATGATGGCCCTTGGACGACCCTCTCGAGGTGTCATCTGACGTACTCTAGTAACATGTTCAATGTCGTATTGAGTTATTTCTACTCCAGCGTGTTTGGCAATAGATATTATGGCATTCGGTAGGTGTTCGTTCTTCGATTCCGGCATGCCACTGACCTCGAGATTCAGAACACGAGCATATTGTTGTTGTTTGTCTGACTCAAGTAACAGCTGGTCATATTTATTGCTCAGTACCTCATATTCGGTGTGCCTCTTTTCTAAGTCGGATACTTTTGAGGTTAGTTCGGTGACTCGCCTTTCCTGGTCGCGTTGATTCTCGGCAACAAATTCAACGGAGGTCTTCAAGTCACTGAATTCCGATAACATCTCTCGTTGCTGTGTCTTCAGTTCTGAAATGGAGTTGTGAATCTTATAGTTATCCGAGTGCAGCGACTTCAATTCAGATTTGATGTCGGTAAACATTTCCGTAATTTCAGTTTTTAAGTCGGACAAGTCCATGTCACATCCATCCATATGTTTTCTTTTTGTCCGTTGACTAAGGCTAAAGTCCTGGTTGTCTATTTGAAGCTCGGGATTAGATCCAAATGGTTTATTCGGTGACCTGAATTTATTAAAAGTCGCCATTTTTCACACCTGTTCAGATGATAGGCAAAAATGCACTTTAACACGCACGTACTGAGTATTTTTTAGTGTAAACTTGATTCAAGTAAATTCTAAAGCAATCCGTAGATAAGCACGCGTCCGTCTGAGAGGACGGTAGGATAATTTTTTACATGCGATAACACAGTTCTTAGTCGTGGAGTTCTTTAGTGTGAGAGGATTAGTAACAAGTGTAACAACAGGGTCTCAGGTTCGGTAGTCTCAGCCTCAGGCCATGTCTTCATCAATCAAGGGTGCACCCGGGTAATTATAACTGGAACAATATAGTGTGTGAACTGGTACAGTATCAGTTGTGTGGTAAGGGATGTCTGTAAGGGGAGGTGGAGGACATTCTCGGGGACGAAGGTCCCCACATCTCAGATGGAGCTGGTACGCATAAGGCGGCAGCTCATATGTCAGATATATAAAGGATTCCGGAAGCTGTATGTGTAGGTTCATAGTTGCATAATATATGCTAATACAGATACCTAAGCTAGAGTGCTATAGGTACTCATTCGCGGCCATGAGAGTGACCAGAAGTGGCTTCGCGACACGTTGGGTGGACACGGTAAGATCTGTAGCTGGAGCCACACTTCAGGCCAGCATCAAGCCCAGGACCGAGCAGCTTGGAGAGTGATGGTGAAGAGCGCCTACGTCGTTACATCTCATTGACCGACTACTGCTGATTCGTAACGAAAACTGAATACTGACTATACGTACCTGCAAAATATTTGCACACGTATTTCTCTGACTGATTATTTCTGTATCTAGCATAAGAATGCATAGCTATCTGAATGTGGATGAAACATCCATTAGTGACCTCCAACCACCCCTTATAGTCACCCCTTTCCTCACAGTATTTACCAGATGTGCATCAGAATTAATCTGAATATTCTGAATGTCGTCTTGTTAATGTATTGTATACAAGTTGTATACCCTGAATCGCTGATCTCTGATATTGTTTTACTTCGCATCATTTTCCATAGCTAAAAGCTAGGTGCGAAATACATAACACACAATATTAGTTGTCAAAAAATCATATTAATAACTCACTAGGAATCACAGGAACAAACACAAATCCATAATAAAACTGTTCGTAAGCCTGCCGTCAGATAACACTGACATTTGGCAGCTCTGATTTTAAATTCATCGCTCACCAAAAAGTTCGGATAAAAACCGAACATTACCTATCATTTGACCAGTCGATTCTTGGTCTCATATTTTCTTACACACAAGCTTATACAGGTTGATTCAGGAGACATGAAAACTTTTACACAAAATGTAAAAAAAAAACTGTGGGCGTTTAACTTAATTATGATGGTAAAAGATCCATTAACATTAACTGTATGTGTAGGGTTGATCCTGCTCACGTCTCCTGAATCACCCTGTATATTTACTGATTTGATACTTAAATCGCGGATCTTCGCGACGCCCACAGCCGTCACGTCCCTCAGCCATGAGGATACGACAAGGACAGAAGGAATTTACCCATTTGAGACTAAGCAACGCTACGTGTTCAACGTCGTAGCGCGTAGCAGCATTTTCCCACTTTGTTGCGCAAATCGCTCGTGAGTTGCCCTTCAATGGCTCAGACCGTCTATGGGTCGTCGTTTTTAAATGGCACTGAAGCAGTGGTTTTGGACATGTAAATGTGTATTATAAGCCTCAAACAAAAAGATAAACAGTGCATTACGAACAACCTAGTGAAGCCGGTTTTCAACCAAGCCAAATAAGTTGAGCACACGCTCACACACATAGGTATACAAACAAAATTGCACAAAACTCTTCTGCACGTCCCAATGCTTTCAAGATTACTCATTGCGAGTTTTGTGCACCTTAATTCCTTTTTTCTTGGTCTTAGATTACAAGCAAATAATAAGTTTCTGGCAAAAAAAGCATTTATTGTACAAGCTAGAAACTATATTTTTCTGTATACCGTCATCAACTACTCATTGCGATGATTCTAACGAGCCAATAAATACTCAACGGGGTTACGTCGGTTAAGTACTGAATTCCCATGGCCACCTTCTGTCTCCATCGTCAGATCAGCTCGATATTACCATGATAATGAATTGTCATCCAAACTATACTAATACCCAAATTTTCAGCTTAATCGGACGGCAAGTGACTGAAAAATGGATTGCAAATTTTGACGGACAACTTTATTTACCATACGACCAGGTCAATCCTTATCCTTACTTCCTTACTAACATTATAAATGCGAAAGTGTGTGTGTGTGTGTTTGTTTGCATGTTTGTCCTTCTTTCACGTCGCAACGGAGCGTCGTATTGATGTGATTTTTTGTATGGAGTTTAGAAGTTGGAAAGTGATATAGGCTACTTTTTCCAGCGGGAAAACATCGAATTCCCACGGGAAAATTCAATATGTTACATTTTCCTATAACCACGCGGGCGAAGCCGCGGGCATCAGCTAGTTTAATATAAAGCTTGTAAAAAAAAGTCAAATGTTATAAAACCATATGTATAATGTACTAAACGCATATTGTAATGCACATTTAGTAGAGGTAATATTACTTTTAATCTAAGTTTGAAATGGTAGTTTCTTGTTGAAGATATTCCCTTTGTAGTGCAGGAAATATAGCATGTTTTGGAGGCAAAATATGTACATCAATGAAACTTTGTCTATAACTTTATCCTGACAAAAATGAAGATCTGCCGAGTCCTAGGGTCAGTTAGGGTATGTGCGCCACCGGGGAAAGTGCGCCTCATTCGTCATGACATTTAAATCAATATCAGCACTTACCCCGGGGGCGCACATTCCCCTGTGGCGCACATCCCCAAACTGACCTTACCAAAATTAGGGGAGTAAGTTTCATAGATGAACATAATTTGCCGCCAAACTGACATAGTTAGCCTTACATTACCCTGTACATATTGTGCCGAATGATAATAAATCAAACACAACTCATAATGCAGTACTTAGGCATAGATCTGAAAAAACCGTAAACAGCAAGAGCTCTCAAAGCCTATCCGATTCATCACCGGTCTCGTGTACGATCTCCAACATAACTTGAACCGTATACCTGTTACACCTACATACGCGAGGGAGCTCAAACTTAAATGGTTCTTGAGGCGGGTTGGAATGGGTGGTAAATGCGCACGCTTACTATTCCCTTTGTCGCGTCGCATATTTGAATAAATTTCTGGAATAATATCGAGTGGAGGCTTTGTGTTTTTTCTGATTTCGCTTCGAATTTCGAGTTTTCGATAACCGCAAAGGATGGGAATGATTTTGGAATGAATGGAATTATTCTCAGCTATCGAAATTGTACACGAATAAATTTATTTTAAAGATTTTTAATAATACTGTCATTTTATTCAACATTCTTTGATTCGTTTCGATTTAACGTGATAGTAACCGCCATCTTTGAATTCATTTAATACAGAGAAACAATGAACAATGATGGAATGTATAGCCTAGGGCGACATCGAACCCGCACCCTCTGCTTTACCCAGTTAAGTAAACATGTAAAGTTACATGACAACCAATTTGGCTTTCGGCCAAGGTTATCTACAGAAACAGCCATTTTGTGTCTTAAGCACACTGTCAAGTATTACACAAAGCATAGAACCCCGGTATTTGCGTGCTTTCTGGACCTATCTAGGGCTTTTGACCTGGTTTCCTACGATGTGTTATGGAACAAGCTTGAAAAAACCAGTATACCAGCGGAAACGGTTAGTATACTTAGGTACTGGTATGGAAACCAGGTCAACAGCGTTAGATGGGTAAATGCTCACTCTGATGAGTACAGGTTGGAGTGCGGGGTGAGGCAGGGGGGGTTGAGCTCGCCTACGCTCTTCAACCTGTACGTAAATGAACTAATCGAGGCGCTCAGTAGTACCCATGTCGGCTGTCACGTGGACGACGTTTGTGTCAACAACATAAGTTATGCTGATGACATGGTGCTACTGAGTGCGTCGGTTTGTGGAATACGTCAGCTACTCAACGTGTGTGAGACCTATGCTTTAAGTCACGGTCTCAAATATAATGCTAAAAAAAGCCAGTACATGGTTTTTGAGTCTGGTCGCAGCAAGATATCGGAGGTTCCTGCAATTTTCCTTAATGGCAGCCCCATGGACAGAGTCGATAGTTTTAAATATTTAGGGCATATCATTGCAGCTGATCTAAAGGATGACTTGGACATCGAACGGGAGCGGAGGGCCCTATCGGTGCGGGCGAATATGATTGCTCGGAGGTTTGCAGGATGCTCCAGGGAAGTCAAGGTTACCCTGTTTAGAGCCTTCTGTACTTCCATGTACACCTGCAGCCTCTGGGAAAATTATTCGCAAAGGGCCTATAGGGCCCTTCGAATCCAGTACAATAACGCGTTCCGGGTGATAGTGGGACTGCCTCGCTTCTGCAGCGCATCAGGAATGTTTGCGGGGGCGCGTGTTGAGTGTTTTTATGCCACCATGCGCGGGCGCGCCGCATCCGTGGTGCGCCGGGTGCGGGACAGTCCCAATACCATTCTGAAAATGGTAGCTGACAGACCTGACTGCACAATTATGTTACACTGTGCGGGATTGCATGCTCCCACTAGCGTAACATTATGGTGAAAAATGTCTAGATTTTTTATATTATGTATTGTCTATATACAACGTGTTAATAAAATAACGCAAAACCTGAAAACAGTTTGTTCAGAATCGAGAGTAGAATGCGAAAAAAATAAAAAATAAAATTTTTGACGCGATTTATTTTTTACATTTGTATGGAGCAGGTCGCCCCAGTCGGCCAACACTCCATACAAATGTAAAAAATAAATCTTGTCAAAAATTTTATTTTTTATTTTTTTTGCATTCTATGCTCGATTCTGAACAAACTGTTTTCAGGTTTTGCGTTATTTTATTAACACGTTGTATATGTGTCTTGTAGTTACACGAAATACATGCTTTTGATTTTGATTTTGATTTTGATTTTGATTTACCGGAGCAGTGTCGTTCCAGCGGGCATATGACGGGTGTCATTTTATCAGAGACTGCAATAATATGACCTCTGTTATTGAAGAATTCTATAAATTAATAACATTTTTTGAATCTAGGTACAGTCGCCATCAGATATATCGGAGCGGCCGAAGTGCTCACAAATATCTGAACGCGTCTCTAATGCCTCGACAATAGAGACGTGTTCAGATATTTGTGAGCACTTTGGCCGCTCCGATATATCTGATGGCGACTGTACAACCATTTCACTGTATTTGCATCAGATAATTTCAATACAAATAACATTAAAGAAACATTTAGTTAATCTTGCATTTTGCTGTTGAACTTGCTATTGGTACCAAAAAGAACACTCATTTCAAAATCCCGCTGTCATGACATAACATTTTGGTCAACAACAACTCTGGTCTCGATACCATACCCACCACATTATTTGTTAACAAGTGAAAAGCCAAAACGGTAATACGCTCGCACCGCGGCGCGGGATTTCCGCATGATTGTAATATAATTAAGGAGATTTAGCGGCAATATCGCAGTAAGTGCGCCGTTTTTGTGGCTGTAATAACGCGGAAAATAACCGCACGGGACACACGGCCGGCTAGGGTTGCGAGCAATGATAAAAGTAATATTTTTATAAGTTTGTGGCGATCGACTTTTGATTTGAATGGCCATACCATCTAAAATATTACTGTTGATGATGATGATGTTCTCCCAGACGTATCCGTCGACGGCGACATCCTGACAAAGTTATATAGGTACTAGTGTGACTTGCAAAACCAAATTTGGTTTTGAACGTACGACCGCAAGAGACACAGATGGATGATGGTTGGATGTCAAATATTACTACGTCGATACTGGCAGAATACGCTGAACTAGCTAACACTTTTATTAACCTATATATTGTGTACCATCTTCTCAGAAATGTATGATATAATTATACTTACCTACTGTTCAATGGGAGGTTATTAGAAGTTACACGAAAGTCAAGAAAAAACTATACATATCCGGTTAAAAAATCTAAAACAAAAGAGACAACACAATTCATCCAGTTTTACGAGGAACTTTTAATGGAGACTGTATTATTATACCGCCATCAATAACTACTCCTGACCTACGATTCTGTCTAATCCCACACTTAGAATAAAAAATACAAATAATTTATTGTCTGAAAGTGAATAATTATAAAGTTGAGTAATTACAATCTTTTATCGTGTCAGAAAACTCAATAACAGCATAATTCAAAAGAGGGTCAGTTGTTATGCAATAGACTGCACCAATTCTTTTTTAATCGTCATTTATTACACAAGAACTATATACAATAAAAAAAATATATATATATTAGCGGCCAATCTACACAAATCGACCTAGTCCCAATCTATGCAAATCTTGTACTATGGGTACTAGACGACGATAAACATACTTATATTGATAAATAATTACTTATAGACATAGAAAACATCCATGACTCAGGAACAAATATTCGTGCCCATCACACATATAAATGCCCTTACCGAGATTCGAACCCAGGACCTCTTGCTTCGTAGACAGGGTCACTACCAACTAGGCTAAGTGCAAGGCCTGAGTGGACGCCCGGCTTAGAGCGGGGCGTGCAGCGTCCATATAAAACAAATGCAATTTATATGGACGCTCGACGCCCCGCTCTGAGCGGGGCGTCCACTCAGGCCTTACACTTAGGCGAACGTAAATAAATACAAGCAATCAAACAACAAGTAAACCTAAACAAAGACAGAAAATTATAACAGTTTAAACTATGGAAATAAAAAAATTAAGATAAAGATAAAGATAAAATCATTTATTTGTCCATCATAGGTTACAGGATGTTACAGAGTTATGGTCAGTTTCACTATGTGGCGCCTTACGGCTTACAAATTGTTGAGCATGCATGTCAAAGTCACTATCATTTATATATTCATTTATGGTATAATAACTTCTATGAGCTAGAACATTTTTTAAGACTTTTTTAATAAATAAATAAAATAAAATAGAAACTTAAAATAACATGTAAATTGGGCCAAGATCAGCAGCATCAGCCAGCGGGTAGTGCGCCCAGAAGGCTATGCTTACACTTTGAGCATAACCGCTCACTTGATTTCGGATTTTAAAAAAGGTAGCCTTTTTTTTAATACTTCGCTTGGCAACCACAGTTACCAGAAGCAATTTAGGGGTGCACGAAATTGGCAACTGTGGTTACAAGTGAGTAGATAAATAGGTCTATTTTTACCCGGCTGGCTTTCCCAGAAATAGGGTTATATTTGCATATGTGTATATCAATGTTTGTAGATACTATTTAACGAGTTTTGGCATATGGAGGTGTCATTGGATTCCTCATAATCGAGAGCGCGACAAATGCTATAAAATAAAAAACCGGCCAAGAGCGTGTCGGGCCACGCTCAGTGTAGGGTTCCGTAGTTTTTCGTCCAGAAATTATTTTGTAATTTTTTTCAAAAACTATTCAACCTATCAAGTTCAAAATAATTTTCCTAACAAGTTTTTATAAAGTTCTACTTTTGAGATTTTTTTCATATTTTTAAAACTTATGGTTCAAAAGTTAGAGGGACACATTTTTTTTTACTTCTGGAGCGATTATCTCCGAAAATATTAACATTATCAAAAAATCATTATAGCAAACCCCTATTCATTTTTAAATAATAATCCAACAATATATCACACATTAGAGTTGAAATGAAAAAAAACACTCCCCACGTTACGTATAGGGGAGGTACCCTAATAAAATAAAATAAAACACTTTTTATTTTACCACTGTCGGCGTGATTGATATACATATTAGTACCAAATTTCAGCTTTCTAGTGCTAACGAATACTGAGATTATCCGCGGCCGGACGGACAGACAAAGCGAAACTATAAGGGTTCCTAGTCGACTACGAAACCCTAAAAAAAGCTGTTGAATTTTTTTTAAAATGTATTGACTCCGACTCCTTCGCTTGTTTCCGAATTGAAAGAAGTGAAGTCGAAGTGAATGTCATAGAGATCGGTTCGTCGTTCTTCCCTTCCGTGTGTCACCCGCGTACCGCACATATTTCACATTCAGCACATTATCACGCGCGTGACCTCACATTTAGCCTTAATAGACTTACAGGCTTTTATCCAACTGTACATTTGTTACACTGGACTACAAAATACGTAATTATTTTAACACATTCATCACAACACACATGCGTAAAAGGTTTTATGACGCTACAAATGGACATTAACACATTCACTGCCAGGAACCCCTAGTGGGCACCTACGCCGTAGGCGCGTTCCGCTATTAAGGGGCTCCCGTCAAAAATCAACGAAATTTAGTAGTTTTCATTTCGACACTCGTCCTCGGTTTATTGAAGCTAGCCTTCCAGGTGCAGATATGGGAAAGTTTGATTCCTGTTTAACATTTTTGATATTGAATAACTTGAAAAATGTTAATACAGAATTAATAATCCATTTTTAAAGAGAGGTCTGTAAAAATACAAAACCCGACACTTCATCCTCATTAAAACTTTTATACACCCGAAACTCATACCTACTCATACATACTGAACTTACCTATAAATTTGATATGCGTTTTTATAATCTTATTAATTAACACAAAAGTTATGGCCAGAAAACCAGTTTTTTGGCCTAAAATTGTTCAACTTTGATGCCAAATATCTCGAAAACAATGAACTTTGAAGTAAATATGGGATACTATATTGCTTAAAGCCGTTGTCGTTAATATAAAAAGCTACAAAAAACATTAGAAAACTAAGTGATTCAGATCGAAGGTCATTGGCGTATGGGAGCCCCTTAAGCGAAGCTCGTAGCGATTCTTGGCAGTGAATGTTTTAAGCTTCTACGGAGTACGGCGTAGCACTATGAGCATACCGTGGCAGTGAATGGGTCGTGGATGGATCGTCATTTATTACACAAGAACTATATACAATAAAAAAAAAATATATATATTAGCGGCCAATCTACACAAATCGACCTAGTCCCAATCTATGCAAATCTTGTACTATGGGTACTAGACGACGATAAACATAATTATATTGATAAATAATTACTTATAGACATAGAAAACATCCATGACTCAGGAACAAATATTCGTGCCCATCACACATATAAATGCCCTTACCGAGATTCGAACCCAGGACCTCTTGCTTCGTAGACAGGGTCACTACCAACTAGGCTAAGTGCAAGGCCTGAGTGGACGCCCCGCTTAGAGCGGGGCGTGCAGCGTCCATATAAAACAAATGCAATTTATATGGACGCTCGACGCCCCGCTCTGAGCGGGGCGTCCACTCAGGCCTTACACTTAGGCGAACGTAAATAAATACAAGCAATCAAACAACAAGTAAACCTAAACAAAGACAGAAAATTATAACAGTTTAAACTATGGAAATAAAAAAATTAAGATAAAGATAAAGATAAAATCATTTATTTGTCCATCATAGGTTACAGGATGTTACAGAGTTATGGTCAGTTTCACTATGTGGCGCCTTACGGCTTACAAATTGTTGAGCATGCATGTCAAAGTCACTATCATTTATATATTCATTTATGGTATAATAACTTCTATGAGCTAGAACATTTTTTAAGACTTTTTTAATAAATAAATAAAATAAAATAGAAACTAAAAATAACATGTAAATTGGGCCAAGATCAGCAGCATCAGCCAGCGGGTAGTGCGCCCAGAAGGCTATGCTTACACTTTGAGCATAACCGCTCACTTGATTTCGGATTTTAAAAAAGGTAGCCTTTTTTTTAATACTTCGCTTGGCAACCACAGTTACCAGAAGCAATTTAGGGGTGCACGAAATTGGCAACTGTGGTTACAAGTGAGTAGATAAATAGGTCTATTTTTACCCGGCTGGCTTTCCCAGAAATAGGGTTATATTTGCATATGTGTATATCAATGTTTGTAGATACTATTTAACGAGTTTTGGCATATGGAGGTGTCATTGGATTCCTCATAATCGTGAGCGCGACAAATGCTATAAAATAAAAAACCGGCCAAGAGCGTGCCGGGCCACGCTCAGTGAAGGGTTCCGTAGTTTTTCGTCCAGAAATTATTTTGTAGTTTTTTTAAAAACTATTCAACCTATCAAGTTCAAAAAAAAATTCCTAGAAAGTTTTTATAAAGTTCTACTTTTGAGATTTTTTGCATATTTTTAAAACTTATGGTTCAAAAGTTAGAGGGGGGGGGACACATTTTTTTTTACTTCTGGTGCGATTATCTCCGAAAACATTAACATTATCAAAAAATCATTATAGCAAACCCCTATTCATTTTTAAATACTAATCCAACAATATATCACATATTAGAGTTGAAATGAAAAAAAAAACACTCCCCACGTTACGTATAGGGGAGGTACCCTAATAAAATAAAATAAAACACTTTTTATTTTACCACTGTCGGCGTGATTGATATACATATTAGTACCAAATTTCAGCTTTCTAGTGCTAACGAATACTGAGATTATCCGCGGACGGACGGACAGACAAAGCGAAACTATAAGGGTTCCTAGTCGACTACGAAACCCTAAAAAAAGCTGTTGAATTTTTTTTAAAATGTATTGACTCCGACTCCTTCGCTTGTTTCCGAATTGAAAGAAGTGAAGTCGAAGTGAATGTCATAGAGATCGGTTCGTCGTTCTTCCCTTCCGTGTGTCACCCGCGTACCGCACATATTTCACATTCAGCACATTATCACGCGCGTGACCTCACATTTAGCCTTAATAGACTTACAGGCTTTTATCCAACTGTACATTTGTTACACTGGACTACAAAATACGTAATTATTTTAACACATTCATCACAACACACATGCGTAAAAGGTTTTATGACGCTACAAATGGACATTAACACATTCACTGCCAGGAACCCCTAGTGGGCACCTACGCCGTAGGCGCGTTCCGCTATTAAGGGGCTCCCGTCAAAAATCAACGAAATTTAGTAGTTTTCATTTCGACACTCGTCCTCGGTTTATTGAAGCTAGCCTTCCAGGTGCAGATATGGGAAAGTTTGATTCCTGTTTAACATTTTTGATATTGAATAACTTGAAAAATGTTAATACAGAATTAATAATCCATTTTTAAAGAGAGGTCTGTAAAAATACAAAACCCGACACTTCATCCTCATTAAAACTTTTATACACCCGAAACTCATACCTACTCATACATACTGAACTTACCTATAAATTTGATATGCGTTTTTATAATCTTATTAATTAACACAAAAGTTATGGCCAGAAAACCAGTTTTTTGGCCTAAAATTGTTCAACTTTGATGCCAAATATCTCGAAAACAATGAACTTTGAAGTAAATATGGGATACTATATTGCTTAAAGCCGTTGTCGTTAATATAAAAAGCTACAAAAAACATTAGAAAACTAAGTGATTCAGATCGAAGGTCATTGGCGTATGGGAGCCCCTTAAGCGAAGCTCGTAGCGATTCTTGGCAGTGAATGTTTTAAGCTTCTACGGAGTACGGCGTAGCACTATGAGCATACCGTGGCAGTGAATGGGTCGTGGATGGATCGTCATTTATTACACAAGAACTATATACAATAAAAAAAAAATATATATATTAGCGGCCAATCTACACAAATCGACCTAGTCCCAATCTATGCAAATCTTGTACTATGGGTACTAGACGACGATAAACATAATTATATTGATAAATAATTACTTATAGACATAGAAAACATCCATGACTCAGGAACAAATATTCGTGCCCATCACACATATAAATGCCCTTACCGAGATTCGAACCCAGGACCTCTTGCTTCGTAGACAGGGTCACTACCAACTAGGCTAAGTGCAAGGCCTGAGTGGACGCCCCGCTTAGAGCGGGGCGTGCAGCGTCCATATAAAACAAATGCAATTTATATGGACGCTCGACGCCCCGCTCTGAGCGGGGCGTCCACTCAGGCCTTACACTTAGGCGAACGTAAATAAATACAAGCAATCAAACAACAAGTAAACCTAAACAAAGACAGAAAATTATAACAGTTTAAACTATGGAAATAAAAAAATTAAGATAAAGATAAAGATAAAATCATTTATTTGTCCATCATAGGTTACAGGATGTTACAGAGTTATGGTCAGTTTCACTATGTGGCGCCTTACGGCTTACAAATTGTTGAGCATGCATGTCAAAGTCACTATCATTTATATATTCATTTATGGTATAATAACTTCTATGAGCTAGAACATTTTTTAAGACTTTTTTAATAAATAAATAAAATAAAATAGAAACTAAAAATAACATGTAAATTGGGCCAAGATCAGCAGCATCAGCCAGCGGGTAGTGCGCCCAGAAGGCTATGCTTACACTTTGAGCATAACCGCTCACTTGATTTCGGATTTTAAAAAAGGTAGCCTTTTTTTTAATACTTCGCTTGGCAACCACAGTTACCAGAAGCAATTTAGGGGTGCACGAAATTGGCAACTGTGGTTACAAGTGAGTAGATAAATAGGTCTATTTTTACCCGGCTGGCTTTCCCAGAAATAGGGTTATATTTGCATATGTGTATATCAATGTTTGTAGATACTATTTAACGAGTTTTGGCATATGGAGGTGTCATTGGATTCCTCATAATCGTGAGCGCGACAAATGCTATAAAATAAAAAACCGGCCAAGAGCGTGCCGGGCCACGCTCAGTGAAGGGTTCCGTAGTTTTTCGTCCAGAAATTATTTTGTAGTTTTTTTAAAAACTATTCAACCTATCAAGTTCAAAAAAAAATTCCTAGAAAGTTTTTATAAAGTTCTACTTTTGAGATTTTTTGCATATTTTTAAAACTTATGGTTCAAAAGTTAGAGGGGGGGGGACACATTTTTTTTTACTTCTGGTGCGATTATCTCCGAAAACATTAACATTATCAAAAAATCATTATAGCAAACCCCTATTCATTTTTAAATACTAATCCAACAATATATCACATATTAGAGTTGAAATGAAAAAAAAAACACTCCCCACGTTACGTATAGGGGAGGTACCCTAATAAAATAAAATAAAACACTTTTTATTTTACCACTGTCGGCGTGATTGATATACATATTAGTACCAAATTTCAGCTTTCTAGTGCTAACGAATACTGAGATTATCCGCGGACGGACGGACAGACAAAGCGAAACTATAAGGGTTCCTAGTCGACTACGAAACCCTAAAAAAAGCTGTTGAATTTTTTTTAAAATGTATTGACTCCGACTCCTTCGCTTGTTTCCGAATTGAAAGAAGTGAAGTCGAAGTGAATGTCATAGAGATCGGTTCGTCGTTCTTCCCTTCCGTGTGTCACCCGCGTACCGCACATATTTCACATTCAGCACATTATCACGCGCGTGACCTCACATTTAGCCTTAATAGACTTACAGGCTTTTATCCAACTGTACATTTGTTACACTGGACTACAAAATACGTAATTATTTTAACACATTCATCACAACACACATGCGTAAAAGGTTTTATGACGCTACAAATGGACATTAACACATTCACTGCCAGGAACCCCTAGTGGGCACCTACGCCGTAGGCGCGTTCCGCTATTAAGGGGCTCCCGTCAAAAATCAACGAAATTTAGTAGTTTTCATTTCGACACTCGTCCTCGGTTTATTGAAGCTAGCCTTCCAGGTGCAGATATGGGAAAGTTTGATTCCTGTTTAACATTTTTGATATTGAATAACTTGAAAAATGTTAATACAGAATTAATAATCCATTTTTAAAGAGAGGTCTGTAAAAATACAAAACCCGACACTTCATCCTCATTAAAACTTTTATACACCCGAAACTCATACCTACTCATACATACTGAACTTACCTATAAATTTGATATGCGTTTTTATAATCTTATTAATTAACACAAAAGTTATGGCCAGAAAACCAGTTTTTTGGCCTAAAATTGTTCAACTTTGATGCCAAATATCTCGAAAACAATGAACTTTGAAGTAAATATGGGATACTATATTGCTTAAAGCCGTTGTCGTTAATATAAAAAGCTACAAAAAACATTAGAAAACTAAGGGATTCAGATCGAAGGTCATTGGCGTATGGGAGCCCCTTAAGCGGCTAAACACGGAAGTGGCTACGAGCGAAGCTCGTAGCGATTCTTGGCAGTGAATGTTTTAAGCTTCTACGGAGTACGGCGTAGCACTATGAGCATACCGTGGCAGTGAATGGGTCGTGGATGGATCGACATCGCGAAATCATACGAACGTTTATAAATAAATTAGCTTCTGCCCGCGACTCCATCCGCGTGGAACTCGTTTATATCGTAGCTCCATACAAACTTTCACCCCCCATTTCAGCCCGTTTGGGGATGATTTCCGGGATTACTATCCTATGTCCTTCCCCGGGTCTCAAACTATCTCTATCTAAATCGGTTCATACACACTTTGAACCCCTATTTAACCCGCTTAGGATGGGTTTTTTCAAAACCCTAAAATACTATTCTTGTATTGTAATAAGGAGTCCATATCACAAAGCTTAAGGTCGGTCACTTAAAATATGACTCCATCCCCGTACAAACTTTCAAACCCTTTTTACCCCCCTGAGGGTGGAATTTTCTAAAATCCCTTCTCAGTGGGTACTAACGTTATATATATACTACCTATTGTGAAAAAAAACAGCTTTCTAGATTCAACAGATTTAAATCAGTCAGTCAGTCAAACCATCAAAAGTATAAATGATGATGATATTTTTCTATATTTACTGGTCTCGCCGCCCGTGTGTCACCGTCATACCGCACATATTTCTCAATATTAACACTCCGCCATATTTACTGTCTTAATGGAGCTATGCGGTTTTATTCCACTGAATTTGTTACACTACACACGTGCCAAGCGTTCCAATATCTCATGTACGTAATGATATGTGTGTGGAAGATATATCACTAGATTTGTAACGGACAAATTCGTCTTCGTTTCTCGGCTTATCTAGGATATCACAGGGAAATATTGTATAATTTTTACTTACTTCGATCATTAACCCTTAAAAGCATGATTTTTTATTTTTGATAAATAAATATTTGGTATAAAGGTGCGTTCAAGAAAGTAAGCCTTTTTTTAATCTGTGAGCTGTCTAATGCTTTGTAGACATTTGGCAACACTATGCATTTAAGGCTTAAGGTGGTTCGCCGACCATACAAAATGTTTTTTGACATTTGTAGATTAACGGCGTGATATTTTAAGAGACTTATGTAACAATCTTTCATAAATTGGTCTTCTATTTGCGCACAATTGCCCCTTTCCTAGAATATTTTTTTTAAACTAGAATAATTTGAGAAATTCGTTTGTTATTTGATACTTTGGGAAAACGATTATTCTCAAATTATTCTAGTGTTCAATTTATGAAAGTGTGCTACATGAGTTTCTTCAAATATCACGCCGTCAATCTGCGAATGTCAAATAACGTTTTGTATGGTAAGTGAACCACCTTAACGCACGATTATTCTAATCTTATAAGGAATAGGGTAGCATAAAACAAGGTAAGTCATTCCTGTCACAGCTAGTGACGTCAGTGTATATCTGTGATGAAACGCGATAAAGGATATTGAATTGAATCGAATTTGCCTACGTAGTACGTAATCTGGGGGCACGGTAGTGCCCCCGCCAAGTCGAGCGCGAAGCAAACACTGCCGTACCATCCTTTACTGGAACCATTTCGCCGCATTTTCAGGCCCCTATTTGAGAACCTCTGGATAAGACCAGAACGCAAAAATTTTCGTCATCCAGTAAGCTATAATCACATACTCAAAATCCAACATTTCAAGTCTGTAGGTCATTTAGTTCCGAAGTTAAGCGAAAGCAAAGTTTCGCATCTATGACACTCACTCACTCACTCACTCACTCATGATCATCAAAATAGAACTCCCCATAAACTCAGAGAGCTGAAATTTGGTACAGAGTTAGGGTTTAATGGCCACATAAAGGGAAAACTATAAAAAATTGCAGTTTCAACCCAGTTTTCTAGATACACCAACTGTATACATTACTTTGTAATCCTATACAAATATATAGGATTACAAAGTTACATTTGCAGTAAATGGGAAAATTCAAAAGCAAGAATGGGCCTGCATTCATAGTTTGTATGTATGGATAACAGATTAACCTACAAAAAGAAGTGAGATCCCATAAAAACATTCCATGTAAAAAAGAGGCCAAGTCTCGAAACTCTTCCACCGTAAAAAGTTGTGAGATATTTCGTAGAGCCAAGTCTCAGGCATTCTAATTAATCTTTATTTGCTTGCTAAATAAAATTTTGTGACTTGGCAACTCAGTCGACACGAGGGCGGGTCATAAGTAAATTAAGTAATAGGCAATTCTGACCAAGATCCAACCTGCATTTAGATTCGGACAATAAATATTTAGGACAATCGATATACAACGTGTTAATAAAATAACGCAAAACCTGAAAACAGTTTGTTCAGAACCGAGCATAGAATGCGAAAAAAATAAAAAATAAATTTTTTGACAAGATTTATTTTTTACATTTGTATGGAGTGTTGGCCGACTGGGGCGACCTGCTCCATACAAATGTAAAAAATAAATCGCTTAAAAAAATTTATTTTTTATTTTTTTCGCATTCTACTCTCGATTCTGAACAAACTGTTTTCAGGTTTTGCGTTATTTTATTAACACGTTGTATATGCGTAACAAAATGCACGCACAACATTTTTAGAACATTAAATATTAGTAACTTCAAAGTTATGCACATCAATCATTCTAAAAAAAATCTTTGACACAATAAACATTCGGACAATAAATATTTAGGACAATCTTTATTAGGAACAACAACTTCGGCAAATAAAAAATATGCACAACAATGTTTATGCCATACGCTATTCGGCATAAAGTTGGTATGCGATAAAATAGTAGGATCAACAATTTTATGCCACCCGATATAGACCCCAATCTGAGACCTATTTTCCCCCTCAGATTACTCATCACAAGGGCCAAATATTCTGCGTGCCATTTAAGCACCGCGTCATGTCTCTCGTCTACCTGTCGCGCGCGCGACAGCAGCGCATCTTAGCGGTCTAAACGACCAATTAACGTATCCACTAATGAGAAACATCTCAATTCCGCTTCAATGTTTGCCGCGATTGTCTTAATCACTGAGGGTGCCATGGTACCAAACCTCAATTCACAAATTGGCAACCTTACTTTAGACTATCAGTAATCTAATACAGAGCAGAAAACAACACTAAAACTTAATATTTTTACAATCGGAAATCGCGACTTAAATGTTTTCCTAACAACAAACCGAAGTCAAGTGCGAACCTTTTCCTAAATTGTTTCCGTATTATAAAATATTAATTAAACACAATTAACTTAAATTACCACTCACAATGAGGTCTAGGTATCAATATACCAATAACAAACAATAACTGAACCAACCGTCACGCGAACCACATACCGCGGGTTCCGAGCTTATTAAAATGTTATTTCGCAAAATTACTTCCGAGCACAAGTAAAACCCCGTGATAACACTGCATTCATCAATACACGCAAATAAACAACAATAATAATTACACTTAATTATATCCGAAACCAATAAAGGCGCCTAGCGTTCGCTTTGGTCGCTCTTTCAACAATTTGGTAGTCTGATTCTCTATAGGCAGGCAGTTTAGAATAAAATAGTAGTTTCAAATAAACGCCCTAAAAAAATCTACTAGGTATGAATAACATTATTTTCCGCGCTGAGCAAAGTATAACATGAAACTCGTAAAACATTTTGTGAAAACGGAAATTTTTCATTTTCATGAAAATTGTATTCGTTACTGAAACTGTGCTTCAACTACAACGTTAACCGAAAAAGTTCCTGTTGCATTCGGGTTTTGTAAATTTGAGTCTTATATATACTAGAACAGGGTCGATATTCGTGCTGAACATTACTTAGTTGCATTGCATAGTAATAAAATTAAAACCTAAAACCTACATTTTCATGCGGGTGAGTTAATTCTGCTGGATTTTTAACAAGACGCAGGAATAATACATTTTGGACACATAATTTTTGATACTCACTACGACTACGACGGTGGCAAACAAGGATACGGATTGTGATAAGCAGGTGGTCGTTTGCGACAAAAGAAGTATCACAAGCGCGCTACCAACTCTTCTTCGATTCGAGGATTCGTTGTGTCAGCTATAGACAAATGCAGAGACACTCAACACAGCGCATGCTCGGGATGGCAACCTTACGCACTACCAGGAACACACCACCCACACAAATACCCACAAAACAAGAAGTGGTGTTGTTACAACTTCACCCTGACGGCCGAGCTTTTGGAGAAAAAATCAACGCTAAAGGTTAAATAATCACGAAGTTATAAGTGTCCAAAGTTTTAAGAAGAGGGTATGTTCTGTCCCTTTTTCGCAAAACGCAACTTCATATGACGCTGGAAGAATGTGACGTCACAGCTTAGTAGACGGCAACGTGCCGCGCCGCATCGTGCGACGCGGCCCCCCGGCAGCATCCCGTGATGTGACGTCACACACAGTTTGCGTTTTCTCTCTCTCTCTAACAAGCAATATTAAAACGGTTGTAGCTTCGTAATTCTTTGAGATATCTGGATGGGACTTTCGTCACTAGGCATATTTTTTTGCCTTCTTTCTTTTGGAGTAATAATAATTATTTAAATATAATAATTTTTGGAGTAATTTTCGAGTTTAAACCCCTATTAATTTGTGGTGAGAGTGCAAACTGACAAGCTGTCCACCTTCATGAAGGAGGAGTTCTGGCCGAAGGGTGTACTTTTCCGGCGATTTCGAGGTCGGTTATTTGGCACCCAGAACATGCGCCGCGCGTCGCCGTCTTTTTTTTTTTTTTTTTAATGCTATAGGAGGCAAACGAGCAGACAGATCACCTGATGGTAAGCGATTACCGCCGCCCATGGACACTTGCAACACCAGAGGCGTCTTACGCCTTGGCCACGACTTTGATCTTAAGCGACCTGCGGCAGCGGTTTTTCTAATTCATTGCGCGTGATCCCAACTAACCACAGTGCGTTGCGCGTCTCGACCGCGCAATCAACAGATAAAACGCTGCCGCAGGTCGCTTACGCCCAAAGTCGTGGCGAAGGCGTTAGCGTGTTATTGTGCTACTTATGAGTTTTGTATATTGATATGTCGTAGACAAATAAATAAAATAACAGTTGGACTGCTGCAAATATGACCGAGATGCCGGTGTGCCCTACCTCTCTAGGGAGTGAATTTGTATCATTACGTTACGTACTCCAAAATAACGGCTACCATGCATAATGACGAAAACCCACCAACAAACGTTTCATCAAATTAATGTTTCGCCGAATTTTCATTTCTTCGTTTTTTTTTAAACGGTAGACTGTTTAGGATCGTTATAAACTTGTAAAACAAACCTAACCTTACCTAATGGGTAATTTAGCTTTGGGAATGGTTTCTCAAAAAAAAGTTAGACGAAATGAAAATTCGATGAAACAAAGCATTCGGTGTGACGTTAGTCGGTAAAATTAGGGGATCCCTGTTTAGTACACCTCTGCATTTTGAGGGGCGGAATCTGTACGAGTATGTTGTACTTTAACGAGACATTACAAGTATCCGAAGTACGTCTTACTTGCTGCCAAGTAGCGAAGATCGATTCCTGTCTCTATCGCACCGTGCAATTTAGAAAGAGGTGGGTAGAAATCGTGTCGGGTCGCGTCGCGGCGCTAGTAGCACCAGCCCCGCCGATTTATTTACTTGTTAGTATACTGCCGGTATGCCTCTTCTGCATTTAACGATATATAGTAAACTGTCAGCTGTGAGTGTCAGCTGTCAGTTAAGTCAGCACAGTTTTTATTTCCTTTTGGACACCAATAACACCTAAAAGTGTTTCGTGTTTTCGTGCCAACGGCGCCAGGAACACCTATACTAGATGTTATGGCATGCGCTGTCGGAATCTACTTTTACGTGTCGAGGTTCCTCAAATGAGAGATGCCCAATGGGCAGCGGTGTGGACTGCTATAGCAGTCGCGTCTGTCAGCGGGGCTTGCACAACTGACGCCGCGCCGCGACGCGAGTCGAGAAATATCTACCCACCTTTTTAGGGTTCCGTAGCCAAATGGCAAAAAACGGAACCCTTATAGATTCGTCATGTCTGTCTGTCTGTCTGTCTGTCTGTCCGTCCGTATGTCACAGGCATTTCACTCGAAAACTAGGTGTATTTGAATAAAATTTTCAGGATAGGTGTATTTTGTTACCCGCTACATAGTTTTGTAACTAAATTACTAAAAAAAAATTTTTTTAGGGGTGCACTCCATACATAAAACTGAAAGTCAATTTTTTTTTTCATTGCAAGCCCACGTGTCGCACATCAATCGATAGGCCTTTCAAAATAAATATAAGGTTTTTCAGATTTTTTTTTGATTAAGTGAATAGAATCGGAGATAATCTCCTCGAAAGTCACTAAAATTGTGTCCCCCCCCTCTAATTTTTTAACCGTGTATTTTAAAAATACGAAAAAAATCATGCTTATTAAATTCTCTCAGCGAAAATTGTTTTGAACAAGATCGATTCAAAGGTTTTTGAGATATTTCTAAAAACCTGCCTTCCTTCAAGAAAAGGACGTAAGTGCCATAAGATTTCAGTAACGATACGACCTTTTTAATAGGCACGGAACCCTCGTTGTGCGTGGTCCGACACGCACTTGGCCGCTTTTTCTAATTTGCACGGTGCGAGTAAGACAAGAGACGCTCCGTCGCGCGCGAAGCGATTGAGCAGCAAGTTGTGTTAGTGTAAGGCCTGAGTGGACGCCCCGCTCAGAGCGGGGCGTGCAGCGTCCATATAAAACAAATGCAATTTATATGGACGCTCGACGCCCCGCTCAGAGCGGGGCGTCCACTCAGGCCTTACACTTAGATGTATCGATAGAGATGCCTGTTAAGTTGGGTCTGTGAAGTGTGAGATTACTTTCATTATATAATATTTTAATTAGGAGAATATGCTATTATTAACATTATATTCTATTTACTAGAAAATAATTTAAAAGAAGAAATACCCAAAATATTAAAATAACATGCTAAAATTTAAAATGAAGAAAAAAAAAACAATTAATAATAATAGAAATAATAAAACTAATAAAAATAAAAATAAATCGACACCAAATACTGGAAAATAAAATCACCAATCTCACAAAAATCTGTGTCTCAGAACCAATGATCAATTTGCGAGTGAACGAGTTTCCCCCGCAAGGGCATTGGATTCATTTTGAGAACACAACATATATCAAAAATATACTTTTTGCCAGCTTCAAGCGCCATGGCTACCGTGGCACGACAAAAAGTGTATAGGTGATATAAGGGATGCGCCAGGTACAAGCAGGCAAGAAATCTTTGGAACCTAATCGCGATTTGATCGAGCATCAATCGTGAAGGTCTTTAGACACATGGTAAGCATAAAGGGTTAACGTGAGGAAGTGTTAAACGATCTGCCTGATTACACATATACATGTATTGATATATGTGTGCGCGCTTTATAAATAAACTAAACATTATTTTGTACCTTGAGCAAATAATTATATTATATGTAATGTAAGGTCGGCCGACCACATAAATGCGTATCCCTCCCTCAACAACATATCATAGCTAAATAAGAGCTGTAGGCCTAGGTACAACAGATTAACCAGGCTACAAGTGAGAAAGAACAGTCCGACAAAAAATAAAATAAAATATAAAAATAATTAAAATAAATATAATACTAATAAATAAAAGATGCACAAATATAACTATTACAAAAATAACGTAAAATAAAAAAAAAAGTAATGACTTGTAAAATTAAATAAACAAATATAGTAACCCAGATAAATATAACATAAAAAAACACTCAAAAAGATAAATAGTAAAGAAAAATATTGAAGGTCAAAATAAAAGTAAATAAAAATTAAAAACGTAAAAACATCAAAAAAAATATATATATATATAAAAAAAAAAAAATACTTGCTATTATTTAGTAGCATTAAAGTAATATATATTTAGTTTTTTACAATTAATTTCACCCAATAAGAGAATACTATAATATTTTTATCATGTAGAAGTAATCATATTATATTAAAAAAAAAAAATACAATTATATATGATTTTGATTTTTAAAATTACTCCATTTACTGTAGATTAAGAGATTTAATATTAATTAAAAAACGGAAAAATAGCGCTAATCAAACTCTTTAATCACGGAACCATAAAACATCATTCAAATCAAGAATACCTTTTCAAGTTCAAGTTTAAATACTATGTAGTTTACGCAATTAAAACTAAACTCTATTGCTATTAACAATAAAACTCAAATTAAAAACTTACCATTTCACACCACACCAAATAGCAACAAATAATACACAAACTTATAGTCCATCCCTCAAAATTTCATGTAGACTGCCTACCCCTTTTGGGATTAGAGGCGAGAAACTTTTAATTAATTTACACAAAAATTTAACATAAAAACCAGAAACGCACACTAACACGGCACCTAACCATATAAAATTGTATAACGCACTTAAAAACTCTATATTTTAAATAATAACTTATATAACACCAGAACAGGTTAAACCGACTAACTCACATAACAAACTGATCTAAACATAACTTGCAGCGAGACAGTACCTAACATAAAAATTCCACGAAGTCCTACAGAAGCGACGACCACCCGCGAAGGTTAGATGAGCCAGCAACAATGTAATGTTCGCAATATAACCTATATGTTCCTGGTTGTGAATGTTAATTTTAAGTTTCATGTCGCATTGGATTACTGTAAGGGCATTTAAACATATTTTCAAATAAATAAATAAATACGAAATGGAAAAAAATATAATTCAAAAATAAATACAAAATAGAAATAAAAAAAAAAAAACAGTATGATAACATGCAGAAGCCATATACAAAACGTTTAGAATTTACATTGAAAAATTGTAACACCCATAGTATTGTATACAAAATTAAAAATAAGATAAGTTTAAATACTTATGTAAACATTCTAAGTAGAAGTAAGACATTGTAAGAAACCAAACACCAATGCACGCATGTACCTACTAGATAAGTAACACACAGTAAACAGTTTAAGAAGCAGTAACACAACAACCACATTATGTAAACCATAGACCTAAGTAAATCTAAGATAAGTTAAGCCAAAAACATAGTATTCATTGTATTCTACTATTTTTTGACTCAAAAAAAACGGAGAAGCTGTAGTGAGGGCACACGGCACAGCTGATGGAAAGTTTATACATATTTTCCATCAGTACTTAATCATAACAAACTGTAACATAATACCACGACCTCGGCATACCGACCGACACATCCGTGGACTTTGTACTATTAACCTTGGTAGCAGTTTCCACTCATAGGAACACAAGGAAATGCACTAGTATATAAGATACATTTTCTCTGAATAAAGACAGTTATTACCCGAGTCTCGACTTGTCATTACTACCTAGAAGTCCTAATACTTCATGCTGATCGCATGCATTCATTGGTGAAGTGGACCCTAGCCGCTCGGCAATAGGGATGATGACTAAGATTTTTTTATGATGTCATTCGGACCAGTTTTTGGAGAGGAACAAATGTTCGTATGGGAGCAACTACAATTAAAGAACATAAATACCCAAAAAAATGAGACAAAGATGACCTCGCTGGCGGCAGCGCAAAACGCTTCATACTGAATAGATACACAGGTATGGCGTCACAACTGACATTTGTAGGTACTAATCGTTGTATGGAAAATCAGGTAAACTAGTTATACAATTAAGTTTCTATAAAAGCGTAAGGAATCTATTGGTAGCTTAGAATTTACTTTTGGACAATAAAAAATGCATATATTTTCTAGACTTTCAAGGTTTATATCTTTTTATGATTTTAATTATATTTTATAATTTATACTTTATTACGATAGTTTGATGGTTGACTATCCATTTAGCATCACTACGTTATCAATTTGAACATGAGGCATCATGCCTATTGGTGCCAGGGTGCGCCAGACAAATCAAAATTGGAAAAGCTTCAGCAGCGTACGGCGCCTCCTCACATGTAGTATGTACTTGGCATATGAGTAACGAGTGACACTTTTTTACGTGAAGAAGGGCGTTCAAAGTGTTAAGCTGGCCATCCACGACCGCTCCATCAAGCCCAATGTAGCAGCGTCGCGCCAAAATCGATCCTTGAGTGTAACTACCCAATATCCGTATATGAACGACGTAGTACCTACCACTGGAGTCATTATCGTTAATTTGAGCTATACCACGGCTTAGTTCGCTTGGCTAGCGTTCAATGCGATACATAAATACAACCGGAAGACATAATGTAATGGAAATACGCTTATGACACTATCTACTTTACTACATATTACTTGGCATACCTTTTAATGCAGTTTTGTGTCATAGTCGAGGAGCCATGTACGTATATGCAAGCATTGTTGTAGTTTGGATTCTCGTAAATCCTTATCCATATCCATACTTAATATTATAAATGCGAAAGTGTGTCTCTCTATCTGTCTCTATGTTACCTATTCACGCTTAAACCACTGAACCGATTTAGGTGAAATTTGGTATAAAGCTAGTTTAAGTCCCGGGGATGGACATAATATAGTTTAGTGAGTCATGGATGTTTTCTATGTATTTAAGTATTTATTTATCTATATAATTATGTTTATCGTCGTCTAGTACCCATAGTACAAGCTTTGCTTAGTTTGGGACTAGGTCGATTTGTGTAAGATTGTCCCCTAATATTTATTTATTTATCCCGGAAATTAACCCTAATGGGGGTGGAATAGGGGATGAAAGTTTATATGGAGCTAGTTCGAGTTCCACGTGGATGGATTTCTATCATAATATTGTGATTGTAACTTTGTAAGTTTGTATGTCCGTATGGTTATTTATTGAATCAAGCGTTATATTTTTTTCAAATTAAATATAGATAGATAGAAAGTTCTTTATTGTTTTTCTTTTCGGTGTTACAATCATGTCCGCTAAACCGGTGTGTCCTTAATGTAATATGTCTTAAAGATCTATACATTTATTTTATGTCGTGTAGCTAATTTACAGCTCACAGATGAGTGTTACATTATGATGTTACACTTCACTTTTTATTTTAGAATATGTTCCCTTGAAGGTACACGCCGTTTACTAAAACGTTTATGCCGGTCCTTTTTGAGAACATAGTTTACTCGTATTTCTCCGATCCTGTTACTATAAAGCATTGGATTGTATTGGCCGTATTTGACATATTCCGGTCCAGAATTTTCCAAACCCGGTATACACATCTCATTCAGCTTATCTAGCATATCACGATGTAGGTCGTGTATCCTGAGATGCCATGGATCTTCATCTAATAAGTCCCACAACATAAAGCAGACTCTTGATTGATTGCTCAAAGAGCCACTCTTAGGTTTATGTGCAATTCCTTACGACATCTTATATCAACCCTCGGCTCTCCGACTACTCGCTCGTAGGACATCGTAAATAATTTGCCAGAACTTGAAAAGTTTTTATCGCCGGGAAACAGAAGATTTACATTCTGATAGCTGAAGTTTCTGCATCAAAATAATTTACTGTCCTAGCTTCAAATGGTAGATGAATTTGTAAATGTTGGAAATTGGGGAAATAAATTGAAAACAATTAGAACACCGGAGTTGAAACGCTTTTTATACAACTAGCTGCTCGCAAGGCACGGCTACCCAGGCGGAGCCGCGACATCAAGCATAGCGTTATGTCGTATCTGGAGAAAAAAAAGACCGGGTTGCACTCCGGGAGTGCCGGCAGAAGTGAAAACTCAATAACATTGTAACAGTTTTTCGATCAGGTCACGTGACATCTTACGGTGTCACCCTAAAAATGAATTTGACGCAAATTTATAAACAATTATCAATTATTTAGGCGAACGGCCCGCGGGCGCGTTGGGTGCGACGGGGGCCGCCGGCTCGGCGCGCCGACGGGGCGGCGGCAAACACAATACCAATTTGTTTTTGCCATTGCCAAATATATTTCAAAGCTTTATCTCTTTAGGAATAACGTCTAAATTCGAACTATTCGAATTTGCAAGAACAGCAGACGGCGGTGGCGACCAAAATATCAATTTGTTTTTGCTGTTGGTAAATATTTTTCTAAGCTTAATCTCTTTAGGAATAACGCCCAAATTCGAACTATTCGAATTTTCTCAATAGCAAAACGGTGAAGGACGCGTTGGTATTATTACAAATTTATTTGCAGAATATGCTATTGTTTAACGGCTTTATACTCTTGTGAATAGCGTTCAGTTTTTAATGAAGTCGAATCGGCTAGCAGCAAAAAGTGACCTCCTTCACATCTGACGACACAAAACTCTGTCGCGTATTTAACAATTTTTCCCCATCCCAAAAAGTGCTCAGTGCCGCTAACGAAGTTTTCACTTGAAAAAGAACTCAAATAAGTAGTTCCGGAGATTATCTCCTACATGTACAAACTGAAAAGCTCACAGAGTTTATATTAAAAGGCATAAACAAAGGATATTGATTCAGTTATTTAAAACTTGCAGCAAAGGTTATTTTTTTTTTGATTGATTGATTAAAACGAGTGTCTCGGGAGGCTCAAAGTTTATTTGGGAGGGAGTTTATTGGGGGAGGGCCAAAGGAAAAAAGGCAAAAAAATGCCTACCGACGAAAATCCCATTCCGATATCTCAAAGACTTACGAAGCTACAACCGTTTTAATATGGCTTGTTAGAGAGAGAAAACGCTCGCAGATCGTGACGTCACGATCTGCGAGTGTCATAATAAATGACAATCGTTTCATATAAAGGTGCGTTTTGCGGAAAAGGGTCAGAATATATGTCTCTTAAAACTTTGGACACTTATAAACTTTGTGTTAAGACAGTTCCCTGCTTTACTTTTTTCTCCGTTTGGCAATATTTTTAATATTTTTTCGGGAAAACTCAACATTATTGGTTATTTTACTTGTTGTCTACACCCTTATAACGTGGTCCCTTTTTTTTATTTCCGCCCCAGTCTCAAATACTATACGTGCCATCCGGTTGCCTCCCGGACTCCGAAACTACGCATTATTGCTTTAACTATAGACGCAGTTCAGATTCAGTCAGTTTTTTTTTCTGTTAGTGGGTTTTCCCCGTACTACGCTCGCACAGCTTTGGTGGATACCCACCCTAACGCCGCCGCGCACACCGTACTACGCTCGCACAGCTTAGGTGGATGGATACCCACCCTAACGCCGCCGCGCACACCGTACTACGCTCGCACAGCTTTGGTGGATGGATACCCACCCTAACGCCGCCGCGCACACCGTACTACGCTCGCACAGCTTTGGTGGATGGATACCCACCCTAACGTCGCCACGCACACCGTACTACGCTCGCACAGCTTTGGTGGATGGATACCCACCCTAACGCCGCCGCGCACACCGTACTACGCTCGCACAGCTTTGGTGGATGAATACCCACCCTAACGCCGCCGCGCACACCGTACTACGCTCGCACAGCTTTGGTGGATACCCACCCTAACGCCGCCGCGCACACCGTACTACGCTCGCACAGCTTTGGTGGATGGATACCCACCCTAACGCCGCCGCGCACACCGTACTACGCTCGCACAGCTTTGGTGGATACCCACCCACCCTAACGCCTTTGTTTATAAACGATGTGTATTATGCGGTGAAGATTATCTTATACGACGCACCATGTTGTCATGAAACGTGCCTCTAATGGTGTTTGTATGCAAATATATTACAGCGGCTCTATTTGATTTCAGAATGGCATACCAACTAATGCCGTCACGTACTCTGGACTATTATTACGAACGTTGGGAACATTTCGAGATTAAACATCTCGTTCATAAAACTTAACAAACCTCTGTTACCTAAAATGTGCTCTCATCTCACAGACACAAATGGCAAATGGACAGAAAAAGATTAACGATTTTTAACGGTATTTTAACTACACTAACTTTTGATGAAAGTTTTTTTAATGCGCGAAGGGATAACTTAGTTTGGTCTTTGTTGCCTGATTTAAATAAATAAGAAAAGATCAAAAAAAAAAATATTACGGGACAATCTTACACAAATTGACCTAGATCCAAACTAAGCAAAGATTGTATTATGGGTAGGTACTACGACGACGATAAACATAAAACAAAAAAAAACGAACGAACAAATATTCGTGCTCATCACACAAATAAACGCCCTTACCAGGGTTTGGAACTCATGACCTCTTGCTTCGTAGGCAGAGTCACTACCAACTAGGCTAAAGCGGTCGTCAAATTATATATCGTATTTATTTTGTGTTAAAATGATGTTTGTGTTGTTACAGATAATCTGCGCCACGGGAGTCCATGGTGATGTGTCGCTATGTGGCTCTGGTGTGGCTGGCTAGTGGTCGTGCACACTGTCGCTGCCGTGTCGCCCGTCATTAAGATAGGTATGCATTGTTTAACGAGGGAGCGACGCGAACGAAGTTCTTTGTTCATTTGTCCAGCAGTTATCATCGCAACCGATTCTCGTGAAATTCTGTGAGCAGGTTCAACACCTAATTAATTACCATTGGTAGATTTTGTTGGTTGAATAAGAATTTGGAAAAAAAGGACATGCTCGCGAATTCTACAGCTCATAGAGCAACCAGTATAAAAACATACATAAAAATAATAAGGGGGATATATAAGTACTGATTCCTGGTTTAATACGTCTTCAAACCAATATTGGTTAGATAGGTATTTGACTCTATATCAGACCCCGTATCATGATCGGCCTTATCACACGATAAGTGACAAGATAGAGCGTCCGTCGCTGGCTGACACCGTTCGATAGAACGAGACGACGCTCCTATCTTGTCACTTATCGCGTGATAAGGCCGACCATGATACGGGGTCTGGTATTAATTTTCTACTATTTTAGCTTGTGTTTTTACACAGAATTTACGCTTAAAATTGTATTCTTACTACATATAATACACACTTAGAAGTACCACTCCTTTCTCATAAATTAAACGTCTTCTTGTTCTCTCTAAAAAATATAGACGAAAGGGACCATTAATTGGGTCTGTATCGAACACTGGGACGTTTACCTCACCTCGCTAAAATACATACATACATTTAATTAAATATTTTCTCCAGGTGCAATTTTCACGGAGGACGCGCGAGGGGGCAGCACGGAGTTGGCGTTCAAATACGCGGTGTACAGGATCAACAAGGAGAGAAGTGTGCTCCCTGACTCCTCGCTGGTGTACGCGCCGATCCAGTACATTCCGACTGGGGACTGTTTCAGGAGCTATAAGAAAGGTAAGTTTACTTATCTGATGATTGATGATGATTCCATAAGGACTTGCAGCGGTGGCAGCAACAGCAGCGGTGCACCATAGGTGGGAGACGCTGCATTCTGATCTCTGTTTGACCACCGTTCAAAGTCGTGAGCAAGCTGTGCTGAATGCCTTACGCAAGGACTTCTACTGGACGATCGTGATTGCATGAATCAATTCAGTATAGTGTCCGCCTGGGAACACTTTCAGTAGGTATAAGAGAAATAAGTTCCCCTATCATCGTTAAGGATTCGCTTACGACAGCGGCGCACAGATGCTACTTTTTGATCTTTCGTTCAGATCAGGTATAGCGTATCGCTGCCACTGCCGTCACGTCACCGCTCAAACTCTTGACCAAGCTCTAAAAGACGTCTAATGCTGGATATATTCTATTCTGGATACATTCATCAATGATTACTACGTGATGATCGCGATTGCATTAATCTTGATCCTTTCATTATCATATCATAACTATACTCATGCAAGCATTATCCTGGTTGCATCAGCTGTTTTATCCCAATTGGCGCAGATGTCCTTGACCATAATCATTAATGATGTAAATGATATGGAAAAAGTACTTAAACACCATCACAGGTATCAACCACTAACGATGCAAAGCTATTTAACACGCCAGGAGACCCGCAATTTATTCACCGGCACAAACACACAAAAACCCCTTTTTGCAACAAACACCAACAAAACTCGCAAGCTCATATTTTACAGGCGCAAAAACTAAAAATATAGCCTACGTAAAAAACCGGAAGTCGAGTGGCGGGGGAGCAATATGGCGGTCGGAAGCGGTAAATTTGAGGGCGCTTGACACTGCGTTTAACCAAGGGTTTATTGTTCTGCTGAGTCGGGGATTAAGAATGAAAGACTTTAAAGTACGAGTGACGGAAGAGAGCCATTGTTTAACTGTATATATTTATGCTGCTGAGTCAGCTAAGTATGCATGCTTAACAGTCAGCTATAAGAAAATGTAAGGCCCGGCGGGGCTATTCCGCCGGAAGGGTAGGTAAAGGGTTACGTACACTTGTGACCTAATTATTATTTTACATAATATCTTCTTCCCGTTCCCGTAAATTCTTACCCATTAAAATGCCCACGGCAATTAAAGAGAAATGTTTTTTTTGCTGTACAATAATTACTTTGCGTGCAACATTTTTATGTAATTCGTTCTCTGACGGCCGGTCCCCCGGCCGGTTTAGGTACCCATTTTCATTAGATACTAAAGCTAATGAAAATGGGTACTGCATCAGTCATCATCACAAGCATCAGTGCAAATTGAATAAAAGCTAGTGAAAATGGGTATTTACACAGATCATAGGCGTGCAAATATGTAAGAGGTCATTCAAAATTTGCATACCATTTTTCAGTAACTTGACGGTATTCGACTGAGCTGAAATTCGGTATAATTATGTCAATTCGGTGACAATGCAATATAATGGTACCACCAAACTGATTTGATGATGGAAACCGAAAGTGGCCAAAGGAACACAAGATATATACCCGTCTTATTTGGGCTCATTGGAACCCTCAACGAATAGATGATGACTGCAAAAAAAGTACCTACAGTCAGGTCAGTCAGCGATCAAGCTTGCACCAAAAATTAAATTGTCAAAAACTTATGTCACGGATTAGTTGGTTAAAATATAAATACATCTCTTAGTAGTCGGCTAAACAAATAAAAAAACAATATATCGAACTTACCCCCTCAGAAAGAGCTTTGCTCAAAATTGGTGCCTTTTTTGATGTGTAGAGTACTTCCATACAAACAATAGTTACTATGGCAGCTCAGCTCTAAAGTATGTACCTACTTATAGATTAGGACGCATAACTCAAGACGGATGTACTTAAGAGCTGAGCTGCCATAGTAACTAATGTTTAATATGGAAGTACTCTACACATCTAACAAGGTGGCGTTAGTATGTCATAAAAAAAGGCACCCGTTGGCCATACATTTCCAGCAAAGCCCTTTCACGAATGGTCACCTAACTGTATCGTCGACGGTATATCGTCGGCGCCTGTATTCCAAACTTTATAGAAATGTGTCTTGTCCCAGCCTGTCACGAGATAAAGTCCGGTGCTGTGGCGTTGTTCAGCAGCGGCGGGCCAACGTTGAGCGCTACGCTTGGCGCTCTGTGTCAGTCTCTCAACGCGATACACCTGTCGGCATCTGCAGACACTGCTAACCAAGGTAAACTGACCCCCCTCTATTTTTATATCAAGTCGCTGGCAAACACGCGGATGGTCCACCCAAATAAGCAATCACCGCAGCCTGTAGACGCTTGCAACTCCAGGAGTGTCACATGCTTCAACAAGCACGTTATCTCATACACACCTTTCTTGAAGAAACCCATACTTTACTTTCTCTGGAAACCGTACAAATATTTTTTTTGCAAAATCAAGAACAGTCTGTTGCCAAAAATTATGCATAGCAATTCTTATGACTAAAAATAATTATGATCTTCAATATAATGACTAAAACTTGTATGATATTCAACATTATGGTAAAAAAATATATATGACAATCATTAATGACAAAAGACTTTTACGAGCAACAACTTTATGCGTAAAGTTGTATGACAATCGAAATTATGACACTTCATTATGCGACTAGATGGACACCCTAATTATTTATAATGAATTTAATGACTGCCAATACCTCTCTATACGTCGTGTTCCTTTAAAAGTATGAGTTCACTATAGCGAGGTCCCCGTAGTATACAAGGTGTATTTTATTATACTGAAAACCTCAGACACCCCAACTGAGTTTTTTAATCCTTAATAAGATTAATACGTCCATTTACAAATACGTTAATTATTTCAAAAGATATTCGTTGGTTTTCTTTATCAAGCAGATCTACTTGATTCGTAACTCTACACTTGTAATCACTAATCAGTACTTGTCAGTGACGTAGATCCTGACGTTCACCTCACAACAACATCCTCCAACATTTCTCTGATTCGCGTATGTTGCCTTCGTAACTTTTAGACCCGGCACAATAAAAAAATATTTTTCAAAAAAAATACAACCTACCTTAAAAGATGGTGCAATCGATTCAGCTTTCGATTCTGAACAAACTACTTTCAGGTTTTCAGTTATATGATTTACACCTTGTATATTTCGTAAAGCAGTTAGACCGTGGCGTAACAGAATAGCGCCATTCATGAAGCCAATGAAATAACTTATAATATAAGATTGCAAGAAACTGATCGTGGCTCGCGAGTATGAACTGTAGCGCAAGTATTTAACACTCACTATTTTACACCAAATAAATATATACTTCTTGCCTTGCCTTTGAAATATACCCAGATTTTTACATACTGGTCTCCGTCTTTCAGAACACAACGAGACGAGTTCCTTCACAGTGAACCTGTATCCGTCCAGACAGCTCATGGACCGAGCGTTTGCGGACCTCACGGCCTACCTCAACTGGACCAGGATGGGGGTGATTTATGAAGACTACGGATACGGTAAGGGACTCTCAAATCTGACTAAACTTAAACCGGGTCCATACTTCTGTGACGTCTCGTGTTGTGATATGACGGTATTGAACTATATTGGTTTCAAACATTCTATTTGGCTACGGTGCGCAGTTGTGAGGCGTCGCTAACCCGTTACCTCTCAAATCTGACTAAACTTAAACCGGGTCCATACTTATGTGACGTCTCGTGTTGTGATATGATGGTATAGAACAATGTTGGTATCAAACATTTTATTTGGCTACGGTGCGCAGTTGTGAGGCGTCGCTAACCTGTTACCTCTCAAATCTGACTAAACTTAAGCCGGGTCCATACTTATGTGACGTCTCGTGTTGTGATATGACGGTATAGAACTATGTTGGTATCAAACATATTATTTGGCTACGGTGCGCAGTTGTGAGGCGTCGCAAACCTGTTACCTCTCAAATCTGACTAAACTTAAACCGGGTCCATACTTATGTGACGTCTCGTGTTGTGATATGACGGTATAGCACTATGTTGGTATCAAACATATTATTTGGCTACGGTGCGCAGTTGTGAGGCGTCGCAAACCTGTTACCTCTCAAATCTGACTAAACTTAAACCGGGTCCATACTTATTTGACGTCTCGTGTTGTGATATGACGGTATTGAACTATATTGGTTTCAAACATTTTATTTGGCTACGGTGCGCAGTTGTGAGGCGTCGCTAACCTGTTACCTCTCAAATCTGACTAAACTTAAACCGGGTCCATACTTATCTGACGTCTCGTGTTGTGATATGACGGTATAGAACAATGTTGGTTTCACACATTTAGTTTTGCCGACGGTGCGCAGTTGTGAGGCGTCGCTAACATGTTACCGTTGGTACATGTCAGTGCGCAGCGGTAGCGTCGCGCGGACGTTTCTCTTGCGTCGCACACTCTGTGTGACCAAGCCTTTAGTACGATTAGGTTCACACTCATCTGATGCGGTCTCACGTGACGCGCGCGCTATGACGATATTATTTCTTGACACACTTTATGATTCAAAATTTTACAGGTTTCTAGTAATTTTACAATAATATTGATTTACTTATAGGGAAGCCAATTTTGTGCCTTTTTATTGTGTGTTAATTTTATTCTAGAAAAGTTTAGTTTAGTTTTATTCTAGTCTAAGTTTACGGTTTAACTAAATTACCAGGCGAGTAGATGGTATTTAACCAAGTAAAAAAAAGCTCTTTATGCATGATATTCGCCAATAACATTTTTAATCGTAGGTAAAACATAAAAAGGCTAGGATAGCATTGCGTTATTTGATTGAAAAATGTCGTCATTAAAAAGTTATCTACTTATCTCATGTCACCTAAAAAATGAGCGCTCCGTGGAACAGCCCTCCTGTTGCTTCAGTTGCGTCAGCTAATCAGAGAGCATGACGTCAGATATTTAAGTATGAATCCGGCTTTGAATCCTGAAGAACTCCCGAAGGACATTCGAAGCTCTTCTTCAGGATGATTGTTCTCTAGGCCGTATCGAACACTTTATTTATTTATTTATTTATACTTACGTTATTTACTCTTTATCACGCACACTATATTATTTACTCTTTATCACGCACACAAGAAAAACTTATAGTACAAAACGCGTACTTAATGCTAAAAAGCATTCTCTACGCGTACATTTTAAGGGAAAGCAGATTTCTAAATTGTCATGCGATCGATGGTAAAACTGTGAGCAAATGCCCAGACATGCCCATGACAAACTATCTCCTAAATATGGTTGTAACCAAACCGTAGCAACATCACTAATGGCCGGTTGCAATAATCAATCCACCGATAGTTTTCCTTACCAACCGTTACATTTTGACACATTTTCTACTGTAATCTGTCAAAATGTAACTGCCGGTAAGGAAAACTATCTGTGGATTGATTATTGGAACCGGCCATAACACATCCATGGGCAAGTCGGAGCCAATATGGGTTATTTTTATTCGGGATATTTAAAAAAGGTCCTCAATTGTTTCTTAAGTTTTTTGTAAGCAAGCCGTTGGGAATATTTTCTATGGATGCCACGCCAATATTTTTCCAGGTGAACTGAACATAGCGAACATAGCAAAGGACGGACGCGACATGTACTGCATACGCACCTCGCACGAATACCGGCGCGCGCTAGCGCAACTGAAAGCGCAGGGCGTGACGCACGTCATCGTGGACACGGATCCGAGGAGGCTGCGGCAGCTTGCGAGAGCTGTAAGTCCACCTTATACTTTTAATTGGATAGTCCCCCTCATTGCGGGACGTATAGTTTATTTTTTATAAATACTCGTTCGAGCTCGTGCAACCCCGTGTCATCGTAGACACTGATCTGATGAAGCTGCGAGATAGAAAGAGTAATATTTTTGCTCTTACTGAATCGGATATAGCCCCGCTTTGCGGGACTCTCTTTGGACGGCTATTTTCCTCTTTGCGGGGCTCCTTTTCATCATCATCATCATCATCATTTTCAGCCTTTAATCGCCCACTGCTGAGCATAAGCCTCTCTTCGAGTACGCCACTTATCCCGGTCCCGTGCTAGTCTCATCCAGAAATGACCCGCGGTCTTGTTTACGTCGTCAACCCATCGTGCTGGTGGACGACCGACGCTTCTTTTTCCTGTAAGTGGCCACCACTCCGTTAACGTTTTGGTCCACCTACCGTCACGTTGCCTGGCAATATGTCCTGCCCAACTCCATTTGAGTTTGGTTATGACTTCTCCGACGTCACGCACCTTAGTGCGACGTCGGATCTCAGTATTCCTCACTCGGTCTTGTAGGTTAATGCCGAGCATGGCGCGCTCCATGGCTCCCTGTGCCACCCTTACTTTATGCACAGCCTCCTTTGTGAGCGTCCATGTCTCAGCACCATACGTCATTGTGGGCAGGACACACTGATTATAGAGACGAGTCTTTAGGCATTGTGGAACGTCAGCGGATTTGAGGATGTCGTCTGACTTATTGAATGCCGCCCAACCGAGCTGAATTCTCCTGGAGATCTCTTTGCTCTGATGCGCCTTGTCAAAGGATAGAATACGACCGAGATAAACGTATCGCTCGACGATCTCCAGCGACTCGTTTCCAACCGTTACAGTTGCATTCGACTCGCCGGAAACGCTCATCATGACCTTAGTCTTGGACATACTCATCCTGAGACCTACCTGCAAGGAAGCATGATAAAGATCTTGGATCATATTTTGGAGCTCATCCAGGGTCTCGGCAAACAAAACAATGTCGTCAGCGAATCTCAAGTGCGACAAGAATACACCATTGATATTAATACCGGACCTATCCCATGCAAGCGTTTTTATGACGTCCTCTAGAACAGCCGTAAAAAGCTTGGGTGAAATGGTATCCCCTTGACGCACTCCCCTCTGAATTAAAATTGGCGCGCTCAGTTTATGGAGCCGAACCTGCATTGTTGCCGAGCTGTACAGCTCCCGAAGCACGTCCACGTAGCGAGCATCGATTGGGCAGCGATGGAGAGAGCTAAATGATGGACGCGACATGTACTACATACGCATCTTGCATGAGTACCGGCGTGTAAGTCTTAATTATACTTTTGCGCTTAAGCTACTTAATTATACATCTGCGCTTAAATATTATTATATTATGTGAAAGCTGGTCTGTATCCGTGCAGTACTGCATTCGTGACACCCGGTTTCAGCGCATCCCGCTCCCGCGCCAATCAGGAAGCCCTCACTTAAATGTAGACGCGTAGTAAATAATCTGTACCGGCTGGACTGACAGTTGTATTTGTTATATTTCGTATTTGTTCACAGATTCTTCAGTTACAAATGAACAACGAAAACTATCACTACATTTTTACTTCATTTGTGAGTATTTTGTATTAAAAATAAGCTACCTAATATTACTAGAAAGCAGTTGCGTATAAAGGATGTCGATATAGCCCAGTTTTTAGGGTTCCGTACCCAAAGGATAAAACGGGACCCTATTACTAAGACTCCGCTGTCCGTCCGTCTGTGTGTCTGTCTGTCTGTATGTCAGTCTGTCACCAGGCTGTAGCTCATGTACCGTGATAGTTAGACAGTTAAAATTTTCACAGATGATGTATTTCTGTTGCCGCTATAACAACAAATACTAAAAAAGTAATAAAATAAATATTTAAGGGGGCTCCCATACAACAAACGTGATTTTTTTCTATTTTTATATATAACGGTAAGGAACCCTTCGTGCGCGAGTCCGACTCGCACTTACCCAGTTTTTAAACTATGCTATCAGAATTTCCATTAAAACTTCTCTTATGTCTGGAGACCTTTTGAAATAGAAGATAGAAGATTAAAAATATTTTACCGCTACCCTACTCTACAACAAAGAATGCTGTAATTACTATTGCTTGAGGTCTTCGCTATGCTCAGGATTCCATAACAACGACCCAAAACTATGATTTCAGGATATGGAGCTCTTCGATCTCGAAGACTTCTACTATAACCGAGTCAACATGAGCGGTTGGCGACTAGTTGACCGAGAGTCAGATAAGGTCAAGGACACATTGCTGGTCATGGAGAAGTTTCACCCTATAGGCGCTAGCATATTGAGTGGTGGTCACATTAAGGTTAGTTAAGGTGAACAGAAGGATTCAGTCAGATAAGGTCTAGGCTACATTTCCAGTCATTGAGTAACTATTTTGGTCGTATCTGCCCTAAACTACTATTCAAGGTTCACATTTAGGCTAGTAAAGGTATAACTAGCACTTAGTTGACTGATAATCACAAAAGATCAGGGATCCTTTGCTAGTATGGAGAGTATTCACCCTATATGCTCTAAGTAGTATATCTACTGGTCACGGTTCACATCCAATCGGTCCAAGCTGAAGCATAGAACTTCGTTCGCTTCGCTATCGTGCGATAAGTATGCCAAATTTTAGCCCAAGAAAATGGGAAAGGCAAAAAAATTATAAAATTTGAAGGAAAACTTACATCATCATCATATCAGCCGAAAGACGTCCACGTGGGGGAGGCCTATGTCCACCATAGGCCTCCCCCAAAGAGTGCCAAAGTAACCGGTCCTGCGCCACCCGCATCCAGCGGACTCCAGCAACCTTTACCAGGTCATCAGTCCACCTTGCAGGGGGAAACTTACATATATTTACATAATTAAATACGAACAGTGCAAGTTAAGTAAAGGCTTGTAATAGTTATTTACGATACAAGTGCCGAAAATAGGAAATCCGCAACAAGTGGTGATAAATTAAAACACGACCGAATGTTTTAAATCGACACCAGTTGCGAATTACCTATTCGCACGTGTATCGTACAACGTTTTACTGTACATATGGCTCTTTAAAGTTTCGACATATGCACGAAAAGTGCTCTTTTCCGCACTAGTGCGGGAAAGTAGCACCATATGTAAAAATGTTTCCAGACTGAACCAGCCCTTTTATACGACGCCGTTCAAGTGCTGGCCCTGGCGCTGGCTGCGACGAAGGATGTGGGTCCCACAAACGCCTCCTGCGACGAGGAGGCCGCCTGGACTCACGGAAAGGCCGTTATGGAAAATATCAATAAGGTAAATACTCAGGTCTTCAATACGAGAGATCTTTGCGCGGATACCGCGGATACCAATGATGTAATATAAAAAAGAGATGGATACGCTGTCTATATGAAATTCCGTGTTTAATTGCCCACCAAATCTGACAGCTGAGACGTCCATTGACGACGCGACATTGAGGCAGAGGTCATAAAATTAACTGAGTTTTAGTGTGCCACTTTTGGAGTGCTTATAGCCGATCTACCTCTTTTTTATATTACATCACTGGCGAATACTTTAAGTAATGTTAACGTTGTTCCCTAACAATTAGGTAGATAAAAAATAAAGGACGGCTAATAGAATTTTTTCTGGTCGTAAGGTAGTTAAATATTGTGTTTACACAGTCCACGACCCGTCTATTATTTTACATCCATATCTCCATTGATATGTTGCTGGGACGACAGTCACCGAAGTCAACGGACGGTGCCGCGCTAACGATAGCATTCAATATGATGAAGGACTCGATGATTTCAAAACATGTTAACAATGATTCAATGGTTCGCATGATCGATCGCCCTCTTGTGCGTTCCTAAAAAGTCTGACATTCTCTCAAGGCGGAATCAGACGGTTCATTTTTATGTTTCATTCCGCACCTTTCACCCGAAGTGACACGTCTGATCATGAAGTGAACCAAAAGTGCCGAATGAATTCACTAGTGAACCGATCCAACAATGTTTGATATTTTCATTCGCATCTTTCACTCGCACTCCGAATGACCGAAAAATGAACGGTCTAAACACGGAAAGAACGTTCACTAGTGAATTCATTCGGCACTTTTGGTTTACTTCATGATCAGACGTGTCACTTCGGGTGAAAGGTGCGGAATGAAACATAAAAATGAACGAAAAATGAACCGTCTGATTCCGCCTAGAATAGTGAATGTTCATTTATATGTCATTTTACCTGAGTTGTGTGAACATTGAGTGAAAGAAAAAAGAATAAATCACCCGAGGGAACATTCATCCGAGTGAACCGTCTGATCCGGCCTTCAGTATGACATTCTGGTAATCTGTCATAAAGCGTATATAGGGTCGTAATTAGGTTATCATCATTCGCTTGTCCTTATCCCATTTACTTGGGGTCGGCGCAGCATGTTTTTTCTTCTATACCTCTCTATTGCCCGTCAACTCGTCACACACATCTTTCCAGTTCATATCGTCTCTCACGCTGTCCATCCACCTTTTCCTTGGTCTGCCTCTTCTCTTACATCTCTACATTCATACGTATTGCCCTTGTAGTAACATGACTATCATCCCTCCGCATAACATGTCCATACCACCGTAGACGATTTGCTATCAGCTTTTCAGTTATCGGTGCTACTTTCAGGCTTCCTCTTATATACTCATTCCTTATAGGATCCAAGCTCGTCACGCCACACATCACCAGGTAATAATATGGTTATATATATAACGTTTAACTTATCTGACATTGTTCAAACTCCTCGCCTAGTGCGAGTGGAGTGAACTGCCACGCGTTTCGCGGGTCATATAAGCCAGTGGATTGGCTACAAAACTTGTTCAACTCACCTGATTCCGGGAGGCGCGATGTTCGCTTCAACTCCGGTTAGTATCTGTCAAGGTTCAGTCAACTGTCAGGTCAAGTCAAGTTCAATCAAGAGGGTCTCCGGGGCTGAAGAAGCAGCCGTGGTGTTCCGGGGCAGTCTCGCCAACAATCCGCGGCGTCAAATCACCAACTGTTCTGATATCACCTGGATATCCACACAAAACACTCGGACACCCGTGTGTCTTCAAAGCGAGCGATATTACACAAAACAAGGAAAATGCGTTTCCAAATTACCCAAAAAACCACTCGTCCCTTTCGGGTCTGCAAAAACGAGGTTATATTTTTTCTTCCGCCTTGACAAGAAGTGTCACTGTCAAAACCACAGACTCAAGAGGCGTACACACGTGAGGAGTTTAAGGGGCGGGCAGACGGTCGGCCCGAACAATCACCCGCCTCGGAACGGCCTCTAAGCCGGTCCGCTATACTAGGGGAAGTCGCGATAGGGTTGCTACCGCTCGCTTCAGAACCGAGTCCCCAACCATGACCTCGGCAAACCGAGGGGTCCCGTCTTTACCGGGAAACAAATTAACGATGCGCCCCCGGCGCCATCGCAGTGGCGGAAGGTTAGCATCCTTAACTAGCACAAGGTCTCCAACTCTGGGGGGACTGGTTTTGTCAGTCCACTTGAGGCGCTGCTGCAAAACATGCAAATACTCTAATGACCATCTGGTCCAAAAGTTCTGAGCCATTTGTTGCAGCATCTGGTAGCGCGACAAACGACCGGAGGGTACGTCCCGGAGGGGGTGCTCCGGCAACGCTGCAAGTGGCTGACCAATCAAGAAATGGCCTGGAGAGAGCGCTTCCAGGTCATTTGGGTCGGAGCTGAGCGGACACAACGGACGGGAATTGAGGACGGCCTCAATTCTACAAAACAACGTCGCGAGTTCCTCAAAAGTCAATACAGTTTGACCGACTACCCGATACATATGGGCTTTTGCTTGCTTCACGCAAGCCTCCCAGATTCCACCCCAGTGGGGGCAGCCTGGCGGATCGAACGTCCAGGTGATACCCCGACGGGAGAGGTCTGTTCCAATATCAATCTTATTTTCAAATAAAAATTTTACAACATCTTGTAAATAACGGTCGGCACCCTTGTAATTGGTTCCACAATCTGACCGGATCAGAGATGGGAGTCCCCTACGGGATACAAATCTATCCAATGCCGCAATAAAAGCCTCCGTCGTAAGATCACCAACAAGTTCAAGATGAGCAGCCTTGGTCGACAGGCATACGAAAACGCACAAATACGCTTTTACAACCTTCGCATTTCGAAGTCGCGACGTTTTCACTAAAAAAGGTCCCGCAAAATCGTTCCCCACCCTAGAGAAGGTCCTAGCCTCGTTGACCCGATCAGGAGGAAGGTCCCCCATCTGGGGCTGCATCGTGGCTGCCTTGAGCCGAAAGCAAGGCAAGCACCGAAACACGATGCTCCGAATAACCCGTCGGCTGTTCAATATCCAAAAGTCTCGCTGCAAAATGCCCAAGAGTGCATTGCAGCTGGCATGCGAGTTCTTTATGTGGCGGTCAATCACCAACAATTCCACCAGATGCCCCTTCTTAGGCAGCAAAATGGGGTGGCGCACCGAGTACGGCAAGCTAGCGTTGCGGAGCCGTCCTCCAACCCGGAGTGTACCCGACTCGTCAATGAACGGGTTGAGGCGTGCTATCGCCTTCGGTAGCTTAGGACGTCCCTGCCGCAGGGGCTTCAATACGTCCCCAAAGTGTTCTTCCTGCACAACCCTAATCCAATGATGTAGGGCGGCATTCCGCTCTTCTGTGGCGAGAACTCTAACGCGTGACCGGTTGTCAGGGTGGCGACAATTGTGTATAAATCGCTTGACCCAGGCGGTCACTCCAACAAGCTTATCGAGAGAGCTATACCGTTCTAGCAACCAAGCAGTGTCTGACACTGGAGCGGTCTCGACAAGGTGGACACCCAAGCCAGAGGATGGGGTCCCAGTCACACAACTGGCAGGCCAGAGTGTCTCCGGTTCCAACAACCAATCTGGTCTCCACCACAGTGAGTGGGCAACAAGCTCAGGTGCCGTGCAACCCCTGGACGCCACGTCCGCTGGGTTCAGTTCACCTGGCACGTGTCTCCAAACCAAAGCAGTCTCCGAATTCTGGATTTGCGAGACCCGGTTGGCCACAAAGACCTCCAAAGTATGGAATGACGACTGCAGCCAACACAATACAATTTGGCTATCAGTCCATGCGTAGACACTCTCCTCAAGGTTCACGGTGTCCTTCAAGGTAAAGGCCACGTGGTTCAGTAGGCGTACAAGAAGAGCCGCTCCAGATAATTCCATTTTTGGGATTGTCAAACGCGTGCGAAGGGGAGCCACCTTGCTCTTCGCCATTACCAAGTGCAAATCGACCGATCCGGCGGAGCTGACCGTCCGCAAGTAAACGGCAGCTGCATACCCTCGCTCGGAGGCGTCGCAAAACCCGTGTAGGGTTACTCGGCATTTCCCTGCCGGCAACAGCTTACGCGGCAGTTCGACCTGATTTATCTCCGGGAGCGTGGAGAAGAAAACCTCCCAATCGCTCAACAAATTTTCGGATAGTGGATCATCCCAACCCAGTTGGACCATCCACAGGCGCTGCATAAATGCCTTCGCCGTGAAGATGACCGGCGCGATCCATCCATTCGGATCGTACGTCCTGGCCACCGTGGACAGCACAAGCCGCTGCGTCCAGACCCTCGGGGAATCCAGTTCCACCCGATAGGTGAACACATCTTGGACTGGTCGATATTGCACGCCTAGGACTGATAACATGTGCGGGCTCTCAACATTTTCGAACAGGTGCGGATCCTGCTGGTGATCCTCGGGGAGGCCGGCCACCACGGCCGGTGAGTTGGACATCCATTTGCGCAATTCATATCCACCCGTCCGCAAGAGTTCCACCAGCTCATCCCGCAAAACCAAAGCCTCTTCGACACTGTTTGCCCCGGTGCACACGTCATCGACAAATAAGTCCCGTTCCAAAATGGCGGACGCTCGAGGGAACCTCAGTCTCTCTCGAGACGCCAATTCTAACAAAGTTCGAATTGAAATGTACGGACTGCTCTTCAAGCCGTATGTATTCGTATTCAGCTCGTACACCAACATCGGTTCATCAGGGCTCTCACGCCACAAGATCAGCTGATACCGACGATCATCAGGATGGATCACTGTCTGCCGAAACATCATCCGGATGTCGGCGACGAACACCACCTGATGTTTCCTAAAATTTGTGAGGATATCCGTGATATCCTTGTGCAGCTTAGGACCTGCATGCAAACACTGGTTCAATGACACCCCAGTCGAGGTGGACGCGGACCCATCAAAGACCACGCGAATCTTGGACTCCGGGGATTTTAGGACCGCGTGGTGCGGCAGGAAGCAGTGCTCCACTGTACTCCAGTCCGTCCGAGCCACCGACATGTGTCCCAAACCCTCGTACTCCCTCATGAAGTCCACATACTTCTGCCGGAAGAGCGCATCTCTTCTCATTCGGCGTTCCATCGAAACCAGCCGCTTCTCAGCCATCTCACGTGACGCTCCAAGAGGAGGTCGGTGGATGAGCAGAGGAAGTCGTGTTATGAACCGACCAGAGCAGAGGCGCCCAGTATTATTTTGGTAAAACCGTTCGCACTCTTCCTGCTCGGGGCTCATACGCGACGCGGTAGGTGGTTCCTCAATCTCCCAGAACCGTTGCACGGCTTCAGAAAGAGCAGTTCCAACCAGACAGCCCTCCTCAGTAGGAGGCGGTGGAGCCGCTAACACCAAACCCATTACAGCATAGCCAAACACCGTTTCCAGTGTAACCAGTCCGCCAGGCTGTAAGGTACGGTTGCCGCTCAACAGCACCCGCCCAAGAACGTCTGCACCCAGCAACACGTCAATCGGACCAGGTCTGTCAAATCCAGCATCCGCCAGAACTAATCCAGCTGTCAAACTCCGAACCTCTGGAGGCAGCTTCACCTGGGGGAGTCTCCCCACCACTTCATCCAATACTAACGCGGGAGCATTAATCCTCGCGCGTGAAGTGGGACCCGGTCCAAAGGTGAGCAAGGTCTGCCCTACTAGGTTTGACACTGTCACATTGCCTACCCCACGTATACTTTCCGGGTGGGGTTTCACAACCAAGCCCAACTGTCGCACCAACCTACTGGATACCATGCAGCCTTGCGCTCCCGTGTCAAGGAGAGAGCGCACGCAGGCTGATCCTCCGCCAGGGCCCCAAACACAAACCGAAGCCGTGGGCAATAACACGGTCTCCAAGGGCGTGGCGGTTGCTGGTGCGTGGGCGGCGTATCCCTAGCAGGGATAACGCGTTGCATCCTGTTCCGCATGGGCGGGCCGCTCGTACCGCTCGAGCGGGTCCCACTCCGGCTGGTACTGCCGTCGCGCCATGCGTGCCGCCTGCGGCCCCTGGTATGTCCTACTCCGGCCGTACACCGGAGGTCCCGACCCCCAGCGGGGTCGCTCCACAAGCGGCGGCGACATCCGTGGCGCCTGCCGGGGTGGAGGCGTTTGCGGGCACCCGCCCGTAAGGACCCCCCGTTGGGGCACGGGTGCGTGCGAAGTAGTCGCGTAGTTTTGGAGGGGGGGGGAGGGGGGTGTTACCCGACGTCCCCACTTCTCCTCGGCCATGGGCCCCTGGTCAGCCCTCTGCTGACTCCGAACAGGGGAGCATGACCACTGCGCAGGGGGGGGGGGGAGGTATATCCCCACTGCGGTTCATGCATAAAATGGGGTGGTGCTTCCCACCACAGGACTTACACGCCTGCGGGTGGGCACAATCTCGCACAAAATGTGGGCCCAAGCAAACAAAGCACCATTGCCGCTGCTTAGCAAATTTGCGGCGTCCCACAACCCGCTGCGCAAGAAACTTCGGACACGCTGGCACCCGATGGCCAGGGTTCTTGCAGCATAGGCAGACTTCAGGGTCCAATGCACTGGTATTATATTGGTGAGGACCCGCTGGTTGTGGGGCCGATTTGCCCCACCCTCCCCTTTGAGGTGCAACTCTCCCCTGGGCCCGCTGGGCCCCAGGAGGCCTCGGGGGTGGAGGTAGATCCGAGGTGTCGGCCCGTCGACACTCAAGTTCCAATTGGTCGATAAGATTGGTGAAGGTCGGCAGATGCTGAGCACTTTCACCACCATACCGGTGCTCAAACCTGGCCCGTACATCAGCCGGCAGCCGGTTCAACAAAAAATTCAACAGTATGTAGGACCACTGGTCCACCGGCAAACCAAGGTTCTCTAACCCTTTGGTCGCTGTCAAAACAGGATTCAGCATTTTCAGCCGGATGTCTGAAGCCTGAGCGATCCGAGGGATATTCCAGATCTTAGTCATAAGAGTATCCGCAAGTCGCCGCACGTTCTGGTATCGGTCCCTCAGCAACGTGCGCGCGATTTCATAATTGTCGTCGGTGACCGACAAATGCGCGATCAAGTCGCGCGGCTCCCCGACGAGAGCAGACATCAGCTGCGCCAACTTCAACGCCGCTGGCAGGTCCGTCCGGGCATGCACCAAGCTATCAAAGAGGTCGATGAAGCTGGTCCACTCGTCCAGGTCTCCTCGGAAGACCGGCATCTGTATGGCTGGCAAGCGCGCTGCCAACCCTGGGTTATAGATAACTGCGTGTTTCGGAACGTCCCGGGCCGCACCATTCCGAACCCGCAGTATCTTAGAAGCCCTCTCGACAATCCTGTCCCCAAAATCCATACATTGCTCAAAGTCCCGCTCCACCTGCTCGGTCTCCGGGGTCGTCCGGCCGGGCTCCGCTAGGTAGAGTTCAACCTGGAACTCCACAGCCTTAAGACGGTCTGACACCTCCTCGTACCGGGCCAACAAAGCCTCCTCCCGGTCATTTCTGTCAACCAAAGCTGCTGCAGATGAAAACCAACGCAGTGCAGACTGGATCTTAGCCTTAGGTGTAGATCCCATTTTAAATTAATTTCCACCAATACCAGAGAAAATTAAAATTAATTTAATTAATGTGGAAATTCCAATCTCTTGGTCACCCTAGTGAATCAAAACCAAATATCAACTCAATTACAGAAATGCCTTACAATAACAACCAATATAGATTCTCAAAACGCAGTGGAAGCTCAAATTATAATCTATAATTGGCTAGTTACCACTTCTACAATAATCTAGCTTACAACTAATATTTATGGTAGCCTTCTATTTTAGCTTATATTCTTAGCAACCTTGGCCGCTTATAGCAAACTGAATAAAACAAATGCCTTATTACCAAACAACAAGCTATGAAAGGCTTCCCAAATTACAATCAATCAAATATGTGGCTTAAATTTGCCTTCAACTATTTTCCAAATTAAATTGTACCAAACACTCAGAATTACCTTCCGGAGGTTGTAATCTCACTAATTTGCACTGCAAGTACAATAATTTCGTGAAATCTACAGTACAAAACACTTGCAGTGCCACAAAATAGAAGTTTTAAATACTTGTAGCTAAATACAAATAACCTCAAAATGCCCTTTTTTACCCAAAAGGAAAAAACTATCAAAATTCGCGTTTTTTCCTTGTGAGTAACCACGCTCTGGGTACCAAAAATTGTTCAAACTCCTCGCCTAGTGCGAGTGGAGTGAACTGCCACGCGTTTCGCGGGTCATATAAGCCAGTGGATTGGCTACAAAACTTGTTCAACTCACCTGATTCCGGGAGGCGCGATGTTCGCTTCAACTCCGGTTAGTATCTGTCAAGGTTCAGTCAACTGTCAGGTCAAGTCAAGTTCAATCAAGAGGGTCTCCGGGGCTGAAGAAGCAGCCGTGGTGTTCCGGGGCAGTCTCGCCAACAATCCGCGGCGTCAAATCACCAACTGTTCTGATATCACCTGGATATCCACACAAAACACTCGGACACCCGTGTGTCTTCAAAGCGAGCGATATTACACAAAACAAGGAAAATGCGTTTCCAAATTACCCAAAAAACCACTCGTCCCTTTCGGGTCTGCAAAAACGAGGTTATATTTTTTCTTCCGCCTTGACAAGAAGTGTCACTGTCAAAACCACAGACTCAAGAGGCGTACACACGTGAGGAGTTTAAGGGGCGGGCAGACGGTCGGCCCGAACAGACATTCTGTTAATATGACATTCTGGTAATCTGCCATAAAGCGTATATATTTAGGGTCGTAATTGAGTGATAATATGGTTATATATAACGTACCTGTCTATTTACAGATCCAAGCCCACGGTCTCACAGGCCCTATCCAGTTCCAAAATGGCATCCGCACTAACTTCACCCTACAGCTGATGCGGCTAGTCGGTGGAGAGCAGGGAGGGACGAAGGTGTCAGGACATTGGAGTCCAGGCGCTGGTCTGACCATAACAGATCCTGCGGCGTACAAGCGAGATCCTCCGCCAAATGTGACGCTGACTATAGTGACTGTTGAGGTACGTACTGTAAAGTAGTGCACCTTTACCATTTCAGGGTGTGTGAGAGAGAGAGAGAGGTGTGGTGGTGAAACGACAAAGACGATAGGCATTTTTATTCCAGTAAATAGAGAGAGGTATAGTAGGCCCAAGCCTCGTGTGTGGCTGCTTGACGTCCTGAATCATGTTCTATGTATCACCCTCCAGACAGCTCGATCCAAAATAAGAATGGTGTCGTACATCCAGCTTTGTATAGGTTTAACGACCTCATCATCATCTCACTTAGCAACAGGTGATGGCAAGGGGAAAGGAAACAAAGTTGCAATTACCCGTTTATTAGAATGCGACTATAAGACTACAATATGGGTCTATATCGGGTGGCATAAAATTGTTGGTCTACTATTTTACCGCATACCAACTTTATGCCGAATAACGTATGGCATAAACATTCTTGTGCATATTTTTTATTCGCCGAAATTGTTGTTCCTAATATCGATTGTCCTAAATATTTATTGTCCGAATGTTTATTGTGTCGAGGTTTTTTTTTTAGAATGATTGATGTGCATAACTTTCATGTTATTAATATTTAATGTTCTAAAAATGTTGTGCATACATTTTGTTACGCATATATATCGATTGTCCTAAATATTTATTGCCCGAATCTAAATGCAGGTTGGATCTGGTCAGAATTGCCTATTACTTAAATTACTAATGACCCGCCCTCATGTCGACGGAGCCCCGCTTCGCGGGGCCCCTACTTCTGCTCTGAGGGACACAAGTAAACCCTAACCTAACCGACCTAAAACAGAGTTCGCTTGTGTGTGTTGTTCGATAGCCGTGGGGCGAGTCGACGCCACCCCGCTGCGCAGGGTGTCTATTTCTGGTCTGAGGGACACAAGTGAACCCTAACCTAACCGACCTAAAACAGAGTTCGCTTGTGTGTGTTGTTTGATAGCCGTGCGGCGAGTCGACGCCACCCCGCCACGCGGGGTGTCTATTTCTGCTCTGAGGGACAAAATGCAACTAACGAACCTATCTAATTGATGTAAATTAATGTTGTCTCTGCTGAGAATTGCCTAATACTTGAATAACCTATGACCCGCCCTCATGTCGACGGAGCCTCGCTTCGCGGGGCCTTTTTTTCTGCTCTGAGGGACAATAGGCAACTAACTAACCTATCTTATTTATCTAGATGTAGGTCGGGTCTGCTCAGAGTTTAAAAATAGTACAAATTTTAGGAAAAAAATAGTATAGGTGGTGTAATTTTAGCTTATTTAATAATAGGCAAAATAATTACTAGGACAATGAAAATTAGGACTATTAAATTCGATGTTCGAGTAATCAATATTAGGATAAACATACTTTAGAACTTTTAAATGTGTATGCGCAAAAATGAATAGGCTAAATAAGTAGTATGCCACTGAACATTATGCCAAACATTCTCGGGCAAAAATTTTTAGGACGATCAATATTATGCGATACGACAGGCACCCCTACAATATATCAGAATTCCCCCACAAAATGATGCCATAATATATCTGCATCGGGTCGGCATAAGTAATGTAACTAGATTACGGCAATTACGCGTTAAACAAGTTTCAGCCGTTTTTTTATGAGGTTATCCTGAAAGTCTCTCAAATTAAAACATGTACTTTGTTGTTGTTATTTCAATGGAAATGAAAAAAAGGTACTTACACGTAATAAAAAGTATTAGTAACCTAATGGACCCATAGATGGCGCTGTACCCATGGCGGTAACTTCTACTATGCTCTGATAAAGTGTCCACGAATAAATGAGGTCGTGACAGGTATAGTGGATGTACAGACTTACGGTGAGTGAGTCAGACTCGCACTTGACAGGATTTTTTTATTCGATCAAACAAACTAACTCCGCACATACCTCTCTCTGCCTTTTGATGTAACAACGTTGATATCATAGAACTGAATGGTAATTCCAGGAAAAGCCCTACGTAATGGTGAAAGAAGGCTGGAACCTGCAAGGCAACGCGCGCTTCGAAGGCTTCTGCATCGACCTGCTGGCCCGAGTGGCGGCGAAGGCGGGCTTCGCGTACCGACTGCGATTGGTTCCAGACAACATGTACGGCGCGAGGGACCCGGATACGGGGCAGTGGAACGGGATAGTTAGAGAGCTTATGGATCGCGTGAGTCATTTATAACATAGCTAGTTTTTTTAGCTCGACGATGGCAGAATGTAATCGAGAATACGGCCTGTCTGGTGGTAAGCCTACCCTATAGATGCTTATTACGACTAGCCTTCGATTTAAGAGTTCGCTGTGTCGAAAGTAGAGTGAGGAGGATGACTTTAAACACAGCACGCCCTCGGGAGCCCTGGTAATCAATAGGAATACAGCACCTTTAGAATAAGTAGTGGGGTTATTGTGGCTGCGGTATTCTGAAAGGCAGGTAGGTACTTTCCAACCGAGCGAGATGACATTCCGTTGTGTCCTACTTCTCTAACATTAGCAGATATCAGTACTTTCATATATTATTTCCCCCAGCACACGCGGAGTTCGCTCTGCTTCGCAAGACCATGAAGTCACCTACAAGAAGCCGGTCTTGGGGAATTCTAAATGATCCTCCACTATGCAGAAGACTGCTGCTATAATAACACCACTACACTACATGCCCTTTAGACAAACATCTATACAGCGTATTCTTACCATCATACTAGTTTACCACAGTGGTATAAAAGAAAGTTCTATGTAGAACTGGATGTGTATTCTAAGAAGGTTGACTCCAATGAATAATTTTGTCACCTGGATTCACCAACGTATGAATGTTGTTCTAGAAAGCTGACATCGCCGTGGCGTCCATGACGATAAACTACGCGAGAGAGGCTGTCATAGACTTCACTAAACCGTTCATGAACCTTGGCATTGGTATACTCTTTAAGGTGAGTTATTCTAGAATTTACTCTAGAACTTTTCATTGTTGTTTGTTTGTTTGTCTGCCCCCTAGTCCAGTATGCAAGAGTGTTATTTTATTTACCTCTTAGAGGTCTTCTGACGTTTCGGATGTGTCACAACAGCCTTGGTTCTGCGCGGTGTTTCAGAATTATCCACACTTGGTCTTTAAAAAAGACCGGCCAAGTGCGAGTCGGACTCCCGCACGAAGGGTTCCGTACCATTATACTTAAAAAAAGCCAAAAAATCGCGTTTTTGTATTGGAGCCCCCTTAAATATTTATTTTATTCTGTTTTTTAGTATATGTTGTTATAGCAGCAACAAAAAATACATCATCTGTGAAAATTTCAATTGTCTAACTATCACGGTTCAAGAACTGGTGACAGACGGACAGACAGACAGACAAACAGACGGATGGACAGCGAAGTCTTAGTAATAGGATCCCGTTTTACCCTTTGGGTTCGGAACCCTAAAAACCACTTTTACACTAGGGTGTTAGTTTATCGGATCCGCTGAAAATCAGTAATGAGTACCTACTTAGATTCCTTTTTTGAGACAACGCTAGATTTCTTTTCTACATTTATAATGCCATTGTACATTCTAGTTGTTGTTCCAAAATAAATGTATTGTATTCAATCCGCAGGTTCCAACGTCACAGCCGACGCGGCTCTTCAGTTTCCTTAACCCCCTGGCTATTGAGATCTGGCTCTACGTGTTGGCCGCTTACATCCTAGTCTCATTTACATTGTTCGTCATGGCACGGTTCTCTCCGTACGAATGGTATGTACAACAAAACCTGTTGTATTACTACTTATTGTTTCAGAGAAAGTGCACAACGGAACGTAAACTAGTTCATATTTGAAGGAGACCAACTGGGAAAGTACTTCCACGGAGTACCCAGTTCTTACTTGTGTATACAGGCCACAAAATAATCGGGTACATAGAAAGGTGAAGCTAGGATGGCCTACTGGGTCTCATGCGCCTGTCAAACGCCGGCCGTGGGTTTGATGCCGTACCAATGAGCTCCAGGAACTTAAAATGCACTTACTACCTGCGTAATATCATTTGATATTTATCAATAGGTTTTCCATGAAGGAAAACAACGTGTAGAAACCTGAATGATATCTGAAAAGAAATTCTAAGGTTCATGCGAAGTCCCCAAACCGCACTGAGCTAGCGTGGGGACTATTGCCTTCACTCTCATTCACGAGGAAAGTTCTGTGCCCAACAGTGGAACGTATATAGGCTGATCCCCCTCCTCCTAGCGTTATTCCCGGTTGTGCCCTGAAAGGAGCCTAGGGTCCGCTTTGATACCTAACCCCCAAGATTTGGCTTAGGCACTAGTTTTACGAAAGCGACTGCCATCTGACCTTCCAACCCAGAGGGAAAACTAGACCTTATTGGGATTAGACCGGTTTCCTCACGATGTTTTCCTTCACCGAAGTATATAGGCTGATGAATTGATGATGATTATTAATTACCTATAGTATACCTATTCTACTCCATAAATGGTAATGATGATGATATCCGTCGACGGCGATATCCTGACAAAACTATTGTACAAGTTATTACTTGCGTGCATGGGCGCGAGAGTGATTCGCAAATCCAAACTTGGGTTTGAAGCTCCAGTGACATGAAAAACAATAAAGGTTGCTTGACTTGTAAGTGTAATGGTAGAAGCAGAAACTGGCATTTGGCGTTAAGATTTTCGAGACGGATACATAGTTGATGGTGAATGTAATATTTAAAAGTTGACTTCTGGTTCCAGGTCATCAAGCACACACGTCTGCGGCCACGAGACGAAACTGCTCACGAATCAGTTCAGTGTCTGTAATTCTTTGTGGTTCATCACTGGCACTTTCCTGAGACAAGGCTCGGGCTTGAACCCAAAAGTAAGTACCACTGTTTCACTAGTTTAACTACTGAACTAAGTCTTACTTGTTGAACTATAATTATATTCGATTTGGCAAAAGCTGGACGCTATATTCCTTAAAGGATATGGTACAGAATATTGATGTTATAATTTTGTGCTTCCAGGCAACTTCCACCCGCATAGTCGGCGGCATCTGGTGGTTCTTCACGCTCATCATCCTCTCATCATACACGGCTAACTTAGCGGCTTTCCTGACGGTGGAGAGGACTGTACTACCCATTCAGAGTGCGGCAGACTTAGCAGCTCAGAACAGCGTGCAGTATGGAACTCTTAATGGGGGGTCTACCATGACCTTCTTCAGGGTAAGAATTGAGAATTTACTATGATTACTTTAATAGAATCATATAAAAGACTGGGCTGCCAAATCGAACTGCTGCTGAATTCAAGGTTCGGAACAGCGTGCAGTATAGAACTCTTAATGGGGAGGGGACTCCACCATACTATTTTCAGGGTCAGATTGGTATTGAGATGAAAAAGCGTTTTTAGGTGCTTCACAACTCTTTCTAAATTCAATAGAAATCAAGACTCCAGGACTTTTATGTCGCTGCCGTTGCAAGAACCCTAACTGAGGAACCTTATTCAGGTTTATAGTCTTATTTGCGATCTATTGCTCAAATTAGTAATCCTAATGTGCATTTCTGAGTGAGAGCCATTTTTCAATATAAATGCTGCGTATATACCTCTCCGCTTCACTTGCCGTCAGTAGGTACCTAGTCAATTATATATTTAGACCTATCTTTCTGTCAGGTATAACGCGAAAGATAACAGCTAACTACTGGTTGCTGATGATCCATGATAATATGGCCATGGCTTAAACAGCGTCGAAAGATAATTAGTTTTACAAATAATCACTAATGCTGAATCAAATCAGTAGGCAGTATGAGATAAATATAACGTTTTTATAATTACTGTACCAAATATTTTCCGTTTGTTTCCAGGACTCGAACATCGACATATACCAGAAGATGTGGCAGCACATGTCCACGACCTCACCTCCGGCGCTCGTCTCCTCTTACGAGGAGGGAGTGAGGAGGGTGCTGCAGGGGAACTACGCATTCCTCATGGAGTCTACTATGCTGGATCATAGGGTGCAGAGGGACTGCAATCTTACGCAGATTGGGGGCCTTTTGGATTCAAAGGTACCTAAGCGTTTTTTTAGGCTCTTGATATACTAAAAGATTAAAAAGAAAAAAAGTCAAATTATGCCGTGTCACAAAATGAACCCAACTGGCTTTGCTGGCAGCGCTGTCTTCGTTTGAATACATACATTGCAAGTAAAAAAAAAAGCTTTTAAAAAAGTAAGGGCGAAACGGCGGTATGGAACACGGCACAGTCGAGTCTGGAAACGGTCACGTCTGCATTTTGAGAGAGGTAGGCCACAGCGGAATGGCATCAAACTCATTTTCGGTGCCAGCCACTTCTAGCATCTTCCCCTTTACGGAAGACCGCAGCCATCATGTCATTACTTGATCTATTGGTATGTTTCTGGTGGTGAGTAATGTAGTGTTTATTATTTAGCCACTTTGGATAGGTAGCGTGTAGCGGCACAGGGATTGTGTCGCTACACGCTGCTCAGCTCGGCAATACCTCACCAATCCTGGTAACGGTCGGACCACTTCTGATCCCCACTCCGGTTAAGGTGACGTTTTTTTTTCTCCAGTGAGCGCATCTACTCCTCCATTATATCATCTAACTAGTATGTTAATATGTCTTTTTCTTTTGAGCCTCTTTCCATAGTCTCTGGTTGTCAGCTTTACAGCAAGCTCATTCAGATGGCGTATCAGTCTCTCTTTGTACACTTTAGTCCGCCAACACAGTTACATAGCTGACCATCCTGTATTTATATAGAACCTTAATACAATGCACATAAAGTGCACGGGTGATCAGTTAGCTGTGTTGTCGACAGTACGTGACGTAGGCGCACGAGATAGGGTAGCAACACTAAAAGTAAGGTCACCAGAGCTCCGGAAAGTGCGGTATGTTGAGAGTGAAGCTTGTATTTGTATTTAGAGTCCTCACAACAGTAAACGGTCGACAACGTTTTTGTGACCTTTTTAGAGGGTTCATACGGTATTTTTCCTGACCAGAACCTTTGGAACTTTTTTTATTTATTTAAGCTTCGCCAACAGATACAACACCATGTGACTTAGGAACTAAACTTGGTACAAAAACAAATCAGAGTGTTTATCCAATTACAGGCAAACACAACATGCACATTAACTTATGCCAAACAATGTGAAGCGACTTAACTACTTTAAACCAGATACCTAGAGAACTAGAGATAGAGCCCTGTCGTGAGCCAAGGATTTTTGCTACTATTTAATAATGGTTAATAGTACATTACTAGAGAGGACGGGAAGTAAGGGGTTGCCGGCCGAGTTCGCGAGGTCGGATAGTTATGAGGCTGGGAACCCCTTTTCACGCCGAGGTATGTATAATGCTTTTCTTAAACATGCAATGAAATAAATTAAAAACACTCCAAGAAATCAAACTTTAATTTTCATGGCTGAACACCGTGATCCTGTGCCACAAATTGTGGAATGGAAATTAAAAAAGACCATCTTGCAGTCCTCGGCCTCCAATTTTGTATGAAATGCCATTACGGGTCTCTCCTCTCGCTGCGCCCGAAACGTGACACTTCGAAGCCCATTATGAAGAACACAACGTCAATATTTCATTGCATGTTTGAGAAAAGAATAATATGTAGATACCGTAAAATGGGGTGAGCAGGGTTCACGGGGAGAGTTGGGTTATGAATGGGGAGAGAAGGGATGAAAGGGGGGTGAGATGGGATTTTAAGGCTACTGCTACAAAAATAATGTATTCTAATTTAAAATGGAGCTATAGTAATACTCATAATAAAAAAAAACGATCCAACAATCTTCCAAAATCACCTTTGTATGAAATCCCATCTCACCCCAATTACTCGGCGTGAGGTGGGATTTCCTGTTTACCGTCAAAGTTAATTATTTAATCGTATGGCATACATTATTTTGGCCTTTAAAGTTTGTCACTCTTTAGTACCACCCAGGGGACACGTGCAGGGTTGTGGTAGGTAGCTCCTGCGGACGCGAGTAGCAGTTGTCCTCCCTTTGTCAAAGTGAGTGGGCAACTCGACTGTTAGAAGTTCTTAAGCCGCCCGAAGGCCTCTAACTCGGCTTAACGACTACTGTCATAGACAGCAGCCGGGATCAACTGCTTAACGTACCTTCCAAAGCACGGAAGCGCTCATTTATAATAACCACTCAAACATCAGGCGGTCACCCACCCAAAGACTGACCGCTGCCATCTTTGCTTAACCTGCGTTATCGTTTCCGACTCGCAGGTGCCTCTGAACTATGACCGCTTAAAACTTATGAAATGGAACTACCCAAAATAAAATAAAGACGTGCGCAAGTTTGCATATGTAAAAATAAAATGTTATCGAGGTTTGAATGTCAGTTTTGCCCCTGCTCACCCCATTTTACGGTGGTTTCTTATTCCAGGGCTACGGCATCGCGACGTGGAAAGGCAGTCCGTGGCGCGACCGCATCTCCCTCGCCATCCTGGAGCTGCAGGAGAAGGGTGTCATCCAGATCCTGTACGACAAGTGGTGGAAGAACACGGGGGACGTGTGCAACCGGGACGGCAAGGACAGCAAGGCCAACCCGCTCGGCGTGCAGAACATTGGTGAGGGATTCTTATTTCTTCTACAGATCGAGAATGGCGCCATGATCACAATACGCATGGTGACTGATTTTTTTTTATGATGTCATTCGAACCAGTTTTTAGAGAGGGACAAATGTTTGTATGGGGGCAACTACAATTTAAGAACGTAAATACCCAAAAAATTGAGACAAAGATTGACCTCGCTGGCGGCAGCGTAAAACGCTTCATACTGATTGACAGGTATAACGTCACAACGACATTTGTTAGTACAAAGTACATGTATCGTTGTATGGAAAATCAGGTAAATTGTTGTTTAGGTCGCAAAATACTGCGTTTAAGTACATAGTTGTCATACAATTTTGTTTCTATAAAAGCGTAAGGATTCTATTGGTAACTTTAAACTTACTCTACGTCAATAATAAAAAAAAAATAAAAAAAACTTTCAAGGGTCATATCTTTTTACGATTTTAATTATATTTTACAATTTATACTTTATTAAGATAATTTGATGGTTTACTATCCATTTAGCATCACTACGTTACCAATTTGAACATGAGGCACCATGCCTATTATTTGACAAGAGGCACCGCTTCAAACGTTTCTGAAGGAAGATAAGTCAGATAGAAGCTAAGGTATAGGTAGCGGCACGTAAGTCTAGCGCTGACCTTCATGCGCAGAAATCGAAAATAAGGTATTTCGGGGGAGTGAAGGGGACGCGCGGGGTCGTGCGTAAGCGCTTATTGGCTCTCCAGTCAAGTCCCGTCGTACTCTGTCCCGCGCACCGATACGACGCCCCACTCACTTCTGGCGTACAGTTGGGTTTTCCGTCCTCGATTAGTTCACCGCTAGACTTACGTGCCGCTACCTATAGCCAAGCTCTCAAAAATGATTTCTAGAAAAAACAATACCAACATTGAGTGTACGATAGAGAAGCAAAAAGCCATTTGACCAATCTGGCGAATAGACTTTGGTGATAAGTGTACCGTGACTGTGTCTTTTTTGAGGATGTTCAGCTAGACAGTTGCATCAGAAACAAGAGCCTCCAAGTCAGTCCAGAGTCAGTGTGGTACTGCAGAACCGGTTGGTTCCGGTCTGCGGGTTGCCACACCGAGCAAGGCGCTATATGTATCGTGCCTGCATTACACCGCCACGGCTGATGATGTGGTGGAGTACGTTCGTCAGAAGACCGGCTTCTCGCTGAGGGTGTTCCAGCTGCGTTCGCGCCACTATGTGCACTTCAGCTCGTTTGTGGTGCGCGTGCCGCGGCCGCTGCAGGAGACCATCGCATGTGCCGACTTCTGGCCGAAGGGTGTCGTGTTTCGACGGTTCCGGGGCAATCTGCCGAATCCTACACCGGAGATGACGATGCAACGGGGCCACGCCGTTTCGTCGCCTAAATAGTATTATTTGTTGTTTTTAGTTTCGTGACTGCAGCATTAATTGCATTCATCCTTGCAGAACTATTTAAATTCGTATGACCGTTTGCCTTATATTGCAGCACCATCTAGCGCATTATTACTGAAGTTCAGTAGTCGCACAAGGCGCGTTTCCGATGGTGTGCATTTTCCTTATATACAACTTTACCGACGGGTTTGCCTGCTTTGGTGCTGTCTGGTTTTTATGAATGAAATTGGAAGAAGTTTTTGAAATTTGAATTTGATTTTTCGAGAATGATTCTTGTTTATTGTCAAATCATCAGAAAAGAAATGGGAGTTCGAGGAACTCGGGTCTGTACCCTATAAACGGTACACCACGCTTCACACTTTCAGCTAATAGACCAACGGAAAAAATCTACACTTCACTCTCCAAAAACTATTCTCTTTGACTCCCATTTATTTTCTGATGATTTGACAATAAACAAGAATCATTCTCGAACAATCAAATTCAAATTTCAAAAACTTCTTACAATTTCATTCATAAAAACCAGACAGCACCAAAGCAGGCAAACCCGTCGGTAAAGTTGTATATAAGGAAAATGCACACCATCGGAAACGCGCCTTGTGCGACTACTGAACTTCAGTAATAATGCGCTAGATAGTGCTGCAATATAAGGCAAACAGACATACGAATTTAAATAGTTCTGCAAGGATGAATGCAATTAATGCTGCATGACGCATTGGTTTTTACTGTAACGTAAATGTATTTGTCAATAAATAAATAAATAAGTCTTCCGATGGTCCAGTCCGTCCAACAGTGAAGTGGGCATTGGTAAGATGTTTTATTTTAGCTGTCAAAATTAGGCCGCGTCTCTTTGTGAGGGGCCCAAAGAGTAAAGTAAGTATGGAGAGGCCTAAGTGTAAACATATCCTTGACATAAATCTTACACATCAACGTCAGCGTTTTTAATCTCACCTGACAGCTCGCGTCTCGCGCTGTCATACGCCCCACTTATTCATTGTCACGCAACTAGGAACAAAAAAAGGAATGACATCCATTTGCTCAAATTCAGCTCTAATCTGACAAGTGTCAGAACAAGTGACAAGTTTTCTATCTGTGCTTCTACCATGGCGGACACATGCTATCTCTTACTTCCGTTCTTTCTCTTTCTGTCATTCTGTCATTGTGGCATTTGGATGGTAACCATGGATATTGTAACTTCAGGAGAAAACATATGTGTCAAACAACCAATGCTTTTGACGAATACAACACGATCTTCATTATTTTCAAATTTATAAACATATGTTTAAGGTTCTCGTCATCAACCAGTTTAAAGCCAGCATAATAGATACCAAGAACTTTAGGTACCTACCTAAGTACATACAAGTTTGTTTAACCTATAATGTTGTAACGAAATATGTAAGTAGATACCCATAACGAAAATAACGAAATATCGAGCGTAAACATTGATTTACTTTTGAAAATCTACGGCACTTGGATAATACAAGCGGGAGCTGTCTTATAACAAGAAGAAATTATGGAAATACATTGGAATGTTTGCGAACGAAAAATATAAATATACCTACTCCTAAATAATTTTTATAATTAATAAATTGATGTGAAATAAATAAACTGACAAAACATTTATTATCCTTTTATTACTTTGTTAGTGTCGATATACTTAGTGCAATAATTTGCTCTTCATGCAGTAGACCTGACTATCATAATTTATCGATATCGATAACGTTGCGTACTAATATTATCGACATCGATAATGTTAAGTACTACATCCCTAATCCCTTTCGTGCCATTATGTTGGTACGACTTACTTCCGTATTAGACTTTTTAATGTGGTATGGCAAAGTTGCTAAACTCAATTGTCAAAATAAAATGACAATGTCACTGTCATCCAAAACTTGTTCGAAGTCCCGCCTCTTAGAACGTAGTGGTTATATTCTCTTTGCATTGCACTTATTAATAAACACGGCTCTAGGCCGCATGAAGCATGCTGTTCAAAACGCCCTTAAGGGGTCTTTGACGCTTCACGGTTCGTGGGTCATATACCACCTAAAAACTAGCCATTTAAATTACTTAAACCTAAATTGACAAAAGTGATAACTTACTGAGCGTGCCGGCGAGGGTTTTCGCATACGGGCAGTTCAGTCACAAAAGTAGGGTCAAGTCAAATGTCGAGTACCAGTTAATGTCGCCTGCCGGTCTTCGTGTAGGCCTGCAGAGGCCCGCCGCATGCCAGGTAGAGCTCGACTTATCGCGGATCCGCCTTCGACACCAATATCACACTCGCGCCTAGCGCGGACAAGTACACTCTGAACACTGGACTAGTGTTTCCAAACATATTCCACTTATATTTTAAACATATTCTAACAGCCAACCCGGCTCACAAAGCTAGGTTATAGCACACAGCCGGTATGCCTTTTCTGTCCAACTGACAGTCTGTCACTTTTAATTTTTTAATAATCCGCCGGTGTTGCCATGGGAATAATACTAGGACCCTTCACACCAAAGAGTATAATAAGTATATTTATGTAAAGAGTGGCAACACCAAGAAATTACTGGTCCCACAGCCGCCTAGCAGCGAGTGGATTGAACTACTCTGACGCACGCATGCGTGCAGCGTGCACGCTTCACATGCACACTATCGCACACATACATATTCACGCAGCACGCACACACGTATACAAAAGTTGTATTCTCTGTTTTGACTTTGAAGCCTACAATGCGACTATCAAAGTTAGGAAGAAAACGTTTCTAAAACATGATATAAATCACATTTTAGTTACCTAAGTACGCTTCCCTTCATACTTTGCCAGTCACATTGTAGATTTCAAAATAATCACCCAACTATGAAATGGATCTGAAAAGTGAAACATGCAACATTCATATAAGTATTTATTCAACTTAACAAATAACAAATTATGTAACAAGAACTTTATAAAGCACAACCTTTTTAACAAAAAAACACGAGACAAGGACGAGATTTAGCTTCAAAACTTTAGATTAAATCTCCTGGACCAGATTTAACAAATCCACGTACAGCCGATCTACACTGCATATTACTCAACCTCAAATTATTTACTGCACACATAATACCTAGATATTATTTTTATAAACAGATACTGTGTCTAAAACTATTCCTGATTTTATTTAAATATGATTTAAATGTGTTTTCATTCAATGTTTTTATAGACAATACATTGACATTTATTTACTGACTGACACGTAGGTATGTATACTTCATCTAAAACCACAAAGGCCGAACAACAAACACAATTCCATATTAATGAGATATTTGTTCATGATTAAATAATTGATCAATAATTGAGTTCATGAATAAATTCTATCTCAAAACATAAAAATATATTTTATTTCATTTCAAAATCTTAAAATTTATAGTCGTGGGTCTATTGTACTGACATCTATTTCCATTTTCTGTCAACAACATTAAATACAGCGATCCGCTTCGCCAGAGATGTCACTACTTTCCATACAATAAATCGGCGTGTCGCCTCTTTTCTAAGTTTCCAGCCCCTGCTTCACACGGGCCCGAACACAGGCAGTTATTTAAAACGTTATTTTGAAACTCAAAAGAAATATTTTTATTTCAGGCGGTGTGTTCGTGACGCTGCTATGTGGGCTGGCGCTGGCCATAATGGTGGCCATCTTGGAGTTCTGCTGGCACACCAAGAAGAACGCGTCGCAGGGACGGCAGTCGCTGTGCAGCGAAATGGGACAGGTACGTATCACGTTATATCTCGTGATGGACTGACCGATCAAGTCTTTTTTCATAAACATCATATTTGCATTGCACCTTTTTACAGAGAAATCCCTCCTACAAGACTTTCCACTCTAAATCATGATAGCCTGTCGCTATGTGGACGTGGTCGCTCTGTACATACACTAACATTGAAAATGTTGCTGTTTGAAAAATACTGGGTTCAACTTGCGCGTGCCAGACGCTACGGGCCAACGAACGAAAAAACCATAGAAGTCTAAGTAGCGCCGCAAAATGGCCCCACAGAATGGGAGACATTGCCATAATGCGGGTTGGGGGCGGGGTGTCAAAACGATGCCAGACAGCCGTTTAGTTTGAACATGCACCTACCGGGTTTAAGGCACGTGTTTGGGTATTTTGTAAGGCACTCACATTCTATGATTTTTTCGTGCGCTGCTACGGGCTTAGTATAACTTCCAGCAGTGGAGGCAGGGGCAGCAGTGCGCAATACGTGGGAGTGACGAGCCGCGCTCTGCTCTCTTGTTTCCACGTACGGCGCACAACTGCCGCCACCGCTCAAAATCGTGGCAAACTCGTACTATGATCCTGAGCGTTAGCCAACCTTTGAACGTGCACTAAGGAGTCCAACATCAATGCGAGTCATTAAGACGAGTTTGTGCGACAGGAGCTGCGGACGGCGATGCGCGGCGGCTCCTCCAGCAGGACGGTGCTCCGGCCCGGCTGCGCGCGCTGCTCGCCCGCCACGCACGTGCCGCCGGCGCCCGACCGATACGAGGTCAGTTTTGATGGTCATCATCCTCCAGGGATCGCTTTGGCACCCATGATTTGGCGTCCCTACGCACTAGTTTCATAAAAGCGATTGCCGTCTGACTTTTTAACGCAGAAGGAAAACTAAATCTTGTTGAGACTAAACCGGTTTTTTCACGATGTGTCCTTCACCGAAAAGCTACTTTTAAATACCAAATTTCGTACTTGAGCTTTTTTAAAAAACCCAGCGGTACGAGCTGGGGTTCCATTGAACCCACGGCGCCCAGTATGGAAGTCATGTGCCTTACCGCTCAACATCAGTATTTTTCAGAGTCAGTGTGAACTGTTTCAGGCCCAAGACCTTGGCAACAGCGTGGTGGAGCTGAAGGAGCTGCGCTGGTCGTAGCGCAGCGCGCGCGGGCCCGCCTCCGCGCCCGCGTCCCCCGCGCGCCGCCGCCCGCGCCGCGACCACCACAGTGAGTCATCTCCGTCACCGTCCTCCTAGCTACAGGCACACGAGACCTGTCCAACAGCGTGGTGGAGCTGAAGGAGCTGCGCTGGTCGTGGATCCATCGCCTCAAATCTTCCTCAATATGAGAACAACAGACCGTATACTTCCCTACCACAGCCCACCACAGTGAGTACCTCCCTGTGACCACCGCCTGTAAAAGTATCCTCAATATGACTGCCCATAGTCTCACCACCGTGGACGAGATGAGAAAAGAAAGTATGAAGAACTAATTTACAGGTAGGGCTACCCAATTGAATTACGCTATCACCAAGAAAATTTGGCCCAATGACGAGTCCTGCCAGAAATGGTTGAGAGCCCTGGGCTGAGCTAGAGTCACGTAGTGACAATAAAAAGGGCGAATCCTAAGGACTTGAAAGAAAAAACAGTTAAGCGATCTAGCTAAGGCCTTTGATAGGGTATGGCACCCTGTCACATCATAAAAGTTATATGTTTTTTGAGCGTATAGGATGGCACTTGTTAAGCTATACATTCTTATCACGGTAACTTTATAATAAATATGTAGATAGTTCTATTTCTGCCCTCAACCCCTGTGATCTCGAGTTCCCCAGGGACCTGTGCTTGGTCTCATGAGTCTCGTAGCTTATTACCGTTATGTAAACGACACTTTAAATGTTACATCTTTCTAATAAATAATCAACCTATTTACTCAATTTACAGATTCAGTGGGGTCACTACGAAGAACGACATCGTACGTGTTGAAGGAACCGAGAGAAGGGCCGAAGAAACACGTTCAAATCGTCGCGTAGGGTTAGTCTAGCGTAAGTCAGCCTATATGAAGACTTGATACAATTAAACTTACACGCTTTTTTTTTACTGAAAAAAAAAGCGCCACAGTCCAAGAAAAAGTACATGCTGTGAAAATACAAAACAGCACTTTTAGTAAGCTTTTCCACAGTCGCACATGAAATTTAAAGAGTTGTAAAGAGAGATGAGTTTTTGAGAGGTAAACCGGTGATGAAAAAATTTAAATCATGATGGGATGGGTACCTCGGACTTGTGCGAGAGCCGAGTTTAGCCATATGTATTTGGTAGTAACGTAGGCCTCTAAGACTTAGTAAAACTTTTCGTGGCACGATTTTTCTTTGACTTTAGCACTTTATTAAAACTACCTGCTAGCAATTTATGGTAGCAGTTACATTTTTTTAAATTACCTTTTTCTACCTTCGCAAAGCGTAATTTGTGTGCGAGTGGACTTTTTGCTGAAAAACGATTGACATAGAGTATCTTCTAAAAATTTCAAGCTGCTTGAGTGAGAACAATAGTTTTTCATTTGAATGGGGTATAATTTCATTGTTCTATTCTCCGAAGAAATGAAATACTGTTGTTCCTTCTGTAAAATTTCTAGATGTATTACGTTAATCTGCAATGTAAATCGAGAGACTTAAGTAAAGTGTACTTTGCAATATAAGTGAACTCTAACGTGAAAAACTTTTACTGCCTATATTTTTAATATATAGTTTGTAAGTTTGTGTGATTTACAGTTAAATATGTATCTACCGTACAAGTTTTGTTTTTATTCGTACGTCGCAACGTAAAAAAATATATAATATGTTCTTGTAAAACGTGAAAAAATACAAAAAATGTGTGATAATTTTGGTTACCTATTGAAAAGATAACGAATGATACATATGGTAAGTACATCGAAATGTAGCTATGTATTTGACCTCAAAAATGGAAAAAAAAAATAGGTGTCGACTTTTATAAAAAAAAATTGATAGCGAAACAATTGAAAAATAAGGCAGATGTCTTTTTCCCAAAACATATTTGGCCAAATGAAATATGCGATTATGCATATAAAAATGAAAAAAGACTGTACTTGATATTTGATTTTCTTACATTTGCCAATACTTCAAGTTTAAGTGATGTCTGAATAGCTCATCTATAGGGAATAGTCAGTCTTAGACTAATTTTGTTAAGGTAAACAAAATATACAAACAGAATGTGTTCTTATGTAAATATTTATAAATGTTTTGTATGGTACGTGTTTGATGTATACTGTAAGTATATATGGCTTAATTATAAAGTATTTAAGTGGTGTACGTATAGGGCTGCTTAGTAATGGATACGAAGGTAATGTTGCCACTCGTCTCTTAAATGACGAATGAAAAACCACAATTATTGGCCTCGGGAAATGTAAAAAATAAAACGAGTAGCTAAGGTGAACCCAAGTTGAACCTATTTTGTATGAGATATGATGAAGTATTTTTTTAGGACGCTCTGGCAAACTTGTCACTAGGCTTATGGTGTAGAATAATAGCAAAAAAAGTTGATACACTCATTGACATATATATCACATTCGCACACACTAAAATTTATATGGATGCAACTTTTCACCGAAATAATTATAAAATAAGTATCCATTATTAACAGAACTGTACCATATGTGTGTTCTTTATGTATTAAAAAGCGCTAGATTTTATGTAGTTATTATCACAATTTATAAAACTAATCACATAGTGTACAATGCGCTGCAATCCACAGGATATTACGCGAAAATTGGTGCAAAAGAACCTTAGAACAAATATATTTCATTGTTCTCGAGCAGTGATGGGAAACAACTGTGGCCAAGAAAAAAATGTTTTTTGAATTGATGAAAGTGAAACGGGACTAAAGTTAATGTAAATTGTATGAACTTATAATATCTATGAAACTAATTGTAATATTTTTGTTACGAGCCATTAAAATGGTAAATTAGCTCGCATTTTTTACAAATAATTACCAAATAATATATTGTGAAAGGTGTGATCCTACCTGACAGTGCCACAAACGCAATTTGAAAAAGAGAAGAACTTGTGGCAACCACAGTTGCCAACTTCGCGCATCCTTGAACTGATTATGGCAACGGTGGATCCCAAATGAAGTGGAATACCTAAAAGAAAATACCGGCTAACTTTTTTAAAATCCGAAATCAAGTGTGCGGTTATAAAACTTTCATTGAAATTTCACGTGACCTCCTACGCATCTGACGTCACAAAAATCTGTCGCGAGTTTAACAATTTTTCCCCATCCCAAAAAGTGCTCAGCGCCGTTAAAGAAGTTTTCACTTCAAAAACTAGTAAGAATAGTATTTTTGCAGTATCCACAAAAAATGCAGGTTACAGATTAATTCAGATTGCATTCTGGCGCAGTCGGGTAGGATCATGCGATGTTTTACCCAAACTATAAGTTTTTTTTCCATATGGCGCTAAAATGCTGATGGCACTAATGATTAATGAAAAACCAGTTTTTTATAAAATAATGATACTAAAGAGAAATCTAGCAATATTTGTTGAAATTTAATGTATAAATATGAATAAATCTGCACTGTTCTGCTTGGACATGAACCAGTGCTGCGAAGTAATTCTCTCCGTGTCAAAAGGGGTAAAATAAAGGGATTAAAAAAAAACTGTTGCCAAACCTAAGATTTACCAAAAATTATGAATATGTGTCAAAAAGGGTGTCAAAAAGTATACGTTTTATTATAATGCGTCGCACATAATAACACGTGCTGACCCCGTATCATGGTCGGCCTTATCACACGATAAAGGGACAGGATAGAGCATCCGTCACTGGCTGACGCCGTTCGATAGAACGTGACGACGCTCCTATCTTGTCACTTATTGCGTGATAAGGCCGACCATGATACGAGGTCAGGGAGTCGATTTTGGGCGTAGGCACTAGTGAATTTGTGCAAATGACCCCATCTCGGTTAATTTTGCGCGATTATACAAAACTTGAAAGGATTGATTGTTCACTTGCGTTGTTCGAAAGTGAATGTTAATTTTATACGAGTTGATTTATTATTTGTTGTTTGTTTAGTATTAAGTGTATTATTGTGAGATTTTATAATAAAACGCCAAATGTTAATAGAATGCACGTGTATTTTATTTTTTTAATCCCTATCTCTCTATTTATTAGGTAGACGCTGTTGCCAAATATGATTCTTTAAAAAAATAAGCATCACCATAATATGTATATCATCACCAATGAAATTGACAAAATAGAAAAAAGTTTCTGTCAAAAAATCATTTTTGATAAAAGCTTTTAATGCCGACTGTACTTTTTTATATACCGTCATCAACTACTCATTGAGATGATTCTAACGAGCCCAAACTCAACGGGGTTACGTCCAATAAGTACTGAATTCCGATGGCCACCTTCTGTCTCCATCAACAGATCAGGTCGATGGTACAATAATATTGAATTGTCATCCAAACTAAACGTGTACAAAATTTCAGCTCAATCGGTTGAAGATATCTACTTCAAAATTGAGTTCAAAGATTCCACCCGAACAAATTAGATACATACATACGTTGCAAGTTAAATAAAAGCTTTTAATAAAAATCGTGTGTTTAAGCCTTGGTTACGCAAGAAAATCGCTGCGTAAACGTTAACATGCATATAGGTGGCTAAAATGTGTTTTAGTTTTGGCAAGTATAGGATTTATACAAAACAATAACTAAACACGCCCTAAAATGCATGTATGTATGTATTTATACACATAATCTTTACACCTCTAAATACATTTGTCCTATTTACTAGTCATAAACGTCCATCTAACCTAATTAGCTAAAATTCGTGCGTCGTGTGTCCTTATCTGTCACTTTGACAATTGTATTTGTGAAAAAGAGACAAAACTTCTATAGTTAACAGAGGAGTGTTAAGTTTTATGAATAATGAGAACTGTCTTTTCATATTAGCAACTGACTGTTTTATCGGAACCTAAGTATACAAATTACAAACATATCTATCGTATCCTTGAGGAATAATTAGTAATATATATATTCATTTACGTCACACCTGGCCATAATTTGAGTTTTACAGCACGCTGCGCGTACGGTAAAACTCACATTGTGGCCAGGTGAAGACGTAAAATTGTGTACTCATCACGGGCAGTAAGAAAGAACACCCTCTATCGCATGTTTACAACCCTCGCCTGCAGCTTGGGTCATAAATACCTGCGATTTCGGGCTTTCTTTCTTTTACAGCCCTTGGTAAGTAATGTACTATTCCTCGTGAGCACACAGCCACGTAAATGTGGCAAGAAAGCATACAAAATTCGCAGTGTTGGCCATATGGCTCGCCTCAGACAGGCTGTCTTCCACCACCGAATTTGAATCAAATCAGCCTGTTGGAATTCGGTGGCAAAATTCAGCCTATATTTGGCAGGCCTGTAAGAATAGGGGTGTAGACTCAAAATGTGTTATTACTTCAAAAGAAAGAAGGCTAACAAATATGCCTAACAATCCCTTTCAGATATCTCAAAAAATTACGAAGCTACAACCGTTTTAATGTTGCATGTTAGAGACAGAAAACGCTAGCAGATCGTAACGTCGCGATCCTCGAGCGTCATGTAAATGACAATCGTTTCATATGAAGGTGCGTTTTGCGGAAAATGGACAGAACATACCCCTTCTTAAAACTTTGGACACATAACTTTGTGATTATTTAACCTCTTGCGTTGCTTTTTCTCCATTTGACTACATTCTTAATGCTAGAAAATACATCATTATTGATTATTTGATTTAGTGTCTACACCCATATCGGATTAAGATATTTGTTTAGTCATTTTGATGTGCAGCGCTTCAGGGTGTTCCTCTATTTTCTATGATAAGACTTGTTTAGTTTCTTCAGCCGAAGTCTGTCTAGTCGCTTCTTGAATCGCTGCAGCTCTGGTGATATCTCCTGAAAGTAAAAACTACTCATTTAAGCTGCTCTGCTATTCCGTAACTCGTTTTAACTTCACCTAACCGTTCACCCATAAATAGATATTAATGCCGGGATTCCTAGTAGCTAAGAGTACCTAATCAGGTCTTGTTAGATGTGGACTGTATTTTTAGGCTGACTTTTCCATAGAGGGATTTACCGGGTTATGAAGTAATAAAAACAACTTATGAAGATTTCACATGGCGCAGTTGGACAGAGATGAGTGATGTCTCGGCGGCTGTGGTGTTGTGAGCAGTGTTAAATCCTGATGGTCGTCTCTCAAGCCCCGATAGGGCTTGGAGAAGCCTGTCGCGGCTGTGCCGCATATGGCGGGGTCGAGCGCCGTCCGCTACAACGGACGGGTCGCTGTGGTGGGCGCAATGCCCGTCAGGTCCGATGGGGTGGGATCATCTGCGGCGGCCGTCGGCGAGGTCAAGTCCTGCCGGGTGAGACTCCGTTAGGAGAGGCCCAGCGAGCGACCTGCGAGCCGACGGCACTGCAGGAACGTCCAGTCTGGTCCGGTGTGTTAGAGAGCTAGCCATCCTTGTACAGGTCGGCCAGCCCCCTAAGAATGATAGAGGTGCCAAATGCCGGGCGGGCGGCGGTATTAGAACCCTCGCCTGTCCGTCACTTAGTCGTATCGTCGGCTAGAATAGGCGGCCGATTATACCGTGTGTATTATTTATTGTATGTGTGTATTGCCATGGACCAACTACGACATCCCTTTATTTGTAAATAGCAATGTTATAGATAGGACACTCACACACTACACTCATTTTTCTAGGTGGTAAGGTAAAATATATGATAAAACAGTGGAAATAAAGGAAAGTAAAATAAAAGAAATATGCGTGATCTGATTAACTTATTATCTAATACAATGTTTATCCTAACTTATAACTAACTGCGACAGGTCTGGTTTTTTAGGCGTGACTGGTGAGGTGACGCGCTTTTAGCGCTTTCCGAACAGCCTACGGCCTACAGCCTACTCGGCGACTAATGCATGCATCCAAATGGATAGACGCTATGTGACGCTATTGACCGCACGCACGAGCGCGGCACGTAGCTATCACTTGCTCGTCGTTGTGTGGTGTTTCGTCATTCACTAGCGCACCATCTGTCATGGCCACAAATGGATGGACGTTGGCGTTGATGGTCCAACGTTCAATTTTGACATTCACGGCCGTCCCAGTCGGATGGCGCGTCGCGTTCCGTTTGGATATTCAACGGGCCACGCCATCTTTAAACGCTACAAAACATTTATGGACCGACTTTAGTACGGCGCTGCGTCTTTATTAACTACTAGCTTCTGCCCGCGACTCCGTCCGCGTGGAAATCGTTTATATCGCAGCTCCATACAAACTTCAACCCCCCATTTCATCCCCTTAGGGGGTAATTTCCAGGATAAAAAATATCCTATGTCCTTCCCCGGGATTCAAACTATCTCCATACCAAATTTCATCGCAATCGGTTCAGCGGTTTAAGCGTGAAGAGGTAACAGACAGACAGACAGACAGACAGACACACTTTCGCGTTTATAATATTAGTATGGATGGATGGATTGTACCTAAATAATGTTTTCATCCATCGTAATGCTTAAACACAGGTCCGTGCTAGATTTGAACTTATATTTTCAAATCTAAGGTCATCATTTAGAAAGCCAGCTAACCTATCTTAAATAGAGTTAACAGACAACTTTATTAGAAAAGTTGAAAAAACTACGACATTTTCATTTCAAAGTCGAATATATCAAAACAGGCTGAACTGATTTTGTTAAAACGTAGCTAAGAATCATCTAGATAACGTCAGCTTTCAAACAAAAGTAACAATATTAAAATCGGGACTACAGTATGGGGTTCTTTCATTTTTTTCATTTCATTTAATCCTTTATAAAACATAGTTTTACATGTCAACAGTATTATTAGGACAGTCAGTCTTCAAAAAAGGAGTGTATAAATTCTTAAAGGGTCGGCAACGCGCATGTAACACCCCTGGAGTTGCAAGCGTCCATAGGCTACGGTAACCACTTACCATCAGGTGGGCCGTAAGCTTGTTTGCCACCGACGTGGTATAAAAAAAATGAAAAAAAATCGGTTCATTCGTTTAGGAGCTACGACGCCACAGGCAGAGTCACAGATCCAACTAACCCTTTTTTCGGGGGTTAAAACATAGAGACAGAATAAGTTTTTCATAGTAAACTTCTAATCGCTCGGATGGTTTGCCCCAAACCGTCTGTTATCGTAAGCGGTGCTCGTTAAAATCTGATTAGTATGGAGAGTTTGACAAGGTTCCATGGAATGACCGCTAGTGCAAATTACTAAAAATAATGTGTATTATGATTAAGGTTTGTTACACTTTTATTTATGTATAGTTTTTGCACTAATAAATTATTTTCTTTCTTTCTTTTGATCGTCTGTAAATGCAAGTTGGTGCCCGCCCAAAAGGTTCCTTTGCTTGGAAATAGCCGACGATAATTATTTATTTTATTTATTTATTTGAGTCAGGCAACAAGGCCCATATTTACACAACACAACATAACACAATTAAAAACACGGTTAAGACGGCGACGCGCGGCGCAAGTTCTGGTGTCAAATAGCCGGCCTCGAAATCGCCGGAAAACTACACCCTTCGGCCAGATCTCCTCCTTTACTCCAGGCAAAATACGGTTATGAAAAACATTAATTTATAATAGCGTTTTTTTTTTTGTTGATGATTCTAAGATGATTTGGTCAAGAATCCGACAAACTTTCCACCCGGAAGTAATTATGTAGATTTAAATGAAGCATGCATTATCTTTTTTTGTACGATTTATCTTGAATATTATAGAGCACATGTAAATGAACCAAAATAAAGACAAAAACATTTATAAATATTTGTACTGACTTTTTAGAAGCCAGTTAACTAATCATTTTTTCGATGTCTGAAATTTTGTCGGATTTTGTCGCTGGGTAACTATTTAATTGATAACATATTATCCGTTATACATAAAAAATAAGCTATTATAAATTATTTCCAAAATTGACATTTTTTCCATACAAGTTGTCAGTTCATTGCCTGGACTACTTCATGAAGGAGATCAGCATGGCTATTTAATTACTTGTTTCCCTTGGTTATTTGTCCATCCTTCACCCTAATTTGCCCCAATGCCCTAAGTAGGTCAAAGCATTACACCCTTAACGTCCCCCACGTGACTAGCATGAAGGGTTGTCGGCATCCTTGATTTGTATGTAAAAGAGCAAATAGAACTAAATGCATCCTAATTTACACGCGACTCTGCTGCCTATCGCTAGGAGTATAAGTCTTATAATGGCGTGAACATCTATGTAGACTTTAGTCTCTTAGCTATCATATACAGATACTAGAAAGGTCTTTATAACATTTTGTTCCCCGTGGCTTAATAGTCTTTATAATGAGGCGTGTAAGCCTTAGAATGGCGTGAACATTTATGTAGACTTATGTCATTTGTGTTAAAAGAGAAATGTATCCTTATTTGTAAACTGTGGGCTTATATGTACGTTCAAAGGGAGATTTAGTGTGAGATTTGAGATAATTATTTAGTTTTCGGCGCATTAACTCGAAAACCCTTACTCGGTAAGCAATGTGGAAAAGCTTGCTTATCTGTTTGTGTGGAAAGTTTTATTGTCATCCTTTATTTTTTGGATCAGTTTGTACGTCGCGTCATAATAATCGTATCAGCCGAAAGACGTCCACTGCTGGACATAAGCCTCCCCCAAAGAGTGCCACAACGACCGGTCCCACATCTAGGATGGTTTAACAGGTCACCACCAGTCCACCTTGTGGGGGTGACCCACGCTGCGTCTTCTGGTACGAAGAGCCAGTCGAGAACCTTTCCGCCCCAACGGCCATTGGTTCTGCGTGCAATGTGCTCCGCCCACTGCCACTTAAGTTAAGCGGTTCGAAGGGCTATATCGGTTACCTTAGTTCTGCTGCGGATAGCATCATTTCTGATGCGAATGTAATTCCTGTAAATGTTTTAAACTTTTTGAATGCCAATGACGCCTAAGGATGCGTTAATACTTAATACTGAGGCGGAGCGGAGACGTGTTGAATAATAGAATAGGGGCGTGTAGACTCAAAATTTATTAATTTTAATACATTCAAAATAAATATAGTAAAAAAATATGCCTAAGGACGACAATCTCATTCAGATATCTCAAAAAATAATGAAGCTACAACCGTTTTAATGTTGCTTGTTACAGAGAGAAAGCGCTAGGAGATCGTGACGTCACGATCCTCGTCATAGTAAATGACAATCGTTGCATATATATATATATTTTTAATAATTTATTCATATTGTTACGACGGCGGGGTCAATAACAGTTTTGTTGGCATAGTGACACGCCGTCAAGGTGTTTCTAAATTCGCAGTGTTGTCTAAGACATCTGTAGCCCAGCGGTACAAACGGCGGTCGAAGAGCCGATATGCCCGGGTTCGAGTCCAGCGACCGACATGCACTTTTTGTATGTTTTTAATTAATGGTGAGTACATTTTCAAAACGCCGAGTAGCATGGAATGTTCTAGAAAGGGTAAGCGAATAGAACATTCGATGCTTAAGGAAATTTATAGACGAATGTATGGGCTTGGAATATTCGAGAAACGTGGACGTAACACGTTTATCTGGAAAAGCCCATGCTACTCAAAACAAGTGAGCCACGAAATGAAGATCGAAATTAAGGACTAGAATCTTCGGTAAAGGGGTATATAAGGGGACCACGTTCGCGGTACTAGTCAGTTTGGAAGGGAGTCTTGTAGTGAGTCTTGGAGTCAGTCTTGAAGAGTCAGTCCTGAGAAGAGTCAGGGTTGAGTGAGTCTTCAGAGTGGAGTTCTCAGAATGGGATACTAAGGGAGTAGTATCGGGTGAGAACTGGTGGAAGAAGTACAGTGGAAAGTGGTGATTAGTGAAGTGGTCTAGTGCGTAACAGTAAAGTGTAGCTGTGTCAGTACTAGTAGGCGCGAACTCAGTCACTTGTGTGAGCTAATTGAGTTGTCAGCGTTAGTACATGTGGACTCAGAGGACTTTACTCTGTGTAAATCGCAGAATAAATCTATTGTCGTGTTGAAAAGGTGTTTAACTCTATCCTACCCCCCCACGCTCGTAAGTCTCGTAACAATATAAACAATTACAAAACAGTACAATAAATGCGCCAAACTGGAGTGACCAGTTTGTTGGCGCGTCGCGCTCAGTTTACATATATTCTATATAATTGTTTACAGGTGTGAGTTATTTCCTATTATTACTAGTGAACTTTATTTAACTAGGACATGCATATTAATTTAACATTATGATGTGGTTAAGTATTTTCGTTACTATATAATTCTAAAAGTGTATTTTTTAGCTTATTTTTAAAGGCTGCTTTGCTAATAATATCGTTTTCCCGTAGAAAGGGTATGTTGTTAAAGATTCGAGGAGTTAAATAGTGCAACGTTCTCTCACCATAATAATTACAACTTTTTGGTTCGACATAATGGGGTCTCTTATCAAGTCTAAGTGATCTATTGTTTACGTGTCTAGGCATTTTATAGTCGTATCGTCGTATATGAAGGTGCCTTTTGCGGAAAAGGAACAGAACATACCCCGTCTTAAAACTTTGGACACTCATAACTTTGTGGTTATTTAACCTCTTGCATTAAATTACCACAAAGAAGAAGACTATATTTTTAATCCTTTTTCGAGAAAATACAGCATTATTGATTACTTTGTTTAGTGTCTACCTACACCCCTCTTGATTGACCGTGTAGAAAGATATGGCACAGCGGAATGGCATCTTACAGAAGATCGCATCTATAATATTTATTATTATTCTGGTAGTAGCTTTCGGCCTGTGAGAGCCCTTATACCTACACCCCTCTTGATTGACCGTGTAGAGAGATATGGCACAGCGGAATGGCATCTTACAGAAGATCGCATCTATAATATTTATTATTATTCTGGTAGTAGCTTTCGGCCTGTGAGAGCCCTTATACCTACACCCCTCTTGATTGGCCGTGTAGAGAGATATGGCACAGCGGAATGGCATCTTACAGAAGATCGCATCTATAATATTTATTATTATTCTGGTAGTAGCTTTCGGCCTGTGAGAGCCCTTATATCGACCGACGTTGTGCGACCATAGCTGATCTATTGTGATCGCCACTTACTACAATTCTTGGTCAAGTCCGCACTCGAAGAATTGCAGGCCACTGTTGACTTCAAGAAATTTGATCTCCTTCGGGCACATGATGTGTTTGCCCAGAAAGAAGTTACGGCTGCGCAATAAGGCAAGGGCAATCGGTTAGGATGTGTGGGCGTTTCCTCATCAAGGCAAAGTCTGCACTGTCTTATGTCACACAGTGCAGACTCACTAAAAATCCGAATAGAAAAAACTGGCCAAGGTAGAACAGCTTCCCCTACATACTTCAGCTAAACTTAAGTGGCAATGGGCGGGGTACATTGCACGTAGGACCGATAGCGTTGGGCAGGGCCGGATTTGGAGGTCTGGAGGCCCTGGGGCAACAATGGAACGGAGAGAGAGGGGCTATTGTGCCCCTCTCTTGCGAAGGCCCCGGGGCAGCAGCCCAGCCTGCACTCCTCCAAATCCGGCCCTGGCGTTGGGATGGAAAGGTTCTCGAGTGGCATACACATACCAGCAGGTGCAGCGTAGGTAGACTACCCTCTATCATGTGGACTGATGACCAGGTAAAGGTCGCGGGAGTCCACTGGATTTGGGTGGCGCAGGCTCGGTCATTGTGGCACTCTGGGGAGGCCTATTTCCAGCAGTGGACGTCTTTCGGCTGATATGATGACTTACTTCAGCATCATAAGTCTTGTCCTGTGGTCTGCTAAGTCTGTCCGGCATGGGTTCCTTCGGCTGTGGACGTCTATAGTCGTCGTCGTCGTCGCCCTCCGCGCTGTCTCCGTGTGTGCCTGACTGCTTCTGGATTACTATACAACTGTAACAAATTGTAACTGGTTTGTTAGTACCTACAGCACCCGCGTGCCACATGAGCTTGCCTCTCTGGTGTTATCTACTAGTGGCGACTATTACGACCTCTGTGAACCTGGCCCTCACCTATGGCGATAATATTTTTTCTGTAGCAAAGGCGTCAGAGGGGATCGACGGGTGTTCGAGAAGTGACTTGAGGCTATAACTTCAGAGACGCAAACTTATGTGGCGCGTATTGTACTTACTAATAATAAAAGGGGTTAGGTTAGTGAAATGGAAGTTTATAAAACGAAATTTCTCAGGCACGAGACCTAGCTAGGTCGATTTTTCACCCCCATAGACCCCTATATTCCAAATTTCAACGAAATCGTTAGAGCCGTTTTCGAGTCTTTGTTTTGGTATTTCTGAGTAGTAGATGTAGGGACTTAAGTATTGCGGGCTTGAAAAAAAAATTGTACCCCAGTAGTTTAGAGAGTACCTACTTTTATTTTCACAGCAATATACCGCTGCAAAGTTTGGAAAATGGCTCAGTCGATAGGCAGCTGTCTGAAAGTGCTGTCGATGCCGAATAGTTTATCGTATTGTGCCGACCGAAGGGGTTCGTTGGCCTTTAAGCTGACCTAAACAAAAACTTTACGCGTAGCATATGGCCGTCAATAGCAAACGGGAATCCGAGGATACTGTTCTATCTTGTTTTTACCGTTGAATGAGTTAGCTATTGCTCGCAGTTTTATTTCATTTCGAGCGCCTGATAAAAAATTATAGCAAAGTATGGAGTACGTGTGTTTTCGATATTGCCGTGTCTTGCAGGCACTCGCTTTCTGGCGCAGCTAGGTAATTTAACTAGTTAACTCTTTTAACAGTGTAAACGAGTTTAATTTTGGCAAAGGCTCGAAGGTTTGCGAAATTCCTTCTATTTAAGTTTGGGGTTGCTAGTTCTCCAGTAGGATTTCTATCCTCTCCAGCAACTCCAAATAAAATAATTGCACTCTCGAAACAATCGAGGTACAATTTCTACTGAATTACAGTACAATTTGTGTGTAACTTTTTCACAAACTCAGTAATGCCAAAATAGAGAGTGGGTTTTCCGGGGAGCATGACAAACTTATGAATACTTTTCTGTAATTTACAGACCCTACCAAAAAACGCAACTTATATTTTAGCTGTCCATATTTCGAATATTAAAAAATAATTCCACTGGCCGAAGGTAATCGAGGAATCCTCTTAGTAATTATAATCGGCGCATATACATTTTCTGTGTATAAATTAGTTTAAAAGTTAGATCTAAAATGTCGACCAAACTCACCGTTTTTGCCTGAAGGACCCTGGAGTATCGCCCACAGCTGAAAATCACAATTAATACCGTTATTTTACCATGGGTAACTTATTACCTTTATTAATAGTTACGTTGTCCTAAAATTGCAATTCCAAACTACGAGTACTGGGAAAAAAATATTACTGCTCTAGTCCGGATTCGAACCGTGGACTTACGCTACGCGGCTAGTCGCTTTGACCAACTAAGGTATCGGAACTGTAGTACAGTATACCTATAGTAAAAAGTTGACAGTTTTTTAAATTTCATATTTGAAGTACATACGAGTAGGTACCTACCTAAGAGCTCTGTCTCCAGCACATTTTTCCGCCAAAATATTTAGTGACAAAGCCCATTGTTTTATTTAGTTTAGATTCTTACTTGTGACTTACTAACAAACAATATTTAATGTGACCCATTTTCGACACCATCACGAGGAATAATGCGGTAATAATAAGCAGTATAACTTAGTCTTTGATGCCAAAAGCCTTCCCGGAGATTGACTGTGTCTATCAAAGGAAGTCGGGTGAATTACGACGGTTGGCACTTAGTGAGGTAAACAGTGGTGAACGTTTGGCTTGAGAATATTACTTACACACATATACACACATTACTTGACCTAACGGTTGTATTTAGAATAGTACCTTAAATTCATAGTCCAGTCAATGAACTGACAACTTATATGCAAAAAAAGAAAAATTTGGAAATTGTTTAATTATAATAGCTGATTTTTTAATGTAATTATGTGATATTATTAGCAATTAAATTGTTTCATTGAGACAAAATCCAACAAAATTACAGACATAAAAAAAAAACTAGCTGCTAAAAGGTCAGGTTATGAATCGTACAGGACAGGATATCTTGTCGGTTTGATTTTGTGCTGTGTCACGTAGGTGTGTATTTAAAATTTCAGTATTAAACTTTTAACTCACCATTTTGTATGACAATTAAAATATAAAATACCCCAAATACCACAGGAGAACTCATGTTTAACTAGTCTCTAGAAACAATATAACTTATTTATATACTTTTAAAAGACTGAAACATACTTTCACAATACTTTTTGTATGCGGGCGAAAAAGCATGTTTTCTATAAAATTGCTGGCTTACTAATGATGCTTTTATCAGGGTCTAGTGATTATTGTAATTTAGATTAGTTTAACAAAAAAAAACAACATTAGGAAGCGAAGTTAATGGTGGCGCAAATGACAGTTTTATCGTTAGAAAATCATTTATTTGAGCGTATCATTGGCTTAGGTAAATAGTACGGTAAGCATCAGAAGTAGCTAGAAAAACACGCTCAAAATAATCTACATAATTCTCTTGAAATTAGGTGACATTAGAGTCCATATGTCGATCAATTTAATTTCTACTGCTGACTGTACATACAAAGACTCCCTTCCGAAACTCGCTACTTTTATATTTAGATATAATTAGAATCGCATTGGTCGCTGCAATCATGCTTGCATTTGATAAGGCCGTGGTAATGGACACGCGCAGCGATCGGCGGCGCGAGTTGCGTGCTTTCAGGCGAGCATGGAGGCTCCCCGTTGAGCACATCTCACACGTGTCTACCTACACCCTTTTTTTTTTCCTTGTTAGGCCTACAATGTCACTGGGGGCCTTAAGGGCCGCTCAGGGGGAAACGTGTAGAAACTGGTAGAAACTCGTTTACGGTGGTGTAGGTATGTATTGCGGTGACATAATAACATGACCCGTAAATTTACGGCCATTGAAGAGGGCGAACCAGGCAGACACCCTGCCACTACCTGGACCACCACCATTTCCGCTGACATGAAGACGTAGGACATAATCCCAGAAATGACACTGAACCGCCAAAATTGGCGTGAAAGTATTAGGGGGCCGACTAAGCCCGTATAATGCCGGCTGTACACATTGGGCCAACGTTGGCGCGTGAGCAGGATGCAGCTATGCAAACTAATGAGAACGAAATAAAGCCCTCTTCCTCTAACGCATAGCTGCATTCTGCTCACGCGCCAACATTGGCCCAATGTGTACAGCAGGCTTTAGGGATAGGTAAGGCAGTGAGAGAATAAGATCACAGGTTCCTACGCCCACCTACAGAGAGACAACAGCCCGGCTAGCCGCTGTATCTTATTTTAACCTTACCTCACCCGTCACCCACTAATATATCTTAAGAGGCTGACAAGACCTAAATAATTTGGTGAAATTGATGTTATTTAAGCAGTTTTTTAAGAAAAACTATTTGTTCTAGCACGTCAAATAAAATATATGTTAATATTCACCATATTGCAAAGACCGTGGACGGGCTCGATACATAATTGGACGAAATCGGCTCGATAGAAAATAATTTATATTATAATATAATATTTTTTTTGACGTATGGGTCTGCAATTAAAAACATGAAGTCAACATATTCATACCTAAACCGCTAGCGAGTCATATTTCACAAATAATCCACCCTTTTTTTTATTTCAATATTTATGTAATATTATCTTCAAAAACCGGGCCGCCCAAGTAACACTCGCTCTCGTTTACTCCGATACAAACAGACAGTGTGCGCGCTATCCAAATCCTCAAGGGCATTTTGGTGTTGACAGCGTCTTAACTTATACTCCAGGCAAAATACGGTTTTGAAAAACATTAATTTATAATAGCGTTTTTTTCGTTGATTTCATTTGAAAATGTTATTCTAAGATGATTTAGTCAAGAATCCGACAAACTTTCCACCCGAAAGTAATTATGTAGATTTAAATGAAGCATGCATTATCTTTTTTTGTACGATTTATCTTGAATATTATAGAGCAAATGTAAATGAACCAAAATAAAGACAAAAACATTTATTAATATTTTTACTGACTTTTTAGAAGCCAGTTAACTTATCATTTTTTCGATGTCTGAAATTTTGTCGGATTTTGTCGCTGGGTAACTATTTAATTGATAATGTATCCGTTATACATAAAAAATAAGCTATTATAAATTATTTCCAAAATTGACATTTTTTCCATACAAGTTGTCAGTTCATTGCCTGGACTATTAAGGCGCCGTAGGTTCAGCGAAGTTAAGCGAACAGAGTTTTTGAAACAATATAATGCGGCTGTTTATAATAATATGGTTTCAAAAAAATACGGATAGTAATTTTGAGGCTTTTCTGCAGCGAGATCAGTGATTCGAAACATGATTAAGCAATTTTCGCTCGATAGAAAAAAATCACGAACATATGTAGGTCTAAAATACACTTAAAATATTCGTAACAACTTATGCACAAAAGCTAAAAATATTAAAATTGCTTCTAAAAATCGGCAATATCATGTTTGAGAGAACTCAGTGATTACTTTTTGATTTATTTAAACAGCCAAAAAACTAAAATTAAAAAACATGATATCCGCGCTTCCGAGCACGCACTTCCATCTCGCTCACGCTAATGCTCAGTGAGAGGGAGAGAAGACCATGAACCTACGGCGCCTTAACGCCGCGATTCGCAGTAACTCACAGTTCTAACTTGTTTAAGGTCACCTCAACGCTCACCCACAAATATATCTTGACGTCGTGATATCTAGTAACTAAGCGTAAGCAGAGGTCTAGTATCGTTATGCGTGGCGGGTGGGGTGAAGCGCATGATCGCGTTCAGAACAGCCCTAACTATGTCGTTCATTTCATACGTGTAAAGCTTCATCCATCACTTTAATTGCGAATTTATTTATTTTTTGCATTCACACATACATATAATTACGCTTATTTCCCGGAGGGGTAGGCAGAGATCACGGATTTCTACCTACTCTTTCTTGCTTCATTCACATTCATGAGATTCTAACATGTTCGTCGGTTTAGGGTTCTCTTGACCTGACCTTTCTCCAGGATTTCTCCGATTTGTTCGGAAAAAGTTCAACGAGGTCATCCCCTTCCAACTGTAGCTTTACGACGAGTGATTATCGAAAAGTTCGAAAACACACATTAGGTACTTTACTATTCTCCAGAGCGAGTAAACGCGCCTCTAATAGATTCGAGCCGTCAGTATATCATGGTAGCGATGTTCTCCGAAAACAACTTCAAAACGTCACTCGCGAGACTTTAGTTTTCGATGCGTAATTTAAACTTGCGATTCGTACATACGACCAATCTTACCGTAGCGACTGTAGTAAACGATTTCACTTGCAAATAAGCGCGTGATAACGTATTTAGCCGTCAAGAGGTACCGTAGGTCCGATCGAGCCCTATCTCAAATTAAAGAACGTATACAAATAAGGGTTTTGAATTGACAACATATATCCGCAAAATTCGGATTATCGCGCATCTATTTTGTATTTAAAAATGCAAATGATTGGCGGAATTATACTGTAGCTACTGCGCATCTCTCCGCGCAAACTTCGGCGCGTTTTATAAAACGTCTGACATTCTTTATACATGCTCGTCGGTTTAGGGTACTCTTGACCTGACCTTTCTTCAGGATGTCTCCGATTTGTAAGGAATAAGTTCAACGAGGTCATCCCCTTTCAACTGTACCATCCACATTTCCCTCATATCAATCAATCTCTCTCTTTTTTTTGTCATGAAACTAAAAACATTTATTGATAAAAAACATAGATACTACTAGTGTAAATAGAATACTAAAACTGCTATTAAATGTCCATATATTTTTATTATGAGTTTAATTGTCAATTTATTAGGCAAACAAAATAATATCTAATACATAATTCACAGAATATACATGTCACACAATAGATTAAAACAAATCCATACAATAAAATTAGAAACCTAAATTATGTATTAAATTAAAATAACTCGTGCCCATCACGCAGGCAGCATTCCCGCGCTGAACTGCGATTGCAATTCTTTGCGCGAGAAGGATGCCGGCGCGTGGGTCGCCTGTTGCCTCTCAACCTTTTACTGAGCTCCCTGTGGAGCTCCAGCGCACCCTTACCCCAAGGACCTAGTGTCTCGACGCCGAAAGCGAAGAACTGATATGGGCGCCAAGACAACTGTATTTTGAGATCTTGAGGCGTTCTCTCTCTCTTTGTCAATCATCTGTCGCCTATCCTCTCTACATCCCCAAAATGTCTTTGGCTTCAATAAGCTTGCTTTTAAAACTGTAATTGAACTCTGCCTACCCCGGTGCGCGGAGTCGTGAAGATATCTCAGAGGGTCCCCGCACAGTGAGTTAATCAGTCTAATTTAATAGTTCGTAGGTCAAGTGTTATCGACGCTCTTCGATAAGAGCGCCGAGTGAAGTGTTGTAAGTGGACAAATTCAATTTTTGCGGTAAGTGTTTTTTTTTTCATATAAGTCATTGAATTTTATAGTTTTTGTAGCATTAAATATATTTCTATTTGAACATCCAAAATTCGAAAACAAAGTTATTCTTATTTTAAGTTTAATGTGAGTTTTGAAGAAAAGGAACATTTCCTGAGCCCTTGTTCAGATTTAAGGCTTTTGTTGCGCTGACGTAGGTGGGAGTGCGCCGGTGTGCAATCAGGACAGCAGACAAAAATCGAGGTTTCGGTCTGTCTGTTTCCTTCTGAACTTAACCAATCATTACAACATTTTGGAAACTCAATAAGAAAGAAATAATTATTGTCGGTCTGTTCTGATTTTTGGCGCTTAACGGATTTGTTTACTAGCTATTTTTGCGGCCTATTGAAATAGGTCATAAGCTTTGTTTGAAGCAACCTAGCACTTAAAAATAAGAAATTAAGAATATCAAGAAAAGCAAAAAATACTGACATAGATATTGATGACATTGACATTATTTAAAATAATCATTAATCTACGGTCAAAAACCTCAAAAAAATTACCACTCATCTTTCCTTTTAAATTACCTGACTTAACCAGTGAGTGGTTCAAACGTAGATTTGTAACACTAACCTATTGCATTATGTAATTCCTTTGTATTTTTTTTTAATTCATACAACAAAATATTGAAAATCGGACTTACAACACTTGTTCGCGACCCAGTATGAGCTCACTTCTCTCCGTCGCCAGTGCGTTTGTGTCTCTCAAAGTATTAATAATTAATTACATTAGTCACTTCATATAGGAAAGTAAAAGTAAGTACAAACTAAACCTTATTTTACCTCTAACCTCGTAACGCCGGAAATTCTGTATAAAGGTCCTTTCTTTCCGCCCAAATTGATTTGGATTAGAATTGAAACAAATTCAACTTTATCTCCTGTGTTTTTGATTCAATATACAATGTGATTTCGTACGGTGCGGTTTTACGTACCTTTGGAGTTTTTTATTATGTTTAACGTTATAGAATATAATAGAAAAACTTTATTTGGCAAATAACAGTAAGTAGCTTTTAGGTTTACACTTAGATGCTATATTAAAACTAAGATTAGATGCGAAAACGGAGTCCACTCAGCATAATGTCGATCCACAGACAGACACACTACATTAATTTGTGCTTGATTATAGATTCGATTATGAGCTATTTAATTAACAATGTTATCTTCTAAGCTAATATAAGACTTGTAAGGTAAAGAAACTTAGGAAAGGACCAACATGCAGTTGTGAGAATTTCGTATAGGCATTTGTTACCCGACTGACGAACCTCGGTTAATGTTTTTCGAGCGTATATATGTATTGTATGTAGGTATGTGTGTATGTCTTATTCTTTGGCACGCCCTGCTGCCTAAACCGTTTGACTGATTTCGTCATATCAGGTGTCGTTAGATTCCTCTTAATCGTAGGAGTGACATGGGCTGTAATGTTTGTAATACTTAACCCTCCTCCCTTCGGCAGTCGGGTAAAAAAGCAGTTGGGACTTTGGTATTTTTTTTTGATTTCACTTGTTTTATTTGAGTTTTAAATGTATACTTAACACTTTGATGGACACTGCTCCAGACACAATAGAAATAACAATAGAATTACGCCTATAGGCGTCTACTGTCCATCAACGTATTAAGTCTATTCGAACAGTTCAAAATCAGGTACATACCAGAAGAGCCTTTCTCAAATGTTTTACCTATAGGTATTTTAATCAATGTATACTAATATTGTAAAGAGGAAAAAATTGTGAGATTGTATCTTCAGAAGTTTGTATGTAGGGGTAAACACCGAAAATTATGATACAATTTAAAAAGATATTTCACCATTTATAATCTCTCTTCGGGGTAGGTAATGGCTATTGTAACACCGCGGGCGGAGCCACGCGGACAACTACTTAGTTTTAAAAGGTGTCTGTGTTGTAGTTGGTTCAAACCTAGGCGGTTCCTTTGTATATGCCCGTACACAAGCGATAATATTATCAAGTAACGATACAAGTAGATGTTGTTTAATGTCTTATTAATGGACCTTTTAAAGTGTGTGGGTACCTATCAATTAAGTACCTACGACGTCAAATGAGGCATACTTTTGACTTTCCTCTTTCGGCCCTACTTTTTAGAGAGTGACTTTTTTGAAACATCAGAATCGCTCTATTTTATGTAAATTTTGTAGGGGGATAGGAACAAGTGATGTCACGATTTTGTATGATCAAACACCGTCCATTGATTGATTTATATGAGTATGAGTATTCAATAATCAAAACGTATTCTCGAGTCACTGTAGCCCAGCGGTAAGGCTCGCGACTTTCAAAGTAAGAGGTCGTGGGTTCAAACCCTGACTTGTACCTCTGGGTTTTTGCCCTAAAACATCAGTTGATTTGTTTTAACAGTGGCTTTTCGGTGAAGGAAAACATCGTGAGGAAACCGGTCTAATCCCAATAAGGTCTTCCCCGGGCTCGTCGAGGACACTACCGGGAAAAACGATACCTAGGATGATGATATATTAAAGCGTATTATCGGAGTATTTTTGTGATTTTTTAACCCCCGACGCAAAGAGAGGGGTGTTATAAGTTTAACGTGCCTAATATCTGTGTATCTGTCTGTGGTATAGTAGCTCCCAAACGAATGAACTGATCTTCGTTTAGTTTTTTTTGTGTGATAGATAATTTTATCCCAAGTGTTCTTAGCCATGTTTCAAGAAAATATGTTCAGTCGTTTTTGCGATATTGGACTTTGAAATGAAAATGTCAGGGGTTTCTCAACTTTTGTAAGTGGTAGTTATGTTACTTGGTAAAGTAAGATTTTTTTGTACCGTTGTGGTTAGGTAGGTACTTACCTATAATATAGGTTAAATGCATATTTATCACTAAAAGGACATGTGTGACATGTTGTCTAGCATTAATTATATACAATTTAATTCCAGGATGAAGGAACTACACAACATGGAATTTAGAAGTTTTATGGTATTTCTGGGTGAGTTACAAAATTACATTAAATTACTTAATTTTTCACCGTCGAATCCGACTAAGCTGGGGATAGCGTTCGGGGAGCTAAGGCATATCTTTTCGTCCAATATTCCGCAGTGTCTCAAGACGAGAGTTTTTGACCAGTGTGTGTTGTTAGTGATGACGTATGGCACATAAACGTGGTCGCTCACTATGGGCCTCATAAGAAGGATCGAAGTCCACCTAAGGGCAATGGAGCGGCCTATGCTGGGGGTTTCTCTGCGTGATCGCAGCAGAACTTTACTAAGGGAACGTGTCGTGTCGTGTGTATGACAATATTCCCCGCGAGGGTGAACGGTGGGAGGGTTTATTTCATTTTCAACCGCTGCGCGCACAGATGTTTTGTGTATGTTTTTTTGACACGCAGGTGACAGCTTTTACGTTTTTGATGTCATACACAACACAAGCAATGTCAATAAAAACAAAGACTGTATTGTAAACAAAAACAAATCAAAAAATTTAACATAAAAGTGCATTTTTGGAATCGCATTACACTACCGAATATGCCCCTTGATCGGTTCACACCCCATTTTTGATACACCCGTATAAAGAAAGCCTTATTTTGTATATTTATACCTTTGCCTTCGGCTCGGGAGTCAATTACCTGTGATCTGAGACATTATTTGTTTTACCGCCCTGGGTGAGTAATGATTAATTATTAAATATAACATTTCAAGTTTCAACATCGTAAGTTGTTCTTGTGAGCTATTGTTCCTCCCTTCGGGATAAACACGATACAATAATCTCACAACCTGATTGGCAAAGTTATGATGAGCCGAGCCGATCAATCGCACTATTCTGTAATGAGTTACCGGTATTATGTAGTTAAGTGAGCTGTTTGCTTTACCGACTAGACCAAATATAATAGATAAATGACGCTCATTCCCTGGAAGATGGGTTGACTCCTATTGGGTGATTCTTGAGAGGGTCAATTTTCAGCGTCCAGAGGGAAAAAGTACCCGAAAAAATAAAATAATTGACCTTACACATTTTTGTAAAGTAGTTCAACACTTAATCTAACTGGGGCAGGATTTACTTTTTGTTAAAGGTAAGTAGAATTAGCCATAAAAAAATGTCAAACACCTAAATTATCATTCCCCCGGTGCGTCCATCCGCCATTTTGTGAACAATCTACTCTGAAAACAACTAGTTATGGATCAAAATCAAATATTGTATCGAGTTAAATCGTTAGAATATAAGTTAATGATTTAAAAATAAAAATATGGTTCCCCTATTTATTATAGTTTTTATAGGAATCTATATCAAAGGTTTGTCCAGAGCTAAGCTATCATTTCCCTAATGCCTGACTAAACAACGCGTACATCCCTACTGCAACGTCTTGTGACGCGTAATCTCGGCCGTGTATCATCCTCGTCTGTAGCGCTACCGACGCCGCGGAGAGAGGACGCGTCTCGTCGCTGGAGCTCGGAGCAATGAAGGTAGATACATCATCCCCTAACTTTGGTTCACTATGATTATCATTACCCTATATTTACGTATAAAATCTATTTCCTGCAATTGGCATACAATATTTAGTTTAGAGAATAACACATGAATGATTGCATGTGTTGATTTAATAGTTACTCATATATTAATAACAGTTTCGGCATAATCGACAAGAAACATACTTTTTCTTATTCCCCCGACTCTCATTCCCTCGGTTTCTCATTCCCTCGACTCTCATTCCCTCGATTTCTCATTCCCTCGACTCTCATTCCCCCGGTTTTCTGAACGGGGTAATGATAGATTTCTGAAGTTTCTTGAAAATTATTATATTTTATCATATGTACCGGGTGTGGTCTGTAATAGGAACAATAAATTTAAAGGATGACTCCATAGAATATATATGTCATAGTGATTAAGAGTGTTTTCTTGTTTGTTTTTTGTTAAACCACTTAGAACTGATTGCTGATTGGGTTAGTAATTCACCGTTTCATTTATTGCTCCTATTACAGGCCAAACCCTTATACCGTACTTATAACATATTATGGTCGACTCATCTATTCAACAATTTATTTATAATATCATGAACGCAACATTACATTTTGTGTTAAATAGAAGGTCTTGAATATGTTTCTTCATTTCCACGAATAGAACATTTAACATAAAGCTTTAACTTGATATAAGTACATATAACTCTTGCCTCTTTGAATTCTAGAGTCTATCTAATGTTTTCTGGAATAAACTTTACTGGTTTTGTACTTATTTTTATTCAAATTGTACTGTATGAATGAGCCAGTTAGCCCATACACTTGATGTTGTGTTGGAGTGCGTTGAGAGAACGGTGAAGTTAAGTTATAGTTATTAAACTGATTTATTACGGAAAAATGTACAGTGGTGAGACTGTACATGTACCTTGTGTGGGTTTCTAGAATACGTAAATACTTATATCGATTCTCCTTGGCGTAGGACAGAACTTTATTATACATAATAATCGAATATTTAGGCTCTTCCATGACACGTTGCAAGTAAAACTTTTGTGTCTTTGATTTCCGATTGCTTATGAATATAAATATTTCAGGTCCGCTTTACCACCACACACGACTGATATGACATCATCAAATTTAAAAATGGAAGAAAAGAAGAAATCTATAACGACTATAGTAAAAACGGTATTATTCCAGTAATACAAAAATATTATATTAATGCTATAAGTAAAGTTGCGAATTTTAGTTTCTTTAGGAATCAAACCACAAAGATGTTAATACTTAGGTAACTAATTAAAAGTCTGATTTTTATCAACAAATGTAACTTATAAAAATATAATTGCTTTAAAACAAATGTCCAGTTAAACAAAACGATTTTTGTGTTATTTTTGTTGAACTGGACCTATTATTGTGTGTTGTTTCACTTGTTTCTAATCATGCATGCAATTTTGTGGGATCTCAAAAATTAAATCAAGTATTTTAAGAAAGAAACATAAAGTACCTATTTTTAGTCTTTGATACGAAGCGTATACTTAATGATAATCATTTTCAGAAGCTAGATGTTATTAAAATTACTTCCCTGTTAGATTGTGACAAGCAAAAGAAAAATATATATTTGTATAAGTATTTTTGCAAAGCGGACCCCGGGCTCATGTAGGGCACTACCGGAAAAACCCTAGGATAATGATGATTTTTGAAAGTAATGCGAAGAATTAATGTCAATTAATGGTTAAGACTGAAGTCTCAAATTATGGTACTTAGTCTATAAGATTATTAAGAAAAAAACTGTGATTTTTTCTTTATTCAAACTGATATTTTGTATTATTTAATAAAACATCTGATCTAATACCAAAGATTATTATTCCCTCGTCAATTTTATCATTCCCTCGTAGTTTTTATCATTCCCCCGTAATGTTTCTCATTCCCTCGTACTTTTTATCATTCCCCCGTCATTTTTTCTCATTCCCTCGACAGCTAAACTTTGAATTGGTATATTTCCGTACCTAATTGACCCAAAGTGATGCCTATTCGATAAATATGTTTATTATTAAATACTTAATTTTATTTTATTGTAACTTAGTAGAAATTTCTTAAAATAAAAAACGCCGAGGGAATGAGATGAATAATGCAATTCTCAAGAATGACCCTATTGTGGGACGCCACGTGCGTCGACACCCTGGCGTCGTCAAATCTTCCGGAGACTTCGTGTATGACTGCTGACTCAGCCGATGTTATGTATTAAGTATGGAGCCATCGACAGTGGCTTCATATTTGAGCCGTTCGGCGTAGAGACCCTCGGCCCGTGGGGACCAAGCGCGCATCGAATCTTCAATGGATTGTGCAAGCGCTTGGTCGAGGCTTCACGTGACCAGAAGGCTGCTTTTACCTCGCCCAGAGGATCAGCATTGCCATTCAACGTTGCAATGCTGCCAGCTTTCTGGGCACACTAGCACCTGCGACCTACCTTCCAATTCTAGACCTTGTTAGGATTAGACCGGTTTCCTCACCTTCACCGAAAAGCTACTGTTAAATATGACGTTATTTTTAATTATTTTTTCCAGCCATATCCTCGGCCACCGCGTCCCTCCATCAGCTGTTCCCAGCAGAAGATCAGCAGTACCAGTACGAGCTGAAGACCAACGTCTCAGCAGGTCCCCTGGCTCCCCAGGAGTGCTCCTTCTGGACCCTGGAGGCGAGGCTGCTGGTCACCGTGTATGATAACTACACAAGGGTCAGATACAAGCTGGAGGGGTTGAAAGTATGCATCTTAGTATCTCCTATCCATCAAGCATAGCATATAAGCACCATGTATCTCACTTGCGATATGATCTCTAGAGTTTGTGGAGGAACAAGTTATCCCAAATAGTTAAGTTATTAGGGAATTTTCTGGGTGAGCGTGATCCATCTTACGCCTCGTCTTAACTTTCCATCAGGTTAGACGCAGGTCAAACGCGATCAAATTTTTAATAAAAAAACACATTTTGATGGTATACCATCGCGATTTTCGTATGTTTGAAAATGGAAGTGGCATAATGGCTGAAGGTATGTCTTAGAAATTTCAAGAACAAAAGTCGATTACATAAGCATCTCTCGTCTACCTACTAATATAGATGCTAGAAAATGGATTGATAAAACTGAAGCTTCGTCGAGTCAAGTCTAGCTAGCTAGGTGGATAATGGTCCGTTTCATGAAGCTTCAAGTTGCAATATTAAATCTAAACTGACAATATTTATCAAATAATCCGTGGTTATTGGTCGTGCAACTTGAAGCTTCGTAAAACGGGAAACAGTCATTTGTATTGTACTATTCATAACATAACGGTTGTTAAATGTTGAATAATAATACAACAGCAATGCTCCAATTTACACCAATATTATTTCAGACTTCTGTGTACAGCAAGCATCAGGGTTACTCCTCGTACCAATCAGCTGAGGCAGCCAGGCAGCTTGGGCAACCCTGGGAAGTCGATTATCTGGTAAATATTCATTATTTCTCCATGCCGGTCTGATGATGTAGGTGGAAGGTGGGCATAATATACAACGTGTTAATAAAATAACGCAAAACCTGAAAACCGTTTGTTCAGAATCGAGAGTAGAATGCGAAAAAAATAAAAAATAATTTCTTTGACGCGATTTATTTTTTACATTTGTATGGAGCAGGTCGCCCCAGTCGGCCAACACTCCATACAAATGTAAAAAATAAATCTTGTCAAAAATTTATTTTTTATTTTTTTCGCATTCTATGCTCGATTCTGAACAAACTGTTTTCAGGTTTTGCGTTATTTTATTAACACGTTGTATATTTCGAAATGACACATGACCACCCCAATCATTGTGGCACTATTTTGGGGGAGGCCTATGTCCAGCAGTGGACGTCTTTCGGCTGATATGATTATGATGATGATGATGAGATGGGCAACCATACCATGGCCGATGGCCGTTGGGGCGGAAAGGTTCTCGAGTGGCGCCTACGTACCGGAAGGCGCGGCGTGGGTAGGCCTCCCACAAGATGGACTGATGACCTGGTAAAGGTTGCGGGAGTCCGCTGGATGCGGGTGGCGCAGGACCTGTCACTTTGGCACTCTTTGGGGGAGGCCTATGTCCAGCAGTGGACGTCTTTTGGCTGATATGATGATGATGAACCCATACCATGTTGGGCCGCCGCCGCCACGACACTGTAATATAATATTTGTCCCTAAAAAAAAATAGTTTGACAGTCACTCCTTCCTGCACTTAATTTATTGACAATCGACTTCCTACACGTTTTTGACCAATTGCCGGCCAACGCATGACTTCAGCACTGCCGAATTTGGATAAAGGGACGAAAATATGGTTGCTTGGCATGATCAGCACGTACACTGTGAGTTATCTTCAAGATGTATAGAGAAGTATGTAACGGTCTCTTTTAAAGGCTCAAATGCCAGCAAGACAGCAGCCTATCCTACGAAACCATTTAAAGTTAACCTTGTAGGTATACAACTGAATATGTACCAAGACAATAATTGTAATGATTTGACGTCATCGTTGCAGAACAATGGCATCATCAACAGCGTCTACGTGAGCCAGGAGCCGTTGTGGTCGCACAATATGAAGCGCGCGCTGGCTCTCAACTTTCAGCTCAGCAACGACTCTTATAAAGAGGTGAGGAGTTGAGGACTCTTGATGGATTCTGGTTCACGAACTGGGCTCATTTTTATTTTCTGACGATTTTAATTTTGTTCTGAACTGGATAAAACACACGTTCAGAAACAGGGGGTCTTCCGAGCTATCCACTTTTATTAAAGTCTGACGAAAAACTAAAATCCACAAGAAAATTAAATTTCGTCAGTCCCATCTAGGACTGGTCTTTTCGCGATATTCCACAAAAGGGGACATCGTACAAAACGGCTTTGCCTTGCCGGACGAGACTAGAGTGCTTTCGAAGTATACGAACTTTCCTACAATTCCCACTAGATGTCGCCTTTAGTCACTGTTTTTGAGACAATATCAAATTCGTTTATACGTTCCCAGCTACATAACAATAGTTTGTTATTTAAAACCGACACAAAAAGCCCGGCCTTGAAAAACTCAAATGTCAGTTGCGTTGAACTAAGGGAAAATTCTTTGTTTTCCCGCCTTTGAATAATGAGTAGGGTCACCCGTCCATTAATTAAAACGTCCTAAAAGGTTTCGCAAGAATAGGTCGGTCGGAGGCCAAACAAAAGTTGTGAATATTATACGGAGTTTGAAGGGCACTCCTGTTTGATACGCGGCCAAATTATAAGGTTCCTGTGCCAACGTAAAGTAAAGCTGCGTTTTCACTATCGTTATGAGCGAACATTTAGTTTTGAGCAAATCTTTGCTGTTTTGCTGATGCTCGCTCAAAATGTTCGTTCTGACCATAGTCATGAAATAAAAAGTATATAAAATGGGCACATTAAACAAAGTGAATTGGCCAGTTACGTAATAGTTAAAGGTTTAAATCAATTAACTACTACTGTTTATCTCAATAACAAAATAATTCTTACGTGGCAAAGTTTACTACTTACGTTTTCCAAGCTCAAATTAAATTTTGGTGGACAATAACATACTTACAATAAAAACAATGTAAGATGAATAAAAACTTAAATAATCTGATACCAATTATATACAGGGTGTAACCTAAGTCGTAAATAGAAATTTTCGTTTCTATCGCAGTATTTTAAGGCAGTATTTATTTATTTATCGTATGGCAAATACGTGTATTTAGAACCGTAGAAGCAAACAATTAAACTTTATTGATAATAATTTTAAACAGCTAAATACGAATCTTATGGTCACGACTTAGGATTCATCCTGTACAAAAACTATGGCTGATGCTAACGGAAGTTCTATGTAGGTATATAAAATTGCGAATCGTTACTGAGAGATTTGGAAAAAATAATCTGATACCAACATTGCATTCACTGCTCATTGCTATTTGTATAAAAAAATGTTTAATGTTCTTTTACAGCCGTGTTTATACGAGACATGTGTAGCAGTTTACATCAACCAAGGCAGTACCGTCCGCAAATACACGAACTCGCAACTCCTGGCAGCGTCGGCCGAGCGCTCCTGGAGTTCGGTCAACGTCGTCGGCAACCCTGAGTATGACGACCTTGTTGGGGTGGTGAGTATCTATATAGTAATAATTTTAACTGGGATTACTCATTCAGTGGTCACCTTCGCTTTGGAGCGCCTGGTGTGGTACAATAAGCGCTCAATGTGCAAAGACTAGGGGTCTGCTCAGCTCGGTTTGAAAACGGTCACATACTTACTGCAACTAAACCGTAATGCTCTGTCAAGCAACGCAGAATGCAGCTCTCTTTTAACTGGGTGGCACGGCTCCATATTTTTGCTTAAAACACCAACTCGCCACTCCTGGCAGCGTCGGCCGAGCGCTCCTGCAGTTCGGTCAACGTCGTCGGCAACCCTGAGTATGACGACCTTGTTGGGGTGGTGAGTATCAGAAACTATAGTATCTAAAAACGTCTGCTAGACGCTCAGACCAAGAAAAAAGATAGACAGAGCATTACGAACAACCTAGTGAAGCCGGTTTTCAACCAAGCCAAATACGAGTAAGTTTAGCACACACACACACATATACAAACAAAATTGCACAAAACCCTTCAGCGTGTGACGCAATGCTGTCAAGATCATCTACTTCGAGTTTTGTGCGATCTAATGTGTGCGTGAGCGTGTGCTAAACTTATTTGGCTTGGTTGAAAACCGGCTTCAGTAGGTTGTTCGTACTGCTCTGTCTATCTTTTGTCTTGGTCTGAGGCTAGACGGTCGCCAATACGCCTCTCCGACGGAGCGACCTTGGTCCGGACCGACCGTTTACGTATGAAATTTTGCTGCAAACAACAGTTGGCCGGACTAAGGTCGCTCGGTCGGAGGGATTTGTTGGCGACCATCTAACAGACGCTTTACCCATTCACCTTCAATTTCGTCAGTGATTTTGGAGCGCCTGGTGTAGTATAATAACTAAGGTACAGTCACACCCTATCACAATGACCTACAAACGCTCTAATGCCAAGAGCATAAGAACCGTCTAGATCATTTTAAGCGTGTTATTTTGCGTAGCTACTTCTGCTGGTGACTGTAATGCACCTCTGTATCTATATCAACTGTGTTTGGTTGGGGACATTTTCTTCAGTGCTGCAACTCTAATTCCATTCTCTGCCAAGCAACGTTGAATGCCGTTCTTGTTTGGCTTAGTGGCACCTGATAGTTACATAGCACACCACTTGTAAGACTTGGCGGCGTCTGTTGAGCTGATCGCCCACAAAGTGCCATCAACGTTGTCGGTAACCCTAATATTGGTGGAGTATCAAAAACTTTTGAAGCGCTCAATGTGCAAAGACTAGGGGACTGCTCAGCTCGGTTTGATAACGGACACATACTGCAACTCCAACTTAACGCTCTGTCCGCCGCTGAATGGTAGCGCGGCACCATATTCAACTCGCAACTTCGGGCAGTGTCAGCTGAGCGCTCGAGGAGTTCCGTCAACGTTGTCGGCAACCCTGAGTATGACGACTTGGTCGGTGTCGTGAGTACCTTATTGCAAGTTTGTTAAGCCACATGAGTCCCATCGCATTTCTAAGTCAAATAACGCCGGTAAACTTGGAAAATACATCGAAAACCTACCATTCCACAGTATTTGCCGGCCACCACTAACGAACATTCTCTGCTGATTATGATCTACGTGCTTTCGAAGCAAAAGTGTATGGCGTATTATTTACGCGAAATCGTTTATCTGGTGAGACTAGAGTGAATCTCTGGACAGTTTAAAAAAAACCAATGGGTTTTTCAGCCCGACGCCATCGCCACGGCGGAACGAGTGTACCAGTTCAACGACGCTGGTCTGGAGAGTCTGGAGATGAGGGGTACCTCGGAATACAAAGTGCAGGAGCACATTCTGTCCGTGTATTCTGAGTAAGTTAACTAATGATTGTGATAAGTTACGAGAACAATATTTCTTTGCTATTCCGCTAAAAAACGTGCTGGTCTATCAGTGAAGATAAGATGGAACTATTTGAGATGAGCTGAGTGATTTGCTCAGTGGATGTGGCGCAAGCAACATCTCCTGCCAGCATCTCCTGATGATGCCTCGTAGAGAGGCGAAACACGTGTCGAGGTTTTGTCAATATTGGTGGTGGTTTGCTGTAATTTTTTGCTTGTTTATACGCAAATAGTTTCATCTTATCTTCACTGATAGACCAGCACGTTTTTTAGCGGAATAGCAAAGAAATATTGTTCTCGTAAATATATCATGGACTTCCGCAAAGTAACGCCTGATTCAATAAATTGATTGTGATAAGCCTACTCAAACGTAAAGACAAAGATGAGACTGTACAGTCGTGTTCATAAAAACATAAGCATAGACAGAGCGATAAAAACATATGAGCACGACTTATGGTTAAAGGCATAAGGGACCTTTGGAAACGTACATATAGTTATGAAATCGTCTGTACAGTCGCCATCAGATATATCGGAGCGGCCAGTGCTCACAAATTTCTGAACACATCTCTAATGCCTTGACAATAGAGACATGTTCAGATATTTGTGAGCACCTTGGCCGCCCCGATATATCTGATGGCGACTTTACAGGTTAGACAAAAGACACTGACGCTGTCTCAGGGTTTGACCACGACTTTAAGCAACAATGGCGGCAAAGGTGCATTATACGTAGGACCTGGAGGCTGAGCTCGTATCTCTTGGTCCCGCGTAGGTAGCCGATCACTGCCGCTAGAAGGTCTAAGGCTGCTGGTCTGAAAGCTGAGCCCTGACGCTGTTTCTTTACAAAGTTCTGTTCATGCAGGTTGTCCCTAAACTTCGTTTCAAAACAGAAGCGACAGCAGATAGACAAACTGAACGTGACAGAAACGGGCGTGCAGTATGTCTCGCAAGGTTTCAGTGACCCCTCTGGAGGCATCAGCAACAGCACTCAGCTCGGACTCAAGGACAAAGCTTATGAGGTAAGTAATTTACTTTAAGAACAAAGGTTTAACAGACTTCAAATCTTTTTAGGGTTCCGCACTCAACAAGGAATTCAGGTTCGCCATGTCCGTCTGTCCGTCTGCGGCATAGCTCAGAAACGCTTACTACTAGAAAGCTCTAATTCGGCACGGGTATATAAATCAATCACGCCGACCAAACAATAGAACAAAATCTTGAAAAACATTTTTTTTTGTATCCCGTACGCGAAAAGTGGGGATGTTTTTTTTTCTCTTTAAACCCATAGGCATCGTTGGATAGCTTGTTTAAAAATATTACGGGTTTTTAAAACCCAAAACTCTGTTAACGCCCTAATTTTTGTAATAATAGAGCCGGCTGCCGGCCCTGTCGGCTACTGGGGATGGGAAAGGCCAACATTCGTACAAAATCGGCACCATTCAGTTGGCGCGCGCGTGTCGATGTATTTAAAAAAGACATACAGGTAAATACGGAACCCTACACTGCGACACGCACTCGGGCAGTTTTATGGATTTAACTTAATTTTAAATGACAAATTAAATTATCATCTTGTAGGTACTTAAAATCTGACAAACTAAAGTTGAACCCACTAAACTCAATTACGCGGCAACACTAAACGTCATATTTGACAGCTTTAATCCCGGTACAATAAACGTCAATGATGACAGCTGTCAAATGTTCGAAGTAAGATCTCACAAACTATAGTGGATTCAACTTTCGTTTGCCAGACTATATACTTTAGAAATAAGAAAAAAGATCATTTAAGGTAAGTGAGTAGTCAAAGATAGATAGATAAAGCATTTATTCGTAAGTTAGAAAGACAGTAACAAAATCGTACAAAGACCAATTCAAAACAGACAATAACTTCAACATAATATACCTAATTGCTGCGTGCTTACTCATAAGTACAATAAAATTATTTTCAGATACTCTTGAAAATAGCGAGAAAAGGTATAGATGCCAATAAGATAGCGAGGAATGCGACATTGATACACAGCCTGAATTTTATCGATCTCCTAAAGTAAGTACCTATTCCTATTCGTTCTTAGTACACAGCCAGTATCATACACGTGTGTATACATTCTAGATGAGTCTAACCCTATTCCATATAAGATTAAAAAATCGTGTGTCGTCGTCATCCGATTTCAAGGAAAACCATTTTGAAACGCAATAACGTAGTTAGTGGTATGTTTTAAAAGCACTAAATGATCGATATGTGAAGTACATTTTTTTTTAAATTTTCATCGTCGACCGACGCTCGTGATGCAATAATTATATTATTTTACATTGAAAATAGTTAAATGTATGTCTTATCTTAATGTTTTTAAATTTTGCATTAAATGGGCTTTCAGACAGTATTTTTAATAAACCAAGTTTCATACAAAAATATAAAACTATATGTGTTTGTTTGTATTGTGTCACTACTAAAAGTTTATTATTTTAAGGATTGTGTCATATTTTGCTACGGAACCCTAAAAAATTGGTATAGGGAATGAATCGGGCACCATTTAGTTACCTGATAACGACACCAAATTTGACTCGAAGGTCCAAACGACTCCGCCAGAATTTTTTTTCTGAGCGCCGAGAGCTCTGTACTTTGACCCCCCCTCCCCTTTAACTGTCTCAGAGTTCAAATTGGTTACCGGGCGTTTTGGCCTGAGGTGGACGTGTATAATACCCGTACTAAATGGGTCATTGTCAGTCAGTAAAACAAAAATCGTCTTTTCGGTGGGCAATAGTTAAGGTCTTATGTTTATATATAATATGTTTTTATCGCATATAATTACAGAAGAGGCGACGCCGTTTATGCGGATTCAGAGTTCAACCAAAAATTAGGCTTTAAAGCCCTTAACTTTGGCAATGTCCACCGAAAAGACGCGCACCTAAATCTGACAATGACCCAAATGGCATTGCTGTACCCAAAATTGTATATACTCCAGGCAAAATACGGTTTCGCCAAACATTAATTTATAATAGCCTGTGTTTTTTTTCTCCGTCATAAATACATATTTTAAGATACTCTATTTACGAATCTTACAAACTTTCGACCCGAAAGTAGTTATAAAAAAATACTGTCAAATATACGCCGATTTTATTAATTAAAATTAATAATAGTTGTCTATAATCGTCAACAGAACAATATTATTGTCTTTAACCTGTAAACAATGAAATCCGACATTTTTTTTACATGTAAAATCAATATATTAACAAAATGCATGGCTTGGGTGACAGGTGACAGAAGTTGGTAGAAAAACATTGTAATAAGTAGTACTTTGATTTGATTCTCATAAAAATAATTGATGAACCTATTTTGCTAAAAATCGTATAGATTTTTGTTTAGAATTGCATATAAATACATTTACTCCAATAAACTATCGGTAAATATATTTATAGGACCAAATTGTGTCCAAATTTAATTTAACTATATAGATTATTAAAGTAGTACACGAATCCTACAGAAAAAAGGTTTATGTAAAGCATAATACACATTTGAATAGTCCTGTTTAATTCTACAATTGAACTTGAGCTCTTTCTGCGTGTGTTAACGATCACATTCGCTCGCAACGGCGGCACGCAACGAGTCCTTTTCTGTGACGCGAAGTAGATACATACCTACATTACCTACGCAGATTATTTGTAATCATTTATATCGTCTTCGAGGAGAATGCGACTATTCACGGTGTAATAATGGCGTAAGCGGGAAACGCGCTAACAATTAATGAAATAAACATATTTTAGTGAAAACATGCCAAGAATTTAGTACATTTCTATGTTTGGTGTCTCAATGCTTCATAATTATTTACTGATAAATGTCATCATTATAAAACAGTGACGACAATTTTAACACGTGATTTCCTACTTAAAGTAGTTAATTTCCCACTTAATCTGCGTAGGTAGTACACAGACCACTTAACCTAGGTTAAGTCGTCTGTGAGTTTGTAGTACAAGATCCATCTGCACATCATTGTAGTAACGGAAGTAGGTACTTTATTATTGGAATGGATAAGAAAGAACACGCTGCTAAAATACTGCTTAGCTGCTATAGCTATACAGAGTGGAAAAACCTATGGGCCCTGAAAGAAAACCACCGTAAATCCATAACATCAGTGGCGTGCACCACGTAAAGGCAGATAGACACTGCCTGCCCTACTCAAATCTGTGATATTGTTTTACCCAAAGGGTAAAAACGGGACCCTATTACTAAGGCTCCGCTGTCTGTCTGTCTGTCTGTCTGTCTGTCCGTCTATTGTAGGTAGTTTGGGCTAATTTGGTTTATTTTTACTAATCATATGTTTAATCTTGGTGAAAATTTAAAGTCAGGCATTAATATATGTACAAAAAAAGGGCATAAATATCTGTGTACGCCTCTATGTCAGTTTTTATCCCTGACTGGTAAATTCGATTTTCAGCTACGTTACGAGTGTATCGACTCGATAAAAATGCAATACTTGAGTACCATTTGGTTTTGGTATTCGATGGTTATTCTCGCCAGTTCCCACCAATTTGCTAACACTAGTAACGGCTGTGAATTGTTTCCTATGGAACTGGACTGAGAAAAGTAACCCTAAGTAAAACCATTATTGTCCGCTAATCTAACTTTTTAAATTTGCTTACTAATATTAAACTGACAAAGGAAAAATTTCACACTGCCAACCACCACTAGACTCTGTTCTGTAAGCAAACTTGTGACATAAAAAAAAAACGATGGTACTATACCTATGTGCGGTTAAACATAGTGCTCGAACGGCTTGTTTAAATGGCATGTTTAAAAAATAAAAAGGCGGCAAATTACCTATTATTTAATTGATTACCTTGTATTTATTTTTATTTTAATATTTCCTCACATCGTCTGAGAAACGCACTATACAATCCTCGGCCGGAACATGGATTGCTGGACTCGTTGTATCCGGCCTCGTCTACGACTCAGCCGTTTACCCCAATCTCGTCTACTCCAGGCAAAATACGGTTTTGAAAAACATTAATTTATAATAGCGTTTTTTTTGTTGATTTCATTTGAAAATGTTATTCTAAGATGATTTGGTCAAGAATCCGACAAACTTTCCACTCGGAAGTAATTATGTAGATTTCAATGAAGCATGCATTATCTTTTTTTGTACGATTTATCTTGAATATTATAGAGCAAATGTAAATGAACCAAAATTAAGACAAAAACATTTATTAATATTTTTACTGACTTTTTAGAAGAACTTATCATTTTTTCGATGTCTGAAATTTTGTCGGATTTTGTCGCTGGGTAACTATTTAGTTGATAATATATCCGTTTTACATAAAAAATAAGCTATTATAAATTATTTCCAAAATTGACATTTTTTCCATACAAGTTGTCAGTTCATTGCCTGGACTAGTCCAGCAATCCCTTACTTCACTGCCTCTGCAGTAATGTACTATTATTCAAAATAACACACGTATAGTCTGGTCAGGGAAAGATGAGCCTATATTGTTTGCATATTTAGCAAGTAACCAAGTAAGAAAATCTCAATGAGAACAACGTTTACGTTTACACATTCCTATATGACTATGACGTAAGAAGTTTCATTATATTTTGCAAAAATGCTTCACAAGACGACGTTTGGGATGAAATGGGTAACTCTGGGTAGGTTGGGTCACAGATTAAAGAATACAAGTACAGATACCCAATCTCATAGAGCAAAAGCGTACCGTCCTAATGTAGGCAATTCTGTATACAATTTTAGTCCCGTAGCTACACCAGTAGATGCAGTATCCGAGCTACCACGGCTATGACGCTGTCAGCCTTTAGTAATACATTGAGATATCACCAGATGGCGTTGACTTCCCGGGCAACAAATAGAGTATTTTTGATTTTTTCGATATAAAAGTAGTATTTTAGAGGCAATATTACACATCACACAAAAATATACATAACTAAATGCTCAGAGCCTGTGGTTCCACAGAACTTTCGCGACCCGTGATGGCGCCATCTAGTGACAGTACCCAATAATACGTAGCAAGCTTGAAAGCTCACTCGTATAGTACGAGTTACATGGATTTAGTATCAATTTTATTGCATTTACTAAACTTATAAAATATATCTTTATTGTATGTGCGGAAGTATGTTTGTGATATAATTAAGGTAACTTGAATTTATTAAGGTGTAAAAATCATTCTATCTTCACGATTACTGGTTCAAATGTTTCGCTCGGTACCTGTGTCGCCATCTATGAGTTCTTTTTTGTATCAATTATACGTTGTTCTAGTTGGGAGGCCATGGTTGGGTAAACACCATCTCTAGGCAGGGTGTTCTTTAAATAAATCGATACTAAATAATTACAACATTTGGTTTATCAAGTTATTTCTTCCGACCTGACCCTTACTTATACAGTACATATGTAAATATTAAGTAGTAAAAAAGTGTTCGGTTCTGGCGCTTCGCCGGCCGCTGCCACGGCACGCTACGCTCGCTCGGCTCGCGCGATGTAGGGTCGCAAACTCGCAGTTCACCTAAAACTCCTCCTCGCTTCGCTCGTCGTCGTACCTACACCGACCTGCCTTAGTCTCTGTAAAACTACTTTGAATTTCATTCAAAATGAACATTTGACTAAACGTATGAAATGCGGAAAGTAATGCTGGATAAGTCAAAAATTGGCTATGAAACAAAAGTTGTAACAAAGCTCAAAAGACTGTAGTGGTAAAAGTTTTTCGGACAACTGACACATTTGGATAACATCAAATGGTACTTAAATGAAAAAAGTAATGAATTGTATATTCGGAGAAGTCATAAAAATACGAAAAGTTTTCGGACAAAAGATATTCGGTGAATAAATTTTAGTGATTGCGATAGTAAATTGTAATTCAAATGTAATTCGGGCTAAAATTAGGTAAATTAAATTTAAATAGTGTTTAATTCATGATAATGAGAGCGAGAGAATGAGCTGTCTTAAGGGTTTCCCTTCAGGTTCCATAGATTTTTTCACCCTGTATATTATCTAACGTGTAATATTGGGCATAATAAAAATCAAATAATAGGTAAGGGTATAAATCTCTCTAGTTTACTATTTTAACGAATTTTGCTCTATTACAATTACTACACGCCCACAATCTGTCTGCTTTGCGCAAAGGTTGACTGGTAGAGAATGCTTACGGCATTAAGTCCGCCTCTTGTACGATAAGTTGTCCTTAGTGCAATAAAGACTAAATATATAAATAAAACTGAACCAAAAAAGAAATTAATGTAAACAAAGCAAGCATCTTCCTCTAGTCTTAAAAAGTCCATCACAAACTACATAATATACACGTGTGCACAATCTTTGAAGTCCCTTTTTCCAACTTCCACTACCTACGTCAAAGTTCAAAGTTAAATTGCATAGGTATCTTCATCCCACGCTCGTCAGTGTCACTCATTGATAAATAAATAAAAATACTTAAATATTTTCATAATTCGTTTCACAACGAGTATATTAAAATTTAACTACTATCAACAACTAGATCTTAGACGCGTTAGATGGTTTCGCGAATCGTTGCGATTCGTGCGGTACCTACCTAGTATGTAGTACCTACGCGGCGAGCGGGCGACCGGCCAATCACGTTAGCTCTGCGGCTCGCGCGCGGCATTTTTAAACCTATTTTAACAGGTGTTTGTAATAACATTACTTGCAACCGATTTTATAAGGGGATTCGTACATTATTCGATGAAAAATAGCTTATAATGAAAATCCCAAAAGTAACTGATCAATTTGCATTTTTTTAAATAGTTAAACAGCATTTAACCCCTAAAATCCACCCTCCGTTGTTGTTTAGTGTGCGATTCGTTTCTAATGTTTGTGTCCACTACATTCATCAAAGAATGTAGGAACCTACAGCCAATTATTATTTTTGGACACGGAAATATGGTAAATGAATAAAATGTTAGGGATCTACTAAATAGAAATGTAATATTCGGAAACATTTTTTGCCTGATTTATCATCAAACTTATAGAGGAAATATTAATTTATCAAAACAAAGAATAAAAATGAGTTAATTTTTTTTTCCGATTTTACAGGAATTTATAAATTTTCAATTATTTATTAAAATATCTAAATCACAAATATTTTGTCGGATTTAGTCTCGTCGTTATTAATACAATTATAATTTATCTGTTACGCAGAAAAAAAAAGCTATTATAAATTATTTCCATTTCGCCATACTAGCTGACCCTATTTTGCCTGGAGTAATACCTCTCCATAGAAGCATTCCCATTAGAAAACGGACTATAAAGGAACGTAGACGAATTTGTTCGAATTCTAATATTAAATTTAATGAGCTGATGCTATACAACTACAAATATTGATATTTATTGTATTTACAAATAAATAAATATTGCTTAATGACTGTCCAATGAAGCCACACACTCGAAGAAAATTGTTTATAAACACGGTTGTATAACGAAATCTACTGTTTCTGAAACACTAGAAACGGTTGCGTTAAACACTACTGTTTATTGCCATGTTTCTGTGCATGCCGCCGGCGGCGGGAGCAAGTGAAACAATTTAGTTTACATTGATTTTTGCGACATCTCACATACAATTCGATTACAATTTATACCGACTTCTGACGACCCGTGTAGCCTAGTTGGTAGCAACCACGCCTATACGAAGCTGAAGGTACTGTATTCGAATCCCGTAAGGGCAAATATTTGTTATCAATGTTTGTTTCTGAGTGTACTCTTTGTATTTAAGTATTTGTATCTATCAAACATATCCCCATATAGTACCCATAAAACCAACCCAAGAGAACTAAGAAACTAATACTACACGAAAATACTGAACAATTTAAACTTCCAAATTTTCTAAAGTTCCTGACCTAAATTGGAAATTCCTTTAGATTCATGTAGACGAATAAATTAAAAGGACCGTCAATTTCTGTACAAAGGCGGTTTTCTCAAAAACGAGGCACTTAAATCTGTGCTTAACACATTGGCGTCATCTATTAGGAGCATAGAAGGACTCACGCACGCATACACATGAGTGACAAAGGATGTATACATGGATAATACCACAAGTGGGAAATAAATAAAATGCCAAATCTCCTGTGCCTCAGCGCGTATGGACTTTTTTTGTTTGCCACCAGCTGGTTTAGTCACCACCTGCACAGATTAAAGAATACAAGTACAGATACCCAATCTCATAGAGCAAAAGCGTACCGTCCTAATGTAGGCAATTCTGTATACAATTTTAGTCCCGTAGCTACACCAGTAGATGCAGTATCCGAGCTACCACGGCTATGACGCTGTCAGCCTACCTGATAGTTTTAGTAATACATTGAGATATCACCAGATGGCATTGACTTCCCTGGCAACAAATAGAGTATTTTTGTTTTTTTTGATATAAAGTATTTTCGAGACAATATTACACATCAAACAAAATTATACATAACCAAACGCTTGGTTGGTTCCATAGAACTTTCGCGACCAGTGATGGCGCCATCTAGTGACAGTACCCAATAATACGTGTAGCAAACTTAGCAAACTTACTTAACTCACACGTATGTACGAGTTACATGGATTTAGACCAATTTTATTGCATTTACTAAACTTATACAATTTAGCTTTATTTTATGTAAGGAAGGACGTTTGCGATATAATTAAGGTACGGTGAATTTATTAAGGTGTAAAAATCATTCTATCTTCACGATTACTGGTTCAAATGTTTCGCTCGGTACCTGTGTCGCCATCTATGAGTTCTTTTTTGTAATAATTATACGTTGGTCGAGTTGGGAGGGCATGCCACCTGTCATAATATTGTACTGAAACTGACGTCACCCAACGACTAAATTACAAACGACATTAGATGTCAAGAATGTATTAGTCTTCTGATATTTCTCAATTTAGTAAATAAGGTTAATTTACCATCGTCCCTGTTGGGCATTCGTTAGGAAGCCATCTTCTATCTACGATTAGGAGTTTTATCATCGAGTTCATAAATGGTGCTATTATTGTCTAAACATCGGCACTCTGATAAATTTAATAGTCTCTGCCTGTATACTAACCATTCTTTATTTATGTTATGTTTATTGCACAAATGAAAGTTCTTCGTACAAAAGGCGGGCTCAATGCCGTTAGCATGCTGTACCAGTCAACCTTCTACATTGATTTTCGTTTTACCCTGTTTGATCATGTTCATCCTTTCAGTACCATGACCCAACTGGAATACACATCTCTAAGCAAACTGTTCGACGACATGGTGCTCGGGACCAGCTACGACGTCGAAACGTCGAAGAACATCTTCCTGGAGGTGTTGCCTCATGTGCGCACTCACGCTTGCGCGCTGTTCGTCAAGTACCTCGTCACGGAGCAAAAGGTAATGCCAGTAATACTATTACTATCCATATAGAGTTAACTGATACAGGATGTATTATTCAAACGGGGCAGTAATGGAAAATCCGAAACTACATGAGACACGGTTTGCTCTACGATTTTGGAAAAAAAACAAACTACATTCAAATATTTTCAAAAAAGCCTCATTCATGGACGGGATTTGAACCCGGGCAAATCTATCTGAGTGATTTCTGGCATACCTACGCAAACTTTAATCAAAATTTTGCAAGACCATTTTTCATTCAAGTTTATGAATTTCCTCGATGCAGCAATCAATGCTATATGTATGTAATGTGTTGAATGGTCGCTTGTAGACATAGATCTGTTACTTTAAGTAACCCCATACAAACATCAATAGAGGTTAATATCATCGTACATTGAAGAGTTAAATTCCAAGTGTGACGTGTCACTATATCCCCCTTAATTTTGCTGCGTAAACGTTGTGGCTGCGTATAACAAGCTGTGGTATGGTCGTTCATTTGCAGGCAGGATGATTTTCTAGTTGATTGATCAGACTGCGTAAACGTGGATACTACGACGGGAACGTTTTATCGAACGAGCAAAGCGAACAAAGTTCTATGCTTAAACTTGGGCCGAAAATCGTTTGTATGTCCGGTTTTCCCGCTTTCCCGCTGTTGTGCTCTACAAGTCGCATTTCTCAACCGATTCTAGTTAATTTTTTGTCGATTAACTTTTTCAAAATTCTTTTTTTTAAAGACAGGGTCGCTTGTTCTGCAGCTCACAAAGCCACTACTATTTCGTAAATTATACATTAGAACTCAGAACAGTATCAAGCAATGGACGTCTATCGGCACGATGTTGATACTGAGGTTATAACTACATTCTCATAACGGATACTACAATTATAATTATTTCATAGTAGATTGCAAGGTAGTGTAAGCAGAATACACCTTACTTAATACAGACATGAGAGACACAAAACCGAGCACAGCGACGCCCCCTGCCGACAGCGACAATTTCTTCTGCGACATCTGAAGCATGAATATAATCATCCTTCTATTGGACGCATTAAAATTCTCCCATTGCGAGTCATACACAGCATCCTCAAAGTCTTTACTTGCATCCATCAGTCTCTGCCCTGTAAAACAGTCCATACTGACTTGCATCAAAGGAAATGGCAAGATGATGTACGTATTCCGAAGATCGCCAAGAAGATCAGCTACGAGAGACAGTGAGAGAATCAGAAATTCTACGGCTATAGCTTCTCTGAAGATTTTTTCAAGACTGTTCACTAAGTTAATATTTGTGGCGTGGCTTCTGCATATGCTTCTTAGTCTCTGGTGGAGGTATTTATTAATTTCTACGGATGCCATTTGGTCTCTTCTGTCTCCTTTGTAGTTTGCATCGTAGTTTTCTTTGTAGTATTGTTTGGCATCTTGCCAAAGATATCGTAGTTCCTGGCCAAGGGCGAGGGCTCGGCCTTCGCTGTAGCCAGCGGTAATGATGAGGAGGCTTGAGATGTTGGACACGACGAAGGTGATGAAGGTGCCAGCTGTGACTATGCAGAATAGTGCTATCTGATAGTTTGGTGTTTCGAACATCGGCTCTAAGCCTGCAAATAAAAACATACATAGTAAAGTAAACTATAAAAGAATACCGTGGGTTTTTAAACAGTATCGCTCATGCACGTCCTGGCTGACCAGGTCAGTCAGGATGTATCAATACACGAAACACGGAAAGGTAAAATTATATGATGATAATTCTTACCAAATATAATCTGTTTGTCAGACGAAAAGTGTCTTCCACTCATGAACAAAGGCTTCAAATGGTACACAACGCCATTCCCATTTATGACAGACCAGAAGATGACCGCTCGTGTCTTCACCGTCCTCATGGTGAGCTGCATCAGTCCAAGAGTCTTCGGAGCCAGGGGCATAGTGTCGTACAATTTGTATTGAGCTACCATGTCTTGGACTTTGGCTCTGAAATTAGGATTTCTGGATAAACATTGCTTGATCAGTATGCGTTGCGCGGCCTCTCGGGAAGTCGTAGCCTGGTCTGATCATCTTTCCTTCCAGAAATGTTTAAACTTTTGAAACCAATTTGTATTACGGAGCCAGACCCATGCTGTCAGGCAAGTGTGGAAACCACGTGGAAACGCGCATGCCTAGACAACGCTGTATATATATGTGTTTTGGCGATTTTTGCCAAAGGCACCCACCGCGTATGCTTGACTTTAAACACGGTCACAGAGAGTAAAGTTCGCATTAAGTACATGTTTTCCGTCAGGCAAAGTCGGAAATACGACTAGACTTTCTCGACTAGACGAAAGTTTCAACAATAATGTACTTTAATAAATGATTTAGGTGAAGGAAAACATTGTGAGGAAACCTGCATACATCTGCGAAGAAATTCCAAGGTATATGTGAAGTCCCCGACCCGCACTGGGCCCGCGTCTCATCCATGAGAGGAGGCCTGTGCCCAGCAGTGGGCCGTATATAGGCTGAATTATTATTATTATTATTGGCATGGTTATGTTAAACTAAACTTAAGTGGTCAATGTCAAATGTTAAAATTGTGCGTATTTTGACATATGACACTGACTTCATCATCATCCTCCTAGCGTTATTCCCGGTTGTGCCCTAAATGAGCCCGGGGTCCGCTTTGACACCTAATCCCAAGATTTGACATACCTGATTTGATTTGGCTTCCAACCCTGAGTGAGAACTAGACCTTATTGGGATTAGACCGGTTTCCTCACGATGATGACATAGATATCAGTATCATAACTAAGTTTTATTTTTCTGAATGCCTTAGGTTATAGAATTGTTTGATACCTATGTTTTTTTCTAAATGTTTGTACCACCATACTTGTTTGTCGTGGCTGAAAAAAGTAACTATCTGTCTATCTATCATCAGTTTATTCAGTTTGTCAGTTTAATATTGATGGTCATAAACTTTTAATACAGTACCTAGTTGACACTTCGGCTCTAGACGCATTTACGAATTTGCCCTACAGAAAAATATTATTCACTACATGATACTAACTGGTACATGTACATGTAGATAAGCTTGGTAATCCCGATGAGGCTGGTGGTACCGAGCGAGACTACTTTGACGGCTGACACCACGTCTCCCTGCGCACGTTTGGAGACGAACCATACCATGGAGACGTGGTACACGTAGATGTAGCATACAGCGCATGCGATGTTAAGAATGTAGATGAATGTCGGGATTGCTGGAACATTTGATAGTCAATAATTGAGCTATAACCCACAAAGGCACAAAGCAACCAATAAAATGAATGAATGAATAACCACTAAAATCTAAACTTGATATTCGGATGTCTACAGAAAGAAAGAAAAAACATTCACATTACATAAATTACAATAAAATTAATAAAAATTTATAATACACAGCGACAGAGATAATAAGTACGAACTCTAAGACTTTAGCGTTGGTACTCTATAATAATTTTAAACTTATTACTTAAATACATTATGTTGTATAAATAATCAAGACTGCAAAGCACACTAAAAAAGCACAAAGGCCTATTAAGGGGCTACCCGAGGTTTTCATCGATTTTTGACAAGTTTTGAATCGTAGGTATCTCCTACTTTTGCACTACAGATAGAATTATAAATCAAACGGTTATCGGTTCTTCCATCTTTTGTCTCCATTTTGGTCCACCGGATTTTGAAACAAATAAACACTGAATTTTGTATGATTTTTTTAAATATTGTCTAAAAAAACTTATTTCGTATATCTATCGCCGTGAAAGTTTTAACATATACGAAATCTACATATTTGGGTTTGTCTGTGACGTCTCTAAAAAGTGGTCCAGGGTTATTATTTTAAACCAATTAACACAAAAGTTATGTCCAGAAAACCAGTTTTTTGGTCTAAAATTGTTCAACTTTGATGCCAAATATCTCGAAAACAATGAACTTTTAACTAAATGTGGGATACCATATTGCTTAAAGCCGTTGTTGTTAATATAATAAGCTACAATAAACATTAGAAAACTAAGGGTTTCAGATCGAAGGTCATTGGCGTATGGGAGCCCCTTAAAAGGCATCCCCCTCTGCAAAACCATTTTATATCATTCTAAATGGCAGAATTGCAGTCGTTTTGTTTCTTTCGATTTTAAAATAAAACACACTACTGTACAGCCAGCGAAGAAAGTGGTCTACCACTTTTCGACTCTATTGCATGCAAAATAAGGTCCAAAAGTGGTAGACCACTTTCTTTGCTGATGGTACTAGGTATTTCCTATCCTCCTAGAATGATTCAAATTTCATAACCCGGTCTATTTCCAGATCAGTCATGCGTTTAATTGCCACGACTCCATATAAATGTGTCTTGTTTAGTTAAGATTATTTAATTGTAGTTTTCTTGTATTGCATTGTAATATTTTAAAGTTATGGCAATAAAGTTAATTTGAATTAGAATGTGCGTAAAGGGTCCTGGTAATTAGACACAACCGCAGTCACAACATTTAAGAATGGCCGAGATCATTTTCCTGTTATGGAGAGCGGTTAGAGGTTAAAAGAAAGAGAGATAAAAGGAAAAATGAGGGCGTGGCACGGCATGGCACGGCAGGTTGTACTGCGGCATCCCGCGGCGTTCCGTGGCATGCCGTGGCATGCCAGTGCGTCTTCTCCCTCCCTTGCCCCCGCGCACCGACGGGACTGCGCCCCATTAACCGAAATGACCGCTGCACAAGTTTCAACCTTATTTCAACTAGCTTAGCAATCATAATTCCTCGACACAAAGTGACCCTTACGTCTCGCGGGATGCAATGGCGCGACGCGGCAACCCGTGGAATTAAAAGGCATGACACGTCATGCCGCAGCATCCCGCGGAGCGTCGCGTCATGCTGCAGCATCCCGCGGCACGTCGTATCGAAATAAAGTAACATGAATTTTAAACTCATTGAAATAAGATTCAAAATGACTTGATTAGTAATAAAATCCTTTGCCATTACACGCCGTGCCGTGCCGGCAGTGAGCGCCGGCCCTTACAATGAGCGTTGCTTTCCACTTTAACGGCCACGAGTCGCAACATGACGGCCACATTCCACAGCATCGTCGATAGGTCACAACAGCCAAGACCGAATTTTCTTATAGTCTTCCACATCCTGAGAAAACCCACAAAAAATTGTAAGTACACCGTGTTCACCTCGTTTTCCGATAAGGTACGCATTTTTTCTTAGTTTATTGCACATTCAAAAGAACGAAAAAGTAAGCTTTTCTAAGTATTTAAGAAACTTATAAGGTACCTACTTATTTTTCATATAAAAAGAAGGTTTCCATGGTGGTTATTGTAGAACCTTAATAATTAATTCAGTTAAACGATTGACACCTATGACACCATATCGGTACAATTTAGTTATAGTTTAATACTGATCACCACCGCAGGCCGCGCAAATCTGTGAGAGGTGTTATGGTATGGTGTAATAATAGTCAGTCTAGTTATTGATGTCACACGTGTCAATTGTTTGACTGAGTTATTTATGTACAGTCGAGTTCATAAATATATGAGCATCCCCAAGGCTTCAAAAATAAATGTACAAGGAAAGGTATACACGGTGTTCCCGGGAATTTCCGTTAACTTCGGCATATTGCAGAGTAAGTACATTCACCAAAACAAATTAGCATAAAAAGTACTTGAAAAAAAAAAACATATTTTCTTTTTGTACAAAATAATTTAATGTAGTATTAAGGATTATTGTCTTATTGTACAAGAGTATTGAAACACATGAAATAAAAAATATGTACATCCGAGTCAGTTCGTGAATAATATCAAACGAACTCACTTTACAAAATTAAAAAGCTATTATGACGTCACAGTTAAGAGCCATTTACTCTGGTTAAATCTGCAAAACTGATTTAATTAAAACATTGAATATCTTGATAACAGTAAGAGTTAAGATACTACTATCATGGACAAATTAACTTTATTTGATCTAAACTTGCCCCCTTGCAATTAACGGAAATTGACAAAAACATGTAGTATAACATATACACCTGAACATATACAGGGTGTAACAAAAATGGGGTGTGAACCATTCAAGGGCATAACAGGTATCGTGTTCTGATAAGAAAAAACTAGAAGTTTTTTTTTAGGCGCTTTTTTTATCATTTGTATAGAGCCGGTCGCCCCAGTCGGCCAATATATGCACACATGTCACCTGTCATATTAATCTGAACAATGCCTCTCAGTAAAATGTAAGTAACTGAATACGAATAAATATCTGTACTAATATATTTCAAAATTATTTAACCAAGTCAAAGTGCATAAATATCTAATCAAGGGTTTTTTCAAATATTTATAAACATGTAGTGGCACAAAAATATCTGTACTAACGCATTCCAATTTTATATACTTTACAAGTAGGTTTGACGATAACTACCACAGTATATTTTTTTGGTTATAAAAAAAATTTTTGGCTTACTTAACTCACATAAAATTACAGATTCATAGATGTAAGATACCTGTTCATGTCAATTCGAAGAGTCGTTGATAGTAGAAATAATTCTGAAACACAATAATAGAATTATCTTATACTTCACGGAGTCACTACTTTTAAATATTTAAGTAGAAACGAACGTAACTAATGCATAACATAGAATAATACATTTCATGGACGATGTCTGTATTCATGAGCAAGTAATGTTAAAATAAATTAAAAATAACAACGCGGTGTTTAAATAAGCTTTGATTATTGACTTGTCAGAGGTGACCGTGGTATTATTTTCAATAAAACTTGTGAATAAAAGATACTTAATATGTTAAGTATTACCACTAAAACCAATTACACGATACGATATTGGCACGTTGGGTAGTCCCCACGATCGCAGTAAATATATTAGCTTGTTTATCGAGCGAGGGAGCGAAGCGAATGAAATTCTACGCTTCAGCTTGGGCCGAAAACCTCCGAGTCTGTATGTCCAGATGGACCGGAGCCGGATTCCGAATCTTCCGTTTTTCTCCTCTACGTGCTCTCTAACCAATTTTTTTATTTTTATTAAGTATAGGTACGCATTTGACCCCTATCTCGCCTGATGGTAAGTGATGATGAGGTCGAGAGTGTTACATGCATACCTAGATAGTGCCTATTCACTCTCGTCTTGAAAAGATCCAAGTTTTATGTAACTGGGAAAAGGTTTGCCGGAAGCGAGTTCCACTCTGGCTGTCCTCGCGAGAAACCTATACTACTAGTGATATTTTGAGAGCAGGTTCGTAAATTATACAGATTATTTTTGTCGAGATAATTAAAATATATCTCTACATATAATAAATGTGAAAGTTCGTTGAGGTTGTCAGTGAGACGTAATAAGTAGAGCTTGAAGAAAATTGTATTTATACAACATACATTAAAAACTTCAATAGCGCGATGCAGAACTTCACCAATTTCCACGCATTTATAAGGTCATTCGCCAGATTTTTGTCGGCGTCTGAACTCCAACAAACCATATTAAACGTATAAAAAAGTTTGATTGGTGACCCACAGACCAAATTTGAGAATATTTGGATAAAGTCGTCTTTACTTTACGCAACAGCGGCGCCATCTATCTGTTTATTAATACGACAGCCCAACGAAAAGGATATTTGTTGGTTTTGGTCTGGGTATCATGGGAAAACTATCGAATGGATTAATATGCAACTTTCACTAAAACGTTCAATGGATCTTCGGCCACGCAATAGGCTATAAAAAATATAAAGTTAAGGGTGCAAAAGGGTTAAAAAATGGGGTTGAAGTTTGTATGGGAACCCCTTGAATCTATGAGCTAAGGACTTGAAAATTGGCAAGCATATACTTGATTAGAAATTAAAAAGAACCCTATTCAAACTTTCAGCAAAATATAGATAAAACGTGAAAAAACACGGGATGTAAAATTGTTTATATATATATTTGTAATCATGTTCTGATAAAATTTGCAGTATAGGGGTTTAAGGGGCCGAGAGACCGATCTAGCTTCGTCTTATTTTCGAGAAAATTAGTTTTTTCCGTATTTTCTCGCAAAAGGCAGGCTTACTCTTCGATGACGACCAATGGTTACCCAATTTTCTTTCTATCAGTTTATTTTGTTTTTTTTTGGTAAACGATCAGTTATCGGTTTTTTGTTTAATTTTGAATATAAATCAATTTTTCGTAGTATTACAGCCGAGAAAAACTCCATCCCCGGAAATAAAAAAAACTTTATTAATAACAATATCGACGGTTGTGGATTTGAATGCATTCATGCAGTCTTAACGTTTTAAATTTATGCCGAGTTTCTCCAACATGACCCCAACATGGGCCAAACTTAATTAAAATATGAACTGATAAAATGTTCTGCTTGCGAAGTTACGGAAATATTGTATGGCATTATACTTAGAAACATTTACAGTTTTACATTAGTTTTCCATTCATAATTTTAGAATCAAATAAAACTCATTTAATACAGTTTGGTATGTTATTTTTATTAGTCTAAATAAAATCAAAAACATAATATAAGCGGCATACCTACATCAAGCATTAATAATTTTTATTTTTCATTGAATTTGCGACTCATAATCATGAATATATTATTGTTAATATCCGTTGTAACAAAGATCTGAAATTGCGTTAGTTTTAAGACTTTTAACACGTTCAACGACACCCGGCGCGTTTTACCGCTGCGAAAGTCGGACTCCATCTCGGCCAGTTTTATCCCTTATTTAAAAATAGCTTCCGCCCGCGACTCCGTTTAAAGCTATCTCATATTTTAATCCAGGCTATACACTATCTTCGTGTAAAATTTCATCTAAATCGGTTGAGCCGTTTAAGCGTCATTGAGTAACAAACATCCAAATATCTAAACATCCAAACATCCAACCATCCAAACTTTCGCATTTATAATATTAGTAGGATTATCCTTGACCTTATACTTATTTTATTTTGATATTATGATTCGAAAATCGTGACTAAACCTAATTCATAAACTATTTAATTGTATGGCATACAATTATTTTTATGGGCCTCTAACTCGGCTTAACGACTACTTTCAAAGACAGCAGCCGGGATCAACTGCTTATTAACCACCTTAAATATTAACCACCCACTCAAACATCAGGCGGTCACCCATCCAACGACTGACCGCTGCCATCTTTGCTTAACCTGCGTTATCGTTTCCGACTCGCAGCCGCCGCTAGGCTATGATGCTAAAGTTTGGACCTCAATCACGCAAAAACGGATTAAAATGAATTTTGGTTTTATTCCGGGAATCATCGTCTAAGAGGGCGAAATAGAGATATATGTATAAAAGAGTTCCACGCGGACGAAGTCGCGGGCAGAAGCTAGTATATATATATATGTGTTCGCGGTCTACGTAACAATGAGCCACTAGTTTTATTTATATGTATAACTAGCTTCCGCCCGCGACTTCGTCTGCGTGGGCCCGGGATACGGGCTATCCTATGTTTTGGTCCAGGCTATAAGCTATCTTCGTGCAAGGTTTCATCCAGGTCGGTTAAGCCGTTTGGGCGTGATTGAGTAACAAACATCCAAACATCTAAACATCCAAATATCCAAACATCTAAACTTTCGCATTTATAATATTAGTAGGATTATTTCACAATAGACAGCCAGGCAGCGGACTAAACCCAGCAGGGTTTAACTGCCATTGCATTCACTCAATTAATATTTTATACATAGGATAACAAGCTTATGCGTTGGTTGCGAATTGCGATTATGGATACATTCGCTGCTAAGGGCATGAACCTATAATATCTATATATGGCACTGTAAGCGTGTCACCGACGACGCGGCGCGCGGCGTCGCGTCGTGAACTTTTACGAACCACGTCGTCGCGTCGTCGTATCGTGTCACGGCTTGAAGTCGTGCTGTGTAAATATATGTCTCATTAACACGTATCGTGCCGTTGACACAGATGCCTGTGACAAAAAAAATGATAGTCCATTCCGTTGACACGCTCTGATTATTGTGTTGGTGTTCTTTCACAGCTGCTTCGTCGTGTTAATATTAAAAAATAATTATATAGCAGACATTCAGGTATGGTATTCTTGGAATTTCTCTGCGCGATCGCATTAGAAATGAGGCTAGCCGCAGCAGAACCAAGGTAACCGATATAGCCCTCCGAATCGCTAAACTTAAGTGGCAGTGGGCGGGGCAGATTGCATGTAGAACCGATGGCCGTTGGGGCGGAAAGGTTCTCGAGTGGCGACCACTTACTGGAAGGCGCAGCGTGGGTAGGCCCCCCCACAAGGACTAATGACCTGGTAAAGGTCGCGGGAATCCGCTGGATGCGGGTGGCGCAGGACCGGTCATTGTGGCACTCTTTGGGGGAGGCCTATGTCCAGCAGTGGACGTCTTTCGGCCGATATGATGATGATGATAGTATTCTTGTGGGGGGTTGGCCCACGCCGCGCCTGCCGGTGCGTGGTTGCCGCTGGAGAATCTTCCCCTCCCAACGGCCGGTGCGCTGATGACCTGGTCATGGCCTCCCACCTCGAACAACGTATAATTATTACAAAAAAGAACTCATAGATGGCGACACAGGTACCGAGCGAAACATTTAAAACAGTAATCATCATCTTAATAAATTCAACGAACCTTAATTATATCGCAAACATCCTTCCGTACATAAAATAAAGGTAAATTGTATAAGTTTAGTAAATGCAATAAAATTGGTACTCAATCCATGTAACTCGTACTATACGTGTGAGTTAAGTAAGTTTGCTAAGTTTGCTACACGTATTATTGGGTACTGTCACTAGATGGCGCCATCACTGGTCGCGAAAGTTCTATGGAACCACAGGCTCCAAGCGTTTGGTTATGTATACCTAATTTTGTGTTATGTGTAATATTGTCTCGAAAATACTACTTTTATATAAAAAAAATCAAAAATACTCTATTCGTTGCCCGGGAAGTCAATGCCTTCTGGTGATATCTCAATGTATTACTAAAACTATCAGGTAGGCTGACAGCGTCATAGCCGTGGTAGCTCGGATACTGCATCTACTGGTGTAGCTACGGGACTAAAATTGTATACAGAATTGCCTACATTAGGACGGTACGCTTTTGCTCTATGAGATTGGGTATCTGTACTTGTATTCTTTAATCTGTGACCTGGTAAAGGTCACGGAAGACCACTGGATGTGGGTGACGCAGAACAGGTAATTCTGGCTCTCTTTGGGGAAGATTGTCTTTAGGCTGACATGATGATGATGATCAATGAATCAAACAAAAACTAGGCCTGTACCTGCTACTTTGTTTAAAATCGGCTCCCTCGATGCCTACGAGGTACTAATAGGGTATTTGAGAACAGTGAAAATAAATTGATTTCTCATTAGCAACAGATGAAAATTACGTAAAGACTCGGAAAGTATCAATATTTCATTTATGTTTGTTATTGTATGATTTTTAAATTAATAAAAACTCACAATAAGGACGTTATTTGACTGTGACGTCACATGCAAGTAAACCCTACTTTCATACTAACGGAGCGTTTTTGACGTTTCATAAAAAGAAGCTGATTTGATTTTAGTCAAATACCGTATTGATGAGTGGCTCGAGAGAAGGTCCCCTGTTGTGTGACTGCGCCGCATTGTCGCGCAGTCACACAACAGAGGACCTTCTGCAGGTACCTTAACTACTTACTATAATTTATTCCGTGATAAAACTGAGAACGTGTTTGTGTTGAGGTAAAAATCCCAATTTTTGACACCTTTATTTCGTTCAAACCCTGCGGTTCACCTTTATTGTATTCCGACAGGTGGACGCATTTCGCGGCAAAATTTATCAGCCAGCATGGCTTTCACAGGACAGCCCGCGAGCTATGTCGCAGCGACATAGCCTATCCGTCTCTTTCTAATCGTTCTAATTAGAAAAGGACCGATAGTCTATCTCGCCGCGACACAACATGCTGGACGGCGCCATTTTGTACGAATTTTGTCTTCATCAGCCTAGCAGAATAGGGTCGTAGACATTAAATAAAATAATCAATAATGTCATATTTTCTCGAAAAAGGATAAAAAATGTGATCAAATGGAGAAAAAAACAACGCAAAAGGTTAAATAATAACGAAGTTATGTGTCCAAAGTTTTAAGCAGGGGTATGTTCTATCCCTTTTTCGCAAAACGCAACTTCATATGAAACGATGACGGTGGAAGAATGTGACGTCACAGAAGATGGCAACGTGCCGCATCTCGTCGTAGTCGGTGCCGCCGTCGACGCGGCCCCCCGGCATGCAGCATCCTGTAATGTGACGTCACACACCGTTTGCGTTTTCTCTCTCTAACAAGCAATATTAAAACGGTTGTAGCTTCCTAATTCTTTGAGATATCTGAATGGGATTTTCGTTACTAGGCATATTTTTTTGCCTTCTTTCTTTTGGAGTAATAATAATTTTCGAGTCTACACCCGTATTCGGCAACAGAATTCAGCCTGTACATGGCATGCCTTAAAGTAGACCTATACCTAAAAGTGGAGTGGATGCTAAGGTTGACGATGATACTTTTACAGGAAAAAATCGAAGACGCAACAATCCTCTCCCTCATCAGGAAGCTGCCGTTCAACGTGGCCAACTACTCCCAGAGCCTGCTCGAAGACCTGGAAGTCTTCACCAAGCTGGGCCTGGACTTCTCTAGGGAGATCAGACACGCCGCCATCTTGAGTTTCGCGACTCTTGCGCATAAGACGCGGCGAGCGTTGGAACAAGAGAAGCAGGACTTGTTTGACAATATTGTGGTGAAGTACTTCAGAATGTATAGCGGTGAGTAGGATCATACTGTTTTACTAGATTTTTTTGGTGAGGTATGGCACAGCGAAATGTCATCCCACTCGAATTTGGAGCAGCCCAACTGAGCAAGTACCTCGGCCTTGCAGAAGATCATAGCCATAATAACACTACTACTTGCTCTGTAGGAGTGTTGTGTTCCTGGAGGCGAGCAAGGTCGCCAGAGCTCGCGAGGATGCGTTGTGTTGAGAGCGAGGGAATTTGTTCCTTCAGCTGTCAACACGGCGAATCCTCAAACATATCAAGGGTCGGCAAAGCCCATGTTACTGCTTTGGGGTTGCATTGCGTCTATAGGCTTCGGTGTCCGCTTACCATCAGGCGGGCCGTACGCTTGTTTGCCACCGTCGTTGTATAAAAAATAAGAGGCGGGTTGTGTCGGCTATACAACCGTTAATTAAGTTTAAGTGGATACTTCTTTGTTGGATATGGAACCCTAATAAAAAAAACCGGCAGAGACAAATGGTCCATCACTCAACAAACTGCACCCTTGGAAGCTCTGGTGAGCTTGCAACGCACCAACACCTTTTACCTACTGAGCACGCAGCAGTATTAAATGTGACTGCGTATTTCTCTAAGCAGTACGCTGAATTGACAGTAGAACGGTCACTGTTACCATAGAACCGACAAACCGTTGACCGTTGCAGCAGACGATGTTATAGAGTAGAAACAGCGTTTAGACCAGCGTAGTGTAGGACGTCCTGACAATCCTACTCCAGCCTGCAGACCTGTTAGGTTGTTAAGAGAGTTGCTGGCAGAGACAGGGAAAGCCCAGATTAAAATTTTACATTCACGCCTTTATTCCCAAAAGGGTTAGGCAGAGCACATGGAACTTATGTTCCAGTGCCGCTTTTAGCATAAATGTGGGAATAAAAGATCGACAAAATGTGATATCGTAGTGATAAGTCGCTAGCCCATCGCCCATAACACTCTTCAAGCCTGCTCCTTAGTCGACTTTTACAACACCCGAGGGGAGAAATGGGTTGGTGAAATTCTAACCCCCACGGCACACCACATTCTAATTTGATGGCGCAAAAAATATGCCTTACGTATCATGATTGGCCTTATCACTCAATAAGTGACAAGATAGAGCGTCCGTCTCGTTCTATCGAACGGTGACAGCTAGTGACGAGCGCTCTATCTTGTCACTTATCGTGTGATAAGGCCGACCATGATACGGGGTCAGGAGTGGTCAGACTGATGATCATTTCTGTACCTTTCCAGTCCGCCTGCTTCAAGTATGAGCAAGATCTCATTCCGCTCCTTAACTCTCTATTGCAGCGGTCTTCTGTATTTTTTTTGGCTATAAAAGTCTGACAGTGATTGGGCCTAGTCGTACCTGGTTCAGTAATTGCCTATTCACTTTTGTTTTGAAAGCACCTGATCGTAATTCTCAGGAAATACAGATGACGGGTGCGAATTATATTCCTTAGCAGTACGGATTAAGAAAGACAAGGCAAATGGCTTCGTGTGAATAAATGGCAAGTTGACAACATAAGGATGCATTCGCTTCCCATGTCTGACACGACACACTAGTTTTACGAAAGCGACTGCCATCTGACCTTCCAACACAGAGGGAAAACTAGACCTTATTGGGATTAGACCGGTTTCCGTTGCGAATAAATGGTGGTAGGTAAACAATTTTCTAATCAAATTTGCACAAAACGTAAAGTACCACAGGTACATAACACAGTATAAAAATAGCTATCATTTTGTACAAAGGCAAACTATCCCTTTGAGGAATTTAAGGGACTGCATCCACTCCCCACGCCGACGGTCGGTCAAGGAAATAGCGAAGGTGTCATTGGTTTTAACAGCTTACTAAACTCACAGATTGTCCACAATACATCGACCGCATGGTGTGGCTGCAAGGACTGTGCAACTTGGGCTACTCAGCGGACTCGTACACTCGGACGGTGTCCGCATCGAAGAGGAGCGCCCGGCACGAAAGACTGTGGGCCGCGCTGGCAGACGGCAGCTCTCGCCCGCCACCGTACGGGTACAACAGGGGCCGCAACGACTATTCCGTGAGTACGACCACTAAATATTTAAATCAGTTCCTTCTTACAACGCCTTCAGTAAGTCGATAACTATTTGGTATAAATTGTGTTCCCGGAATGACAAAAAGAGCGAAAATTTGACATTATTAGGATCAGGTTCTGCACGCCACAGTGCCAGAAGACCACTTAAAGATGTAACTGCGTGCATCGCGGCCGATCGCAGCCGCGCGCGATTGAGTCAGTGTATGAAAAAGCCACACGCGCAGACTTCGGAAACGGCGCCATTCATTTTCATACAGTAACTATTGTCGCATCAGCCGCGCGCGACTGACTGAGACTGGTAGCGGAAGGTCAGCTGGCACTGCTGGCAGTCCTTTCGTAAAACTAGTGCCTACGCCAAATCTTGGGATAAGGTACCAAAGCGGATCTCGGACTGTTCTAGCCTCCTCAGGCCCATGGCTCCAAACTTTCTTATAACGACTCCTATAAAAAGGAAAGTCAGGGATCAAAAATTATTAGGCACTTGCTTTTATAAAAGCAAAGTAACGGCCACCTGACCTTGAAACCTTTAAGGTAGGTAGGTTAAGAAGGGTGAAGAGACATTTTCAGGCAGACCTTCTCAGGTGAGCGGGTGACTAGACTGTCAGAAATTCTCAAGCCGTACGAAATCCTCGGCTTTAACTTTTGAAGCCATACGCAACAACCAGGATCAACGGTTTTTACGAAGCCCGAGGTGCGCTTGAATTCGCAATCCCAAGAATTAGCGTAGACACTAGTTTTAGTGAGGCGATTGCCAACAAACCTTCCAGCGTCGACTTGAAACTAGACCTTATCAGATAGGGTTTTTGCAATTGAGCAGCTTAGCTGCCAGAAGTTTTTAAGTCACCTGAAGGCCTCTCTCGATCTAGATCAGGTCATAATGACACATCAACCTGGATGAAGAAGCCCTTATTTTCGATGTAATGCCTCCTCTCAAATGGCGTTATGCCAATATTTCGCTTCGACCCGTATTTTAGATTTAAATACCATATCTTGATTCCAGGTCCTACAATCATCCCTACCAATAATAATGGATGACACCGAGCACATACAACTTCGAATCGCGGCATTACACGCGCTTCTCCGCTCAGAAATACGAGCCAGCGACTTCATATACATACACAACTACATCAAGAACTCGAATAATAATCAGCTGAAGCGTTTCTGGTATACCACGGTGAAGAGTCTGGAGAAATGTAAGCTGTACAACGATTATAAAGCCGCGTGAGTATTTTTTAATGATATTTTGGATTTGAGCAAAAATGTAAGAAAAGGACTATGTAGGTAGGTATACTACTATCAAGTGCTCGTTGCTGGGCCGTAAGATGTGAGAACTGGACGCCTCTGATGCGCTTTCTGCCATCATGGCAGATAAGTGCAAACTGTTAACTCTTATGGTAATGGTACTCTAGGTTAGGTTTTCACAACGAGTCGTGGAAGTGTGCGCAAGCGTTCCCGTGGGCCAAAGGCAGCGCGCAGAACACCGTGGGGTTTTAGACGGTAGTTCGGGCGGTTCCCGGCCTTCCAGGGAGTCCGTCATACCCGTCCCGGTTCCCCAGCCAGGCGGGATGCGTCAAATAAATTTCCCCACAAAACAAAAAAAAAAAGATTTTTGCAACGAGCGCGCAAAACATAAGTGATGCTAAGATTGCTAAGTGAGGTCTTAAGAGGAATGCCTACCTGCGATTTTCCCTTACAAACGCTCTCGACTGTTTCCTCTCTGGTTTTTGAACATAGAGCAATGAATTTTTCAAATAAGATCAATATCATCAATATCTATGCCGCTATGTTTTGCTTTTTTGGATATTTTCATTTTAAAGAAACTTACAGCGCCTTGAAAATCACAAAAACGGCTTACTTGAATTGGCTGCCAAAAAGGCGCATTATACAAGTATGACAACAAATATCAAAAAAATCAAATATAACGGCGTAGATTATTTCTTCTTCTTGCAGTACCCAAAATTTTAAAATGATTGGTTGCGTTTTGGAGGAGGAAACAGTCGAGAGCGAAACATCGATTTTTGAGTTTTTTGCGTGGGATTTTTAGTCCGAGCTGCAGTTGTCCTTATCGCACGAATTGGAGGCGGAATCAACAGCAGCGCGTCAGAAACATTGCGTCAAAAATTCGAGATTTAAAAAGTTGCTCAGCTAGGCATTGCTCTTAACTCTCGGGGATACGCTGCTTTAAACTATTCAGCCGCCTACGTAACCAACGCTACGTACCTAAATAGTTACGTGTAAAGATTGAAACGTCTTGCTACGAATTTTGTTGTTTTTTTTTCTTTCTACGCAACCAGTTGCTTGCCCTTCGGGCATCTGAACTTCTGAAGCTACCTAACGAACCTAACCGAGTGTTTTGCGATCGTAACAGGTTCCCAACAAGGAAGAAGATTTCTTCGGTCGCAACTAGTTATGTACAAAAAATAAAAATTCTTCGATCGTAACTGGTTACGAACTTGCGGTTTCGGAAGAGTAATAAACAATATGGGTGTAGACACTAAATGAAATAATCAATAATGATGTATTTTCTTGAAAGAGGATTATTAATGTAGCCAAATGGAGAAAAAAACAACGCAAGAAGTTAAATAATCACAAAGTTATAAGTGTCCAAAGTTTTAAAAAGAGGTATACATATTCTGTCACATTTCCGCAAAACGCACCTTCATATGAAACGATTCTCATTCACTATGACGCTCGCAGACCGTGACGTCACAATCTGCGAGCGTTTTCTCTCTCTAACAAGCAATATTAAAACGGTTGTAGCTTCGTAATTCTTAGAGATATCTGAATGGGATTTACGTCACTAGGCATATTTTTTTGCCTTCTTTCTTAGTAATATTTTTGAGTCTGCACCCCTATTGAAATGTGAGGGAGACGTAAAAGATATGAACCAAATTGTGGCCGTTTCAGGTCATACTACGTGCCTTTCGTCGCGAGTCAGGTGACGAACCCTGACTCAACCTACTGGGCGACCAACAACTACATTGTCAACACGAAGGACGACGAGGTGGCTGCAGCTTTACAGGTAACTGTCAAACTACAATGTTTGTTACAGAAGTCTAGCACAAAAAAAAAATTGATGGACTCCTGATAGAGGATATGCACGATGGAAAATTAACCTTACTAAATTAAGAATTATCAGAAGACTAATACATTCCTGACGTCTAATGTCATTTATAATTTAGTCGTATTAAATCCACGTTATCCACGTTAATCACCTGACCCCGATCACCCAGGGGAATTAGCGGCAATTATTTTATATACCTACCGCTAAAGGTAGCCTAATGGTTCAGGCATGCGGCTGTCAAGCGGCGGTCGTGGGTTCGAATCCCGGCTCGTACCAATGCGTATATGTTAATTTGTTACCGTTAGCTTTTCGGTGAAGGAAAAACATCGTGAGAAAACCTGCATACAACTGCGAAAAAAATTCGAAGGTGTATGTGAAGTACCCAACCCGCACTGGGCCAGCGTGGGGAGTACTGCCCGTTCCCTCTTATCCATGAGCGGAGGCCTGTGCCCAGCAGTGGGACGTATATAGGCTGATTTATTATTATCATTATTTTATATTCAACTAGGAAATAAATATAATGTTCGGTTATGGCGCTTCGCCGGACGCTACCGCGTCACGCTCGCTTCGCTCGCTTGGCTACCGCGCTGTAGGGTCGCAGTTCAAGCTAACCGTTATTTTCCCCTGGGAGATCAGGCTAGGGGATTTACGTGGATAACAGTGTTATATCGGTGACGTCACGGTGACCTCATTTTCAGTACGATATTTTGACAGGTGGTGACAAACAAGCTAACGTATGCCCTGTGTAAGTCCCTCTATTTTATTTTTCCATTACGGATGGACTGGATTGGCAATCCAGAGACGTCGTTAATTTTTAATTGTTTCAAAAATTGTAATTGAATTGAGGTGTTTTCCACGTTACATAAAATTGGAATCAAAAATATTCAAGAAGGTCGACTGTCAAAATGTGCCCTTATTGGTAAAGTGCCCGAAGTCCTTCAAATAGGATATGGTATGTATAGGATATAGGGTTAGGGCGTGAATTGGATATAGCTACGTAGTCAAGTGGTTAAAGGCATGCGGCTGTCAAGCGGCGGTCTTAGGTTCGAATGCGATTTTTTACTAACAACTATGGACATGTTCTGAAATAAATTATTGGAATTGAATTTGAATCCCGGGTCGTACATACCAATGAGTTTTTCGGAATTTATGTACTGAACATTTACCGTTAGATTTTTGCTGAAGGAAAACATCGTTAAGAAACCGGTCTAATCCCAATAGGTCTAGTTTTCCCTCTGGATTGGAAGATCAGATGGCAGTCGCTTTCGTAAAACTAGGGCCTATGCCAAATCTTGGGGAGTCAAAGCGGAGCCCGGGCTCCTTTAGGGTACAACCGGGATTAACGGTAGGAAGATAAGGGCGTGAATTGGATACAATAGTCGACAACAACTAACTTTTTAGGGTTCCGTAGTCCACGGATAATCTCAGTAACCGTTAGCACTAGAAAGCTGAAATTTGGTACTAATATGTATATCAATCACGCCGACAAAGTGGTAAAATAAACGTGTTTTTTTTTTATTAGGGTACCTCCCCTCTACGCAACGTGGGGAGTGTTTTTTTTTTCATGTCAACCCTAACGTGTGATATTATGTTGTTGGATAGGTATTTAAAAATGAATAGGGGTTTGCTCAGAATCATTTTTTGATAATGTTAATATTTTTGGAGATAATCGCTCCAGAAGTAAAAAAAAATGTCCCCCTCGTCTCTAACTTTTAAAAATATGAAAAAAATGTCAAAAGTAGAACTTTAGAAAAACTTTCTAGAAAAATTATTTTAACTTGATAGGTTGAATAGTTTTTGAAAAAAAATACAAATTAATTTTTGGACGAAAAACTACGGAACCCTACATTGAGCGTGGCCCGACACGCTCTTGGCCGGTTTTTTAACTTCTTAATTCTAACGTTATTTAGCGGACTTTTCTGCTTAGTAAACATTCATCATCAATTTATATTTTTTTGTTTCTTGAACAGCTTTGAATGTTAATTTTCCTATACATATCCTATTGCCTATGTGAAACTTTCTCGTTAGTCCAGTCAATGAACTGACAACTTGTATGGGAAAAATGACAATTTCGGAAATAATTTATAATAGCTTATTTTTTTATGTGTAACGGATATATTATCCATTAAATAGTTACCCAGCGACAAAATCCGACAAAAAGCTTCTGGAAAGTCAGATAAAATATTAATAAATATTTTTGTCTTTATTTTGGTTCATTTACATTTGCTCTATACTATTCGAGATAAATCTTACAAAAAAAGACAATGCATGCTTCATTTAAATGTACATAATTACTTCCGGGTGAAAAGTTTGACGGATTTTTGAATAAATCATCTTAGAATAACATTTTAAAATGAAATCAACAAAAAAATCGCTATTATAAATTAATGTTTTTCAAAACCGTATTTTGCCTGGAGTACGTGTTACACGGGAGCATCCACAAAACTCTAAAGGTGGTTTTCCACCGGATGAGCGCGGATTGAATTGATTTTTTATTTGCACGCTAAATTGAAACGTATTGCCGTACTATTAGAATGCACATTACACTGAAGAAATTTTCCCGCGATGTCAAGCGCTTGAAAATAATCTTCAGTGTGATTTGCACTCTAACAGTACAGCAGTACGGTTCAATTTAGCGTGCAAATAAAAAATCAATTCAATCCGCGCTCATCCGGTGGAAAACCACCTTAAAAACTCGACCTGACTGGAAGCCTCGTAGCAATTTAATACTGGGATAGGCGCATTTCTTTGTTCAAAACGTAACAAGAATCCACGTTATTCTGAATTCCTCTTTTTATTCATTGTTTCCACGTTTCTTTGATAGGTTCGTATGTAATTGTTTTTCAGCGAGGTAGTTGCGTACCTTTTATCTATTCAGGGAGCGAAGGTGAATTTGGGTGAATTAACTTTATAATAAAATACCAGAAGACATAAAAGCAGAGGAAAAATATCATGTATCCTACTAATATTATAAATGCGAAAGTTTAGATGTTTGTTACTCAATCACGCTTAAACGGCTTAACCGATTTGGATGAAATTTTGCACGAAGATAGTTTATAGCCGGGATTAAAATATAGAATAGTTTTTATCCCGGGTCCACGCGGACGAAGTCGCGGGCGGAAGCTAGTTCTGTAATAAACTAAAAAGTTCCTTATCAGAAAAGCATACTACTAAATCCAGGAGTTTATGACTGAAACTGCATGACATTTTGTAGTGAGTCTATCAAATCTTTGACATTTTAAATTTTATTTATAGTTACAATGAATTTGACATTTTTAGTTATACTCAACAAGCTCCGAAATAAATAAATGTATTCAATAATAATAATATGAGTAAGCGTCAGATTCGATTATTCTTTACTAATACTAATCTAATTGTAAATTTTGTTAAATGACGTTTGGATAAATGCTTAATTTGTGAATCATATTATTTGGTGAAATGAACAAAAGTCAATTGACATTTTATGATTTAACCCATAATTTACCAAGTTTAGTGTTTGCTAATAATAGGGAATATTCATGACATTTTTTTATTTTTTTTATCTATTCTATAAGTAATTATATAACCGGAAAAAAATATAACACTTTCACAATATTATTAAATAAGCTAAAAAAAAATAATTAAAATTACTATCATTTTCGGACGATCAAAACGCCACCATTTTGGCGCGCTCATTTGTGACGTCACCGTGCAGCTTAGTGCACGGCGGTTCTTAAACAAATTAACAACAAAGTGTTTGATTCACACTTTTAATAAATGTGAGTGATTAAAGCTTATAAGATCAACTTATTGTAATGGAAGAGCACACAAAAGCTTATTATAAATATTGTATTGTCCCTATGTGTGAAAATCACATTAAAACTGCAAATATTTTCATATGCCCAAAGGTGCAAATATAAGGATAAAGTGGTGTAAGGCGATGAGGAGAGATAATGTATCGTGCTTGAGTAGTTTATATTGTTGTGAAGATCATTTCGACGTGAGTATTAAATATGTATGTACCTAAAATCTTTTTTATTACGACTCGCGAACAATATAGGTAAACAATAACCTAACCTCAAAATTGTATTATATACTTATTCATAAAACTATTCTGATTCCCAATTTTTTTAGTTATTAATGTTACAAATATTATGATTTTTGTTGATCAACAGCTGACTACGAGTGTTGATTTTGATCAAGTAACGTTTTAGCTAAGTTTCTTTGTTTGCACTGTTGATCGAAGAAAGTTGAAAGAATTTAAACCTTTTTACTGAGTGACCTACACAAATTTGTTTTATTTATAAGCCTTGACGAAAACAACCTAGTTTGTTAAAGTTCATAAAGATGTTCTCAACATTTAACATTCCTAATAGGTACCTACATATCTTTGATTATATAATACTAGCTTCTGCCCGCGACTCCGTCCGCGTGGAACTCGTTTATACTATCTCTATACCAAATTTCATCCAAATCGGTTCAGCAGTTTAAGCGTGAAGAGGTAACAACAGACAGACAGACACACTTTCGCATTTATAATTTATTATTAAGTAAGTATATATAAAATATATAGTATAACTAGCTTCTGCCCGCGACTCCGTCCGCGTGGAACTCGTTTATATCGTAGCTCCCCCCATATCCCCCAAAGGGATGAAGTGGGGGTGAAAGTTTGTATGGAGCTACGATATAAATGAGTTCCACGCGGACGGAGTCGCGGGCAGAAGTTAGTATATATAATATATAAAGTTATAGTATTGTAAAATAGTATATAGTGTGGATAAATATCTACTAGTATTTTATTCCACTTATTTAACAAAGACACCTATTTGAAGTAGTTTAAAAGTCTAGCTATTTGAATCGCCAAAATAGGTTATAATTATTTAATTGACCAATCTCACGAGTATAAAAACAAGGAATATGAAAATTTATTGAATAAGTATCTGTAACTTATTTACCTTGCAGCTTTTACTCCTCTTAGTTCAGCGGACGTAAAGTCACAAATATTTGCGAAGTATGTATTAAATTTAGTCATCATGAACACATCAATTTTAGGCAGATTATCCGACTGTGCCTTGACAAAACCGCCTTCAGTCATTGTGGCGAGTCTTTTTTCACTTAATAATTACCAAAAAACACTGATTATTTATCATAAACAGCGACCAAACAATGCGAATAACTTTCAATAATCATACTAACGACCTGCACGGTGACGTCACGTTTCGCTCCGCCAATAGCGTTGCGTTTTGGAAATTTGCGAGGGAATTTGAAAAATAGTACTTTTAAACAATTTATTTTATCAATAGAAACATGATAATTTGAAAAAATAATCATGTGTGTATATTTATTAAGCAATATAGATTACACGTGATTTTTTTTGTCCATTTCTAAATCACATGCATATTCCCTATTGTTCATTTGCTAAGTGAGTTTTTGTAAGATGATACTTTTGCCAAATGTCTCGTAATTGCCAAATGATCATTAGGTTGTTTGTCAAATAAACTTTTACTCTCCGTCTCGGCCTGCCACGTCGCGTAGGACAGAATAACAACAAGAAATAGTTGATTGATCCATTAGACAGCTGTCAATATCATAGAACTTTTGTGTAACAACAAAAACATAAGGACCCTTCTAAAAAGTGTTGTACCTATTTTAATTTTAACGTGGTTTCTTTCAAACTTTCAGTCTGACAGCAGGAATAAAATAAAAATTAGGCAAACGACCCACTGCTTGACACTGATCTATTACTTGACATCTACCAATACACAATAACAATAGAGTAGTTCTAGCTGTACACAAAAATATGCTGCAAATGCTGTTAACCCTTTATTTGATTATGTATATCCCAATATACACATTTCTTCATGCTCTTTTTGCATTTTTTGCGCAGACTATTTTTTTTTGCTCTACAAGCCGCAAACGAGGCTTGAACTCACGATTTTTTTTTGCTTGCCAAATAAAGGGTTAAAAGCATGAAAATCGGAGCGATTGATCTTTAGGATACTTTTTAGCCAAGATGTAGAATTTGTAGAGCGTGGCTGGTAGTGGTAGAGTTACGCCGTGTGGAGTAGGAAGCTTGGCGCCAATTGCGATCTGATATCTTTTTCACGCTGAAAGCTGTATGAGCTATGAAGTCTTGCCATCACTTATAATGTTTTTGGTGGGATCAAATTGACGCGTAGCACGAAAAAAGAAATAAAAAAGGAGAGGAGTTATAACGACATCTTTTTTAGTTAGGGAAAAAATATTTTTTGTTCTGAAACCTATCGTGTACTGTGTGTGGTATCTTATGAAAGGGCCTACTAAACCGATTCTAAAAATATATCACATCATTATATTTCAGTCATTTGTTTTAATCAAAATAAAAATCATTTTGAAAACATACCAAGTTTGATGGGCTCCTCCATATATGATACGGTTGAATAATTATTTGTAAAATATACCTAAAATGATATGTAATAGCCTCATATCCAACCCTAAGAAATCAATTTTAAAAATATTCACATTTAGTATTTTTTTATAATTTTTAAACGGTGTTTATATAATGAAATGCTGTTCCAATCGAATACCTGGCGAAATATTTTTTCACCCCCTCTCCAATTTCCGCTCCAGTACGAGTTGACTCTGTTTAGGTTGCACAGGGCGGTCCCGCAACGCATCAGGAGCCACGAACTGTCTGCACATTGCTGCTGTGTGCGCATTTGTTTTACCTCGACCGGTTGCCTCTTAGACACTGAAACTACGGGTCAATGCTCTGATTATATTTAATTTATAACATTGTGTTTTCAATTTATTATTCGCGTTATATATATTTTTCGACATAAGATTGTTTTTCTAGAAACATTCTAGACTAGTTATTTCAATACAATTTTTACTTCATACAGAGTGTACCGAAAATGGGGTGTGAAAGGATCAAGGGCATAACAGGTATTGTGTTCTGATAAGAAAAAATCTAATATAATTTTGTTTTGACGCGATTTTTTTTTACATTTGTATCAGATCGCCATCGGCCAACGCTCCATACAAATGTAAAAAAAAATGCGTCTAAAAAAATTTTATTTACTTTTTTCTTATCAGAACACGATACCTGTTATGCCCTATGATTGGTTCACACCCCTTTTTTGATACACTGTATAATTTTAATTTTTTATGTTTAATAAATTGCTCTAAGAAATTAGCTTAAGATTATGTTTCTAACTGACGTTTTGAGTGCTTGGTACTGATGACTGATTACTTGAATAAAGATTATTTTAAGTTTAAGTTTATAAGGTCTAGGCGCTAAGCAAGCCACCTGTAAGTGCGTATGTCTAAGGAGGCATTAAGGTGTCTAACATTTGGACACTAATATATATTATTGATGTCCTGTTTTTGTACAGTTCCTGAGCATTGGGGATCCGTCGAACGCGCTGCCAGCATTTGCAGCTGTCAAGCTGTCTACAGGAGGTCGACGACCTCACCACGTAGCGGTGAGTAGGCTTATCCATTACCTAAGCTGCTTTCTTAGTGACGACCTCTATAGCCTAGTTTCTAGACTTGGAAGCAGTGGCGGAGCGCAATGTTCGGTAGCGTGTTGCGATTCCAAAAATGCATTTGTTTATTTGTTTTTATTTTGGATTCGTTTTTGTTTACATTTAAATGTTTGTTTTTGTTTACATTACTTACAGTCTTTGTTTTTGTTGACATTCCTTGTGTATGACATCAAACACGTAAAAGCTGTCACCTGCGTGTCAAAAAAACATACACAAAACATTTGTTCTCGCAGGGGAATGTTGTCATACACAAGTATGTTGTCATACACATGTATGACGTGGGAGGGTTTATTTAATTTTCAACAGCTGCGCGCACAGTTGTGTTTTGATATATGATGATGTTATGTTATTAACAAATGTTTTGTGTATGTTTTTTTGACACGCAGGTGACAACTTTTACGTTTTTGATGTCATACACAAGCAATGTCAACAAAAAAAAAGACTGTAATGTAAACTATAACAAAAATATCAATGTAAACAAAAATAAACAAAAAATAAAAAACATAAACAAATGCATATTTGGAATCGCAATGCGCTACCGAATATGCCCTTTCTCGGTTCACACCCCATTTTTAATACATCGTATATATTATGCTCTAAACTCTTTCATAACTTTTTATCGCTCCGGATTGCCCATCGAAATTATCACGTGCCGCTACTGCTTGATAGTGCCCCTGTCTACGAAGTTGGAGATCCCGGGTTCGAATCCCGGTAAGAGATTTATTTGTTTATTTTTTTTTTGAACAGCTAAAAGAATTTATTCAGGAAAAACAAACACAAAAAAGAATTAAACTGAACCACTACATACCATCAAGATCCACAGCGCAGGTTTCGTCATTCCACAGATAATGCATCCGCCACAGGTTTCGTCAGTAAAATATAAATACAACACACAATCCGCAACACGCATCGTCAACTAAAACTATAATACATATACATACACACCACCTAGATCCAACCCTATCGTCCTGCGAGATACGTTCCTGGCGCAAACGTCCCAAAAATACTCGCCGCATTGCCGCGTTGGACAGCCAAAGAAATACGTTACACCAGGTACGCACCAGATCTTGGGTCACAACCCCTATCTCGCAAACGTTTCCCCAAGGCCTGTATAAAACGTTTCGCTTCGACACACCAAGGACCCGCCGTTTCGACAGCAAGAGGGACGAAGTCATAGACCGGTTCCAAGTTTGAATATTTGGCGTGCTTGTGCCTTGCTGCATTTTCTGCAGCACCGCCCGCCACCCGCGTTGTTTGGGCAAGATGCGACACCGCGAAGGTGCTAACACAAGTCGCATCCCATAACAAACTGCGCCCTTTCTCCCAAGGAACCAGTGTAAGTCCGTCTGGCCTCTTCCCATCCGTCCGACTCAAACCCTGGGGCTCCAAAACGCAGGGTACACTTGCCGACACCATAGCCCGACGAACAATATCATTGATGGTATGGTGCCGAGAGAACCTACCAGCGCTTCGTACACAACTTAGCCCATGATGCCCATTAGACTCCACCATCACCCCACAGACGCAAAGGTGTGGCTCACAAACTTTGCACCCAAGCCTCAAAGCAGCGCCAATCCGCAGAGAATCATCATCTAATAAGGTTCCCAAGTGCGATGAAGGCAATGCATGCAACCAAGCTCCTGATTCGGGCTCAAACGCAACCTTAAGACGAGCTAACTCCACCCCCGAAGCACCCTCTAGCAACTCGTTATAAGTTTGCCGACTCAAAATGTCATCCCACGATCTCTGCACCTCTAGTTTTTCAGGTCGCTCACCACTAGTACAACGAACTGACCACTCGGTTAAAGCATTTTCCACAAAAGGCACACGAACGCTGTCTATATCGCGAGACAAAATGCGCGCCACCAGCTTAAGAGACGCGTGTGACGAAGCAAGAAAACCCACAAGCCCTATGTCCTGCATGCACCGAACACCTAGCCCACCATGCCGTATGGGAAGACTAGCCTGACGCCAGTGGGACTCTTCCAAACTCACATTAAGGATGGTTTCTAGTCCATTGCGAAGTACATCGTCGAAACCCTGGATTACCCGCGGAAACATCCATATTGGCGCAGTTCTCAAAGTGTACATCACGCGTGGGATTGAAAAACAATTACGTAACAACACAAGAGACACGTGTGCCGAGAGATGCCGCAGATGATCCATGGACCTGGACATAGCTGTTGCCTTATTCTGTATAACTTCATTAACCCATTTTAATTTGTTTATTTATTGTGAGCACGAATATTTTTGTTCCTGAGTCATGGATGTTTAACTATGTATTTCTCTATAAGTATGTATATCGTCGTCCAGTACCTATAGTACCTACAAGTTTTGCCTAGTTCGGGAGTAGGTAGGTCGATTTGTGTAAAAAGTCCTCAAGTATTATTTATTGATTTAATCGGCATCGTATCTGATGGCATCTCTGTCACTCGCGTCTCGGTCTGCGTAAGAGATATATCTCACGAGAAATTTCGTTTCATTGAATTTCTGTTACTCAAAAACGTTAACTTTTTAGGTACAGCTAAAAGGTTTCTGTAGAATTGATTTAGGTTAAGTTTGTGTTAAAATTCTGCGAAACATAAATTCGATGGAACAATTGTCGGTAAAACAAGGTACAACCAGATATAGCCTATGTGATGTCATGATGTATATTCCTGTTGTTGTTCAAAAATAAATGTATTCTAACATTAAATGTTTTATTAAGCAGAAACGTCCGCTAACGAAATTTCAAATTTCGATCATAGTGGAAAATTCAAAAATTCAGAATAAAAAATAATAATAAATATAATAAAAAAAAATATAAAAAATAATAATAATAATGTGTCGTCTCTGTGTGCGTCCCATGACACGGGCAGGGACAGCATCCGCTCGGTGTACTCCTTGCATTTCATTAAATTGTCAAAAGGGCCTCTACGTGTTGGCTCAGTTGGTACTTTGTAAGTACCTAGCTCCACGCACGCCTCCCAAAGGTCCGGGACATCATTGTCCCGTGAGCGGGAAAGACATAATAAGGTAATTATTATAATTGGAAATTTTCAATTTTCCACTATGATCGATATTTGAAATGTATTCTATTCTATTCTATTCTATATTCCCGAACTTCGGAACCCGGTGTTTATACTTACATATACAGGATGATTCAGGAGACGTGAGCAGGATCAACCCTACACATACAGTTAATGTTAATGGATCGTTTACCATCGTAATTAAGTTAAACGCCCAGTTTTTTTTTACATTTTGTGTAAAAGTTTCATTCACAATAAATCATGGTCACCCTACACAACTAAAAAAAAATTAACGTTAATCTTACCAATGCTGGTACGACTGAGTAGCTTATAAACTATTGAATCCGTAGGGTTGATCCTGCTCATGTCTCCTGAATTACCCTGTATATTCAAACATACATAGATTCACGCCTTAAATCCCAAAACGCGTAGGCAGAGCACATGAAACATCTTCCAGTGGCACTTCTACCTTTTAATTTTCATGTTTATTCTACCCTAAAAGGCTGCTACAATGCTGATACAGTTTCTTTTCGACAGATCTATGTAATAGCAGAAGGCGTGACGACCAACATGCTTAATAAAATACACAACATCAATGAGAAAGAACTGAAGATCGAGAAACTGGTTGAGGTTCTCAGGTCCTTTAAAGTGCCTGCTACACAGGCAGAAAAGGTAATTAATAGTAGGTACAATACTCAGAGGCCGGGAAGTAAGGGGTTGCAGGCCGAGTACATATACATAGATAGAGTCGGATAGTTATGACATGAGGCTAGCAACCCCTTTTCACGCCGAGGTATGTATAGTGCTTTTCAAAAACATGCAATGAAATAAATTAAAAAAACTCCAAGAAATCAAACTTTAATTTTCATGGCTGAACGCCGTGATCCTGTGCCATAAATAGTGGAATGGAAATTAAAAAAGACCATCTTGCAGGCCTTGGCCTCCAATTTTATCTCGTCTCGCTGCGCCCGAAACGTGACACTTCGAAGCCCATTATGAAGAACACATCGTCAATATTTCATTGCATGTTTGAGAAAAACTGTTTGGGGATCCGATCTGATACTCGCAAATTAAACCTTAAACACTGATAAAAATAGGTGTCTTTCATAACCTTTGGGAGTTGCGATCCCTAACCACCTGTTTCTATCATCAGACTAGTTTGGTCAAATTATTGCGTTGTCACATGATTTGTCGAATATAAACACAAATGAATAGCGTTTTTTGTTTTAAGCAAACTTATTGTCGCTTGCAGTATGTCACGAAGCGTAAAATTATCGGAAAATGTGCGAACTATCGCTCTATACGTATTATTATCTATTTATAAGCAACCAGCTGCCCGGCCCGGTTTCGCACGGATTACCCGTTTTCCCGTAGGAATGAAACATTTTCCCGCGGTAAAAAGTAGCCAATGTTCATCAGGGATAATGTCGGCTTCTAATGGTAAAAGAATTTTTCAAATCGGTCCAGTAGTTTCGGAGCCTATTCAATGGAAACAAACAAACAAACAATCAAATCGTTCCGCTTTATAATATTACTGTAGATTATTTTGATAATTTAATTAAATGTTTTTCTCAATAACCATAATGGCATTGCATCACGTAACTGCTAAGTTAGGACAGCCGTGTGTTTCGTATTATTTTAAATAATCTTGTGTTTAAAGGTCCACATTGATATCGTAGTCAAGATCCACGACAAGACGGTATACGCTACCCACGTGAACCAATCGAGGTTCGATTCCTGGAACGGAGAGGAAAGTAAGTCAAATGATTTTATTATGAAAAACATACACAGGTGTTATAAATGTACATGTCAGTAGAATTAATTTACATGAGGGCATGTTCCGCCATAGTTTGGCATGCAAAATATAAATTCTAATTTAAAACGTCATAATACTAATCTAATTACACCAATAATCTATTTATACAAATTATCAAAATATTCTTTCAAGTTATAAAACGGTCGAGTAATCAAGTAGGATTTTAATTTTCTAGAAAATTCACTAATATTATTGCATTGCTTTATGTCGTCATTTAACTTATTATAAACTATAACTATTATAAACAAAGATATTATTTACTCACTACAGATATCTACACTCTACACATGTAAATGTCTACAATTACCAATTCTACAGATTTATAATTTATCATATTTTCATGTCTGCTAATTTCAGTGTGTATAAGTTCTCTTTCTTATACAAACTCAAGAACATCAATGCTGATGAGAATATACTGACGGAGCAGTGGTTAAACATGATTGGAATTTAGAACAATTATTTATATTCTAAGGGGTCCAAAAATAACATCACTTTTACTTAATTACACACTATTCATTATAAGCACAGGACAATATTTTCTAAACCTCGTACGAAATCAAAAACTATTTTATCCCAGGGCAACTCTTAACAGCGCGATTCAGGATTCACTGCAGACAATACAGCGCCATCTAGCACCCAACTTATGTACTTATACGCTCATGAGAATTTAACAGTATGTGTTTTTACTATAATATGAATTTAATGAAAAACCTGTAGTGTAGGGAGCACCCACATAAAATAATTAACTACCAAAATTCACAATTACGAAGTCATTTAACTGTAACACAAAATAATGAATTATTTTGTTTCAGTATCGAAATCAATAGAAGATTTCCTCCGTTTCGGCAGCCACATCAACCAGCAGATAATTTACTATCCCTTCCAAATGGACGTCAGCATACCCACGGAATTAGGTTAGTTTGCATAATATTTCTATCAATAAGTACATAAAAATAAAAAGAAAATAAAAATCAACATTAATGCATTGATGGACAGTAGACGCCTATAGGCGTAATTCTATTGTTATTTCTATTGGGTCTAGAATAGTGTCCATCAAAGTGTTATCATCATAAATATCATCTTTCTCCTTGCCATCCTCAGCGCCAATTTCATCAATATCATTGCCTGCTTGAACAGTATCACCAACATCGTCATAGTTATCACGATGATAATAAAGTCAGCGACCTTGTTTTCCACATCACCATTATCATGATCATCATCAACTGAAGAGCTTTCGGTGTAGACCCCTTTTTAACCGACTTCAAAAAAAAGGAGGAGGTTTCAATTCGGTGGTTTTTTTTTTGTGTTGATGTTTGTAACCTCAGAACTCCGTCATTGATGAGCCGATTCGTAATTTTTTTTTTGTTTGTAAGGGAACTCCTCAATAATAGTAGGCATGCCTGTAGTGATTTTGGTATTTTCTATTATAACATTTATAACTCCTGTATTTACACCCGAAAATCATACTTTTGAACAACAATCAGACAACATACATTATTTTGATTTTAATTTGTTAAATTCTTTTCCAATGCGGGTGTAGACTCAAAATGTATTATACTCCAAAAGAAAGAAGGCAAAAAAATATGCCTATTGACGAAAATCCCATTCAGATATCTCAAAGCTATAACCGTTTTAATATTGCTTGTTAGAGAGAGAAAGCGTTGTAGTAAATGACAATCGTTTTTATATGAATGTGCGTTTTGCGGAAAAGGGACAGACCGCCTCTTAAAACTTTGGACACTTATAACTTTGTGATTATTTAATCCCCTGCTTTACTTTTTTCTTTTATTTGGTGTCTACACCCCTATTAGAACTATATCTCTTTGCCTTAGATACAGGATCATCCTAGTTCAGGCGCATTTAATCAATTCACCTAAGGGCTCGTCCAGAAACCATGTGATTGTTTATGGGAGGGGTGGGGACAAATATCATAAATGATCACGATGGGGGGGGGGGGGGGGGTCCGAGAAGACATCACGTGTAATTTTTTTACTCAATAATTTTCTGCAGAGTGGCAAAACGTAGAAGATGTTAAAGATGGTGATCATCACCATCCAGGCATCCATGGACCTATAATACTCAGGACAAGCTATGGTAATAATAATGCCACGTGCGAGCGAGCTGGTAGCATACAAATCTCGATAAGTGTGACAGAAAGGGAAATATTATTATCATTATCATTCCTTGTCATAGTTCTACTTTTTTTTATTTGCCACAACTGATTTAGTATGAAGTTGTGGCACATAAACCATTACCCGTCCAAATTGAGTTGGTTGTTTATGGCAAGTCATCAGCCATTTAAAGACCAGTTCTTTATTTAGCTGCATCAGGAGCCTTTCCGTCCCTCGCTGTGGCATCACGTACAGCCTGTCCTGAGTATTATAGGTCATGTCACCATCCAAAACATTTGCAAAAAACCGTAGACCGAGGACATGACTTAGCGTGAGAATATACAAATTATAAAAAGCAAAACTTTACATAAGTATGTAAGTCGTCTTCTCTTCACTAATGTTGCGGTGCCCAACAGGGTCCTTGTTCGGTACCGGTCTTTTACCGCGGTTATCACTCGGTTGATAATCTGGGAAGAAAAGACACGTCACTATTTGACGTTTGACGTCTGCCATTTTTTGTTTGTAGTATAACCTAGAATTTGACCTTGTTGGATTGAACAACCCATTCTTTGATTTGTATTTGATTTTTGAGAAAGAATTCGGGACATTTGATTTATGTTAATTGGAATCAGTTCATAATTGAGGCCAGGCGCTCATATCGAGGAGTCTTGTTGTTGCCTGCCAGTGTTTGGAGCCTGAAGTGATAAATTTAGTGACGGTAGTTTGGTGCGCCTATTTGGTGGGCTATCATCAAGGAGCCAGGAAGTGTTCACCAGGACACGCGACGGCCTCGACACCCACACTAATACTCATACATTCAGATACACATATCGAAGCCGCCCTGTACAACGGCGGATGAAGCTTCCATCAAGGTAAAAGCACGTTTTGTTTTGTACCGGACCGATACCTGGCGCATCTTCGGTATGCCACGCTTCTTGGAAGCTATAGCTTAGCGGGGTTATACCGGTCGTTCTAGTCCAGGCCTCTATTCGGGTCAGGAACTCGTCGGGCCCAGCCCTGGCATCAACCGAGTAGAGTCTTGCAAGCCCGGTCTAGTAGCGAACAGTCCTTAATTAAGTATTATTCTCATCACTTAGCAAATAAAACTTAAGTTTACTTAAAACCCTGTAAACTAACATTGTGGAATGCAATAAATGATTGAGTATTGAGTATGGCTTAAATTAAAACCAATTTTCATTATTTTTTTTAATATACTCGTGATCTTGAATGGGGGGGAGGGGGTAGCATTATAATGACCAAATATCACCAAAGGGGGAGGGGGGGTCAAAAGTAGGCCAAATATGATCACATGATTTCAGGACGAGCCCTAAGCTGTACAACAGTGCAAGTTCAATATAACATAACATAAGCAATAAGGTTTTTTCAATAAATTATTCTTATTATATTCTTACTAGCTTCTGCTCTCCATCCCTTCACCTATCTCCACTTAAAAAATCACGTCAATTCGTCGCTCCGTCTTGCCGTGAAAGACGGACAAACATACAAAGAAACAAACACATACACTTTCGCATTTATAATATTGAGTATGGATATATTCTTACTAGCTTCTGCCCGCGGCTCCGTCCGCGTGGAACTCGTTTATATCGTAGCTCCATACAAACTTTTCCCCCCCCATTTCACCCCCTTAGGGGATGATTACGGGGTTAAAAATCATCCTATGTTACTCTCGATCCCTTCAACTATCTCCACTTAAAAAATCACGTCAATTCGTCGCTCCGTTTTGCCGTGAAAGACGGACAAACATACAAACAAACAAACACATACACTTTCGCATTTATAATATTAGTATAGATTATACAGGGTGTAATCGTTAAGTGTTTACAGGCCATAATTCCGTAAATATAGCAGATATCAGAAAACTTCTAACTGATATCGAAAGTACGTTACCCAACGAGTAAAATTACAATAATAATTTTTTTCTAAATAGATAAAGTAATATAAATAAAATAAAATTACACTACATAATTAATTACATTTTTTATTTTTTATGGGAGGGTTTGAAGTTAATATTTGGGATATTTCTGCTTTTATTTCAAAAATGTTATTAGTGTAATTTTACTCGTTGGGTAACGTACTTTCGATATCAGTTAGAAGTTTTCTGATATCTGCTGTATTTACGGAATTATGGCCTGTAAACACTTAACGATTACACCCTGTATAGGCCGAAATAAGTTATTCTTAAAATCGAAATGTACATATATTGGGTAAGCAAAAGTGATTTTGCGTGCGAAAAATCTTCATTATGATAATACGGTATTGAGTTTCTCATTGCATGCGTTATTATATCAACAGTAGCATTTTTATATGATACATATTTCTTCTGTTTTTTTTACCCAACTGCCGAAGGAGAGAAGGGTTATGATTTTGTTAATTATTCAGGGAACGCGTAGATATTTCAAATTAATTAAGTTATTTTGAGATTATGTTTAGGTTTTCAAATAATTTTGACATATGACAAATGATAGTAACAACCTACTTTGTTACAAATTAAAGTACTTAACTCAAAACCGCGTCGATAAATACGCCATTCAATAATTTATGCACCCATCAATAATAAGTATAATGGCGTGTCAAACAAAATGTCTTTATTATTTACTAGCGACCCGCCCCGGCATAATCCGTTGCGTAGTTTTAAAGATCTAAGCATACACAGGGACAGACAGCGTAAAGCGACTTTGTTTTATACTATGTACCTAGTGATACTAAACGGGACGTAATCGCGTATAATTAACTTATTTATTTACCTCACTGAGGTCTTCCGACGTTTCGGATGTGTTGCAACATCCATGGTCACGGGACAACTGGCTTGAGGGGGTATCAACATCTTCTTGCTGCGCGGGTTTTCCGAACTACCCGCATTTGGTCTTTATTAACCACATGAACACTAGGGTTGTCACCCGGCCGACACACAACACTAGTAATGTCCGGTGATATAACGGACCATATTTGACGCTGGCATTTACTTATGATCGGATTCCACGAAGATTAAATCTTAACGGCTTCACGTATTTTTCTTCTGTAGAAATGACGTTCCGTAGAAAAGACTTCCCCAGTCCCGTTTAGTATAAATAATGTGTGAGAAAATGTCTTTATGTTATGCAGAATTTGATACATTTGAATGAACTTGACAGCGAAAGTGAGTGAAGTTCACGTGAATGTGTGCGTCATAGAGATATACATATACTAGCTTCCGCCCGCGACTTCGTCTGTGAGGAGCCGGGAAAAAAACGATCATATATTTTAATCCAGGCTAGTATATAGCCTGGATTAAAATATATAATATCTTCGTGCAAAATGTCATCCAAATCGGTTAAGCCGTTTAAGAGTGATTGAGTAACAAACATCCAAACATCTAAACTTTCGCATTTATAATATTGTAAGGATACTGAGAGACGTTGTTTGCAATCAATGGCGGTGCCAAAAGTTGTCATTGTAGTAAATATTTTTTTTACTTGATCTCGCATTCCCCTCATCGTATGTACTCGTAGCTATAATAAAAACAGATTGAGTAGAAAATAAAATCAAGTTTTATGACGCGAGTTTGGCTGTGGAGTTGTGGCACAAATGAAACGTTGGTACAGGTTTCGGGAATGTCCTTTATTTACTTTCTATTTGAGAACAAATAAATATATTTCGTATCCCAAATGAATGGACGTTGCCGTTTAAATTTAGGCATTCCTATTTTTTAAAATTGCTTACATAAAGAAATAAACTGAAAACGACTACAAAACTCCGCTAACCTGCGGAGCGCGGTATTTTCTCAAACGCCACATTTTAAATAATTGATTGCAATGGGAAGGAGAAAGTGGAAAGCGCCAAAAAGTCGGGAGTTTACAAGCTTGCCTGTGATTGCAATAAAGTTCAAGTGGGACAAACAGGCCGTAGTTTAAACACGAGGTATTAAAGAACATTCTGCGTCGTACTTACTGCCATAATCAACTAATCACCCCGTGAAGTCAAATTTGGCAAAACATTAATTGGAGCTGAATTAAAAATAAACTTCCAGGAACTCCAATCCGTCTCCAATCAACCATAATGTCGTTCACTTCAATAAGAGGGAACCTGACGGCGCCATCTTCTCAGGACCTGACATGGCGCAACGATCTACACATCAGGTACAAATAACACACTTAATCGAAAGAGGCAGAATTGATGATGATTAAGAAAACCTTTTCACCCTAAAAACCGCTGAAACAATTTAGATGAAATTTGGTATGGTGATTACGGGCATTTATAAATAAGCTAGTTTGTTGATAAATTGATGACGTTAAAGGTTGTCTGGAAGAGATCGCTAATTCGCGATAAGACCAATTATTGTATAACGCAAGGTCTTTGTGTTTTTATTTGGTGAAAAATAAATAGTGAACTATCTGGCCGATCGTGCAACGGCGCCCTAGCTGACGACCACGACTACCACGAGGCTACATGAAGTATCTTACAAACTATCGCCCGGGATAAAATTACTGACGAAAAGGCCTGGTACGAAGACCAATAATATTTGTATTGTATTGTTTACCAACCCATACGCCATACCCTTTTTTGTGCAGATATCAAGCAACAACAGTAAGCGCCATCAGAACTGACGGGCCTCTCCTGTCTTCTGAGCACGAGGCGCTCCTGCAGAGGTCGTTGGTGGCTCATCTACCTATTCGCTGTGATGTCACAGTCTCGCCGCTCAACAAATCGTTCCGGTAAGTCCTTACACTCATATCACTATTGCGTGGAGAACCGATGGCCGTTACGACGTAAAGTTTCTTTATCGGTAACCGCGTACCGGAAACCGCAGCGTGGGTGCACCCAAAAGGTGGTCTGATGAACTGGTAAAGTTCGTGGGAGTGGCGCAGGACCGGTGGTTGTGGCGTTCTTTGAGGGAGCTCTATGTCAAGTACTGCTGAACCAGCGGTGGCCGTCTTTTGGCTGATATGATGATATTGACCAATTTATTTGTTTGTAGACTAAAATGGCCGAACCCCGGCGGGCAGTATGGCGGTATAGCGATGCATTCTCGTCTCCAAGTCATTATGACGTCGAAGAATGGACGAGACGCATACACCGTCACGGAAAGCAACAGGAAGGAAAAGGTACTGCTGACTTACATATACATACATTGCATCATCATCAACATCATAATTTAAGAGCTTGGCTTTTGTCGGTGGAGTACATGCTGGTTCTTAATTAGCCTTCATCATGGTCCTCTCTCTCTCTTTCGAGATTTGTATCTCACATGGTTGAGGCGTCAGCTTTCCTTACAATCCTTCTCCATTTGCTTTGTCCTTGACATCGCTTTCGGATACCTTGCGCTCCTACAATTTCTCCATTTTGTTCTGGGTCTGCCCCTGAATCTTAATCTGGGGATATTAGTACGATGGGTTCCCCATTTTCCGGAGACCCCAGACCGGTTTCCCGCCCTACCCTATCAACCCATCTAGATTCTGCATCTGGCCCTATGCCAGTACGAGTACTAGCGCCACTTTTGTCCAACGCTAAAAGAATGTTGTCATTTCATAGAGAAATGTCAAGCTGTTCGTACAAACGGAATTTTCGGAACTTTAAACAACCGATAGTTAACCGATAACCGATAGAGCTTTAATCTAAGGGATACCAATTTTGTACAGCCCAATAATCCACGTCCACGTATATTTATCTCTCTCTCTTTGTGCATAAGTTAAGAAGAGACACATGTAGACTATGGAGACCTAATCTAAGTGGTTTCTCTTTCCAAAGGTGGACGACTCTGGAATGTTTTTCGACTGCCAGCGACCGCCGACGACGGGAGCGGAGATCATGGAGAAGTTATTTGCTACTAAAACTAACGGTTTCGAGTAAGTGATATTTAATTAACTTTGTACCCTTTGGCGTCGAGACTCTTGGCCCGTGGGGTCACAGTGCGCACAAATTATTTGCGGAAATCGCGAAACGTCTGGATGATGTAACTGGTGACCGAAGAGCTAGATTTCTTGCGCAATGCATCAGCATTGGAATTCAGCGAGGAAATGCCGCCAGCATTCTAGGTACAATCCCTCGGTGGCCTTTTCTAGATGTATCTTAGTTTTCATTTAATTTAATGATGTAAATTATCATCTTGTAGCTATACTTTAGCAAATTAAATATTTACTTGAATAAATGAAAAGATATGTTCACCATACAGGTTGAGCTGTCTTCGTGGCTCTACTGGCGTATTACAAAGACCGAGTAAATCTACAGGATAAGATTTAGATCATGTTAATCCAATCCACATTGGTAAAGGAATTTAAAAATAGTGTGAATAGGTTCCGCACAATCTACATACGAACTTACAAAGCTACTTCCTCAAAAAACTACTTTACCTCTTTGTGCCATTCGTAAAGATTTGTTGATTAACTAAACTAGGTTTGATGAACGTTTGTTTATAAATGCATTAAGATGATTATGTTCATACTTTCAGCTTCCTAGCTACCCTCCAACCCTCCCTCATCCTCCTCAACGCCCTGGTCCTCATCACCACCCCTCCAGCAGGATCCTGTGGTGTCCTGCTGCCGCCACGCCCGCTCCGCGCAGGCGCATCGATGCTGGAGCTGGGGCTACAGCTGGAACAGCTGCAGATTGACTTTGATGATGGCGTGAAGGTCAAGGTCGGGCACGCTTTAGACTACAGGTGATATATGCTACTACTGTTTTTATATTAGTATGTAAGTGATTTAGCTGCTTTATCATTATCATCACGTCAGCCGAAAGCCTACTGCTGGAAAAAACCCCCAAAGAGTGCCACAATGATCGGTCCTGCACCACTCGCGCCCAGCGGACTTCCGCCTCCTTAACCAGACCCCGTATCATGGTCGGCCTTGTCAAGATAGGAGCGTCGTCTCTTTCTATCGAACGGTGTCAGCCAGTGACGGACGCTCTATCTTGTCACTTATCGTGTGATAAGGCCGACCATGATACGGGGTCTGGTCATCATTCATAATTTATCTATATTACAATATTTTAATTACAGATTAATTTTAAGACCAAATGTTGCATGCCTAAGAAGGCAGAGCATGTAGAACTGGCAGTTTTTATCACCAATGTACCTGTATATAATTCACCCATGTTCAGCGATAAATAATCTCATTTCATTTTGACCTGAGCATCGAATCCGATAGCTCGTTTGGTTACCTATCGATCGCTGGTTCGAATCCGAAGCAATAACTTTAACGGTGCTTGCAGGGAGGACAAACCTAATGGTGAGGTGTATTTGGAAGTCACAGGCTACACACAAGTGGCGAGCATCGGTAGCAATTTGACGTTGGATTTCCTGGTGACGGGACGGCAGCCACAAGCCGAGGAGAAAAAGGAGTGGAAGGTATTTGACGACCGGTTTGGTCTAGTTCGTCAGAAGCTGGGTTCTAACCCCGGAAAGGGCAAGCATTTGAGTGATGAGCAGGAATATGTGATTCCGAGTCTTGGATGTTTTCTATGTGTTTAAGTACGTCTATTCAATATATCGACATCTAGTACGCACAACACAAACGAACCTGGGACCACTTTGGCACCTAAGCCCAAGATTTGGCGTAGGCACTAGTTTTATGAAAGCCAACTCACATTCCAACCAAGGGGCAAACTAAACTTTGTTGTTGTCTTCTACAAAATCAAAGGTAAAGTTGAAGAGATCCCTTATAGAGATTAGTTGGCCTTTGTACTTTGATCTTGTTTGACAATCGCTTTAACCTGATATTCCGTACAAATATGCTTATAACTTCTTACTAATATTTATTTTCTAAAGTATATACAAGATGATAACTAACATTAACTAAATTAAATTAAATCTAAGTTAAATCTAAAAAAAGGCCCTCGAGGCATTGTACCGAGGATGCAGGCGGCATTTCCTCGCTGAATTGCAATGCTGATGCGAATGCTTATAATATAATACACACATACAAATCAAATAATATCACATAATAAATAATAATACAGGATGGGCTAGTTAAGAGAATAAGAGGCATTTTGCTTCTGTCAGAACTTAAGGGCGGCGAAGCGTATTAAAAAAACGTTATAATATATGCTGGAGAAACGTGTTTAAGTAAGTAACGTAACGCTGGCAATGTTAAAAGAAACATTTTACGTCAACATATCCTAAACGATGGTAATAATGTAATATTAATCAACTCCCTTGGTCGAATCTGTTTCAAACATAAGTTTGCCGTTGGACCAATTTTGGCACCGACCACTAAAAGTTCAGTAGCAAAAGCTTGTACCAATTTCATTTAATTGGCATATATTATTTTGGCCTTTAAAGTTTGTACCAATAATATCTAATAATAAACTTATAGCTAATTGTGTTAGGTCTGCGTCCACCTCCAAGACATCTCCCACGTCTCACCAGACCAGGACTTGTCAGCCACCCCCGCCGCATACGAAGGCCACTTGTCCATGACCTTCAGCAATGGAGACTCGACCGTAACATGTCCTGCGAACGGTGGAGGTCATCTCCACATGGACTATGTTGGAAGACCTGTAGAAGAAGATGGGAGGTTGAATAGATATTTGGAAATCGTGTTGACTGGGGATAAGGTGAGTATTGATTTTTGTCAAAATTTTTTCGCACTCATATAATGGATAGAGGGCACCGCGGGTTGTCACCTTTCGCTTCACCATTTTTTTCCAATTGTATCGTTTGTCCGAATGTTTTTTTTTCTACATGTATTTTTTTCTTGAACCATAATTTTTCAGGATTATTATGAAAATAACCTAACCTAACCTATAATAGATTTAGATTTAGATTTATTTATTTCACAATATACAATTACAATATAAATTAAAGCTAGCTTAATCTATATGAATTTATATTATGATCGTCCAAGAGAATAAGAATTGTAGTTAAGTGTCAAGTTGCATTTGGTTTAAATTATAGTCACAATTAATTAATAGGCAAAAGTAAATAAATGACTAAGATAATATCACATAAAGAACGTCAGATTACAAACTATACTTAAACGAAAAATTCAAAAAATACAAATAACGATATAGTTTACAATGTCAAAAACAGTGATATTATTAATGTTTATGTCCATAAATTCCTTTACTGAATATAATGCGTTTTTCAATAAAAAGTTTCTCAGTTGGCGTTCGAATGTTTCGTCAGATGACTCTGTTCGCAATGCGGCGGGTAGTCGTTCGTAATAGGTTGGGCCTATCACTCGAGGATTCCTACATGAAAGTGCCAATAGGTTCCTGTAATAGGTTCTACACGATAAATATTTAAAAAACCTTTCACACCTGCTATTAAAATCATCATTGGGCATCTTAAATTAGGGATCAAAGATATACTTTCCTCTCCTTATCTCGCTATTTAGAAAAAAAAAAAATTGTCCTCAAATGAGGAGTTAAAATTTTCCTTATAGAAGTTCTGAAAAGCAGTATGTGCCACTCGGTAACAAAAGTATTTCTGTCTTGGGCGTAAACACTTGAATCCCTCGATACGCTCAAGATTCTACTTTAGATACCCTTGCTACGCACGGTATTCTATCAGGATCTTTCGCTGCACTCAGGATTCAATATACCGCATTCACCGTAAATGGTGACCTTGAGATACAATCTACTGTTTAACATAACGAAAAGAAAATTTTGTTTTATATAACGTGTTATTGACGAAGCCTGTTGCGGATTCTATCATTGTATAAAAATAAAAAACCTAGGGGGATGTTTGTTTGTACGCAATTGACGAAGCCTGCGTTGCGGATATTTTTATGTGCCTAATCGTAATCATTCTTGTTTATTTAAAAAAATTATATACTGTTTTATCGAAATAAAAACTCGGACAGACGGCACATTAAATTGGGAAATGAACGTTAGTGATTGCCATAGGATACGCCGCCGCACGCGTCCATAAACAAGGGTTTAGATATGCACCGATACTTGTTTGTTCCCCGATTTGTTGTTTTCACATTACAAGGGCTACTTTAGACAATTTTTTTATAAAAAAAAATATCTTTAAAACAACAAACATGGCCTGAAAGACATGGCTTTCGATTTTTAAAACCAACACTTTTGAACGGTTCAGCCGTTTGCGAGCTAAGAAGCCACAGATAGCGCTAAAATAAAGATTTAATAGGTTTAGTTTAAGTATTTTTAGGGTTTCGCACCCAAAGGGTAAAAACGGGACCCTATTACTAAGACTTCGCTGTCCGTCTGTCCGTCTGTCACCAGGCTGTATCTCAAGAACCGCGATAGCTAGACAGTTGAAATTTTTACAGATTATGTATTTCTGTTGCCGCTATAACAACAAATACTAAAAACAAATTAAAATAAATATTTAAGAGGGGCTCCCATACAACAAACGTTTTTTTTTCAGGCTGTATCTCAAGAACCGCGATAGCTAGACAGTTGAAATTTTTACAAATTATGTATTTCAGAAATACATAATTTGTAAAAATTCCAATCTCCAATCAAAATTTCATTTTTTTTACAAAAATCGATGGTTCTAATAATGCTGAATTTGCCGAACAGCATCATAATGTCATAAAAAAATGACCGTGTTGCACTCCTGGAGTGCCGGCAGAAGTGAAAACTCAATAATAACAGTTTTTCGATCAGGTCACGTGACATATTACGGTGTCACACTAAAAATGAATTTGACGCAAATTTATAAACAATTATCAATTATTTAGGCGGACGGGCCGCGAGCGCGTTGGGTGCGACGGGCCGCCGGCTCGCCCGTCGGCGCGCTGACGGGCGGCGGCAAACACAATACCAATTTGTTTTTGCCATTGCCGAATATTTTTCAAAGCTTTATCTCTTTAGGAATAACGTATAAATTTGAACTATTCGAATTTGCAAGAACAGCAGACGGCGGTGGCGACCAAAATATCAATTTGTTTTTGCCGTTGGTAAATATTTTTCTAAGCTTTATCTCTTTAGGAGCAACGCCCAAATTCGAACTATTCGAATTTTCTCAATAGCAAAACGGTGAAGGACGCGTTGGTATTATTACAAATTTATTTGTAGAATATGCTATTGCAAAAGTGTTTAACGGCTTTATACTCTTACGAATAGCGTTCAGTTTTGAATGAAGTTCAATCGGCTAGCAGCAAAAAGTCACTTCCTTCACATCTGACGTCACAAAACTCTGTCGCGTATTTAACAATTTTTCCCCATCCCAAAAAGTGCTCAGCGCCGCTAAAGAAGTTTTCACTTCAATACTGCATACATACATTTTTTCAATTATCTCCCAAATGCTTAGAGTAGATTTATCTGAGTTTAAAGTTAAGCGACATAATTAGTAGTATACTTAATAACAAACCTTCGTAACCAGCTGCAGTTGTCGCAGTGATTACGCTTATTTCATCCCTCATTTTCGTCGATCAATCAATAGTAAACTTGTCATTAGCTGTCAAATTTACTACTGACTGCGGTAGCGGTCGGCCACGCCAATGTGATTCAAGCCTTAAAACTAAACTAGTAATGTTCGTTTATTTCAGCTACCTAACCTCAATGGGATGATCCAGCCAGTCTATGCAACACAAACTTCCATGGGACTACTATTGGATAACCTTGAACGGCAGCCTTTGAATTTGACAGCTGTTGTCACGGTAAGAATAATGCCAAATGTCCTTTGCCTGCCTGCCTGAAAGTCTGGCAAGCAGCGAACGAAAAAACCATAGAAGTCTAAGTGGCGCCGCAAAATGGCCCAACGGAATGGGTGCAGTTGCGGGGCCGGGGGGGGGGGTCAAAAGGCAGGCAGCCGTTTAGTTGGAACATGCGCATACCGGGTTGTAGGCACGTGTTTGGGTAGAGTAAGGAGCTCGCGTTCTATGGTTTTTTCGTTCGCTGGCAAGTAAAGGGATTCCATCAAACATGTTATAAGTCAAGCAACTGTCGCAAATAAGGAACCTTCCTAGACAAATCATTGGCAGGCAGGGACAGAGAAATCAATCTCAGGCAATCGTTGTTCAAATTGTGTTATAGTTGTTGACGACAGCAATCGGTTTTTTTCCTGTTACTCCAGGCAAAATACGGTTTTGAAAAACATTAATTTATAATAGCGTTTTTTTTGTTGATTTCATTTGAAAATGTTATTCTAAGATGATTTAGTCAAGAATCCGACAAACTTTCCACCCGGAAGTAATTATGTAGATTTAAATGAAGCATGCATTATCTTTTTTTGTACGATTTATCTTGAATATTAAATGAGCAAATGTAAATGAACCAAAATAAAGACAAAAACATTTATTAATATTTTTACTGACTTTTTAGAAGCCAGTTAACTTATCATTTTTTCGATGTCTGAAATTTTGTCGGATTTTGTCGCTGGGTAACTATTTAATTGATAATATATCCGTTATACATAAAAAATAAGCTATTATAAATTATTTCCAAAATTGACATTTTTTCCATACAAGTTGTCAGTTCATTGCCTGGACTATGTGTGATCTATGTAGTGACCAGCAACAGATGCGTAAGGGACAACCTCCTTTAAGGGGCTCCCATACGCCAATGACCTTCGATCTGAATCCCTTAGTTTTCTAATGTTTTTTGTTGCTTATTATATTAAAAACAACGGCTTTAAGCAATATTGTATCCCACATTTACTTCAAAGTTAATTGTTTTCGAGATATTTGGCATCAAAGTTGAACAATTTTAGGCCAAGAAACTGGTTTTCTGGCCATAACTTTTGTGTTAATTGGTTTAAAATGAAAACCTTGGACCAGTTTTTAGAGACGTCACAGACAAACCCAAATATGTAGATTTCGTATATGTTAGATCTTTCACGTCAATAGAGATACGGAATAAGTGTTTTTTTTTGACAATGTTTAAAAAAATCATACAAAATTAATTACCGTAAAACGTGCCTACTTTGCACCAAAATTTGCTCCAAATTACGGTAATTTCGTTTTTTTCTGAAAATTATTATTGCTTGATATGTCGTTATGTACATCATTTAAAAGTAGATCATCCCTACTATCGTACTACAATGCTCATATAACGCCGCAATCACGTTTCATATATATATAAAAACATTAATTTAGGAGCAATGTTATCCAGTGTTTGAAAACTTTGCCTCTGAATTTAACTTGTCCCAAAATTAATACTTTTAAGTGTTTGGCGCAGTTTTACACTGTCGTCAATCAAACAATACACAATTTATAATCATACCTGCCCATGTTTGAGTAAATTTGAAGAAAAACAAAAAACTAAAGAATATACGAGTATATTAGGTACAAAAAAAAACGCACATTTAGTTGAAGTGTTTTATTTTTATTATAATTACGAAATTGTTCAGTCTTAGTATTGTTTGACTTAGACAATAATCAACAAGAACCAAAAACAGTCTTGTAAAATACAGAACTAGGATATAAAAAAATCAACATATTTTTAATGACCAGTCTCAATAGGTAGGTATCATTTTTCTTAATTATTAATCAAAAACACATAAAAAAACCTTCTCAAAAAAGAGATCAATCGTCTTTTTTATAAAATTGGGTACCTAGATATCATATACCTAATATACCTAACCCCAAAACTGGCTCAGTTCCGGAATATAATTAATCCCCCGTCGTCCATTTTTTTTTGGTGGATTTATGCATCCTAGTAATTCTTTCCAATCATAGAGCTCCCATCGCTCTTTTATAAGCCCGCGCATGACTTCCTATAAACAAAAATACTATTTATAAACATAATTAACTTCATGAAGTAACTATTGGTCCAGGATCAAAGTTACCCCAACACGTGGTGCAAAGTAGGTACTTGAAAAATAATATGAGGCTAAGCCTCGAAAAAATTTGAAACTACTAGAAATACTGCAAACGATGAGTAGCCTATTATATACAAGAATACATCAAAACATACTTACCGCGAATCGATGACAACTTGCTGAGATGGAAGTAGCTTTTTCGCATAATATTTTTTTAACAAATTCTCGTAGCGGCACTGTGCGACGTCTGACAGAAAGAGAAAATGGCGGAACAAAACTTTGACATTCAGTGTTGCCACTTGATTGCCCAGTGTAACAAATGTGTTTTGAAATTTTGCTGTATTAACCATAGACTTATAAGGGCATGAAACTAAATACAAAATTGGAGCACATTTACCTAGTGGCGAGCAAAGTAGGCACGTTTTACGGTATTCATTTGTTTCAAATTCCGGTAGACCAAAATGGAGATAAAAGGGTGAAGAACCGATAGCCGTTTGATTTCTATTTCTATCTGTAGTTCAAAAGTAGGAGATACGATTCAAAACTTGTCAAAAATCGATGACGGATGTAAGGAATCCCATCATCCTCCTAGCATTATTCCCGGTTGTGCCATGAAGGAGCCCGGGGTCCGCTTTGACACCTAATCCCAAGATTAGGCATAGGCTCTAGTAACGTTTTACGAAAGCAACTGCCAAGGAAAACGGGTATAAAGAATCTAATTACTTATAATTCTCATGTCTCAACAGCCTACATATAGGTACAATATTTTTCCCCTCACTGTCTCGGAAAGCCGTCTTTTATCCTTTAAAACCAGTGAGCAAAAACGCATTTTATCCACTAGTGGGGAAAGTAATTTGACCTTGGAGCGTGTTTAAGTAGCTTTTGAGACTTTTGACAGATAACAAAACGTAAAACACTCATAATACTACATTTTCACAGATGATGTATTTCTGTTGCCTCTATAACAACAAATACTAGAAAACAGAATAAAATTAATAATTAAGAACTTTTAAAGAATTGCTTGTTGACTTCATTCAGGCGCTAGGTCTCAAAATGTATGGGAAAATGAAAACCCGACTCGCACTTGACCAAAATTCTACTTGATATTACTTAACGTTATAATTACTATTTATTACTGTTAAAAAAATATAAATATTATTATTTAAATTAAATAAAGTTGTTTTGCATGTTGCACTTTCCTCGCTACAATGAGGTGAAAAGTTTTGTGTTACACACGGGTGCAAATGTATTTTACTTCTCGTGTGTTGAAACACTCGCTACGCTCAGGATTCTAATTTAGAACCACTCGCTTCGCTCGTGGTTCAACTATAGACCTTTCGCTTGCTTGTGTGTCAATTCCACACTCGCGGGTAAAATACAACTTTGCACCCTTGTATAACAAATAACTATTGTTGCATTTGATCCTACTCGGATGTTTGTTACTCAATCACGCTTAAACGGCTCAACTGATTTGCATGAAATTCTGTACGAAGATAGTTCATAGCCTGGAATGGTTTTTATTCCGGGTCCACGGAGGAGAAGTCGCGAACGGAAGCTAGTTTTGAATATATTTGAAAAGCTATAGCAGTATAAAAATAAGCGAGTCAGATTAATTCATCTATGTAAATATGCAATTTACCACTGCAGGAGAAAAGTGGCCTGGCCTTCGTGAAAGTGAACAACGGAGCTGAGATGCAGTTTCCGTCACAGAACTTCGCATGGCTTCTGGACAGCTGGAGTATAATGCAGATTATGATGAAATTGGGGATCTACCGTAAGTTCTGATTCATACAATAGGGCTCGAATTCCGGTAAGCGCATATTTGTTACTGAGTCATGGATGTTTTCTAAGTATTTAAGTATATAATTATCCAACTGAGGGATGGAGTAGCCACTAAAATACGCAAAAAAACTAAAGTTATTGACCCTCTACTCTTTTTAAAAAGGCTCAAGTGGAAATGGGCGGGCCATGTATCGAGATATACCGATGACAGGTGGACCTTGAGCGCCACGAACCATATGGTTCAAGGAATCGAGGAAGACCTAATTATAGATGGCTAGACGAAATAGCCTCAGTCGCAGGCAAAAATTGGTTAAAAACCGCACGAGACAGACCGACTTGGCAAGCCATGGAGGTGGCTTTTACCCGCGAGGGGTCCATTAGCAATCTACCTAACATATTTTTTTTTTTTTTTAATCTTACTAAAAAGTTTTGCATGTTTAGCTAAGAACATACATACATATACAGTACATACTTAATTCATTACTTACTAAACTGTAAAAAACGCTGTAATGGAATACATAAAGCTTTTTTATTTTATTTATTTATTTATATAATTAACTATAATAGTATGTATGTTCGCGCCAGCCACGCGACGGTATAGCTCACTCGTTCATTCTTTCATTCACGAGCCGGCGCAAACGCCGCGCCGCCACCCAGTTGCAATTGACCGTTGACACGCGCAGACGCGTTGCTTAATTATCGTGCTCCGCGTTCACCTGGGCCTTCGGAAGTGTCGTTGTGAATACCGGCCGGTAACTAACTATCGTGATTGTGATATCAGTACTCATCAGCTCAAGACTAGTGACACAAAGTGAATTTACCGTCAGTGTGCGTGTGAAGGATTGTTCAGCTCAAGGTCTCTAATACATAGAAGAAGAGACTTCCATCAGCTCAGCTCAACATCAGCAGCAAGGCGAGCCGCTGAAGCCGCCGCGGCCCACTCAAACCCACTTAAACCTCAGTACAAGTAAGCCATTAGGTATCCCGTATTCTGTTAGGTCTCACACTCAGCTCATCGTCGCATGTTACTGCCCTTAAAGTAATATAGTTTGGTCCTTCGAGAAACCCCCCAGTCCTGTGGATAAACAGTATCTCTAGCCCAGAAAACCACACCCAGTTTAGAAAAAAAAAACCCACCCACATTTCATAAAAATAAATAAATCTCCCGTACTCCGGGTACTCAACCCATAACGTAATAACGTTACAGTGTAAACTCAGCCCATTTCAAACAAAGGTACAATATTATCAAGTACCACAATCTCATTAATTAAGTAACCTAAAAAAATAACATTTACTCCAGAACATTCCGTTCACCTACGTAAGTGGGTAGGTACCTACTCTAGGTAAAAGTCACGATCAGGTGGTCAACCATGACTACCTACAATAACAGAACACAATGAAAAGGACGACAATCAGCACACACATTCACATTCAGAACACACACACTCAGCCCATACACAGACATCTCAAGCTCCAACAGCGAATCATTCTTCCTGTAATTACCCACAACAAGATGAGCACGTAATCAATCATCCAATATTATTGCCTACCGTCACGCTAAAAATAGCAGACGTAAATGGCCAGTTTCACTCAGCACGAGCTCTACTAGATTGTGGTAGTATGCTAACACTTATAACTCAGCGCATGGCTCGAAATTTAAAGTTACCACTAAACTCAACACCGCTCAAAATCGCAAGAGTGGGAAACCATCCCACACAGGAATCAAAGGCATCAATTACAATAATCTGTCGACCTACACATCATGACACACCAACGATTAGGGCCACAGCGCATATTTTGAAACACGTTACCGGTTATCTCCCATTACAAAAGGTTCCACACCTAGCTCAGGTGAGAGGTCAGTCACCGATTCCCTTAGCAGATCAAGCATATGACACACCCGCTCCAATAGACCTCTTGCTAGGTTCCGACGTTCTCGGCCAAGTTCTGGACGGGACTAAGGTCTCCTTAGGCCGAGGGAAGCCCATAGCCTTCGGCAATATTTTTGACTTCGCATTGATAGGACCCATAGAGGACTTGTATCCAACACCGGCGAAGCAGTCCAACTCAGCTCACATTATCAGCTCACCACCGGAATCTGACGTATCCACACATGACATTTACAAGAGCCTTGAGAGGTTCTGGGAGACAGAAGAACCACAACCTCATATACAGACCAGCCCATTACACGAGCAGTGCGAGGAAATTTACCGTACTACAACCACTCGAGAACCATCAGGCCGTTATATGGTAACATTGCCTTTTCTACCAAATGCGCCGACCTTAGGAAATACTCATGCTATTGCACTACGCAGATTTCTAAATCTCGAAAAGAAGCTAGAAGCAAATCCGCCCCTACGCTCTAAATATGTTGACTTCATGAACGATTATCTCAACCTAGGTCACATGTCACCTTGTCACCCAAGTACTTTCGCGAATAAGCCTCATTTTCACATCCCTCATCATGGCATCTTCAAATCAGGATCCGACAAGATACGTACTGTTTTTGATGGTAGCAGTAAAGGCTCAAATGGCGTTAGTCTAAATGATTGCCTGCACACGGGCCCACCTCTCCAGCAGGATATTGTTGACATTATCATGTCCTTCAGAATACACCCCATAGTTTTCAGTACTGACATCAGAATGATGTTCAGAAACATACTCATCCACCCAGATCAACGACAATATCAGCTCATTCTCTGGCGGTCGTCACCCGACCAGCCTCTGCTCACGTATTCTCTAAATACCGTCTCGTATGGATTACGCTCAAGTCCTTACCACGCCCTCCGTACTCTGCTCCAATTGGCTGATGACGAAGGTCATCGCTACCCGCAAGCTGCTCAAGTCCTACGTCATTCAGTTTTCGTTGATGACATACTCTGTGGACATGACTCTGTGGAGTCTGCTCAAGCACTCCAAACCGAGTTGATTAATTTACTTGCCCTAGGTGGTTTTCAGCTCAGTAAATGGACTTCTAACTCACCCCAGCTCCTTAAACGGTTCCCAGATGACCAATGTGACATGCCGAAAGACTTTGACATCAGCCCAGAATCGAATTCCATTAAAGTATTAGGTATACAATGGATTCCTCAATCGGATGAGTTCACTTATCGCATTTCTCTCCCCTCACTGACCCAAGTCACAAAGCGCTCAATACTCAGCACAGTAGCTTCTCTTTACGACTCCAACGGTTGGGTTACACCCGTTATACTCCGCGCAAAACTACTGTTGCAGAAGTTATGGCTTCTGAAACTGGGATGGGACGAGCCCACACCCGATGAAGTTCACACAGAGTGGCAACATATTGCACAAGACCTTCCTCAACTCTCAAATCTCCGCTTGCCTCGGCATATCTGCAAGTATAAACCAACGTCCACTTACTCGCTCCACGGGTTCGCGGACGCATCAGAGGCTGGGTTTGGTGCTGTCATTTATCTGCACGAGCTCGATGCCAATGGACTTGTCAATGTACACCTGGTTATTGCCAAGTCAAAGGTCGCGCCTATAAAGAATCGCCTCTCAATTCCCAAGATGGAATTATCAGCTACAGCTCTTTTATCACAGCTCATGACACGACTGTCGGCTAAATTGTCAGCTCACATTACTATCGACCAACATACCTGTTGGTCAGATAGCACAATCGTTTTAGCTTGGCTTAACACGCCCCCTCATCGACTCCAGACATTTGAAGCCAACCGAGTGGCTAAGATAACGTCTAGCCCGACCAGCGCTACGTGGAGGCATGTCCCCACTACCCTTAACCCTGCAGACTGTGCTAGTAGGGGAATGTCAGCTCAATCTTTATCAACCCATGACCTCTGGTGGTCTCCCAGCTGGCTCAAAGAGCCTCCTCATACCTGGCCCCAGATGCCAGCTGCTTTGGGTCATCACGCTTTACCAGGCCTTAAGCCAAAACGGGTGCCAGCTCATATAGCAGTCCCTGATCTCGATCATGATCTGCTTACACGCTTCAGCTCTTTTGACAAGCTCGTCGGAGTGACGGCTTGTATCAAGCGCTTCATCTTTAATTGTAGGAACGGCCCGGATGTACGTCGCCCTGGACCGTTGACAGCTTGTGAACGTAGGGATGCTCTGTTATTCTGGGTCCGCTCTGTTCAGCGGAATGAGTTTTCAGAAGACATTCATCGTCTTCAAACTAATAAACTTTGCACAAACCGACTCCAGCGTCTCTCGCCATTCTTGCAGGACGGTCTCTTGAGAGTCGGTGGTCGTCTCTCTCATGCCTCAATTAGGTACAACGCTCAACACCCACTCATTCTTCCCAGCTCTAGCCCGCTCGTAGACCTCATCATTGACCATTATCACAGAGTGCACTGCCATCCTGGTGCTGACACTCTACACGCAATGCTACGCCAGCAATACTGGATACTATCCGCTCGCCGTGTGATCCGACACCGGGTGTTCAAATGTATTAGATGTTTTCGATCTCGCGCTCAACCCACAGCCCCGTTCATGGCTGACCTCCCAGCGGACAGAGTTAACCCACAACCTGTATTTAGCCAAGTCACGACTGACTTTGCCGGCCCGTTTCTCGTTAAGTCTAGCACGTTAAGGAACGCTAAACTTTTAAAGGCGTACTTTTGCATATTTGTATGTCTCTCGACGAAGGCGGTTCATTTGGAGGCCGTCTCTGCTCTTACCACGGAAGCCTTTCTGGCGGCGTTACAAAGATTTGTCTCGCGGCGCGGTACACCAGTTCTAATTAGATCGGATTGCGGCACGAATTATGTAGGCGCTAGGAATCATCTCAAAGAAGTTCAAAACTTCCTCTCCGAAAATAATGATGCAATCACACATAAGCTCGCTAACCAGCACATAACCTGGTTGCTAAATCCCCCAAAGGGGCCCTGGTTCGGTGCTTTACATGAAATTAACGTCAAATCTACGAAACAGTTGTTCTACCGTGTAGTTGGTGAACAACACCTTACTTTTGAGGAATTCTCCACACTACTGACACGAATCGAGGCTGTCCTCAACTCCAGACCTCTCTGCCCACTTTCGTCCGACCCTTCGGACATTGAACCCTTATCCGCCGGACACTTTCTTATCGGCCGCCCACTCACTGCTCTGCCCGAGCCATCCTTTGATGACAGGCCATTATCCGCTCTTAAACGCTTCCAGCTCATACAAGCTCTTTCTCAACGCTTTTGGACTCTGTGGACCAGGTCCTACCTACATACCCTCCAAACTCGCTCAAAATGGCTCTCCCCTTCATCGCCCCCTCAAGTTGGCGAGCTCGTACTCATCAAGGAAGATGACTTGCCACCCCTGCAATGGAGGCTGGGTCGAATTACCCACACAATACCTGGCAAGGATGGAGTGATCCGAGTAGTGGATCTGCACACCGCTCATGGACATCTGCGCAGACCTGTACTCAAGATAGCCAGGTTGCCGTTGGATTCAGCTCAGGAAGAGGCTCTACCCTGGGCCCCCCAGGATGTTCGCGCCAGCCACGCGACGGTATAGCTCACTCGTTCATTCTTTCATTCACGAGCCGGCGCAAACGCCGCGCCGCCACCCAGTTGCAATTGACCGTTGACACGCGCAGACGCGTTGCTTAATTATCGTGCTCCGCGTTCACCTGGGCCTTCGGAAGTGTCGTTGTGAATACCGGCCGGTAACTAACTATCGTGATTGTGATATCAGTACTCATCAGCTCAAGACTAGTGACACAAAGTGAATTTACCGTCAGTGTGCGTGTGAAGGATTGTTCAGCTCAAGGTCTCTAATACATAGAAGAAGAGACTTCCATCAGCTCAGCTCAACATCAGCAGCAAGGCGAGCCGCTGAAGCCGCCGCGGCCCACTCAAACCCACTTAAACCTCAGTACAAGTAAGCCATTAGGTATCCCGTATTCTGTTAGGTCTCACACTCAGCTCATCGTCGCATGTTACTGCCCTTAAAGTAATAATGTATATCGTCGTCTAGTACCCATAGTACAAGTTTTGCTAAATTTGGAACTAGGGCGATTTGTGTAAGATTGTCCTCAAATATTTATTTGTTGGCACCTTATCCCAAGATTTAGGGACGCGCCGGCGACCATGCGTACAGAGTGGAAGAATCTCCAAAAGAGTACTTGAGAAAAAAAAAAATCCCCAAGATTTAGCGTAGGCAGTAATTTTACAAAAGCGACTGCCATCTGACCTTCCAACTCAGAGGGAAAACTAGACCTTTTTGACATTAGACCGGTTTCCTCACGATGTTTTCCTTCACCGAAAAGCCGGTGTTAAGAAATATCAAATAATATTTAACAGCGAATAAACGAAACCCAGCTCGTACCACGAGGTTTTTAAAAAACATATGTACGAAATATCATTTGATATGTAACAGTGGTTTTTCAGTGAAGGAAAACATCGTGAGGAAACTGGTCTGATCCCAGTAAGGTCTAGTTTTCCCTCTGGTTTGCAATGTCAGATGGCAGTCGCTTTCGTAAAGCTAGTGCCTACGCCAAGGGATTATGTGTCAAAGCGGACCCAGGGATACTTTACGGCACAACTGGAAAACGCGCCAGGAGGTTGATGAACAGCGCACGCTTTTAAGAATAGTTGTATTGCAATAGGGTTGGGGACTCTAATTTTATTATTACTCCAAAAGAAAGAAGGGAACAAATATAATGACCACCAGAAAATACTTTGATACCCTCAAGCTTTCTTACCAAAAAAATGTACTGAACACCAAAAAAAGAATTCTACCATTACAATGGTACTACCTGTTTTAGTAACGACTGCACAATTAAATTGTATTCAAAGATCAAATTTAGTAAATGATTACCAAATTTAGTAACTGAGCACCTAATCTTAGCGAAGAAATTATTACAATATGTCTACCTAAATAAGTCACTATGATTGCCATAAAATGTATGCATATTACCAAATAAAGTAGTACTTGCCACTCAACTCCGTCGCCCCGCCCGCGCCGCGAATTTAGGGAATATGAAGAGGTATCAGGTTAGTAAACATTTTCTAGTAACTTACTTAAATGATTCCTTGTTTATAGCGATCGAAAGGTAAAAATAGCTACCAAAACCCGAATCACCGTACCCCACTTCCACGGGGTCTTGTCTGTCTTACCCCTAGAGTGTATATAAAAGCCCGCGGAGACAGAAGCAAGTTTCTGGCGGGAGCCCGGGCGGAGGGCGGGAGACTGAGTTAGTTTTGGGTTAGCAATGATTAGTTGGGAGACATTTTCTTTAATAGGATAGTAAGATGTTATAATTTGGTTATCAATTAACATAAAAATGGTGATTAAATCTTGGCCCTCATTAACTATTTTTGGGTTAGCAATGATTAGTTGGGACACATTTTCTTTAATAGGATAGTAAGATGTTATAATTTGGTTTTCATTTAACATAAAAATGGTGGTAACATTTTGGTGATCATTTACTATTTATGTGTTAGCAATGATTAATTAGGAGACATTTTCTTTAAATAGGATAGTAAGATGTTATTATTTAGGTTATCATTTCACATTAAAATGGTGAAAAAAATTAGGTGCTCAGTTACTATTTTTGGTCGTCAAAAGTATTTTTTTTGTGTTCATATTTTACTATATCTGGTGGTCCGTTAAACATATGCCAAGAAAGAAGGCCAAAAATATTTACCTAATGACAAAAAATATTTTCAAATATTAAAAAAAATTACAAAGGTAACAACCCCATCGTTTTCTTCGTTAAAAAGCTTCGTTTTAATATTGCTTGATAGAGAGAGTAGAGGTCTCGAGCGTCATAGCTAAATGTGAAGGTGCGTTTTGCGGAAAAGGGTCAGAGAATGCCCTCTCATTGTGACTATATTTTTAATCCTTTAAAAAAAAACCATTATTGATTATTTTACGTCACCATCTCTATTGTGTTATTTTGTTTTAAGGTGAATGTCGTTTGGAGGAGTCCATCGTGGAAACCCTAGCGGGCGGTAAAGACCCGCTGCCTTCAGCAGCCTGCTACGAAATTATGGTGTTGGCTGATTGCACTAGTGCGCCCAGGTAATATTTTAAACAATTTTACAGTACATATGGTGCTACTTTCCCGCACTAGTGCGGAAAAGAGCACTTTTCGTGCATATGTCGAAACTTTAAAGAGGCATTTGTACAGTAAAACGTTGTACGATACACGTGCGAATAGCTAATTCGCAACTCGTGTAGATTCAAAACCCTCCCTTCAGTCGTGTTTTAAGTTATCGCCACTCGTTGCAAATTTCCTATTTTCGGCACTTGTATCGTAAATAACTTACTATTGTCGAACGAAGCGAAGCTGAATCCAACAATAGAGACGAATGCACGAATTGCCGTTCCCGCCAAGGCAGATATAGTGCTTTTCTTCAAAAATGTGAGGAAATTTAATAATATTTTCAATAATCTTAAAATAGCGAGTATACATGCCAATAACCTATCAAGTTCCCGCCCAACTTATTTTTTTAAAGTATGTATACGGCATGACTCATAGTGCCAGTTTCAATTGGCATACAAAAAAAAAAAAACTATTAGAATCGATACCTATTTTCAATGTTTTATGCAATTAAAATTATTAAAGATTAAACGGGATTGCAATCAAAATGCATTTCAGTTCGTTGTGACATTTTTAAAAACGTCACTTTGATCACTTACAAAAGTACGCGTTTTGTCTATGGGCATAAAAAAAAAAGAAAACTCGAGAAAACTTTAAGCAGGCTACAAACGGGCGTAATTTGTCACAGCAACTTGCAATAGTTGGAAAGAGACAGCCATACACTACTAACCTGTCTAGTGTCTAACTATAGCAAGTTGTTGTGAAAAATTGCAAGGTCTTTAAACGCACGAGCACTTGGCTGTTTGTAGTGATTTGTCTTAGTAAAAGCATATAGTTTAAAGGTAAAAAAGTATACAGTAAAGGAATTTCATACACTTTCCTAGCCGCTAAAACTGTACAGTAATGACTTTTAACTGATTAAATTTGCGTTCTACATTAACGAGGAACTGGAACTAGGCGAACTTTTCCGAGCATATTGGAGAAAAATAACTATCGTCAGTCCACCTCATCTCCATTTCCTAACTTGTCTTTTTTTATGGTCAACTTCAGGTACACACTACGCATTTGATATCGAAATGGGATTGACATTTAATTCAAATTCAAATTGAGGTTCTCTCAGTAGTGAGAAGAAACCGCCATACTTTTTTTTTACTACGGATCATTATAGGGTAGTGGACCTTAATGACGAAAATCTCATTCAAATATCTCAAAAAGTTACGAAGCTACAACCGTTTTAATGTTGCTTGTTAGAGAGAGAAAACATTAGTAAATGGCAATCGTTTAAGAACGTTTTGCGGAAAAAGGACAGAATGTACCCTCTCTTGAAACTGTGGACAGTTGTAACTTTATTCTCTTGTCTTAATTTTTCCCTATTTTTAATCCTTTTTCTAAATTATTGATTATTTTATCTGGTATCGACATTCTTATTGGCGCCAGCAACGAAATCCTTATCCTTACTAATATTATAAATGCGAAAGTGTGTATGTTTGTCCTTCTTTCACGCCGCAACGGAGCGTCGTATTGATGTGATTTTCTGTATGGAGATAGTTTAGAAGCTGGAGAGTGACTTAGGCTACTTTTTCCAGCGGGAAAACATCTAATTTCCACGGGAAAATTCAATATGTTACATTTTCCTATAACCACGCGGGCGAAGCCGCGGGTATCAGCTAGTATTACCTAAATCTGCCTTATACGCGGTGACTAAGGTAATAATTAGATGATTTCTTACACAACAAGCTTATTCTTTCAGATTCGCAATCTTCCACAAACGCCACAACGCCGTGGACAGCTACCGGCTGTACACGGGGGGGAACTACGTCACGGTCACGGGGGGCGGGGGGGAGGTGAACGTCACCATTAACGACGAGACGAACTGCGCAGGAGACTGCCGGTATCCGCCTCAGGAGCCGTTCTATGACTTCAAGTAAGCCCAGTGTGCCGACAAGGCACATACTAAGTTAGCGATAAGATATCCTTAAATACGTGTAGCCATAGAGTAAGTACGTGCCACATGTATGAATGATTATACACAGTGGCGTGCATAGGGTTTTTAGTTAGGGTAGGCATTTTTTTTTTGAGGAGATCTATGTCACCTATGTGGGGACGAAGAAGTTGTGTTTAGCATTGCACGTGTAAAGTAATGTTATACTTACCAAGCCTTTGGCTATTTCGACTTTCGACAAAATGAATCTCCGTCAGCGTGCGTTACGTTAGTGATACTAGATATACATGAAATTGACGAGTAATATTAACCCGAGTTTTTTACATATATCAACTACCTTATTATCGAACAATAACTTGCTAAATTCACCGAAATTTAACTTCCGCAAACACTAGGTCAATACACCGGTCCGGTCACAGCTAAAACATATTTAAGGTAATAATACGCCAATATACAAAAACACACGGAAAATTCAATAGAAAACGTAAGATAATCGCTCCGAACCGAACTATGTAATGCAATCCACACAAGAATATTTATTTCACAACACAACACGACAACTGGGTCGTACGTAACTAAAAATCCATTATGGCCTCCCGAATAGCAAAGCAAATTCAAAACAAAAAACCCTGACAAATTAGAACGCCCCACATTACGAGTAATAATCACAGAAAAAGGAACTTCTTCAATTTGCCGCATGAAGTCCGGCGGCCGGATTTGGGAGCATGTGTGGGTGTGATTTGCGTTTACGTGTGTGCACTGAGCAAATCCGTACATAGTTCACGGACGATATTTACACAAGCGCACTGTGAGAGTGTGTGCGGTGGCTTAGGCTCTGTTCGCGGTGCCTAACCTGCGGTGAGCGAGTCTGATTCGCGCGCAAATTTAAATTGCAGCTCGTCCCGTAAAGAAGTAGATTGTTTTAAAAACTATTAGGTATAGTATCATTATAGAGAAGAAAAATATATGTGGTGCAGAAATTTTGTAGGGTAGGCACTGCCTATTTCCCTATATGGTACGCACGCCACTGATTATACATGTGGCTACTTGTATATATACCGTGTGAGTGAATGAATAAAAAACTATTAACAGTACTTTAGAGTCTCTCTCTGATTGTGGACTGCCATAAACAGGGGTTTTATGGCAGTCACACCCCAGAGGGCTGGAGTGAAGTCCACTCTCACCCTCTCCACTCCCCCATCGACATTCTAATTATTGCCAGGCAGTGGACACTATCCTCAGCCACCAGCCACTATTTGGCAAACCCAGCTTTTATATAAACTGCCCTCATAATCATCATATCAGTCCAAAGACATCCACTAGTGCCTCGCTAACTGTAACTTGTTTCAGCCTTATCTCACCGACCCACAAGTATACTTTCACGCCGCCATTCGTAATAGCTAAGCGAAGGCAGAGGTCTAGTTTCGATAGGCGTGACGGGTGAAGTGAGGCGCATTAGGGCGCGACTACACCGCACCACCGCCGCACCTACGCGCTATGTACACGAAACGCGTAAAGCCCACCGCCGCGCCGCCGCCGCACCTTCACGCTATGTATGGCGGCGGCGTGGCGGCGGGCTTTACGCGTTTCGTGTACATAGCGCGGAGGTGCGGCGGCGGTGCGGAGTCGGCGCGCAGGCGGTACCGTGAACACGAGCCCTTCGCGCGTTCCAAATAACAGCCCTGGACATATAGTTAAAGCAATGACGCGTAATTTCATGTCTGAGAGGCAACCGGGTGGCTCGCGGTATTTGAGCTCCCGAAACGTTGAGGAACCGCCCTGCGCAACCCAAACTGACCCAACTTGGACTGGGGCGGCAATTGGAGAGGGGTGAACAAAAAAATTGTCGCAGCATTTCATTTCTGGCGGCCGCTGTTTCAATCGGTTGCCTCGCGACAAAAAAACTTTTTCTCAAAAAAAAAAAAATATTTCCGCCCCGTCCAAATTGGCTCAGTTTGGTTCCACAACACTTCGGGAGCTCAAATACTGCGAGCCATTCGGTTGCCTCTTGGTCGCGTCATTGCTTTGAATAATAGGCCTCTCCAAAGAGTGTGACGATTACCGGCCCTGCGCCACCCGCATCCAGCGGACTCCCGCAAACTTTACGAGATCTTCAGTGCCCCGTTGTGGGCCTGTGGGGTTCTGCCCACGCAGTGCCTTCCAGTGCGTGGTCGCCATGAAGGAACCACATCGCCCACCAGTCATTAGGACTAGAACTTCCACTGTTTCTGTGATGTTGTCCGTCTTTTGCCAATTTGCAGCCTATTGCCGGTATCCGATTGAGCTGAAATTTTACGTACTTATCGATACGTTTATGTAAGTTCGGTACAATGCAATATCGCACCCCTGAGCTGATGATGGAGACAAAAGGTGACCATAGCAACTCCTAAACTACAAAAAATGTGTGTTTGAGCTCATTGCAACCCTATCACCGAGTATATAGTAGATGACTATGAAAAAGTACAGTCGGCAATGTTTATTTTATTTTTTTATTGACAGAAACTTATATTTTTCTCTTTTTCACGGGAATTTTACTCTGACACTGCCTTCATAAATTTAATTTCTAAAATTAGGTGTATTTGGTATACTGCTTATCATCAGGCAGTCCGTGTACTTGTTTGCCACCGTCGTAGTAAAAAAACAAAAACTTTTCCAGAGTTACCCGTCTCGGCGACACTGTGAAGATCCTCTCCCGCCTCAGCGGAGTCCAGCTCCACTACAACTACAGGGAGACGGTACTGCTGGTGCCGAGCCTCGCGCTGGCCACCGGCTGCGGCGCGTGCGCCGGCCAACAGTACTATACAGAGTGTTAACATAGATAAAAAATAATATGTTTTTATGACGTACCTATTAAGAGTCCGCAGTGAGATCGATTCTCCATACCAACGTAGTTACGCTCTCATTTTAAAACAACGTGTTGGATTGTAACGAAACTTTGAATGTACAATGACATGAGGTATATTTAGGTCTGTAATTAGTTTATGTAGCTTCAGATACCATAGTAAAAAAATACAGCGAATTTAAGTTTTTCATACAAAATTTGTTTTTGCTGTATTTCGTTTGTTTTATAAACTGGAACCATATAAACTAATAACAGACATAGATTTACCTAATGTCATTGTATATGCAAAGTTTCGTTACAATCCAACACGTAGTTTTAAAATGAGAACGAAACTCCGTACATCCATAAAAACCATCGTCCATACAAATGGGAAGATGAAATTCGGCCGAGTGCGGACTTTTAAATGCATATACATTTGCCCGCGTTAGTGGTGTTCCAGTTAATACAGTTTTGCCTTGTAAAGAACGAGCTAAACTCTATAGGTAGACTACTTAACTCGGTCCTCGCTTGCGCGTTGCGCGGGAGCGGGGGTAGGACGATAAAGGGGCGCGGGCGGCGTGCGGGCGCCGGGCTTCGCCTCCCGTGCGTCCCCCGCACCCCTTTATCGTCCTACCCCCGCTCCCGCGCGCCGCGCAGACTTAAACACCATCATGAAAGTGGTTGGATTCTAAAGGATGCGGGACATCAAAAATTAGCCACTTATCAATTGGTTAATAATTAACAATAAAATTGAAAAACGTAAGTGACCCTTATTTTTTTAAGCAGTAATATATACATTATTTATCTTGATGTAAAACTAGCTGTATATAATTTTATGTGTAAAAGTAAACGGAAGGAAATATCGATAAGCATATAAAGGGCTACTTGAAATGATGGCAGATGAATTTACAAAAATCCATGGTGCAGTGGTGTTGCTATCCAGGAAGTTTTTTTTGGGTATAAATGAATATTTGCAATTTTCAACGTTACCCTTCATGTGGTGTTTGATTTTTCCACACTGTATAGCATAATAAAACCAATGGAAGTAAATGCAAGTATTTTACAAAATTATCTCACAGTTTTATTTATACCACATTTTATCTCATCTTACTTCATTTTTTTGAGTCAGCATGATCCAGAGGCCTAGAAAAAAACACTTGCTATCCATCCCCTAGCGCTCTTCTTTCGGGGTCCGCTTTGGCACCAAATCATAAGATTTGAGGTAGGCGCTAGTTTTACGAAAGCGACGGCCAACTGACCTTCCAACCCAGAGGGAGACCCCTTGCTGAGTTTCCTTCACCAACAAGTGAAATATATTTTTCGAAAAACCCAACTGCTTTTTTGCAAATATTATAGCCTATCTATCTATGTCACTCCTACGATTAAGAGAAATCAAACGACACCTCGTATGTCGAAATCCGTCAAACAGTTTTGGCTGCAGGGCGTGCCAAAGAATAAAGCATATGACACATACACACATACATACATACCAATGCATGCCCTAGGTTATCAAACGATTATTTTTTTTGACTGGTTGGTATCCAAGCCGGGTTAAGCAGGTCAATCACGTAGGTTCAGTAGCTGGTCGAGCACGTAACGCATTGTACGTACTTTAGGTAGATCTAAATGTCACTTTTTATACGGAAAATTAAAGTTGAATTTATCCTAACGCGCGTTCTTAACGTTATGTGACTGTGAATACCATAAAAAAAATAACAATGGTAGAAACCTATACAACCATACACGTCCATAAAATTGTGTTGAGTTTTGAGCGTGATGATAATAACAATGTGTTTAATTCTATATTCCTACATGATACATATAATTACATCTAGATAGTCGTGTTATTTTATAGACATTAATCAATTAAAATTAGTTTTTTTAGTTAGAAAATGGTCTCGGACTCAAACGTTTATATTTATTTATTTTTTCTTGGGTTCTTGATCTGACTGATTTAGAATTTGTTTAACGTTTTGGTATTTATTTCATTTCCTCGTATTCGACATGAAAAGTAGTGTTTAACTCGGGGAAAGTCACCCATTTCAGCCTCAAACTCTCACTTCGTTCGAGCGCCAAACTATCTCGTCGGAAATGGGTGGCTTTCAACCCTCGGTTAACAATCTACTATTATTAGCCTGCTAGCGCTCTGCAGGTCACAAAGCCACTTGTTGTAGCTACAATATTGACAAAACACTAACTTATTGTACCTACGGATTGAGGAGCTGAGTGCCTCGTGGATTGAGCGATATATTGTACCCGTTTTATTATTATGCCTCCAACAACAACCGCTTTCCGAACCCTTGAACTTCGGTCTCAAAGTATAATGGTGGCATTATATACAATAACGCTAAGTACTGAATACGAGGGCTGCTCCGAAAGTTGTTAGCTGATCCGGCTCTACTCATGCGATTACAATATTATTTATACCATTGTGAGGGATATTTCAGTACTTATTGAAGTGGTGTAAATACATTTTTAGAAAACGCTTAGTTTTTTTATTTATTTATTTTTTACTTCGAAGCGTCGAAGCCTATTGAAAATCAGTAATTGAGTCAATGTGCTGTCATTTTATTAACAGTATTTGTTAAAAAAAAGCAATTGGTCTTTTTGGTGCTGCTAATTACGAATCTCGACGGTTTTTTTACGTATAAATCGTTTTGATTGAGTAAAGATTATTATGATCTAATAAGTGTAAACAATGATTCATTCATTAAAAGTAAAAAAATCTGATATTTAAAAAAATGAATATGTACTTATAACATTGGTTATTGATTTATACATTGGAAATAGCAAAAGAAACAGAATTTAGTCCCGGGTAAATTGAAGTTCGAATTTCAAAGATTTCAATACGAAATTCATTTAATTGTGCCTAAAATTGCCGTTTTTTCTAAGCAATTCGTAACTCCATACAAAACAGCTTTCAGTTTAAAATATATAATAAAAAATCTATTCGCCTTAATTTATAAAAATTTCATGGCCATAATTTAGCATTGAAATATCCCTCACAATGGTATAAATAATATTGTAATCGCATGAGTAGAGCCGGAGCAGCTAACAACTTTCGGAGCAGCCCTCGTAATGCTGTGTAAGGGCCAGAGGTAAAATGGAAAAATAAATCATAGTAAGTTATTCCCCGAGGAGATGAAGACATTTCCTGTTTTTAAATTTACCTGTTCACGAACGTACAGCCTTGGCCAAACGTAGTGTTTCAATTTCGCAAATACACGAAGACGTGAAACATAATAAGTGTTTGAACATGTGCAAATCTCATAGATTATCATTTTGAAATACCTATTTGCGTGTGGAAACTGATGCTAGAAAAAGTCGGATTTTACAATTTTTTTTTTTTTTTTTTCACAAATCGACCTAGTCCCAAACTAAGCAAAGCTTGTAGTATGGGTACTAGACGAAGTTAAACATACTTGTATAGTTAAATAAATACTTAAATACATAGAACACATCCATGACTCAGGAACAAATATTCGTGCTCAACACACAAATAAATGCCCTTACCGGGATTCGAACCCAGGACCTCTTGCTTCGTAGGCAGGGTCACTACCAACTAGGCTAAAGCGGTCGTTAAATTAAATTAATTAATTGTATTTTTTTTTTCACGGAATTTCCCTTAGCGTCGATAAATATGACTATTTTTTTTTTTTTCGATAGATGTACAAGTTGAAATAGCAAACTATACAAGTGCCTTTTAAAGTTTGACTTTTGTATGTAAGTATCATGTAAAACAGGCTAAAATAATTTTATAAAAGAGAGATATTTTTTTTTTTCTAAAGTACGAGATGATAACAAACATTAACTAAATTAAATTAAAACTAAGTTAAATTTTTAAAAAGGCCCTCGAGGTATAGGTAGTACCGAGGGTGCTGGCGGCATTTCCTCGCTGAATAGGAGTGTAAACTCAAAATAACTTCAAAAGAAAGAAGGCAAAAAAATATGCCTAGTGACGAAAATCCTATTCAAATATCTCAAAAAATTACGAAGCTACAACCGTTTTAATGTTGCTTGTTAGAGAGCGAAAACGCTAGCAGATCGTGACGTCACGATCTGCGAGCTTTATAGTAAATGACAATCGTTTCATATGAAGGTGCGTTTTGCGGAAAAGGGACAGAACATACCCTCTCTTAAAACTTTGGACACTTATAACTTTGTGATTATTTAACCTCTTGCGCTTTTTTTTCTCGATTTGGCCACATTCTTAATCTTTTTTCAAGAAAATACCTCATTATTAATCATTTGATTTAGTGTCTATATTGCAATTTATTTATTTATTTAATTATACGGGACACCAACAGAGTATATAAGCTCTATTTAAATTTATCTGTAGCACAATTATTATTTGGGATTTTATGTACCCCAAATATAGGTGAACACATCATTGTCATATATTATTATTATTAATTAAGATTTATATAATTAAGGTTATTACATTTCACGCATAGTTTCAACAATTTAGAGAAGTACAGTGTATTAAGGCGCCGTAGGTTCAGCGAAGTTAAGCGAACAGAGTTTTTGAAACAATATAATGCGTCTGTTTGTAATAATATGGATTCAAAAAAATACGAATAGTAATCTTGAGGCTTTTCTGCAGGGAAATCAGTGCTTCGGAACATGACTAAGCAAATTTCGCTCGGAAAAACATCACGAACATAGGTCTAAAACACACAAAAATACACTTAAAATATTCGTAACAAATTATGCACAAAAGCTATAAATATTACAATAGGGAATATTCATGACATTTTTTTATATTTTTTACCTATTCTATAAGTAATTATATAACCGGAAAAAAATATAACACTTTCACAATATTATTAAATAAGCTAAAAAAAAATAATTAAAATTACTATCATTTTCGGACGATCAAAACGCCACCATTTTGGCGCGCTCATTTGTGACGTCACCGTGCAGCTTAGTGCACGGCGGTTCTTAAACAAATTAACAACAAAGTGTTTTGATTCACACTTTTAATAAATGTGAGTGATTAAAGCTTATAAGATCAACTTATTGTAATGGAAGAGCACACAAAAGCTTATTATAAATATTGTATTGTCCCTATGTGTGAAAATCACATTAAAACTGCAAATATTTTCATATGCCCAAAGGTGCAAATATAAGGATAAAGTGGTGTAAGGCGATGAGGAGAGATAATGTATCGTGCTTGAGTAGTTTATATTGTTGTGAAGATCATTTCGACGTGAGTATTAAATATGTATGTACCTAAAATCTTTTTTATTACGACTCGCGAACAATATAGGTAAACAATAACCTAACCTCAAAATTGTATTATATACTTATTCATAAAACTATTCTGATTCCCAATTTTTTTAGTTATTAATGTTACAAATATTATGATTTTTGTTGATCAACAGCTGACTACGAGTGTTGATTTTGATCAAGAAACCTTTTAGCTAAGTTTCTTTGTTTGCACTGTTGATCGAAGAAAGTTAAAAGAATTTAATCCTTTTTACTGAGTGACCTACACAAATTTGTTTTATTTATAAGCCTTGACGAAAACAACCTAGTTTGTTAAAGTTCATAAAGATGTTCTCAACATTTAACATTCCTAATAGGTACTGCAGCATTAATTGCATTCATCCTTGCAGAACTATTTAAATTCGTATGACCGTTTGCCTTATATTGCAGCACCATCTAGCGCATTATTACTGAAGTTCAGTAGTCGCACAAGGCGCGTTTCCGATGGTGTGCATTTTCCTTATATACAACTTTACCGACGGGTTTGCCTGCTTTGGTGCTGTCTGGTTTTTATGAATGAAATTGGAAGAAGTTTTTGAAATTTGAATTTGATTGTTCGAGAATGATTCTTGTTTATTGTCAAATCATCAGAAAAGAAATGGGAGTCAAAGAGAATAGTTCTTGGAGAGTGAAGTATTATTTTTCCATTGGTCTATTAGCTGAAAGTGTGAAGCGTGGTGTACCGTTTATAGGGTACAGACCCGAGTTCCTCGTCCACAGTTTTTGTTAAGAACAACAGTTTTCGCGCTAGTGCATCAGCGTTTTTCTCAAGCCCTGAGGCGAAGCTCGCCGGTGGTGGAACAAGTTGTGGTTGTTGTCACACTGCACTGAGGGAAACGTAGAGTTTCTGCCTTTTTCTGAAGGCCGGGTGCTGTTTTAGCACACTGGCTTCCGGGTTTAGGCCCCAAGCCTAAGTTCGCGGTGGTTGTTGCCCGAGGACTGATGCCAGTTCGAGTGCGCTGAGAGCCTTCATCCGGAGTCTGCGAGCCGGAGGGAGAAGCGATCGGACTGTCCCGCTTACCAGCGCTTCCGGCTCTTGATCGGGAGAACCTCCGTCGGAGACGCCGCCAGGAGTTAAGTCGCGTTTAGAGGACTCCCGAGAGTTCGGCGTGTATTCTTTTTTTGTTTGACCTTCGGTCAACGTCAGGGTCCTTTTTTAATGTCACTTATTACCTGTGATATTCTACCATACCGTGCCGTCGTTGGATTGTCAAACCTCCGACCTTAAGATGGGATCGATGCCTTCCGTTCTCCTGTAATACCCTCAAAATTCAGAAAGGCCCTTTACCGCCGAAGTTGTCAGAACGATCGTTTAGATTTCATTTAGGCCCCATACACACAATTAACACACAACCTTTACCAACACTTAACATCTCGTCGAACCCAGTCGTTTTACATCCCTTTTTATTGTCGTGCTGGTTTGTCGACCGTAAATCACCATGTTTTGTCTATCATAGTCCAATCGTGTGCCGCAGCAACGGCCAGAGCACGGTTATACGTTCGGTATTGTATTGCAAGTGTTATTTAACATGATCTAATAAACCTGATCGCGTTCGGGTCGTGATGTTTTCTATGCCGCTGTTATATGTAATAATTTTAGGAAAATAAAAAATAAATTACGTTCGTATCCTTGTGTGAACCTTTTATTCAATTTTCACTACAAATTTGGCGCCCGAAACAGCTGGTAAGTACCCTGGCATGTTCTTTGTTACAAATTGAATCAATCTTTGTTTAATCTTACTGGGGGGAGGGTCGTCCGTCCTAATACGGACGCGTTACACTAACCTTGTTCTAGATTACAGCTTACGGTTATAAGGAATATCACGCTGCCCTGTTTACCCTGGATGCCGCCTGCCTAGTTCCGCTACTGCCACGAATTTTGGATCCTGTCAACGCCGGCGGAACGTGAACCGTGACCGAATAAATATATCTGAAACTCTGGTTGAAATAGGTAGCCGTAGAATGAAACAAAACTGTGTTTTCCCTGTGCTTTTTATTTCAATTTCCAACTAAAACAACCCGATTTACTTATTTAGTAGACTTGTGTACCCCTTGTTTGTGCCCGTAGAATTAGGGAAATACTGCAGGTAAGCGTTTTAGCTGTAGTTAGTTCCTCGACCGTATTGTCTTCCTGGTTATTCTTACTTTCCGGTTCGTCTTGTTGTTTATTTTTTCGTCACTGTGTTTAGTTTGATCGCATCTTGTCCATTTCATATATTCAGTGTTAGCACATATTTAGGTTTTATGGGCGTTCCTGTAGACAGCAAGCGTATTTTTTCCTCGTTATTCTGGAAATCAAATGTTGTGATAAGCAATCGTACAACATATTTCGTGTATTTACGTAACATTTGACATGTTGTTTTACGTTTGTTTGTAGCTTAGCAACCTGTCACGAAATTTGACGGCGGAGTTCTTAAAGAGGTTGAGTTTGTTAGCTTTGAACTTTTACAGCAATTTTTCTTAGAAAAGGTAGAGTATTTTCGTTCGGTTATCTAATTGTCACCGTGGTCTAGTGGAGGTACACTCGGACTAGTGAAAACGTGACGAGGGTTCGATTCCCGACAAAGTTATTCTTTGTGCATTTTCTTTCGAGAGGGTATCTCATCCATAAGTTCCGCGGTACATTATTCAATCGGAGTGAATGATTGATCTCAAAGTTTAAACATTTATTTAGAGAATTGATCGTTCTTATTTTCTGGATTTCTTAGAATAATTTCGGTTACTTAGCTTCATTTCAGTGGGGTGTTAGGCTTCATTGTTCGGATACACCTAAGGCTTCACCGAGGTGTTACTGAACAGATTTCGATGGGATAGTCTCAATTGGTATTTCATATTATTCGACTATTGTGTCTGTCTTAAGGCATTCTTTGGTTTCTGATGCGACTTCGCGCTTATTCTAATTAGTTGTTATTCCTGGTTGCTGTTGATTTTTGTTCCTGGAGTTGTTTTTAGTTGATCGTACGTGTTCATCGTTTATATATGTGATAATACTTGATCATACCTGATCATAAGTGATAATACTTGATCATACCTGATCATACGTGATCGTACTTGATCATACTTGATCATAAGTGATCATAATTGATCATAGTTGATTTTTGTTGTTCGTCGTAATCGTTGGTGGTTCTTTCAGGATGTCACGATCGAACAGTGAGGAGTCGTTCCGCGTGACGCCTCGCATTCCTTCAGAGTTGAGGATGCGTCAAGCCCAGGAGCTGGATCCGCTTGCGAGTGAGGGTGAAGAATTCTTCGATACCGAGCCGCGGTTCCAGGGCGCTCGGTCCCTAGATTGGCAGCCTCGTTGCGCGATTAAGAACGAGTCCCTCACCAAGTGGAATCTGACCTTCTCCGGCGAGACTTGCGTTCGTGAGTTCTTTTCACGTATCCGCGAAGAGGGGATTGCGCGTGACGTCAACCCTTCCTACGTCGTCAGACGCTTTCACGAGTTATTAACCGGTAGTGCTTTAAAATATTTCCGGGCAATTAGGCGTCCAGACTTGACGATCGGGGAGTTGAGATCGGCCTTTTTAAGAACTTTCGATGTTGCAGATTATGATTTTAAGGTGGAAAGCCAACTTCGCGCGTTGAGGCAGAAAGCAGGCCAGTCAGTGGTTGATTTCGTTATCCAGGCTCGCGATCTTAATGCCAAGCTTCAAAAGCCGGTACCCGAAGGCACCTTGTTCAACATCATCAAATACGGGATGAACCCCAGGTACCATCCGTGCCTGGCCACCAATATCGTTAGGGATGTCGACGGTCTACTGGAGGTCGCAAAGAATTTCGAGTCCTTCCAGGGTGTGCGGTCGACTGGTTTGGCGTTGGCTCCTGTCAGTACTGTCAACGTTGGCGAGATCGGTGCTGCCGCCTGTCTGAAATGCGGCGCTATCGGGCATGGGTATCGCGATTGTCCCAATGTTTCCGGTGCTGTATGCTTCAAATGTAAGCGGGCAGGTGCGATTACTAGGGACTGTCAATTCTGCAATCCTGGGACGTCAAAAAACTAGTTGAAGGCGCACTTAGAGGTCCGACGGTGTCACCGGTTGTTTTAAATAAGTCACCGGATAATAGACTGTTTATTGAAGTTAATATTTCAGGAGGCACTGTCAAAGCTCTTCTGGACTCTGGTGCGCAGGCTTCCCTCATTGATGTTTCATTGTTGTCTGAATTAGGTTTCAGTTATAGTAAAGAGATTCGACCGTCAGTGGTATCTGCCGATAATTCTCCTATTGTTATTTTAGGTGGATTGGATATTCCTATTTCTTTTAATGGCTTTTGCGCTACTCATCCCTGCCTTGTAGGTAGTGACTTGCCTACTCGATTTATTTTAGGCATTGAATTTTGGAATGCTTTTGGTCTTACCGATATTTTGAAGCGCGCGTTTGCAGGCGGTGGTCCTGGGAAACTTCTTATTCCAGATCCTGTGTTACCGGAGGTGGGGTTTCAGGTTGTTGGCGAGGTTCGATACGTTCATCCACGTACGGAGCTCACACCTAGTCAAGAATTCGGTCTTCAGGCTGTCATCAGCGAGTTTGATGAAATTTCTTCTGATAAGGCTGGTTTAGGTTGCACTACTTGGCTCTCTCACAAGATAGAGACAGTCGGTCCGCCGATTAGGCAGAGGTATTACCCGCTCTCACCTGTCAAGTTGAAGGTTCTTAACGAAGAGATCGATAAGATGCTTGAAGCCGGCGTCATTCGTCCTTCGCGGTCTCCATGGGCTTCACCAGTGGTTATGGTCACTAAGAAAGATGGTTCCGTCAGGTTTTGTGTTGACAGTCGGAAGTTAAACAGCGTTACCGTTCGTGATTCATACCCGCTTCCACGTATCCAGGATATTTTGGATAATTTGAGAGGTGCTAAATACTTAACTTCACTTGACTTTAGGAGTGCTTTTTGGCAGATTCCTTTGGCGGACAAAGCCAGCTGTGAAAAAACTGCCTTCATCGCTCCACAACGAGGTCTATTTGAGTTTGTTCGACTCCCGTTTGGTTTGACCAATGCTGCGTCGGAGATGCAGCGGCTTACCGACATGATCGTCAATTACGAGCTGACCCCAGAGTCTGACGATTTCATTTTCGGCTACGTAGATGACCTAATACTGGTCTCTAGAGATTTTGATAGTCATCTTCGGCTCATTCGAAAAGTTCGTGACAGGTTAAAAGAGGCAGGGCTCACCGTTAACTTGAAAAAGTGCGAGTTTTGTAAGTCGGAGTTGAAGTATTTGGGCTACATCGTTAATGAGCGCGGTCTACAAACTGATCCAAAAAAACTCGAGGCTATTAACGACTATCCCACGCCTTCAAGCGCAAAATCCCTGCGGGCTTTCATTGGCATGTGTTCGTACTACCGGAGATTCGTGGATAACTTTTCGACCATTATTGCTCCCCTTACAGCGTTGATAGGCAAGAGGAAAGGCCGAGATCCGATCGATTGGAACGACGACGCAGCAGCAGCTTTCGTCAGACTGAAAGACGCTTTGATGAACTCACCGTTGATCGAATGTCCTGATTTTTCTAAGCCCTTCATCCTTCAATGCGACGCTAGTCAGGTCGGTCTCGGTTCGGTGTTGGCGCAGGAGTTTGACGGAGTAGAGCATCCTATTGCTTTTTATTCGCGGTTGTTCACCAAAGCGGAACGCAGCTATGGTACGTCTGAGCACGAGCTTTTGGCGGTTCTCGAATCCATCAAACACTTCCGAGGTTACTTAGACGGGATGAAGTTCAAGATCGTCACTGATCATATCGCGCTAAAATGGCTGACTACACTCGATAATCCTTCCGGTCGTTTGGCTCGGTGGGCTACTGTCATTTCCCAGTATAATTATGAAATCGAGCATAGGAAGGGAGTTTTGAATGTGGTTCCCGATGCCCTATCTCGTGCGCATGTAGGTTTGATTTCGTTCACTCGTGGCGGGGATCCTTCTGGCGATCCATGGTATGAACGTGTGTTTCAGGGCGTGAGTGAGGCTCCTCAAATGTTCACGGCGTATGCTTTGCGTGATGGCGTGTTGATGCGCAAAATGGCAGTTGAGAATCCGCTGGCTCCTAATCCGTGGCGTATAGTTTTACCTGCTTCTAGGAGGAACGAGGCGATCGCTGAAATTCATAATGATTTTCCTAATGTTCATCCGGGGGTGATGAAGACTTACCTAAAGGCGAGAGATTTATACTACTGGCCGTACATGTACAAAGATATCGCCAGGCAATTAGCAGGTTGTCAAGTCTGTAAGGCATATAAGATCGCGAATTCGCAACCACGTGGTCAGCGTTTATATCCACGTCCCATCGCTTCGCCAATGGATCTTCTGTCGATCGATTTGATCGGACCACTGCCAGGGGCCAGAAATGGGTTTCGTTATATCTTGACAATAGTTGACGTCTTCACTAAGTTCGTCTGGTTAGTCGCTCTGAAGAGGGTAAACGCCGATACTATATCCTCTGCTTTGGAAAGGGAGGTTTTCTTGAGGTACGGTACACCTTCTAACGTTTTGTGTGATAACGCAACTGTTTTTCATAGTGGGTCATTTGTGAATTTCTTGGCCTCCTTTGATATTCCTAGACCATGTTATACCCCGTATTATTCTCCCCAGGCAAACATTGCGGAGAGGTACAACCAAGTTGTCATTACAACGATGAGCATTCTGGTGGCTGGTGACCAGGGTAGTTGGCCCCGTCATCTTCCGAGAGTAGCCTTGTATCTTAATTCATGCATCAACTTGGCGACCTCTTATTCGCCTAACTTTTTAATGTACGGACGCGAGGTGCAGGTAGACCGACAGTTAGTTGCAGGTCAGGTTGAGAACCAGGAGGTGGGGCTCAGCCGGGTCGAACGAGCAGAAAATCTCCGCACTCTACGTGAAGTATACGCGAAAGTGTCTGATGCTTTGGTCATGGCTTTCCACCGCAATGCGGTAAAGTATAACTTGAGTCATAAGTCGTTGAGACTGGCTATAGGTCAAATCGTTTGGCGCAGGAATTTTCAGCGCCGGACAATGGACGAAGCTAGGGGTGGTAAGTTCGCACCACGCTTTATCCAGTGTCGGGTCGTGAGGCGAATTTCTCCTCAGGTTTATGAGCTCGTTGATATTGAGACCCAGGTGGTTGGAACATATCACGTTAAAGACATCCTCAAGTAGGAAGTTTGGTCGCCTTAGGTTATTTTAAATCGATTTTTTTTGTTTTATTTCTCCTCTAAATTCTGAAAGACAAGCTGCACGTCATTATTAATTTTTTTGCTACTCTGTTTAGACCTTATTTTGCGTTTGCGCTTTTCCTCTAAATTCTGAAAGACAAGCTGCACGTCATTATTAATTTTTTTGCTACTCTGTTTAGACCTTATTTTGCGTTTGCGCTTTTCCTCTAAATTCTGAAAGACAAGCTGCACGTCATTATTAATTTTTTTGCTTCTCTGTTTAGACCTTATTTTGCGTTTGCGCTTTTTCCTCTAAATTCTGAAAGACAAGCTGCACGTCATTATTAATTTTTTCGCTCCTCTGTTTAGGCCTTATTTTGCGTTCTCTCTCCACACAACAGTTCTTCATTATAGGCTTATGGGTCAGGGCGTCGTTTGAAAAGGTCATCGACGGTCGGATTTAGCTTATAATGTCGTTACCTGGTGTTGTTAGCGGTTTTTTTGTTATTGTTAGTGTTTTTCATTCAACCAAGAGTTCAAATGAAGGTATTAGGTTAATGTTGTTATCTACTCAGCGAAGGTCAACTCGTAGTTTTAAAGTAGGTTAATGTGTTTAGGTTAGGCCTAATGTAGCATATATTTGCCGGACGTGACGTTGTTTCAGCTTTATGCTGGATTTGGACTTTCTGTGACTACGTTCTTCGACATAGTTCGAGATCGTTCATTCACTGTCTGTGGGCTAGCACTCGACAGTTGAAATATTGTATCACCCCGTCGGGGAAGAATACTTATCCGGACAACGACACTTACTTACGGTTCCTTGCGTTCCGCATAAGCCTATGGGCCATGGTTTACGAGTATTTCACGGACAAGACAAATGGTTGTGAACCTCGGTTCTCAATCATGGCTGTAAATGTTTATTTCCCTCTTAGCTGAGGTTAGGTTTAAGTTCGTTCTAGGCGTCTAGGGTTGGTTGATCTTCGTTGTTCTTGGTTTGGTGTATAAGTAATTTAGTTTTCGGTGTTATCTTAGGTGTTTGCTAGGTAGTAGTTGTTCCTTAGGTGGAATTGTTGGCCGCAATAAATAAATTTTGTGGGTCAACATTCGGTTTCCTCCCTTTGTGCGTGGCAAACGCATTGGTGAGTGTTGTTTTGGTTTTCCTCGATTTCAACTCGCTATGAACCTCCCTTTGTAGGCGAGGAACGTAGTCGTTAGGCAAGTGGAGCGATCACGTGCCACTCCATCGAGAGTTTGGATGATGAATCGTAGTGTTAGTTTTTAGGATTATTCTTGCAATACCTTGTGGGCATTTAAATGTGTTTATTATTCTAGGGGGATCTCGAGTTGTGTGTTTTTTTGTTTTGTCTTTTCAGGGGATAATCTGCAGCATTAATTGCATTCATCCTTGCAGAACTATTTAAATTCGTATGACCGTTTGCCTTATATTGCAGCACCATCTAGCGCATTATTACTGAAGTTCAGTAGTCGCACAAGGCGCGTTTCCGATGGTGTGCATTTTCCTTATATACAACTTTACCGACGGGTTTGCCTGCTTTGGTGCTGTCTGGTTTTTATGAATGAAATTGGAAGAAGTTTTTGAAATTTGAATTTGATTGTTCGAGAATGATTCTTGTTTATTGTCAAATCATCAGAAAAGAAATGGGAGTCAAAGAGAATAGTTCTTGGAGAGTGAAGTATTATTTTTCCATTGGTCTATTAGCTGAAAGTGTGAAGCGTGGTGTACCGTTTATAGGGTACAGACCCGAGTTCCTCGTCCACAGTTTTTGTTAAGAACAACAGTTTTCGCGCTAGTGCATCAGCGTTTTTCTCAAGCCCTGAGGCGAAGCTCGCCGGTGGTGGAACAAGTTGTGGTTGTTGTCACACTGCACTGAGGGAAACGTAGAGTTTCTGCCTTTTTCTGAAGGCCGGGTGCTGTTTTAGCACACTGGCTTCCGGGTTTAGGCCCCAAGCCTAAGTTCGCGGTGGTTGTTGCCCGAGGACTGATGCCAGTTCGAGTGCGCTGAGAGCCTTCATCCGGAGTCTGCGAGCCGGAGGGAGAAGCGATCGGACTGTCCCGCTTACCAGCGCTTCCGGCTCTTGATCGGGAGAACCTCCGTCGGAGACGCCGCCAGGAGTTAAGTCGCGTTTAGAGGACTCCCGAGAGTTCGGCGTGTATTCTTTTTTTGTTTGACCTTCGGTCAACGTCAGGGTCCTTTTTTAATGTCACTTATTACCTGTGATATTCTACCATACCGTGCCGTCGTTGGATTGTCAAACCTCCGACCTTAAGATGGGATCGATGCCTTCCGTTCTCCTGTAATACCCTCAAAATTCAGAAAGGCCCTTTACCGCCGAAGTTGTCAGAACGATCGTTTAGATTTCATTTAGGCCCCATACACACAATTAACACACAACCTTTACCAACACTTAACATCTCGTCGAACCCAGTCGTTTTACATCCCTTTTTATTGTCGTGCTGGTTTGTCGACCGTAAATCACCATGTTTTGTCTATCATAGTCCAATCGTGTGCCGCAGCAACGGCCAGAGCACGGTTATACGTTCGGTATTGTATTGCAAGTGTTATTTAACATGATCTAATAAACCTGATCGCGTTCGGGTCGTGATGTTTTCTATGCCGCTGTTATATGTAATAATTTTAGGAAAATAAAAAATAAATTACGTTCGTATCCTTGTGTGAACCTTTTATTCAATTTTCACTACAGTACCTACATATCTTTGATTATATAATACTAGCTTCTGCCCGCGACTCCGTCCGCGTGGAACTCGTTTATACTATCTCTATACCAAATTTCATCCAAATCGGTTCAGCAGTTTAAGCGTGAAGAGGTAACAAACAGACAGACAGACACACTTTCGCATTTATAATTTATTATTAAGTAAGTATATATAAAATATATAATATAACTAGCTTCTGCCCGCGACTCCGTCCGCGTGGAACTCGTTTATATCGTAGCTCCCCCCATATCCCCCAAAGGGATGAAGTGGGGGTGAAAGTTTGTATGGAGCTACGATATAAATGAGTTCCACGCGGACGGAGTCGCGGGCAGAAGTTAGTATATATAATATATAAAGTTATAGTATAGTAAAATAGTATATAGTATGGATAAATATCTACTAGTTTTTTATTCCACTTATTTAACAAAGACACCTATTTGAAGTAGTTTAAAAGTCTAGCTATTTGAATCGCCAAAATAGGTTATAATTATTTAATTGACAAATCTCACGAGTATAAAAACAAGGAATATGAAAATTTATTGAATATCTGTAACTTATTTACCTTGCAGCTTTTACTCCTCTTAGTTCAGCGGACGTAAAGTCACAAATATTTGCGAAGTATGTATTAAATTTAGTCATCATGAACACATCAATTTTAGGCAGATTATCCGACTGTGCCTTGACAAAACCGCCTTCAGTCATTGTGGCGAGTCTTTTTTCACTTAATAATTACCAAAAAACACTGATTATTTATCATAAACAGCGGCCAAACAATGCGAATAACTTTCAATAATCATACTAACGACCTGCACGGTGACGTCACGTTTCGCTCCGGCAATAGCGTTGCGTTTTGGAAATTTGCGAGGGAATTTGAAAAATAGTACTTTTAAACAATTTATTTTATCAATAGAAACATGATAATTTGAAAAAATAATAATGTGTGTATATTTATTAAGCAATATAGATTACACGTGATTTTTTTTGTCCATTTCTAAATCACATGCATATTCCCTATTGCTTCTAAAAATCGGCAATATCATGTTTGAGAGAAATCAGTGTTTACAAATTTATTTATTTAAACGGCCAAAAAATTAAAATTAAAAAACATGATATCCGCGCTTCCGAGCACGCACTTCCATCTCGCTCACGCTTATGCTCAGTGAGAGGGAGAGAAGACCATGAACCTACGGCGCCTTAAGAATAAAAGTAAAATTTTAAAAATAAATTTAACGCTAATGCTAACGCTACAATTGGATTAAATCAACGGATAGAATTGAAAAATCAATCAAATACTTATCACCCGTTATTGGGTGTCATGTATTTTCCTGTATGGGTTCGTTGAGTAGCCTGGTAAATGGTGCTTGTCGTTTAATAATTGTTCCTGCTAGTGGTTCACTAAAAGTCTGTGCATGAACTCTACGGCTATTTAGATGTGGCACGGAAAGGTTAATCGTATTTTGCATTTCTAGCAAACTTATATTGGTTATTAATTAGTTTATGCAAGAACACTTGGTCGTGCAGTAACCGCCGATTCGCTAGAGATATCATGTTGAATACTGATCGCTGCGCGAGAAAGCCGACAGCTTTTCGGTCACCATTTAGATCTACCAGGGGCCGTAGACAAGGTTACAATTGACAAGCGCTAACGCCAATAGAAAACTAATAAAATGTATGGGAATGACAGATGTTAACGAAAAGTGTTTCGTACTGTACAATGCGTTACGTGAACGACTAGCTGATGGACAGAGGCTACATTACGAGTATTTCGCGGGGGTTTCGCTGCATTTTTTGCAATACGTGTACTTTACTGCGTGCTAAAATATATATTTGAAATATTAAATGCTTTAGGTTAAATGCTTTTAAATCAGTTTTATCTCAAAACAACACTGATAGAAACGCGAACGGCGACGAAAATTGTAATAGCCATGCACAGATTTCAACTAAAGCTTATTTCATAAGATAATATAAGATCATTTATTTCAATATAAATTGGCCTTAAATCAGAATTATACCTACGCATTTACATTATGATCGTTACAATACGAAAGTTCATATTTATATAACTATATTAACTATTGTAAATTGTCTATTAACTTCAATTACATGCTTATTTAAAATAAATGAATATTAAGGAACAATCTTACACAAATCGACCTAGTCCCACAGTAAGCTCAGTAAGGCTTGTGTTATAGGTACTAGACGACGATATATATAATAGATATAAATACTTAAATACATAGAAAAACTTCCATGACTCAGAAACAAATATTCATGCTCATCACACAAATATTTGCCTTTACCGGGATTCGAACCCAGGACCTTCAGCTTCGTAGGCAGCGTCACTACCCACTAAGCTAACCGGTCGGTATTTATGTTAAAAAAAAAAAAAATGTTCTTGTCATCTCCTATCTACTTTCCAAGGGCGCGCCGCGCCGTACACAATGCACGAGTTCCGAAGCGCCACACTAAAACATACCCCGCGTTCCGCCTCACAGCCTCACAATGCATGAACCCATTAACCCAGAAGTTAAAAATACGCCCCTTTGAGTCAAAAAGGCAGCCACCTGCAAGACTGATCAAAGGCTAGTCTGCTCGATCGTACTGTGGTCATCTCATTGACCAATCACTAGCCGCCTCCGCTCCTTACAGCTGAGGCGTGGAGTTCGACCATCCGATGCCGCTTTGATCGTAACGTTAAGTATGAATTTTCGCTCCATTTAAAAATGCATAGCCTGTTTGCCATCGATCTTTTTTTAGCAGCCTGGATGTTTAATTTGTGGAAGAGGGGAAGTAATAACCTCCCTCGGACGGGTTCTTCAAAAAAGGAGTGTATAAATTATTAAAGGGGCATCGACGCGCATGCATGTTACATACCTTTAGTTGCAAGCGTTCATAGGCTACGGTAACAACTTACCAACAGGTGGGTAAGCTTGTTTGCCACCGCCGTGGTATTAAAAAATATGTAGAAAAAATCTAACATTAACGCCACAGTGCAGTCGACCGGTCTTCGGCGTCAGAAATAGTTATTTATGTTACAAGTGCGGAAAGTAGGTAATTCGCAACGAGTGACGATGACCAAAAACACGACCGTCAGCGAGTGTTTTTGATTGACACGAGTTGGGAACTGCCTATCCGCACGTGTATAATACGACATTTTACAATGCATCATGCGAGGAAATTAAAAATTATACATAAAAGGTGAAATTTGAATTGTCATGAAATCTCATTCTCGCACGTGTGTGGGAATATTGGCCCGAAATCCATTCCCGCACGGCTCCCCCCGGCCCGCCCCGCCGTGCGGGCGTAGAGGACTTCCCGTGTTCATGTTGACCCATATAAAGGCGCACTTTCAGAGCAAGTGCATTGTAAATGAATTAACGCTCTTGTTAGGAGCGTTCAAATGATATACGTCTCAACTGTTGGTACACTTATGGTACATCATATAGTTAGTAGCAGCCAAAGTAGCCAAATATATCGGAACACGTCTTTATTACTATAGGAGTAAGGAAGTGTTACGATATATTTGGCTACATTGGCTGCTACAAACTATGTGATGCTGACTGTACACCGCCCATACTAATTTGCTCATCCTCCTTTGGCATAGAGATAGTTTCAGTCCCGAGAAAGGACAAAGGATATATTTTATCGCGGAAATCATCCCTTAAGAGTCCGCAGTAAGCTCGGCCGAATTTCACCTTCCCATACAAACGTAGTCACGCCCTCATTTTCAAACTACGCGTTGGATTGTGACGAAACTTTGCATATATACAATGACATGAGGTCTATCTATGTCTGTAATTAGTTTATATGGTTCCAGTTTATAAAATAAACGATATACAGCAAAAACAAGTTTTGTATGAAAAATTTAAATTCGCTGTATTTTTTTACTATGGTATCTGAAGCTACATAAACTAATTACAGACCTGGATATATCTCATGTCATTTATTGTACATGCAAAGTTTCGTTACAATCCAACACGTAGTTTTAAAATGAGAGCGTAACTACGTTTGTATGGAGAATCGAGCTTACTGCAGACTCCTAAGGAGGCGAAATGAGAGCGAAAGTTTATATGGAGCTACGACATAGGTAAACGAGTTTCACGCGGACGAAGTCGAAGGCACAAGCTAGTGATCAATAGTAAAATTATAAATGTCCTCGAAAAATTATTGAAATAAACTTTTTCCCCTAAAATATGGCGAAAAAAGTCATCAGTCAGATCAACCTCACATCTCAGAATCCAAATGTTTGCCGACGGCCTATGTTGGCACGGTTTCAGGGGAATTTCCCCCCTCCAACGCTCCGGTTGGGGAATGAGCTATGCCGAGGTTTCCCCAAGGCAGAATGTATATATTTTTTTATACACGTCGACCTTAATGTTTGAAGTCTTCGTACACCAAACTTAAATCACATACTTTTTGCTATGGAGCTCCCAACTTAACATTTCATAACTGTTGAGACAACTAAAATGAAATGGACCAATCACGTGGCGCCTTTACTGAACTATAATGTATTTGACCAATAAGACGCCGTCATGAGAAAGTCAAAAGGTAATAGACATCAACGCACAAAAAAGAAAAAGCCGTTGGTTGCACTTCGTTTTCCCATTGAAATATACCGAGTTTGTTTAATTAGTTCAGTTGACTAGTAGTTCGTTATATAATTAGCTTTTTAAGTCTCGTACCTTAATTAGGCCACTCAGCAAGCTTCGTGGCCTAAACGTGGTACTCGACTGAAAAAGCATACATTACATACATACATACATTTTATTCATAAACCTTATTGCTAATGTTAACAATGTGCTTGCGTAGTAAGACATAGTACATACAATATTACGTGCGTCTGAACTAGGATGATCCTGTGTCTCAGACAAAGATAATAATTACCAACTAATTGGTGCAATTTGTGCACAAGGTAGGTATTTAATAGTATCGTACATTTAGAAACAATTGGAATATATAACATAGTAACTTATATCTATTTAAAGTACATCGGTATCAATAAATCGCGTATTAAAATTACGTTAAGTATAGATAATTACAGTGTCAGCATCTGCAATTGCGTTAGACTAGGTCAAGCAAGTTTAAGTAAATTGAGTTCAATAAAATATGTGCAACAAATAAGTGCTCGCGTTGCAGCCTTGCATTTAGTAGGACGACGTTAAGATACTCGTATGCCGAGTTAGTAACTAAAATAGGTGAAATAAATCTATACATATAAAATAACTCAAACAAAAGTAAATAATGTAAGCATTATATAACGATTGCATAAAATACTATTAAAGGGCCGATAACACTCATGTAACAGCCCTGGAGTGGACTACGGTGATCGATTTATTTAATGTGTGTCCTTTGTGTTTGTGAATAAATGTATCTTTCTTTCTTTCTTACCAGGCGGGCCGAACGCTTGTTCGCCAGCGACGTATTTCTATGCTTCCGTGCGTCCCCCTATGTTAAATCTTCCAAACGCAAAACATCCATAATTGCTGCGAATCAGGGCCAACCGATGCGGCATAATCCCATCATTCAGCAGGATCAAAAGGGTGTGTTCACATGCCCACTGGGTCTGAACCTTACGTATATACAATGGGTATACAGGGTGTGGCAGGGGTGGGCGATTAAAAAGGACTCAGAACATCCGTTAACAGTCATAATTATGTTGAAGCTTTCAATTTGGAGGATTTATTTACTGATGTGCCGTTACCGATGCTTTTCCTAGGAATATTACTACATAAACCTACTGTTTTTAGGGTTCCGTAGCCAAATGGCAAAAAACGGAACCCTAATAGATTCGTCATGTCTGTCTGTCTGTCTGTCTGTCCGTCCGTCCGTATGTCACAGGCATTTTACTCGAAAACTATAAGGTGTATTTCAATAAATTTTTGAGGATAGGCGTATTTTGTTAACCGCTACATAGTTTTGTAATTAAATTACTAAAAAAAAATTGTTTTAGGGGTGCACTCCATACATAAAACTGAAAGTCAACAAAAAAAAATTCATTGCAAGCCCACGTGTGGCACATCAATCGATAGGCCTTTATAAATATAAGGTTTCTCAGCAATTTTATTGATTAAGTAAGTGAATAGAGTCGGAGATAATCGCCTCGGAAGTCACTAAAATTGTGCCTCCCCCCCTCTAATTTTTGAACCGTGTATTTTAATAATATGAAAAAAATCAGGCTCATAGGGCTTATTAAATTCTTTCAGCGAAAATTGTTTCGAACAAGATCGGTTCAAAGGATTTTTGAGATATTTCTAAAAAACTGCCTTCCTTAAAGAAAAGGACGTAAGTGCCATAAGATTTCAGTAACGATACGACCTTTTTTACAAGCACGGAACCCTCGTTGTGCGTGGTCCGACACGCACTTGTCCGCTTTTTTTTTTTTTATTTATTTACAAGAGCCTATAAAACAATAGTAGCCTTCGTTTCGGTGTTCTACAGGATTCATTTCGGACAGTGTGCGCTAGGATTACACGAACTAATCCCGCGTCACCATTCCGCCATCTTGGGACTAGGCGCGGTCGTGGGTTCCACCCTTATGTTGTTGATTTACCACTGATTCGCACAAAGCGCGAGATGGTGGTCAAATGCGTACCTATACGTAATTTAAACGTGGAGATGTGTAATTTGAAGTGAAAACTTCTTTAGCCGCGCTGTGCATGGGAAAAATTGTTAAACACGCCACAGGTCACGTGACCGTAACATTCGACAGATTGAAAATTCGTAAGACGGACACGTGACCTGATCGAAAAACTGTTACAATGTCATTGAGTTTTCACTTCTGCCGGCACTCCCGGAGTGCAACCCGGTCTTTTTTTTAAGGTACGTATGGCAGCTTAAACCCCTTGTGAGGTTGACCGTACATACGACGATATCGTTTATAGTTTATTTCTTAAAAGGACAATTAACACTTTCGCAACCGGACTAATAATGGAACAATACACCAGAAACCGACGGAACTCGTTAGGCGTGTCGGTTCATACTACTGCCCGCCTAGCGGGGTGAGCCGGCATCATCTTTGACGACCGCTTTAGCCTAGTTGGCAGTGACCATGCCTACGAAGCAAGAGGGTTCGAATCCCGGTAAGGGCTTTTATTTGTGTGATGAGCCCGAATATTTGTTCCTGAGTCATGGATGTTTTCTATGTATTTAAGTATTTATTTATCTATATGTATGTTTATCGTCGACTAGTACCCATAGTACAAGCTTTGCTTAGTTTGGGACTAGGTCGATTTGTGTAAGATTGTCCCCTAATATTTATTTATTTATTTATCTGAGCATACATTAGGAGTGCCTACCAGGCGGGTTCTTGGTTGCGAACGTGTTAAATGATTACATACTAAATTTACTGCCAAACTCAAACAGTTTGTTGGCAGTTCGTGGCTCTTGATACATATCTTTGATCTTAGATCATATACTTTGAGGAACACGTCATGTGCTCACACAAACTTTATTAACCACACCCTGTAAATTTCTCTGTCGGATTATAATCTGTTTCTATGTTCATGTTAATCTTCGTGATTTAAATACGTTTACAAATGGTTTTCAGGACCGGGTCCAGATTATTTTGATAACGTACGTTGAGACAATTCAAGTGTCATTATCCCATACAAAATGTGTCATTTGGCAATGCGTTACGTAATCAGAGATGTACAAAATACTTTTAAAAAAGTATTTAAGGAGCCGTAGGTTCATGGTCTTCTCTCCCTCTCACTGAGCGTCAGCGTGAGCGAGATGGAAGTGCGTGCTCGGAAGCGCGGATATCATGTTTTTTAATTTAAATTTTTTGGCCGTTTAAATAAATAAAAATGTAAACACTGATTTCCCTCAAACATGATATTGCCGATTTTTAGAAGCAATTTTGATATTTATAGCTTTTGTGCATAATTTGTTACGAATATTTTAAGTGTATTTTTGTGTGTTTTAGACCTATGTTCGTGATTTTTTTCTATCGAGCGAAATTTACTTAATCATGTTTCGAAGCACTGATTTCCGTGCAGAAAAGCCTCAAGATTACTATTCGTATTTTTTTGAAACCATATTATTATAAACAGACTCAATTATATTGTTTCAAAAACTCTGTTCGCTTATCTTCGCTGAACCTACGGCGCCTTAAATACTAAATGCAAATACTTTTCTTATTTAATATTTCAAATGAAAAAAACAAAATACTTTTTCTTTTTGTATTTAAATACAAAATACAAAATAGGTATTTTCAAAATACTTTATTCAAATAAAATACTGAGCTCCCGGCCGATTTCGACCACAGCGACTGCGTTCATAAGTCATAAGTCATTTATTAATAATATTCAAAATATAACATGTCATCATTCTTAAATTAAATTGTACACATTTATGGATACTCATTATTATTGTGGTAACTTGTAAAATTCCTTGATGTCATATAAAGAGTGAGTGAGAAGCCACGATTTTAATTTTCTTAAGAAAGATGAGATACTATCCGCGCATTTTATGTTCACGGCTAGTTTGTTGAACACTTTTGGCCCAACATGAGAGATGATTTTAGTTGACATGGTCAGTCGAGTGGTTTGTGTGAGGAGTTGGTTTATGGGGAAAAGTGTCGATGTTCTCTATACGACGTATTTGGCAACGTCATATATGTACTGCGAGGTAGGGTGAGTATATTGTTGTCTCTAAAGAGATTTTGAGCTGGAGTTAGGCTGGAGTGCGTGGAGGGACAAATGAGATAATACGCACGGCACGCTTTTGTAGTATGAATACACGTTGCCACTGCAGCCGTACCCCATAATTCGAGACCGTAGTTCATAACTGAGTGAAATAGATAGTAGTATCAAGATCTTAGTTTTTTTTGGGGTAAAACGTGTGCTAATCTGCTTAGAGCGAAGCATGCGCCAGACAGCCGACCACATAAACTGTCTATGTGTGCATCCCACCTGAGTCCGGAGTCTAATGTGATGCCCAGGAATTTGGTATGTCTTAATTGTGGCAATAAATTACCGAGGATGCTTATATTTAGTGGATCCGGAGGTCGTCCGCCTAGATTAATGTGCAGAATCTGAGTTTTTGACAAGTTCAAAACGAGGCCGTTTGCGCGGAACCAGTTCAGTAATTTGAAACTGTCTGATTTTAAAGAGGCTCCTAACTGTTGAGCGGTATCAGCTGTTATTATATCGCACGCATCGTCAGCGAAGATGTAGGCTCCATCTACAGCTGTGGGCAGGTCATTGACCTGTATAAGGAAGCATAGATTAGCGAGTGAAGAACCTTGCGGTACGCCTATCTCAACGCCGCCGAAGTTGGATTGCACTTTTCCGTTGCTTAGTGTTACGGCCTGTTGACGACCGGCTAAGAATTCCAGCATTATTTTTAACGCCGGGCCGCGTATGCCAGTGTGCTCGAGTTTGTGCGCTAGAACATTATGGTCGCATAGGTCGAAAGCTCGAGTCACATCACACAGCAGTATGGCAACTTGAGTCGCCCACTCTTTAGCCCCCATGATTTTCTGGAGGACTTCGCGAACGACTTTTACGCAGGATCTTTGTTTCCTATAAGCGTACGTTCAAATATGCTGTCGACGGTCGTGAGCTCGCACGTGTCTTATGTAGCCAATCTTCTTCGTGAAGATCCTCGCACACTGCGGGCATGTGAGCACACCGTCGACATAATTATAATTGATTGCCGCAGGTGGTCTGGCTTTCAATGTATCGCGCTTCGAGTCTAGCTCAGAGCGCCGCTCAGTCTCAAAATCAAATACTTTCGATTTTGCAAGTTGTCGCCACTCCAGTCTTGTGGCAGCCTCCTTCTCCGACAGCGAGGGCTCAATCCGGCACCTTTTCATGTGCCGCTTCAGCACATCTTTATACCTAAGGAGTTGGCCGCCATGGTTTCGCTTGCCCTCCTCAAGTTCCGAATAAAAGATGCGCTTCGCCACTCGCTGTTCCGCCATACGTGACACGACACGTGTCTACACCACCGAAGTTGTCGCCGCATACGGTAAGCCTCAATGCCACTGACATTGGCTCTCCGCAGCACATCGGTGTTCCGCACGCGGTCGGACCACCGGATGTTAAGTATTGTCAGCAGCCAGTATCGGAATCCTTGGCGTCGACATTTCGAGTGAAGTCAAGTTCCGCGGCCATTTAGAGGGTAAGGCCAAATTAGCCTCAAATAAGCTCGGTGTGCTCAATAGATCGAGACAGTATTTCACACCGGCCCACCGCCTGCAGCTTTATAAGTCGCAGGTCCGCCCACACATGGAATACTGTTCTCATCTATGGGCAGGGGCACCCCAATACCAGCTTCTCCCTCTGGATCGCATCCAACGACGAGCAACTCGAATTGTCGACAGCGAGCATATTTCGGATCGGCTTGACCCCTTGGCGCTGCGTAGAGATGTGGCCTCTCTCTGCATTTTCTATCGCATGTATAACGGGGAGTGCTCCGAGGAATTGTTCGGATTAATCCCTGCCGCTTCTTTTCGCCATCGTCCAACGCGACAACATTACCATCCTCACCACTTAGATGGTTGGCAGTCCTCAACTGTGCGCTTCTCCAGAAACTTCCTGCCTCGCACAGCTAAACTGTGGAATGGATTGTCGCCTGCGGTATTTCCGGACCGATACGACCTTCAAACCTTCAAGAAAAGAGCGTACTCCCATCTTAAAGGCCGGCAACGCACTCACAACACCTCTGGTGTTGCAAGTGTCCATGGGCGGCGGTAATCGCTTACCATCAGGTGATCCGTCTGCTCGTTTGCCTCCTATATCATAATAAAAAAAAAAAAAAAAAAAAAAAATAGAAGTATTTCAAATAAGTCAACTCTGTACGTAATCGACCTGCTGGTCGCGCTATGAAAGATAGAATGCACTATGCGGCGAAGGCGTTCGAGAAGGATGCCATGATTATAATTTTCCATCAGTCCAATATCGGTTTTGTTATCTCAGTCTTATGAGACTGTAGTCTACTCTCCATACAAACGTAGTATGGTTCTCATTTTAAAACGGCATTCTAGGATAGCATGAAACTTTGTATACACAATGGGACCAGTCGCAGCAGTTTATGTTGCTATAAATTAAATAAAACCGGCCAAGTGCGAGTCGGACTCGCGCACGAAGGGTTCCGTACCATTATCTATAAAAACAGTAAAATAAAGTTTGTTGTATGGGAGGCCAACTTAAATATTTATTTTATTTTGATTTTACTATTTGTTGTTATAGCGGCAACAGAAATACATCATGTGTGAAAATGTTGTATTATGAGTGTTTTACGTTTTGTTATCTGTCAAAAGTCTCAAAAGCTACTTAAACACGCTCCAAGGTCAAATTACTTTCCCCACTAGTGGATAAAATGCGTTTTTGCTCACTGGTTTTAAAGGATAGGATAGGTTTTATAGGAATAAAAGACGGCTTTCCGAGACAGTGAGGGGAAAAATACTTTCTCTTTTTGCATGGACGAGTAGGTACGAGGAATTCTTCCCTCGTATTGTAAAAATTGGACAATAGATAATTTCAAGAAATATTCATATGCCTATCGACCGAATATATAATGGATCAATGTATGTAATATAAGTTATAACACCTTATGTACCATATGATGAATAAATTATGATTGATTAAGGGTGAAAATCGTATAATTTCACGCACGCCTGCCGGCTAGGTGTCAAATAAAAAACACTGCTTCGCACAGCTCCGGTGGACATTCGCCCTTAACGTGGCGTCAGTAAAGGTGTGTTACCACGGCACTTAGCGGTCTTGTTACCACGACAGTCGTAACGACACTCGTTGTTGACCTAAAAAGCGGGGGGCGTTTGGACGGGCGAGTCTACTAGCACGAGTGAGCCTATGGTGGTCAGGACAGTAGCTGTACATTTTTTATTGCAAATTACCGTGACGCTATAGCGAACATATGGACTAGAGGCTCTGTGAGATGTAGAACCAGAGAGCCTGTTTTTTAAATTAAAAAATAAATCTAAAAACAGGTTCTGACCAAAAAAAAAACAATTTACAAAATTTGACGAGAATCGGTCGAGAAATGCAAAATGTACAGGAGAATAATTGGACAGCGGGATATTCGGACATACGCTTTGCTCGCTCGTTCATAAACTTCCCATCATTATTATCAGATCAGATGAAAGACGTCCATTGCTGGATATAGACTTTCCCCAAATACCGCCACAATGACCGGCCCTGCGCCACCCTCATACAGCGGACTCCCGCGACCTTTATCAGGTCAACTTACCAAACAATCAAATTTTAACGGAGCAAAGCTCCCGCTTTCGTCTTCTAACCTATCCGCGAGCTATTTCTAGTCGCTCACTTAGTAATGTAGTCGCACGGATAGAATTTTAATATCTGAAATGGATTAATCACAACCCACTTTTTGTAAGCTCGTTCTGGATTTTATTATTAATCAATATTCGTCGTTAGTTTAGTTAATTTTTCGCTTACTCAAATTCATACCGCTCAAGTTATTAAAATACCGTTTGTCCATCGTCAGTCGCTAAGTTTTTTTTTTATTCGATCGTTTTATAATTCCCCATTATTTGTTATGCAACTTTTCGTAGTATACAGAAGTAATTACATTTTTTACTCAATAGAGACAAAATAAGTGTTATCTAGTAAATGTAAATAAAAAAACGTGGCAACTAAACAGCAATATACGTTTTATATCCAAATTGTTACATACCGATGAAGATGGAATTACCATAATTTAATTCTTAAACACAAGAGCGTAGGAGCTGCGTTTAGATGGGAAAGTTGACTAGCTTATGTATGTAAGCACTTTATTGTACACAATAACAGGTTAAAGAATATACATGTAACACAATAGATCAAAGTACAAAGGTGAACTTATCTCTATAAGGGATCTTTTCCAGCTAACCTTTGAGCAATTCATGGGAAGGTAGGTAGAACGAGATAGGCCAACTGAATACCGTGTACAAAAATACACGGAGAAAATAAAAACAAAACCTAATAGGTTAATTCTAGATAAATAAGAACATGCCAATCATGTTGTGTTTTGTTTTCACCTGCACATGACATGTAAGTGGGTATGCGGATTGTTTCTCAGAAAAATAAACAATATAGTTTAAAGAGAGAGAAAATATACGGATAATTATACGGTCAAACTCGCGTATTCAATGACACTACGGGCGACACGTTTCGAACTCCTTGGGAGCTCTTCTTTAGAATACGTGTTCTTCTCCCCAGTCTCCCCACTACCACTCATCATCGTCATCATATCAGTCGGAAGACGTCCACTGCTGGACGTAGGCCTCCCCCAAAGAGTGCACATAATGATCTGTCACGCGGTCACTGCCACTTAACTTTAGCGATTCGGAGTGCTACATCGGTTACCTTACTTCTGCTGCGTATAGCCTTATTTTTGATGCGATTACTTCTACTATTAGGAAACTAAAACTGGTACAATAAAAAAAAATATGCAAACACATTTTAATGCTAACTTAAACTTAAAAGTTATATATATGATTTCATATTATTAAAGTATAGCTTTTATTCATGATATAAAAAATCTAGGTTAAAACTAAGTTAATTGATTGTTTCCATTTTTTTAAACTATGTATGTAATTCACTTATTAGCGATAAGGCCGCCTGTTGTCACATGGATGTTTTTCACTTAGATTCGTTTTTGGCTGAACAATCTTACTGATAATATATATGCGAAACGATATGATACAGAGAGAAAGAATATAATGGAAAAATAAACCATCTTCGTCTGTAGCCCCCGACAGGATTCGAAAGTGCGACCTTTCTATTAACGCTAGACTGCTCTACCAACTGAGCTACGAGGACAGTGACGGAAGTTGTATATTTTCAATTACATTCCCGCTAAGACTAGCGCCCTCTCTGTGTCCTCTTGAAAGACTTGTTCACAGTCTTGGCACCACTCTAATGGGCGAGCTATGCGCCCGAACCACATCAGGTAGTTTCGAATTAGGGAGAGAGATGGCGCTGGTGTACATTATACCTTTGTAACGAAACAAATTATTTAGTTAAATATTTTTGTTTCGTGTTATTTTTAACGAGGAAGATACCCCGATCATTTTTTAAACGATATGATACAGAGAGAAAGAATATAATGGAAAAATAAACCATCTTCGTCTGTAGCCCCCGACAGGATTCGAACCTGCGACCTTTCTATTAACGCTAGACTGCTCTACCAACTGAGCTACGAGGACAGTGACGGAAGTTGTATATTTTCAATTACATTCCCGCTAAGAGTAGCGCTCTCTCTGTGTCCTCTTGAAAGACTTGTTCACAGCCTTGGCACCACTTGGCACAGTCTTGGCAAAAATAATCAGGGTATCTTCCTCGTTATAAATAAAACGAAACAAAAATATTTAACTAAATAATTTGTTTCGTTACAAAGGTATATATGCGAAAGTTTGAATGTTTGGATGTTTATTACACAATCACGCTTAAACGGCTCAACCGATTTGGATAAAAGTTAGCATAAATATAGTTTACAGCCTGAATTAAAATAAGGGATAGTTTTTTTATCTCGGGTACATGCAGACGAAGAATATTCGGATAGTATTCTATGATTTTGTGGCAGTGGACAGCACACAGCAGTCTCCGTGACAGGCGCACGCACACACACAGTGGCAGTTACAAGCACACACACATATACAAATACAACCGCAAATACGATTCAAACTATCTGTACTACTTGGTGTTGATTTTTATTTCTACACTTAAAAGCAATTTCCGCCATCCTTCAACTGCCTTCAAGTTGTCACTCGTCAATCAACTGTTGGCAAGTAAGTATTACTGAAGTAAACGAACGCATTTCTTTAGATGAACACTGTGGGTAGACAAGGCATCATCATCCGCCTAGCGTTATTCCCGGTTGTGCCCTACAAGAGCCCGGCTTCCACTTTGACACCTAATCCCAAGATTTGGCATAGGCACTAGTTTTACGAAAGCGACTGCCATCTGACCTTCCAAACCAGAGCTAGAACTTGACCTTATTGGGATTAGACCGGTTTCCTCACGATTTTTCCTTCACCGAAAAGCTAACGGTAAATACCTATTCCGTACGTAAGTTCCGAAAAACTCATTGGTACGAGCCGGCCCCACCAACCCACGGCCGCCGCTTGACAGCCGCATGCCTGAACCACTAGGCTACCGTAGCTACCCCACACATAGGAGTATGAAATTAAAAATAGCGAAACATTGCTATAATGGAAAGTTTTATCATCATCATCGTTTTCAGCCTGTAATCGCCCACTGCTGCTAGGCCTCTCTTCGAGTACGCCACCCGTCCCTATACTGAGCTAATCTTCTCCAGAAGGGACCCACAATATTCCTAATATCGTCCACCCATCGAGCTGGTGGACGGCCGACGCTCCTTCTACCTAGAAGTGGCCACCAATTTGACACCTTTTTGGTCCAACATTCTGCCTGGAAAGTTTACTTCACGGATACTCGTTGCGTAGACTAAGAGAAAAGATTATTCTTTCATAACTACGTCAACAAAGGGGGAATTTTATTTCATTGCAACAGAGGGGTGATTAACGATTCGAACCCACGTTTGGTAAACTCAACTATAATTTTCCCATACAAAAAGTGACATTCAGATCTACCTGATGCGCGTACAATGCGTTACATGATCGACGTGCTGCGAGTCGCAGGTTGCGATACGTAGTTGGCGTGAAAGAAAGAAAGAAAGAAGACATTTATGACGGCCAAAAGGATATTAAGTTCAAGTTGAGAAGTTGAGATTTTTTTTTAAAGTAAGTACCTGTTTTTAAAAAAGAAAAAGAAAAAAAATATGATATCCATTCTTGTTTTTTTTTTTTTTTTTTTCCTGCCTGGCTTCTCAAGTTGGGCCCCGAAGGGGCCCTTTACTAATCCATTCTTGTCTGACGTGATGCCTTCTGATGTGCTTTGACGCCTGACACAAAAGGAGCCATTACGTCAGAGTCCATCAGATAACTGTAGCAAACTTCGCCCTACTGTTATACAGTTTTGTAAAACTATTAATTGTTACTACTACATATGTTTTGATTTAATTTTATTTATTAGCTGACCCTGCGACTTTCGAATCGCCATACAAAAATGTATGAGAAAATAAATAAAAATCGTTAAAATCGAAGACAAATCCAACAAATCAAACATCATTAAAATCGGTCCAGCCGTTCTTTAGTTATAGTGGAACTAAATTAGTTTGTTCTATATATATATATATACCTAACTATACAGAATATTGTGGTCTGTGATGGGAGCAATAAATGAAACGGTATATTATTAAGCCAATCAGCAATTAGTTCTAAGTGGTTTAACAAAAAATTGTTTATTTAAAGTGAATGTATATACAGGGTGGCTCATTCAGAGCGGTCAGTATGGGAAAGTCTGAAACTATAAGATATACGAAGATCTGTTCTTAGGAACCATGTCATCGATTTTAGTAACAAAAAAAACTGCATTCATACATTAAAAAAAAACTTGTACTCAGCTCGGGAATCGAACCCGGTCGTTTGGAAAAAAAAACTAACACTATTTCTATTTAGATATCGATTGTGTAGGTCTTAAGCAGTAAATGTTTCTATGGAACATGATGTCTAAAATGAATAAAAGGCATTTTTTTCACATACTTTATTTTATTTTAGTAGGTGTCCGAAGTGACCACCGTTTTTTTCAATACAATATTCAACACGTTTAGGTAACGATCTTACTATTGCATTTTGTATCTTTATGAGGTGAATTTGCGTTAAAATTGACTCAATGGCTGCTTTTAGGTCTTCAACGGTGTCATAGCTTGTTTTGTACACTTCATCCTTAACATAACCCCACAAGAAATAGTCTAGAGGCGTTAAATCGGGCGACCTCGCGGGCCATTTGATAGGGCCGTTCGTACCAATTAATTTCTGGGAATAGTGCCCAGTTAAAAAGTCTCTAGCTATGCGACTATTGTGAGCCGGTGTTCCATCCTGTTGAAAATAAAGTTGTTCTCTTACTTCTGCTGACATTTCTCCTAGGGCCTCTAAAAGATCTTCTAAGATTGCAAGGTACTTGAATCTATCCAAATGTCCATCATACATTTTAAACATGAGTACCTTATTATAAAGTAGGCCGACCCAGCAGTTAAATGAGAATCTAACTTGACGGCGTCCTTTGTGCATTGTTAAGGGATTTTCTCGACTCTAATAGTGATGATTTTTACGATTGTACATTCCGTTGTTGGAAAATTGCGTTTCATCAGAAAATATTACGCACTTAAAATGAATAAAAGGCATGGCATGGCAGGCGAGATGAGTACAAGTTTTTTTTTAAATGTATGAATGCAGTTTTTCTTGTTACTAAAATCGATGACATGGTTCCTAAGAACAGATCTTCGTATATCTTATAGTTTTAGACTTTCCCATACTGACCGCTCTGAATGAGCCACCCTGTATATAAATTTACAGTGAAAAAAAAAAAAAACAGAAAAAAATTTTTAAGTACAAACTAACTTAAACTATGTGAAATTAAACTATTTATACAAATTTCCCCCAAACCGCTGCCACTAGGCAGAGTGCCCATAGGACTGTAGAATTATAAAGCCAATCAGCAATTAGTTCTAAGTGGTTTAACAAAAACCGTTTATTTAAAGTGAATATACATATCACTTTACAGTGAAAAAAAAAACAACAAACAGAAAGATAATGAGACCTGGTTGCATTCCGGGAGTGCCGGCAGAAGTGAAACCTTACGTCAAAAAAGCCTATAAACGTATTCCGCTAATCCGTATTTTCATTTAAAAATCTTAAATTCCGCGTTTTGAAAGCGCAGCTCCCGCTTTTTGTATTCCGGCATCTGGCAACACAAAATCTTACGGTCACGTGACCTCCTAGGCTCCTACACCTGTGGCGAGTTTAACAATTTTTCCCCATACCAAAAAGTGCACAGCGCCGCTAAAGAAGTTTTTACTTCAAAAACTTACAAACTGACCTAAACTATTTATTTATTTATTTATTTATTTAAACTTTATTGCACAAATATAAAAATAGAAGTACAATTGGCGGACTTAATGCCTTAAGGCATTCTCTACCAGTCAACCATTGGGCTAAACAGAAACTTTAGTGGTGCAGGATCCTAAGTACAGAGACTCGAATGGAAACACAAATCAATTAATTTAATTAATATACATACATATATAATGCATACAATATAAACTTACTTATACTTACATAAATACATACAATTAAATGTACCCGAACAAAGATATCATGAGGATCATCAATGTTTAATGGTTAATAAGAGATGCTTACGCAACTTGCATTTAAAGGTGAACTTGCTCTGAGCTTGCCTGACGGTAAGAGGGAGATCATTCCACAGACGAATAGCCCGAACAGCGAAGGAATTTGAGAGGAAACCAGTACGGTGAAATAGGACAGAGAGTTTAAGACTCCTGGATGTACGTAGCTCGCAACCGGGACGGGGTGTAACAAATTGAAATTTAGATTTAAGATATTCCGGTGCAGCTGGGTCAAATAAGATGGTATAAAGTGTGCACAGAATCCTGAAAGATCTGCGCTCGCGAATGGGAAGCCAGTTCAGTTGACGGCGGAAGGCGGAGATATGGTCATATTTACGGAGGCCGAAAACAAAACGAATGCAGTTATTTAGAAGCCGGTCTAGTCTACTTAAGAGCTCCTGGGTGATGTTGGAGTAACACACATCAGCATAATCAATAACAGGTAATACTAACGCTTGAATTAGCAGAGTTTTCGTGCTGACTGGAAGGAAGTGCTTAAACCTATAAAACGATCTCAGCATATTGGTGACCTTGCGACTAACGTCAGACACCTGAGGTGCCCATGTGAAACCACTATCCATAATCAGGCCCAGATTTCTCACCTCCGCTGCGAAAGGAACTGCGATATCTTCGTACATTACTAAAGGTAATTGTTGTGTGTCAACTAGTGTCAGACTATGTGAACCTAAACTATATATATATACAAATTTCCCCCAAATCGTGGCAGCACTAGGCAGAGTGCCCATAAGACTGGCTGCGATGCCTCGCTGAATGGCAATGCCAATACGTAGTGCGAGAAACAAGCCAGCCAGCCCTACGGTCACCCGAGGACCGGATGAGCATATAGCTTAACTTTTTAAAAAACTTAACTGCATCCGGTCTCAGGGTCTCGACGGCAACTTTTTTTTTGAAGTAACAGCATGCCTGGTTTCTTTTACTTAACTGAAATACTATGAATATATAATATACAGGGTGGAATCTTGTACGTGATCCAAAATAGCAAAATGTGAATCTATCCATGATTCTGAGCAACTTTTATTATGGGACCAACTTTGTGTTATGCCAAAAAAATCCAACTATTTCATTAACTCTGCTCATTTTAGACTGACAAGAATGTATGAACAGGTGTGTTTTTTTTGGCATAACACAAAGTTGGTCCCATAATAAAAGTTGCTCAGAATCATGGATAGATTCACATTTTGCTATTTTGGATCACGTACAAGATTCCACCCTGTATATATTTTTAATTTATTTAGGAAACAAACGGTTGTTTACAGGATTATATTAGCTTATAATATAAGACATACGATTAAACCTATAATTCCATTAAATATAAGTACAGGCAAACAGTATCTTTACGTGTGTCGAAACAGAGTGGGTATAGTACCGGCATGCCTTTTTCGCAGTTATGTAAGTTGTTTCGTATTATACATGTCGGCGGCAGATCGTTAAATACGCCAGATCACGAAATTCCTAGGCATATCGTGAAACGGCGCCATTTCATGATATGCCTAAAAGTCGGCTAGGCTTATCACGATGTGCCTGATAAACAATACGGCAGATCGATTAGAGCAACGCATTCGTCGATATTCCTAGCTCTATACCGGGCACATCGTAAAATAGTTTCTTTCTTGGCCACTGGTGGCGCTGCACATGCGATGGCGGCCGTTTTTGTTGGGGGCTAATAATCAGGGCGGACAAAAATGGTTTGTCATAAGCGAACTCTGTCTTAGGTCGGTTAGGTTAGGGTTCACTTGTGTCCCTCAGACCAGAAATAGACACCCCGCGCAGCGGGGTGGCGTCGACTCGCTGGAGATTATCAGTCCGCACTTCTTATTTTTTTTAATTTACCTAATTCAATTTTGGACACCCTACTTACGTATAACGGTGAGTATTGAACGATATGCCGGCGTTTCATGATATGCCTAGGAATTTCATGATCAGCCTAAACGTCACTGGCTTGGCCAAATCATGAAATGCCGGCGTTTCATGATATGCCTAGGAATTTCATGATCTGCCTAAACGTCATTAGACAAATCGTTAAACGTTAAGTTTTGAACGATATGGCGGATGTCCTTTAGCCAAATCATGAAATGGCGGCGTTTCACGATATGCCTAGGAATTTCGTGATCTGGCGGATTTTACGATCGGCCGCCGACATACATATTACGAAATGCTACATTAACCATGGTTTAGTTATACAAATAAAGGTTATTAATTAACTTAAGTATTATTTTACATTTTAAATACAAAAGATCATACAAAATATAAAATACGTCCAAAATATTTAGAAAACAAAGACACTATTAATCACTACTACCTACATTCCTAAGTGACCAGTGTACTACTAAGATATTTAATGAGTTACATGCTACGATATCGTGACATCAAGTTTCTATTCTAGATAAAAACTTTTTTTTTTCCGAATTCAATAATTTTGAAACACTGGAACCGATACCTATACAGGGTGGAATCTTGAACGTGATCCAAAATAGCAAAATGTGAATCTATCCATGATTCTGAGCAACTTTTATTATGGGACCAACTTTGTGTTATGCCAAAAAAAACACACCTGTTCATACATTCTTGTCAGTCTAAAATGAGCAGAGTTAATGAAATAGTTGGATTTTTTTGGCATAACACAAAGTTGGTCCCATAATAAAAGTTGCTCAGAATCATGGATAGATTCACATTTTGCTATTTTGGATCACGTAGGGGAAGATGGTCACCCTTCGTACAACGGGGCACATTCATACAGTAGTCATAAATAAACAAATTTAGTCGAGTACGAACACATACGTATTTTTATTTCATAAAATTATATCTTTGGAAAAAATGCATGCAAAGATAATGTCTGTACTCCACTAAATTTGTCTATTTATGACTACTGTATGAATGTGCCCCGTCGTACGAAGGGTGACCATCTTCCAAGATTCCACCCTGTAGAATAACTGCGGATATTGTATGGAGTTATCCTTTAATTGTATTGCTCCTATTACAGGCCACACCCGGTATACCTCTAGATTATGTGTATACTAGCTTCCGCCCGCGACTTCGTCTGCGTGGACCCGGCATAAAAACTATCCTTTATTTGAATCCAGTCTATAAACTATCTTCGTTGCAAAATTTCATCCAAATCGGCTGAGCCGTTTAAGCGTGATTGAGTAACAAACATCCTAACATCGAAACATCCAAACATCCAAACTTTCGCATTTATAATATTAGTAGGATATATATTTACTTTTAGTTTACCAACGCCATGGCGTAATAGGTTTTGTTGATAAATTGTATTTCCTTATAAATACATAAAATAACCGAAATAAACGTATGAAACGATATCGCTCTATCGCGCAACGACAAGTCACGTCACCGAAATATGAATCCGGCTTAATGAGGCCGAATTTACAGACAAAAAGCCAAGCTCCCAAATTACGAGCATACCTAATGATGAAATTTATCTCCAGAAATTCGATTTCATTTTACCATCCGCCGTACATACGACGTCTATTAAGGGGCTCCTATACACTAATGACCTTCGATCTGAATCCCTTAGTTTTCTAATGTTTTTTATAGCTTATCATATTAAGAACCAACGGCTTTAAAAGCAATATAGAATACCATATTTACTTCAAAGTTTATTGTTTTCGAGATATTTGGCATCAAAGTTGAACAATTTTAGGCCAAAAAACTGGTTTTCTGGCCATAAGTTTTTTTGTTAAGTAATAATAATCATAATAATAAATACTCTTTATTGCACCACTACAAGAGAGAAACATCTTACAAAAAAAAATGCTTAATAAATAATGGTAACAACAGGCGGTAAGTAATTATTTAAAATGAAACACGTTTTTAGAGACGTCATAGACGAACCCAAATATGTAGATTTCGTATATGTTAGATCTTTCACGTCAATAGAGATACGACGAGCGCTTTGGGTGCGACGAGCCGGCGGCCCGTCGCACCCAACGCGCCCGCGGCCCGTCCGCCTAAGTAATTGATAATTGTTTATAAATTTGCGTCAAATTCATTTTTAGGGTGACACCGTAAGATGTCACGTGACCTGATCGAAAAACTGTTACAATGTTATTGAGTTTTCTCGGTCTTCGGTCTTTTTTTTTAATAGCTCTCCGGGGTAAAGCGGACATGCCCACAGCGTTGCAGAGCATTAGGGTCTTCATCCCAGAAGCTTACGTAAGCTTCTGCGACCCTATCCTGGGGTGCTGGGGTCCTGGGGTCCTATCATGTAAAACACTTCTCGAAGACTGATATTACACAATAATCTTTACTTAAAAGTTGTACGAGTATACTTATAGAAACTCACAAAGTATTGTAATATAATTTATTTTTATTTCTTAGGGTTCCGTACCCAAAGGGTAAAGGGACCGCGATTACTAAGACTCCGCTGTCCGTCCGTCTGTCTGCCTGTCTGTCTATCCGTCTGTATCTCATGAACTGTGATAGTTAGACAGTTGAAATTTTCACAAATGATGTATTTCTGTTGCCGCTGTAACAAGAAATACTAAAAAGTTAAAAATCAGCAACAGCACATTGGCACTTGGCCGGTTTTTTTGTTATTTTGGTAAAAATCTTAGACAAATTGACCTAGTCTCAAACTGTTCAACTCCTCGCCTAGTGCGAGTGGAGTGAACTGCCACGCGTTTCGCGGGTCATATAAGCCAGTGGATTGGCTACAAAACTTGTTCAACTCACCTGATTCCGGGAGGCGCGATGTTCGCTTCAACTCCGGTTAGTATCTGTCAAGGTTCAGTCAACTGTCAGGTCAAGTCAAGTTCAATCAAGAGGGTCTTCGGGGCTGAAGAAGCAGCCGTGATGTTCCGGGGCAGTATCGCCAACAATCCGCGGCGTCAAATCACCAACTCTTCCGATGTCACCGAAATATCCACACAAAACACTCGGACACCCGTGTGTCTTCAAAGCGAGCGATATTACACAAAACAAGGAAAATGCGTTTCCAAATTATCCAAAAACACTCGGACCTCTCGGGTCTGCAACAACGAGGTTATCTCCTTTTTCTCCGCCTTGACAAAGTGTCACTGTCAAAACCACAGACTCAAAAGAGGCGTACACACGTGAGGAGTTTAAGGGGGCGGGCAGACGGTCGGCCCGAACAATCACCCGCCTCGGAACGGCCTCTAAGCCGGTCCGCTATACTAGGGGAAGTCGCGATAGGGTTGCTACCGCTCGCTTCAGAACCGAGTCCCCAACCATGACATCGGCAAACCGAGGGGTCCCGTCCTTACCGGGAAACAAATTAACGATGCGCCCCCGGCGCCATCGCAGTGGCGGAAGGTTAGCATCCTTAACTAGCACAAGGTCTCCAACTCTGGGGGGACTGGTTTTGTCAGTCCACTTGAGGCGCTGCTGCAAAACATGCAAATACTCTAATGACCATCTGGTCCAAAAGTTCTGAGCCATTTGTTGCAGCATCTGGTAGCGCGACAAACGACTGGAGGGTACGTCCCGGAGGGGGTGCTCCGGCAACGCTGCAAGTGGCTGACCAATCAAGAAATGGCCTGGAGAGAGCGCTTCCAGGTCATTTGGGTCGGAGCTGAGCGGACACAACGGACGGGAATTGAGGACGGCCTCAATTCTACAAAATAACGTCGCGAGTTCCTCAAAAGTCAATACAGTTTGACCGACTACCCGATACATATGGGCTTTTGCTTGCTTCACGCAAGCCTCCCAGATTCCACCCCAGTGGGGGCAACCTGGCGGATCGAACGTCCAGGTGATACCCCGACGGGAGAGGTCTGTTCCAATATCAATCTTATTTTCAAATAAAAATTTTACAACATCTTGTAAATAACGGTCGGCACCCTTGTAATTGGTTCCACAATCTGACCGGATCAGAGATGGGGGTCCCCTACGGGATACAAATATATCCAATGCCGCAATAAAAGCCTCCGTCGTAAGATCACCAACAAGTTCAAGATGAGCAGCCTTGGTCGACAGGCATACGAAAACGCACAAATACGCTTTTACAACCTTCGCATTTCGAAGTCGCGACGTTTTCACTAAAAAAGGTCCCGCAAAATCGGTCCCAACCCTAGAGAAGGTCCTAGCCTCGTTGACCCGATCAGGAGGAAGGTCCCCCATCTGGGGCTGCATCGTGGCTGCCTTGAGCCGAAAGCAAGGCAAGCACCGAAACACGATGCTCCGAATAACCCGTCGGCTGTTCAATATCCAAAAGTCTCGCTGCAAAATGCCCAAGAGTGCATTGCAGCTGGCATGCGAGTTCTTTATGTGGCGGTCAGTCACCAACAATTCCACCAGATGCCCCTTCTTAGGCAGCAAAATGGGGTGGCGCACCGAGTACGGCAAGCTAGCGTTGCGGAGCCGTCCTCCAACCCGGAGTGTACCCGACTCGTCAATGAACGGGTTGAGGCGTGCTATCGCCTTCGGTAGCTTAGGACGTCCCTGCCGCAGGGGCTTCAATACGTCCGCAAAGTGTTCTTCCTGCACAACCCTAATCCAATGATGTAGGGCGGCATTCCGCTCTTCTGTGGCGAGAACTCTAACGCGTGACCGGTTGTCAGGGTGGCGACAATTGTGTATAAATCGCTTGACCCAGGTGACCGCCTGTCCAACAAGCTTGTCGAGAGAGCTATACCGTTCTAGCAACCAAGCAGTGTCTGACACTGGAGCGGTCTCGACAAGGTGGACACCCAAGCCAGAGGATGGGGTCCCAATCACACAACTGGCAGGCCAGAGTGTCTCCGGTTCCAACAACCAATCTGGTCTCCACCACAGTGAGTGGGCAACAAGCTCAGGTGCCGTGCAACCCCTGGACGCCACGTCCGCTGGGTTCAGTTCACCTGGCACGTGTCTCCAAACCAAAGCAGTCTCCGAATTCTGGATTTGCGAGACCCGGTTGGCCACAAAGACCTCCAAAGTATGGAATGACGACTGCAGCCAACACAATACAATTTGGCTATCAGTCCATGCGTAGACACTCTCCTCAAGGTTCACGGTGTCCTTCAAGGTAGAGGCCACGTGGTTCAGTAGGCGTACAAGAAGAGCCGCTCCAGATAATTCCATTTTTGGGATTGTCAATCGCGTGCGAAGGGGAGCCACCTTGCTCTTCGCCATTCATCATATCAGCCGAAAGACGTCCACTGCTGGACATAGGCCTCCCCCAAAGAGTGCCAAAGTGACCGGTCCTGCGCCACCCGCATCCAGCGAACTCCAGCAACCTTTACCAGGTCATCAGTCCACCTTGCGGGGGGCCTACCCACGCTGCGCCTTCCGGTACGTGGTCGCCACTCGAGAACCTTTCCGCCCCAACGGCCATCGGTTCTACGTGCTATGTGCCCCGCCCACTGCCACTTAAGTTTAGCGATTCGGAGGGCTATATCTGTTACCTTGGTTCTACTGCGGATAGCCTCATTTCTGATGCGATCCCGCAGAGAAACTCCCAACATAGCCCTCTCCATAGCCCTTTGGGTGACTTTGAGCCTTCTTATGAGGCCCATAGTAAGCGACCACGTTTCAGTACCATATGTCATCACTGGCAACACACACTGGTCAAAGACTCTCGTCTTGAGACACTGCGGAATATTGGACGAAAAGATGTGCCGTAGCTTCCCGAACGCTGCCCAGCCGAGTCGGATTCGACGATTGACCTCTTTCTCGAAGTTAGACCTACCTAACTGGATAGTTTGTCCTAGGTATACATAATCGTCTACAACTTCGAGCGTAAAGTGTCCGATTGTAATGGGAGTTGGTACTACATGGGCATTTGACATGATCTTCGTCTTATCCATGTTCATTCTTAGACCAACTCCCTCGGAAGCTTTACTGAGGTCATCGAGCATCGTACTTAAGTCCTCCATGGTCTCAGCCAAGACTACTATATCGTCAGCAAACCGAAGGTGAGTGATGTACTCGCCGTTGATGTTGATGCCTAGCCTTCTCCAGTCCAGAGTTTTGAAAACGTCCTCCAGTGCAGCGGTGAACAGTTTTGGAGAAATAACATCTCCTTGCCTGACTCCCCGCTGCAGCGGAATAGGCTTCGAGTTCTGGTCCTGGAGTCGAACTGACATAGTGGCGTTCTCATACAAACACTTCAGCACTTCGATATAGCGATAGTCAACTTGGCACCGCTGGAGAGACTGTAGTACGGCCCAGGTTTCAATCGAATCGAAGGCTTTCTCGTAGTCCACGAACGCTAGGCAGAGGGGCAGGTTATACTCCTCGGTCTTCTGTATAACCTGACGGAGCGTGTGGATGTGGTCTACGGTACTGAAGCCTCTTCGGAAACCGGCTTGTTCGGGAGGCTGGAAGTCATCTAGCCTGCGTACGAGACGATTTGTAATGACCCTCGAAAACAGCTTATAGACATGGCTCAGAAGTGAGATGGGTCTGTAGTTCTTCAGCAGGGTGTTGTCACCCTTTTTGAAGAACAGCACCACCACCCCTCCGTTCCATGCCTTTGGAGTTCTCCCTTCCAGTAAGACGGAATCGAACAACTTCTGAAGGGCCGTAAGGACCGGTTTTCCACCCGCCTTCAGGAGTTCGGCTGTTATTCCGTCTTCACCGGGAGCCTTGTTGTTCTTGAGCTGTTTAAGAGCCATTACAATCTCGTACAGGCTGATGTCCGGGATATCGTCGGTATAGTGCCGGGTTAGTCTAGCTCTAGGGTCTTCCGCCCGACCAACTTCGGGTCTGCGTGTTGACGTGTATAGCTGTCCGTAAAAGCGCTCTATCTCACCCAGAATCTCGGTTTTAGAGGAAACGATTCTACCATCTTCAGTTTTTAACTTCGCGAGCTGGCTCTGCCCTACAGACAGATCTCTCGAGAACACTTTAGAGCCCTTATTACGCTTGATGGCCTCTTCAATACGATTTGTATTGAATTGGCGCAGATCGCGGGTAAGGGACTTGGAGATCTGTTTATTGAGCTGCCGGTATAAGGTCGCATCGGCTGAAGACTGGAGAATCATTTCACTCCTTTCCTTCATGAGCTTCTGAGTGGAGCTAGAGAGCCTTTTAGTTTTGTTGGTCCCTTGGGCCTTGAAGAACTTAGACCCAGTGGAACGGACAGCTTCCACAAACCCGTCGTTCAGTTCGTCCACATCGCCGCCTAGGCAATCGAAACGGTTTCGGAGTTCCAGCTGGAAGCTCTCGGGGTTTCGAATTTGGATTGATGCTGGACGGAGCGTAGACTTCATCAATCGAGAGCGCTCTTGCTTGACGCATATATTCAATGTGCCTCTTACTAGACGGTGATCGCTCCCGGTTTTGACCGTATTGATCACAGAGACGTCATTGAATATATGCTTCCTCGTCGACATGATGAAGTCAATCTCGTTTTTAGTTGCACCGTCGGGACTCATCCAGGTCCACTTTCTGTGCTCGTGTTTCTTGAAGAAGGAATTCATCATGTAGAGTCCCTCCTTCTCCAAGAAGCCAGCCAGTAGTTGGCCCCGGTGGTTCCGACTTCCAACTCCAAATTGCCCCACTCTCAGCTCTTCACCATCTCTCTTGCCCAGTTTTGCGTTAAAGTCCCCCATGACAACGGTGAAGTAGGTTTTGGAACTATGCATGGCCTTCGATATATCTTCATACATAGCCTCCACCTCTTCGTCGGAGTGTGCCGAGGTCGGCGCGTAAACCTGTATGACCTTCAATGAGTACCTGTTGGATACTCTGAGTATAAGGTACGCCACCCTAGTCGACACACTCTCGATCTTCACCACGTTGTTCACAAGGGACTTGTGGACGAGGAACCCGACACCTCCCTGGGACTGTTGGTCGCCCTCCCGGAAATAGAGCAAGTTGCCGGATTTGAGGGTTATCGTGTCCTCCCCCTCTCTTCGGACTTCAGATAACCCTATGACATCCCAACGCAACTTGCTCAACCCTTCCTCCAGTTCCGCTATCCTTTCGTCGGTCCGCAGTGTGCGCGTGTTATACGTTGCCAGGGCCAGGGGTCGTCGGTGTTGGTAGCCGGATCTTCGCCGGAGATTCTTCGCACCCCTGACCCCGCTGGTACCCTGGCCGCTACCACAACCAGGGTACCGGGGGTCGCCGGAACCTCGGGGCCGTGGTTTTTTTGTATCTTTCATTTGGGGGGTACATGCCATAATCGCCACGCTTGGCATGCGGGTTGGCCTTCGCCATTACCAAGTGCAAATCGACCGATCCGGCGGAGCTGACCGTCCGCAAGTAAACGGCAGCTGCATACCCTCGCTCGGAGGCGTCGCAAAACCCGTGTAGGGTTACTCGGCATTTCCCTGCCGGCAACAGCTTACGCGGCAGTTCGACCTGATTTATCTCCGGGAGCGTGGAGAAGAAAACCTGCCAATCGCTCAACAAATTTCCGGATAGTGGGTCATCCCAACCCAGTTGGACCATCCACAGGCGCTGCATAAATGCCTTCGCCGTGAAGATGACCGGCGCGATCCATCCATTCGGATCGTACGTCCTGGCCACCGTGGACAGCACAAGCCGCTTCGTCCAGACCCTCGGGGAATCCAGTTCCACCCGATAGGTGAACACATCTTGGACTGGTCGATATTGCACGCCTAGGACTGATAACATGTGCGGGCTCTCAACATTTTCGAACAGGTGCGGATCCTGCTGGTGATCCTCGGGGAGGCCGGCCACCACGGCCGGTGAGTTGGACATCCATTTGCGCAATTCATATCCACCCGTCCGCAAGAGTTCCACCAGCTCATCCCGCAAAACCAAAGCCTCTTCGACACTGTTTGCCCCGGTGCACACGTCATCGACAAATAAGTCCCGTTCCAAAATGGCGGACGCTCGAGGGAACCTCAGTCTCTCTCGAGACGCCAATTCTAACAAAGTTCGGATTGAAATGTAAGGACTGCTCTTCAAGCCGTATGTATTCGTATTCAGCTCGTACACCAACATCGGTTCATCAGGGCTCTCACGCCACAAGATCAGCTGATACCGACGATCATCAGGATGGATCACTGTCTGCCGAAACATCATCCGGATGTCGGCGACGAACACCACCTGATGTTTCCTAAAATTTGTGAGGATATCCGTGATATCCTTGTGCAGCTTAGGACCTGCATGCAAACACTGGTTCAATGACACCCCAGTCGAGGTGGACGCGGACCCATCAAAGACCACACGAATCTTGGACTCCGGGGATTTTAGGACCGCGTGGTGCGGCAGGAAGCAGTGCTCCACTGTACTCCAGTCCGTCCGAGCCACCGACATGTGTCCCAAACCCTCGTACTCCCTCATGAAGTCCACATACTTCTGCCGGAAGAGCGCATCTCTTCTCATTCGGCGTTCCATCGAAACCAGCCGCTTCTCAGCCATCTCACGTGACGCTCCAAGAGGAGGTCGGTGGATGAGCAGAGGAAGTCGTGTTATGAACCGACCAGAGCAGAGGCGCCCAGTATTATTTTGGTAAAACCGTTCGCACTCTTCCTGCTCGGGGCTCATACGCGACGCGATAGGTGGTTCCTCAATCTCCCAGAACCGTTGCACGGCTTCTGAAAGAGCAGTTCCAACCAGACAGCCCTCCTCAGTAGGAGGCGGTGGAGCCGCTAAAACCAAACCCATTACAGCATAGCCAAACACCGTTTCCAGTGTAACCAGTCCGCCAGGCTGTAAGGTACGGTTGCCGCTCAACAGCACCCGCCCAAGAACGTCTGCACCCAGCAACACGTCAATCGGACCAGGTCTGTCAAATCCAGCATCCGCCAGAACTAATCCAGCTGTCAAACTCCGAACCTCTGGAGGCAGCTTCACCTGGGGGAGTCTCCCCACCACTTCATCCAATACTAACGCGGGAGCATTAATCCTCGCGCGTGAAGTGGGACCCGGTCCAAAGGTGAGTAAGGTCTGCCCTACCAGATTTGACACTGTCACATTGCCTACCCCACGTATACTTTCCGGGTGGGGTTTCACAACCAAGCCCAACTGTCGCACCAACCTACTGGATACCATGCAGCCTTGCGCTCCCGTGTCAAGGAGAGAGCGCACGCAGGCTGATCCTCCGCCAGGGCCCCAAACACAAACCGAAGCCGTGGGCAATAACACGGTCTCCAAGGGCGTGGCGGTGGCTGGTGCGTGGGCGGCGTATCCCTAGCAGGGATAACGCGTTGCATCCTGTTCCGCATGGGCGGGCCGCTCGTACCGCTCGAGCGGGTCCCACTCCGGCTGGTACTGCCGTCGCGCCATGCGTGCCGCCTGCGGCCCCTGGTATGTCCTACTCCGGCCGTACACCGGAGGTCCCGACCCCCAGCGGGGTCGCTCCACAAGCGGCGGCGACATCCGTGGCGCCTGCCGGGGTGGAGGCGTTTGCGGGCACCCGCCCGTAAGGACCCCCCGTTGGGGCACGGGTGCGTGCGAAGTAGTCGCGTAGTTTTGGAGGGGGGGGGGAGGGGGGTGTTACCCGACGTCCCCACTTCTCCTCGGCCATGGGCCCCTGGTCAGCCCGCTGCTGACTCCGAACAGGGGAGCATGACCCCTGCGCAGGGGGGGGGGGGAGGTGTATCCCCACTGCGGTTCATGCATAAAATGGGGTGGTGCTTCCCACCACAGGACTTACACGCCCGCGGGTGGGCACAATCTCGCACAAAATGTGGGCCCAAGCAAACAAAGCACCATTGCCGCTGCTTAGCAATGTTGCGGCGTCCCACAACCCGCTGCGCAAGAAACTTCGGACACGCTGGCACCCGATGGCCAGGGTTCTTGCAGCATAGGCAGACTTCAGGGTCCAATGCACTGGTATTATATTGGTGAGGACCCGCTGGTTGTGGGGCCGATTTGCCCCACCCTCCCCTTTGAGGTGCAACTCTCCCCTGGGCCCGCTGGGCCCCAGGAGGCCTCGGGGGTGGAGGTAGATCCGAGGTGTCGGCCCGTCGACACTCAAGTTCCAATTGGTCGATAAGATTGGTGAAGGTCGGCAGATGCTGAGCACTTTCACCACCATACCGGTGCTCAAACCTGGCCCGTACATCAGCCGGCAGCCGGTTCAACAAAAAATTCAACAGTATGTAGGACCACTGGTCCACCGGCAAACCAAGGTTCTCTAACCCTTTGGTCGCTGTCAAAACAGGATTCAGCATTTTCAGCCGGATGTCTGAAGCCTGAGCGATCCGAGGGATATTCCAGATCTTAGTCATAAGAGTATCCGCAAGTCGCCGCACGTTCTGGTATCGGTCCCTCAGCAACGTGCGCGCGATTTCATAATTGTCGTCGGTGACCGACAAATGCGCGATCAAGTCGCGCGGCTCCCCGACGAGAGCAGACATCAGCTGCGCCAACTTCAACGCCGCTGGCAGGTCCGTCCGGGCATGCACCAAGCTATCAAAGAGGTCGATGAAGCTGGTCCACTCGTCCAGGTCTCCTCGGAAGACCGGCATCTGTATGGCTGGCAAGCGCGCTGCCAACCCTGGGTTATAGATAACTGCGTGTTTCGGAACGTCCCGGGCCGCACCATTCCGAACCCGCAGTATCTTAGAAGCCCTCTCGACAATCCTGTCCCCAAAATCCATACATTGCTCAAAGTCCCGCTCCACCTGCTCGGTCTCCGGGGTCGTCCGGCCGGGCTCCGCTAGGTAGAGTTCAACCTGGAACTCCACAGCCTTAAGACGGTCTGACACCTCCTCGTACCGGGTCAACAAAGCCTCCTCCCGGTCATTTCTGTCAACCAAAGCTGCTGCAGATGAAAACCAACGCAGTGCAGACTGGATCTTAGCCTTAGGTGTAGATCCCATTTTAAATTAATTTCCAACAATACCAGAGAAAATTAAAATTAATTTAATTAATGTGGAAATTCCAATCTCTTGGTCACCCTAGTGAATCAAAACCAAATATCAACTCAATTACAGAAATGCCTTACAATAACAACCAATATAGATTCTCAAAACGCAGTGGAAGCTCAAATTATAATCTATAATTGGCTAGTTACATCACTTGTACAATAATCTAGCTTACAACTAATATTTATGGTAACCTTATATTTTAGCTTATATTTTTAGCAACCTTGGCCGCTTATAGCAAACTGAATAAAACAAATGCCTTATTACCAAACAACAAGCTATGAAAGGCTTTCCAAATTACAATCAATCAAATATGTGGCTTATATTTGCCTTCAACTATTTTCCAAATTAAATTGTACCAAACACTCAAAATCACCTTCCGGAGGTTGTAATCTCACTAATTTGCACTGCAAGTACAATAATTTCGTGAAATCTACAGTACAAAACACTTGCAGTGCCACAAAATAGAAGTTTTAAATAATTGTAGCTAAATTTGGTTTTAACAAATAACCTCAAAATGCCCTTTTTTACCCAAAAGGAAAAAACTATCAAAATTCGCGTTTTTTCTTTGTGAGTAACCACGCTCTGGGTACCAAAAATTGTTCAACTCCTCGCCTAGTGCGAGTGGAGTGAACTGCCACGCGTTTCGCGGGTCATATAAGCCAGTGGATTGGCTACAAAACTTGTTCAACTCACCTGATTCCGGGAGGCGCGATGTTCGCTTCAACTCCGGTTAGTATCTGTCAAGGTTCAGTCAACTGTCAGGTCAAGTCAAGTTCAATCAAGAGGGTCTTCGGGGCTGAAGAAGCAGCCGTGATGTTCCGGGGCAGTATCGCCAACAATCCGCGGCGTCAAATCACCAACTCTTCCGATGTCACCGAAATATCCACACAAAACACTCGGACACCCGTGTGTCTTCAAAGCGAGCGATATTACACAAAACAAGGAAAATGCGTTTCCAAATTATCCAAAAACACTCGGACCTCTCGGGTCTGCAACAACGAGGTTATCTCCTTTTTCTCCGCCTTGACAAAGTGTCACTGTCAAAACCACAGACTCAAAAGAGGCGTACACACGTGAGGAGTTTAAGGGGGCGGGCAGACGGTCGGCCCGAACACAAACTAAGCAAAGCTTGTACAGTCGAGGTCAAAGATATCTTTACAATTGAGTGTTACAAAAATATCTTTACATTTAAATAAGTTTACACACTACATGACAAAAACGAACTTACAACGCACATGACAGTTTCATCTTTTCACTTAATGCACCAGAGTCCTGTTTACCATCTGTCTTCCATAGAAACATTTTCACACATTGTGACATAATAGATTTACATTGCATGTTACAAAATAAGATTTCCTGTCAATGTGCCATATATATGTTTACATTAGCAGTGGCACTTGAAACTTTGCGTTCAAGCGTACTTTTCTTTTGCTTACAGCTATTGCTACATAAATATATTTACAGGTTGATTGAACTGTTCTTAATTTAAATAATGACATTCAATTGTCATATGGTATGGTTCTTCCTTAATTTCATCATTTGCGTCTTGTATTTGTTATCAATTTCGGCTCTTTAACCGACTTCAACAAAAGGAGGAATTTCTTAAAATCGTTTTTATGGGATCCTGCCGTTTTGCCAAAGTTTTTCATTACCCAAACGAATTTTGGCAACCGTTGTATTTGGTAATGCAATGTTTGGAATAATTTTAGTAGGCACATTTTCATTTGGTCAAATTTTCACTCAGCATAATATTACCACGGAAAATAACGGTCAGGCATTTGGTCTTTAGCAAATACTTTATTAAAGCATAAAATGTCTAGACATTGAACATTTAGTCAAATGAATTGTTATGACAAACAATTTAAAGACGACGGAATATTACGACGGAATATAATATTTAGGCAGGTGCGTAACGATGCACGAATTTTTGAAACAATATTAGAGACCAGACCACTATTTACTACTTACCTAATACGTAAATATTATTTAAGTAAAATTTACTAAGCGTTTTTATATGCGCCTTGAAAAATCATGCTTGGTTGCTTGCTTGAAAACTGACAACACAAATCATTTGCCTTATTATACTTGGCGTAAAATATGTTTTTCCAACTGAAACATTTGACTACATGAAATTTGGTCAAAGTAGGTAAGCGAGTAATTGTTTAAACGTTCACTTGCAAAAGATTGGGTTTGTGTTATAATGATGGTAACCCCGTTTTTATATTAGCTCCCTTGTCAACAAGAAACCCAATAGTTTTGCCATGTCTGACTGTCTGTCAATTGGCGGGTTCTTTATATATTCATAGTACATTGAGGTGTTACAAGCATAATAGATGATAGGTGCATGACACCCAGTAAAGGGCACTGAATATTTGTTGATCTTAAATCTAGATTCATATAATTAAACTAGCTGATGCCCCCCGCTTCGCCCGCGTGGTTATAGGAAAATGTAACATATTGAATTTTCCCGTGGGAATTAGAGGTTTTCCCGCTGGAAAAAGTAGCCTATGTCACTCTCCAGCTTCTAAACTATTTCCATATAAAAAAATCACATCAATACGACGCTCCGTTGCGACGTGAAAGAAGGACAAACATACAAACACACACTTTCGCATTTTTAATATTAGTAAGGATGTATTGAGAAAGTCTTTTATACTGTATCATCTTAATTCTTTACTTAATTCACGTTAAATGTTTACTATTGGCCCTAGGAAATAACATCAACATAATAAGAATTTTTATTGTAATTACATGAGAATGTCCAATTGATAGATTTTATTAAAAATTATAACATGGTGTTGTTGATCCATACTAATACTATACAATTATCAATTATGAATGGAACGAAATAATTAAATTTGTGAAATTAATGTCGGTAGATAAATTATTAACAAGATTTCAATATGTTTACAGTATTAATATTATTACATATTATTCTAGAAGATCACAAATTTATGTAAGAGGAATATTCGTTGAGTTTTAAACCTTTATGAAGCCAATGACGGATATATCCGCACCATAGCTATGCGTTAGATAGCTAATTTCAATTAAAAGCGGTTCAGCCATTTAAATGATTCACTAACTTTGAAGTAAAACTATTCGTTTTTTCAAAAAATTAAGCTGAATGTGTTAAGTAAAACTATAAACTGCACAAAACCAATATATATTCTTACACGTAACATACTTACAACAAAACAACATAAATACGTTTAATTCACGGCATAATCTGTATGTACCTATCCTGATTATAAAATAAGTAGGACAAACTATATTTTTGACGCGTATATCTTCAGGTCTTTTCTAAGTTACAAATTACAAGCGGAAGTATCTGTCTATCAAAAGGTATTGAAAAGAGACTTCCGCTTGTAATTTGTAACTTGTTGCTTCGTGAAACGGACCCCCTGCCCCATACAGAAAAAACGTCGTCGTTGACGTCACGCCCAAAATGAAAGAGATAGAAATATTTGACAGTATGGTACTGTTTTCGGTGATTGTCATTATTTGAAATAGGAACTGTGGTTTGTGTCAAACAGTAAAGATATTTATGTAGCAATAGGTGTAAGTAAAATAAAAGTAAGCTTGAACGTAATTTTTCAAGTGCCACTGCTATTGTAAACATATTTAGGGCACATTGACAGGAAATCTTATTTTGTAACATGGAATGTAAACCTATTATGTCACAATGTGTGTAAATATTTCTATGGAAGACAGATGGTAAACAGAACTTTGGTGCATTAAGTGAAAAGATGAAACTGTCATGTGCGTTGTAAGTATGCTTTTGTCATATAGTGTGTAAACTTATTTAAATGTAAAGGTATTTTTGTAACACTCAATTGTAAAGATATCTTTGACCTCGACTGTACCATGGATACTGATACCTATATATGTGGATTGTGTACCTAATTAGATTAGATTAGATTAGATTATTTATTTCATGATAAAAAATTACATTACAGATTTGCATACATGTCAAAAAAATAAGAATTATTATCATGATCGTCAAAAACAGATAAATATTAAGAGAATGTCAACAAATGTAAGAACACAATAACAAGGAAATAGAAGAAACAAACCAAAAGCAAAGAACACAAATATATCAACCTCTAGGTATCGTCATTTTATACAATATTTAAATACGTGACACAGTACATTTAAAGTCAAATCATAATCATACAAATTTAAATAGGTCTTAATAATAATTTAACATGTCAAGTCCAGACTCATATCGACTACCGTAGGTTCAAAGGGCGTAAGGGACAAATTGGCGAAAATCAGTTATGAATGCAGTTATATTCAGTTTTTTTTTCTCTATCGATTGGTGTAAATAACGTCTTGATAGCTTTAAAAAAGTGTCCGTTACGACAATGAAAAAAGTTGCACCAGAACCCGTTTTTGCAATACATTTTGCTGTATCCACTAAAATAAAAAATATCTGTGGCACATTTTGACGTAACTCTCACTTTATGTACGTTACAGCATTTTGCGCATATACAAATCATTGATGCAATTTGTCGTAACGCCCACTTGATGTACGTTACAGCATTTTGCGCATATACAATCATTGATGCATTTTGTCGTAACGCCCACTTGATGTACGTTACAGCATTTTGCACATATACCATCATTGATGCATTTTGTCGTAACGCTCACTTTATGTACGTTACAGCATTTTGCGCATATACAATCATTGATGCATTTTGTCGTAACGCTCACTTGATGTACGTTACAGCATTTTGCACATATACCATAATTGATGCATTTTGTCGTATTTCTCATTTTATGTTCGATACGATACATCCTTTTACATCCCCGAATTCACACAGGACTGTCCGTTACGCCAAAACAGTTTTATTTTATCTAATAGTCGAAGTCTGACACCCTAATTTGCCATGGAATTTTACTAGCAGTGTGATCATAGAGTTTACTAACTCTAACGCTAGTCTCAACATATAACAATTAAAGGGACAACACCATTGCTAAAATCTGAGAAAAAGGAATGACACGAAATACCGCTACGAAAATAAAAACTTCGAGCATGCGTCAACGAGAAATGGGGATAGATCTGGAAATACCAGAGGAAAAAATAAGAAGAACAAGGAAGAACTCAAGCAGGCGTCTACGAGTAATAAGGATTGAAAATCCGGAAAGGGTAAAAGAATAGGAACAAAAAACCAAGACTAAAGAAGAATTCGACCATAAATCATTAAGAAGCACTAAAGAGCAGTCTAAATTCGTTAAGGGACGTGGAAAGTTTCTAAGGGAAAGGTAGAGTCCAAGCGTGCAAGCGGGCGTCTACAAGTATTAAGGATCTAACTGAAAAGGACAAAGGGAAAGGAAGAGGGAGAATTTGGAATTTTCTATGGATAAGCAGCCGGATATTAAACTTCTGTACGAAGAATAATTGAAAATTGCTTACCAAAAATATTTGGATTAAAGAAAAATGTGACAACGGTACGATACCGAAACGTTTTCATTTAGCATAATATATGTCGCTGCCTTATTAAGGGGCTACCCGAGGTTTTCATCGATTTTTGACAAGTTTTGAATCGTATCTCCTACTTTTGCACTACAGATAGAATTATAAATCAAACGGCTATCGGTTCTTCAATTTTTTATCTCCATTTCCGTCCACCGGATTTTAAAACAAATGAATATTTAATTTTGTATGATTTTTTAAAACATTGTCTAAAGAAACACTTATATCGTATCTTTATTGACGTGAAAGATCTAACATGTACGAAATCTACATATTTGGGTTCGTCTGTGACGTCTCTAAAAACTGGTCCAGGGTTTTCATTTTAAACTAATTAACACAAAAGTTATGGCCAGAAAACCAGTTATTTAGCCTAAAATTGTTCAACTTTGATGCCAAATATCTCGAAAACAATGAACTTTGAACTAAATATGAAAACCAGCTTATTTGGCCTAAAATTGTTCAACTTTGATGCCAAAATATCTCGAAAACAATGAATATGAATGAAGTAAATATGGGATACTATATTGCTTTAAGCCGTTGTTGTTAATAAAATAAGCTATAAAAAACATTAGAAAACTAAGGGATTCAGATCGAAGGTCATTGGCGTATGGGAGCCCCTTAAGAAAAAAATATAGTGACTTTAGCAGACACAGACGAGGAGGATGATGATGAGCTCGGTGACAATAAAAAATCAAATTAAATCAAAAATTATTTATTTGCTTAACAATACACATGTTTACTTTACATATAAAATGAGATGCCTGGCGGACCCCAAACTAGGCTGTGCCTGAATCTTGGGACCCTGGAGTGCAATTCGTAAAACAATATGAAGTTATTCAAGAAATCAGAATGAACTCAAAAGAAGAAAGTAATAACAAGCATTATACCTACATATACCGCCATAGCGTTACCAATAGAGTAATGTTGAATCTCTACAACTTCGCAAATCTTATTGTAAATTCGCCGATGCATATAGTCAGGTGAGCGTTTTGCGAATAATGTTCTATAATTAGGGAGAGGGGCTTTAAATGCACGTTTGGTCAGGAGCTGCGGAAAAATTGATAATTTTGTAACTATTGCATGGGCTCGTGAAGTAGCTTTTAAGACATAAAGAACGAATTGAACGACACAATGAATGATTAATACCGAGTATTTATTTCCTGTTAGTCCTGTTAGTGTAGTGTTTAGTCTATTTATTTCACGTTAAGTTGTCGTGACTATTTTTGTTTGTTTTCTTTTATTCATTAAGCAGCATTTAACATTGCAATTGGAGAGTTTTGATCTCACTAAGTTTATTCATACAAATTTCCTGTAATCCTCAATGCAATATCAGCAAATCCCCAGTGCAAGTAACTAGTTACATAGCTGAGACATGGCTATTTTTTACGCCAAATTGACATTTAGAAAGATTTTTTTGTACGATACGACCTTTTGTCATATTTGTTAAACGGCAACATTGTGAAGTAAGGGACAGGTGTATTCAAAAATGGTTTTTTTTTTTGGCGTAAGGGACGCACAACTTTTTAATTAAGAACCGCGTCTTAAATCTAGTTACATGATATAAAAGAGCTTAAAAAGATGTAAAAAAATCACTGACGAGCATATTATTGTGTAAAGGAACAAAAAAGTTTCGATTTTTTTTCTCGTAACAAAACCGTTTTTTGGCTCTCCTGAAAAATGACCATTTGTCCCTTACGCCCTTTGAACCTACGGTAGTCGATATACTCTTTAACTGAGTATAATGGATTTTAATGCATATGTATGAAATTATCGAAACTGTTCACAAAATGTCACGAGAATCAGTTAACACATACACTGCCAAGAATCGCTACGTGCTACGCTCGTAGCGGATCGCGTGGTTTTCCTCGTGTGTAGCGGAAAGCGACTACGGCGTAGGCTTCCACTAGGCGGCTTCCTGTGAAAGTGTTAAGAAATGTGACCTGTAGACAACATCCGGACAGCCAGTCATTCCACAGAATTTTGGCCCAAGCCGAAACGGAGAATTTCGCTCGCTCGTTAAAAATACCGCATATCTTCCGCCCCGCCTATTTAGAGAAGTGGCCTTATAACGCGTCAAAACCACAGCGAGCATCGAAGTATGGAGCCGAATTAGAGGTAATTCGCCGTGCGGCAAAATTGCGTAACGCAATTAATGATATTTTCGCGCCGTCAGCCGGAGTATGGGATGCAATCTGATCGAGAGTGTAGGTACTCTAACCAACAAGCCACTCCAAATTGGAAAAAAAAACGGAAATTCCTTTTTTGTAAGTACCTCTTTTTTATTGCGAACGCGACAAATAATCATAATTACTGATAGAAAGTAAGAAAACACCGTAGTATATATATATAGGCGTTTGAATCCAGACGGGTCATTAGCGCGTTGCCGACTATTTTTAGGGTTCCGTTCCCAAAGGGTAAAAATGGGACCCTATTACTAAGACTCCGCTGTCCGTCCGTCTGTCTGTCTGTCCGTCCGTCTGTCACCAGGCTGTATCTCATGAACTGTGATAGTGTTAGACATAGATAGTTGTAATTTTCACAGATGATGTATTTCTGTTGCCGCTATAACAAAAAAAAAAAAAAACACGCGTTCTCTTGAAAAAGGGTGTTGACTGACAGCCAGCCAACAAAGTGATTTCTTTAGGGTACCTTCGTTCGTTGACATCAATTTTCGTTCGTTGACAAATTTTCATGAAATTTTTTGTCAAAAATTTTGGTAATTATATCACAATCGAAACCCTTTTCGACTGGACTAGTAGTTGCGGCTCATGACTAAGTGATTAAGTGTGAAACATTGAGCTGAATTAAAGCCAACGCAATTACAGAACTGTGTCGTTTCAATGATATATTAATTTGATTGTTAGTGTTTCCTTGAATTTTGGGGTTTCTCTAATAAGTTACGTTTGTTTGTTGTTTGAGCTGAAACTATTTATTGGATGAATGAGTGAATTAATGAATGAAGTTTAGAGGCGTACTGAGATTGACACCGCGTTCACTTATTTTTACCCGACTACGAAAGAAAGGAATTATGATTTAAATAATAAATAAATAAATAAATATTAGGGGACAATCTTACACAAATCGACTAAGTCCCAAACTAAGCAAAGCTTGTACTATGGTACTAGACGACGATAAACATACTTATATATATAAATAAATACTTAAATACATAGAAAACATCCATGACTCAGGAACAAATATTCGTGCTCATCACACAAATAAATGCCCTTACCGGGATTCGAACCCGGGACCTCTTGCTTCGTAGGCAGGGGCACTACCAACTAAGCTAAAGCGGTCGTCATTTAAGCAGTCTATTTTTGTATTCACATGTGTTTCACCGTAGCGTTTAACATACGTACGGAACCGATTTTGGTGAACGAGGTAGTCTGGCAAACGAAAGTTGAACCCACTAAACTCAATTTCGTGGCAACACTGTTGATCAAAATGTATGCGTATGATATGACGTTTAGTGTTTTTTTTTTTATTTTTTATTTTTTTTTATGATATTGGAGGCAAACGAGCAGACGGATCACCTGATGGTAAGCGATTACCGCCGCCCATGGACACTTGCAACACCAGAGGTGTTGTGAGTGCGTTGCCGGCCTTTAAGATGGGAGTACGCTCTTTTCTTGAAGGTTTGAAGGTCGTATCGGTCCGGAAATACCGCAGGCGACAATCCATTCCACAGTTTAGCTGTGCGAGGCAGGAAGTTTCTGGAGAAGCGCACAGTTGAGGACTGCCAACCATCTAAGTGGTGAGGATGGTAATTGTGACGATTCCTAGCTTAAAGTCTCTATAAATCTATATTTCCTATTCTGAACTTAACCTAAAGCCTAGCTGTAATGGTAGCCTACCTGTAGGTGTAGCTAAAGGTAAATAATTAAACAAGTAATGAGGGGAAACAAATCATTATTTATTGCTCATTAAACATTGGAAGTAGTATTTTATGTTGAAGCTAAAGAAACTTTCATTATTTAATCCAATGGAATCAAGCTAGATTTCATAGGATATTCGCTTTGGTTCCTAGACAATACTAACCCAATAACAAAGCGAGTAAAACAATAAGGTTAGTCCCGGCCGATTATATTAGTAAATTTATTAATTTAAGACTCTAATCTAGATCTAATTATCCTAATGCTAGAGAAACTTTTGTTATTTATCCCAACAAATTCAAGCTAGAATTCATTAAGGAATCCACTTTGTCTCCTAGGAATGCTAGTCCAAAAGCAAAGCGGATCAAACGAAAATGGCTAGCTCCGTACCTACTAATAATGAAATGATCACACTAATTAGAACTGTAAATTATTCTTGAAAATATTATCCTTGGATCCTAGTCTAAAGTATCCTAACTAAACCTGCCGATAGAATAAGGTCGTGGCTTGCTCTGAAGTGTAGGCCAATTCATGATCGAATATCTAGCGGTAGGACCCGACGCTGTGTGAAAGTAGTCCCAGGTGCTTTTCGACAACCAAGGACTGCCAACCATCTAAGTGGTGAGGATGGTAATGTTGTCGCGTTGGACGATGGCGAAAAGAAGCAGCAGGGATTAATCCGAACAATTCCTCGGAGCACTCCCCGTTATACATGCGATAGAAAATGCAGAGAGAGGCCACATCTCTACGCAGCGCCAAGGGGTCAAGCCGATCCGAAATATGCTCGCTGTCGACAATTCGAGTTGCTGCGTAATTGAGTTTAGTGGGTTCAACTTTCGTTTGCCAGACTCTATCAATTCGCTACGAAGTGGTTCAGGCATGCGGCACTCGTGGGTTCGAGTCCCGGCTTGTACCGATGACTATTTCGGAACTTATGTACGGAATATCATTTGATATTTACCGTTAGCTTTTCGATAAAACAAAAACGTCGTGAGGAAACCTGCATAGATCTCCGAAGAAATTCAAAGGTGTATGTGAAGTCCCCAACACGCACTGGACCAGCCCACGCTTCAGTAACTAAGCTTCATTGCTCTGAATATGATACATAATCCAATCAAATGCGGTTGTTGGAATAGTCCCTCAGATAAGAACAGAACTTTGCAACAATCACATAAAGTCAGTAAGACATGTGCCCAGACTTTCGTGAATTTCTTTTTAAAATGGGCTTTCTTTGTGACGGAGACAGCGAGATTGATGGCACAATGAAAAAGTAGGATAGGTAGAGTTGAGTGGATCATTCAACTTTTTTACTTGACATCTTTTCAGCAGTTCGTCTTGGAATGCAGTTTTAAAGAAAAAAACCGGCCAAGTGCGAGTCGGACTCGCGCACGAAGGGTTCCGTACCATTATATATAATAATAAGTTACAATAGAATTTGTACGAAACTATTACTTCTTGAAGTACATTTTATAAGTTGGTCGACTATTACTCGTAAACGTGTAAAGCCTACTTAGCTGTGATAGTTTTCCTTTTAACTTCGTTATATGTACTACTACCATGAATTTTTTCACATATCCCAAAACAACCATTTAGCTAGCAGGGGGTGGGGACACTGGAGTCTAACAAAAATTAGCACTTTAAGGCTTAATATTTCACAAACGGATCGTTTAATCGAAAAATTGTTTTCACAAACCCCCAATATTTTTAAAAGACCTATCCAACGACACCCCACGCTATGGGGTAGACGACAATAAAAAAAATCATCCCCACTTTACATGTAGGGGAGGTACCCTAAAAAAAATGTTTTTCAAGATTTTATTTTACCACTTTGTCGGCATGACTAATATGTATATTCATGCCAAGTTACAGCTTTCTAGTACCAAGAGCCTCTGAGCTAAGCTGCGGACGGACGGACGGACGGACATAGCGAAACTATAAGGGTTCCGTTTTTGCCATTCTGGCTCCGGAACCCTAAAAACTGGGCGGTGTTTGATGAATTTATTATTTTTATTTTGGAGGAGCAATTAATGACCAGAGTGGGTGAAGACACTAAATAAAATAATAAATAATAATGTGTTTTCTTGAAAAAGGATTAAGAATGTCGTCAAAAGGAGAAAGAAGCAACGCAAGATGTTAAACAATCACAAATTGTCCAAAGTTTTATGTTCTGTACCTTTTCCGCAAAACGCATCTTCATATGAAACGATTGTCATTTACTATGACGCTCGGGGACCGTGACGTCACGATCTCCTGATTGACGACTGAAGACGTATACCAAAACATGTTTACCACCACCCATGTTTATAACGGGTCAATAGTAGATTGTTAAGGGGCTCCCATACGCCAATGACCTTCGATCTGAATCCCTTAGTTTTCTAATGTTTTTTGTAAGTTATTATATTAACAACAACTGCTATAAGCAATATAGTAATCCCGTATTTACTTCAAAGTTCATTGTTTTCGAGATATTTTGCATCAAATTTGAACAATTTTAGGCCAAAAAACTGGTTTTCTGGCCATAACTTTTGTGTTAATTGGTTTAAAATGAAAACCCTGGACCAGTTTTTAGAATCGTCACAGACGAACCCAAATATGTAGATTTCGTATATGTTAGATCTTTCACGTCAACAGAGATACGAAATAAGTGTTTTTTTAGACAATGTTTAAAAAAATCATACAAAATTAAGTATTCATTTGTTACAAAATCCGGTGGACCAAAATGGAGATAAAAGATTGAAGAACCGATAGCCGTTTGATTTATAATTATAATTCTATCTGTAGTGGAAAAGTAGGAGATACGATTCAAAACTTGGCAAAAATCGATGAAAACCTCGAGTAGCCCCTTAACCAAGGGCTGAAAGGCACCCATTTCTGACGAGATATTTTGGCGCTCGAACGAAGTGAGACTTAACTTACATTTGTGATAGTATCCATACTTATATTATACCCTTGACGACCTCTGTAGCCTAGTTGGTAGTGCCTCTGCCTATGAAGCTAGATGTCCCGGGTTCAAATCCAGGTAAGGGCATTTATTTGTGTGATGAGCATGAATATTTAAGTATTTAGTTATCTATATAAGTATATATATCGGCGTGTAGTACCAGTACAAGCTGTGCTTATTTTGGGACTAGGTTAATTTGTGTAAGATGGTCCGAAAATATTATTATTATTGTTTGTAGTTTCGCATAACTGAATCGACATAAAAATTATATAAAACTATTTAACCTGCCCACAAATTTCACGAGAATCGTTTAAGAAATACCTGTAGAGGATATAAGTCGGATAGCCGGGCATCCGAATATAAGAAAGAATTTCGTTGCAAGCTTTTGCCAAATGGAGAAGTTCGTTCGCTCGCTCTTTCAATTTTTTTTTTTTTTTATTTATTTCAAAAAAACATCTTAGCGGTAAGTATACATTTCAAGATCGCCAAACTGAGGGCAGTTTGTCGGCGAATGTGCGTTTTTTTCTTAACTTTAAACAGAGTTGTGTTAATTAATGTCGTTTGACATGTCGTCTGTCTGTGTGTGACTTGTGTTTAGCGCGGCGCACTCATCATCATTAACTTAAGGCGCCGTAGGTTCATGGTCTTCTCTCCCTCTCACTGAGCATAAGCGTGAGCGAGATGGAGGTGCGTGCTCGGAAGCGCGGATATCATGTTTTTTAATTTTAATTTTTTAGGCGTTTAAATAAATAAAAAAGTAATCACTGAGTTCTTTCAAACATGATATTGCCGATTTTTAGAAGCAATTTTAATATTTTTAGCTTTTGTGCATAATTTCTTACGAATATTTTAAGTTTATTTTAGACCTATGTTCGTGATTTATTTCTATCGAGCGAAAATTGCTTAATCATGTTTCGAATCACTGATCTCGCTGCAGAAAAGCCTCAAGATTACTAATCGTATTTTTTTGGAACCATATTTTTATAAACAGACGCATTATATTGTTTCAAAAACTCTGTTCGCTTAACTTCGCTGAACCTACGGCGCCTTAAGTTATCCTCTTGTCGGTGGAGTATTTTCCATCTCTCTCTGTCGTACGCCAGCCCTTAGATTTGCTGATACGACACGACATCAGCTTTTTCCTTTTTTTGGTCCATGTAACTGCATTTTGGTCTTCCCCTGCCTCTCCTTCTCTCTAAGTACCTTTCCTTCCATTATGGTTTTAAAGAAGTTGTCGTGCCGTATCAAATGACCAATCATTTTCCCCCTTCGAGTGCTGATGGTGTTCAAAATCGATCTCTTCTCTTTTACCCTTCTCAAAACGCCCTCATTTGTTACTCTCTCAGTCCAGCTTATATCTTCCATCCGTCTCCAACACCACATTTCAAACGCTTCCAGTCTTTCTCGGTCCCTTTGTGTCATTGTCCACGTTTCGCTGCCATAAAGGGCAATACTCCAAATGTACACTTTTATTAGCAATTTCATTAATTAAAATGACATGGGTCCTGATTTGCAATTGAAATTTCAATCAAAATCGTCCTTATTGCTACTAGCTTTGTCGTCATTTGTCTACTAAAATTTGTCGTCAGGCAGTAGAGATCGCATCGCATAGCTTCGCTCTGGTCTCTTACTTACACTTAAACGCGAGTATTTTGGACGCGTCTGCTGATTGCGTAACTTTTCGAACGAGTACCGTAAAACGGGGTGAGTAGGGACAAAACTGACATTCAAAACTCGATAACATTTTATTTTATAAGTGTTCCGGACTGAAAACCAGAGCTACGTGTCTGACAACTCAGGATAATTTATTTATTTATATATTTCGAACCATAAGTCCATATTTAATTACAAAATAAAGTACATTAATTAATTACAAAGAAAGATTACATTAAAATACATAAAATAAAATAAAATAATGAGCTAATAGGGTGAAAATCAAAAAAATTGTACATAGTTAAGGGCCTTAATCTAATCTACGCTTAAAGTTTTCTCAGTTTAGTGACGACAATTACCCATACATTTTACATAGTCTTTACTAAACTGAGAAAACTTAAAGCGTTGTTTAGATTAAGGCCCTTAACTGTGTAATTTTTTTTTGATTTTCACCCAATAGTGTCCGGGCTCACAAACGGTTACCGCGAACCAACTTCGATCGTTTGTATATCTGTCTCTCTCTGTCGCTCGAATACATGATATGAATCGAATACACAAACGAACGTGGTTTGCGTTCGTGGTAGCCGTTCAACTACTAGGGATTGCAATCCGGATTATTCAAAGTTCAAAAATCCGGATTTTCAAGGGATTACACGATCCCTTTCAAAATTCCGGATTTTTGGATTTTTATAATATTGGTGTTAAAACTGTTAAAGTATTCTAATAGAGAGCATTTTCGGAAGCTGGGATGCTATGTAACCTTTAATGCGGTTGAACGACTCAAGCCTTGCGACGCGTGAATGTTTTTCACATATATTTTTTTTGGGGAATTTTCAATAAACTTCACGCTGTATAAAGACGTGTTTAATTATTTTAATTGTTAATTAGCAGTTTTTTATTTTTATATGTTCAGCTTCCAAAATTTGCGTAGAAGTGTACGTAATTATTTGTTTTTTAAAAAGACTGATTACTTTTTTGGGTTATTTCAGTTGTTTGTTTATTTTTCTAGTACTGAGAAAAAACCTCCCTAAAATCCGGATTTAATCCGAATTCCGGATTTCGGCCGAACCATTATCCGAAAATCCGGATTTGAGAAAATATTTCCGGATTTGCAATCCCTATCAACTACATTACACTCTACTACTTGCTCTGTAGTAGTGTTGTTCCTGGAGGTGAGCAAGGTCGCCAGAGCTACCGAGGATGATGCGTTGTGTTGAGAGCGAGGGAATTTGTTCCTTCAGTTGTCAAAACGGCGAATCCTCGAACATACCAAGGGTCGGCAACGCCCATGTTACTCCTTTGGAGTTGCATGCGTCTATAGCCTGCGGTGTCCGCTTACCATCAGGCGGGCCGGATGCTTCTTTGTAACCGTCGTTGTATATAAAAAAATATATATCTGCGGGCGTAGGATAGTGGCCGTTTTATCACTTATCGCTGTGAATATACATCCGTTACGTTCTGACAAGTATGCGCGTGAGTCTTATCCCTTTGATGTTGTTTTACTTATAAGATATATATATATTATATATATTGATATGTGTAAGGTATTTGTAAATATGGGCCTCGTTGCCTGAGATAAATAAATAGATAAATTATCCACAACACTAAGTATATACCATAGCTACAACTTGTATATATTTTAGTTTTCATCACTACATTTGTGCAAATAAACATATTTTTATCTTTATCTTTATAATATCTGTTATCTTAGGCCTGCTGAGTGCAGTACGGAACAATAATTATCGCTTCGGCATCGCTTAATTGGTTTGTCTGGAAAAGTCCGTTTTACGATCAAAAAAGGATGTATAACGTGTCCCCTTGTTATAGCTTTGCTAGTTCTGTAACACAGCTTTAAAAGCGATATTACTCTGAGATGAACCCAAGTTTTTTCAGACGATTGACATATATTTTCGCTTCGTTATCGCTCTGCTAGCACTGTAACACAGCCTTACAAAGGACACAAACCGGCATCTTTGAGGCGAAGCCAAGTTCTCAGATGATTGACGGGGGGTTGTTTCAGATTTAACTTCACTTCAGAACAAGTTATTAAAGTTACGCAATTTAACCAACTCCGGAGAAGGATGGCTTTGCGAATGAAATTTCAGAGTTTGAGAGGCGTTAGGTGAGGAAAATATTTGGAGGGAATATTATTCATAGATATTCCCTCCAAGTATTTTTCTGTAAAGGATTGACATTCATTGACACACCCTAGAACCTAAATGGTCACGTACGATGGTGGCTGAAAATCTGACACCTCAGCATAATGCTGAGCTAGTGTCCGGTTCACTGCCGCAGAGACTATAGGGATTGCAAATCCGGAAATATTTTCTCAAATCCGGATTTTCGGATAATGGTTCGGCCGAAATCCGGACTTCGGATTAAATCCGGATTTTAGGGAGGTTTTTTCTCAGTACTAGAAAAAATAAACAAACAACTGAAATAACCCAAAAAAGTAATCAGTCTTTTTAATAAACAAATAATTACGTACACTTCTACGCAAATTTTGGAAGCTGAACATATAAAAATAAAAAACTGCTAATTAACAATTAAAATAATTAAACACGTCTTTATACAGCGTGAAGTTTATTGACAATTCCCCAAAAAAAATATGTGAAAAACATTCACGCGTCAAGTCTTGAGTCGTTCAACCGCATTAAAGCATCCCAGCTTCCGAAATTGCTCTCTATTAGAATACTTTAACAGTTTTAACACCAATATTATAAAAATCAGAAAATCCGGATTTAGGTTTCAAAATCCGGATTTTAAAACGGATCGTGAAATCCCTTGAAAATCCGGATATTTGAACTTTGAATAATCCGGATTGCAATCCCTAGCAGAGACACACTTGTTTCATGTTTTATGTTTTGTTTTACCCGACTGCCGAAGGAGAGGAGGGTTATGTTTTTCGAGCGTATGTATGTATGTGACCTTATTCTTTGATTCTTTGGCACGCCCTGCAGCCTAAACCGTTCGACGGATTTCGACATATGAGGTGTCGTTGGATTCCTCTTAATCGTGGAAGTGACATAGGTTATATAATTTGAAAAAAGCAGTTGGGTTTTTTGAAAAATATTTTAATTTCTTACTTTTATTGTATAATATGTGTGTCCTGTGTATAAATCTACCTTTATTTTCTTTCTTTACTGTACGGTTTCAGAGGAATTTCCCACTGCCAACCGGAGCATTGTGATATGAACTCCCTGCCGAGGTTTCTCCGTAGAACTACTGGGACTGGGAACTACTCCTTTAAGAAAGAAGTGTACCTGTATATTTTGAAAAAGGTCAGCAATGTGTGTTGAACATTCCTAGAGTTGCAAGTGCCCATAGACTACGTTGACCGCTTACCGATAGACGGTACGATGGTTTCCATCATCAAGTCACAAGGAGCTGGATCAAGCTCACACGTAGAGCCAGTACCGTGTCGCGAACCACTCCAGCGCGGCGACCCCGGGGTGAGGTGGCACTGGGGGGCGGCAGTCAAGTGATCACGTGACTTACCTATCTACGACCATTTACCACCACGTTGGCACGTGAGCAGGATGCAGCTATGCAAACGCATGAGAACGATATAAAGCCCTCTTTCTCTAACGCATAGCTGCATCTGTTCACGCGCCAACGTTGGCCCAATGTGTACAGCCGGCTTTAGATTTTTGTATAATATTTTATTAAAGCGTTCACTAAGTAATTGGAGTTCATATTCAGCATCCACAAGTCAGGATAGCCCTTCAACAAACGCCTACTAAGGTTGATCGCCAGTAACTGGCCACCGTTCAATAATGGCCACTTCATACTAAAAATAAAAAGGAACTCTATTCACCTATAACATAATTTATTTTTAGTTTAAGTTTCAATAAATTAAATTCTGTTTGTAGAAGAACAGAGTTCATTTTTTAGTTTGAGGGGGCTAGTTATTGAAGGGTGGTCGGTTACTGGCGATTTACCCTACTCAGTCGATGCTTTTTTCGAGAGCTAACATATACATGTACCTGTAGTAAATTGGCTCAACACCAAAATGTAACTGGTTCGCTGACTCAGCCTCGCCTCCCAAGTGTCTAACGTAATAACCATTAGGTCACTCTGGGCGGTAAGGAGATTTACCGCCCACGGGCGCAGCGGCAAATCTCACTTCACACCCAGCCCCACCTTCTTCACCTTCGGTTTGGACCACAAACACCTGCGATCTAGGGCATTCACGAATTCACCGCCCTAGGTACGTAATGTACTATAATGTTACTAATAGAATACGTAAGGCCGGATTTAGACTTGTATAGTACATTGTTTAACGAGGGGCGTAAGTGGAATATTGCGAACAAGAGTCTATCAGAAGCCCGACGCCGAAGGCGGAGGGCTTTTGATGACTCGAGTTTGCAATAATCTTACGCCCGTGTTATACACAATGTTTTTCATCACATTTGCGAGGAAACAAATACATTTTAGACGAAATGAATACAAATCGTAATAAAAACTGCAACATGTCAGTCGTCCATTTTGTTGAATTTGACGTGAGGCGCGTATGGCAAAGACCCTTCGGTATACAGCTATGATTTGAAAACACTTAAAAACATTTTACATAGACACTAAATAACTACATATTAAATCTGTAAATAATTCAGTTAAACATGTTTAAGTAGTTCTTTAAGTTTATATTTATTTATAAATACGTTTTCAGACATCGTATTTGATATAAAACCTCTTTGCTTTGTAACTGCCGCATGAGTGACAGATACAATTAAAGAAAAAACTATTACGCCCGTGGGCGTAACCCAGGCTATTACAGCTATGTATGTCTGCGCATTATGAAGCCCTTTTCGAGCAAGTGTGATGAAAAGTTACTTACGGCTGCGTTTACACCTAAAAATAAAATTACAGTAAGTAATACTTACGTATTTTTTGCAAGATTCACTTAGGTAAATTATTACAAACCATTTACACCACACTTACTGAAGCAATAAGAGAAGTTAAGTATAAGTAATACGTATTAAGCAATTGACATGTAAAATGTTATACTTTGTTCATAAACAAGCTTCCGCCTGTGAATTAATCTGCCTGGACCCGTGATAAAAACTACCTATATTTTAATCCAGGCTATAAACTATCTCCGTGCAAAATTGCATCCAAATCGTTTTAGCGGTTTAAGCGTGATCGAGTAAGAAACATCCAAATATATTAGTAGGATTATTGAATTGAATTGAACTGTCAAGCGTTTAAATTGATAGACATTCCGATGTACTCTATGAGTAATGGTTGCAAGGATAATTATATACCAGTTGCACTGAGCTCCCGTTTAGACCAATAAAAATGGCCGCCGGCCCAAAACTTCGGTGATTACGTATAATTCTGTCTGGTTTCCTCAAACTGACGGTTAACTTTGTTGAAACAGTTTCATTTTGGGAATTAGGGAGTATTGTTGGAAACACGCTGTGATTGTGCCATTTGAGCGGATTTTGATAAAGCGGTTTAATATGTGCCTTTTGAAATAATAATGTTTAGTGACATGACCTGTTCACATTCGACGACCGGCTTAGCAGTGAGGACTGCCCCAAAACTGATGGTCCCATGTTCGCATCTTGGCAAGGGCAAAAATAAACGTGATTTTGTAGGAGGGAACAGACGGAACGTAAATAAGAAGTACTATGTCAATATAAAATAAGCGTATCACAACACACACAGCATTAATACTTACTATTACACGGTTCAACTCACGTATTAAATGTCACTACGGGCAATACATGTCGCCCATAGTGACATTTAATACGTGAGTGATACGTAGGTAATTGTCATTATTTCAACATGTCTCACGAAAGTTTAAATTCGAACACATAGCATTATTAAATTATTCCTAACCTTCTCACTTGTCCTGGCGTTCACTAAGTTAATTAACAGCCAACAATGCTCCCTTTGTGCCCTAGCGCTCAAAGTGCCGTAATGACACGTTAATACCCCCGTTACCTGCCGGAAAGACGTAAAAACGATATTAATTGCCATGAAGAGCCATTATGGAGCCTTGTTGACTTGTTGCCGTGGCGTCGCCGGGATTTTCCGAGCCGGGTGTATTGGTTTTTTTAGGGTTCTGTGCCTCAAAAGGAAAAAAACGGAACCCTTATAGGATCACTTTTTTGTCCGTCTGTATACGACGCTTTGTTCCGGGAACACGTGGAGTTGAAATCGAAACCACAAACTTAGGCCTACTGTCTCTTGCAGCTGTGAAAAAATCATACTTCTAATTTAAGTTAACGTTAAACAAGCTTCTATCAAAAATTTCATTTTTGGTAGAAGCTTTTACTGCCGACTGTACTTTTCTGTATACCATCATCAACTACTCATTGAGACGATTCTAACGAGCCCAAACTCAACGGGGTTACGTCGGTTAAGTACTGAATTCCCATGGCCACTTTCTGTCTCCATCATCAGATCAGCTCGATGGTACCATAATATTGAATTGTCATCCAAACTATACTTATACCCAAAATTTCAGCTCAATCGGTCACCGGGAAGTGGGTCAAATTTAACTTGCAAGATTTGATTACAGACAGACAGACAGACAACGGGACAGGCGAAACTAAATAAAAGCTTGTAAAAAGGGTAAGTACGGCTGTTTATGCCGCAAAAAACGTTTATTTCGACACTCTCAAAGGAATCAAAAATAATATTGTTTTATACTACAAGTACCGTAAAACGGGGTGAGTAGGGACAAAACTGACATTCAAACCTCGATAACATTTTATTTTTACATATGCAAACTGAATGTTAAGTTAAATATAATAAGTGTTCCGGACGTTTGTATTTTGTTTTTTTTTTTTATGGTTTTGCATTTCATAACTTTAACGATAAACACGAAATCCCACCTCATCCCGTAGTCCCTCGTAGTTGGGGTGAGATGGGTTTTTTTATTATGAATATTACTTACATCATCATCATCATATCAGCCGAAAGACGTCCACTGCTGGACAAAGGCTTCCCCCAAAGAGTGCCAAAGCGACCGGTCCTGCGGTCCTGTTTACCAGGTCATCGGTCCACCTTGACGGGGGCCTACCCACGCCGCGCCTCCAGGTACGTGGTCGCCACTCGAGAACATTTCCACCCCAACGGCCATCGGTTCTACGTGCTATGTGCCCCGCCCACTGCCACTTAAGTTTAGCGATTCGGAGGGCCACATCGGTACAATATTACTATAGCTCCATTTTAAATTGGAATACATTATTTAGGTAGCAGTAGCCTTAAAATCCCATCTCACCCCCCTTTCATCCTTTCTCTCCCCATTCATACCCCAACTCTCCTCGCGATCCCTACTCACCCCATTTTACGGTGCATAAAAAAATCGGAAAGCTATACATTTGTAATTAAGTACGGAACCCTCGGTGGGCGAGTCTGACTCGCACTTGTCCGGTATTTTTTTCATACGACGTTGGCAAATAAGATGGTAAGCAGCGGACAACGTAGCCAATGGAAGCTTGAGAGGATTCTTTAATGATTTGAAGATTCCAGTGTCAGTAATTAGACGCATACTCGTTCAGGTCTTACACTTAGGGTGGGTCGCACCAAACCGTCTTTTATACAACGACGGTAGCAAATTACACCCTATAAGGCTGGGTCCATTGCTGGCAATATAAATCATCAGATTATCATTTAAACCTTTAAATTAAACTCATACCTTTATTTTACCTAATATTTTGAAATGGTTATCTGTCCATGTAGTTAATGTCACATCACCTTTTTCCAATATGGGTGTGTCCCCATTCCAAATGAGTCTGGCTGTCGCTTCAAAAATTAGTGTAGCACACCCGGAGTCCACCTCCATTTCAATTACTTACCGAACCCTCAATCTACAGCTTCATCATGTAAGCATCAAATTTACGTTCTCTCACATTGTTTATTGTTGCCACATATAATCTGTTACAATTTGATTTAAATGTACTATCCTGTTTATTTTTGATAAGGCATACTGACTCAATGTGTCCAATTTTACCACAAAAATGACATTTACTACAGCGAAACTTGCACTCTCCATTATGTTGCCTGCCACATCTGAAACATGACTGATTCTGCCTGTCAACCCTCTTATTGGTTATCTAGGTATCTGCAACCCGGTTTTTTTTTGTATTCAGTAGCTGTGAATTTACGCAATGGTGTGTGGTCGCGGTTGCTGGTGGCGAGTAGGTATGGTCGCCAGAGCGCCCGATGCGCTGTGTTGAGATTAATGGCCGCTCCACACGATGGGCCACCCTGACCCATCATACAGGACGTAACTACGCTAAAGGGCGTAAAAGGGCGCTAAAGGGCTTGCGTTAAAGGGAGTAAGACATATTTATGTCTCGTTATACCGCATAGCCGCGTCCTGTATGATGGGTCAGGGTGGCCCATCATACAGGACGTAACTACGCTAAAGGGCGTAAAAGGGCGCTAAAGGGCTTGCGTTAAAGGGAGTAAGACATATTTATGTCTCGTTCTACCGCATAGCCGCGTCCTGTATGATGGGTCAGGGTGGCCCATCATACAGGACGTAACTACGCTAAAGGGCGTAAAAGGGCGCTAAAGTGATTGCGTTAAAGGGAGTAAGACATATTTATGTCTCGTTCTACCGCATAGCCGCGTCCTGTATGATGGGTCAGGATGGCCCATCGTGTGGAGCGGCCATAAGGGACCTGCATTTGTCTCTTTATAACTCCTCAAATCAATAAACGGTTGCGAAAGGTCTTGTAACTCTTCTGGAGCCGCAAGCGTCCATGAACTACGATGGCTGCTTAACATCAGGCACACCGTGTTCTTGTTTTCCACCGTCTTGGTGTGTAAAAAGGAATATATCTGGCGATCATATTGCACGATTGTGGTGAGCGAGTTTCATCCTCTTGGCATTATTCCCGGTAGTGCCTAAAATTTGGCATAGGCACTAATACGAACGCGACTGGGCGTTTTTCAAAAAAAGTGTACAAAACTTTTTTTTTTTTTTTCTGATCTAGTTTTTTTTGGTTTTTCTTACTCAGAATCGTTGACACTATCGATCCTCATACAAGAAAAAAAGTGTGAAAAATTTCCATTCCAGATCGTCACATTTTTGTATGCAGTCTTTTTTATTTATATGGTCATGACGCACTGGAAGAACAAACTTACATAGTAAAATCTGGGACACTTTTTTTCTTGTATGAGGATCGATAGTGTCAACGATTCTGAGTAAGAAAAACAAAAACAAAAAACCAAATCTGAAAAAAAAATGTTTTGTACACTTTTTTTGAAAAACGCCCGACTACCATCTGACCTTCCAACACAGAGGGAAAACTACTTAGACCTTATTGGGATTACCAAAAAACCACTGTCAAACATCAAAGTGACCAAGTTTGTCTTTCAAAAATGTGACATGTCCCCGACATGTCATTTGGACATCTCCACCGTCACGACTCTCTTTCAAAAAAAATGTCAACGAAAGGGATACGAAACAGAAGATACAACGGGACAAATCTCATTTTGAAACAGTTGAATACCATAATACCAACCTTGAATAAGAAATAAAATAATTACCGCTCAGTCGCTTGAAAACTTTTCCTTATTTTGCAAAACTTTCCAACACTCTTACCTACAACCGTAAATACAGAACCATTATGCAACCCCGCGACATATTTAACCCTAAAAGAGCTTTAAAAAATCGCCGAACCAAAGCATCCATCGGAACGGAAAATTGACACAGTTTACCAAAAACCATAATAAGTGAAGCTATTTCAAGTAAACTCAGTCCACCCTCCAGCGAGGCTGAGTACCTATAGGTATATAAGGGGTATAATATGGAGAGAGAGACAGTGGGGCGTTCAGTCGATGCCGCATCTCAGTCGTGCGCGGACGTGCTCTCGGGTTTTATTGAACAGTAGATACGTAAAGTGTGTGTGTGTTGTGTTTCGCTACGAGTGTGGAGGTATGTTTTTTTCTTATTTTTGCGGTTGGATATCGATACCGTTTTGAAAGTGTTTTTCTATTTCGCTGACGTTAGGTTAGGAATTGTGAAAAATGGACTTGAAAATGTGAGCTTATAAGGTTTCGTAAATTTAGACTTAGCCGGTAAATATTTTATTTATTAATTTAGTGTGACGTGTCGATGTTCTAACTTTATGGACGTTTATTTTCCGTTAGATTCATAAAGATGGAAATAATTACACATTTGATATACTTTAGTACCTACATGCTAACATAATGGACTTTTATACTTAAGTTTTAAGTAAACAGAAAATGCTTTAAAATATACTGCAGAACTGACTGCAATGAAGACACGACAGCCAATTAAATTTTACTTTATTTTAAAATATAGGTAAGTATTTTTTTGAATGTCAACGGTTTCTACTTTTTCTTACACACATTCAAACGTTTGAAATTTGAAAAATTCAATAGCTCTGATAATAAATAATTACCTTAAGTTACCGGACCGGCACGGACAAAGGTCCTATCCAGAATAGGGTACTCAGGAATAAATTTTAAAAAAGAAACAATAATAATTGAATACATAATTAATTTTTCAACGTCACAAATAATGACGAATTGTATTCCTAGGTTTATTATGATGCCATTCGAACCAGTTGTCACACAGGATTACTCTGTATGATACCCAATACAATTAAAGCACAATATTTTGCTACTATACATTAATATTTTCAAATCATAGCCAAAAGTCCCCTAAATCTACGCTGCGGCAAAGTTATTTTTACTCTTAGTTCTTCTTTTAGTCGTTTTTGTAGGTACGTTGAAAACTGTAGGTAAAGCAGAATTGAATACGGCCTGCGTTCCATTTAGACACAAAGCTTTTTTCATTAAAATATTCCAACAGCCTACTGGGGCTATGCTCGTGCTGCATCGAATTGAAATCTACTTTGAATTAGAAACTATGGCAGTCTAGTGTCCACGGCATTCGTGGCTTCGAATCCCGGCTCAGTTTTCCGGTACTTATGTACGGAATTTCTCTAGATGGTCGGACCTTCATGGCTGAAGACCGTGGTCTTTGTGGGACTGGAATGGACGAGCTGTCTCCATCGACTCCAATCAGTTAAAATGATTTCAGTTAGATGACTACTTTGGTCTAGTTGGTTATTTATTTATTTATCGTATGGCAAATACGTGTATTTAGAACCGTGAGATCTTCGAAAAGACAGGTCTAGTTGGTAGTGACCCTGCTTACGAAGACGGTGACCCCGTATTCGAATCCCGGCCCGCATTTATTTGTGTGCTGAGCACAAATATTTGTTCCTGAATCATGGATGCTTTCTGTTTATAAGTCTTTATTTATCCCTATGTGTATCGTCGTCTAGTACCCACAGAACAAGCTTTGCTTAGTTAGGTACTAGGTTGATTTGAGTCAGAGTGTCCCCCAATTTGATATCGTGTAAAATTTCGGTGTCTGGATTCTTTTGTTCGCATGAGCGGCCTATGAGTCTTTTCCTCTCCGTGTGTTCGAAACAATGACTAGCTTATTATCAAGACTGTCTCGCGTGTCATTATGTGTCCAAAATAGCTTAACAAGTATTCGAAACACGCTTTTTCATTTTCAGCTGTGAGAGGATTGATACATTTGTGCATTTGGCGGAATAGCAAATGTACAGAATAGCATTTGATATTTAGGAAAACCTTTAGAAGGGACACATCGTAAATTCATACATCTAATCAGTCCATTGACAAGCGCGCTGCCAACCCTTTATTGATTTGAGGCTATTGTACACGAGTACCTAATCAAACACGACGATGAATTTTAAATAAAACAGTAGGTCAAACGAGATTGTAAGGGTAAAAGGAATTCTTTACGTACTTTTCGTGAACAATGGCAAATAAAAGTCAAAGTTATTGTGCGAACAAAACCACAAAGCGTTTTTCTATTGAATGAAGCTGGTGGGAGTTGCGGAAAAATCCTTTAACTGCGGTTGGAACTGGCTAAATTTAGCTCAGTCACAAAATATTGTGCAGGTAAGTTTGTGCGTAAGCCTATTGTCGAAGTTCTTTATTCAATTTCCCAGACTCAGTGAACAAGGGTGGGTTGCACCAACCAGTTTGTAGTCGTAAGCGGTGGTCGTTAAAATGCCGGCGCCATATTTAACACTAGCTTCCGCCCGCGACTTCGTCTGCGTGGAACCGGGATAAAAACTACCCTATATTTTAATCCAGGCTATAAACTATCTTCGTGCAAAATTTCATCCAAATCGGTTAAGCTGTTTAAGCGTGATTAACAAACATCCAAACATCTTTTTTTTTTTTTTTTTTTATTTATATTAAAAGAAAAAGAAACACAATACATAATAATAGACGCGTACAGAAACCCGTTTATGGTTTATGCGTGACGCCAATGTATCGCACCGCTCACAACAGTAATATCATAATATGAATAATTACTGATTAATACATTGCATTTTCACCCCAGCAACTACACCTCGCTGTCTGTTCCCGTTAGAAAATATCTTTTTAATGCGATTTTGCACGACTTTTTGTCTGCAAGGACACTTGTGAGTATATCTTCTGGTATTTAGAAAGTTTGGAAGCATGTACTCCCACGTCCTCATACCATATAGATTTACATAATTAGGTAGAATATATCTAAACATCCAAACATCTAAACTTTCGCATTTATAATATTAGTAGGATTTATTGATCGTTAGTCGGTACAACCCGCCCTTACCGTTATTGTAAATACCTACCTGTATTCGTACGGAAAATATGCAAAAACAACAGTGAATAAAACTCTTGTATAAACACAATTGTGTGCTGATATGATTGAACATGTGTATCGATTGCTGTGATTCCAGCTATCAATCATATTAAATTATTGCAATCGATGCGTATTCGTTTCATCTCCCAATACTTCAACTGTCAAAACAACAAGAGTGATACGGTACATACCTAACATACATACGTAGATTTACGCCTTCATTCCCAAAAGGGGTAGGCAGAGCACATGATACTGAAACTTGTGTTACAGTGCCACTTTTAGCATATTACAATCGGCAAAATGTGATAACGCAGTGATAGGTTGCTAGTCCATCGCCCACAACACACTTCAGCCCTACTCCCTTAGTCGACTTTTACGACACCCACGGAGGACACAAAAAACTTACTTAACTTAATGCGAAAGTTTGGATGTTTAGATTAGGATGAAATTTTGCTGGAATATAGTTTATAGCATGGATTAAAATATAGGATAGTTTTTATCCCAGGTCCACGCAGACGAAGTCGCGGATGAAAGCCTGTACATAATAAATAGGACTCAGTTTGACCATTTTCAATCGAGAGAGAAATTTAAAAAAGGAGGTTTATTTCATCGGATACTTTATTATTGATGCATTTTCCTCGATTACTCGAAGATGCCTGGGCCAATTTGGAAAATATTTTTTGGTAAAAAAAAAAAAAAACGTAGAAATGGTGTCCCTTCCCAGGTGGTCCCATGGTCAGGGTCTGATGATGGGATCCTGGGGAAATTGAGAGAGTTCTTCAAATAAGGTGAAGTACTGAATTGAAGTCGGTTTAAACTTTGTGTTAACTCCCGACGCAAAAAGAGGGGTGTTATAGGTGTTATATATAAGTTCGACGTGTCTTTGTGTCTGAGTATCTGTGTAACTGTGTGTCTGTCTGCGGTTTTTTTTCCGAAAGTTGACGTGATCGAGATTGTTCTTGGCTACGTTTCAACAAAATTGGTTCGGCCCGTTTTGAAATATTAATCAAATAAAAAATAAAATATCTTTATTTCAGAACATTAAAAATTCATACAAATACAAATATATCATACAAATCAAATCATTTACATTCACAAATTATTTCCTTAATGTCAAGAATAACCTAGTATACTTACAATCAAAAATGTTAAAGTTTGAAATGAAAATGAGTTTTCTACGTTTCTAAGTTGATAAATTTTAAAGTAAATTATAAATAAGTACATAAAATTCAAATATCATACAGTTCGAACGTTTTACTATATAGCAATAAAACTTTTATGACGTCGTCGTCGATAAACTGCCGTCTAACGATGATCCAACTTTTGACAATATCGTATCGTTATACTTACGGATGTCTAAAACAAGTCGGAACAAATATTTTACAGAGCATCATAATTATCTTGACATCTTTATCTCGCAATACGTCAATTTCAAAAAGGCTACTAGTTAAGGCACATCAAAAACCCTTAAAAAAACCTAAAAAATACTGGTTTGCGCAGCTCAAATACTAATCGCTCATCAAAATTCGATTCGATTTCGTTTTATGGTGTGCTAATCAGTATTTTTGGTACGCAGTCAGTATTTTTTGGTAAGCGAATAAAACTCTCCCTTTTCAAAACAATTGAAGTGAGGGAGTTAAACATAATGTGACAGAGATAATTGTTTTTTAACGACAGCACGTCTATCATGAGACGGCCGCGACATACTCTCGATTTTTCTCGCACTATACCTCTTGTTCTAAGTGTTAATAAGAGAGACGGATAGTGCGAGAAAAATCGAGAGTATGTCGCGGCCGTCTCATGATAGACGTGCTGTCGTTAAAAAACAATTATCTCTGTCACATTATAATGTTTAACTCCCTCACTTCAATTGTTGCGTTGCATGCAATATGGCGAGTTATATTTACCTCTGCCATCATACTAGGCCTCCTGGGACGAAGTTGGCTGGATCCAGATTGCTTCATGTGATATTCAAACTGAACAACATAGATTAGTTTTTAGAGTGAAAGTTTTGAGCCGTGTTCCCGGCGTGGGCAAATTACTTATAGGCCTTCCCACTCAAATGTTTCGTGAAATTGGACCGGTCTATGGTTAAGGGGCTCCCATACGCCAGTGACCTTCGATCTGAATCCCTTAGTTTTCTAATGTTTTTTGTAGCTTGTTATATTAACAACAACGGCTTTAAGCAATATTGTATCCCATATTTCCTTCAAAGTTCATTGTTTTCGAGATATTTGGCATCAAAGTTGAACAATTTTAGGCCAAAAAACTGGTTTTCTGGCCATAACTTTTGTGTTAATTGGTTTAAAATGAAAACTCTGGGCCAGTTTTTAGAGACGTCACAGACAAACCCAAATATGTTGATTTCGTATATGTTAAATCTTTCACGTCAATAGAGATACGAAATAAGTGTTTTTTTAGACAATGTTTAAAAAAATCATACAAAATTAAGTATTCATTTGTTTCAAAATCCGGTGGACCAATATGGAGATAAAAAATTGAAGAACCGATAGCCGTTTGATTTATAATTCTTTCTTAAGTGCAAAAGTAAGAGATACGATTCAAAAATTGACAAAAATCGATGAAAACCTCGGGTGGCCCCTTAACAACCCTATGTATTCTGTATTACTTATACGCTATGGATTATGGGACTATGGATTTTAATAGGCTATGTCGTAACTGGAATGCTATCAGGGTTTCCAACAATCATGCGATGACAGGCGGCTGTCAATCTCAAAGTCGGAAGATTTGCCTTTGTGTTTTCAACATTCATTATCATCATATCAGCCGAAAGACGTCCACTGCTGGGCAATAAGCCTCCTCCAAAGAGTGCCACAATGACGGCGGACTCCCACGACCTTTACCAGGTTATCAGTCTACCTAATGGGGGTCAACCCGCACTGCGCCTCGCGGCACGTGGTTGCCACTCGAGAACCTTTCCGTCCCAACGGCCATCGGTTCGACGTGCAATGTAGCCCGCCTACTGCCACTTAAGTTGCGATTTGGGGGGCTATATCGGTTACCTTGGTTCTGCTGTGAATAGCATCATTTCTGATACGTTCACGCAGAGAAACTCCGAACATAGCCCTCTATATCTCCACATCATTATTAGACACATATTTACTGTACTTTGATATTGCTTCGTGGAATAAATGTATCTCGTAAATACATAATCGCTTCGCCAGCAATAAAAATAACGAAACAAGGTTCTCGTCCCATTTGTCTTCGTTTCGCTTATTACAGCCCAATAAAGCCTGTATCGGGCAAAAACTCATCTCACTACAGAGAATTGGTAAAAAATCACAACTTTTCTGCTCTTGACTTTTTGTGGCGGTGGTGCAATCTGAGCTCTTTTTAGGGGCTTTTATTTGATTTGCACTGTTTGTATGTAGCTTAGTATGTAAACATATAAATAATTTTATCTACGCACATATCATTAGTACTCTAAAATGCGTTCAGAAACCGTAGGAAATGATCAGCATTATTACAACCAATTTTACTATGAGAACTTTCTTGTCTGTGGTAGTAGGTAAAATCTGTACTGTAATGTCATTACAGTACAGATTTTTGTAAGGTTATGAGTTTAAATTTGGAACAGCTGTCAAAACTCAAGTGGGTCTCTATTCTAGTATCCATAGATATTAAAACAGTTATCGATGCGAAACGTCAATTCAGTATGTTTTTTAATATAAACCGCACGACATTTGATCAAGAGTGACATGAGAATAGGGACTTCATTCGTTTGTCTATGATTAAAAAAACATTCGTCTTGACGTAAATAGGATTGAATTGCCGCCATTACTGTTGTCATTTCTTTGTTGGTTTTTGCTGTGACGAAAGTAGAATTGTGAAAAGTTATTTGTAATTCACATTTTAGTTGAAAATATGAGTAGTAGTGACTCCGAGAACGATATGAACACTCCGCCGGATATCGTAAATGCAGCAATGATTGCAACAAAGACATTTTACAGGTAGCACTATAGTAGCAATGCAGGTCATTTTCCTACGGCTTCTGAACCCATCTTAGAGTACTTATGATATGTGTTTAGATAAAGTAGTGTATGCAACTGTACATAATTTAGCCTTAAAACACTCGTGTGATCCTATTATGAAACTCGCTCACGCTCGTTTCATAAAACCACACTCGTATTTTAAGGCCTCTGATTATGTATCAGTTGCATAAACTACTAATGTAAATGTTTTTAGCTACTTGTTGGGTCCAATTGAGCTACGGCTTTGCTAGGAATGTATGGGCAGCTAATTTAATTAATGCCTATTTTTTATGGCACACTAACATCACCTTGTTAGATGTGTAGAGCACTTCCATACAAACAATAGTTACTGTGGCAGATCAGCTCTATAGTACATCCGTCTTGAGTTATGCGTACGTAAACCAGTCTAATTCCAACCAGGTCTCGTGTCCCTTCTGTGTTGGAAGGTCAGATGGCAGTCGCTTTCGTAAACCAGTGCCTACGCCCAATCGGAGCAAATCCCGGGCTTTTTAAGGTACAACTGGAGAAACGCTAGGAGGATTCACTTCAAACAAAAAACGATTTGATTATAAAGAGGAATAATCTGTGAGATTATAGCTTTGTAAGTTTGTATGTGGTTAATCTCCGGAACCGCTTAACCGATTTTAAAAAGTCTTGCAGTTGCGTGTAGGATGGACTGTCTGAATAGTAAAAGGTTATATTTTATCCCGTAATTTTGACTGAGTTCTTTGCAGTACACGGGCGAAGCCGCGTGGGCAGGTAGTGTTTGTATAAAGGCACTATTATTCGTCTAGCCTGTTCAACAGCATCATCATGTGGCTTTGTTTGCTCTAATGTTTCCATAGTTAATGGAGTCACGTCTCTTGTTATGGAAGACTTGTTTCATAGCTATGATAAAACAGCTGCTGCACTGTGGTTTCGGTAAAATGTATTAATATAGTAATAGTATTTATTGTACAAAAGACATACGGTATTCGATTTACAAAAACATATGATATAATCGGGCCTACTGATGCCCCGTTGCCAATTTTGCTGGGAACATTATCAGTGTTGCTGTTGATGTTGCCACCATGAACACTATAACTGTAATATTGATTTTATCGGAAAATACTGCTAAGAAACAGTTTTGCGTTCGCGTACATCGAATGCAGTCATTTTCTCAAGCTCGGTCCGTAATATATTATCAGTTTTCAAGATTGTTTTTAGTAATAGGTAGCTGCCTTTTTGGCCGTAACGTTCACTGTTGCCAATATTGGCAAAGGCACATCATTAGTCTGGGTTGCCTGCCATTTTGTTGAAGAGTAGACATTTCTTCAGTATTATTTTTATTAGGAATGTTGTTAAAGGGAACTTGCTAAAGTATTTGACATAACTGGTGATTGGTTATGAATGAATATCACTAACAGCTTTACGCCGCATTTATGCGAGTCGTTTTCATAATCACCTCAAAACCATTGATGATGTAGCTTTTCCTACCAAACTGTGGCATTTCAGCACAACGGCTTCCTTTAAGCTCTCATTAGAAAGAGCTTTTTAATCGACTTTGGAAAAAAGGTTTTGAAAGAAACTCGGGAACCAATTTTTAAGTCTCGTAAAACGTAATGGCGGTGCCGGTGTTTTGTGTTATTGCCACGAGTTTGTGGAAGAGTTAAAGTGCTGAAGCGAAAACCAATAATGGGTTGGAAATGTAATAACACACAGTAAGAGTCATTCCGTTGCGTGACTTTTGTACGTTAGAGTCAGACTGTTGAAATATGATTCTAGTAGAGCGAAGTAAATAAAAAAAACAGGCCAAGTGCGAGTCGGACTCGCGCACGAAGGTTTCCATACCATTATCTATAAAAACAGCAAAAAAAAAACGCGTTTGTTGTATGGGAGCCCCCCTTAAAGATTTATTTTATTTTGTTTTTAGTATTTGTTGTTATTACGGCAACCGAAATACATCATCTGTGAAAATTTAAAGTGTCTAGCTATCGCGGTTCTTGAGATACAGCCTGGCGACAGACAAAACGGCAAAAAAAACACGTTTGTTGTATGGGAGCCCCCTTAAAGATTTATTTTATTTTATTTTTAGTATTTGTTGTTATTGCGGCAACAGAAATACATCATCTGTGAAAATTACAACAGTCTCGCTATCGCGGTTCTTCAGATACAGCCTGGTGACAGACAGACAGACGGACAGCGAAGTCTTAGTAATAGGGTCCCGTGTTTACCCTTTGGGTACGGAACCCTAAAACGTTGCAACACCGTGTATATTTATTATAATATTTCTTCAATACAACGCAACTGAATAAGCAGATTGAGAGTAGGTAATTAGGCTAATTGCCGTGCCCAGCAGTGGAACGTATGCAAATTTATTATATTTTTTTACCAAGATTAAACCCGCACTTAATCTTAAGGTTTGATGACGTCGGTTCTTCATTAACCAACATAATACTCCTTTAAATTGACTTGGAATAGCCAAATTAATCGCGAATATGGTCTAGCTTAACCCATTCAAGGCTCATGACGATACATATGCGTCAGACCACCGTCGCTTTCCGCTACATACGAGAAAAACCACGGGATCGGCTACGAGCGTAGCGCGTAGCGATTCTGGGCAATGAATGTGTTAAACACAGTGAGATAAACGTATCAATCTGTGTCACCTAAATCTCAATTGACAGCGCAGTCCGTTGTTGTTTTCAATACAATACAATACAAATATTCTTTATTGCTCACCAGACATAGTAAAAATAAAATAGAGGTAAACACCATATACCATTCGACGCTAAAGACTCTGTGAGTCATTCCTCTACGAGCGACTTTAATTACAAAGCGGAAAAACGCTGCTAGCGTAGCATACATAGCGTTACTTGGCCTCAAGTGCGTTAAACTCCATATATTACGTCGCAAAAAGCGCCTGCAGACTTAACACTTTAACTGCCAAGAACCCGCCTATCGGGTGCCCACTCGGTAGTCGCTTTCCGCTACACAACACAATGTTAACACATTGTCTGCCAATAATCGCTACGCGCTACGCTCAAAGCCGATCACATGCGGAAAGCGTCTACGGCTTAGGCGCCTGGTAGGCGAGTTCCCAGCAGTGCAAGTGTTAAGACTCAAGTAGGGAGGGTATCGAGCACTATAGGCCATTTACCTTACCTCAGAAATAACCCTCAAATCAAGCTTAGTACCTCTAAATCCCTCCCTCAATATAACATTCCGTTAAAAACGTAAACACCTCACAATAACTGCCACCGACAGGCTACGCGGCGTAGCGTCGAAGCTGTGTACGGCGTAGAAGCGCTACGAGATTGTCATTAGCAAATTATGAAATGGGGTTTGAAAGGGGAATACTCGTATTTTCTTGGCACATTTTTACTGTTTTATTGCGAATTGCATGATTTAACGCTATGCTGTGGGTTTTATACATGCCTATGGGCCAATTAGGTTCAATGTCAAAATTACATTATTGCGTGTTCCTTCTAAAAGCGTCGTTGTGGCAAGAAACAAGACTACAAAAAAAAATGTTTGTCGTCATGAGGTTTCCGCAATATTTACTAGTTCTCAATACAAACACATATAAAAATACATAAGACACAGAGCATAAAAAGTTATTAACAGCTGACAAAAAGAAACTTTCATCAACATCAACGTTGCTGTTCAGTGTTTTGCGTTACAGACAAACACATAATCACGCCCATTTCCCGAAGGGGTAGGCAGAGATCACGGATTTCCACTTGACGATCTTGACTAAGATTTTAGATTTAGATTTCATTATTACACGATAAAAATTACAATATGTTGCTAACCTTTATTGTTTTATCTGTTCTTTGATTATTTTATTGTTTAATATGTGTGTGTGTTTGTGAATAAATGTATCTTTCTTTCTTTCTTTCTTTCTAACCTAACCTTGCTTTATTTACAAATCATGGCATTCTTCATACTTTATACTTGGTTTAGGATTACCTTGCGTTACATTGCGGGCTGAATTATTTAAAATGGTGGTTTTTAGGGTTCCGTAGTCTACAAGGAACCCTTATAGTTTCGCCAAGTCCGTCGGGCCCTCCGTCCGTCCGTCCGTCTGTCCGTGCGTCTTCGGCTTAGCTCAGTAACCATTACTACTAGAAAACTGTAATTCGGCAAGGGTATATCACTCGACAAGGTATCAATCACGCCAACCAAACAGAAAAATATAATCTTGAAAAAAGTTTTTTTTGGGACACCTCCCCTACACCCAAAGTATTGATGTATTTTTTTTTCTGATTAAACCCATAGGAATGGGGTTTTGTTGGATACCTTGTTTAAAAATATTATGAGTTTTTATAACAGTTTTTCAAATTATATAGTGATTAGTTTTTGAGATATTGGGCTTTAAAGCCCAAATTTTTGTTCGAGTCATTGAACGAGAGAGCGAAGCGAACGAAGTTTTCTGCTTCACCAAAATTTCTTCATATGTCCGGATGTCCAGCTGTTCTCCTCTGTCGGTCGCATGTCTCAACCGATTCTCGTGAAATTTTGTGAGCATGTGCGTTAATTATATAGAGTTTTTTGGTCGATACAGTAATTGGAAAAAAAAGACTCGCGGCTTTTACCTGCAGCTCACGAGCAACTCGTATTAAATTATGAATAATGGACAAATTGTGAAATATAATGTAAGTTTTGTACATTTTTAATGGGTCCAAAAGTATAGATTTTACCCGTATCGTACAATCGCATTGGCGACGGCCTTAACGATTACAAAACTTAATTCAGCCTTACTAATATTATAAATGCAAAAGTGTGTGTGTGTGTTTGCCTTCTTTCACGTCGCAACGGAGCGTCGTATTGATGTGATTTTTTGTATGGAGATAGTTTGATGCTGGAGAGTGATATAGGCTACTTTTTTCAGCGGGAACACATCTAATTCCCACGGGAAAATTCAATACATTTTCTTATAACCACGCGGGCAAAGCTGCGGGCATCAGCTAGTAAGTGACATTCAGGAAAATTGCCCCATTCATCACAAACAGCGAATGAAAAAACCATAGAAGTCTAAGTAGCGCCGCAAAATGGCCCCACAGAATGGGTGCCATTGCGATTATGCGGCCCCATCCCCGCGGGGTATCAAAACGATGCCAGGCAGCTGTTTAATTCGACATCCGCTTACAGTACGATTACTGTTAGTTAACCACTGACAGATAGTTTGCCTTCATTTAATTTTCAACTTTAATATCATCATACAAATAAAGCAATTTTCAGAATACTGTTACCCACGTCTACCGATTTAGAAATAACTACTTAATTTGTATGAGGTTACAGTTGAAAATTAAATGAAGGCAAACTATCTGTCAGTGGTAAACCCCAAATAATTCTACTGTACCGGGTTTTAGGCATGTGTTTGGGTAGTGTAAGTAGCTCGCATTATATGTTCCTTTCGTTCGCTGATCACAAATAGTACGGGAAGTAATGTCATAAGGTACAAATTTTGGTATCCGATGAATTCACTTGGCACAGATGTAATATACGTAAAGCCAAGGCAATTTAGCCCCGTAGCCATCCGGCACTCCCTGGGGGGTAGGTAGGGGGAGCATTTAAAGTTACACACCGCCGTGCTTCAGAAAAAAAAAGTTCCTTTGGTCATATTTTACACTAGTAAGAGCTATCGTAAAAAGAACTCAAAATGTGTATACCTCTCAAAATTTTACGAGCTTGATTAATGATACCCCACACGTTCCTTACAATCCAAAAAAAAATTGCGAAACCCCTTATTACCCCTCAAACTGCCCCATTTATTGGGGTGTCACCTTTTTGACTTTATTTATGTAATCAGGCCATACATTTCTATATCTATACCAAATTTCAGCTTCTTATGTCAAACGGTCTTCGAGAAAACTGGCTGTGACAGACGGACAGCCTCCGAGTGATCGCATAATTGTGTTCCGTTGGACCAATTTTGGTACGGAACACTAAAAACATGCCGATGCCACGCAGCCGTTTAGTTTGACATGCACATACCGGGTTTTAGGCACGTGTTTGGTTAGTGTAAGTAGCTCGACTTAACTTAATTCGGTCGGAGATAAAATATTAATCAACATTCGGCTGTCAGCCTCAAACTTACCAGCAATTTTGCCTTTGTTGCGTGCATAGTTGCCGACCGCGTTGCCGGAAATTTTACTGTATTTCTCTCCTCACTCCAAGTAAATTAAGTTATCATCATTTAATTATGACGAGGCCGAGTGGTCGGTCGATATGATAAGATAATTATTCCGACGGATTCCAAATTCCACGATTAGATAATATTATTGAAACACTGTATCGTGCTAGAATTGCTAACGCGAAGTAAATTGTCTGCCTGTTACTTTATGATGCCTAAGTGTAAGTACACTAAGGGTCATCCAGCAGTCTGGAGGTCATGGGTGTCAAAATAAAATAAATATTATTAGATATTTAACACTTTGACCGCCAGGGACCCGCCTAACGGGCGCCTACGCCGTAGTCGCGTTCCGCTACATACGGGGAAAATCACGGTATTGGCTACGAGTGTAGCAATTGGCAGTGAATGTTTTAACAGTAAGTTTTCGGTGAAGGCAAACGTCGTAAGGTAACAGGTCTAATTCTAACAAGGTATTGTCTCTCTTTGGGGGAGGCCTATTTCCACCAGTGCACGTCTTTCGGCTGATATGATGATGGTAACGATGATGTTGATGATGACGATGATGATGATTAGATAACGATTATACAATTACTTTGGGTCGAAAAGTCAGACGGCAGTCGCTTTCCTTAAACTAGTGTAGATATATTGACACCTATGCATTTTTAAAAACACACACAAGTAACAGCTCTCCTTGACATAAACATTCTTCATAAAATGATATTGTACCTCATTTAAAATAGTAAATTAAACCAATTAATTTGTTTGTCAACATAAACCTCCACAGTTCTAATGCTCTTTTCAGCACTTTTTAACCAACAAAACCAATTATATTCTTAATTCCCCTTAGCGAGGTACTACAGTCTTCCAGTATGTACTTAATGGGTTTATTTGAGACACACATTTCGCATTATGATCAAATTATTTTCTTCAAAAAAGGAGTGTATAAATTCTTAAAGGGTCGACAGCGCGCATGTAACACCCCTGGAGTTGCAAGCGTCCATAGGCTACGGTAACCACTTACCATCAGGTGGGCCGTAAGCTTGTTTGCCACCGACGGGGTATAAAAAAAAAAAAAAAATAGTTCAACTTTATTGCACAAATTTAATGTACACACAGCAACACACCTAACTAACCATACCGTGAAAACCTAGAACCTTATTACAATGCACTTAAGGTCAGATTAGATTTCCGATGGTCACTTAGCTGTGTTGTCGACTGTACATAAAAAGTACAGTACGCGGAGTGAGAACCTTCAACCAAAAAATAAGTAATTATCTGATTCGTATTAATTTAACGTGGAAGTTACCACCATCCATAAGGTGATGAGAGAAGCTCCTCCTTTTTTGAAGCCGGTTAAAAATACCCGCCCGCAGAGGGACTAAGATGGTTGTCGTTGTTTCACTTAGCATAGAATAGAATACTTTATTTATTTATTTATTTATTTATTTATTTATTTATTTATTTATTTATTTATTTACTTATTTATTGCTCTCATGTAGACATTATATCAGGTCTGGATAAGACTTCTGTCACGTAATCCCAAGATTTGGCGTCGGCACTAGTTTTACGAGAGCGACTGCCAGCTGACCATCCAACCCAGAGGGAAATCTAAACCTCGTTGCGATTAGACTGACTTCGTTCACCGAAAATCTTGATAAATATCACATGACATTTTTTTTTTATACAACGACGGTGCCAAACAAGCGTACAGCCCGCCTGATGGTAAGCGGACACCGCAGCCTATAGACGCATGCAACTCCAGGGGTGCATGGGCGTTGCCGACCCTTGATATGTTAGAGGATTCGCTGTGTTGAGAGCTGAAGGAACAAATTCAGTCGCTCTCAACACAACGCATCCCCGGGAGCTCTGGCGACCTTGCTCACCTCCAGGAACACAACACTACTACAGAGCAAGTAGTAGTGTTATTATGGCTGTGGTCTTCTGCAAGGCGGAGGTACTTCCCCAGTTGGGCTGCTCCAAATCGAGCGGGATGACATTTCGCTGTGCCCTACCTCACCAAGAACATCCATATCCATACTAATATTATAAATGCGAAAGTGTATGTGTTTGTTGGTTTGTATGTTTGTCCGTCTTTTACGGCAATAGAGAGCGACGAATTGACGTGATTTTTTAAGTGGAGATAGTTGAAGGCATGGAGAGTAACCTAGGATAGTTTTTATCCCCGTTGTCATCCCTTAAGGGGGTGAAATGGGGGGGTACAAGTTTGTATGGAGCTGAGATATAAACGAGTTCCACGCGGACGGAGTCGCGGGCAGAAGCTAGTTTCGTATGTAAGTTTTTTGAAAGCCCCTGTGGTACGAACCGGGGTTAGATTTATAAGTCGCGTGTATACAGCGACTATCGTAGAAGTATAAAAAAACCCTCAAAAATGCATTGCGAAATGTCGTTTCACATAGACCTCCACCTTTGTATGCACGGGACCGTCAGCAAACTTAATTACAGTCCGAAGACTCTAACCTAGGCGTGTTGACTGTGGAGGCATTAAAGATGCTGAGAACGCAGTTAAAGTCCTGATGACACAAGCTAATCTAGGCACGGCGAGCAATCATGGCCTACTTTCCCGTAGGGAAGCTGTGAGTCAGCGGGAAGTACCAAAACTATGAAATACGGCATTGTCCTGTGATTGTAGACACAGGTTAACTTAGCTACAATTTTTTCTTACATCTAGCACCCACTTTATGCAAAATAAATCGCCCAAGTGCGTGTCGGGCCGCGCGCAGTGTAGAGTTCCGTAGTTGCCCGTCTTTGTAAGTTACATCGACACGCGCGCGCCAACTAAATGGTTACGTCGCCAGAATTTGTACGAGAGTTGGCCTTTCTAAGTACACATGACACGAACAACATTTTGGGCTTTAAAGCCCAATATATGGCAAACGAAACACTAATTTGAAAAATCGTTTTAGAAAACCCATAATATTTTTTAAAAAGCTATTCAACGATACCCCACACTATGAGCTTAACGAGAAAAAACTATAAGGGTTCCTTGTTAACTACGGAACCCTCGAAACGAACTCTGATTTTTAGACGGAGACCGGGTTTTATTCGCGGCCGTGGATGAGACTTTTTACATCTTTGAATGCAGTCATTATTTTTTCACACCTTTCATTCAGAAAAGCAAGTTTTGCTCCACGACGAGAGGGATCAAAACGCAACTTTTCTGTTCAAGCTAATTTTTAATTTATACATGGCTTTGGAGGGGAGGGTTTTTTTTTTAATACTGATAATTAAAGCAATTCGCAAGTTTTCACTTCTGCCGGCACTCCCGAAGTGCAATCCGGTCTTTTTTTTTATTTAATAACTTTTCGTAATATTTAAAAATTAGTAATAAAAATCTAGATAATTGTTAAAACTAATTAACTTTAACAGTATTTTTTTTTATTTCCTAATAGTTGGTGTGAAAAATAGTATGTGTCACTCAGTAGCAAAATTATTTTCGTCTCTGGCGTTAACACTTGTATCCCTCACTACGCTCAGGATCCTACACTAGAATCCCTCGCTACGTTCAGGATTCAATACACCGCCCTCGCCGTAAATTTACTAATTTGCTCCCTTGTGACACAAATAACTATTTTTAAAACCGTTCTTACAAACTTAAATTCCTTATCTCATCTAGTTTCAGATTTTCCCTCACTGCCCCGTTTGACTAAAACACCCTGAATACTATCTATAAGTTTTTTAGTATGTAGTTTTTTAATGTAATGTGAAAACAACAACATAATAAATGAAGAAACAAATAATTATCCATTAATTGTAAACCACTCTAAAAAAAAGTGTTGGGTATTCCCCGAAAACATGGCAGGTAGAAAATCTAACTAAAATTATGTAACCGGTAAAGTGCGAGTCGGACTCGCGCACGAAGGGTTCTATAAAAACGGCAAAAAAATCACGTTTGTTGTATGGGAGCCCCCTTAAATATTTATTTTATTCTCTTTTTTAGTATTTGTTGTTATAGCTGCAACAGAAATATCATATGTGTAAATTTCAACTGTCTATCACGGTTCATGAGATACAGCCTGGTGACAGACGAACAGACAGACAGACGGACAGCGGAGTCTTAGTAATAGGGTCCAATTTTACCCTTTGGGTACGGAACCCTAAAAATCGCCATTAGATGATGTCGCTATCTCTAGTTTTGTTCGTAGCTCGTTTATTTGCCGCCAGAACCATAATCACAGTCCTTTTACCTAACTACCCTCGTTATGCCAATTTTCCGGCCGAGTGCTTTCTGATTCTTTAATGACGATTTGGAAATGTTTCAGGAAATATTATGATAATTCTACTTTGATGTCGGGCGATTTTGGTTCCAAGGTTTGCATGGCATTTGTATTTCAATGTTTCGACGCTGATACTAATTTGGTGTATGATGCGAAATGACTCTTAAAATAAATATAAATATAAGTGGACAATCTTACACAAATCGACCTAGTCCCAAACTAAGCAAAGCTTGTACTATGAGTACTAGACGACGATAAACATAGTTATATAAGGTGCTAACAAATTAAGTACCAATATTTTAAGAGGTGTTACATTACATCAAAACAATTGACTTTAAATAGAAATTAAGAAAACTTTTCATATGATATTTTTGTTTTAATTTCCGGTACAAAATAAATAAATTAAAATTTCGACCAAACATAATCAGCCTGTGCATTCAACTGACGAGATGTTAAAACACTATCTGTCAAGTGAACATCGTCGTTTGTGACAAACGTCAATGATTGATTGTTGACTATCTCATTAACAGGGTGTTTTTACGCAGTAACGTTGTATCCCTAATTATCTCCAAAAAGTGATACACACTTTTAAATGTTTCATACTTAACTCTACTCCTAGAGACTAGTACTATCAGCTCTAAAAGTATTGGTACCTAATTTGTTAGCACCTTATATAGATAACTAATACTTAAATACATAGAAAACATCCATGACTCAGGAACACATATTCGTGCTCATCACACAAATAAATGCCCTTACCGGGATTCGAACCCGGGACCTCTTGCTTCGTAGGCAGGGTCACTACCAACTAGGCTAAAGCGGTCGTCATCAAATGTACCTCCTGTAGTATCACTTGAATTATTACGGTACGGTATGTTTGTACGTTTGTACCTCTATTAGGTACTTATGTGTGGAGAAAAATGGTATGATCAAAGTTTGTATCACTTAGTGACATTTAGTTTGTTAACCGTTTATTGGTCGATAATCTCAGACCAAGAAAAAAACACATACACGCACATCAATCCGGTTCTCTAGACGGCCGAAGGGCATACAGGGTGTATCAAAAATGGGGTGTGAACCGATCAAGGGTTTACATTACAGGCTTTGTTTGTGTTGACATTGCTTCTGTCACCTGCGTGTTAAAAAAACATACACAAAACATTTGTTTTCGCAACAGAGCTGTGCGCGCAGCGGTTGTAAATTAAATAAACCCTCCCACCCTTCACTCTCGCGGAGGAACGTTATCATACACCAGCAATGTCAACAAAAACAAAGACTGTGATGTAAACAAAAACAAAATATTAATAGAAACAAAAATAAACAAAAATTAAATAACATAAACAAATGCATTTTTGGAATCGCAGTGCGCTACCGAATATACCCTTGCTCGGTTCACACCCCATTTTTGATACACCCTGTATAAACCAACTAAATTGCACAAAACCCTTCAGCACGTGTCGCAACTGGCAATATCACCTATGTCGAGTTTTGTGCAGTTTAGTTTGTTTATATGTGCGTGTATGTGTTTTTTTCTTGGTCTGAGATTAACGACCGATGAACGGTTAACAAACTAAACGTCAGCGTGTGCTAAACAGTTGGCTTGGTTGAATACCGGCTTCACTAAATTGTTCGTAATGTTCTCTCCATCTTTTTTCTAGGTCTGAGTCGTTAATCTGAAATTTTGAAATGATTCTTGTGTATATTAATTATAATTTTATGGTTAATTGACATGTAAAAGTGCCCTGGTAGCGAGTGCCTTGCAGAATAAATAATCGATTTTTATAGTGATTGAATAAATGTTTGATTCTGATTCGGTTTTTGTATTAAGGGATAACTTCCGGAACAGCTCATCAAATATTAAAAAACTCTTTCACCAATGTAAACGAGAGTACATTTGCTTCGAGCTTTTTGCCAAGCCGAGCAATTTTTTTTTAGTTCTGTCGCCGTCCCTCTACCCCCCCCCCTTTTTTTTTAACGCTTGGGAAATGCGTTTACGCATCCCGGCCTATTCTCGACCCACACCCGTCGCACAGCATTTACTAGAGCGTTCGCTAGAATTATCGTGAAAATGTTCGTGGCGATGCTTGGCTCTGTCCGTTGTTCAGTTCGATAAATTTAAAAACCTGCCAAGTGCGAGTCAGACTTGCGCACGCAGGGTTCCGTACCAATGTCTATAAACACGGCAAAAAAATCACGTTTGATGTATGGGAGCTTAAATATTTATTCGATTCTGCTTTTTAGTATTTGTTGTTATGGCGGCAACAGAAATACATAATTTGTGTCTATCACAATTCATGAGATGCAGCCTGGTGACAGACGGACAGACAGACCGACGGACAGCGGAGTCTAAGTAATAGGGTCCCGTTTTACCCTTTGGGTACGGAACCCTAAAATCGGCGAATGCTCGATGTTCTGTTCCATGTAAATGATGAAGTCTAACAACACCTTAAGGTAATTAGATCATTTTATAAGAACTATAAGAAGCAATCAAAGGAAGGTCAGAATTGAACTCGTAGATAATATATGGTTTCCATTGCTCTAATTATTAAAGTTAAGTTGTATCGTATCATATAGGCCTGTCGGGCTACAGGCCAGTGGGAACACGCAGACGAGGGTTGTTTGTGCTGGCTCGTTTAAACAATAATTATTCCTTTGAAGAGCCGCCCACGCGAGTCGTGGGGCCACAAAACTAGCGATATTTATAATTTATGGCCTTATTCATTTTAGCAAAAATACCGTCAAAATACGTTCATCTTTTTACGTCACTTTGACATTTGTGTTATGCAAAAGGGACCAAATATATTAGTTTAATCAATTTATTAATTTATTTTGTCGATCTTTTATAGCCACATTTATGCTAAAAGTGGTAATGAAACATAAGTTTTATGTGCTCTGCCTACCCCTTTGTGTATGTATTAATTTATGGTCATCAGGTGTTGTCTGCCAGCAGCGAACGATAAAACATAGAAGTCTAAGTAGCGCCGCGACATGGCCCCGCAGAAAGGGTGCCATTGCCATTATGCGGGGTTGGGGGCGGGGTGTCAAAACGATGCCAGGCAGTCGTTTAGTCCGAATACCGTGTTTAAGGCACGTGTTTGGGTAGAAAATTGTAAGGAGCTCGCATTCAATGGTTTTTTCGTTTGCTGTCTGCCAGTCAACTTTTAGAGCGGTAAGACCAGCACTTAATTTATGGTCACAGTCGTCCATAGGCAAAGGTGGCTTATCGTCACACAAGCAAGCTTGCGATAACGTCGTAGTATAAAAACATTAGCGTTCCAGAATAGTATAAAGCATATTTACCTAAAAGTCCTACCGATAAAACGTGGCATAAAAATAATATTAGCCTAAAATCGCTTATTTCCTGGCCAAAGGCACAGATTACGCACAAATTTCTTTATATTGTTATAATCAATGTTAAACACTTCCAAGTATTTTATGAACTCGGCATCCTTATTATTTATTTTCTACTTTTTCCTGAGCGCGTACGAAACTGTGTTTTTAAGGATCCGTACAATAATTACACATTATAACATTACGGTTTAGGCATGCGACTGTCAAGCGGCGGTTGTGGGTTCGAATCCCGGCTCGTACCAATGAGTTTTTCGGAACTTATGTACGGAATATTTACCGTTAGCTTTTCGGTGAAGGAAAACATCGTGAGGAAACCGGTCTAATCCCAATAACGTCTAGTTTTCCCTCTGGGTTGTAAGGTCCGTTGGCAGTCGCTTTCGTAAAACTAGTGCCTATGCCAAATCTTGGGATTAGGTGTCAAAGCGGACCCCGGGCTCCTTTAAGGGCAGAACCGGGAATAACGCTAGGAGGATGATGATGACCTTCCGTTCCTTAAGTAACAAGTAAAAGTTTAGTACAAGGAGCATTCTCTCTGAGAAGGGTTCGTGGCTGTAAAAACCTCAGCTCCACCCCGGGAATCCTTATATATGGTTAGCTAAATTTTTTTTTTTTTAATTTATTTAGAAACACAAACAGTCATAATAAATTTGTTACATATGTTGTACACAATGTACAATAACTGAGAGGTTATACAAACAGACCTGGAGGTTCATAAAACATAATAATAATTATTAATAAAACCAAAAAGGAAGGTAAGAACAACGTAGACGCGTAGTAAGAAGTATAAGAATATATAACTAAGTATACAGTCAAGGACAATGAAAATGGGCCACCTTGTGTAGTAATTGCACACAACCAGACCCATCCCCAATGCCCGTGAGTGATGAAATACAACAAAACTATATCGAAAATATACCTAATGCTACAGTTAGGCATTACTAAAACTAGTAAATTTACAAAAAGAGTTTACGTCTCAACTGCATTTTTAGACTAGACAAGGAAGCATTAAAAGGATCAATATCGCACAAATGTTTATTATAGAAACTGGGGACTCGTCTGAAAAAGGAATGTCTGGCATAGTTCTTGCGAGAAAAACTCACATGAAATAAGGATCTAGGTCGTAAGGGGAGATGTATAACTAAATGTATAACTAGGTAAATGACATTTTGCATACCACTTTTCTCATATATGATTAATATGACCAATGAATAAGAAGGCTCAAAGTCACCCAAAGGGCTATGGAGAGGGCTTTGTTGGGAGTTTCTCTGCGTGATCGCATCAGAAATGAGGCTATCCGCAGTAGAACCAAGGTAACAGACATAGCCCTCCGAATCGCTAAACTTAAGTGGCAGTGGGCGGGGCACATAGCACGTAGAACCGATGGCCGTTGGGGCGGAAAGGTTCTCGAGTGGCGACCACGTACCGGAAGGCGCGGCGTGGGTAGGCCCCCCGCAAGGTGGACTGATGACATGGTAAAGGTTGCTGGAGTCCGCTGGATGCAGGTGGCACAGGACCGGTCACTTTGGAACTCTTTGGGGGAGGCCTATGTCCAGCAGTGGACGTCTTTCGGCTGGTATGATGATGATGATGACCAATGAATGAATGTCGTTTCAGCTTGGGGCACTATTCTTTCGTTTGGTCTCCTCTACTGCAGATCAATCACGTACCGCATTGTTCGTACTCGTACTTTAGGTAGATTTAAATGTAAATGATTATATGGAAAAATCGGCCAAGTGCGTCTCGGGCCACGCGCAGTGTAGGGTATCGTAGTTACCCTCGACACGCGCGCGCCAACTTAATGGTTGCGTCGGCCGAATTTGTACGAAAGTTGGCCTTTCTAAGTACATTTTAAGTTGGTCGACTATTACTCGGTAACTAGCCGTGATAGTTTTTCTTTTAAATTCATTAGATGCTACTGCTACGATCTTTTTCACATTACCAGTAGCAGCCATTTAGCTACCCCACACTATGGGTTTAACAAAAAGAAAAAAATAGATCCCCACTTTAGGTGTAGGGGAGGAACCCCAAAAATATATTTTTTCATGATTTTTTTTCTTCTGTTTTGTCGGCGTGATTGATTTATATACCCTTGCCGAATTAGTTTTCTAGTCGTAATGGTTACTGAGCTAAGTCGATGACGGACGGACAGACGGACATGGCGAAACTATAAGGGTTCCTTGTTGACTACGGAACCCTAAAAATCACAGTTGGATCTACCTAACGCGCGTTCAAAACGTTACGGGTCATCACGGACACTTTTTATCAACCAATTAATCATTATGTAAGACTAGCTTCCGCCCGCGTTTACGCCTGCATGGACTCCGGGATAAAAACTATCCTATATTTTTATCCAGACAATAAACTATCTTCGTGCAAAATGTCATTCAAATCGATTGAGGCGTTTACGCGTCATTGACTAACAAACATCTAAACATCCAACATTTCAACTTTTGCATTTATATTATTCGTAGGATAAGCCCGTCTTGTTTCGGAAGCACTTCACACACCATATCAACGCGTAGATCAGCGTTTTTAACCTGTAGGTTGCGACTTGCGACGCCTTGGGGCAAGAAGCCTCTTGAAGTAAGTGACGTAAAACTTACTAATGCCTACTAATATTATAAATGCGAAAGTATGGATGTTTGTTACTAATTCAGGCAAAAACGGCTGAACGGATTAAGATATGCATCTTTAGCATACAAATAAAGTATAGCCTGGATTAACATATTGAATACTTTTTATCCCAGTAAAATTCCTACGTCGAACGCAGTCGCTGGCAAAAGCTAGTATTCAATATTTTTTTTAATTAAAAACTGGGTAAGATAAGAATAGTACTACAAATGTCGAGTTACATAATTAAAGTGGAAGAGATCGCTTTAAAGCGATAAGACCGCCTGTTGTTACCATTATTTATTAAGATGTTTCTCTCTTGTCGTGGTGCAATAAATTATTATTATTTATTATTAAAGTACTACAAATTATGAGAAAAAGACCGCTCTTTAGCAATACAACCTTATATTGCTTACTTCTACTTTTAAGAGTAATGTCCTGTATATTGTCATGTAAAATGTAGCCTATTTGTCATCCCTGAAGGTTTGGATTATTAGCATATATCGTTATCGCGGGAGCAAATAAGATTTGACAGTACTGAAAGATTATAAAAAACAGTCAAAAACAGAAATGACATTCGTATAGAGAAACGTTTATACCTACGACCTTAAAATGTATAATTATTTTATTGAATATTATTGAGCTTACTATGGGACTAGGTCGATTTGTGTAAGATTGTCCCCTAATATTTATTTATTTATTTATTTATCAATGCTATCTTACCTCCGTACTTGACTTGATTAGTACTTTAAAAAATTACCTATTAGGTACGCAACCTCATCAGTCACTTTAGACATTTGTCATTCTTGATTGATCTGTATTTGTAACAACATAATTAATTAGAAGTTGCTTTTTAAAATGCCTCGAAGGAAAATAACGTGATGAATTTGTGGGGTTGTTTATACAGGATTATCCCGAGTTACAGGCTCGCGATACAAAACTATTTTGCTTGAAGTGCAATAAACAAAAACTTCTGTGAAACGTCATTTTAACTCGGAAAGACACACTTCTCTCAAAAAAGATAGTAAGATGGGGGTAGTAGTAGTAGTGTTTAAGTTGATATGTCGATTCCAGGTTATTATTTACTAACAGAGTACCTATAATGCAAGATTAATTAAACTTATGCAGCAAAAACTTCGTGCTAGTTATGATGAACTTCTCGGAGGCTTATAATGTGTAGGCAGAAAAGTCTGTTTTTACTAAATGGACAGTCTGTTTACTACTTCTTTAACAAATTTATATTTGCTCCCGCGATAACGATATATGATTATTAGCCGCAGTTGCCAGTTTCGCAGACCCCTAAACTGAACACGACAATCCAACTGTCATTTCTCCATATAAAAATTAACATTTAGATCTACCTTACGTAAGTACAATGCGTTACGTGATCGACCTGCTGGTTGAGGCAACTGTGGTTGCCAAGCAAAGTATGGGATCTTTGATAAAGAAAAATTAGAGGCAATTTAGGCTACCTTTTTAAAAATCCGAACTCAAGTGAGTGGGTACTCTCTCCCTCCTGATATAAGACAAGCTAAATCTATCGGTAACTTCAAATCTCTTCTTAAAGAACATTATTTGTCTCTCCCCTAACCCCGATTGTCTTACTATTATTATTATTGGCTGACTGTTTATGTATTATATTTATATATTTTTATTTGTGTTATTTGTATATATGTATATTTGTGTATGTATGTTTATATATAGAGCTATTTATGTACGTGTATTGATATAATTATTTTGATTTTTGGCTTATTATAATCTCTGCACCACCTACTACATAATCTAGTTTTATCTCTTTCTCCGATACCCAAAGGTTGTCTGGAAGAGATCGCTCTTCAGCGATAAGACCGCCTGTTGTCTACCTCTACCTACATGTTATTGTATTGTTTCTCTTTTTAACTGCTTTGTTTGTGTGAGGTGTGCAATAAAGAGTATTTGTATTGTTGTTGTATTGTGGTTAGTAGAAAAAATCCATATACCACGTCATTGGATGACTCAGCAGCAAAATCCTGAAGAACTCCAGTACTCGAAGGGACAAGTCTACTTGGCTATATTAAATATGGAACACTGAGATATTAATATTATAACGAACCCCTGGACCGCGTTCAGCCTTCCTAAATAAGTTAATTTTGCATCAAATTACATCGTCAATACCTTTGACCGGGGTACTTTAGGAAAAAAATGCTACTTTGATCATTTAGAATGTATTATAAAAACGTGACTATTTGAAATTAAGACGATTTAATCGAGTAAACAGTAAGATAGCATACTATACAGGATGTTAACGGGGTCATGATCCGGAATGACAAAAAGCGAATAAGATGATCATACTGAACAACCTTTCCCATGGGACCAACCACGAAATCGCAAAAAAAAACCAGGTATTCCATACATTAACTCTCAATTAAATCGCAGTTAACTCACAGTTAACTCTTAATTGTCTCTTTTTTTTTGCGATTTCGTGGTTGGTCCCATGGGAAAGGTTGTTCAGTATGATCATCTTATTCGCTTTTTGTCATTCCGGATCATGACCCCGTTAACATCCTGTATATGGCAGTGAATATACAAGTAAAAACAATGATTTCAGAGAAAAATCTATTAGATCAAAGTCGCCCCCTAAATCAAAGTACCCCATTCCACGGTAAGTCTATGACAATATTATAGTGTCTATGTACATTGTCATGTTTAGAAAAAACGGTGACATACATAATATTAACACTAGAAATAAGCATAGCACGCGGTGCCCACCACTCGGCTCCAAAAAATAAAATAATGGTTTATGGGTAAATTTCCAGGCCCCGTACCATGGTCGGCCTTATCGCGCGATGAGTGACAAGATAGAGCGCCAGTCTCGTTCTATCGAACGGTGTCAGCCAGTGACGGGCGCTCTATCTTGTCATTATTGCGTGTTAAGGCCGACCATGATACGGGGCCTGGAAACGTAATTCAGCGGCGCTACCACGAACTTCGAAAGTCGAAGTTCGTAATACATGCATCCTTGTCACTCGATTAAGGGAGTAAGATAGAGATGGAAATACCCGAACTTCGTGGTAGCGCCGCAGTTATCTGAATGAATTTAGAACTATGTGCAGCGTAAACTTATTTCGAAAGCTTATTAGCTGTGATTATACCATATGTTTAATGTGAATAAACGACATTTCCTTTAATTTCATTTCATGTTTCTTTTCATTTCAAGACTACATGAATGATAAAACTCCGTGGAATTCATTGACTGATTTTTTTATTTATTTTATGATTACGTTTGGAAGTTTCGTTTTGGTTTATTAATTCTCGTTATATTTTTTTTGCCACTAGTTTTTTTTCTAGAAACATTCTAGACTAGTATTTTTTATACAATTTTTATTTTTTGCGACGATCTTATTGCCTTATTATTATTTTGCTACCTATTGTACATATTTTGACGACCTATGTAGCCTAGTTGGTAGGGACCCTACGAAGCTGGAGGTCCCGGGTTCGAATCCCGGAAAGGGCATTTATTTGTGTGATGAGCACGAATATTTGTTCCTGAGTCATGGATGTTTTCTATGTATTTAAGTATTTATTTATCTATATAAGTATGTTTATCGTCATCTAGTACCCATAGTACAAGTGCTTTAGACTTCGGGTGTCTGTCTCATCATCCTTTTAGCGTTATATTGCCCTAAATGAGCCCGGGGTCCGCTTTGACACCTGTCTGTTTATATTTCCATTATATTTTTTATTTTATTTCCAAAAACTGATACGACAATAAAATGCTGTAAGTATAATCCCATCAAAAACATAAATGTGAAATGAGAGCCAAATTCAATATTATCACAAAAGAAGTGAGATCTAAATGGGGGCCAAGTTCAATGGTCAGTCCTGTTTATTTATAACAACATAAAATATTTTATAAAAACTTAGGTTAATATATTTAAGCCTTTAGGTCTGACATGGCTAGTTCTCATAACAAATCCAAATCTGCCAACCGTTGTAAATCTTGATTTTATTTTTTTCTTTCGTAAACAGTTAAGTATGATTGTCGAACAAAGCATGCTTGCTCGATACTCTTCTTCAGAGCAGTAAGGATCCCCGCTAGTGTAGACACTGAAATCATCCCAGTTTACGACATACTCTACTGTAGTCTCACGCAACTTATTGGTTTGTTGTATATCACTATACTGTAGCAAAGAATATGCAATCCAATGGAATAGGCAGCTTCCATCGGGAGGCATTGGAATAATTCGATGTAAGGTAATTCTGTCACCCACCAACTAATTCTATTGTACGACTCATGATATACGAAGTAAAAAGATATTTATTTAAGACGATTACGTAACGAATTACCTGTTATCTAGTGAATTCTCAAGAAAAATATAGTGTTATGACGGCGGGGTAATAACAGTCTCGTTGCTATAGTGACACGCCGTCAAGGTTTTTCGAAATTCGCCGTGTTGACATAAGTCATCGTAACATCCATTTTAATAAATATAAGTAGGTAAGTTAAGTGTTCCTAATACAATCAATTATTAGAAAAATTATAATGAAATGATAAAAAAATACTATTTTCTGATTAAGCACTTTGTATTCACCCAACTTCCTATCTGGCTGCCAAATTTGAACTTTCTAGGTCATCTGGAACTGGGTTAGCGTTTTGATCTATTATAGTTTTGATCTATAGGTAGGTCAGTGATAAAACGACGATTTTTGGACGTTAATATCTAAATAACCTTTGAGGTGTGTTTGTGAAATTTGGAGCACATAATTATGTAACTTGCAAGCCTTAATATATGGGCCAAATTTGACATGTTTATGTGAAACAGTTTTTGATTTATGAGGGGGTCAAAAGTGGCCCCAAATAGTTCGTGTAATATTACACACGGTGCTGCTCGCCAGTTCTGTTAGCTTGAACTTGGCTTGACACGCTACTGCGTGTCAAGATTATAGAACTTGCTCACAATGCAGAGAACTGCGACCTCTAGAGGAGAATAGCCGGACATACGATATTTTTGCCTACACTGAAGCTGAAAACTTTGTTCGGTTCGCTCGCTTGTTCAACTGTCTTAAACGTATGTAAACAGTTTACCAGAAATAGCATTCAGATCGATTGCGGTATTATAAGATCAGAGACTTGGCGTGCCCGGCGCGAATCGAGACAGAACGTGCAAAGTGCATTTAGACATGTCATGCAATACGACGTCAATAACTTTACCCTGTCATGTGTTTTCACCGGTAACAGTTAGTACTCGTACTGCATGTGATAAAACAATTGACTACTTAATAAAGCGCCGAAACTATGTTTGTCCCCGTATGGTGCTGTAGGAACCCCCTTTAGTATTTTTTTTGGTATTAAGCGGTTACCACGCGATGAGGTGGACTGATGACCTGGTAAAGGTTGCGGGAGTCCGCTGGATGCGGGTGGCGCAGGACCGGTCACTTTGGCACTCTTTGGGGGACGCCTATGTCCAGCAGTGGACGTCTTTCGGCTGATATTATGATGATGATGATGACGCGATGGCGTTGTTAATTGTCAATAATTGTTAATTGTATGCTAGTCATGGTTTCAATCAGATAATAAAGGAATTAGATATTTCAATATTTAATTCCAAGATCCCATCTGTGAGGCGAGGTATCGAGGCGAGGTATTTTCATTAAGTGCTCTGTGCTCCTGCTACCTCTTATCATCAATTGGCGCATTCTTTTAAGTTATTGATAGCAGTGTACCATTATTTGTCATTTAGGTATATTATTCTTGTTCTCGTGCAATAGGGATGCGGACTAAGATTTTTTTACGATGCCATTCGAACCAGTTTTTGGAGAGGAACAAATGTTTGTATGGGAGCAACTACAATTAAAGAAAATAAATACCCAAAAATTTGAGACAAAGATTGACGTCGCTGGCGGCAGCGCGAAACGCTTCATACTGATAGACACCCACGTATGACGTCACTTGTACAAAGTAGTTGTATCGTTGTATGGAAAATCCGGTAAATTGTTGTTTCGGTCGCGAAATACTGCGTTTAAGTACATAGATGACATGCAATTTTGTTTCTATAAAAGCGTAAGGATTCTTTCTATTGGCAGCTTTAAATTGACTCTTGGACAATAAAAAAAAATGCATCATTTTGTGAAACTTTCAAGGTTCATATCTTTTTATGATTTCAATTACATTTTATAATCTATACTTTATTACTATAATTTTATTTGATGGTTTACTACCATTTAGCATCACTACGTTATCAATTTGAACATGAGGCCGCATGCCTATTGTGTATGAGTGGGTTCAAACATTGTTAAGTATTCTCAAATTCTAGCGTTATCTGTGAAGATCCTGTATTTGGCTTTTTTGTATATTCGTCTTAGTAATAAGTAATAGTAAAATTTATAATAATTTTGTAACGATTTTTTGTAAGTTTACTTATTTATTTATCGTCTTCTTTTTATTTCTTTTTTTTAATTATTTAGTTATTTATAGTCATTGTGCGCTATCGTGACGTCCTCGCGCCGAGTTTCACCAAATGGCCACAACGGAAGACCAGCGGTGTTGTGTACTTGTGGCCACTCGCCTTTTAAATTTCGATTCGAGTCTTTTTTAAATTCGATTTTTAAATATTTTACAAGAATAAACACTTTTTTCATTCTTTCTTATTTTCTTTCCTTTTTTTCCTGTGTTACTACAGGATAAGGTTAAAAAGTCTTATATAGTTTATTGTCGCAATTCTTATCCACGCATTTTGATCTTACTAAGCATGTTTTTTTTTGTTTTCAGGTAAGCTTCAATGACATTTGAATAAGCGGAGTAATTATCGATTTTAGAATTGAGACATTATTGATGCACGTCATTCATCTAAATCTGGATGTAAGTAAAACCTTGATTTGAGAAGATGCATATGATAAGACTTTTCAAAGGCAATGAAATAGCAATCAAAAACAATTCATTTTTGAATAAGTAGGTACTTAGATATTAGTAACTTGACGATGTATTTTGTTGTTCGTCAGAAGGAACTACTAATATTATTCTCTACAGGATAATCCAAACGCGGGTCCTTATTTTCCTTCCGCCAACTCAAACAATACATTTTTATGCAACACAAATATTTATGTTAAAATTGGGTAAGTTAAGACCACAAGCGAATGTGTTTCCGCAAACAACTTGCGGAACTTTATATAATACTTTAGCCAATTAAATCCTACTATCCTACTTAATATTATAAATGCGAAAGTTTAGATGTTTGGATGTTCAGATGTTTGTTACTCAAACACGCTTAAACTGCTCAACCGATTTGGATGAAATTTTGCGTGAAGATAGTTTATAGCCAGGATTAAAATATAAGATTTTAATCCCGGCAGACCAAGTCGCGGGCGGAAGCTAGTAAATATAATACAATTAAATAAATATCATTCATACGTAGACACACGCCTATTTCCCGAAAGGGTAGGCAGAGATCACGGAATTCCACTTGCTACGATCTTGACAAACCTTTCTTGTTTCATTCACTTTCATAAAATCTGCATGCATGCTCGTCGGTTAAGAGTACTCTTGACCTGACCTTTCTTTAGTATTTCTCCGATTTGGTCGGAGAAAGTCCGACGTGGTCGTCCCCTTCCTGACCCCGTATCATGGTCGGCCTTACCACGCGATAAGTGACAAGATAGGAGCGTCGTCTCGATCTAGTTAGTTAGTTTTACTGGGCTTTTTCCGCAAGTCGACATCCAGTGTGCCTATTTTGCGTGAAATCGGTGGGGTAGCGCTACTCTAACCACCCCAGCTCCTCCAGAAAGTTTGTGAGTGCCTTGGTGTAGCTGCCTGCGTCCTAGTGTGTCCGGAGACCCTAGGTGTTTTTACCTGTATACTTTTACCTGCTTACAGTCCAGTAGAATGTGTTTAGTTGTTTCCTCTGCTTCCATGCACGCTCTGCATGGGGCTGTCTGTGATACGTTGTAGAGGTCTCGATCTATCGAACGGTGTCAGCCAGTGACGGACGCTCTATCTTGTCACTTATCGTGTGATAAGGCCGACCATGATACGGGGTCTGTACCATCCACTTTTCCCTCATACACTCTCTTTGTTAATCTTCTTTCATCCATCCTCTCTACATGCCCAAACCATCTTGGCATGCCCTTCTCAATTTTCGTCACTAAAATTTCAGTCAATCCACTCCTCTCTCTATATAAATAAATAGATATAATAAATACAAGAAAGAAAACATTCAAGACATGTTAAATATTGTTTTTATTTGGAATAAATTGTATTGATGTGAAAACTGTAGTAGACTTTTCAGTAAGTATGTAAAAAGCCAATTTACGAGAGAGGTATTCGAAGCATACACAGAGTGTCCCAAAAGATACGCATTATGAAGAAAACAAAGGTGTTTCCTCTTTTTTGTTATTGTATCATAAAGTACCTACACAGAATAAGGTCACACATATGTGGAGTAGCACATGGAGTAAGTAGCCTCCATGGCTTTTGTGGGAGATAAGTACCTACGCTTTTCTAAAAAAAAATCGTGACTATATTGCATACTAGCTTCTGAACTTCTTTGAGAGAAGAACAGAGTTGATTATTCTCTGATACAGCGGCACTTCAATATAAAAAAAAACTGTACTACAAAGCCCGTGAAATATAATTTTCATCTCCACATACGCTCGAAAAATAACCTTCCTTCTGAGGAAGTCCGGTAAAAAAGCTGTTTTCTTTACAATAAAAATCATGAGTGACTTTAAGGACAGCCTGTATATCATGGATATAACTCACGCTGAAAGGCAGCGCGTTGACACCTGTCATTGTCAACTGAAATTAGGTTATTTATTCACTGGAGGCGTTTTCTTAAGGGCACATGTGCGTTGTTGGCGATGGCTTTACAAGGTAAATTTATCAATACCCGGGTGTAGACACTCAAAACATAGTCAGTAAAAATGTATTTTCTTGGACTGATTAAGATTGTAGTCAAATAGAGAAAAAAGCAACGCAAGAGGTAAATAATCAGAAAGTTTTAAGTGTCCAAAGTTTTAAGAGGCGGTATGTTCTCTCCCTTTTCCGCAAAACGCACCTTCATATGAAACGGTTGTCATTTACTATGACGATCGCATATCATGACGTCGTCACGATCTGCTAGCGTTTTCTTTCTCTAACAAGAAACATTAAAACGGTTGTACTTAGATTCGTAATTTTACGAAATATTTGAATGGGATTTTCGTCATTAGGCATATTTTTTGCCTTCTTTCTTTTGAAATTTGTTTAACTTACACCAACGCAGAAATCTACATACGAATATAAATCGAGTCATTTTATTCTGAACCCTGTTCAATATGGCATAGAGTCCGTTTTTAATCGAGTTTCGTGACTCATAATTGTAGCAATAGGCCCCAGCGCTTGTGTTTTGATTCACAACAGCCAAGGAATCTATTCTCAATGCGATGAAACATAGGTATTACAGTTATATTGTAATCGTATTGAATGGTTTGCTCTCGCTTGCATGAAAACTTAACGTCTCGGGGTCTACATAATATGCATAATAATTTCTTACATAAAAATTACTACGCAAGACATTCATGAATATATATATTTTTATTATGTTTTCTAATGTAAGTATCATATTTATAAACATGTTCATCCGCATGCAAGTATAAAATCTAAGGGTTCCCATACAAATGTGTAAGTTTATTGCAATTTCGATAACATAATATACATAATATCATTTCTACTCACGGGAATACGGTGTTCCGTATCTTTGGAAGGTGTGTATGGAGCCGAAGTAACAAGTAGTTATAACATCCTACAAACGATACAATTAAGGATAGAATTTTGTATGAGACTTGGGTGTTCACGCGGACGAAGTCGCGGCAAAAGTTGCATACGTAGATTCACGCATTCATTCCCAAAAAGGGTAGGCAGAGCACATGAAACTTATATTCCAGTGCCACTTTTAGCATACATGTGGGTATAAAAGATCGACAAGATGTGATATAGCAGTGATAGGTTCAACCAAGTTCCCTTAGTTCGACTCTTACGACACCCACGAGTGCGAGCACTCCAATACGATTCGCAACTCATATCAATACACCATTATTCAGTCAGAATAGAGTCTTAAAGTGAGGTTGCGCGTACAATTAGGTCTAGGATAGGATAGGACAATATTATTGTTTCCGGAATCTGAATGCGGACTAATTGGCCTATCCTAACCAATTGGGGAGTCAATTCAGGCGATAGATAGATAGTGCGATAAGTTTTTTATTAAAAACTATATAGCTGGCCGGCCCGGCTTCGCACGGATTACCCGTTTTCCCGTAGGAATCAAGCATGTTCCCGCGGTAAAAAGTAGCCTATGTTCATCAGGAAATAATGTCGGCTTCTAATGGTAAAATTATTTTTCAAATCGGTCCAGTAGTTTCGGAGCCTCTTCGATACAAATAAACAAACAAACAATCATTTCCTCTTTATAATATCTTCTGCCCGCGACTCCGTCTGCGTGGAACTTGTTTATAGGATCCCTTAGGGGATGATTATGGGGATAAAAACTGTCCTATGTTACTCTCCATCCCTTCAACTATCTCCACTTAAAAAATCACGTCAATTCGTCGCTCCGTTTTGCCGTGAAAGACGGACAAACATACAAACAAACACACACATACACTTTCGCATTTATAATATTAGTATGGATTAGTGTAGAAGTGTAGATTACCCGTTTTCCCATAGGAATAAAGCATTTTCCCGCGGTAAAAAGTAATAATAATAATAATAAATAATAAATATTAGGGGACAATCTTACACAAATCGACCTAGTCCCATAGTAAGCTCAATAAGGCTTGTGTTATGGGTACTAGACGACGATATATATAATAGATAGAAATACTTAAATACATAGAAAACATCCATGACTCAGAAACAAATATTCATGCTCATCACACAAATATTTGCCCTTACCGGGATTCGAACCCAGGACCTTCAGCTTCGTAGGCAGCGTCACTACCCACTAGGCTAACCGGTCGTCAATCGCCGGTTGTTCATCAGGGATAATGTTGGCTTCTAATGGTGAAAGAATTTTTCAAATAGGTCCATTAGTTTCGGAGCCTATTCAATACAAACAAACAATGAAATCTTTCCTCTTTATAATATTAGTGTAGATGTAGATTTATTAAAATTATACACAGTCACAATTTTTCACACTATCTTTATTGGTGAAGCTGCGTTTATTCAATTCAATTAAATCATTAATTATGGGTAGGTTGTTTGGTTTCTGTGCAATGTCCTACTAATATTATAAATGCGAAAGTTTGTATGTTTGGATGATTTTTACTCAATCGCGCTTAAACCGATTTGGATGAAATTTTGCACGAAGATAGTTTATAGCCTGGATTAAAATATAGAATAGTTTGTATGTAAATGTGTATAATATTGACCGAATGCCATTATTTCGTTTTACTTGACTTCCATTCGATTGATCTTTTTCGTAATGTGACATCTTATATAGGCGATAAAAATGAATAGGATGATATGTAATTTAATAATAATAATGATATTTTATTCTCATCCTTAAAAAAAAAAAAAAAATCGACTGTATGGAGAATCGAGCTTACTGCGGACTCTTAACGCGCTTCTGTAGGCGGGATTCCACCGGTGTGCGGCACTGTGCGGCACAAGCATTTGTGTACTGAATATGCTTGTGCCGCACAGTGCCGCACACCGGTGGAATCCCGCCTTGTCGCTAACACCTGATTATCAATGTGGACGGACGTGTCATGAAGTATTGTGAGACGATGGATAGTGGGTAGAGCCAATTATTATTAATTTGTATTGTGGTGTTTTTCTTTTTCATTTTAGGTATCGAAATGGAAATAATACTTAATTTACCTAATACTGTAATTGAATCGGAATTTTCCAGCGCCTTGGTGCCAACTGTAATGCTGTGTATTTTTTATGTATAATAAAAAAAAGATAGGGAATATCAGAGTTCGTACTAACCAACCTTTAGTAGCTTTGGTGATGTTACGGCTTTTCTAGATTCCTCAAATTCTTTCTAAAAATGTTACACTGCTTATATAATAGTATTAATAGTCCACTGAGTTACGAATTTTTTGTCAATCGACGGAATAATTCGAAATAAATTATTTGGATATTGCACAGAATCAGGAGTTCTTCTAACAAACCCACTTGTATCCAATTCAGTCGAAAAATAAAAATCAACAAAAAATGGCCCAAATACGGGTATGGATTTGTATGCCCGAAATATATTCGGTTCCCAAGTAATACGTAAAATGCCTTTGATGAAAATTACAATAAATACAGAGAAGAGAACAAAGAAATATTGTGATCTCTCATCCTGATTGAAATATTTAAAAACACTTATATCAAATTTACAAAGGCAACATGATTAGAAAATTACAAGTTTTTCTAAGGAGCAGCTACGTCAAATTATCATTTATGAAACGATACTCAAGGATCTTTAACTAAGATGGTGTATAAATAAAAATAAAATGTTTCTATGTTTTTGGGTAATTATGCTCATTAATTGTAGTTACACCCATAGAAACATTTCTTCCTCTTCAAAAACTGGTTTGAATGGCATCGTAAATAAATCTTAGGTCACAAGCCTATTAAGTATGTAGAGGTATGTAAAATGTTTATAAATACATTTTGATTAATCCAGTTTATAAAGGACCAAACTAACTCGATAGGTGCCCAGCAAACAGTCCTAAAACATAAAATCGCTTAATACCGACAATGGGCTTAACGAAATTTCGCTCAAAAGTTATTCTAAATTCAGACCGCGAATTATAAAACAAAACATTTTGGGGGATGAAACCGTTCAAACTTCCGGTCCCCTTTGTGTTCGATTAAAATAAACAAAATATAGGACGAGAGCGGAAAGACCTAAGTAAAGGCGATTTGGAAATTATATAAGTTGTTTTGAGAAATTGTGATGTAATATTAGGAATAAAATGGAGTAAAATTAAAAAAAAAGTTTGATGAAATGCAATTTGGAGGTTAATAATATAATACTTTATTTTCAGACCAAAGATCCATAGAAAAAAAATTACATATAATTACATCAAAACTAAAACAATTTAACTTATATAAATCAAAAAACACTTTTAATTACAAATTCATTACCAAAACATGAATAGAAAAATAAATCATAAAAATGCCAGGTACGAATTTAAACTTTCGTGAGACATGTTGAAATAATACTAATAACTACACGGTTCAACTCACGTATTAAATGTCACTACGGGCGACATGTTTCGAACTCGAACTCTTCGGGAGTTCTTCTTCAGGATGAGTGTTTTCGCGGCGGTGTCGCTTGAAACATGTCGCCCGTAGTGACATTTAATACGTGAGTTGAACCGTGTAATTATTAGCATTACGAGTATGTCAGGTACAGTCAGACGCCCTCTGCATTTTATATCCCAAGGCCAGAGGTCCCGAGAATGCGTTGTGTTGAGAGGGTTACCTATCTTAACCTAGAAAAATGTAATACCGAATATTAAAATCCCGAAAACGATTCGTTTTTTTTTATTAGGCCGAATTTTCATTTGCCCGAATTTACGTTTTCCGTATTATCTTTTGCCCGATTCTCAATTTGTCGCAGTTTTATTTCGCATATGGTTCAAATCGACACTTGTTAAAATTCCGTAGTTACGTTTGCCAACTAATTTGTGAGGTCGAATAATAATAAGTCCGAAATATTATTATAATTATTTAAATAAAAAATGTTAAAAATATATACATTAAAACTATTGTTTTATTTTCCTATTCAATACTCAATAATTCAATAGCTTAATAGGAAGTACTACAATAAAATAAATCGGATCTGGCGCTCGCCGGCCGCTGCCGCGGCACGCTCGCTTCGCTCGCTCGGCTTCGCGCGCTGTTTGGTCGCAGTTCACCTAACACGCTCCTCCTCGCTTCGCTCGTCGTCGCACCTAACTGGACTCTGTCAAAGGAAAGCCTTCCGCGATTCCACTTTTATCTTGGGTATATTTGTAGATAGGTTTTTTTTGCAGAAGTTTTTTTTTTCACCGAAACAATATTATGGATAATGAGATTTCGATTAAACGTAGCATCAGAATTATGAAAAGATGGTTAACAAATTGGTTGTCAAGTGATAAAGTTGGTAATCGTTCTTCTGTTTATTGAGTTTCGGGATAACTTTAATGCGGCAAAACAAACCAGCGGTATTTTAAAAGTATGGTAAACAAAGTATATGGCTTATAAAAATTCGGATAACCGTTTTCGGACAAGTGAAAATCGGACAATTAATTTTCGAAACATCGATAGGTTACCGTTGAGAGCGAGGGAATTTGTTCCTTCAGCTGTCAACACGGCGAATCCTCATACATTTCAAGGGTCGGCAACGCCCATGTTACTCCTTTGGAGTTGCATGCGTCTATAGGCTGTGGTGTCCGCTTACCATCAGGCGGGCCGTACGCTTGTTTGCCATCGTCGTTGTATTTAAAAAAAAAAAAGGCAGCATGAAGGCTCCGTTTAGGCGCGCTGCCGCTCTCCGTCGTCCGTTTTGAAGTGGAATTTGTGCCCATTGAACGGACGAGCGAAGCGAACGAAGTTCTCGGTGTCAGCTTGGACAAAAAATCTATCGTTTGTGGGAATTTCCAAAAATGTATGTACGTAACTGTTCTCCTCTTGAGGGCGCATTGCTCAACCGATTCGCGTGATGTTTTATGAGCACCTGCTCAATAATTATATAGATTTTGTCACTGGTTCTACAGCTAACAGAGCCACTAGTCTCTAATGGTCGCACTTTATCGATGTCAAAAAAAAAGTATTGAAGACAATCTTACACAAATCGACCTAGTCCCAAACTAAGCAAAGCTTGTACTATGGGTACTAGACGACGATAAACATACTTATATAGATAAACAACTACTTAAATACGTAGAAAGCATCCATGACTCAGGAACAAATATTCGTGCTCATCACACAAATAAATGCAAATGGAATCGAACGTATAGTCACTACTAAGGTGAGCAGGTCCAATAATTATATAAAAAATTGAGGTTTCCGTTATTCGAGATTAAAAAAAACCGGCTCGCGAGTGCTACAGCCCAGACACTAGGTTGGCACTAAATTGGTAGCTTGGGGAGGTTAGCTAATGAGTAATGACTAAAAGTATGTGCGCCAAAATAAATTTTACCCTCGCTCTTTCAAAGACTGAACCAATATTCCTTTTATTGTTCATGTTATTAAATTTTGCTGTAAAGTTTTTCTTCATTGGTCTTATTTTCGTAAGTATATTTTTATTTATTCTTTCTTTACTAGTCAATATTTTTCTCATTTTCCTTTAATAACATCCTCCAAGCTAGTCTATACAAATATGATTTAAAGAGGAAATGTCTGTAATATCCGGAACCGCTTATCCGATTTAAGAAAAATCTTTTACTGGCATGTTGAATGGACTTTCCCGATCAATACTCGGGTGAAGCCGCGCTGGCAGTTGCTAGTAACCACATACCTATGGATAGCGAATTGAAATTAAAACATTGTAACCAAATACTACATCAATATAAGTAGTGACAGGTCCGTTGCTTTCTGATTTGAGCTATTGATATTTCATACAAGGATTGCACCGTTTGTGTAAACAAACGCTTTAACAGCCTTAACATGCCGTCTCTGGCCGTTTTGAATTAACTAGAATACCATTCGGTTTAACAAAAGCCTGTAATAGTGTCAGCAACGACAGTGGTTAGCGATACGTCGTATCGATCCTATCAAATATTTAATGGGTCGCAACCCAATTACGTACGTAAGGATAACTATGCCGTGTGTGTACGGTTTTGGAGATCCGTTTCCTGAGAACCCTATAATTTTTAATAAACATGCTAGTACAGTCGCCATCAGCACTCACAAATATCTGAACTATTGTCGAGGCATTAGAGACGTGTTCTGATATGTGTGAGCTCTTTGGCCGCTCCGATACAACTGATAGCGACTGTACGTGGATAGATTTCGGTAATTTTAGATTAAGGGGCTCCAAGGGCAAGTGGACACAGAATAGCGTTTTAAAAAAAAAAGACCGGGTTGCACTCCGGGAGTGCCGGCAGAAGTGAAAACTCAATAACATTGTAACAGTTTTTCGATCAGGTCAAGTGACATCTTACGGTGTCACCCTAAAAATGAATTTGACGCAAATTTATGAACAATTATCAATTATTTAGGCGGACGGGCCGCGGGCGCGTTGGGTGCGAGGGGCCGCCGGCTCGCCGGGCGGCGGCAGACATAATACCAATTTGTTTTTGCCATTGCCAAATATTTTTCAAAGCTTTATCTCTTTAGGAATAACGTCTAAACTCGAACTATTCGAATTTACAAGAACGGCAGACGGCGGTGCCGTCCAAAATATCACTTTGTTTTTGTCGTTGGTAAATATTTTTCTAAGCTTTATCTCTTTAGGAATAACGCCCAAATTCGAACTATTCGAATTTTCTCAATAGCAAAACGGTGAAGGACGCGTTGGTATTATTACAAATTTATTTGCAGAATATGCTATTGCAAAAAGTGTTTAACGGCTTTATACTCTTACGAATAGCGTTCAGTTTTGAATGAAGTCGAATCGGCTAGCAGCAAAAAGTGATCTCCTTCACATCTGACGTCACAAAACTCTGTCGCGTATTTAACAATTTTTCCCCATCCCAAAAAGTGCTCAGCGCCGCTAAAGAACTTTTCACTTCAAAAAAACTATTATTAATTGCAATTTTCCTAGGAGTTTTATGTACTTTCCACTAGGTCGTACTAACTTTTTTGCCAGACTATGACTCATGAATTGTATATAGGTACCCCTTCTTAAAACTTTCTCCAATTGACAATATTTTTAGTCCTTTTTCGGGAAAACTCAACATTATTAGTTATTTTATTTGGTGTTTACAGCCCTATTATTGAGGAGGTGCTCACTAAATTTCACAAGAATCTGTTGAGAAATGCGACCTAGAGGAGAACAGCCGGACATTTGGACATCCGGACATTTGGACATCCGGACATTTGGACATCTGGACATTTGGACATTCGAACATTTGAACATCCGGACGAACGAGTTTTGGCCGTAGCCAAAACGTAGAGCTTCATTCGCTCGTGCAACCAGACATTAACTCGCATTTGCTCAAACTCTGCATTATAATACTGGATTTTGATAAAAAGGTGGATACTGCGAGTGCTCGGAAAATAATTGCTTAAGCGGCCACTATTACTGCACGGGAATGGTTGTACACAGTTTCAGGCGTATGTGGGTTATATTAAGGTACGGGTGCGCCTTTGTGACTTCCCAAAAACCCTTTTGTTTTCCAGAACAATTCGCCTTTGTCCTGATCCCAAAGTAAATTTCGATTTTTAGTCCAGTTGGTAGTTTCTGGAAATATATTTGAAGCTACTTCAGTACACGTGCCAAGCTTCGGTAATTTGTATGACGTCTTTTTGTTATCTTTTTTTTCATATTTAGCAACAAACGAAGTTGTAAATATCCCACGTAAACTGCATTTTCTTAATTTTAGCTGAAACAAACTACCTAAGTGTCCGCCTAGCTTAAGGCACTCACCGCCGGCGAGTAGCGAGTACTCTCATAGTAATTCTTACTCGCTTTTACTCGCTTGAGCGAGTAGCACGTAGTAACACTCGCTTACTCGCCGGCGGTGGGACAAGGTGCATTATGTCGGTTGTAACTACTTGAAGGAGCCCAAGGTCCGCTTTGACACCTAGCTACACCTACCTATTAACTTAAAACCCTTTTGTTTTCTAGATCAATGAGCCTTTGTCCTGAACCCGTATCATGGTCGGACTTATCACGCTGTCTATATGAAATGCCGTGTTTAAAAATGGCCGCCTAATCAGACAGCTGAGACGTCCATTGACGACGCGACATTGAGGCAAGGTCATACAATTGGCTGAGTTTTAGTGTGCCACTTTTGGAGTGCTTATAACCTATCTACCTCTTTTTTATATTACATCATTGGGGCGGGGCAAATTGCACGTAGAACCGATGGCCGTTGGGGCGGAAAGGTTCTCGAGTGGCGACCACGTAAGCAAGCGCAGCGTGGGTAGAGCCCAAGGCGGACTGATGACCTGGTAAAGGTCGCGGGCAAGTAGTGGTAAATAATCTTCGCAAACATGTTGTAAAATAAAAGTACATATATTTCCTTCGTGTTCTTTTGTGGTTAAAACTTTTCATCCCGTACCTTCAGAAGCAGTAAAAGCTTAAGGTTTATGTATGTAAGGTCACTGAACTGGCTAAGTGTTTATCCTAGCGAGCTGGCAACGTTGCATATTTTTACAAGCTCCAATGTTTGTCTGTACCTAGTGTATACATGAGTTGTGGGTAGCTGACGTGCGATTTCCAGAGAATAACACACTCACTTTATGACGGTTTGGAAGCTATAATGTCACAGGCAGACACATACATTAATAAATCATAAAATTACCAATTAATAGGGACTTAAACGTCCCCGATACGCTACGCTCTCTTATAAAACAACATGCTAGATAAACATGTCATTTTTGGAAACAACCAGATTACCGTTAGGTTAGGAAGAGGATCTAGTTTCCGACCTAGATATGGCGGACCCCATTATGTTAACAAAGTTCCATGTTAAACCATCTACGATAGTCTAGTGGTTCAGGCATCAATGTCCGGTGGCTTGAATATGTCATGCTCGCTTAAAGGGCTTTGCTTACGGTGGCGTCGTTCATCGGGTCGCCACCTTCCCTAACATATGGTTGAGGGAGGCGATGGCTGAGATATGCGTCATACTCGTGATCGGGTGCTGTTTGTGGAATCCGGACTGTTCATGCTTGCAAGGGCATAGTACCTAATTAACTACTTAAATACTAGTGTTATTATTATTATTATCGTATTGACGAGAGACATCATTCTGATCTTGACACGTTTTATTGTTATTGACCCTGTACATCTCTGACAATATAACATAAACACAATACAACATAAACATATAACATTAATGTTCCTTTTTTGTTTTGACGCTTAGAGACCGTATACATCTCTTAGAATAATTATTAATTGTATTTGGACACTCAGAGACCTTATACATCTCTGGAATACTGAATAATATCATTAACTTCTGTTAATGCTGATACAGATCTTATATCGAATGTAATGGTCATATTTTGCAATTTTGTTTTGTTTACATTAACTTAGTGACATTTAGTTTGTAAACCTTTTATATATCATTTTAAATTATTATTGTGTAAGATTACTATTTTATTGTAAATTACCGTTTGACATGTAAAAGTGCCCTTGTGGCCTATTTGCAGAATAAATAATTGATTTGATTTGATTTGATACGGCTGTCAAGCGACTGTCGTAGGGTTCGAACCCCGGCTCATACCAATGAGTTTTTCGGAACTTATGTACCTACTGAATATTCACCGATAACTTTTAGATGAAGGAAAACATCGTGAGGAAACCGGTCTGATCCCAATAACGTCTAGTTTCCCTCTGGCTTGGAAGGACAGATGTCATTCGTAAAAACTAGTGGGCGAAATCTTGGTACAGTCAGCATCACATAGTTAGTAGCAGCCAAAGTAGCCAAATATATCGTAACACTTCCTTACTCCTATAGTAATAAAGACGTGTTCCGATATGGGGGTAAGGCTGCTACTAACTATATGATGCTGACTATTTTAGGGGTCAGGGGGGTTAAGGGCACAACCGGGAATAACGCTAGGATGATGATGATGTTAGTCCAGCATGCCGTTTTAAAATGAGAACCGAACTACATACAGGGTGTATCAAAAATGGGGTGTGAACCGAGCAAAGGCATACCTATTCGGTAGCGCATTGCGATACCAAATATACATTTTTTTACATTGATATTTTTGTTTTTGTTTAGCTACTTTACAGTCTTTGTTTTGGTTGACATTGCTTGTGTATGATAACGTTCCCCTGCGAGGGTGAAGGGTGGGAGGGTTTATTTCATTTTCAACCCCTGTCCGCACACCTCTGCGTTATGAAAACAAATGTTTTGTGTATGTGTTTTTGACACGCAGGTGACAGCTTTTACGTTTTTAATGTCATACACAAGAAATGTCAACAAATAAATATTTCAATTTAAACAAAAACAAATCAAAAATTACACATGCATTTTTGGAATCGCAATACGCTACCAAACATGGGCTTGATCGGTTCATACCCCATTTTTGATACAACCTGTATGTAAATTCGACTTCAGTCGAGCGTGCTGGTGACTCTAAGGGACAGTAATAAATAATCAAAACATGAACATTGGTTCAGCGCGGCCAGCCACGCTGTTGGTCGATTTTTGACTCGCTCACCGCCTCGCAACCTCACACACCTCTGGGGCTGACTGATTCACGTAGATTTATTTATTAACTCAAACTTCACATGGAAATCACGGAACGGGACCAAAACTGAGCCGTTTCACGCTTGACTGGTTTTATTTGCTTAGTCTGTTCCGTCTCTTGGGGCTCCCGTGTTAATAGTAACACACTAAAGTACTTTGAGCCATTACGAGCAACTTTATAAGTAAAATGTATTTAGGCGCGTTGACACTTATGATCGAGATGTGGAGGTGAATGGAGAAAATAGGCATGATGCCTCATGTTCAAATTGATAACATAATAATGCTAAATGGATAGTAAACCATCAAATTATCGTAATAAAGTATAAATTATAAAATATAATTAAAATCATAAAAAGTAATGAACCTTGAAAGTTTAGAAAAAATATGCATTTTTTTTTATTGTCCAAGAGTAAATTAAAAGTTACCAATAGAATCCTTACGCTTTTCTAGAAACAAAATTGTATTACAACTATGTACTTAAACGCAGTATTTCGCGACCGAAACAACAATTTACCTGATTTTCCATATACAGGATGTCCCAAACTTATGGGACATGAAGGGGAAGTACCTTAAATATTGTAGATAGTGAATTTTGCTCAAAGACTTTATGTTATTTTTAAAAGTTAGTAATTCTGCATTCATAGATTTTCAAAAAATTACTTGCTTCGTCTGGGAATCGAACCGACTTAAATGTCAAAAAAAAATCAGCCTACTTTTATGATGCCAATCGAAAGAATAGCTAAAAAATAATAACTCTGCTTGATTAACATGGTATTTTAAAAGAAAGGAAGAACGTGAAATTAATATTTTAATCAAACTGCCGTAGTCAATTAAGTAGGTATTTTTTTGTAATTTAATTAATTAAATGCTCAAAATGTGATCCCTCTTGTCTTACGCAAATCTCCAATCTTTTAATGAGCCCGCTGCCTGTTGATTTTTTTATCATTTTATGGTGAACACGACTTTTTTTTTTTTTCTTTCTTTTAAAATACTATGTTACTTAAGCAAAGTTATTATTTTTTAGCTATTCTTTCGATTGGCATCATAAAAGTAGGGTGATTTTTTTTTGACATTTAAGTCGGTTCGATTCCCAGACGAAGCAAGTAATTTTTAGAAAATCTATGAATGCAGAATTACTAACTTTTAAAAATAACATAGTCTTCTTTGAGCAAAATTCACTATCTACGATATTTAAGGTACTTCCCCTTCATGTACCATAAGTTTGGGACGCCCTGTATACTACGATTAGTACAAATATACAAATGTGACGTCACAATTGTATAGACACACAGTATGAAGCATTTCGCGCTGCCGCCAGCGAGGTCAATCATTATCTCAAATTTTTAGGTATTTATGTTCTTTAATTGTAGTTGCTCCCATACAAACATTTGTTCCTGTCCAAAAACTGGTTCGAATGACGTCACAAAAAAATCTTAGTCATCATCCCTATTAGCTGGAGAGAGAGAGTAACCAATGAAGAAGTGCGGAATGGAGTGGGGCAAACCAGGCAGTTAGTGAGAAACTTAGAAAATAGAAGAGGTATGATGATAGGGCACCTCATACGGCATGACAACATCATACTCAATATAATTGAAGGAAAGATAGCGGGGAAGCGAGGAAGATAATAAACTACATAAAGCAGTTCTAAAAGAGAATTGATGTTAGGTCGTATCGAGATATCAAAGAGGTCACGTGAGATCGGAGTAGATGGAGGACAGGAGCTTAGCTCTTAAATAAGAGGAAAAGAAGAAGAAGGAAACTTATGATCATTCTAGGTTCTAGGTTAGCTTGGAACTGCTAGGTGCCAAAGCGGACCCTAGGGGCGCCGTAGGTTCATGGTCTTCTCTCCCTCTCACTGAGCATAAGCGTGAGCGAGATGGAAGTGCGTGCTCGGAAGCGCGGATATCATGTTTTTTAATTTTATTTTTTTTGCCGTTTAAATAAATAAAAATGTAAACACTGATTTCCCTCAAACGTGATATTGCCGATTTTTAGAAGCACATTTAATATTCATAGCTTTTGTGCATAATTTGTTACGAATATTTTAAGTGTATTTTTGTGTGTTTTAGACCTATGTTCAGTCAGCATCATATAGTTAGTAGCAGCCAAAGTAGCCAAATATATCGGAACACGTCTTTATTACTATAGGAGTAAGGAAGTGTTACGATATATTTGGCTACTTTGGCTGCCACTAACTATGTGATGCTGACTGTTCGTGATTTTTTTCTATCGAGCGAAATTTACTTAATCATGTTTCGAAGCACTGATTTCCCTGCAGACAAGCCTCAAGATTACTATTCGTATTTTTTTGAAACCATATTATTATAAACAGACGCATAATATTGTTTCAAAAACTCTGTTCGCTTAACTTCGCTGAAACTACGGCGCCTTAAGGTACACCCGGGAAAAACGCTAGGAGGACACTTATCTACGGATACTTTATCACTTTTCTTCGTGCCTAAGTAAACATAGCGATCGTCTTTCATTGTTGAGTGTAAACGCTAATTGATACTGTAAAATAAACAAAGTAAACTGATGGAAAGCGGACGTGCTTGTGGACGCCTGCGGCTCCAGAGTTATCGCAAGCGCGTTTATTTAATCGTATGGCATATATTATATTATTTTGGCCTTTAAAGTTTGTCACTCTTTAGTACCACCCAGGGGACATGTGCAGGGTTGTGGTATGTAGCTCCTGCGGACGCGAGTAACAGTTGTTGTCCCCCCTCTGTCAAGTGAGTGGGCAACTCGACGGTTAGAAGTTCTTAAGCCGCCCGAAGGCCTCTAACTCGGCTTAACGACTACTGTCATAGACAGCAGCTGGGATCAACTGCTTAAAGTACCTTCCAAAGCACGGAAGCCCTCATTTACATTAACCACTCAAACATCCGGTTCGAAGCCTAAGTCTTCTGGTAGATGTCGCTACAACGCCTCCCTAAGGCGTTGTAGGAAGGAACTGATTGAAGAATTTGGTGCCCGAACCGGATTGTTCCGATAGCTCAGTTGGTTAGTAGCGACGGGCCATGAATGCCTGTGGTCGCCGGTTCGAATCCGGCTCGGAGCGTTAAATTTTTCAATTTTTCCTTTATTCAAAAATGATATGGCAATGCTTGTTAGATCGTCCAGTACTTGCTTTTAAAGACCAACTTCACCCTGAGGGTCGAGTGGTTGGAGTCCCGCCTCAAAGTGAATTTCAGTTCATTTGTGGTGAGGGTACCAACTGACAATCTGTCGATGTTCTTGAAGGAGGAGATCTGGCCGAAGGATGTACTTTTCCGGCGATTTCGAGGCCGGTTATTTGACACCCAGAACATGCGCTTGCGTCTGCGTCTTAGCGCATTATTGTGCGACTCATAAGCTTTGTATTTTGATATGTATGTTTGTCTGTAAGGTATTTGTAAATGCGGGCCTCGTTGCCTGAGACAAAATCATGCGCTGAGTCCTACCTCCCTATGGCTGCGGTCTTTGCAAGGTATAGAGGTGCTACTCCAGTTGGGCTGCTTCAAATATGAGCGATACCTATGGCATTTAGATGTCCCTTATGTGATGTGCTCTTAACATCATGCCTATACATTAAAATGAGACTGAGATGACTAGGGATTAACAGTAAGAGGTCTAATGAATCCTTACAAGAAATCTCTTGGGAATCCTCCTGTCTACTCAAGAAGAATATGTACTAACTATTCCTGTGGGAACCTTAATTTGTCTGTAAAAATGTAAAAAGCAACTAATAAAACGAAGTTTGCATCATTAAGAACCCTAGACACGTATAAAATGGAATCTCGTTAAAACTTCACTTAAAACCTTTTCATTATATTTGAATACTGGCTGAATCGAAACGAAAGTCGCTTTACTCTTTAAAAATCTAACTTTTATTGCGTTATTAGTGCTTCGATTTTGTAATGACTTAACTGATGTTGTGCTACGTTCGATTTTGTGCTCAATGTCTAATGGAACAATGTGGAATATTGTAAAGTATGGGTTTAAATTTTGTTTGCAGAACTTTACTAAGTGTCAGTGGATCGTCTTACTTTCTTCAAGTAATCCCTTTTATATTTTGAGCGAAAATATCTATATTTTTGAATATTTGTTGTGCTTTGTCTGTTTTTTACAATGCACATGTTTTTTTGTTAAACAGTAATGCCTAAACTGAAGGCTCAATTGGATTCTTGGTGAAAGATTATTTGTAATTGTACGTATGTTTAGATCTGGAGAATGCTCCTGGGTGGCTTTACAAACTATGAAATAAGAAAATTGTGAATAAACAATTCTACTACAAATCAAACTATAACCTCAATAAGGCTTGTGACATGGCGGCCAGACGACGATAGATTTAGATTTGGATTTTAGATGTATTTATTTCGAGATATAAATTACAATATAGATTCACATACAATGTCAAAATCGTAAGAATCTTAAGCTTATCACGATCGTCAATATAAAGAAATAGAAATAATTTTTTATTCAAAATGTCAAAACAGAAAGTGGAAATATTATCTCCGATTACAGATTGTCATTTAACAATTAATTGACCATTACTATTAAACAAACATAAACAATGTCAATTTACGTATTACGATGTCAAAGTTGAACATGCAATATTTAAATGTTACACAAGAAATAGTATCAGATTAGGTACCAATTACACATAAAACATTTAAGACTCAAAGATACATAGGAAAGAGCTTAACACAAATATTTGCTCTTACCGGGATTGAAACCCAGAACCGTCAGAATCTTAACCAAGGGTCGTCACGTAACTTAAAAAAAAGCGGCCAAGTGCGTGTCGGACCACGCACAATGAAGGGTTCCGTGCCTATTAAACAGGTCGTATCGTTACTGAAATCTTATGGCACTTACGTCCTTTTCTTTAAGGAAGGCAGTTTTTTTAGAAATATCTCAAAAACCTTTGAACCGATCTTGTTCAAAATAATTTTCGCTGAATGAATTTAATAAGTCGTATGTCCATGATTTTTTTCATATTTTTAAAATACACGGTTCAAAAATTAGAGAGGAGGGGATTTTAGTGACTTTCGGGTTGATTATCTCCGACTCTATTCACTTAATCAAAATAATTGCTGAGAAACATTATATTTATTTTGAAAAGCCTATCGATTGATGTGCCACGCGTGGGCTTGCAATGAAAAAAAAAATCACTTTAAGCTTTATGTATGGAGTGCATACCTAAAAAATTTTTTTTTTTGTCATTTAATTACTAAAGTATGTAGCGGCTAACAAAAAACACCTATCCTCAAAATTTTATTCAAATAAACCTTATAGTTTTCGAGTAAAATGCCTGTGACATACGGACGGACACACAGACAGACATACAGACAGACATGACGAATCCATAAGGGTTCCGTTTTTTGCCATTTGGCTACGGAACCCTAAAAATCACAAACTTAACCTCTTTATCTAATACTAGCAGCCCACGCGATTTCGCACGCATATTGCAAAGAGCACAGGCCAATCCACAGGATAAAAATAGCTACTGTCAATCCGGTAAGTCCATTCTAAACACAGGTGAACGATTTTTTTAAATCGGATATGCGGTTCCGGAGATTACCTTTAACATACTTTACTAAGCTACAATCGCACAGATTTTTCCTTTTTTAGGGTAGTTTCACCATGTCCGTCTGTCCGTCCCGTCTTCGGCTTAGCTCAGAAACCATTACTACTAGAAAACTGTGATTCAGCATGGGTATACAATAATATATCAATCACGCCGACAAAACCGTACAATAAATCTTGAAAAATATTTTTTTATGGTGGTTGGATAGCTCGTTCAAAAATATTATGAGTTTCCCAAAACCACTTTTCAAATCAGTGATTCGTTTGCGGCTTTTAAAGCCCTCATTTTTGTTCCAGTCATGTGTTCCCCCCCCTGCCGGCTAAATGGCTACTACTGGGGATGTGAAAAAAATCGTGGTAGTAGTACATATAATGAATTTAAAAGGAAAACTATCACGGACAAGTAGGCATAAGTAGTTACCGAGTAATAGTCGGTCAACTTAATGTGTACTTGGAAAGGCCAATTTTCGTACAAATTTGGCCGAGGCAACCGCACCGCACGTCGATGTAACTAAGACAGACAGGCAGCTACGGAGCCCTACAATGCGCGTGGCCCGACACGCACGTGGCCGGTTTTTTATTATATCAGTATAGACATATGTAGATAGTTTTGGTACAAATTCTGGGTTATAACCAGCGAACGAAAAAACCTTAGAATACGCGCTCCTTCTACCCATACGCGTGCCTAAATCTAAAACCCGGTATGCGCATGTTCGAACTAAACGGCTGCCTGGCATCGTTTTGACACCCCGCCCCCATCCCCGCATAACCCCCTTTCTGTGTGTCCCCCGTCCCGCGTCATTTTGCGGAGACTTAGACTTCTATGGTTTTTTTCTTGCGCTGGTTATAACTAGATTTGCGAAGGACGGAAAGGGCTGTATTAACATCGAACTAGTGTACGTCTAGAGAATCATCTCAAAGTATTCACGTTGAGAGCAATCATGAAAATTTTAACTTCTTACAAGCTAACGAGCTGAAATACAAATATTCTTAAGATGGTAATATTCCAGGCAAAAGTCTTCATTTATTCCTTTGGTAGAAAGACAAAGTAAATATTTGCCGGTGTTTTTGACAGGAATGTAAGCATCAGATTTAAATTAAAACACGTTATAGTCCGAGAGACGGTTGCCTGTATTTGTAGCACATCTAATCTGCACCAGCCAGAGTAACTCAAGACCGTTTTACACACTGTGAAATAAAAATAACGCTTTTATATTCAGCACTTAATTGAGATTAAGAAGATAAAATTATATTAAACATGAAAATAAACACAGTGATAACATTACCTATTTTAATTAATTATAAAATCTATCTTCCTATCACTCATAATTTATTGGTCATAATTATTATTGAATAGAATACCTGTAAAGGCACTATAATGAAAACATACCTAATCAGTTATGATATACGTTTACTGAGGTATAATTATTTAAACATACATCTATTAAACATACATCTATTTATACATACTATTTATTTATTTTATTTATTTATTTTACTCGGACAACAAGGCCCATATTTACAAATACCTTACAGACTACATAACAATATACAAAACTCATAAACATAACACAGAAACACCACCTACATTTCTGATATTAAGCTTAATTTCTTCATTCTGTTAGTAAAACCAATGCAAAAACCAAATCAAGCTAAGAATCTGTCCCAATATCCATAATTTTGAGAAAAGAAAACAAAATATTTTTTGGTCAGCATCGAATACCATGCATCGAATATTACAACAGTTTCAACGAGGTCAGCAATTTCACATCCGGCTCCGATACTATGAGGCCCGAGGGGGTTTCTTCATTGTCTCTTTCCATTAGGAAATGGGGAAAGGAAACGGAAGCAGAACCTGAAATGGGCCCGGCTGAAATAAGCTACGTTTGAGGTCTAACTGGGAAATACCCTACTATACAGACTTTGTAATGTACATACATTATTAGTCGATACACGTTAAGATTATGAATTTAAGGGTAAAGGATCCATACATACGGGGGTGTTGTGTCGTGACGCGACAGTTAGTTGTACAGGGCATTTTCCGCAATTCGACATCCAGTGTGCCTATTTTGCGTGATAAAGTCCGGTCCGGTCGGAAATGGTCCGATGCCATTATGTAACGAGTGCAAATTTCTTGATTCGAACCTTAACTGGAAGGGCCATGTCGACCAGCTGTGTGGTAGACTGAGCAGTGCTGTATTTGCTCTAAAAAAGCTAAAGCCGCTGATATCCAAAAAGTCGTTACGGTCCGTATATTTTTCACATTTCCACTCGTTAATATCATACGGTATAGTGATATGGGGCAATTCTACGGATGCCAATCGAGTATTCATACTCCAAAAACGCGCTATCCGAATACTGGCTGGAGTAAAGCACAGGCATCCGTGTAAGAAACTTTTTGAAAGTAACGGCCTCATGACGCACTACTCACTGTACATATATGAAGTGTTGATGTTCGTGAGAAAGAATCTGCCAATGTTCAAGCGTGTTGAGGTCACGGGCAAACAGCTCCGATCAACAGGGAGACTCAGAACGGTCCCGCGTCGCGTGGCACTTTCATGTAGGAATCCTCGAGTGATAGGCCCAACCTATTACGAACGACTACCCGCCGCTTTGCGAACAGAGTCATCTGACGAAACATTCGAACGCCAACTGAGAAACTTTTTATTGAAAAACGCATTATATTCAGTAAAGGAATTTATGGACATTAAACATTAATAATATCACTGTTTTTGACATTGTAAACTATATCGTTATTTGTATTTTTTGAATTTTTCGTTTAAGTATAGTTTGTAATCTGACGTTCTTTATGTGATATTATCTTAGTCATTTATTTATTTTGCCTATTAATTAATTGTGACTATAATTTAAACCAAATGCAACTTGACATTTAACTACAATTCTTATTCTCTTTGACGATCATAATATAAATTCATATAGATTAAGCTAGCTTTAATTTATATTGTAATTGTATATTGTGAAATAAATAAATCTAAATCTAAATCTAAAGGGGGCGGGGGCCCCTCCGGGTAGCGCCACTCTGCCCACCCCAGTTCCTCTAAAAAGTCAGTGAGTGCCCTGCCCCCCTATTTTGTAACTTGTTTTAAGCTCACCTCAACGCTCACCCAGAAATATATCTTGACACAGCCATGCGTAGTAACTAAGGGTAGGTAGGGGTCTTGTCTCGTGACGGGGGACTGGCGGGGTGAGCCGCATTAGCGCGTAGCGAATAACAGCTCTGGTGTTGATTACCGCCTCCCGTAATGTGTCTGGAGACCCTAGCTGATTCCCCCTGTATATTTCTACCGGCTTGCAGTCCAGTAGAATATGCTTAGACGTTTCTTCTGCCTCCATACACGCTCTGCACACGGGGCTATCTGTGCGTCAACACGATATCGGTTTCATACGTTTAGTACGGTTAGATTCGTCATCACCATGACATCGAAAGACGTCCACTGCTAAATCAAATCAAATCAATCAATCAATAGAGAGAGAAGAGCCTATGCACTCCAACGTCGATTGGTTCTACGTGCATTGTGCCCCGCCCACTGCCACTTAAGTTTAGTGATTCGGAGGGCTATATCGGTTACATAAAGTGATTCTCCCACTGCACCGCGTCCCGCCGCGGTGCGCGGAGCGACTGGTTTTACCATTGTATGCAAGAATCTCAATTTATATAGAAAACGCGCCTAGTACAACCCACTGCCCGCCCGGCAATGCGCGTGTAAAAAACCTGTCGTTCCGCGCACCGCGGCGGGACGCGGGGCAGTGGGAGAATCACCTTAATTCTGCGGTGGTTGCCTGCAGTTCTGATAGTTAGATTCATGTTCATCTTATCATCATCGCAGGCATCAGAGTGCGTCAGAGATCACTCGTCCATCTATTGCCTACTTTCTAGCCTCTACAACAATGTATAGTCAGTTGGGGTATGTGCGCCAGGGGGGAAAACTGCGCCTCATTCGTCATTCAGTCATTAAAGTCAATATAAATTAGCTGAAATCCGAGCAATAAACTTGTTTTACTTTGTTGCCTGAATGTAAGATGTCGTTATTTGTGAAATATCTGTGCACTTGCCCCCCCTTGCTCAATTTGTACGGAACCATCCGTGCGCTAGTCTATCTCGCACTTGACCGGTTTTGTAGGTACACAATTTCATTTAATAATGAATCCTCATATCTAAAACCGTCTTCACGCTTATTAAAACTCCTTAATAACTTGGAAAGTCGTTAAAGGCTAGAATTAGGCAAACTTTCACTGTAATTTGGGGGTAAATTATGTAGATTGAGAATCAATTTGAATTTGTGTCGGACAGTTGAGGCGTTGACGTGATATTCGAAATACCTATATATCACCCACATCCATAATGTCCATACTAATATTATAAATGCGAAAGTGTGTCTGTCGTGACTGTCTGCTACTTCTTCACGCTTAAACCGCTGTACCATTTTAGATGAAATTTTGTATAAAGATAGATTGAGTCCCGGGGAAGGCCATAGGATTGATTTTATTCTGGAAATAATCCCCTAATCGGGTTAAATGGGGGTGAAGCCACTGCCACAAAGCTACATATATAATCAACTGGACCTATACACCAAAGACCTACACGAAAGATACTGGGAGGAGATAGACACATGCAGACAGACTAAAGAGATTTTGTCGAAACGCGACAACAAACTCACAACCGCACTACTGAGGACACAGAGAAGCCAACTACGCAAGATAGTTGGAATAATAACAGGACATAACACTCTGAACAGACACCTCTATAACTTAGGTATCACAGACAGCCCCATGTGTAGATCGTGCATGGAAGCAGAGGAAACAACTAAACACATTCTACTGGACTGTAAGCAGGTAGAAGTATACAGGAAAAAACACCTAGGGTCTCCGGACACACTATTGAACGCAGTCAGCAACACCAAGGCACTCACAAACTTTCTGGAGGAGCTGGGGTGGTTAGAGTAGCGCTACCCCACCGATTCACGCAAAATAGGCACACTGGATGTCGACTTGCGGAAAAAGCCCAGTAAAACTAACTAAATGGGGGTGAAAAAATGTATGGAGCTACGATCTAAAATTCAACTTCCAAGCGGACAGAAGCTAGTCATTTATAATTCAAGATCGGGACGGGTGACGTACTCGAGGTGGGTGTTTGTTTATGGGCTCAATTATGATGATGAACGTACGTCCAAAACGTTACGCAATTCACCAACGGAGTGGACTTCGTGCAAACCCGCCATAATACTTAGGGGTGTTGACACCATATAAAATAACCAATAATGGTGAATTTTCTCCAAACAGGGATAAACAATATTGTCAAATACATACGTATTGATAAATTCGTATGAGTATATTATTATTATTGTATTTTAGACTACCTTTTTTGCATTACTCTCGGATTTAAATTTTTAAATATTTATATTCTATAAAAAAATCCTTCCCTCTTATTAAATTTAAGTTCAAGGTTGCAAAAGCTTCTTACGCTTCATGCATGCATTTATAATAATATAGAATTATAAATTTAGGATAGGCAGGTTTGCGAATTATAAATTATGCTACGCCCTTACAGGGTACCATGTATGAACGTCTTGTTTGTAACACCTTTGTAACCATGGTTTCTGCATTCAATAAATAAATATAATCGAGAAAGAAGTTATAATCACAAAGGTAAAGTTTTAGAGGTACATTCTGTCCCTATTTCGCAAAACACACCTTCATATGGAACTACTGTAATTTACTACGACGCTCGAGGATCGTGACGTCACGGTCCCCGAGCGTTTTCTCCGCAATATTAAAACGGTTGTAGCTTCATAATTACTTGAGATATCCGAATGGGATTTTCTTGTGAACCATTGAGTCCATCACCCTATTGTAAATTTGTAACTGCGCAGTGTCGAGTTGACACGTCATTACCCGGGACTGGACCCGAGGGGCGACTCGCACAACTTAGCTAACTAGCTTGCATACTAAACCCGTCTGATACCTTGGAGTCTATTTGGATCGACATTTGACTATGATATCAATGGTTTATCCTCCCCCTCCTCCTAGCGTTATTCCCGGTATTTTACTAAACAGATTCAGGATTTGATCAAATGAACGATTCGATTCTAGGCAAATGATAAAATGGATTCGCCATTTCAACATCCTCCGTGATTTGATCCCTTAGAGATTTGTTAAAATCCCTGTTTTGTACGTTCCGAAAAACTCATTGGCACGAGCCGAGATTCTAACTCACGACCGAGGCTTGATAGCCGCATGCCTGAACCACTACGACGTTACCCTAGCTTTTTTCTCCCTTTCACTGCCTGGAACCAGCCTAACGTACGATACATATAATGGCGTAGCGATTCCTGGCCATGAATGTGTTAAGGGTTTTTCACTGAATCGACAATGCGACTTCCAATAATATTCCGTAAATTTTCTTAGGATAAATGTTTCTGCGATTTGTTAGCCAACTGCCCCAGAAACAGGGTTATGTTTGTCGGCCGTATGTACGTATGTATATGTATATATGTAGACAAGATAAATCTATTTCACGAGCTACAGTGCAAACAGGTTGATGGATTTTGGCATAAAGGGTGAACACTATTAAATTGTCGCCTACATTTTTATTTCTCTAGCGTGTTGCATCAAACCTTTTTTTAGTATTGATTAAAATTTGGAATTTAGAACCCTCGTGTACCATTTTGACAACCATAAAATATTCATTTGTTTTTTATTCATGAAAATGGCGTTACACGAAAAAAATGTTCGTGAATTAATTTTGCGAGAATTTAGTAAAAATCCTAGTTTATCAACTTTGGAGCTGGCAAAATCTTGTCAAACTACTCGGAGGACGGTACAAAGGACCCTTAAAAAAATTAAACAAGGTGAATCTATAGATAGGAAGCGGCGTGAGGGTCAACCTACCAGAAAATCTAATGTTAAGTTACAAAGAAAGGTGTGCAAGTTATTTGAGAAGAATCCGAGTATCTCTTCCCGGGATGTGGCGAAAAAAGTAAAAACTAGTCAGTCAAATGTCCAAAAAATTAAAAATGATTGCTGCATTAAAACATATAAGAAGCAAAAGGCTCCAAAGAGAACTGCGGAGCAGTATAATCGTGCGGTTAGACGTTCCAGGTTATTGTATGCGTTATTGGTTCAGAAAAAATGTTGCCTAATTATTGACGATGAAACGTATGTCAAAGCAGACTTTAAGTCTTTACCAGGTAACCAGTACTATTCCGCTCGTGACATTTCGAATCTGGACGAGTCGAAGAAGGTTATCGCAGTAGAAAAATTTGCTAAGAAGTACCTTGTTTGGCAAGCTATATGTCAGTGCGGCTCGAGGAGCTCACCATTTATTACTACTGGGACAATTAATACCAATATATATATATCAGAATGTTTGAAAAAGAGACTGTTACCATTCATGAAGAAACACACTTCCTCAACATTATTTTGGCCGGACTTAGCGAGCTGCCATTACTCTACTCGAACTTTGGAATGGTATAAGGCGAATTCAGTCGAGGTAGTACCTAAGGAGAGCAACCCACCTAACTGTCCCGAACTTCGCCCCATTGAAAAATATTGGGCAAATATAAAAAGCAAATTGCGGAAAACTTGTCAACCTGCCACTTCATTGCCAGATTTTCAACGAAAATGGATTAAATGCACAAAATTGGTAACCGATGATTCCGTGCAAAGGTCGATGAATCACATCAAAAGTAAAGTCCGGGAATTTTCACGTCGTTCGTTGAAAGAGCCCTAGTATTTTTTTTATAGATTGTACGTTATGTAAAATTAGTTATATAAAGAGTTTTAAGCATTTAAGATTTTTATTTTCTCATCTGTAGCATATTCGACCCGCGACAATTTAATAGTGTTCACCCTTTACTCGCAAAATGCACATTACGCGAAACGTACAATATGCAAATAGCCGCACACGCAAATTGTACAAAAAGCCAGGATTGCGTGAAATATTTTTCCATAAGTTAAGTCTGAACTTTGTTTCATATAATTTGTTTAGTTTTGGCCGAATAGAGATTTAGATCCTTTTCCCTAAACTACGTCCTTTGATCGTTTCTAAAGCTGCATATTTGTGTACTCAAAATGCCTTAACCAGTATCTGGTCTGCCTAAATTCATCAATAAATCATAGACTTTCTATCACTATTTCACGCAATCCTGGCTTTTTGTACAATTTGCGTGTGCGGCTATTTGCATATTGTACTATTATGTTATGTTATGTTATTACTATTTGCGAGTAGTGTGCATTTTCCGATATGTACATTTTGCGAATGTACTTTTTGCTTCGTGTGCGTTCCGCGTGTTTCACAATTGGCGTGGGGTACATTGTGCGAATTGTTCATTTTGCTATTGGTTACATTTTGCTTTTTGTGCATTTTGCTCCGAAGGGGAAAAAAATATTTTAATTGTTGTTTGGATGAAAAATTACATCATTATATATACCATAAATAAATATATACCATATATTATTTCTGAGTATTTATATATACCATATAGTAATAAAGAATGAAAACCATCATAATTATAAACAAGCTTCAAATATCAACACTTTATGGAAGTGTGCCAGTATTGGTTTTTGCCATTGTTATTTTTTTATTACTTTAGGACGCTGTTCTGAAGCGGGTACATTGAACTACAAATACTTGAATTATAACTATTCAATAGTCTTTAAATAGCAATAATAGTCATACAATAATTAATTTATTATCATTATTTTAAAGAATAACGCATGGTGTCAACCAGTTTCAAAATCAGTTCAATTTTCTGAAACTGTGGCTGTACAGCTTTCTGCCATTGCTTTTTTATTTTTATTACTTTTCAGCCCTAGGGGCGACATGCCTCACTTCAACCCACTATTTAGATAAACAATGACCTACTTTCAGAGTATGAGAGATTAAAAAAAAATATCACATTGAATTTGGTCAAACGTCGAACCAAAGCGATCAGTTGGGTTTACTCGACTAGTGATTCAAGTTGAGTAAGTCTAGAGGGGTGATCACGTTTTCGAACGTTAGGACAACTCAATTGTCAGTATCCCATGGCTACAAGAAGTGACATTTAGATCAACCTGACGCCCGTACAATGGGTTATGTTAGATCGACCTACTGATAGCAAAATACGTGTTACCAACCCTACTTATGTGTGAAATAGGATACCCGTTCATGAACAAACTATTATTCATTTTTATTAGTGTCATTTCGCAAACGATGAAACTGTATTAGGTTTTCAAATACCGATCAGTTTTTTCCTTTTGAGGTACGCCCTAAATATGGGGTACCTACGCGATAAAACTTAAGCATTATGAGTCATTTAGAAAAAAAATATGCCAAAAATTTTAAACATACATACGTAATACATATTTGGGGACAATCTTACACAAATCGACCTAGTCCCAAACTGAGCAACGCTTGTACTATGGGTACTAGACGACGATATACATACATATAAAAAAATAAAAAAATTAATAGTTACTTAAATACATAGAAAACATCCATGACTCAGGAACAAAATATTCGTGATCTTCGCACAAATAGATGCCCTTACGGGGTTTCGAACCCGGGACCTCCGGCTTCGTAGGTAGGTTAATTACCAACTAGGTTACAGAGATCGTTTCTCAAATAATAGTCCTGTATTTTCAATTAAGGCCATACTATATCTATGCATATATTTATGTAGATAAGCATCTCGCCCGAACTCGGTGAATTCCTTAAGTTCCTAACTTGTTCTTGTTACTGGAATTAACTTCCTAAGAACAACTTTTAAGACCTGTATTTGGGTATAGGTATGATTGTGTTTTGGGTAATGTTTCGAGAAGTTTAACTACCGATATTTCTGGAAGAGACGCGCGTTTTGGTGAAGGAAAATATCTTGAGTAAACCCTTTAATCTAATCCAAATAAGGTCTAGTTTTCGTCTCGGTTAGAAGGTGAGATGGCAGTCGCTTTTGTATAGTGCTTTTGCCAAATTAGGTGCCAAAGTGGACCCCGGGCTCCATTAAGGCACAACCGGGAATAACGCTAGGAGGATGGTAATTATTTCTGGAATTAGATTAAAAATGTATTTGTTTTCTCTCTCTCTCTTGCTTTGTAGGAATATGAGGTGTGGTCCTGGTAAGTAAGGTAACATTATTCTTAATTATTGAAGGCAATTCTTTAGAGGCACTTCATACGCGCTACGCTAGTAGCCGATCCCGTGGTCTTGTACGTTTAGAAGGTACGTCTGGTATGTTTAGAAGTTTTCCATCTCGCTCATTTGATAGAGGTAGGCCACAGCGGAATATCATCTCGTTCATAGCTGACCCTTTGATGTTCCCGCTAAGTAGCGGAAAGCGACTACGGCATAGGTGCCCTCTAGGCAGGTTCCTGGCAGTGAAAGTGATAAAATACCTATGTTTAGCGGTATTCCATCTCGCTCATTTGAGAGAGGTAGGCCACAGCCAAATGTCAACTCACTCACATTTGGAGCTGCTCAACTGGGGAAGTACCTCCTTACAGAAGAACGCAGGCATAATTACACCACTACTAGCTTTATGGTATGTGGTGCTGTGTTACTAGAGCTCCCCAGGATGTGCTGTGTTGAGCGAATCGATATTAGAAGACAATCTCACGCAAATTGAACTAGCCCCATACTAAGCTCAATAAATTGTGATATGGGTACTAGACGACGATATATATACATATGTAAATACTTAAATACATAGGAAACATCCAAGACTCAGAAATAAATATTCAATATACCGGGATTCGAACCCAGGACCTTAACACATTCAGGGCCAATGACGACACATGTGTCCGACCGCCGTAGTCACTTTCCGCTACGTACGACAAAAACCACGGGATCGACTACGAGCGTAGCGCGTAGCGATTCTTGGCCCGAATGGGTTAATTTCGTAGACGTCTCTACTACCCACTAGGCTAACCGGTCGTCGTCGGGTCTATGTGCTGCTGACTATACCTCTACATATACATACGTCGCATAGTGAACCGATAAAGGCTCTTGAAATACCGACAAAGTGATGGCAAGGGATAGTTTATGTAGTTATCCAAGGTAGGGTTCCCACATCATTTTGTAAACCGGTTAGTTTTGAACCGGTCTTCGAAGAGTACTGAACCATTGAACGACGTTCTCCGTTTTTTCCTTGAGCCAAAGTTCTTTCATATGTTCAGCTGTTCTATTCTATAAGTCGCATTTCTGTAGTGTTTCTCGTAAAATGAAGTGAGCAGGGTCGATAAATATTTGTTTTTTATTCCATTCAGTTTTATGACATCCTTACTAATATTATAAATGCGAAAGTGTGTGAATTTGTTTGTTTGTATGTTTGTCCTTCTTTCACGTCGCAACGGAGCGTCGTATTGATGTAATTTTTTGTATGGAGATAGTTTAGAAGCTGGAGAGTGGCTACTTTTTCCAGCGGGAAAACATCTAATGCCCACGGGAAAATTCAATATGCTACATTTTCCTATAACCACGCGAGCGAAGCCGCGGGCATCAGCTAGTTTAAAATAAATGATTAAAAAACAACAGACTCGCTAGGTCTCCCAGCTATTAGTATCTCAATCGGTACAGTGTTTTAAGAGTCCTTACTCCTACAGACGAGCGTATTTTGCAAAAAGCTTCCTTTTTTATTCAAGATTACGACGTAACTATGAGTATTTATTCAAAAACTGATAACGTACTTAAATAATCATTTATTAAACTCTGATAATTTCTTGAATAAAAATTTCGGCGGAGACTACGCGCGCGGCGTCGGTGTAGAGTGATTTATACGTCCTTGAAAAAAACGGCGACGTAGGTCCTCATAAAGTTACAATTTACTATAATATTATTTTTAGGGCTAAATATAAGTACAATTTGCGGTAAAATAATATAATGTAATCCGGTTTTAACCAAAAAAAATTAAGAAAACTCGGGAGGAGCTTTATCATTTTTTTTTTATGAATCTTTGATTTTCAATCATGTCAGCCTCTCGTAAAGATATGGTGAATTGAATTGTTTACTGCAAAATTGAAAAATGAAACGACACTTGTCATTGTTACATTTGAAAAAGACTCCCAAGAAAACTAATATTAGGTTTAGAAACAGAAAATAACCATTTTAACTTTTAAAAACTTTAACTAGTTCAAAAACAAAATATTTAAGGACGTCATCAGTTTTTGAATAATTACGAATAGTTACGTCGTAATCATGAATGAAAAAGGAAGCATTTTGCAAAATACGCTCGTCTGTAGGAGTAAGGACTCTTAAGCGTGAAAGGATAACAGATACTTATTTTGCATTTTTTATATCAATGAAGGTAGAGTATTTGAAGAGCCTCGAAATGTATTGACAACCCTGCATTGGCCCACATCGGCGCCTCTCACGTCTCGATTCAAAAGGTAATTCAACTATGGGTTCAGGATGCGATAAACTCGCACACGGCACTCTCGGGTTATGGGGTCGTAAATACGTACAGTAACATATACACAGCAATGTACAGTGTGCCGAGAAAGGGTTATTCAATGTTAAACCTTAGTGTCCAAATAAAAGAGTCGTAATTTGGTAGACTACCTATTATTTCTTATTGTTGTTGGGACAAATAAGAAAATCGTAGATGTTTCCATAGCTGTGCTAGAGTGACGTCAAACGTATCTTTTAAAGGTTTTTATTTCATGTAAATATTTTACATATCCAAATAGAACCCTCAAGAAAGGTCCGGTCAAGAGAACCCAAAAATAACGAGCATGTGTGGTTGGTTCTCTAAATTGTTTCCGAAAATCATATTGCCGATTATCAGTTCGCAACCAATCATTCGCATAATTTCATTTCGCCGCATGATCATGTGGCAACTGATCAAAAGATTTCATTTTATTTCCCAACCTCTCACGGTTACCAATTGTATGTTTACAATGTTTTTAATAGTTACTTTTAAAAATGCCATCTTTCGGTAGTACAATGGTTGGTACACGGTGGGTGGTATAATGATTACCCAATGTTTAATTTTGTAGGTAACTGTTTACCATTATTTATGAAGTGGGTAACCGCAACCTGAATGAATTGCATGATTGGAGAGTTTATTTACAAGGATGCCATTTTCATTACATACAGGTATTTTACTATTTTATTTATTTATTTATTGATAGAAACAAACGGTCATATACAAAAATTGTGTACAGAAATGTTGTTAGAAACTTAAGACCTACAGTTTCCTTGAATTGTAGTTGTGCTAAATACAATATTTAAAGAAAAAGAAAAAAGTACATTTATAATATATATATATATATATATATACATACATACATATATATATATATATATATATATATATATATATATGTATATACACATACAAAGACGCATACATTCAGTGGCACGTAATTACATTTTTGAATAGTACCATACAAGCAGTTAGAAAGAGAAACAATACAATTACATGTAGTACCTACATAATTATACAATGTGTTATATACTAAGTAGGTATAGCTACAGTTATAATCTTAGAAACTGGTGTATTACATTGCTAATCATTTGAACAATTTCTTCAAAGATATTATACTACTATTAAAAATATCAAAATTTGTTAATTTTAAATTTTCATTAAAATGTCTGCAAGCACGTCTGATAAACATATTACGAGCGTAGCATGTTCTGCTAGTAGGTATAAAGAACAATTCCTTTCTGCGACATTGACGAACACGGGCACGAGGGACTTTGAGATAAACCATTTGAAGTAAGGAAGGGATTTCTAATTTTGAATTTAGTATTTTAAATAATAAAACAGAGTCTACGCAGTCACGCCGATCGCTCAGTGACTGCATTTTATGGCGTTGTAGAGAGTCGTAGTAATTAACATAATTATGAAAAGTTCTAAAATCAAGCGACCTCATAAATTTCTTTTGGAGCCTTTCAATTCTATCGATATGGATATAGTGAAAAGGCTTCCAAACGGCACAAGCGAATTCAAGACGACTACGGACATAGCTGTTGTATAATATTTTATAAGTTGATGAATTTTTGAAGGGTTTTCCGACACGTAAAATAAAACCTAACTGCTTAAATGCCTTTTTTAGCATATTTTCTATATGAGGGATGAATGAAAGTTTAGTATCCATTGTTACACCAAGATCTCTGATTTCAGATACTCGGTTTAAAATTACATCGCCAAGTGTGTAACAATAATCTATATTTTTCTTTTTTCTTGAGAAAGTTATAATACTACATTTATCATTGTTTAGGAAAAGATTATTATCACGGCAGTACCTTTCAAGATTTAGTAAATCCTGTTGCAATAGGTCACAGTCGGAAGGATTCTTGATTAGCCTAAATATTTTAGTGTCATCAGCATAAAGTAATACGTTCGAAAATTTTATATAGTCTGTGATATCATTTATATATAACATAAAAAGTAATGGGCCCAAATGAGACCCCTGTGGTACTCCGGAAGTTATAGACTTATAATGTGATGTGTATCCATACAAGACAACAGCCTGGGTCCTATTTTCAACGTAGGATTTTACCCAGCGAAATAGGTCGCCATGTATACCGAGTCGCCAAAGCTTGTTTAGTAACGTGTTGTGACATATTTTATCAAACGCTTTGGCAAAATCGGTATACACGGCATCTACAGTGTGTCCATCATCCATGGCGCTCAGCACTACTCCCGTAAATGTCAATAAATTAGTCTCCACAGACCGCCCTTTAAAGAAACCATGTTGACATGGGGTGATGTGATTTTTGACAACTTCAAAAAGCTGTTCTTTTATAATTTTCTCGAGAATTTTACTAAAATGACAGAGTCTGGAAATAGGTCGGTACTTTTCTATTTCTTTAGTGACTGTTCCTTTAGGTATTGGGGTAATCCAAGCTTTCTTCCAGATTTTAGGAACACAGCCTTCCCTTAGAGATTTGTTAAAAAGAATACATAGCGGTTTTGCCAAACAATTAGAACAATTTCTTATAAATAGCGGATGAATGCCATCAGGGCCAGAGCTCTTGTGAATATTAATAGAATTTAAATGTTTAAGAACAATATTCATATTCATTTCTATAGTGTTAATATCTATAAGAGGGTTTATAGTCGGCTCCGAATTATTAGTGGACACACCAGCGTTAAAGTTTTCAAAAACAGAATGGAAATGATCATTAAAGAAATTACAAATTTCCTCTGCATCTGAGGACTCCAATCCTCTGTATGACATTGTTTGGGGAAGTATATTTGCAGAAAATAATGATTTAACGTAGGACCAGAAGAAAGCAGGGTGAGTTTTTATTTTTTGTTCAGAGTAAGATATATAATCTCTATAGCATTGTGACTCCATTTTTTCAGCTCGTTTTCGGAGTAATTTGAAATTATGGTAGTCGAGAGGGTTCGAAAAAGTTTTCCATAGCTTATGGTACTTGCGTTTTTCTTTCAAAATTTTCCTGAGCGAGTTGCTATGCCAGACGGGCACTGTGGTGGAAGCGCGTAATTTTCGACGAGGTACAAATTTAGCGAACAGTTCGTTAATGATGTTATAAAATATTTCGATGCATTTATCTAGATTTATATTATTAAATAGGCCCAACCAATCAACTTTAGATAATTCAATGTTCATATTTTTGAAATCGGCCAAATGAAAGTTATAAGCGAAACCAGGTACCGGCTTAATCGAACGTCCTACACAGTTTATGGTTAAGTAAAAATTAAGCGACCTATGATGGTCGTCTTCACGTGTTAATGGATGGTCGCAGGCGGTGACTACGCAATCACGATTACTTATTATTAGGTCTAGAATACGATTATTTTTATTTAAGATACTATTGAATTGTTTCAGGTCAGTAAAACATAAAAAGTCTTGCATTATTTGCGTTGCGTAGGAACCGCCCGAACGTAACTGCATCTGTAATGACGTAGCGGATACCCAGTCAGCTTCTGGAATATTAAAATCTCCGATAATTAAATAAATATCCTCGGGTCGATCAGTCGATTTTAATAGAATATTGTTTTCATTGGACTCGTGTTTTGGGATTTTGTTTGACAAATATTAAACATCGTCGCACATAACTGGACTCTGTAATATGTGAGACTTCAATTACTATACTTATTATAACATTTATTTGTTTTTTTTTTTCCATTTGTGTTCTTCAGGGAATAACCCCCCTCTCCTTCGGCAGTCGGGTAAAAAGGTACCAGTGGTCACTAGTATCACTACTCTGTAAGCATACCTATAAACGTATTTAAAAATAATTTTTAATTTCAATCATTAATCACCTAAATCAGGAAAGTTAAATAAAACAAACCTAACCTAATGGGTTTTACAGAATGATTTTTTAGGTGTATCTAAAGGTTCTGAGTAACAGAAATTCGATGAAGCTAAAATTCGGCGAAACCATGCATTCGGTGAAACGTTTGTCGGTGAAATAAGGGGACAACCTTCGTAACATGAGTATGTAGTTTTTTAAACAGAACATCTTAATAAAACTTTATTCATGTTTCAGGTACCGGATTATGTGGGAAAGTGGTATGTACCTAAATAAATATTTTCTATTTTAAGAAACTCTCCTATAATTATGTTTAAATAACCAAAAGATTAGACGAAAACCGAGAATGAATAATTACTCCAGAATAGTTTTATTATACAGTAATGTAAAACGATACTTTCTTTCAATGTATAAACGTATCTCATGATGAAATAATGCTAATAATTACACGGTTCAACTCACGTAATCAATGTCACTACGGGTGACATGTTTCGAACTCTTCAAGAGTTCGAGTGACATTGTCGCAAAAACGCAACCAGGAGAACTCCCGAAGAGTTCTAAACATGTCGCCCATAGTGACAGTTAACGTGAGTTAAACCGTGTCATTATTAGCATCATTTCAACATGTCTCACGAAAGTTTAAATTCGAGTATCTCATGTTGTTAACCCATTCAGGGCCCATGACAACACATATGCGTCAGACCGCCGTAGTCGTTTTCCGCTACATACGTGAAAAACCACGGGATCGGCTACGAGCGTAGCGCGTAGCGATTCTGGGCAATGAATGTGTTAACACATTCACTGCTAAGAATAGCTACGCGCTACGCTCGTAGCCGATCCTGTGGTTTTCATCGTATGTGCGGATGGCGGCGCCCGCTACGCGGATTCCCGGCAGTGAAAGTGTCCTCATTCCAAAGGCAAAGGCAGCGTAATGTGCTACGCTGTAGCGCGTAGCAAGCGAATCTTATAAAGAGTGTGCTACGGGTGTAGCGCTCCACACACTGGGCGTTTGTGTTGCACCAAACTTTATGAATCGTACGCGGTGTTCGTTAAAATCTGAATTTATGGAAAGTTTGTCAAGTTTCTATGGAATGACAGCTGCTGTGCGCCTTGCGCCATATTTAACGTTGATCGGTCTGTAATAAGGTAGTTGCGTCATGTTAAAATTGATAACGTTATAATTAATATCATAAAAAGATGGACCTTGAAAGTTAAGAAAAATGTTTTTTTTTTAATTGTTAAGTTTAAAGCTACTGAAAGAATTCTTACGCTTTTATAGAAACAGTATGACAACTATGGACCTAAACGCAGAATTTTGCGACCGAAACTGCAAATCACTTGTTTTTCCATACAACGATTAGTACAAATTGCAAAGTGTGACGTCATACTTTTACGTTAACTAGTATGAAGCGTTTCGGTTGCCGCCAGCGAGTTCCGTCTTTAACTCATTTTTTGAGAATTTACGTTCTTTAATTTTATTGTAATTGTTCCCATACAAACATTTGTTCCTCTCCAAAAACTGGTTCGAATGGCATCGTAAATAAATCTTAGGTCAAAAGCCTTATTCTAAGTTGGTGCGACCCACCCTAACACTGTTTCAATCAATTCACCGCTAAGGTAGTTTACCTTTTCACTGCCAAGAATCGCTAAGCGCTACGCTCGTAGCCGATCCCGTGGTTTTTCTCGTACGTAGCGGAAAGTGACTGCGTCGTAGGCGCAAGGCGGGTTCCTGGCAGTGAAAGTGTTACTCAATTCACCGCTAAGGTAAACTCGTAGCGCCAATGCGTAGTCCGTAGCAGTTTAAAACATTCGAGGCTATGCTACTGTTCTACGTCGTAGCGCGTAGCAGTGTTTTCCCGGGTCTGTAGCGGAAACCTCAGAGGCATGACTCATATGCGAGTCATTGGCCTTGAATGTGTCAGTCATTTGTGACACAATGGCCATCATCGCGTAGGAAAATCATTAGTAGATTAAATAATCATAATACAATTCTTTATTGCACCACAAATAACAGAGATTATTACAAGATTAGGCAAAATAAATAATCGTAACAACAGGCGATCTTACCGCTTTAAATATGTACCGGGAATGGATGATGCAGATATTCGCATGTTCGGAAGTTCCATATCAATTTTGACATCGGCATTCGCATCCGCACTGCATCCGAAAAAATGTGTATGTACTCGTTTAGGTTAGGTATTTACGTAATAAGTTAATAAATCTTCATTTCGTTTCTTCCAATTCACGAGCGAATGCGATGAATTGTTCTTGTCATGACAAGAATGACGTCGCGTTTGCTCTATTTTGTTCGTAAACATTAAAATTCAGTCGCAACGATTAGATTTCAGATTTAGATTTATTTATTTCGAGATAAACATTATAATGTTATGCTGAAAGAGATGCCTTATATGTATAAGTTCGCCTTTGTACTATGATCTATTGTGTGACATGTATATTCTTTCACATGTTATTGTGTACAATAACGTGTTAACATACATACATACAATATAGATTCGCATACAATGTCGAAATTATAAGAATCCTCCTCACGATAATAAGAAATAAAAATTAAATAATATTCAAAAGTCAATACCTACAGAAAGTGGAAATTGTATCTCCGATTACGTAATATAATTTAGCAACTAATTGACAATTACTATTAAACAAGAATTTACAATGTCAGTTTACGTATAACGATTTCAAAGTAGAATATACAATATAAGTTACACAAGAAATAGTATCAGATTAGGCATCAATAAATCAAATAATTACTCAAAACATTATTTCCATGAACTGGTGAACAGAGTACAGAGGGTAATCCAACAAAAGATTTCTCAGTCTACGCGTAAATGTTTCCTCACAAGGTTCGTTTCTTATATCGGCGGGTAGGTGCTCGAAATAAGTAGGCCCAATAACCCGGGGATTTTTCTCTGAAAGCGCCATGCGACGAGGAACTATCATACGGCGCCTAGTTAAACGAAGCTGTTTGTATGTGACATTCACACGCGCAAACAAGGAGATGTTTTTTTACTAATATTACAATCCCGACTGTTAACCATGTCCAATTTTTAGGTTTCACTTTTGACTGTGGTCTAAAATGGCAACAGCATATCGACAGGGTATGTACGAAACTCAATTCTGCCTACTTTATAATAACCCGTCTCATGCCTATCCTATCGAACGATAACCTTTTGATAGCTTATAATGCGTATTGCCACTCCGTGCTAACATATGGCATAGACCTGTGGGGCTTGGCTGCTGACAGGGATCGTCCATTTCTTATTCAAAAGAAAATCATTCGAAAAATAGCACGCGTCGCTCCGGACACGCCGGCTCAGCAGCTATTCATAGATCTCAAAATCCTGACATTACCATGTATTTTTATTCTGGAAGTTGGCAAGTTCGTCCGGCAGAATCTGGAATCATTCGCGAGGAAAAAATGGAAAAGCGGTCGATATCACGACAGCAGGCAACACGACCTGGATGTGCCGAGGCACCGTCTTGCGAAAGCGGCTAATAGTCTGCACGTTTTGGGCCCGCAAATATATAATAAAATCCCTGCTACCATTAAATGTAGCAAGACGCGCTTAGGTTTTACCCTAAAACTAAAATCACTCCTATTACAAAAGGCCTACTATTCCGTTTCTGAATTCCTATCTGAATGAAATTAAAAAATATCGTTAATATGTATAATTGTGTGTTGGTGTCCATTAGTGCCGAATTTTTTATCTTTATTTTATTTTTTAAATTATGTTTTTAATTTTTAATTGTAGATATTAATTTTTATTGACGTAAATTAATTTATATGAATTCTTATGGTTTATTGTAAGACTTATATGACTATCTGTAATTCTGTACCTACTACCGTTCTCTATATTGACAATGTATGACCAATACTGAATAAATAATATGAATATGAATATGAATATGAATAATAAGTGAAGCTCGAACTAATGTTGTGAGTAGTTCGTCATTATTCGTTGCTTTGACAACGTGTTCGATCACGGCGATACCATATGGACGTGGTTTATGTATGTTTTTGGCTGGTTGACCGATAAATCCGCATTCACATCCGCGGATGTATACAAAATCGCATCCACATCCCTGGTTCCTGCGTCCATCCTGACACGGTACGATCACGAAACCGGCTTGATTGAGAAAATACTTTATTTTTGTTTTACTTTTCATAGCATTTCATTAAGTGAACGTATATTGTTCTACCGACTTGACCTTTTTATTTTTATAAAAACAAATCGAACCAACTCTGAATCGACCTGCTTACCTTCCAATTGAAATTAGCAGAGCTTATACAAAAGCAATCACTGAGACAATGGGCTTTCATCGGGCCCGGATAAAGGCTCCGCATGAATAGATGAGCTTTTTATTCGATATTGGATTGCAGTCAACAGGATATCGATGAGCAATCAACGATCAAGACAGAACAACATGATTATTTTCTACAAACATAAATTTGGAGAATATTTATGGGTCATACGAAGTCAAACCATTGTTAAACTGATCGATTTAGTCTTGTGGAGCAATGTAAAAAACTGTATTTTTTTAAGTAACAACAACGGTTGTTTACATTCCACCCGATTTTAAAGACACGGTACATAAATACAATAGAAAGATACATTGCATGTGGAAAGAGCACTTTGATGAGCGCTGCAAGGAGAAAGGTGTGTGGTACAATACAATGCAAAGTGAACCTGAATATTCCTTGGTTTACAAACGCTAGGCTAAGCAGGAAATTAATTAAAATAGGTTTAAGGTCCGGACACATTCCGCTTAATAAGTTTGCTTATTTAATGAAAAAAGTACCATCACCGAATTGTGAAATTTGTAACATGTTAGAAGATGTTCAGCACATATTGACGGAATGTGCCCGGAATGAAAATCATAGGCAAGTTTTGATTAGATCACTCAATCTTAATAAGTTAGATGTAGGTGCATTTCAATGGATACTAGCGGCACCGATCTCAGAAGAAGCTAAATTGATATATTTATTTGTGCTAGAATACCTCACCATTTCGCCATCTTGGGACTAGGCGCGGTCGCGGGTTCCACCCTTATGTTGTTGACTTACCACTGATTCGCACGAAGCGCTTTGCTTCCAGTTTTCTCGCGAGGACAGCCAAAGAGTGGAACTCGCTTCCGGCAAACCTTTTCCCAGTTACATATAACTTGGATCTTTTCAAGACGAGAGTGAATAGGCACTATCTAGGTATGCATGTAACACCCTCGACCTCATCATCACTTACCATCAGGCGAGATAGGGGTCAAATGCGTACCTATACTTAATAAAAAAAAAAAAAAAATACCTTAAGCAATATAATACCAATATGTAGGTAGATATACACAGTTTTAGGTATCTAGGTTAAGGTACAATGGAACTGACGTAATCTTAAGTGATTAAATGTTCCTAAAACAATAAAGAGAAAAAAAAAAAAAAAAAAAAAGTAACAACAAATTCTTGAATATAAGTCTAACTAACGTAAGGATTCCGTCCGAAATAAAAAAGATATTATCATATTATAAAAAAATAGAGCATAAAATAATGTAAGAGATCCAATTTATGCAGATAAAGAGATCAACCAAAAAGGCTTCTTACGTAACGTCGCGAACACAGCAAAGATTCGAACCAGCTTTGTATAAAAAGTGGCCGTCAAGAAAATTTGCTAACAACCGCCATATTGAAATTGTCTTTCACGATGGCGGTTTGTTTACATAGTTAGCAAATTACATTGACGGCGACTTTAGGTCGTCTCTTTATATAGGTCTCCTTATAGGTCGACAATTTAGGGGTATTAGGGGGGAGTACGATCGACTCAAGGCGACTTTCCATTCAAGCGTAGTTTACTGGAATAACATAAAACTTTTTATAGATAACAAGACATGCCCGCGGCTCCACCCGCGTGAATGAATTATATGAACGTATTTGTCACAATTGTATTATAACGATATGGAAATAAAAAAGAGTATATACTTACAAGCTTTATATTAACTTTGCCCTGTAAGTATGTATGGGACAAATCTTGCAAGTTAAATTTGACCCACTTTCCGGTGACCGATTGAGCTGAAATTTTGGGTATAAGTATAGTTTGGATGACAATTCAATATTATGGTACCATCGAGCTGATCTGATGATGGAGACAGAAGGTGGCCATGGGAATTCAGTACTTAACCGACGTAACCCCGTTGAACTTGATTCGTTAGAATCGTCTCAATGAGTAGTTTGTAAAGCTTGTACCAAAAATGAAATTTTAGACAGACACTTATTTCATATACATTTATTAAAATATCAACATGAAACTCAGTAATTAAAACCATTACTGGCCACCTCATACCTACTGAAAATGAACTCTATTCACTTATAATAGATACGTATAGCTCCGTATTGCACTTGTGCGGAAGAGACGGAGCACCCCTTTAATCCGTTTCTTTAATCACAAACCGTGGTTTTACAGTCTAAGCCGGCCTTAATGTATTATTAGAGACCAAATGCGTCTACTTAAACGTAAGGTATTAAGCGAGACCCATCCGAACGTTAGCCGAAACATTTCCGAACAATGGCCGACGGTTCAAATTGTCAATGTTATCGAGATGTACAAATACAAATACAAATAACTTTATTTACCAAGGCTGCATTACAAACATGAGTTTTACAAATTAGTGTGGCAAATTATGATTGGTCTTAGAGTATCAGTGGTCCTCACACTAGGTCGAGCCTGTGTCGTGAGAACCGAAAAGTCGTTGCAAAAGAAGTTAAACATCAACAGATTCTTACAATAGTATGAGTAGTAGTACACTGTGCAGCAAAGAGATTATTATTATTATTATTATTTTATTGAATTTTATGGTTACAAGTTAATAAGTAAATAAGGGATCTAAAGAAATAAAGTAAAATTATACTTAGGTTAACAGAGTGTATGTTAGTATGTGTGTGTGTGTGTGAGGCGTGTGTGTGTGTGCGTGCGTGTGTGTGTGTCCAGCTAATGCACAGTTCTTAGAATGTCTTCTGTTTCCCTGTATGATAGAGTGAGCAACCAATTTTTTAATTTAGTGTGAAGCTGTTTTACTGTCAGTTCTTGGCTATTGAACCTTTTCATTATTTTGTTATACACATATGGGTGTAGGAATTTCATTACGTGGTTGTAGAAAAAACAGGCAACAGAACCGGGAGCCTTTGTGCTCTTATTCTCAGGTAAAGAAAATTGATTCTAAAATTTATTTCTCGAGTTACTTGCGTTGTTTTTGAGAAACGTGACGCCGGGGATCGTGTTATCTCTTCTCGCTCGTTCCTTCGTGTTTTATCCCGTGCTGGTTTTTCGATTTTGTATAATACATACGATCTGCCATATCTAGGTCAGAAACTAAATACCTTGTATTCCATATTCCCATTGCCATCCTTGCAATAGGGGTGTAGACACTAAATAAAATAATCAATAATGTCATATTTTCTCGAAAAAGGATTAAAAATGTAGTCAAATGGAGAAAAAATCAACGCAAGAGGTTAAATAATGAAGAAGTTATAAGTGTCCAAAGTTTTAAGAAGGGGTATGTTCTGTCAGACGGCAACATGCCGTGCCCCATTCTCTTCGGCGCGCCGCCATCGACGCGACAGCCTCGCGTATTGTGACGTCACACACTGTTTGCGTTTTCTCTCTCTAACAAGCAATATTAAAACGGTTGTAAGTTCGTAATTCTTTGAGATATCTGAATGGGATTTTCGCCACTAGGCATATTTTTTGCCTTCTTTCTTTTGGAGTAATAATAATTTTCGAGTCTACACCCCTATTAGTGCGCGATTGGTTAATGTGCGTAATTACGCTAAGTTTAAGTTTGGCTAAAGATTTCTTTGTGTTAGTTTATTTCTATAATTGAGAACCTGTAATAGCCAATATGGTTTTATTATTGTGGGTTCAGTCAGAAGTGGACATCTTTCTGATAAAAGTACATATTTCATTTAAGGCTAGGGTAAAGAAAATCACTATTAATACTAAAATTTAAATATTTTTAGTAAGTAGGTAATTCCGGGGCAGATGGCCTTAAGGGGGAGATGGCCCATCAAAATATTTCATGGAACCAGTGACTTCATTTCGCGAGTTTTTGTTTATTTCGCTTCGCTTCGTGCGTGGGAGCACGGGTGCAATTAACAATTAGGCGAAAAAAAAGCACAAAGTAAGTAAAATAATCTTTGATTGTTTAGACTAGTGTCAATATTTTTTGGAGGGTTCATGTTTTACCTGGTTATTATGTTATTTTCTTCAAAAAATGCTGTTTTTTGTATTTGTTGCAAAGTATATGAGTGTTTTTAAGTTCAGAGTTCTTGTTCTAAGGTCAGATTTTGGCAAGTCGTGTCATGACTTGTTTTTATTTTAGGTGTGGGCATCTCTCCCGGAAGAAAAGTAGAGATGGCCACTGGCTAGTTTAAGTCGGTATACCATATGATGCTGAATATGTGTCAGAGAAGACAATAAAAAGGAGAGCTTATAACAAACCAGGAAAGCTAACAATGAAAAAATATCCATAACGGGGCTAAATCGGTGTGTAAACGAAAGAAACTACCGCGGCTGTGAGGAAAATTATAATGAGTTATTTATCTTCTTGAAAACTGGTTCCAGTGTAGTTTGGCTACTTAAGAATTGCACCGAATTCGAGGACATAATATTTTATTTATTTTTTATTTATTTAAGAAAGAAACAAACAGTCGTTTACAGAAAATAGTAATTCTTAAACTATTGCTTACATCTCAGACCTGGAGTTTCCTTATTTTATAAATAAATAATATGCTTAAGAATCAAAAATAAAACGAAAAAAATACTAACTGAGAGAGTTAAGTTATGGCCATCTTTCCTGTAAAGGTATGGTCATCACACCTTGGGATTGGGAGAGATGGCCAATCATGTTTTTTTTTTCAACATTTTTTTTTCAAGGTGATTTATATACATATAATACTTTTTTTGTTTAATAATCTAAAGTGAAATAACCAAAGTTTAATAAGAAATAAAAAAAAGTATTCGTAATGTGTAAGCTTTTATTTTAACAGTGTTCCAAAAAAACTATGGCCAACTACCCCGGACTTACCTAATTCCTGTTAAACGATTCCAAATATATCACAATACGAGTACAATTGTACCATCATAAAAAAACAGATTAATGGCCGCTGCCTACATCCGGTCGCTCGTTTCCGGCGGAACCGGCCTAACGACACAGTGCACATATGCGCTAAAGCAGTAATTCAACTCATTTTTAACTGAACGAGGAAAATACAAATAGGGCTAAACTGACTGACGCTACATCTACTGATACTACAACGTGAGATGAGAGAATGTACCTATGAGCAGTATATCTCAACACAAAATAACCACTCACACCTTTCAATTTTATTGCATTAAACTTTTATTGTTAATTATTGGACATAAATTTATTGAAAAGTGGCTGATTAATGATGTCCCGCATCCTTCAGAATCCAAACATCTCTCATGCTGGTGTTTAAGCTGGAAAAAAGGATATATTACTTACTGTTTAAATTATTTATCATAATAACTTACGATCACCAAACTTGTGGCCTCTATTTTGTTGTTGGAACCAACAGCTTCAGCTATACAGCTATATCAGCATCATATCATAAACCGAAATATGTTCACTGCTGGACGTATGCCTACCCCAAAAAGTGCCACAATGAATGTCCTGCGCCGGGTGCGTAATGATGGCTATAAATATTTTTGATATAATATTACTCGCAATAACGCTCATCTGATATAATTCTCGAATTGTATAACAACACTTAATATATTTTCATATGGTATAATTATCATTATATAACGATCATTTGATATAATAATTATTTATTTAGTATAACATACATTAAGTATAATGCATATTTGCTATATTGAACATTGGATATAATGCTCATTCCGTCTAATGTACAGTTGATATAATCAAGCCAGGGTAGCCAGAAAAGGGGGGGACAGGGGGGCGAGGCCCCCCGCAAAGGAGGCTCGGGGGGCTAAGCCCCCCGCAGTAAAAAAACCCACTCGCAACAATTGTACTATTGGTGGGTTAGGTTAGGGTTCACTTGTGTCCCTTAGAGCGGAAATAGGCACCCCGCAAAGCGGGGTGACGTCGACACGCTGGCGGTTGGGTGAGGTTTAGGTTAGGTTAGAACGGAAAAAAGTAGTTTAGCTTAGGTAAATAAAACGCAATTCGCACATAAAAAGATATATATTTTTACATAAAGTGTACGATCGTTTTAATAAAATTATACCGCTTGATAACTATACAATATGAGATGTATATCAAATAAGAATGGCTCTATGATGGTTATAAGAAAGAAGCGTTATACCGAATGATGGTTATACTAAATAAAAAGATATATTTTGATATTATACCAAACGTTTATTATACACAATAAATGATTCTACCCTTTGAAATTATATCAAAAATTGTTATATCAAATGAAGTTAATTATTTGTTTTTATACCGATCATTATACACCCTCCTGCGCCACCCGCATTCGCAGACAGCTACATATATTTTAACTAAATTTTTGATACAGAGCCGTTTAGAGGAACCTATTACGTTTAGCTAAAGTACCTACTTCTAAAACACAAACACTTAGTAAAACGCACACTGTTACAAGAACACACGTAGTTACCTACATACAGGTCCAAAAACAAGCAAAGCCTATCAGAGCTAATAACATTAATTATGCAGTTTACCTCCTCTTTCTATTTGCACGGCGCGAGTGAGACGGAAGTCACTGAGGTCACTGAGCTACTCACGACGCGACTTTGCGGCAAGATGATGACAAAAAGTGTCTTTAGAATGTAATAGAAAAATCCTCACTTTCGTTGTCGAAATTAGAAATAACGATGCAAGTCAAGGACAATAATCATGCACCCATATGTTTTTTTTTTTTTTTCACACCAAATAAAAAATAAAAATATTACTTTCAAACCGCAAAAAGTGACAGTTTCTCCCATCATTGACACAGCAATAATTAAAGCGCAATCAAGTTACGCCGCTCTTGTTTGCAGTCTCGAAAGTTAGTACGGAGTTGGGTTAATGTTTAGCAAATATGTGTTCTGTGCTAACGACTTCTCTAATTGTTATTTTATACGACTGACTTTTTTAAATAATCGCTCTGAACTTTTGGAATATTGTAGTCGGGATAAAAATAAAATTAATGCTTTGGATGTCAGCTGGTGAAAGAAAGCCAGTTTTTTTGTCCCCTAGTGGGATATTCTGGATATCCGGGATTAGTGAAGCGACGGGATATTATTTTATATTAGAGTTAATGATTATAAATGGTTTTTAGGTGTAAACGGTGTGCAATTTAGAGGCTTATAATTATAGGTTAGGTTTTTATGATAAGCTTATGTTTTGTATAAATGTTTTATATTTTACAAAACATAAATAAAAAAAATAATAGGTAATAATCGATTATTTCAGACTAAGTCCAAATATGAACCATTCACTGCTACATTAATATTGAATGAATATTTTGGGGACAATATTACACAAATCAATCTAGTCCCAAACTAAGCAAAGCTTGTACTCTGGGTACTAGACGGCGATATACATACTTATATAGATAAATAAATACCTACTATAAATATATAGAAAACATGCATGACTCAGGAAAAAATGTTCATGATCATCACACAAATAAATGGCCTTACCGGGATTCGAACCCGGGACCTCCGGCTTCGTAGGCAAGGTCACTACCAATAACTAGGCTACAGAGGTCGTCCAAATAAAAATGGGACACACAAAACAAAGACACTACATACAGTTAATTGGTTTGCCTGTCAGTAGTGTCAGTAGATGAATCATGTGCCAATGGCATGTGTGGTTGGAGCTGGCTCGCACCCTGCCGCCAGTGATGTCCATCGCCTGCGCATGGGGGTGTAGACACAGTCTACCCTGGCTTCGGCAAACATTCCTGACGCTCTACAGTAGCGTCTTATAGGCATACGGCAGCCTGTTTTAACTAAAATGGCGTTTTAATTCGTTTGTCCTTATCTGTCACTTTGACATTTGTGTTCGTAAGAAAGGGACAAGGCACATTTTATTTTGCTGAGGTATTTTAAGTTTTATCAATAATGGGGGTTCAAGTTTAAGCGCATGCAACAAGAATTCGAAGTTAAATAAAATGTGAAACCGGGGGGGTATTTTAACCAACTTCAGAAGTCAGAGCGAAAATGTCGCAATTAGTCAAAGTACCGTAATACCTATTTATGAACCACTTTAGAGTGACAGGCAATGATGATATATAAAAAGGTAGATAGGTTATAAGCGTTCCAAAAGTGGAACACTAAAACTGAGTCAATTGCACCAACTTGCCTCAGTATCGCGTCGTCAATGGAAACGTATAAACATGTCTTAATAGCTGTCAAATTTGTTGGCCATTTTTAAACATGGAATTTCGTATAGACAACGTATCTACCTCTTTTTAGGGTTCCGTAGCCAAATGGCAAAAAACGGAACCCTTATAGATTCGTCATGTCTGTCTGTCTGTCCGTCCGTATGTCACAGGCATTTTACTCGAAAACTATAAGGTGTATTTGAATAAAATTTTCAGGATAGGTGTATTTTGTTAACCGCTCAAAAAAAAAAAAAAAACAAAAAAAAAAAAAAAAAAAAAATTCAAAAAAAAAAAAAAAACATCAAACAAAAAAAAAAAAAAAATTCCAAAAACAAAAAAATTCAAAAATCAAAAAAAAAAAAAATTTTTTTTTTTATTGTCAGCCCACTTGTGGCACATCAATCGATAGGCCTTTTAAAATAAATATAAGGTTTCTCAGCATTTTTTTTGATTAAGTGAATAGAGTCGGAGATAATCTCCTCGAAAGTCACTAAAATTGTATCCCCCCTCCTCTAATTTTTGAACCGTGTATTTTAAAATTATGAAAAAAATCATGCTCATAGGGCTTATTAAATTCTCTCAGCAAAAATTGGTTTGAACAGGATCGGTTCAAAGGTTTTTGAGATATTTCTAAAAAACTGCCTTCCTTAAAGAAAAGGATGTAAGTGCCATAAGATTTCAGTAACGATACGACCTTTTTAATAGGCACAGAACCCTCGTTGTGCGTGGTCCGACACGCACTTGGCCGCTTTTTTATATTAAGTACCTATACATTGTATACAGGCATACGGTCTGTCTGATGGTAAGGAAACACTGTAGCTTATGGACGTTTGCGGCTCGGAAAAATCACAACCGCGTTGCCCACACGATTAAATATGAAAGATGACAAACCGCTCTGCCTAGAGAAGTAGCTCTTGTTCAAAGGATGTTCATGTTGAATAACATTTTTGTCCGACTACGGCAGAACCGAAAGGAAAGGATATGATTTAAGCAGTCTATGATTGTGTTTACGTGTGTACCATATACCTACCTATAGCGTTTAAGATAAGTAAACCCAGCGAACGTAAAAACCTAGAATCTAAGTAAATTGCGCCACAGAATGGCTGTTGTCTACGTTAATCCCCCAGGAGAAAAAACAGTTAGGTTGTTAGGTGAACGACCCTACAGCGTGCGAGTCGAGCGAGCGTAGCGAGCGTGACGCGGCAGCGAACATTATCATTTTTTCCTAGTTGAATATAAAATAATTGCCGCTAATTCCCCTGGTTGATCGGGGTTAGGTGATTAACGTGGATAACGTGACAGAATGGGTGCCATTGCCATTACGCGGGGTTGGGGGCGGGGTGTCAAAACGATGCCAGGCAGCCGTTTACTTCGAACATGCGCATACCAGGTTTTGGGCACGTGTTTGGGTGTAAGGAGCTCGCTTTCTATGGTTTTTTCGTTCGCTGAGTAAACTTCGCTGAATGGGGTATTAATCGATTCGAGATTATTCTCCGAGTGGCTTACTTTTTCAGTTAGTTTTTCGTAGTCGGGATTCAGGTTTTTTGGAATTTTTATGCTTGTTTGAACAAAGTCAAAGCTTTCTCGTGGAGTCTAAACTATCGATTCCGATAATCTAGGGCACTGATCTGGGTTGTTCTTTATTTGTCTGGAAGTGGGGCGGCTAATTTGAATGGAAAGCTGTTCCTAGTTTAATAAGGAAATAGTTTTATTTTATTTTTAATCGGATTTCATTGATTTTGTATTGAAGTCTTTTGTTAAATGCTGGCCGATATCATACCATTTTTCAATACTACCTGTCTGGTGAATTCGTTTTCTCTTTCTAAACTTGTTGATTGTTTTATTTCCTCATTTTAGATACAGTCTGCATCAGAAGTAGCTAAGCAAAATAACACGCTCAAAATGAGCTACACAGATCCTTATTCCCTTGGCATTAGAGTTCGTGTGTAGATCATTTTGAGCACTAGGTCCGCTTAACCACATCTGCTGCTGACTGTACTTCAAAAATAAAGTGTGAGCCTCATACAGTCGAGTTCCAGAATATGTGCACGGTCAAAGTGATCAAATATGTGTGAACGCGATTTTATTTTAAGGGCATAAGGCGGTCCTCACACTGCGACGCATCAACGGACGGAGGTGCGGAGCTGCATGCAAAATTTCGCCGGACGGAGGTGCGTTGCAGTGTGTCGTACCACACGGATTTTATATACAAACTGAGGTACTTGCATACAACGTGAAACGCACCTCCGTCCGGAGATGCGTCGCAGTGTGACATTCAGTCAGCATCATATAGTAGCAGCCAAAGTAGCCAAATATATCGGAACACGTCTTTATTACTATAGGAATAAGGAAGTGTTACGATATATTTGGCTACTTTGGCTGCTACTAACTATGTGATGCTGACTGTTCACCTGAGGGTGCTCATATAGTGTGTGTGTTGTGTTGCGTTCCGTGGGTCACGTACGGTGCTGTCTGAAAATCAGCGCTGTAGGTGTCTGTCTGACACCTCGGCATAATGCTGAGACAGCGACCGATTCACTGCCGCGAAGACACACACATTATGTGTAAATTGTATTGTATTTGTACTCCCTTTGTCTCTGTGTGTCTTTTGCGTAGTGAATAAATGTCTTCTATCTTTCTTTCTTTTATATACTCGTATGTTTGATCCTTTGGAAACGGCGGAAATTTTCTAGTTGTTTCATTGGGATTAATGTTAATAGTATTATGTAAATGATAAGTTAATAATTCGTACGCCAAAAGGCACCTCATAGAACTGCTACCTATTTTGTACTGTTTGTCACCTATTTTGTCACCTACTAGCGTTGCCCGCGACTTAGATTGCTTTTAAATTTTTGTAGGCGGAACCTTAATTATTGCCGACCCAAACAAAATTCTACCATTTTAAGGGTTGATTTCCGAGATAAAAACTAGCCTACAGTCTCAAATTATCTGTACGGAAAATTTCATCTAAATCTGTTCAGGGATTAAGCGTACAGGTAGCAGTGGGATGAGTTCATTGTTGGTTCCTTGGTTCGATAATTTAAGTTTTAACCGACTTCAATTTAGTACTCCGCCAAGCCACGAGAATATTTCCACATTTATTTTCCAATTTACCACATGAACTGATTTCCGAGAGCAAATGCGTTGATTATCAGAGAAAAAAACCCAATCGCTGTATGTGGCCCGATAATATTTGAGGACTTCCGTCGATTCCACAAGGATCACCTTTAGTACTTCAGTAGCTGCTATTTCAACGGGAAATCAATGGGAAATCACGCAGACGAAGTCGCGGGCGGGAACTAGTACTAAAACTCAATGCACTATGTGTGAAGTTTGTTTTCATCCATTAGCGTTGCGGCCATATTTTTTCATTTTTGAAAGTAGACGAATGTTTCGTGCCACTTTCCCATTCCGTGCTTTTTTAATTTAAAAAGTGGCGAATAAAATTGGTCAAGTGAGAGCTGGACACGGGTAAACCTACTAATAACATAAATTTCTGTCAAGAATGTCAGTGTTGGTACACCCCGACGCGAAAAGAGGGGTGTTATGTGTTTGACCTGTTTGTCTGGTGGCATTGTGGTTCCTAAACGAATGGAGCGATTTTAATTCGTTTTATTTTATCCAAAAGCTCACGTGATCAAGATGGTTTTTAGCTACGTTTCAACAAAATCGGTTCAGCCGATTTTGAGATATTGAACTTCGCAATGCAAATGTCGGGAATTTTTCAACTCGTTTTTATTTCCTATCGAAACAGCTTATTTTAATAACATTTTTGTATCGTGTAGCTCAGTCAGTTGAAGATATCTGCTTCAAAAGTGAGTTGCAGGATTCCACTCGAAGAAACATGCAATTCAAAAAAAAAAAAAAAATTAACTGTTTATTTTCAGAAAAAAAGAATAAATTGTTTACAAACTTAGTTAAAGTAATCTTTACAGTTTAAGATTTTGCTTAACTAAGGAGTGCGGTAATGATGTTAGGTGCTTATCTATGTTATCTATGTTAGTTAATTAAAATTACAAACGATAATTCGTATTTCACCTGTACAATATCACAACACCTCACCACACCTCTGGTGTTGCAAGTGTCCATGGGCGGCGGTAATCGCTTACCATCAGGTGATCCGTCTGCTCGTTTGCCTCCTATATCATAAAAAAAAAAAAAAATATCAGCACAATATTTATTCTGCCCCAGTTCTATTTCTAAAAATAAACTACTTACAGTCAAAACTACAACTCCGGTGTTAAAATTTGTAAATTTTCCGGATACGTCGGAAACTGGCGACGGGCACCGGATGTGCGTGCGGGGGTCGATAAACTGTATTTCCGTAGTTATAAGTGCCCTTTACGGAATTATAAAGATATCTACCGAGTAGTATGTATCTAATTAACAGTAATGGCTCTGTGACCTGTAGAGGATTAGGTCTCACCAGTAATGACGTCATCAAAATCACCGCGGCCGCGTTCGGAAAAGTGCCAATTACATCCAAACTATGCAACGTATATACACGGATGAGGTGTCAAGTGAAAGCTAAATACATTGTCTATAGTTCATTCATATATTATATTTCAATACATATGCAAGTTTAAGAACTATTAGCGAAAGTAAAAAAAAAGTAAAAAACATATCCATGGATTTTTAACTTTGCGGTAAATCTAGAAAAAATACACGCATGTATTAGCATGTGCCTAAAGGCGCTCTTACACGGGCGATTTTTCGGGCAATCATTGCCCGGCGACACGTTGCCGAAATTAATGGAGCAATTAATTGAGCAATATGGGGCAATTTATAGCAATTGCGGCAATATTTCGGAAATATTTCTCGAATTGCTCCATTCATTTCCGTGTTGCTCCATATCGCCGACTACAATTTGCTCCGCTGAATTTCTCGTGTATGAACGTATTGCCTAGTTTCCCGAGTTGCGGCAATTATGGGGCCAGAATCGCGCCATACTGGAGCAATAATCGCTCCATTTTGAGCAATATTCGAATTGCTTGAAGTGGCCGTGACGTCAAAATTGCCCCGAATTTCCGGCAATTCGGCAATTTTTATCCGTGTAAGAGCACCTTTACAACATACTAAAAGATGGTGTTGGTATCCGGAAGTGAAGTATTTGCTCAACGGAATCCCGTAACAACATGCACTATTAGGCTTATGAGGATTCTCGGTGGTGATGCTAATATTTATCCATACTAATATTATAAATGCGAAAGTGTGTCTGTCTGTCTGTCTGTTTGTCTGTCTGTTACCTCTTCACGCTTAAACCGCTAAACCGATTGCGATGAAATTTGGTATGGAGATAGTTTGAATCCCGGGGAAGGACATAGGATAGTTTTCATCCTGGAAATCACCCCCCAAAGGGATGAAATGGGGGGTTGAAGTTTGTATGGAGCTGCGATATAGACGATTTCCACGCGAACGGAGTCGCGGGCAGAAGCTAGTAACAATATAAGTTGCTTATACTTATCACCGCTAATCTTGATCCCTATGACAGCTGTCATCTCAGTACAATCTAACTTATTATGGCTCTGACAGATTGGCGCGGCCTGGCCGCGGCGGACAATAGTATAAACTTGTCATTAGCTGCCAAATTTACTATTGTCCACTACTGCAGGCCGCGCCAGTCTGTTGCAGGCCTTAAGGTTTTAAATTGTGCTGTCACAGGAATCAAGATTCACCGTGATACATATAAAGATCACCATCTAGCAATTTATCACAACAATTCGTTACAATTAGAAAGAAAGGTATGTATTGCTGTTTTGTTCCAACTATAGCCGAACGAATCTGTATCTGGCCGCTCGGCAGTCCAAACAGGGAGAAAAATAAATAATATAACTATGGCAAGTTGTTGTGACGAATCGCTAGGTGTGTGATGGCCTTAAATGTTGTTGCAGACAGACAATGCAGAGGGCTGTGCTGGTTCTGTGCGCGGTTGCGCTGATGCTGTCCGTGGTGCAACAAGGACAGACTATAACCAGCACCTTCCTTCCGATTTTACGAAAGTCATGCGTATGTGGTTTCGAATTTCGAATCACTGACCGAGGCACATACGAATGCGTAGTAGCATAAGATTCAATGAAAAAGTGTCTTTAGACCTTTTCGGCGCTTTGGTGTGCCGCCCTCTGGCGGGCGATGTTCTACAGTAAAAATGTCCAATGAAGCTTGATTCATTTGTTTTATTTAACCCTTGACGAAAAAAAGCAGTGTAGGTAGGGATCCACCCGAGCTGTAAGAAGTAGCGAAGCAGTGAGCGAAGAAAAATCCACAAATATGAACAGATGCTTGAGCTAGCAATGCTATTGGTGGATACTCACCCTTGTAAGCTATACCGGGATATCAGTGATCAGACGCCTGGCGCCAAGCTAAAGTAACTAAGACATTTGCTTATCAATACACCCATTATTATATAAATTAATTGTTTTCAATGTAAACATTTGTAAACCATTTCTGATGATAAGGGTAATAAATGATGATAGTAATATGAATTAATTATTTTTAGCAATGGTTATGTTATATCGCAAACTGACCCGACTCATATGTATGAATGGCAAAAAATCTATAAAATGTGGTGGTGCGTATAATACCACAGATTTTTTTTTTTTTTTTCAATACAGTATTTGCTCGTATCGTGCCTCTTATAACGGGTTAATAACTGGCCACCTCATACTAAAAATGAACTCTATTCACCTATTAATAGAATTCAATTTTAGTATAAGGTGTATTACTAGCCAACCTTCCAATACCTGGCCACGTTATACTAAATTGAATTCTGTTTTTAGGAGAACAGAGTTAATTTTTAGAACGAGGGGGCCAGTTATTTACGGGTGGCCAGTTATTGGCGATTTACCCTATATTTGCGAAGATTGTTAAGAGTCCCCAGCAAGCTCGTAGCACGTTATTTGGTTCTCATTTAAAAACGGCATGCTTTCATAGAGTGGCAAGCAAAAGATGAGCCCGAGATTTATTCAAATCTTTTTATATGGCAACAATATAAATTAGTATGATGTCCTAATCTTGACACTTGAAATGCCAAGTAACTGCTCCATGATAAACTGGACGGTTTTTGCTTTTTACGAGACTTAAAGAGTGAATTACAGCTAATATTATTCACATTGTAGAATAACATAAAAAAGTAAAACTATTATGTCTCGACCAAATTGTTTTTTTTTTTAATATAAGGTAGAACGAGGTCAGTGTTTTATTTCATATTTGTTCCTGAGTCATGGATGTTTTCTATGTACTAGGTCATGGTACATGGTGGTCATGGTGGGTGGTGTATGGGACTAGGTCAATTTGTGTAAGATTGTCCCGCCCTAATATTTAATATTATTATTAATATTTAATATACCTTTACGCTGCGCGTACGGTAAAACTCGCCTTGTGGCCAGGTGAAGACGTAAAAATGTGTACTCACAACGGGCGGTAATTCGTAAAGCCCCAGATCGCATATTTATAAATTAAAAAAAAAAAAAAAAATTAAAAAAATATATACATATAATTTTTCAAGTAAGTACCATTATGATTCTATCGCGTTAAACACGTTGTTGCAACATGCTTTTTTTTTAATTTGTCGCCTTATTCTAGGCTCATTTTTTACTGGCCAGATTTAGTAAATTTTACTCTCTCTGGTTTTCTTTTTCGTTATGATTTCTAGCAAAAAAAACTAGTTTTCGACCTAGACACTTATGGCCGATCCTATTCATACCGTTTTAATGTACCTGTGGATTGAATGCGGGAAGAAAGTAAAAGCCAAGTCAACGACACAACTGATTTATTTTTGGGTTTACCCACAAAAAGATAATTATGAATCTACCCCCCATTTCATGTATATACCACAGTACCCAATATCAGCATGCCGAAAAGTTGAGAACTAAACTACTATAAGATAGAAAGAGGCGGTAAACATATATTTTGCGACAAATTGCTCGGTGTGTAATGGCCTTAAACGTTGTTGCAGCCAGACAATACAGAGGGGTGCGTGGTTCTGTGCGCGGTTGCGCTGATGCCGTCCGTGGTGCCAAAGGCACACACGCTCATCATCATTGATTTAAGAGCTTGGCTCTTGTCGGTGGAGTAATTTCCATTATGTTCTATTCTCTGCCTTTTCCTTCAACTCTCTATAAGATTCAACTTAAATGTTTTCCTTTAGCTGCTCCATGTAAGCTCTTCATGGTCTTCCTCTTTTTCTTCTTCCTTCTCTTTCCCTCTATTATAACTTTAATGAAGTCATCGTGACGAAGAAGATGTTCTATTTTCAACCAAGCCAAATACGAGTAAGTTTAAAATAAAATTGCACAAAACCCTTCAGCGTGTGACGCAATGCTGTCAAGATCATCTACTTCGAGTTTTGTGCGATCTAATATGTGCGTGAGCGTGTGCTAAACTTATTTGGCTTGGTTGAAAACCAGCTTCACAAGGTTGTTCGTACTGCTCTGTCTATCTTTTTTCTTGGGGTTCAACTCACGTATTAAATGTCACTACGGGCGAACGTCGGCGCGTTCGTCACGGGCCGCGCGGCGATCGAAGCGGGCGCAGGCAGTGATTCTAGTGACACCGCCGCGATAACACTCTCATAATTATATGAACCCGAAGAAGAACTCCCGAAGAGTTCCAAACATTTCGCCCGTAGTGACATTTAATACTTGAGTTGAACCGTGCAATTATTACCATTATTTAGTGTCATATATATAATGTACCCAACAAATCGCCCGAAATACAAAAAAACATTGACAAGCTCGTAGTAAAAGTGTACTATCACATACAATGGTGTGAATGTAGGCTATTGAAAAAAAAAGTAATTACGCTACTGGTATTATTCACCCAAACATTAGCTCCTACAGTCTAGTATTTCATGAAAAATGTTAGAAACATTTTGGAACGGTACAGTGAAAATGGACAGGAATATTACGGGTTTCGGAGCGTATTTCAGCCAAACGCTAGTGGGAAAATATAGAGCAAAAGCACAGAGTTCTAGTAGATATCAAATTCAACAGTATCGTATTGAGAGAAGAGAGAGAGTAAGTCTCTCAGAAGGTTATCGGGGAATATCTCATTTATTTATATACTATTAGGGATTTACAAATGTAAAATAATATCAAAGCTAAAAGAACCCAGGTTTGCTGTTACTTCAAAAAAAGAGTGTTTATCTGTTGTTTTTGCTGTGGACTTTTTTTGATGGGGAAAAATTGCTCGCCACAGGTCACGTGACCGTAAGATTCGAAAGACGTGAGATTCGAGGCAGGTCACGTGAGTTTTCACTTCTGCCGGCACTCCCGGAGTGCAACCCGGTCTTTTTTTTAGTTAAACCACTTGGAACCGATTGCTTATTGGCTTAACAATCCACCGGTTCATTTCCTGCTCCTATTACAGGCCTCACCCTGTATATAGAAGCATGTAAATTATCTACTTGTAAATACTTGAGACAATAAATTCGTTTGTGTTTTACCATGTGAATTTTACCTAGTGTATATTGCTTGCAGCGGGCCAAAATAATCCGGACCTACGAGTATAAGTGGTAGCTGGGTAGCAGCTAATGGAACTTCAAGTGGCTTTCTCTTACCTACTCTTGTCCCGTCAACACACCCTGGATATAGTAGTGTTAGAATCGCTTTTCTAGAACGGAGAATCTTAAGACCCACCGGTACAACGCTATTGTTTAGCCACGTGCCACAAACCCTTCGAAATGAAAAGGCCATGTTTAATAAATACTTTTATCTACGCACATATCATTAGTGCTCTAAAATGCGTTCAGAAACCGGAGGAAATGCCCAGCATTATTACAACCAATTTTACTATAAGAACTTTCTTGTCTGTGGTAGTAGGTAAAATCTGTACTGTAATGTTATTACAGTACAGATTTTTGTAAGGTTATGAGTTTAAATTTGGAACAGCTATCAAAACTCAAATGGGTCTCTATTCTAGTATCCATAGATATTAAAACAGTTATCGATGCGAAACGTCAATTCAGTATGTTTTTTAATATAAACCGCACGACATTTGATCAAGAGTGACATGAGAATAGGGACTTCATTCGTTTGTCTATGATTTAAAAAAACATTCGTCTTGACGTAGGATCGAATTGCCGCCATTACTGTTGTCATTTCTTTGTTGGTTTTTGCTGTTACGAAAGTAGAATTGTGAAAAGTTGTTTGTAATTCACATTTTAGTTGAAAATATGAGTAGTAGTGACTCCGAAAACGATATGCACACTCCGCCGGATATCGTAAATGCAACCACGATTGCAACAAAGATATTTTACAGGTAGGACTATAGTAGCAATGCGGGTCATTTTCCTACGGCTTCTGAACCCATCTTAGAGTACTTATGATATGTGTGTAGATAAAGTAGTGTATGCGACTGTACATAATTTAGCCTTAAAACACTCGTGTGATCCTATTATGAAACTCGCTGGCGCTCGTTTCATAAAACCACACTCGTGTTTTAAGGACTCTGATTATGTATCAGTTGCATAAACTACTATATTCGAATAGTGACTATTTTTACGAACAAAGTAGCAAGCTTCAAATTAAAAGGTATATCGGTATTAACGACTTTTTATTAGTAGTGAATTCGTCCTAGAAAAAGGATTCTAACCATACCATATGGAACTTCTATAAGGCTATACTTTATGTGCAGTATTATCGTATGTTTCTTAGCTTAACTAAATTCGATTCTTGCAATAATTTGATTAATTTGATCATTTTTATTGTTCCGTAAAGTTTTAAAGAGAAAACAAAATGATATACTCAGGTGTAAAGTCCCTTGAAGCTGTGAAAAAATCAAACTTCTAAGCAAAAAACGTTTATTTCTACACTCTTCATCATTCTCCTAGCGTTGTTCCCGGTTATGCCCCTAAAGGAGCTCGGGGTCCGCTTTGACACCTAATCCCAAGATTTGGAATAGGCGCTAGTTTTACGAAAGCGACTGCCATCTGACCTTCCAACCCAGAGGGATAACTAGACCTTATTGGGATTAGATCGGTTTCCTCACGATGTTTTCCTTCACCGAAAAGCTAACGGTAAATATTCCGTACATAAGTTCCGAAAAACTCATTGATACGAGCCGGGATTCGAACCCACGACCGCCGCTTGACAGCCGCATGCCTGAACCACTAGGCTACCGTAGCTATTTCTATTTCTACACTCTTAAGTGAATCAAAATGTATAGGGTACTTTCCGTTGACCTAGAACTACGAAATTTAGCAAGTAATATCGTCTTATACTACAAGTAACTACAGGGAAAAGTCTGAAAACTATACATATGTAACTATCATAAAAATAATTTAGTCTTTATACGGAACCCTCAGTGGGCGAAAGCGACTCGCACTCGTCCGGTTCTTATAATACATCATTGTGTAGTCAAGCAATGAAGTGGTACGAGTACTGTTTCGGAACTCTTTTGAACAATTTTCTCGTGGATAGGCTTAATAATAATGTACGCAGTTGAATGACAAGAGCGATCTTGCGGCGCCCCCTTTAAAGGCAGAGCCTGGGGGGAGGGGGTCGTTGGTGGTTTTAGACGGTAGTCCGTCATTCCCGTCCTGCCTCTCCGGACAGGAAGCGTTGCGTAAACGCATTTCCCAAACGTCAAAATAAGGTTTGATAATAATAATTTGAGTTACCGGGCGTCTCGTTGGGCGAAGTTCGTCTGGGTTTTTCCCCCATTTGTTCGCACTGCGGGAAAATACATTCCCAGTTCGCACCCGCGACGTTTTAACTGCGGACATACGCTTCCAATCGCTTTCCTCAGACCTCGCCTGCGCCGCCAGGGGACTACAGTGGAAATGCATTCCCTAAGGGTTTTTCATTTATTCGCACTGTGGACCACTGAGAAACTCTGGGATTTTCCCAGACGTTCGCAGTGCATACGGGGTCCGAACAGCTGGAAATAGACAGCCTCGGTCGTAGTAACTATTCTTTACAAACTGTGAAACGGTCTTTACTTAAAATTTAACGCGCACCCGGACTCAAACCAAGAACTAGGTCAAACTGGCAAGATCTCATTTCAAGTCACAAAGCTTTGTTAAATAAAAAGCTTTATGTGGAAGTTGACCTTGCTCAAGTTTACCTGCGGGGGTCGATTTGCGACATGAATTTAGTGTTGTAAGTTTGACACATTTTTACTAACCCCAGACGCAAATTAGTCAAGGCCCCAGAGTCAAGGCCACTTGAATCAAGTAAACGAATAATTACGCTTATACTCGATTTGACTTGGCCACACGCGGCATCAGCTGCTGCCGAATTGATTGATCCGAGACGAGTCAACTGGAGTTTTGATTCGAATCAGCGGCTGAATCAACATGAATTACCAGAGTTGAAAAAAATCGACATGTAACCATGCTAGTACAGCACCAATTCTGAAGCTTGAACCACTAGGCCATAGCTTCCGCAACACATTGGTATTTGCAAAGTTTCGAGCTAGCTTTAAATGAAATGTAATATATGATGTGGTTGTACTTAATTAATAAATAAATAATCTACTTTCAACACAAAGTTTTAACCGACTTAAATTTTAGTACTCCGCCAAGCCACGAGAACATTTCCACATTTATTTTCCAATTTACCACATGAACTGATTTCCGAGAGCAAATGCGTTGATTATTAAAGAAAAAAACCCAATCGCTGTATGTGGCCCGATAATATTTGAGGACTTCCGTCGATTCCACAAGGATCACCTTTGGCACTTCATCAGCTGCTATTTCAACGGAATCTTATCAGAATCTGTGACGTGCTTTTGTACTTTAAGTACATAATTGAGGAATTCCATAAGTCATCTGTGGTCTTCATCATCAGTTCCACTCCACCAAATTTATGATTTCCGGATGTATATAGACGAGATATAATAGAAAATACCAAAATCACTACACGCGAGCCTAATATAATTGAGGAGTTCTCTCAATTCATCATGGATCCCATCATCCAACTGAATTTTTGAAAAAAATGGGACCCACCTGGAAGCATATACTTACAAACAAAAAATTATTATATATACATTTTTTTTGACTTCATCAATGACGGAGTTCTGAGGTTACAATTGAATTGAGAACCTCCTCCTTTTTTTTGAAGCCGGTTAAAATTAAATAAAATAAAGTGATGCACACACACACAATGAAATCAAATTATGATGCAAAACTGGTGTCTCAAATATTCCCCCTGATGACGAAAGAGTGTTTGTCGTAAGTTTTAAATAGCTGTTTCGGTCATTTTGGCTCGAGGTGGTGTAATGGAGTTCTTGTTTGTTGTACTGTTAATTTTACACTGAAGGCTGTTTTACTTGTATTTTCAGTTCATTTCCACGATGACGTGGTCGTAAGGTGGTAATTAGATTTGGTGGGGGAAGCGTAACCACAATTTTGTATTCACCGCGAGCTAAGGCTTAGATCACATATTGCCCTTGTTATAGGCTCAGGCGTAAAATATACCTATACAACGTGTTTTTATGCATTTGCTTTAATTTTAAGGGCAGATTCTTTACATCTTATGTAGATGATTTCTCAAAGAAACACATACGTTTCCTTCAACCTAACCTAACCTAACCTTTTTTTTTTTTTTTTGTATTTTTTTTTTTTTTAATCGGTGTGGAAATGCAAAATAGGGGGTTATGTGGGACTCACTAATCCTAACCTAACCTAACCTAACTCGCACCGTTTTCAAAATAACTCAAATCGAAATTGAATCACTAACTTACGTTAAACCAGTGTAAAATCTTCTTAATTCATAACCAAATATATTATTTACTAGCTGCCCGTAGGATGAAATATAGCCATTCACCATTCAGAAAGTCCACTTACCACGCATCTAAAATATTTTTCGAAATATTGCCCAAAACATACAAACTTACTACAAATACAAAGGCTATCCCACAGTTTAGTCTTTATTACAAAACTAGCTTCTGCCCGCGACTTCGTCCTCGTGGAACTCGTTTATATCGCAGCTCCATACAAACTTTTACCCCCCCCCCCCCCATTTCACCACCTTATTTATTTATTTATTAGGCACACAAAACAGATAACATTCATTACATATATAGTACAAGATACATCAGGGGTTCTAGTTAGGAATGCCATCCAAAACATGTATGCACAGCATGATTATAAGTAACAACGAGCGTGAACTATCCTAAAAACTACACTAAAATTATACATAACAATATGCTTAAGCATGCGAACTAGATCATAAGTATGTATTGTTATTTTATTTATTTATTTATTTATTTATTTATAATAACAATACGTCTATCATTACAGTTTCCCAATGCGATAGCGTAGCACATTAATAACACGACAAATATAGGGTACTTACATACTACATAATTCTAAGTCTTGAAATAACATAACACATACAAAGTAACTTTAGTGAATTCATTCAGAGAGCAGTGGAATACATCAACCCTAGTTGCAACTTGATTGAGCGTGCGCAGAGCCCTTGTCCAGGGCGCCGCGCGCAGCAGGCCGGTGCGCGCGCGCGGCACGGCCAGCAGCGGCGGCCGGCGCCGGCGCCACACGTACCGCACAGGCGCGCACAGGCCCACTGTAGCCAGTACCTCAGAGTTACTAACCTTACCGCGTAAAAGTTTGAACATGTAGGACACCAGAGTCAACTCCCTCCTAACCTCTAACTGATTGTACCCTACCATGCCCAACACGAATAACGTAGGGTACATTAATGGGTAAAATGGGTACACACCATAACATTTTAAATATAAAAACCTAACAAATTTATTTTGTATCCGTTCCAACATAAATTGGTACTTAGCTTCGTGCGGGCTCCAGACACTAGAGTTGACCTCCAAGTGGCTTTTTACGAGAGCTTCATACAGTGCACGGATAGCGCTTAAGTTGGAAAAACCCTGTGCCTGACGCAAAACAAACCCTAAGTTTCTGTATGCTTTTTTACAAGTCCTAACAATGTGATCTCTGAACCTAAGGTCAGCTGTGAAATGCACGCCCAGATCGCGCACCTCCGTGACACGCTCAATCGGTGTTCCTTCTACCGCGTATCGATGGTGTATCGGATTGCGAGATCGGCTAAAGGATAGCGAGGAGCATTTGGACACGTTAAAGTGAAGCCTATTGTCTATACTCCATTGCACGACCCGATCAATATCACGCTGCAATGCAAGACAGTCCGATACCTCCTTGATTACCCGTACGAGCTTTAGGTCGTCGGCAAACAACAAACATTCCGAGTTTCTTACCACACCAGGGAGATCATTAATCATCAGTACAAACGTCAAAGGACCCAAATTACTGCCTTGACTGACACCAGATCGCGTATAGTAGGGCTTCGTCTTGTAACTACCGCAGTCCACGTACTGTCGCCTATCTCGCATATAGCTGGCAAAAAATGCAAGCGTATGAGGTGTACACCCCGCGTCGGCCAGCTTCTTCAGTAAGATGTCATTATCTACCATGTCAAAAGCTTTTTTAAAGTCGAAGTAAGTGACATCCACCTGGCCGCCTGCGTCCACTGCAGGTGTCACCTGGGACATAAGGCATAGCAGGTTTCCCGTTGTACTACGTCCTGCCCGGAAACCATGCTGGGTGTCAGATAACTGGCAATCGATCTGCTCTTGCAGTGATCGGTGTATGGCGGATTCGAACACTTTCGCGGGTGCACACAAGACTGCCACTGGCCTATAATGACAGGTTTTCGGTCCACCACTACCCTTTGGTACAGGCACTACACGCGACAATTTCAATTGGTCCGGAAATGTTGCCAATCTTAAGGACAAATTAAATAAATGACAGAGGGGTCCAGCTAGAACCGAACGGCAATCCTTCAAGATAAAGGGAGGGATGCCGTCCGGCCCCGTTTTATGTTTACATTTACATATGAGCAGAAAAGAAACAAAATAAAACCAAGTAAAACTAAATAAGAATAAAAGTAAAATAAAATAAAATAGAATAAAATAGAACAGAACACTAATTTCACCAATCTGAATTTAATTTAAGTTAAGAGGTTAGGAGGTTCGGACGTTAGAAGCACGATGACCGAGAATTCCGACTAACTGTCTCTTAAATGTCGCCTTAGGGGATGATTACGGGGATAAAAACTATCCTATGACTATCCATCCCTTCAACTATCTCAACTTAAAAAATCACGTCAATTCGTCGCTCCGTTTTGCCGTGAAAGACGGACAAACAAAAAAACACACACATACACTTTTGCATTTATAATATTAGTATGGATAGCATGGATTATAATAATTATTAGTATGAATTTGTATAGAATCAAAGGAACAATCTTAGAAAAATCGAACTACTAAGCCCATATTAAGCTCAATAAGGCTTGTGTTATGGAGACTTGACAGCGATATATTTAATAAATATAAATACTTATATACTTACATAGAAAACATCCAAGATTCAGAAATAAATATTCATGCTCATCACACAAATATTTGCCCTTACCGGGATTTGAACCCCGGACCTATAGCTAGAAGGATCACTGCCAACAGCCGGTCGCCAATAAAATACCAGAGATCTGTGGTATTCTTTAATTTTCCGCCCTAGATTAATAATTTCATTTCATTTAATTTATTTCATTGCATGTCACATTACAGGTTATAAGGTGGAACAACAAGATAGGTATACATGTGACGCCCTGCGAGGGCGCAGCAATATTACACAGCATGTATGGACTTAATTCTTAACATAATCTATAAACAACTAACATGCATTAGAATATTCAACATTAACAAACTACAAACTAGAAATACAATTCTTATCTTATCTTATCTAAAAGCAAAAAAAAATATATGTACTACTTTAGCTACAAATAGGTACATCTTCAAAATAATAGTTTAGGCTATAATAACATTTTTGTGTGAGGAAATAATTGCTTATCGAAAATATTTGGTTTTATTAAAAAATTTAACGAATTTGGTAGATGATTAATATGATTATAAATTCTAATTGTCATGTGATGAGGGCTATGCGAGATTATTTCTAATTTGGAGAACGGTAACTTTAGCTTGTTAAGATTGCGGTTATTTCTTCTATTATTTATTAACGTTGAGTACAGGTCAGGATGTTTCCTGACAAACTTGCATGTCTCAAAAATGTACATGGAGGCAAGGGTGAGTATACGGTATTTGATAAAATATGGTCTGCATGAGTCCATTGGGCTAATATTCGCAAGTATCCTTATACATTTTTTTTGTAGAATGAATATTTTATCTTTATCGGAACTATTCCCCCATAGAACGAGACCGTATGAGAGTCTAGAGTATGCATATGCATAATACGCAGTGAGGGCTGTCTCAAAGTCCGTTACGCGCTTGAGATGCTGAAGGGCGTAGATGAAGGAAGATAGCTTTTTTGAGAGGTTTAGAATCTGTGACTTCCAATTCATACTTGTGTCCAAATTTACTCCCAATAATGTACTATCAACGCTGTGATCTTCTCTAAACTACAATGTACACAACCAAATGTCAGACGGAAATGGAGGAGGGATTTTAGGTTTTTTTTTTTTTTTAGGGGACAATCTTACATAAATCGACCTAGTCCCAAACTAAGCAAAGCTTGTACTATGGGTACTAGACGACGATAAACATACTTATATAGATAAATAAATACTTAAATACATAGAGAACATCCACAAATATTCGTGCTCATCACACAAATAAATGCCCTTACCGGGATTCGAACCCAGGACCTCTTGCTTCGTAGGCAGGGTCACTACCAACTAGGCTAAAGCGGTCGTCATATTATTAAAGTCACTAGCTTCCGCTCGTGACTTCGTTTGCGTGGACCCGAAATAATAAGTATGCCATATTAATCCAGGCTATAAACTATATGCGTGTAAAATTTCATCCAAATCGGTTTAGCCGTTTATGCGTAATTGAGTAACAAACATCTAAACATCCAAACTTTGTATGTAGGATATTATAGTAGGATAAAAAGTGAGGCAATTTTTACCTGTTAGCCAATTTTCCCATCTCAAATCGAAATCTTAGCTATTAATAAAATATTTATGTAAACACAAAACTGGCATGGCAGCTCGGAAAATGCATTAGTATACAGCGAGGAAATGTCTGAGTTTTCAACGCTGCGCCACTTGGGATGATATTTCTGTTTCGGTTTAGCTAGAAATAGGATAAAGGTTTTGAATAAAACGATTTAAACGGATGGTATTACATGTATTCTGTATTTAAATACATTCCAGACGAATAAGTATAAGTATTCGTTGAAATCATCATCATATATTTTTTTAGGTGATAAAATATATTTATTTCATCATCATCATCATCATCATATCAGCCGAAAGACGTCCACTGCTGGACATAGGCCTCCCCCAAAGAGTGCCAAAGTGACCGGTCCTGCGCCACCCGCATCCAGCATCCGCATATTTATTTACCAAACAAAAATCCTGACATATCATTTACTACATACATACATATAATCACGCCTCTTTCCCAGAGGGGTAGGCAGAGATCACGGATCTCCATTTGCTACGATCCTGACAAACCCCTTTTGCTTCACTCACTTTCATATCATTTACAGCCTTGAATAATGTCCCTGCCACCTGTCACATTTTGCGACAGCAACCAACTGTTATTCAAATTTAAATCCTCTGGCATACACAGTTAGGTGGCAGTTTGATTGCATCTGTAACAACTTGGGGAACTCAAATATTTTCAAAAGGGTTTCAATTTAAACTAAACCCTCATAATCCTTTCTGTTTTAATTACCGCGCTAACTTTTAGTATAAATATAAACGTCACTAGGAACGGAATTAATTAAAGTAATCAAGATTAAGTCGTCATCGGACCTTTTTATTTCCTTTTCTATTAAGATCATTTGGGATTGATAGTACCTCAATTATATTTTGTAAGATGTCCAAGAAGACATATTTCTCCACCCATTTTTTATTTCAATATTTATGTAATACTTAGCTTCTGCCCGCGACTCCGTCCGCGTGCAAATCGTTTATATCGCAGCTCCATACAAACTTCAACCCCCCATTTCATCCCCTTAGGGGGTGATTTCCAGAATGAAAACTATGCTATGTCCTTCCCCGGGCTTCAAACTATCTCCATACCAAATTTAATCGCAATCGGTTTAAGCGTGAAGAGGTAACAGACAGACAGACAGACAGACAGACAGACAGACACACTTTCGCATTTATAATATTAGTATGGATTATCTTCAAAAACTGGGCCGCCCAGTAACTCTCGCTTTCGTTTACTCCGATGCAAATAGACAGTGTGGGCGCTATCCAAAATCCTCAAGGACATTTTAGTGTTGACAGCGTCTTAACACACGGTGTACGTTAGCCACAGTAAATCCTCTACCGGAAGTCGGACGCCATCACGGCGGCACATCCGGCGCAACTAGCTGTAAATCGATCTCGCTTGAGGGCTTCCTGTCTCAGTTAGCAAACAGGGCTTATTGAATTTATAGCTAGAGAAGTTTGTGAACGCTTTGTGCTTTGAGAGGTATGGTGCGGTTTTTTTAACACATTCAGGGCCAATGAGTCGTCATATGCGTCAAACCGCCGTAGTCGCTTTCCGCTACATACGAGAAAAACCACGGGATTGGCTACGAGCGTAGCGCGTAGCGATTCTTGGCCCTGAATGGGAAAGAAGAAGAAAGAGAAAACCATTTTTTTCATGAAGCACACATATAGTCTGGCAAAAAAACCTAGAAAATAATAGGGGTGCCACTATAGCTATTGTGGCATCACGAATAGTACGCCTTAGAAAATTTGATACTTAACTTTTTACTGAGATATTTTTTTAATTTGGATGGAATTTAGTAAACTTACAATCAAATACATATCGGTAAATTAAATAGATATACAAACTCACAAACTAATGTTTATTTATTTATTAAGTTAGACTATGTAAAAAAAACGAAAATTATAAATTTACTGTAATTGTAGCGTAAGGAATAAATGGAATTAATATAATCATTCATAATCAATCGAGAGGGGAGGCTTTTGCCCAGCACACACTATAGGCTACACTATAGGCTACTGCAGGACACACTATAGGCTAGAAAAAAAAAAACATTTATGATTTAACATTTCTTACTAATCTACGATATTAAAAACGCTTCGATAAACATTGTCCATTTCCGACAACATGATTCCGACTTTATATTCCGCAAGACATCACTTGTATACATTATAAATTACTTTCCGAGCGGAACTGCGTATTGTCTTGCTCATTATATGGAATTTTTGTTGCATTTGAATGCTAATAAATCAGCGAAATTTAATAATTACGGTAAAATAACAACACAGATGGCAATACGTCTAGTTGCCAGGGTTGAAAAAAAAATAGTTCAGTGTCTAGACTTTTTGCTAAGCTATAATAACCTCGTGGCGCCCACGCGGCTATTAAAAGGCCGTGTCAGTTGACGAAAATTCAATTAATTCCATTTAAGAGAAACTTCAAATTTCACTGTTCGTTTTTGCGTGCTTGGCGCCACGAGGATAGGATTATAAGTCTGTGAAATTTTACGTTTTTGGTACAAGCTTTGCCACTGACAGATCTAATGTTAATGAAAATAAGTGATACTTCCATCTCGATCGCTTGTCTAAAAGGCCCTGGCGCTGGTCAGGCGATTAGCGACGCGACTGCGATTTCAGGACAACTTCGGGTACTTGATGTGAAGATCGCTGTCGCGTCGCTAATCGCTCGACTCGACAGCGACTTTCTCAGTTATTCCTACTTATGGAACGCTCTAATGTACAAAGACTAGAATTTTAATACGCGTGTACTGCGAGTAATGTCCGCGGAGTCCGTTAAACCGCACAAACCGGATGTCCGGCCGGACGCTCATGCTAGATAAAATGTTAATTAGTATGCTAAAAGGGTAAACACAAAATAAGTTTTTGGCAAAAACATTTTGTGATTCATGCTTTTTGCTTTTTATAGTGGTCAACTAGGCGTTGAGATGGTTCTAATGAGCTTAACACGATGGGTTTATCTTTTGTAGTTTAAGAGATGATATAGTGTATAAATATTGTTTTGTACGATTTCCACTAGCCAAAGGTTGTCTGGAAGATAATATCGCTCACTTGCGATAATTTCAATACTGTTACAATCTTTGTAAGTATGTTAAGAATATAGAAACGTTCCGTACTTCTTCTTACTGAACTATGTAGTATTGTGTGATTGCTATGTTTCAGAATTTTATTTAGCAAGCAAATAAAGATTAATAATTAATTACCTGAGACTTGGCTGTACAAAATATCTCACAACGTTTTACGGTGGAAGAGCCTCTTTTTTACTTTTATGGGATCGTTTTTTACGAAAACAGATTCAACAATACCAAATTTGTTGATGTGGGTAAAAGTACATGATAAAGGTAAGCATTAGCATTGTATTTCGGGGAAACATAATCCGGGACGCTTCAATAATAAATTAGGTTGTGACATCTGTCCGTTAAGAGTATATTCGGTTCAACCCTTCGCATCGCAATCTGATACCAGAACGTTGACAAACAAGCAGCTCTGGAGCTCTGGTGATACTCTACTAGAATAGAAACCGGTTTTAACCATAACCGAAGAAACCGGTTATGACCGATTTTTTCGAATTTTATAACCTGGTTTGGAATTAATAAAAACCGGATACGGTTATTTTTGGTTTCGGTCGTTTATTTACTTTTGTTATGCTCACACACATTCGCTACCAAGAATCGCTACGCGCTACGCTCGTAGCCGATCCAGAATCGCTACGCGCTACGCTCGTAGCCGATCCAGAATCGCTACGCGCTACGCTCGTAGCCGTGGTTTTCCTCGTAAGTAACCGGCTGACATAGTCACAAGCATTGATATTGATGGGTGCACCCATCGAATGCAGAGACACCCGTCGAAACATTATGAATCTCATAAACAAACCGTGTGCTCACAAAATAATTTACGATAAAGGTTGTTTATAAAATGTGCATAGTAATATATAATAAACTAAAGTGTCCGTCAATAGAATTTGCTAACCATGTAAACAAACCGCCATATTGAAATTGTCTTTCACTATGGCGGTTTGCTTACATAGTTAGCATATTCCATTGACGGCGACTTTACCTGCACAGCTATCAAGCGACGGCGCGCGAGCTCTCTCGATTTTTCTCGCACTATCCGTCTCTCTCTTATTAGAACACTTAGAAGAAGAGGTATAGTGCGAGAAAAATCGAGACTATATCGCGGTCGTCCCATGATAGACGTGCTGATGACCTAAAATTGTTAAGACAAAATAGCTCTAAGAACAAATTGCGACTTGGCTTCTGGACAAATGCTTTTATAGTGTAAAATTGTTTTTGGATTGTGTTTGACATGTTGATTGATATGATGTTATTTAATTATTATTTTAATTTTCTCTCCGCTTCTCCTAATTATTGTAACTGTCATTTTTTGTTTAATTATTCTTGTTTGTATTTGATATTATTATAACTTGTTAATGCTAATTTTTATAACTATTATATGGAATTTAACGCTCCTCAAAAATGTTTCGCACGCCTGCACGCAGGCTGAATGTACTGGACTATAAAGTTGTAATTTTAAGAACTATGTAACTGCATTCCGACAAAAATAAAAATCTTTGAATCTTTGTATAACAGCTCGTTAGACTATACTTTCTTAACGAAACAAATTATTTATTAAATATTTTCTTTCGTGTTATTTTTAACGAGGAAGTTACCCCGATCATATTTTAAACTATATGACACAGGGAGAAAGAATAAAATTGAAAAAAAAAAAACCATCTTCGTCTGTAGCCCCCGGCGGGACTCTCGGGGGCTACAGACGAAGATGGTTTATTTTTACATTATATTCTTTCTCTCTGTGTCATATAGTTTAGCTCTTTAGACATTCACTGCGAGAAACCCGCCTAGCGGGCGCCTACGCCGTAGTCGCTTTCCGCTACATTCTTGGCTGTGAATCTGTTAAGTAATAAACAAATTCGCTGCCAAGAATCGCTACGCCCTACGCTCGTAGCCGATCCCGTGGTTTTCCTTGTATGTAGCGCAAAGCGACTACGGCGTAGGCACCCGCCAAGCGGGTTCCAGGCAGTGGAAGGGTTAAACTTTCACTGTGGAAAATTACATTCTGATTTTTTTTTACTGTACACAGGAGCTCTGAATTCTCCAAATAAGCTTACCGAGGATCGGAAACTGAATTACGAGCAACGCTGTAGCTTTTAAGGGGATGAAATTATCTTTAAATTGGGTTATTGATACAAGTCAAGTCATATCAAGTCATTTACGGCGTTTTAACTCGCTTTGCACGCGAGTTTGCCTGTCAGCACAGAATTGCTATAACATTAAAGGTGCGTTATGCCACTAATCGTCACATTTTCTTTAACTGTTGAAATTAAGAACTGGCAACTATTTGTTTTTTGTGGCAACACTGAACCATCAGCTGTGTCTATTCTACTTTCATGCAGTACAATATTATTATAATCGGTCTTTTTGTTTAGAAATAGTGAATTAAATATGAAGTGTCAGTGTTTTAGTGAAAAATCAAGATTTCGTCCTCCGTAAAGCTCCTTACAAATTTCTACCCAAACACGTGCGTAACACTCGGTATGCGCATGTTCGAACTAAACGGCAGTTTGGCATCCTTTTAACCCCCCCCTCCCCCCCGCCAGAATGGCAATGGCACCCATTTTGCGGCACTACTTAGATTTCTGGTATTTTCGTTCTCTGGTTCAAATCAGTATTTTTTCAGGTTGTTAGTTTTTTTTTATGTGCGTTCAAATAAATAAATAAATAATACATAATAAATAAATAAATATTAGGGGACAATCTTACACAAATCGACCTAGTCCCATAGTAAGCTCATTAAGGCTTGTGATATGGGTACTAGACGACGATATATGTAATAGATACAGCGTCACTACTCACTAGGCTAACCGGTCGTCAAAAAATAATACTGGCCAATATAATAATACTGGATATGCCAAACAAATAAGGCAAAACGAGACACTTGCAAAACTATAAGCTAGTCAGCCAGTACGCAACATTACCATAAAACGATCAGTGGCTTGGATCCCTTTCAAAAGGGACTCTTACACCCAATTTCTGTTGCTCAACCTTTTCATATATTTCTGTATCTTGTGCTTCATAATTCATGAGACCGACAAAGCGGCGTATACATCATTGCTGATAGGTACTTTGTAATTTTTAGAACATTGAATATAATGCTTTGAGGATTATATTCAAAACTTGGACGTAGAGCATTTCTAGAAATTTCTGCCTTCGCTCGTATCTCCATACAAACTTTCACCTCCCATTTCACCCCCTTTAGGGGATCGTTTCCGGGAATAAAACTATCCTTTGTCCTTCTCCGGGCTTCAACCTACCTCCATACCAACTTTCATCTCAATCGGTGGAGCGTTTTATTAAGGGGCTCCCGTCAAAAAGCAACGAAATTTAGTAGTATTCATTTCGACACTCAACCTCGGTTTATTGAAGCTAGCTTTCCAGGTGCAGATATGGGAAAGTTTGATTCCTGTTTAACATTTTTAATATAGAATAACTTGAAAAATGTTAATACAGAATTAATTATCCATTTTTAAAGAAAGGTCTGTAAAAATATATAATACAAAACCCGACACCTCATCCTCATTAAAACTTTTATACACCCGAAACTCATACCTACTCATACATACTGAACTTACCTCCAATTTTGATATGCGTTTTAATAATCTTACTAATTTATTTATTTATTTATTTATTAATTAGGTACACTTTACAGATATCATACATTATGAGATACAATGGTTCTTTATGAATAGCTTATAGACTAGCATGACATCCAAGGGAAGTGCACACAGCATGGTCAGCAAGTTAGCGCGTATGCAAGCAACAGCGACGAATCTGCATTGAATATTAATATCATATGCAGTAAGTATAAATCACAAAAACAAGTCCAAAATGTTAAAAACGTCGTAATTAACACAAAAGTTATAGCCAGAAAACCAGTTTTTTGGCCTAAAATTGTTCAAATTTGATGCCAAATATCTCGAAAACAATGAACTTTGAAGTAAGTATGGGATATTATATTGCTTAAAGCCGTTGTTGTTAATACAATAAGCTACAAAAAACATTAGAAAAGTAAGGGATTCAGATCGAAGGTCATTGGCGTATGAGAGCCCCTTAAGCGTGAAGAGGTAACAGACAGACACTCATTCGCATTTATAATATTAGTATGGATTTAGAAATATTATTGTTACTAAACGAGACTTGATAACTTATTCATATACCTGTCTAAGGTTTCCCGACTTTTCGGATGTGTCACAACATCCGACTTTTTTTTTTAAACGGGGGTTCGTTGTTACCAAATAATTACGACAATGAAGGCATGAATTGATTTTCCTATTTAGTGACCCTTTTTAGGGTTCCGTAGCCAAATGGCAAAAAAAACAGACAGACATGACGAATCCATAAGGATTCGTCATGTCTGTCTGTCTGTCTGTCTGTCTGTCTGTCCGTCCGGTTGTCACAGGCATTTTACTGGAAAACTAAGGTGTATTTGAATAAAATGTTGAGGATAGGTGTATTTTGTTAGCCGCTACATAGTTTTGTAATTAAATTACTAAAAAATTTGCACTCAATACAAAACTAAACGTCAAAAAAAACATTTTTCATTGCAAGCCCACGTGTGGCACATCAATCGATAGGCCTTTTAAAATAAATATAAGGTTTCTGACCATTTTTTTCGAGTAAGTGAATAAAGTCGGAGATAATCGCTCCGAAAATCACTAAAATTGTGTCCCCCCCACCTCTAATTTTTGAACCATGTATTTTAAAAATATGAAAAAAATCATGGACATAGGGCTTATTAAATTCTTTCAACGAAAATTGTTTTCAACAAGATCGGTTCAAAGGTTTTTGAGATATTTCTAAAAAACTGCCTTCCTTAAAGAAAAGGACGTAAGTGCCTTAACATTTCAGTAACGATACGACCTTTTTAATAGGCACGGAACCCATCACACACATCATTGTGCGTGGTCCAACACGCACTGGGCCGCTTTTTTTTTTACTAAAAGTTTTAGTGATTTGTTTAGAACTAAGAGTCCCAGGAAGCTCGACAGTTAAATAAAAAATAAAATAAATGGGATATCAGCAGTCTCCAGTGTCAAAATATAATATTTGACATGTATAAGTACATAGTCAACGAATTATGTTTGTACAAGGTCTCAAAACGTCACTACCGTTTATTTACGTAGCGATATGTTACACAAGAATAAAACCATTTTATTTTTTAAATAATCCTTAACGTTGTTTGTTTTATTTTTTACAGGTAAGCAGAGATTTTCACCTCAAGTCACATTAGCTTGTAAGTAACTAGGATGGTATTCTGCAAAGAAAATCCAATCTTCTCAAATTATGTTCACAATTTCTCCTAAAAAATGCTATTTCTAGCCTTGATCAGTCAACTAGTCCTGTATTCCCGAACTTCCTAGCCTCTATAGCAGGGTTTCTAAAAGTGTGGACCCTTTAGGGGTCCGTGACATGATTGCTAGGGGTCCAAGGCCACTTCGTTCACTGTTAACGCAGGTAAGTAGGTATAGACACAAGAAACACAAGTTTTTTTCAACATTTTCTTCAACAGGGGTCCGCGTTATTTATGAAATTCTAAAAGTAGCCCATGCCTAGCAAAACTTTTAGAAACCCTGCCCTATAGGATTATACCAAAAGATTTCTCCTGAAAATTGTCACAAACGTAGTTGTTTTACACACAACGGTTTAATCGCAGTGTTCCCGTTATTTTACAAAGCTCTTCCCTTGGGAAAATGTCCTGGCCTGTCCAATATACTTTGACCTGTGAACAAACAGTTGCTACGGGTTCACGGGTCAGAAATATAATGGTCTCAAAGCTCACCACATACAGTGAACGTATGTTATGTTATTTTTGTTTTCACCCGCGAGGGAACGGAGACACTACGGGCATTCAACGGAGACTGTATGTACGAGGTTGTGAGGCAGTCAGCGAGCAAAAATGCACCAATACCACGCGAGGCCGGTGGCAATGCTAATTCGGTAGTTGCCACATGTTAAAATTGATAACGAAGTGTTGCTAAAAATGTATCAATTACAAAATGAAACTCAATCAACTCAATTGCTCAAAGGTTAACTGGAAGATCAACCTTTTTTGTCTGTATTTTTACCTGTGTCTTGTGTACAGTCGAGTTCTCTAATATCTATAAAGACAACCTTTCAAAATATCTACACATGTGTCTTGTCAGTAACAATAAAGTATCTGTATAGATATTTTTGAAAGGTTGTCTGTGTAGACATTGGAGAACTCGACTGTACAATAAAGTATTTACATACATACATACAAAATATAATATATCTTACGATTATAGACCGATCAACATTATATATTGTCATACTTTCCATACATTCAGAGTTTAACGAACATCGCTTACGATGATTACCTACAGGCGGTTAAGTGCAACCCACCATGTTAGCAGACAATTAATTATGTTGCGTCAGTAAGTACCTACTCGGAGACACTGTCCTCCGAGTAGATTTCCTGGAATAGGGGCGTAGACACTAAATAAAATAATCAATAATGTCATATTTTCTCAAAAAAGGATAAAAAATGTAGTCAAATGGAGAAAAAAACATCGCAAAATGTTAAATAATCACGAAGTTATAAGTGTCCGAAGTTTTAAGAAGTGGTATGTTCCGTCCCTTCTTCGCAAAACGCAACTTCATATTGAAACGATGACGCTGGAAGAATGTGACGTCACAGAAGACGGCAACGTGCCGCGTCGCATCGCGGTCGGCGGGGCCGTTGACGAGCCGCCCGGCAGCATCCTGTAATGTGACGTCACACACCGTTTGCGTTTTCTCTCTCTAACAAGCAATATTAAAACGGTTGTAGCTTCATAATTCTTTGAGATATCTGAATAGGAATTTCGTCACTAGGCATATTTTTTTGGCTTCTTTATTTTGGAGTAATAATAATTGTCGAGTCTACACCCGTCTTATCAAGGTCCAAGTAATATTACCTAGCAATACGTAGGCTCAAAGCTAATTGCATTATGTCTAATTTAATTAAATACTATCCCAATTATAAAAAGATATGAACCTTGAAAGCTTAGGAAAAATACGCATTTTTTTATTGTCCAAGAGTAAATTTAGAGCTACCAATAGACGCCCTTACGCTTTTATAGAAACAAAATCGTATGACAACAATGGACCTACACGCAGTATTTTGCGACCGAAACAGCAATTTAATTAGTACAAATAGCAACATGTGATTTATAATAGAATAGAAAAACTTTATTTAACATCACATGTCAATTCAAGTAAATATAAGTAGTAGTATAATGTAATGTCTATTAGTATGAAGCGTTTCGGCTGCCGCCAGCGAGGTCCGTCTTTAACAATTTTTTTTGGGTATTTATGTTCTTTTATTGTAGTTGCTCCCATACAAACATTTGCTCCTCTCCAAAAACTGGTTAGCATCGTAAATAAATCTTAAGTCACAAGCCTTTGCCACCGTCGCGCGTCGTATAACAGCTCAGACTGATTATCCCGCGGCAAATGGTCGGTTGCTTTGTGGAAGTTTGAGAGAGTTTCGGGTCAGCCGCTAATCCGTGTATGAATATTAAAGACCGTATTAAACTATTACAGTCGTGAACACGTTGTTCTCAGTTTCAGAGGCTCTAGTATAAGTTTTACCGAAATAAAACTTTACGATCGCGTTTGCGTTTTACCCTCAATTTGTATGGGATTTGACAGCTAAACGCAAACGCGGTGGTAACGTTTTGTTTTGGTAAAACTTATACTAGAGCCTCAAGACGGGCAAATAGAAATATTACGGTACTCTAAAGGGTTTTGTTTGAAGAGGCGAAGTTTTAAAAGTCTGTAGGTAACCTATTTCACTAACCCCGGTCGCTGACGGTGTTATGAGTTAAACAATAGGGGTTACTCGTAGACACCAAATAAAATAACCAATAATCTGGATTTTTCCCTAATTTCCCAAATGGAATTCTCCAAAAGAGAAAGCAAAGCAGGGAATTAAATAGAGTCTAAAGTTTTAAGAGAGGGTATATTCTGTCCCTTTTCCGCGAAACGCACCTTCATATGAAACGATTGTCATTTACTATGCTATGTTTCTCTCTATAACAAGCAATATTAAAACGGTTGTAGCTTCGTAGTTCTGTGAAATATCTGATTGGGATTTTCGTCACTAAGTAGGCATTTTTTATTGCCTTCTTTCTTTTGGAGTCATTTTGGGTCTACAACCGTATTGTTTCTGTGTGTGTATCTATCTATGTGAATTTCTGTGGTATCGTAGCTCTGCTCCCAAGTGGAGGCACCGATTTGAATGTTATTGGTTTTAATTGACTGTCTGTCTGTCGAGGTGGCTTTTAGCTATATTTGTTTTGTCAGTTTGGTAAGCTGAGGACGGCGCGCGAACTCGCGGCGAGATACACTAGCCGTCTCTTTCTAAGTGTTCTAATTAGAAAGAGACGAATAGAATCGTGCGCCGTCTTGAGCTACCCGTGCAGGCGAGTTTTATATTATTAATGTGTGTCTTTATATTGTTTACGTGTAAGGTAGATCTTTGATAGAATCCAATTAGATAATCATGGTAAAACTCAATGGAAACGTATGCTGTCAGATTTAGTGGCCATTTTTAAACACGGAATTTCGTATATACCTACAACGTATCTACCTCTTGTATATATTACATCATTGATGCGTGCAATAGAATACACATAAGAAAGGAATAGATATGACCGTGGCTATCACTTGGAATTAATATCTCTGTTTCGATCTGCAGTCCCTTTGCAGTCCTCCACGCACGCCGTCTTTTGAGCGCCATTTTGTAATGGACGCCATTTTGAAAACTTTAAACAAATACTTCGTAATCCGCGGACGATTTTAGAAATAAATAAATACAAGATAATGAGTGAGTCTGCGAATGCTATTTAAATCTGTTTACTCCAGTTTGCTCATTGCCCATAAAATGACACGGGACTTTATTATCCATACTTACCGGTTTTACGATTCGACACCCACTCAGTTAAAAGCTAATAAAATATTTCATCTTCGCATATTGCAGTTTATTCGGTGGAGAAAAATGATATCTTTTCATTTGGACTGATGATCTGGTAAAGGGTGCGGGAGTCCGCTGGATGCGGGTGGCGCAGGACCGGTCAATATGGCACTCTTTGGAGGCCTATGTCTAGTAGTGGACGTCTTTCGGCTGAAACAGTCATAGATTAAGAGCGTTTGAGATCAGAGAATGAATGTCTGTGACAGTGTGTAATTAAACATTTTATACGAAACAACAAACAAAGCTAACCACTAACTTGCTTTTGAATTTTAAAAAGGTAGCCTAAACTGCTTCTAGTTTTTCATTATCAAAGCAGCCCATACTTCGATAGGCAACCACACTTGCCACCATCAGTTTAGGGGTCCGCGAAATTGGCAACTGTGGTTGCCACAAGCAAGTGAGAGGCTAAAAGCCATCTTCAGAGACCAGACTTTTAATGCCTACAGTATGGCATTCTTCAAAAAAGGAAGCGTATTAATTCTTAAAGGGTCAACAACGCGCATGTAACACGCATGGATTTGCAAGCGTCCATACTACGGTATACGGTAACCACTTACCAACAGGTGGGCCGTAAGCTTGTTTGCCACCGACGTGGTATAAAAAAAACCGCACTCAAATCGGTTTGTCCGTTTGGGAGCTACAATGCAAGAAACACACAGATACTATACAGGGTGATTCAGGAGAAGTGATCGGAACCAACCCTACATAATTACATACACCGGTTTGGTGGGGGCAAATCTGTACTGACGTTTAAAAGTGCGAGGACACATTAAACTAATTTTATTAGTTGATATCGATAAAAATGACGTACAACCGTTGGGTATTTTCAAGAATTTGAATGAAGAAGAAAACTACATACACAAAAATAAAATTGGCGTAATTAACTTTTTTAATATTTAATATAATTTTCATAATATATACAATCAAAATTTTCTCCACATTTTCAGACTTTAATCTTCCTTTCTAGGTCAACTGTAGTAATTGGAGCAAATTCAAACAATTTATAGTATTGATGAATTTCTGCTATATGACTCACAAAAAGGTAGTTTTAATTGATCGGAATGCAAAATAATATTGTAGTACTGGATGAATTATTCAACGATTCAATAGTTGTCAAAAGTGACTCGACACAGTCAATGTAAGATATCGGTTGTTTATAGTTGCGATAAGTATAAATGAAAGAGGTTTGCACATAGTTAAACGTATTCAAACTTAGCCATTAGTTTAGTTATGATAATGATGGTTAAAAATGTATTTTTATCGATGTCGATAAACTTAGTCGATTTTTAATTAATCACTAGCACTGGTACATTTTTGCCCCCGCGAACCCGGTGTATGACATAAATCAGTAAATTGTTATCGTCGCCGTACTAGTGTAAGTATGACCTTACCATAACAAATTAAATCGACATTAAGTTAAGAATATCAATACTTGTCTTGGCGTCTTTAATGTAGGGTGACAATGCATTTAGTTAATAAAAGACTTACGGAAAAAAATCGGTGTTTTTTTCTTGAAAAATAACTATTTTGCGTATTAAACAGTGTATTTAAGTAATGTATTCATAAATAAAGCAGAGGCAAACATTTCTATGTAGTAAGATGTATAGTAGTAGAGAAAAACAATTTGTGACAATTGATCCAGAATTGAGCTCCATATTAAAGTGCACGGGAAAAAAACTGGTCAGATTCGAAAGGACAAAGTATAATTATGTTTTTATTTTCATTTGAGGATCATAATATCAAGTCGTGTAAATTGACCAAGGGTAATTTATTTGTATATTTAATTTATATTACGAAATAAAGAAATCTAAATCTATGTTATAAGAATCGTTAATTAAAGCAACTTTTTCCAAGAAACATACCAAAGAAAGCTTTGCTTCCCATGTAATTATTCTTCATTATTTATCAAGCTTCTTTTTTCATACTAGGTCCTTTCCAATTATGTTTTCGTTAATAAAAATAATTTGGTAGGTAGGTAACGTTAATTTACGGCTAATATTTATTTGAAACAGTAGCTTATAATTGAACTTAGTGAGTCGGGTAGGGTTAGTTCCGATCATGTCTCCCGAATCTCCGTGTAAGTACGTTTAACTTCACATCTCCCCGTTTCGTCTTTTCGTTGGCGTTTAAAAATAGATCTATACGACAGATATCGCCATACTAAGCCTCCATTTTTATGAAAGGGAACTCGAAACGGCAATGCGCATCGGAACCGGTATTAACCGGAAAAGACCGGTTAAATCCGGTTAGGCTACAGGAATTCAGTTACACGAGGGAGGCATGGCGTCTGGTAATCTGATAGTGGAAAAAAAGGTGTACAGACTGCCGCGGAAATGTATTTACTTTCGTAATGGATTCACTGCTTCTTTTTCACGACTCTGGGAACAAGCACACAGCCTACTTGTGGCGTTCCACGAAGCTACAAGTTACAATTTTACAAGTCAAACTTCACAAAATGAGATTTTAATCCCGGGAAAGGACATAGGATAATTTTATGCTGGAAATCATCCATTAAGGGGGTGAAATGGGGGCCAAAACTTTGTATGAAACTACGATATAAACGAGTTTCACACGGACGAAGTCGCGGGCAGAAGCTAGTGGAAATATACACATTTGAGACACTACTCTTATAGGATTTTTGATTCAGCGCAAGGATTACCTAAAATCTGTAAATCCTGAATATCTACAACGTTTTATGAAATCGCCCAAAAATCTCGCACAGTATGGTGCTAAAGGTACTGTTAACAGCTTATGTATTAAATATCAGGAAAAGGGTTCCCAATGTACAGGTGACTAATCGCATATCCGCCTTATCTGGGCCCAATAACAGCTAAAGCCACGCTTCAAGTGGGGCGGGGATATCGCCGAAATACTAATATGAGCGTTTCCTTATACTATTGCTATAGCCTAAGTACGAACAGAGGCATGACCTTCAGCCATCTGTTTAATCGAGGAAAAGTATTTTATATCGAATTTAGTACACCAAAAAAATTGTCGCCAGTGGGTTGGCTAAAAAATCCCTGGGGAAAAAATATAATTTTCTTTTTACATTGGACTCAACGTCTAACGATCAAATTTTCCGATAGCACAGAATACATGATAATGCTTACACATCTATATTGCAGCGTTTAAAAAAAAACTGTACATTAACTTTGGATTTGAATTTGAATGAATAAGACACTTGAAATAAAGTCTGTTGAGAGTGATATTGTATTCAACAAAAAATTGAAAGCATTCCTTGAACAGCAAGCATGCTACAGTGTTGATGAGTTTCTCCAAGGACCTACCTGACAAGTTGTTTTACGCTGTAAATACAAATTAATTATTTTCTTATGTTACGATTCCTTAATTTTTCTAATGAATAATTGTAATTGTTATTTAAATTTTAATTGTTATTTTATCCATAATTTGCTGACGAGTTTTATTTTAACTTAACATAGGTTGTATGTATCAAATGTATATTTGAAATTGTGTACCTATTGACCTGTAATAACATTTTTACCAAAAAATAAATCTGAATCTGAATCTGAATCTTGAAGTCCGTTTTTGGCACGCCTTATTCGAATAAGGATATCAACGATCCGTTGATATCAACGATCCGAGTACAAGAAAAAAATGTCCCAAATACTTACTTATTTATTTTCTACTATACACGATGATTCTTAATTCGTGATCAGGAGTATTTTTTTTTAATTCTGTAGTCGATACCAAACACGATTAACTCGAAGTTGCTTAAAACAAACGTTCTTTTTTTTCTGAATAAAACTGAATAAGGAATTACTTTATAATTCAAAATCGTTGTCACCCTAGCGATAGTTTGCGAAAATTTGACGTATGTGTGTTTGACGTATCTACTTCTTCAAGAAATGTAGGGTGACGAAACATTCAGTGAACATTAGTGTTAGCATTATCATTCAATTTAATTAACTAAACAGTGATTTCATTGCATGCTGAGACCTCATCCATTGAAATCCGTTAAGGCTGTTTATCAATATTTTTCGACTCCTGATTAGAAATGCAACGGATAGTGGTTTGGCCGGATACCGGATACCAAATATCCGGCGGTGCAGCTGGCCGGATATCCGCTATCCGGCCGCCGGATATTCGGCCGAAAGTTACATGCCTAAAATTAAGCAAATTCGACCGCACCCGTGCGCGGCGCTCTGTGTAGGTTGCAACTTGTCACTCGCTATGGCAGGCTTTGATAGAAACATGCGCAATTTTTTAAACTAACTGACAATTTATTACTTTGTTGTTCGTTATTTATTCAACTTTATTTTAGCTACTGTAGTTCTCTTTTTACCATTGTAATATTCTAGGCCTTGGCTATAAATTACATTTAATACCGAAAAAAAGTTATATTTTCGGTATAAAATACTATCCGGTATCCGGCCGGATACTATGCCACTATTCGGTATTCGGCCGGATACTAAAATTGTGGCCGGATAGGCCGGATACCGGATAGTGACCGGATATCCGTTGCATCTCTACTCCTGATCACGGATTAAGAAACATCGTGTATATGTGGTCACATTGGCACTCTTTGGGAGAGGCCTAGGTCCAGCAATGGACGTCTTTCGGCTAATACGATAATGATGATGACGCACTGATAGACAATATGACAGTTTTTGAAGATTTTTCTTGTCTAACGATAATGACCGTTGAGAAGTCAACGGTTCAGTCATACTGTTACATTTTTTTTTGTAATCCCAAGAATCAAGAAAAATAATCTGAAAAACTTCATTCATTCTTAGTGTATACAGTACATGTACATACAGGGTGTTTGGTAACAGGATGCAAAGCCGAAAGTAGGTGATAGTTTAGGCCATACTGAACAATTTTTACTATGGGGCCAACCCCGAAATCTCAAAAAAAATAATTGTCCTCTTCATACAAAATATCGAGATTCGAACGGTCGAAATGTATGAAACGGCCACGGATTTTAGTTTTGAGATTTTAACTATCGGCTTTGCATCCTGTTACCAAACATCTTGTATAGGAAGCTATAAGATTTTAGCTTTGTAAGTGTATATAAAATGGGTAATGATCAGGACCATTTCAAAAATTCTTTCACCTGTGTACATTGGACTTTCTGGATGGTTATATGCAGAGCCCGTAATTTTCATGCCGATGACATCAATTTGACGTCACGCTGCATATAGGATGATCCCAAATAGTTTTATTGTAATTATTAATCATTAGTCGTCAATCATTTTAATCATGTACAAATTACTTCAGAAGTAATCTATTCATCGCGGAACAATTAATAGGTACTTACCTACTTGATACGTGAAACGTAAATTAAACTATTTGTTTTGTTTTTATACATACATTTTATTAAACGGTATTGTTACCACGTTTCAATAATTACGTAGAAAACAGAATTCCTTCAAGTAGTACCTATTAATTATTCCACGTGTGAATAGATTACTTTTCAAGTAATTTGTACATGGTTAAAATGATTGACGACTAATGATTAATAATTACAATAAAACTATTTGGGATCATCCTATATGCAGCGTGACGTCAAATTGATGTCATCGGCATGAAAATTACGGGCTCTGGTTATATGCTACCTATATGTTATTCCGCTGGTTTGTCTGCGCTCTTCGCAATACGCGGGCGAAGCCGCGTGGACAGCTAGTTAAGTATACATTTTCCTATCCAGAACATAATGTGCTTAAACTACTTTTTTCTCCAATTTAACACCAACAACACCCATCAACGTGTCAACTACCTAATTTAAATTTAAAATGAGCACCGACCGTAAAGTGATTTTGTTAAACAAATGGCGTCATCCCGGATATCCATCACAGCATCATATCGTAAAATGGCGGAAAGGCCTCGAAAACCTTGATAATTTAGCCTTTTCGTAAAAGTGCAAGATTCATCGTCAGCCGATGTATTTTTGACAGGTATTCTGTCAATTGTAATTGGGTTTCGTGCCCGTATAAATTGTTGAGACTGATTGTGCCCTATTTCGTGGAGTTTTGATGGAGTTGGAACCTCAAACCGAATTATTCTTTGAGAGAGTTATAAATTAGGCAGCCTAGTGTAAAAATGTAACATGGTCACTTAACGGATAGTTAACAAAATACTATTAATACAATGACAATATAAATTAGGTTCCGATTTATCACTAAAACTATACACTCGTAGATTTAAATAAATATTAAAATAGTAAAAAGATATGAGTCTTCAAGGATTCCAAAATATAATGTTATTTTATCGTCCTCGAGAAAATGGGATTCGTACGTTTCAGGGTCATTCAGAGATTTCGATTAGCATCTCTTCTGCTAACATTGCCAAACTACATACATAAAACAATGTAAGCAATCAGTTAGTGTTTGTTAAGTCAAATCAATTTGGACGCAATACATTGCTACTCGGTCGTACCTAAAAAAATATGAACTCTTTATTAATTTAGCATGATTTCTAGGGTCGGAAACTATGGCTGGTTAAAATTTACGCCTTATGAAATTTACACACTGTATAAAGCCTAATTTTTACTACCTTAGCCTACGCAGTATTTACCGACCAAAACAGCAATTTATTCTCTTATTTTTCCACGCAACTAAATAATACTAATGATACCTTAGGATAAGATGGAATATCTGTATTTCTGACGTTAATTTAAAATGCAAATAAATGCATGCTGATTTATATCACTCAACAAAATAGATATAAATATCCCAAAACGTAATGTCTTCAATTTAAAAGTCACCTCTGCTACTTTAAGTCTCAAAACAGCAGCCTCAACAACAAAAGATCGCATATGCATCCAAAATTCTACGTGACTCCTCCATTTCGGCCTTACACAAGCTCCACACTAGCTCAAAAGTAAAAGGGCTTTTACACCGACAAATGTAGCGTACTTAAGCCGTTTTAGTATCAGTGTAAGGCCAGCACTCATCTCGTTCAAGGTTCAGCGTTAACCCTCGGAAACTGGGGCATCTACACTTATTTGGAACGCTGGCTCACATGTAAAGGTATATGGATAATGGAACAGTACCTTGAGGTACGTGGGGTAATTTCAGCCGTATATCAGTGAAAACTACCTCAAGCATATATTTGAAGAATGGATTTTATAAACAATAGAGAAAGAGATGCGCCACTCGTCGCCGTCTTAAGGTGTTAAGTTTTGTATATTGATAGGTTAGTTGGTGAGGTATTAGTAAATATGGGCCTAGTTGCCTGATACAAATAAACCAAATAAGGAAAACGTCCCAATGTTTGCGAATAATATATCTTTTATCACGCAGTTCCGTCTGACGCGGGCGGCTGAAATCCATACCAATACTATAAATGCGAAAGTGTGTCTGTATGTCTGTCTGTTACCTCTTCCCGCTTAAACCGCTGAACCGATGTAAATGAAATTTGGTACAGAGATAGTTCGAATCTCGTGGAAGAACATAGGATAGTTTTCATCCAGGATATCATCTCCTAAGGGAGTGAAATGGGATGTGAAAGTTTGTATGGAGCTAAGATTTAAACGAGTTCCACGCGGACGGTGTCGCGGGCAGAAGCTAGTCTAATATATTTTATCATGTGGTTCCATCTGGGTTCTCTTTAATACGCAAGAGGAGCTGGGCAAGCAGCTAGTGAATGATAGAACAAGTTAAACTCATAATTCTGAATCCCAACTCACCCTGTATACGGGATGAATAGGATCTGAGCCGCTCCAGGGCAGATTGTCTTAACCCAGAAATTGCCAATTTGTCACGCTTGATGTTGGGAGTGGTAATCATAATTAGAATATCAATTTACGGTTGATCTTGAGTTTGGTATCGTTTTAATTCATTTTATTTTGAAAAGGAAATATCGTTAAGCGCTTACAACTAAGTACAGTCGAGGAAATTGAATGTTTAGCACTTTTGGACCTTAACGTCATTCTAATAGAGTTGACATGTGCCAAACATTCAATTTCCTCGACCGTACATAGCAATAAAAGCTTACCTACTTCATCATATCAGCTGAAAGACATCCACTGCTGGACATAGGCCTCCCCCAGAGTGCCACAATGACCGGTCCCGCACCACCCTACTACTTGATTCGAGGTAAATATTCTTGAACCCAGAAATCAATTACGATGATGTTAAAGTGACTCGGATAAAGCGAAATAATACCGAGTCAAGATTTTTGAAGTGAATACTTCTTTAGCGGCGCTGAGCACTTTTTGGGATGGGGAAAAATTGTTAAATACGCGACAGAGTTTTGTGACGTCAGATGTGAAGGAGGTCACTTTTTGCTGCTAGCCGATTCGACTTCATTCAAAACTGAACGCTATTCGTAAGAGTATAAAGCAGTTAAACACTTTTTGCGATAGCATATTCTGCAAATAAATTTGTAATAATACCAACGCGTCCTTCACCGTTTTGCTATTGAGAAAATTCGAATAGTTCAAATTTGGGCGTTATTCCTAAAGAGATAAAGCTTAGAAAAATATTTACCAACGGCAAAAACAAATTGATATTTTGGTCGCCACCGCCGTCTGCCGTTCTTGCAAATTCGAATAGTTCGAATTTAGACGTTATTCCTAAAGAGATAAAGCTTTGAATAATATTTGGCAATGGCAAAAACCAATTGGTACTGTTTGCCGCCGGCCGTCGGCGCGAGCCAGCGGCCCCTCGCACCCAACGCGCCCGCGGGCGTCCGCCTAAATAATTGATAATTGTTTATAAATTTGCGTCAAATTCATTTTTAGGGTGACACCGTAAGATGTCACGTGACCTGATCGAAAAACGATGTTATTGAGTTTTCACTTCTACCGGCACTCCCGGAGTGCAACCCGGTCTTTTTTTCATGGTTCGAGACAATGATGTGTACTCGTAATATAAAAAAGAGGTAGATAGGTATAAGCATAAGCACTCCAAAACTGGCACACTAAAACTCAGCCAATTGTATGACCTTTGCCTGAATGTCGCGTCGTCAATGGACGTCTCAGCTGTCCGATTTGGTGGCCATTTTTAAACACGGAATTTCATATAGACAACGTATCTGCCTCTTTTTTATATTACTACATCATTGGTTCGAGAGATTGTTTCGTTCAAGAAAATGTCGGTCCTACTAAAAGTGTTATTTTTTCTGTGTAGTCATTTTATAAAAAAATAATAAATGAAAATGAGGGAGTGTTGATTGTTTCCATTAGGTGGTCTGTAACTCTAACTACAGCGGGTCAATCACGTTACGCATTGTACGCGCGTCAGGTAGATCTAAATGTCACTTTTTATACGGAAAAATGACAGATTGTCCTAACGCGCGTTCGGAACGTTACGTGATTACCCCTCAGGTGTACACCGACTCTATTCTAATCAAAATAAAGTTCAAAATATCTTAGCACTATTATACACAAGTAGTGTAGAATTTTAGCATGCTAAAATCATAGCCTCTCTTCGGCTCTGCTGGTCGGGAAAAAATAATTCCGATTTCTTCCACATCCCATTAGCCAAGCGACAACGACCCGACTATAAGACATTCAATATGGCGTCACTGTCCCAATCATAATAAGTCCCCTGTCAGATCCGTTCCGGATATCCTGTCAATTTGACCTTCGTTGTCAGGGGACATGACGGAGTGCTGCTAATAAAGGCTCGGTTTGCGACATGGCGGTAGGAGAGACTACTTATAACAGAAGATCAGAATAGGTAGGTATATTATTTGTGAACTAGGTATGCTAGGTGTTCGTTATCTATGCTAATCTATACAAATGTAACAAGTTTGCAAATTCATCCTCGGTACAATGCCTAATCGCTTTTTAGATTAAAATGTTCTTTTTTATTATTATTTTTAGTTAATGTTGGTATAATATATATAATCTTGTACTACAAAATCGTCATCATATATACCCGAAAGAAGTCCACTACTGGACATAGGCCTCACCCAAAGAGTGCCACAATGACCGGTCCTGCGCCACCCGCATCCAGCGGACTCCCACGACCTTTACCAAGTCATCAAACAAAATGTAAATCATTATTACTTAAGTTGACATGTAAAATACAATATTTTATCAAGAAATAAATGAAATGAAATGATAAATCAGTCCACCTTGTAGGGGGTCTACCCACGCTGCGCCTTCCGGAACGTGGTCGCCACCCGAGAACCTTTCCGCCCCAACAGCCATCGGTACTATGTACAAATGTACTAGAAAAATAATAATAATAATAGACATGTAACTAGTGGATCTGTGACCTGTCAAACCTGTCTATTTTTTATTTTGACAAACTGAATCGACAAAAATCTGGTAATTATTGAGCCTGCTCACAAAATTTCAGACTAATCGGTTGAGTAATGCGACCAGTAGAGGAGATCCGCTGGACAGCCGGACATACGAAATATTTTTTGCCCAAGCTGGATCGAAGGACTTCATTCCCTTCGCTCGCTCGTTAAATATAGGATTTTTACAAGGTTTTATTTAAATAGTTCTGTTGGTTTGTAATGCCCGATCCAGACTCTCGAGGCGCTCAGCACGAGTCACTCTCGACTTATTCAATTGCTCGCTACGTCTACTATAAGCTGGACATTATTCGGAATCAGACGGTTCATTTTTCGTTCATTTTTATGTTTCATTCCGCACCTTTCACCCGAAGTGACACGTCTGATCATGAAGTGAACCAAAAGTGCGGAATGAATTCACTAGTGAACCGATCCAACAATGTTTGATATTTTCATTCGGCATCTTTCACTCGCACTCCGAATGACCGAAAAATGAACGGTCTAAACACAGAAAGAACGTTCACTAGTGAATTCATTCGGCACTTTTGGTTTACTTCATGATCACACGTGTCACTTCGGGTGCGGAATGGTGCGGAATGAAACATAAAAATGAACGAAAAATGAACCGTCTGATTCCGCCTTAAGGCACACTTTTATCTGACCCTCATAACACAACTAGTTACTCATCCACTCATTATAAAAAATAACACGTGCGTCGTTAGGTTAGGTCTTTACTCTGCAGCAGCAAACAAAGTGAGCAAGCGCGAGTGTGGTTGATGCCCTCGCGTCCTTTGACTCGCGTCCGAAAAACCGACAACAAGCGAGCGACAGCGAGGAGAGCCGAGGACAGACGAGGGGACACGAGCCCACCGTCCACACTCTCGCACTCGCGTTCCCTCCAGCCTCTGTAGTCTGGATCGGGCATAACAGTAACTTACACGAGTTGTCACCAAAATTAGTTGGTATTGGATTGAGCTCTAGTTTTTGTTGCCGATTTTGACCCAGCCGGTCTGTCTCCTAAAACCTTCAACTTGTCGAATTAGGAACTAACTGTAGGACAAATCAGGTGCCACCGCCTGTTTCGGGTGGCACTGATAATTTATGGCCCGCCCTTCGGTTGAGTTATGTTGGGATTATGGTCGCTTCGCAGGCAAATCGTTGAAACACGAGCCAATGCAACTTCCAAACAAGGAGTCATACGTCTATTACTAGCTTCCCGCGCGGCTTTGGTCGCGTATTGCACAGCACCCAGGCAAATCTGCGGGTTAATATATAGCCTATAACCACAGATATACACTAGATAGGTACCTAATGACGAGAATCCCATTCAAATACTTACGAAGTTACAATGTTGCTTGTTAAAAGAGAAAACGCTAGCAGATCGTGACGTCATAGAAAATGACAATCGTTTCATAATGAAGGTTCGTTTTGCGGAAAAGGGACAGAAAATACCCCCTCTTAAAACTTTGGATACTTTGTGATTATTTAATCTCTTGCGTTGCTTTTTTCTCCTTTTGACTACATTTAGTGTCTACACCCCTATTTGTACCAATAAAAATCCTAGTGCTAGTAACTAAAAAAGAAGACCCCACACCCCGGGAGTACCGGTAGAAGTAAAAACTAGAATAATTTTAATTTTGCAAATCCGTTTGGGAGCTACGATATCACAGACAGATACACAGACACGTTAAACTTATAACACCCCTCTCTTTGCGTCGGGGGTTAAAAATAGATACGCGCGGTTCGTCGCGTTCAAGTCGGCAGCGGCGGCGGATCACAGCACGACGCACGTGTGCTCGCGCGCGCGGTGCCGGCCCTCGACTGACTGGCGGCCCGGGGCCGAGCGAGCGATAGGTTTCTAACGTGGGGTTTAGTGGATATAACTATATTAGGATAGCCTTAAATTTTAGGCAATGAGACATTCTACTTTATAATATAATAAATTTATGCGAAAGTTTGGATGTTTAGGATGTTTGAATGTTTAGATGTTTGTTACTCAATCACGCTTAAACGGCTCAACCGATTTGGATGAAATTTTGAACGAAGATAGTGTAGTTACGAGCGTGGGGGTAAGAATTAGAGTTAATACACCTTCTAACTCGACAGTAGATTTATTCTGCAATTTACTCAGAGCAAATTCCACTGGCAGACTCAATTAACACACAATTTCACGCGCCTACCAGTACTGACACAGCTACACTTCACTGATACTTTGCACTAGATCCACTTCACTTTTCACTACTTGTTTCCACTATTCTTCTTCTACTGCTTACTTTAGTACTTCACTCAAGACTGACTGTACCGTGAACATGGTCCCTTTATATACCCCTTTCCGAAGATTCTAGACCGTTATTTCGATCTTCATTTCATTCATCATTTGTTTTGACGTTTATCTGGGAAAGCCCATGCTGGGTTTTCCAGATAAGCGTGCTACGTCCACGTTTCTCGAATATTTCAAGCCTATAAATATGTATATACATTTTCGTAAGCATCGAATGTTCTATTCACTTACTTTTTGTAGAACATTCCATGCTACTCGGCGTTTTGAAAATGTACTCACTATGATTTACAACATACAAAAAGTGCAAGTCAAGCAAAAAGTCTAACTGTGATTTGTGTTCGAACACGGCGAATTTTAATAGTACGTTACTACAGAGGCCGGGAAGTAAGGGGTCGCCGGCCGAGTAGATATAGACGGCCAAAAGTAGCGAGGTCGGATAGTTATGAGGCTGGCAACCCCTTTTCACGCTGAGGTCGTGCCCACGCTGCACCCCAGTGAATACTTCTTACAGGGCTATGGAAGAAGTCTGGCAAGCTTCTGTTCCTGGGGCTGCACAACACGGGATCTAGTGCTTTTCTCAAACATTTACCTAATGAAATAAATTAAAAAACTCCAAGAAATCAAACTTTAATTTTGACGCTGACCGCCGTGATGCTGTGCCACAAATTGTGGAATAGAAATTAAAAAAGACTATCTTGCAGCCTCCAATTTTGTATGAAATGCCATTACGGGTCTCTCGTCTCGCTGCGCCCGAAACGTGACACTTCGAAGCACATTATGAAGAACACGACGTCAATATTTCATTGCATGTTTGAGAAAAGTACCTTGACGGCGTGTCACTACGGCAACAAAACTGTTATTGACCCCTCCGTCGTAACACTATATAGCTGATGTGCGAAGCAAACAGTGCACCACATCGTGTTCGAGTGCCCTCTAACCAAGTACAGTCGCCATCAGATATATCGTAGCGGCCAAAGTGATCACAAATATCTGAACACGTCTCTATTGCCGAGGCATTAGAGACGTGTTCAGATATTTGTGAGCACCTTGGCCGCTACGATATATCTGATGGCGACTGTACGACGGACTGCCCTCGGACTTCAAAGACCTCATGAGCGACGCTGTAGACTTTTAAAAAAATGGTAAATTTAAGTTGTAGTAATAAATAAGTACTTGCCTACTTGTAATAGGGATGCGGACTAAGATTGTTTTATGACGTCATTCGAACCAGTTTTTGGAGATGAACAAATGTTTGTATGGGAGCAGCTACAATTTAAGAACATAAATACGCATAAATTTGAGACGAAGATTGACGTCGCTGGCGGCATCGCAAAACGCTTCATACTGATAGACACCCACGTATGACGTCACTTGTACAAAGTAGTTGTATCGTTGTATGGAAAATCCGGTAAATTGTTGTTTCGGTCGCGAAATACTGCGTTTAAGTACATAGTTGTCATATACAATTTAATCTTGGACAATAAAAAAAATGCATAATATATATTTGCAAAATTTTCAAGGTTCATATCTTTTTATGATTTTAATTATAATTTATAGTTTATAGGTTTATTACGATAATTTGATGGTTTACTATCCATTTAGCATCACTACGTTATCAATTTGAACATGAGGCCGCATGCCTATTATCACAGTGTATAATTTGCCATACGATAAATAAATAAATAAATAACCTGGATTGAAGTATAGCATAGTTTTTATCCCGGTCCACGCAGACGAAGTCGCGGGCGGAAGATAGTGTTAAAAATAAATAGGCAAGCTGGTGAGAATCGCCTTGTACGGGCGCTCCACCACTGAGACATTAGCATTACTTTGGCATTTATAAATTTTATAATACCTATAAAGTATGGATAACTGCAGTAGAAAAGGATCATAGTACAGTCAGCAACAAAAGTAGGTGCGCAATCGAAGACGTCAAAACTCTTATTCCCTTTTAATAAAGACTTTTGACGTCTTCGTTTGCACAGTAACATTTGATGCTGACTGTACAACCTTGAGAGAATTTCTGTAAAAATGAAGCCTAAATTTGTACTTGCTGAGTGTTCCATTCGTGGGCGAATCCGATTAGGTACCCGAATATCGACTCTGAAATTCCTTTTTGCGAGAACGTCGTATTATATAGGAGGATGAAATCAATTGGATTTGTTCATCCTAAATGGGCTTATTGACGAACTTCCTACTAGCTGACGTTTACGTTTTTACTGAGCGAAAATTGTTGGTGATTGTTACGCCGTAATCACATTTATATTTATTTATATGTAAATATTATTTTATTGAAGCTGCATCTAGTGCCAATTAGGTAGTGTACATGTACTATCTCACTTAGTATTTATGTTTGTTTCTCTTTCGGCGGTCCCATTAATTAAAGATGGCCGACCATACTCGTACATGACGTTTTTTGACATTCGCAGGCTAACGGCGTGATATTTAAAGAAACTTATGTAACACACTTTCATAAATTGGCTTTCCATTTGCGCGAAATTCCCCCTTTCCTAGAATAATTTTGTATAAACTAGAATAATATAAGAAATTAGTTTGTCTCGTGATACTTCGGGAAAACAATTATTCTTAAATTATTCTAGTGGTGGACTGATGGCCAGGTAAAGGTCGGACACTGTGGCAGTCTTTGGGGGAGCCCTATGTCACTATGGGGACGGCTTTCGGCTGATGTTTTTGAAGTGAAAACTTCTTTAGCGGCGCTGAGCACTTTTTGGGATGGGAAAAACTTGTTATACGCGACAGAGTTTTGTGACGTCAGATGTGAAGGAGGTCACTTTTTGCTGCTAGCCGATTCAACTTCATTCAAAACTGAACGCTATTCGTAAGAGTATAAAGCCGTTAAACACTTTTTGCAATAGCATATTCTGCAAATACATTTGTAATAATACCAACGCGTCCTTCACCGTTTTGCTATTGAGAAAATTCGAATAGTTCGAATTTGGGCGTTATTCCTAATGAGATAAAGCTTAGAAAAATATTTACCAACGGCAAAAACAAATTGATATTTTGGTCGCCACCGCCGTCTGCTGTTCTTGCAAATTCGAATAGTACGAATTCAGACGTTATTCCTAAAGAGATAAAGCTTTGAAAAATATTTGGCAATGGCAAAAACAAATTGGTATTGTGTTTGCCGCCGCCCGTCGGCGCGCCGACTGGCCCGTCCGCCTAAATAATTGATAATTGTTTATAAATTTGCGTCAAATTCATTTTTAGGGTGACACCGTAAGATGTCACGTGACCTGATCGAAAAACTGTTACAATGTTATTGAGTTTTCACTTCTGCCGGCACTCCCGGAGTGCAACCCGGTCTTTTTTTAATTTTATACAACGACGGTGGCAAACAAGCGTACGGCCCGCCTGATAGTAAGCGGACACCGCAGCCTATAGAAGCATGCAACTGCAAAGTAGTAACATGGGCGTTGCCGACCCTTGATATGTTTGAGGATTCGCCGTGTTGACAGCTGAAGAAACAAATTCCCTCGCTCTCAACACAACGCATCCTCGGGAGCTCTGATGTGTTGATGATGTATCGCGTCATGACAGGACACGTCAGATAAGTACCTATGAATTCGGTATCCTGATCCTGACTTGGCGGGGTGCGATTTGAATACGGTAATTGGTCGTACCATTCGATATACTGTCAGTATTACATTTACGCAGTAGTATTATATTGAAAGCGGCGCGGCACTCATGCAGTACCGCTTTCGTACCACCCACTTCGCATCCGGCGCCAATCAGAAAGCAATAAAAATCTATGCACGCAGTAAAGAATCTGTACTGACTTGACTGAAGCCGGATGCACATTTGTCTGTCATGTGTTGTGACTTGTGACGCACCAGAACGGTATCCGTTTCATACATTCAATATGGTTGCGTTCACTTTTCTCTGATGCCGTCCTCGTCAGAGAAATGTGAACGCAACCATAATAAATGTATGAAACCCTTAGAGTATATAGCTACAGAGGCGACGTAAGTGTCGCCACAATGAGGGACGGCAACAAAGTAGATGATTCCCGTGGGGTGGCCATGTAACTAAAAATTACCCCATCGCTTCCATATGTTTATTTTAAATAATGCGCTTTTATTGTAAGTAGTTTTTACTGAAGCTTTACACACATTCACTGCCTAGCAGGCGCTCTGTTCGCAACCACTAGTAATATTCAGCTTAATAACATGAAATATGATTCTAGTAACAGAACATGACATGTAGGTCAGCATATAGGTGGCTTGTAGGTATTAATAGTCCTTGTGCAAGCGGCTTACCTGGTAGTTTCTTATCAGCACAGTTATGACAGGAAGCCCGCGAGCTGTGTTGCGGCGAGGTAGACTATCCGTCTCTTTCTAATCGTTCTAACTAGAAAGAGACGGACAGCCTACCTCGCCGCGACACAGCTCGAGGGGCGTCCTGTGATAGCCGTGCTGATCTACTTAATTATTATAAAGCCTGAATCACACTGGCGCGGCCTGCGGTGGCGGTTCATAGTAAACTTGACAGTTAGTGTCAAATTTACTATTGACCGCCACCGCAGGCCGCGCCTGTCTGTGAGAGGCTTAAAGTCTCTCACAGACTGGCGCGGCCTGGCCGCGGCGATCAATGATAAACTTGTCATTAGCTGTAAAATTTACTATTGACCGTGATGCAGGCTTAAGGCGGGAAAAATAATGACACTAAATACCGAAATGAGACACAACCATATTAAAAAACATTTACTATTCAAATATTCAAATTATTACAGATTAATGATAAAGAGCTCTGCTCGGGTAAACATATGCTGAGAACGATTTTTCCCAGATATGAGACCTAGCTAGATCCATTTTTTTATGAGGCACAGCGTGGGAGGCCCCCTACAAGGTTGACTGATGACCTGGCAAACGTCGCGGGAGTCCGCTGGATGCGGATGGCGCAGGACCGGTCATTTCGGCTGATATGATGATGAGATAGATTTTTTGCCCCCATAAACCCCTATACTGCAAATGCCATCAAAATCGTAAAAACTGTTTTCGAGAATGCGATCACAAATATATATATGTAGCCTTAACCCAAATACTACGCGCACGCGCATTCTCATTAAGTGGAAACCTAGAAAAAAAAACATATTATTTTACATAAAATTTTTCAAGCATAGGGCTTATAGAAAATTATGATTCATTCTAAACCGTCGATCGTCTTTACTTATTACTAGCTGTCCACGCGTCTCCTCTCCACCCGCGTAGTAGAAAGAACACAAGCGGAGGCGCAGATGCAGGATTAAATAAAGCCAGATGAAAGAATTTTTTAAATCGGATGAACAGTCCGAGATTACAAGCTACATAAAAGCTTATCTTTATTATGAGTACAGAGTAAATATACGTATATAAGAATAGATCCCATCCATTATATACGAATGTTATGTAATAACAAGTACGAGAATTTTGTTATAAATAAAGATATAAAATATATATAAATATATAATAATATATATTAATCGAGTATAAATTACCCGAGAAATCGGGTATTTTTAAGTTGTATTGGCTGGTATCCCTAAAATGATTGCAAAGAAGCTAAATCGAGAAGACATTCTAACACCTCTCGCAGCTTACCATAAACAACCTACGTAATTTGGGCGGATAATTTGTCAACAAATATTCTATTGTACAATGTAAACAATGATGTTATTTCTATTGTAATCGTCAAATTTTACAAGATTTTGAGCGTAATGTAATTTTACCATGCTATTTTTACGTATTGCGTATACAGAAAAGTGAAAGATGTTCTACTTACGTGTGTAAGGTTATATTTTCATCACATTGTTCCGACCGGCTTTTACAGCCAAGCACGCAACAATTAACCATTTTCTTGGCACAGACGGAACACGAGATACCTTATCGTGCGTAAATTACTTTTAGGACACTATTTTATTCACAATAATATTAAATATTTCGGATTCGTATGCAGCCACGCGCGAGCATTGACAGCATTGTATGCCACAACGGTTGTGCCAAATAGAAAAAAAGTGGAACTATGACAAGGATAACGAATGATATATCTCTGTCTGTCACACTTATCGAGATTTGTATGCTACCAGCTCGCTCGCACGTGGTATTATTATTACCATAGCCTGTCCTTAGTAATTATAGGTTCATGATGAAACCGTTACCGTTCTGATGTGTCACAACACAACACGACAGTCAAATGTGTCCTACGCTTAATACGCTGATACCAACCGGACGCCACACCACCAAAATCTATAGAAATTGCTTTAATTAAAATGTGTAGTAAAACGTAAGTTAAAGCGGGAAATCTGCTTCAAAATAACGCAATTAAGTCTGTCACTGCGAATAACCCTGAATCGTTTGTCTTTCCTTACCTACGTCCCAGTTTAAAAGACCTGTATCCTTGAAACCGTAATAGATGTCCGGGTAGTGCTTCCAGCGTTATTGCTGTAGGATTCTTAGCAAGATCAATCCTGATATTCAACTAAGATTGGGTTTTTATTTTTTCCTAGGCTGTTTAAGTGTCCCACTGCTGGGCAAAAACCTCCCCTCTTTTCCTCCAATAGGCCCTATTGCTGGCATGCTCACGCCAGTCCAAGAAGAACGCGTCCCATTCGTCCCGCCATCTCCTTTTTGGTCTGCCTCTGCTCCGGTGGCCGTCTTGCGCAGTCCATTCTGTACTGATCCTGGCCCATCTTTCCGGATGCATACGGCAGACATGTCCCACTTGAGTTTGGTGGTCTTGGCACCCACATCTACAATTTTTGTTTTGAAGCGCAGTTCCGTGTTTCTGATTCGATCAGTTCTGCGATTAACAGATTAACATACTTAAATGCGAAAGTTTAGGCGACAATAGCCCCGAATATTTTTGTGGTTCGCTCGCTTATGTTACTTCGATATGCTGGATGCGGGTGACGTAGGACTGGTAAATTTGGCACTCTTTGAGGGAGGCCTATGTCCAGCAGTAGTAGTCTTTCATCTAGGTAATTGGGATGATGCTTCACAGAATGCAGAATACAGAGTTTATTGGAAAAAAAAATTACAAGGGACAAGCTCAATACATAATAATACACCCAATATTTTAAGGTTTTAAACATGCAACATATTACCATATAGGTACTATTGTACTTAGAAACAACATAATTTCATTGATCGCACATCATTGTGATTTTAAATTTTAAAACATTTAGCTAACAAGGCGAAAGAAGTAATAATAATGAACTGTTTTATATTCATGTATTTTTTTACTTAATTCCGACTTAATTTTGTATTAAGCAGTAACGCTGCTAACGAAATTATAAATTTAAATTAAAGGAAAAATTTAAAAAATTAATGATCCGTGCCGGATTTGAGCCTAATTCTGACTTCTTGGTTATCGCATATTTTTATGTTCACTTATTTCAGAAATATGTGTTTATTTCGATAGCAAACATAGAAACTAAAACAATTATAATTTTGGATGTTCAGTTATATGGTCCGTCGGTAACCCTATCCGCCTTTACAGTTTACGCAAGCAGCAGAAGTCGCCGTCGGGTAGGGTGAACTGAAGTTAGTGCGGTAGTTCTGTTCTGTGCTCTTCAAATATTTTTTTCCAACTATTTTACTGGCTCAATATTTTTCTGCCTTGTACCTAGTGCCTAATAATTTTCTGTCAAAAATTTCATTTTTGGTACAATCTTTTAGTGCCGACTGTACTGTTCTGTACATACCATCATCAACTACTCATTGAGACGATTCAAACGAGCTCAAACTCAACGGGGTTACGTCGGTTAAGTGCTGAAGTCCCATGGCCACCTGTCTCCATCATCAGATCAGCTCGATGGTACCATAATATTGAATTGTCATCCAAACTATACTTATACCCAAAATTTCAGCTCAATCGGTCACCGGGAAGTGGATCAAATTTAACAAGATTAGTCCCATACATACATACTAACAGGGCAAGTTAAGGCGCCGTAGGTTCAGCGAAGTTAAGCGAACAGAGTTTTTGAAATAATATAATGCGTCTGTTTATAATAATATGGTTTCAAAAAAATACGAATAGTAATCTTGAGGCGAGCAGCGAGATCAGTGATTCGAAACATGATTAAGCCATTTTCGCCTAATAGAAAAAAAATACGAACATAGGTCTAAAATACACTTAACATATTCGTAACAAATTATGCACAGAAGCTAAAAATATTAAAATTGCTTCTAAAAATCGGCAATATCATGTTTGAGAGAACTCAGTGATTACTTTTTTATTTAATTAAACGGCCATAAAATTTTAATTAAAAAACATGATATCCGCGATTCCGAGCACGCACTTCCATCTCGCTCACGCTTATGCTCAGTGAGAGGGAGAGAAGACCATGAACCTACGGCGCCTTAATATAAAGCTTGTAAAAATCAAGCATTTTTCATATCTACGCCTAAAAAATCTTCAGTGTAGATAACCCTCATCTCTCCACACTTGTATACCACATACATATTTCAAAGGCCGAACCGTCAGCACTGACCTCTTATATTATTCACCCGCGGGACTTAGGTCCGCTTTAGACAGGGATGGTATTTTTGTGGCCAGATAATTTGTTTGTTCTGTCAGCTTATTTTAAATTAACAAGTGGGCATTCATTTTAGGGGCGCGTTGTCAAAATGGGAGAAAAGGAACCCATGTCTTTTGTTCCATGCTCGGAAAAAAACTTTCGCGCGTAAACGGATCTACAGTTCCTGTGACGTCACTCATGTGTGTCACACGCCATAATTATTTGTCCGTGGATCGTCCCTAGATGTCATAGAGTTGCCTAAGTTTTGACTTTTGACAGGAGTGACGTCACCAGACGCTGATTGTTGGATTGAAACACGTTCCGTTTCACATTACTTCAAATCGTAATTATTGTTTAGCATAAACTAAAGTAAAAACATTTCAGTAGCTATTATTTTATGTTTTTTTTCAACATTTTGGTCACAAAATAATGGTAAATATTATAGCTGCATCTTCCATATTGTTTAAATCTGCTTCCATATGCAAAGTTGAGCCCGCATTATGTGCTCCACGGTACGATACGTCCAAATATGTACAGACATATATATCACACAACATATAACATGGGCGCCGTAAAGGGGTAGGATGCTGTAAATCAAGAGTGAAGCCGTTTTGGTACTAGGGATGGGGGAGTGTCGATAAATGTATCGATAAAAAGCGGGAGACCCGAAAGGAAGGGATATATGATTTTAGCTAGCAGTCGATGTTTATATTCACGTATGTTCCACCGTAGCGATTCAGATTTGGTGAATGAGGTATCATTCGATTTGAAATTATGCTGCAGGTGGACATCTTATACTTACATAATATATATATCTTATGTACTTATTTAAAAAATATTTTTAAGTTTACTTTCAGCAGTCTGGAGATAGTTTTTAACTTGTACTCCCTATTAAAAAAACAGTATTAGCCTAATTGTTAAGACTTCAAAGGAAAAAAAACGCAAAAAAAAATATATATATTATACCGGTTTCCATATTTATCATGCACTACCAGCTAGTGCATGCTCCCGGGATTTCCCGGTACTGAAAGTACCGGGAAATCCCGGGATTTTTCAAGATACTGAGTACCGGTACTGATGGGGAAAATCCCGGTTCTTCGGTACTTTTCGGTACTGAGTTATAGCACCTTGTATTTTAAATTTTAATGATAAATTATTTAAATAAAACGACGATTTAAATGTTATGTCACTAAGAATCATAGTAATTTGGTTCTACCTGAACTTCAAGTAATAAATAATGAGAGCGATGATTGCGTCGATGCAGAAGCAAATATTGAAGACGGGGGTGCGGAATTTTTGACAGAAGTAAGACAAATTATAGATGCAGATGGCACAGCGGCTAGATTTACGTTCCATAATATAATTTCTAAGGTTCGTGCAGTGGCAAAAATTTTCCGAAAGTCTCCCACTAAGAATGATGAAATATTACAAAAGTATACAAAAGAAGAATTCGGAAAAGAATATGCATTAATATAATAGACTGCAAAACTAGATGGAGTTCTATGGCTGACATGATAAACCGATTTCTAAAACTAAAATCATGCGTATTTAAAGCCTTGATTGACATAAATTCTGATATTGTTTTCACAGAACCTGAAATTGAAACACTGAAAGACTTGCATGATGTTTTAGACATTTTAAAAACGGTGATTGAGGCTCTGTGTCGTCGAGATGCGACGTTACTGACAGCTCAAATAGCGATTAATTTTGCATTAAATAAATTTGCACTGATGAATACCACTCTGAGCGTTACAATGGCTAAAGCACTAAAAAATAGATACAAATCTCGAAGACTTATTGAGACGTCAGTGTTATACTATTTACATAATCCGGACGATTACTTTGCTAATATAGAAAATGAAGACTTACTAACATTTTCAAGACCAACTAGTTCAGAAATGCAGACTCTAATTGAAAATTTAGTAAAAAAACATATACAAACACAAGATACTGATGAAACAGATCTGATGAGAGCTTCAGTACCTCTTATCCCCTCTGCATCAGTCAGTGAGGTCGTGCAGCCTTCATTTAAAGAGCAATTGGACAACGAACTTAATAAAAGCTTAAGATGTCGTCCAGCTGCTTTTAATAATGATATTGCTCAATCCATCCAAGTGGAAATGGTAGTATTTGAAAATGGTGGTGTTCGCGGGCGTTACCAATCACTGGCATATGATTACCTTATGACCATACCACCGACAAGCACTGAGTCTGAAAGAGTGTTTTCTTCAGCTGGCATAATTTGCAACAAGCTTCGTACTTCACTTAGTGACAGAAGCGTAGATGCCATAAGCTTTTTGAGGAGCTATTATCGAGAACAAAAAGCACTTACCAAATGAGTAAGTTTTTAAGGTTTGAGTAAGATTTATGATTAAAGAAGATTATTATTTTATAGTAGTTATGTGTAAAGCATAGGAAACGTCTTGTCTTAACGTTTCCTATGCTTGATCTCATTAACATTTTTAAGTTGATTCTTTATATATGTTTTTGTATTTGTAATTGAGAATTTTTACCTTGTTTAATTGGCCATTCATACATTATATCTTTTGCCAAACTGATCTCATTTAAATACTAATTAGAAATAAAAAGAGACTTTATTTTCATTTAAGATTAATAAGAAAGAAGATTATTGTTTTACTTAGTTTGTATTGTATTGTACGATTTGTATGCTAGGTTGATTGTTTCTTTTGTGATTTTTGATATTTTAAAGTATTATGCTATTCGTTTGTACATACTTACTTACACGATGTAAGTCTTACAACTTACAACTAATTATTAGATTGTAGATGATTGTTTTGTTTTGACATTCGATTTTTTTTTGTACTTAACTTAATATTAGAAATGATCTCATTTAAATGAAGACTGTTTAATTTTGAAGAAAGAATGAAGACTGTTTAATTTTGGAATTTGTTAAAATACGTTTAAAGCAATTTATGAGAACTATTGTGATTGTGACTTGTGACGTTGTTGATTCTTTATAAAAGTTATGTATGTGTAATTGAACATTTTAACGTTGTTTGTTGTGTCGTGCTCGTACTAGTATTTGATGAAGGAAGACTCCTTAATTGTGGAAGTTGTTTATTAATAAACCAATTTATAAGAACTGTAAACTGTTGTTGTTTGTACGACTCCACCCTCACTCCACACCTTTACTACTAGAATTTACAATAACGAACTATAACGAGTGAATTCAGCCAAACTTAGCAAGTTAGCGCACCAAATGTGTTAGTTATATAACTTAAACAAACTATAAAGTTAGATTTTTATCGATTTGGTGACTTTTTATGGTGGTGTTCGTTCTGAAGATTGACTTTCAGTTCGTTAATAAGAATTTAAAAGTGTATAATATAAAAAAAAATATTGAAAAAAAAAAACTAGAAATTTAGACTCAGTACCGAAAAGTACCGAAGTACCGGGAATTCCCGGTACTGGCTCAGTACCGGAAATCTCAGTCCCGGTTCTTGGACTGGTACCGGTTCTGCACCCCCTACTACCAGCCCTTTATGATTCAACAATTGGTTTTGCTTTCATTGCAGAAACAAATTTGTGATGGTTTAAATGAAGTATGTAAATTTGTGAATACTTCATATAATAAATATCGCATGCTCTTGTTAAATACTTATTATTAAGATGCTGTCAACACCAAAATGCCCTTGAGGATTTGGATAGCGCGCACACTGTCTATTTGTATCGGAGTAAACGAGAGCGAGTGTTACTGGGCGGGCCGGTTTTTAAAGATAATATTACATAAATGTTTAAATAAAAAAGGGTGTATTATTTGTGAAATATGACTCGTTAGCGGTTTAGGTATGAACATGTTGACTTCATGTTTTTAATTGCCGACCCATACATCATAAAAATAAAGACATAGAACCGTTTAATGTGATTTTAAGACCAATCTTTGCAATTATTTTCTTTCGAGCCGATTTCGTCCAATTATGTATCGAGCCCGTCCACGGTCTTTGAAATTTATATGTTGAATATTAACATATATTTTATTTGATATGCTAGAACAAAAAGTTTTTCTTAAAAAACTGCTTAAATAACATCAATTTCACCAAATTAGGTCTTGTCAGCCTCTTAACATAGTTGTTACGACTAAACAGGGTAGCAAATATGTTAGGAGACTGACTTCGGAAACCTGAACAAATTATCATACCGCAGCCGTCGTTATCATGACGTTGACATGCAGACGTGACGCGTGTATACGGTTAAAGGAACATTCTGAGCCCTTTTTCAGATTTAAGAATTCTAGACCAGCGTTTTAATTAAAAAGAGATCTCGCTTCGACACTGCTCGCGGGCCGTCCCGTGATAGCCAAGCATATATATGTAGATTAGAGCGCGAGCTTGTGCAATAAGGACTGCTGCAGCGTCGATTAAAAATGTTAAGGGGCTACCCGAGGTTTTCATCGATTTTTGACAAGTTTTGAATCGTATCTCCTACTTTTTCACTACAGATAGAATTATAAATCAAACGGTTATCGATTCTTCAATCTTTTATCTCCATTTTGGTTTACCGGATTTTGAAACAAATGAATACTTAATTTTGTGTGATTTTTTTAAACATTGCCTAAAAAAACACTTATTTTGTATCTCTATTGACGTGAAAGATCTAACATATACGAAATCTACATATTTGGGTTCGTCTGTAACGTCTCTAAAAACTGGTCCAGAGTTTTCATTTAAAACCAATTAACACAAAAGTTATGGCCAGAAAACCAGTTTTTTGGCCTAAAATTGTTCAACTTTGATGCCAAATATGCATACAATGAACTTTGAAGTAAATATGGGATTCTATATTGCTTAAAGCCGTTGTTGTTAATATAATAAGCTACAACAAACATTAGAAAAGTAAGGGATTCAGATCGAAGGTCATTGGCGTATGGGACCCCTTAAGCGAAAAACTCGGAAATTGAGGTTTCCTTGTCAACTGTTTTCTCCTCCGAAACTTAACCAATAAAAACAAAATTTTGGAAACTGAGGTGAATTATTTTTTTCCGCCGCGATCCGCCTTCTTCATGTAAGCAATAATTTAAATTCCGTGGTAGGTATTAAATTAAATATAAAAAATATATATATAAAAAAAAAAAAAAAAAAAAAAAAATTGGCAAATTGGTATTAAATTGGCTTAGTTCATAACCAAATGTACAAGATCGCGTTTCATTGCTAATCTAAAAATGGATGCCCGAGTTTAAAGCACAGCTGTTGTACCCCTCGCATTTAATACTACTACGAATCTAATCCCAAGATAAAGCAATTGAGAACTCTCTCTAAATAACTCCTGTTCTCGTTTTTCTTTTTAATGAGACTTGATCGAGAGCGCTCCTATTAATGATCCATTAGGTCAAGTTTTTCATCAAATTTTATTCGATATTCTTGTTATTTTGTTCTCCGAAGCAATTGCTACGAAAACAATCGACCAAATTATAATATGGGAAAATTTCATCATCATCAAATCAGCCGAAAGAAGTCCAATGCTGGACATAGGCCTCCCCCAAAGAGTGCCAATTTGACCAGTCCTGCGTCACCCGCATCCCGCGGACTCCCGCGAGCTTTACCAGGTCATCAGTCCACCTTTTGGGGCCTACCGTACCGACGCTGCGCCTTCCGCCTTTCGGCTCCACCTTCCACACTGAGAGAAAAGACCTGCTAAATTCGGAAGGTATTTCCTTCCTTTTTGACTCAGGCCGTAGATTACCTTCCAAAATGGAAGGAAATGGTTGTATAATATTACCGTCCTAATTGGAAGGTAATTTGGTAGGTAACTTTAATCTCCTAAATTTACCCACTGAGTCAAAACCGAATTTTGGTGGGTAATCAATTACCTTCCAGTTTGGTCGGTAGCATTCGGAGGGAGTCGTTTTTTTTTGGTAGGTAAGGCAATTAGAAGGAAGATTTCGGAAGGTAACGCCGGTTTTTTCTCTCAGTGCACCACTCAAGAACCCCGCCCCAACATCAAATCAATCTGTCAATCTGGGGAAATTTGAAGCACACTAATTGATGTGAAATATTTAGCCGACACCACTAAGGATTTAAATATAATTAATACTGTAACGAAGTTGGAAAGTTCACAGTTCGCAAACTGAAGTTGGTTCGATATATACTGCTCTAAGCGGCTTTTCGATAATTACTCGGGTAATCTCGGCACCTGGGACTTATGTGAGGTAGCATAATATATTAAATTAGAAAATATGCCAATACTATATTAAGTATTAATAACGGGTCTACCCGTTATTAATACTTAATATAGTATTGTTATCTATGCAGGACAAAGATTTTAGATTATTATTATCTATGCAGGACAAAGATTTTAGACTGATTCAAGTAGATAAATCAGAAAAACTGTTAAATGAGTATGTATCGGGTTGGAATGAATGTTGTTCGTTTTTAATAGTGAAAGTAGGATATGATAATAAGTACATATATCCGAACTCTTGTTCAAAAAGTTACCCTGGCAGTAAGGGTGACATATGAACCATCGTATATATAGAACATAAGTACCGTTTATTTTAATCAGTGTGTTCGTAAAATCAATCAAAAAATCTACTATATCTAACAAAGACCACTCCAACCATGTTATTTGTCATTGCAACATGTAATCTCAAGTTAGTTCTACCACAAACAATACGATATTTTTATTAAACAGTGTTGGGTTAAGCAAAAAAAATTATTAATATTACCGAGTAAAATTGTTAATTCTAATAAAGTTTATTCGTTATAGATACTAAATCAGTGCTGTTTAGTTAACCTTTAATAATTGTTTATTTTAATCAGGTTGTGTTCGTAAAATCAATCAACAAATCTACTATATCTAACAAAGACCACTCCAACTATGTTATTTGTTATTGCAACATGTAATCTCAAGTTGGTTCTACCACAAATATTCGGTTACTTTTATTAAAACAGCAGGGTTGTGTTCAGCAAAAATATTTATTACTTTTACTGAGTAAAATGGTAAATTCAAATAAATTGTATCCGTAATAAATACTAAATCATTGCTTTTTAGTTAAACTATAATACTCATTTGTTTTAATCGAGAGGTGTTCGTGAAATCAATCATCAAATCTTCTATATATCTAACAAAAACCAATCCAACAAGATTTTTTTGTTGTTGCAACTGGTACTCCTAAGTTGGTTCAACCGATAACATGTTTTATTTTAACAATATTAAACTGTTTCATTTTAATGAAATTATTATGTAGCAAAATTTGTTAATACGAATAATAAACGGATATAATTCAACAAAGATAAATCTAATCAAAATTATTGTTCTGTTAAATTGTAATAATTAGTAAATTCGAAAACAAATCAGGTAATTTAAACATGTCAGTTTTGTACTAACTACCATAACTGTCATTAATATGAACCGATTCAGGAATCAGTAAATATTTTGTTGTATGTACCTTATCATTTTTTGACGTGTAAAATTTCCAATTTTATTAATGAAGAATCTGAATCATTTTAGGTGCCATGGTGTTTTGCCTCATGGGCCAATTTTGCTGGCCATGATTTAAGCGAACGAAAAAACCATGGAATGCGAGCTCCTAACAAATTTCTACCCAAACACGTGCTCAAAACCCGGTTTACGCATGTTAAAACTAAACGGCTGCCTGGCATAGGTTTGACACTCCGCCCCCATCCTCGCATAATGGCAATAGCACCCATTCTATGGGGCTATTTTGCGGCGCTACTTAAACTTCTATGGTTCTTTCGTTCGCTGGGATAAACTCGCTTAACTTATATAGTAGGTAACCTAAATCCGGTTCTCTCCAAACAAACATGTTTGGTGTATGTATTCTGAACATATTTTAAATATCTCCTACACAACGCGCTCTTTACTTAAATGACTCTCTAAGTGTGTAAAAATAGAGGGAACAGTATATTTCTATTCGATCAACGAAGCGCGAAAACTATTGAAAACAGGTGAAATCAAAAGATTTTTCGAAAAACCCACCTGCTAATTTACAAATCTATAGCCGCTACTCCTACGATTAAGAGAAATGCAACAACGTCATCGAAATCCGTCGAACGGTTTAGGTTGCAGGGCGTGCCAAAGAATAAGATACACACATACATTAGCACAAAAAGAATAAGATACACACATACATTAGGTTAGCTGGAAGAAATCCCTCTCAGGGATAAGCTCGCCTTTGTACATGTATCTTCTGTTCCTGTAATAATTGTTTTGTTGTTGTGTTCTGTTTCATGTACAACAAAGAATTAACAGACATACATACATACATACTTACATACGCTCTAAAAACATAATCCTCCTCTCCTTCGGCAGTCAGGTAAAAATGCGTTATTTCATCGATATATCGCATCATCGTTTAGATATAGCCAATCCCTATAACGCGCTGTAAAAAGTAGGTACACCTCCGCAATATATCGGGCACACTCAATAGATTTTCTTTACTCTCTCTGATTTCCTCTGACTGACTTATTTGGCTTCGTTATGGTGTAAATGTAAGCGATTTTTGATCTTTTTATTTGAATACGGAAAGGGGGATAATGGAGTCACCTTTTTAGGGTTCCGTAGCCAAATGGCAAAAAACGGAACCCTTATTTACGTTTGAATGGCGTAAACATAGGGCCTCGCTTACCGGAAGGCGCAGCGTGCGTATGCCCCCTACAAAGTGGACTGATTAACTGGTAACCTCGCTTACCGGAAGGCGCAGCGTGCGTATGCCCCCTACAAAGTGGACTGATGAACTGGTAACCTAGCTTACCGGAAGGCGCAGCGTGCGTATGCCCCCTACAAAGTGGACTGATTAACTGGTAACCTCGCTTACCGGAAGGCGCAGCGTGCGTATGCCCCCTACAAAGTGGACTGATTAACTGGTAACCTCGCTTACCAGAAGGCGCAGCGTAGGTATACCCCCTACAAAGTGGACTGATGAACTGGTAACCTCGCTTACCGGATGGCGCAGCGTGCGTATGCCCCCCACAAAGTGGACTGATTAACTGGTAACCTCGCTTACCAGAAGGCGCAGCGTAGGTATACCCCCTACAAAGTGGACTGATGAACTGGTAACCTCGCTTACCGGATGGCGCAGCGTGCGTATGCCCCCCACAAAGTGGACTGATGAACTGGTAACCTCGCTTACCAGAAGGCGCAGCGTAGGTATACCCCCTACAAAGTGGACTGATGAACTGGTAACCTCGCTTACCGGAAGGCGCAGCGTGCGTATGCCCCCTACAAAGTGGACTGATGACCTGGTAAAGCTCGCGGGAGTCCGCTGGATGCGGGTGGCGCAGGACCGGTCAAAGTGGCACTCTTTTGGGGAGGCCTTTGTCCAGCAGTGGACGTCTATCGGCTGATATGATCATGATGTCATCAACATCATCGATGGCGTAATCATAGGCATCTTTATACGATTTTGTTTCTAACTTGTTGGTATGAAAACGTAGTTTTAGGTATACATAATTTTTAGGGTTCCGTACCCAAAAAGTAAAAACGGGACCCTATTACTAAGGTTCCGCTGTACATCCGTCTGTCCGTCTGTCACCAGGCTGTATCTCATGAACCGTGTTAGTTAGAGTTGCCGCTATAACAGCAAATACTAAAAAACAGAATAAAATAAATATTTAAGGGAGCTCCCATACAACAAACGTCATTTATTTGCCGTTGTTATAGATAATGGTATGAAGTACGAAGGGTTCCTCGTGCGCGAGTCCGACTCGCACTTGTCCGGTTTTTTTTTTGTTCTGTTTTGTTTTTTTTTGTACTAGTGGTTTATCTTTTATATTCATATCGAAAAACTGAAGCGAACATTTTTTTTAAGTATATACATCCGGACATACGGAAGCATTTTGGCCAAACTGAAATGGGGAACATGGTTCGCTAGCTTGTTCGTTCAATTATATAAGTGGCTGGATTTAATAAAATTGCAATGAAAATTACGGGTATATTAAATTCAGCAGAAAACCGAAATTAATTTTATGTAAAGCCTCTTTCGGAGTTGGGTCCATTTTGTAACGCTGCATCATTTCACTTGTGTCTTTAAAATCTGTTTGTTAGTGTGTAACTAACTCCGTCCGCGTGGAACTCGTTTATATCGCAGCTCCATAAAAACTTTCACCCCCTGATTTCACCTCCTCAGGGGATGATTTCGGGGATAAAAATTATCCTATGTCTTTCCACGGGACTCAAACTATCTCTATATCTTCATCTAAATCGGTTCAGCGGCAGCGGTTTAAGCTTGAAGAGGTAACAGACAGACAGACAGACAGACACACTTTCGCATTTATAATATTAGTATGGATGTTACTCACACGATTATGAGGAATCCAACGAAACCTTATATGTCAAAATCGATAAAGCCGTTTGGACTGTAGGCCGTAAGTAATATATTTTGTTCGTCCACACACATACATTATCTTCCTCCAAGCGTTATTCCCGGTTGTGCCCTAAGGAAGCCCGGGGTCCGCTTTGACACCTAAGGGGTAATCACGGTCCGAACGCGCGTTAGGGCAATCTAACTGCCATTATTCCATATAAAAAGTGACATTCAGATCTAACTGACGCGCGCACAATGAGTTACGTGATCGACCCGCTGATCCCAAAATTTGGCATAGTTTTAACGAAAGCGACTGGCGTCTGATATCCCAATCCAGGGGATAACTAGACCTCTTTGGGATAAGACCGGTTTCCTCACAATGTTTACCTTCACCGAAAAGCTAACGGTAAATATTCCGTACATAAGTTCCGAAAAACTCATTGGTACGAGCCGGGATTCGAACCCAACCGCTTGACAGCCGCATGTCTGAAGCACTAGCTACCGTAGATTACATACTTACATACATACTTCGAAAAACATAACCCTCCTCGGAAGCAGTCAGGTAAAAAGACGTATCACACTAAACCAGCGCACGGCAGCGCAGGTAAAGCTACTGTTCAAAACGCGACCTTTCGGCCGTCTTGGAGGCCTCACGATACGTGGGTCATATTATTACCACCTAAAAACTAGCCACTTAAATAACGTAATCCTAATTCACAAAGGAGGTTTTATTCACCTAATGTACCGGCCGTTTCGCGTCAAGACGGGCAGTTATCAGTCAACAGTCAAGTCAAAGTCTAGGGTCAAGTTCTGTCCAGCTATCCTGGCTGCTGGAGCCCCGCGGCTCCCGAAGTCCCGGTTACCACGCGAAGATCTTGCACAATCGCGGCAGCAAAACTTGATACAAATATCCCCCTAGCGCGTACAAAATTACAAATACTAATATCTGAACCTCTAACTAGGTTTTCCAACAGATTCTACAATTACTCAAAACCAAGTCTCTCACGCCAGCCCGGGTGCTGTCCAAAAAACGTGATTATTTACAAGGAAAAGCCACCCTCCCGCGTGGCATCAATCCTACTTGACAAGTGTCACATTGACAGGTGTCACTCATTTTACTTTTTAATTCTAGGGGGCCGGGGTTCGAAGAGGGGTCTATATCGGGTGGCATAAAATTGTTGGTCCGACTATTTGGTCGCATACCAACATTATGCCGAATAACGTATGGCATAAACATTGTTGTGCATATTTTTTATTTACCGAAATTGTTGTTCCTAATATCGATTGTCCTAAATATGGTGTCCTGCCGCTTGACTAAAAGTCATTTGGCAAAATTACACTTGACAAACAACGTTTTGCAAAAAAATGTTTCGCCAATTGATCATTTTACTACTAGTCATTTTACAAATGACTCACTTTTCCAAATAATCAACAGTTAAATTACATTTTATAAATAATAATTTGACTAAATGAACATTTAGCAACTGAGTTATCAGACAAAACTAATTTTGGTCTAAAAACGTTTGGTACAATGTATTATTTGACAAGTGGTTCGTTTATTAATAAATCTCATAATGGATATGGCATGGGTCAAATTAATACAAGTTATTTGGAGAATAATTATTTATTAAGATATTAATACTATTATTATTTATATTTTTAAATGACCAGAAATAGATTTTAATAATTTTGGAAGCCCCTACTCTGGACTTTCCTGAAAGGAATATATATAAGTATTAGTGGACATATTACTTCAAGACACAATGGAAAAACCCTCGGTATATACTATGCGTCACGTAAAAAGGCAATTAGACTGATCAATTGATCATGGAAAAAACCTAGGTTAGGTACGACGACGAGCGAAGCGAGGAGGAGTGTTAGGTTGAACCGCGAACATACAGCGCGCTAGCCGAGCGAGCGAAGCGAGCGTGCCGCGGCAGCGGCCGGCGAAGCGCCAGAACCGACTATTTTTTACTAATACCAATCTAATCTTGTAACTTACCTGTAAATTTTGTTAAATGACATTTGGACAAATGCTTAATTTGCGAATCATATTATTTAGTGAAATGAAAAAAAATCGATTGATATTTTATTATTTAACCTATTTACCAAGCGTAGTGTTTGCTAATTGATCATTTGCTAAGTGAGTTTTTGTAAGATGATACTTTTGTCAAATGTCTCGTTTGTCAAATGAACTTTAGCCAATAATTTTTTGGTCAAACATTAGTGAACCCCTAAATATTTATTCTCCGAAAGTTTATTGTGTCGAGGTTTTTTTTTTTAGAATGATTGATGTGCATAACTTTGAAGTTACTAATATTTAATGTTCTAAAAATGTTGTGCATACGTTTTGTTACGCATATATATCGATTGTCCTAAATATTTATTGTCCGAATCCAAATGCAGGTTGGATCTGGTCAGAATTGCCTGTTACTAAAATAACTTATGACCCGCCCTCATGTCGACGGAGCCCCGCTTCGCGGGGCACCTGTTTCTGCTCTGAGGGACACAGTGAACCCTAACCTAACCGACCTAAAACAGAGTACGCTTGTGTGTCTTGTTTGATAGCCGTCTATTTCTGCTCTGAGGGACAAAAGGCAACTAACGAACCTATCTAATTGATGAAAATGAAGGTTGTCTCTGCTGAGAATTAACTTATACTTGCATAACCTATGACCCGCCTCATGTCGATGGAGCCCCGCTTCGCGGGGCCCCTATTTCTGCTCTGAGGGACAAAAGGCAACTAACGAACCTATCTTATTTATATAGATTTAGGTCGGGTCTGCTCAATTTAAAAATAGTATAAAATTTAGGAAAAAAATAGTATAGGTGGTGTAGCTTTAGCTAATTTAATAATAGGCAAAATACAATGAAAATTAGGACTATTCATTTTTAGGTAATTCGATGTTCGAGTAATCAATATTAGGATAAACATACTTTAGAACTTTTAAATATGTATGCGCAAAAATGAATAGGCTAAATTAGTAGTATGCCACTCAACATTATGCCAAACATTCTCAGACAAAATTTTTTAGGACGATCAACATTATGCGATACGACAGGCACCCTTCGAAGAGCTACAATCTTTTATTGCCACGATTTCGCCGGTAAGGCGGCAAATAAACAGCGGGAACAAAGTTAAGTGATTAATCATGGACTTTGCCAACATTGTGGAGCGACGATTCCACCGCTGTGCTACACACAAAACGTGAGGGTCTTTAACCAACAATTCGCCAATCATTGATAAATTAGAACTTATTTTGAAGAAGTTGTGAAAATTGGTAATCTATAATGATAGGTAATTAATAATTAAGTAAAACCATGGCATGTAGGAGTGACGTCGAATAGGTATTTGTTATGTTTAATGTTTATGTTAGACAATTTAAATATGTAACGTCTATTCGAATGCGTCACCTCTTCGTACAAGAAGGACTTTAATTAAGTTTTAACCTACTTATAGGTTTATGTCTTTGTTTTTTTTGGCACAAGCTTTTTTCAGACTATTTATACTTTTTTCTCAATCATCAACTACTCGTTGAGACACGACGGGTTTATCCTGTGTACTTAGTTTAGCCTCTATCATCAGATTAGATCAGTGATACTTACCGGTTACCATATTACAGACTTTGAAACACAGCGATACGGGTGTCAGGAATTTACTAGTCGGTAATGGCATTTTTTTTTTGGATTTTACTTGTTTCTTTCTTATGATATTCAAATTTTTTGAGAAAAGCACTATACAAACCTCAGCCGGAACTAGGGATTGCCCGCCCCTTATGAGCTCGTATTACTATCCGTATATACATATTACGCTTGGCAGGCAATCCCTGCCTTCCCGGCCTTCGTAGCAATGTACTATTAACCATATTAGGCACTATTATAAAATAAACATAAAAGAGAATCAGTCATTCAGACAACAAATTCAACTAGCTTCATTTAAAAAAGCACCTAAAAGTGAAAAATTTCCCCAAAACTGCTGAAAAACGCAATAATGTGAACTTTTCCGCTTCACAGCTTCCACATTCAACTTCGCGTTGCACTCAATGTCGTTCTGACAGACCAATTTATACCGGCCAAGTGTCAGGTACTTTAGTTACCTAGGTCTAAAAAGTCTTAGGTAATCAAATAGTACTTAATATTAATACGTTTCTTTGTAATAATATAGATTTCGTATTGAAATCGTCTCAACTAAAATGCATGTGTATTTTAATCCGCAGCTTAGCTTGCGATATTTGTAATACGCAGACGAAGACAATTGAAAAAAAAAACCGTAAAAACACGGTGTTATACAGGTTACAAGGTAGGGGCTTCCTATTAAGTATGCAATGCTCGTATCTGTATCAGGAAGCCCCGCTCCGCCATAGCAACCTCTGTTCTATATTATTGAAATCCATAACTTTATTACCATATATTATGTTTTTAACACATTTTTTCATATAAAAATTGACGTTTACTTAGATCTACCTAACGTGCGTTACGTGATTGACCGGCCGGTCTAAACCCAGTAAGGTCTAGTTTTCCCTCTTGGTTGGAAGGTCAGATGGCAGTCACTTTCGTAAAACTAGCGGTACTGGCCTGTTCCAAATCTTGCCAAAGCGGCCCCGGAACTCCTACAGCGCACAACCGGTATTAAGGCTAGGAGGATGGACATGTTTTCACAGAAACTGTAAACATTTCGGGATAGTTAAAAAAACAAACTGAGATTACGGAGCTCGCAAAAAAGTTTATTTCTTTATTTATTTAGGATTACCAACAGAACACTACTATATATCCGAGTTTTATTTCTATTCTAAGTAGATGCTTATCTCATTTACGGTAACCACAACATGCACTAATAGCTTTCAGTACGAATACACGTTAAGATTTAGCATTACAAACAGTGCTCCCGCCAAGACGAGCCAAGCGAAGCGCAACGCAAGGGCACTACGTACCTATTCTCGAAGCGGTTCGTCGTTTTTTTGAACCCTCGTAACTTGGGTTTGGATCATACCAGATTAACAGAATTCTCGGGATATGATGTCAATAGTGGACTTATTAAACATATAAAGTTTCAGTAACATAGCTATTATAATGAACTTAATATTCATGTTACTTTCCCTCCATGTGGCATAGGCGTGAGACGCCCTGTATAGGATTTGTCTGCGAAATAAAAAAAAATAGGCTCGTGAGTTCTACAGCTCATAGAGACACTAGTTTAAAGTATTCTGAAATTGGGTTTCGGGGAACATCACTTTTACGGCACGGTCATAACAAACACTAGTGCTGGAACAAATCAAATTAATATCGTAAATATTCGATTATAAACGGCTTAAAATTGTATAATAAAAATTTTTGAATGTGTTTTATGTTGTTCGGTCGAGTGCAAAAGTATGTACCGATTTATGACGACCTCTGTATCCTAGTTGGTAGTGACCCTGCCTACGAAGCTGTAGGTCCCGGTTTCGAATCCCGATACGAGCATTTATTTATGCGATGAGCACGCATACTGGTTCTTGAGTCATGGATGTTTTCTATGTATTGAAATGTCTATTATCTGTATAAGTATGTATATCGTCGTCTAGTACCCATAGTACAAGCTATGCTTATTTTGGGACTATAGAGGTCGATTTGGGTAAGATTAATGCTCTCATAAATATGTACCGAAAACTTAATACGCTGACAATAGAGTTGGGACATATTAATATTTATGTTATGAGTAAGTTGTATGCAATATTATTACACTTGTCTAAAAAAACCGCACGGATAGCTATGCAATATAATACAGTATATTATGCTTCGTATCTGAATAATGCGCAAGAAGTATTAAAAGTTATATATTCACAATACTTCTCCGCAAAAAACGCAGGCATACCTCGTGCTTTCCCTTTGTAGAAAATACCAGTTTTCTTATTACCTTCGCCACGAAAAACTTCCACAAAGGAAACAGGATAAAACCCCCGCCGTTACGCAGCAGATGTACAGTCGGGTAAATAAGTAGCTTAAATTCATTAACAGGCTCGACTCACGCGTCACCAGTGTAATTTGATCCCGATAAAGTTGCGTGATGTTAAAATTGATAACGTGGTGTTTCGAAGTAAGTATTTAAACCATGAAATTGAGACAAGAATATAGCCTCTGTCTTTCTCTCTCTCTTTTTGAATGTGTATTTTATTCACAAGTGAAATATTTTTTGAAATCGCATAAGTGGTTCCGGAGATTACCCCATATATACAGGTCGATTCACTATACCTGGCGCGTAATGTCAATGAAATTAGTGACAGTTTCATATATTTTCCGCGCCAGCTGAATCGACCTGACAAAGTTATAGGTTGACCCAGGGTGACCACGAAAACGTACAAAACAGGACTAATTAAAATGTAAATCAACGGTACTGCTAATTTGTTTTCATCACACGTGCTCGAAAAGGGCTTCATAATGCGCAGACATATAGAGCAGTAATAGCCTGTGTTACGCCCACGGGCGTAATGTTTTTTTTCTTAAATTGTATCTGTCACTCATGCGGCAGTTACAAAGCAAAGAGGTTTTTATCAAATAGGTACAATGTCTGAAAACGTATTTGTAAATAAATTTAAACTTAAAAAACTACTTAAACGTGTTTAACTGAATTATTTACAGATTAAATATGTAGTTATTTAGTGTCTATCTAAAATGCTTTTAAGTGTTTTCAAATCGTGGCTGTATACCGAAGGGTCTTTGCCATACGCGCCTCACGTCAAATTCAACAAAATGGACGACTGACATGTTGCAGTTTTTATTACGATTTGTATTCATTTCATCTAAAATGTATTTGTTTCCTCGCAAATGTGATGAAAAACATTGTGTATAACACACGGGCATAAGAATATTGCAAACTCGAGTCATCAAAAGGCTTCTGATAGACTCTTGTTCGCAATATTCCACTTACGCCCCTCGTTAAACAATGTACTATTAACAACACGAGACCTAAAAGGAGGTTTTAATATTAGAAAAATATGCCACCCAGCACTCTTAGGCGATGCAAAAAATAGGAGATTTATTATGATACTGATATTTTTTGGTAATAAGGGTGTAGAAACTAAATAAATTAATCAATAAAAAAGGATTAAAAATGTTGTCAAATGGAGAAAAAAGCAACGCAAGAGGTTAAATAATTACAAAGTTATGTGTCCAAAGTTTTAAAAGGAGGTTTTCAGATGTACCGTGAAATATGCCTACTTTGCCAACAGGCAAAACTTTGGTCAAAAAGTAAATTTTAAACAAATCTGGTAATGAACGAAAACACAACATATATATGGCAACCTTACTATTTTTAGTAGAAACTAGATTATATTTATGACTTTACTTTAAGTTATACATGTCTTTAACTTCAGCCAGGAGCTTGCAGCAAATTGTGGAATGTGAGGTGTATGGATTTGTATGGCAAAGTTGACAATACCTAAGGTAACATTGCCTATCTGTACTGTGTAAAACTTTTTGTAGTTAAGACCAAGATGTTAAAATGGAACGCCATGTTTGCCCAAAATTTTGAACTGAGTCTTGTCTCCACATCGTAAGAGCTATAGTTGCGTCAATAATTCGACATGGTCAATGTTGGCAAAAGTCCAGATAACTTTACCCGCGATCAAAAGCGATAACAATTTGGAATAGGTGTTGGTTAAATAAATATTTATCTTGCATCGCTCGCATGTATTCAGTTCAGTCATTTGACAGTTCCTCAGTGACATTTGTTACCGTAGTTTGACGACCAAGGAGACCTCCGGGCAAATTTTGGCCCACTCGTATTTGTCGTTTCCCCATCACCGCATGCGCCCCGTTCCCCTCTCCGACTAATCACGGTGCACGATTTTTGACCTCGTGACAAATACGGGCTTTTTCATGAAGCCCGGAGATCTCCGGGTCCGTCAAACCACGGAGGTCGGTATGGAGCCCGGAGATCTCCGGGTCCGGGAGACGACAGGTATGACGCTCGAAGATCTTGACGTCACGATCTTCTAGCGTTTTTTCTCTGTAACGAGTAGCATTAAAACGGATGTAGTTTTGTAATTTTTTGAGAAATTTGATTGGGATTTTTGGCATTAGGCTATTTTTGAAGTAGTAATATTTTTTGAGCCTACCTACACAATAGCTAGACGGCTTACTATGCATATACATAGCAAACCTTATGATACATTTTTACGTGAGCCAACAACCAAATTATCTGCTTTCGCAAATTCATCTACCAAGATTAATTTTTAGAGTTCCGTAGTCAAGAAGGAACCCTTATAGTTTCGCCATGTCCGTCTGGCTGTCCGTCCGTCCGTCTCTCTTCGGCTTTAGCTTTTAATTTTTTTTAGGGTACCTACACTTAAAGCGAGTATGTAATCTTTCGTTAAACCCTTGGTGTGGGGTATCGTTGAATAGCTTGTTCAAAAATATTATGGTGTTTTCGTGTTAGGGTTACATATAATGAATTTACAAGGTAAACTATAGATATATATACTTATTTAGGCATAAGTAGTTACCCAGTAATAGTCGACCAACTTAATGTGTACTTGAAAAGGCCAATTTTCGTACAAATTCGGCCGACGCAACCGCACCGCACGTCGATATAACTAAGACAGACAGGCAACTACGGAACCCTAGACTGCGCGTGGCTCGTCATGCACTTGGCCGATTTTTATATGTACCTATCATGACTCTACTGAACGGTATCAGTTACATAATAATACGGTTAAATTCTAGTCGAGTTGTCCCTCTGGGTTAGAAGGTCAGATGGCAGTCGCTTTCGTTAAACTAGCCTATGCCAAATTAGGTGTCAAAGCGGACCTCGGGCTCGTTTAGGGCACAACCGGGAATAACGCTAGGAGGATGATGACGGTTAAATTCACGCATTAGATCGCTCATTTAGATGACAAAGCGCATCAGAAACATCACACCTTTATAACGAAACAAATTATAATTATAAATCGGGGGCTACAGACGAAGATGGTTTATTTTTCCATTATATAATTTCTCTCTGTAACATATCGTTCAGAAACATCACGTTAGATAAGTATGAATCCGGTTACATTGGTTCGTCTGACGCGAATAGAAGAGCCTTGTGAATAACCCTAGTCTAAGAGTTGGCACCCGGCCAGCGGATAGCGGCCAAATGATCGAATGATTGATATTTTACCATGTCGATGTTGTTACGGGCTGTCGAAACTCGTGTAAGGAAAATGGCAAAATAATATACACTAGGAGGTAAAGTAGCCGCAGCAATAGAAAGTATTGACTTTTGCGCGTGACTGTATGTGTCCGTGCGTTTGTAACGTTGATAGAGGATTTAATAGATGATATCCTAGCGAAGGCCCGAAAGACGAATAAACTAAGAAACATGACAATTTATATTACATTAAAAATGTAACACTTCAGAACTATTACAATTATTTAACATTAAAAAGTTTATCTCTCAGAAAAATCAACTTCCATCCATACGTCTTACGTCTTACGAATCTCACGGTCACGTGACCTGACGCGAGTTTAACTTTTTTTCCCCCTCCCAAAAAGTGCACAGCACCGCTAAAGAAGTTTTCACTTCAAAAAGTTTATTTGTAATTCCATACAATATATGTAATGTGATATGCAATAAATGATTATATTCTATTATATTCTCAAATCCTATACGCGCTGAGGGACAGGATCCAGAAACGAGATTCGACATTGTATCTCGGTCCCACTTGATTGTCTATGCTTACATCTTTGTCACTGATGTGTGTATGACTCCCTCTATTATTTTCTTCCTCTATGGTACAAACCACACAGGTTTGATTTGTATGACAGTGACGGTATTCAGTCATAGGCGCACTCAAATATGTTTATATCGTACTATGGGGAAATTGCTCCGAAGCAAATAGAGTATTCATTGCCCAAAAGAAATGCCTAAGAGCAATCTGGGGTCTGAGAAATGTAGACTCATGCAAACAAAGCGTTACAAAAAATAAGTTTATGAAAATGTCTAGCATCTAGATTTTTGAAACAGCCAAATTAGTAAAGTCCAATATATCACTGTTCAAATTAAATGACCACGCACACGCGTGTCAATTGTATTGTATCTCTAATCCCTTTGTCTCTGTGTGTCTTTTGTGTAGTGAATAAATGTCTCTTTATTTCTTTCTTTCTTTCACACCGTAGAGCAGCTAGTTACGCATATTGCTTTATCTACGCTCCAAGACAAAGAAAAATGTACTGCAAAAACTGCTACTACATGGCAAGCCATTTAGTAATTTTTATTTATAACTCCATGCCGAAAGATATATAATGGAAATGGATAACAATAGTTTCTGTAGGAAATTGAGCGCCTGGTTGACCGAAGATAGCTTTTGTCTAGGATTTCCTTAAAACAACAAGTTTTAGATATACTAAGTACCTACCTACGCACACTCAAAGTAGTAACCCCCGCCGTCAAAAAATTGTACACTATAGATAATTGTTATGTAATAATGTTATTTTTACGATAATGTAGATGGTACCTATTATAATCAAAAAATTACAATGGGCTTATTTTTTAGTTATCATTATACTCGACTTTGTTATTATCTTGAATATTATTGAATTGTAAATGTGACTGACGATTTTTTTGTAATATTTGTAGGATTATCTATCGTTTCCCCGAATTACATTTTCATTTCATTTGCCCGAATTTCATTTGACATATTATTATTTTCCATAATGTTGTATGCCCGAATCATTCATATGCAATAAACTTTAATTGCCATAGTTTTATATGCGATAATTTTACTTGACAGAATATTCATTTGCCATAAGAAACTTCATTTCTGAGAGCCGTTCAAATGTTACGAATGTTCGGTTCTGGCGCTTACTCGTATATGTTATAATACCTATTTTGAATGATTGTTACGTACAGAACACGTCAAAATAAGCATCTTTTACTTGAACTACTTTTCTCCAAAGAAGTTTTATACCGCTCTTTTATATAAAAAAATAACTACGAAGACGGCGGCGGGAGCTCTGCGCCGTCTTCTAACCTATCCGCCATCCGAGTCGGACTCCCGCCCTCCGCCCGGGCTCCCGCCAGAAACTCGCTTCGTCGGCCCTTCGTTTCACGTGCGCACTCGACTTACGCTCCGCTCGGGAGGTCGCCGTTCAACCCAGGCCCTCCTTCGCGAGCTTGTGTCTCCGTGGGCTTTTATTATAGGTACACTCTAAGGGTAGGGCAGATAAGACCACGTGGACGTAGGGTGCGCTCATTCACACAGTAATTTGTTATTTTACGTATAGTATGGCTTTTGAAAGGTATGGCAAATGATTTTAGTGCATATGAATATTATGGATTATAAAGTTTCTGGCAAATGATATTACGGCATATGATATTATGAAAATAACAATTCTGTCTTATGAATATTGTGGTAAATAATAGTTATGGCACATGAATTATAGTAAACCAAATTATGGCATGTGAATATGATGGCAAATTAAATTCGAGCAAACGAAGGAATACCTATTTGTAGGTATGCTATCAGCAGTCTGAATTGTGCTGGCCTATAAAATTCAAATGTCATCTGTAATGACCATGATTCAAGCAAATAAACGATCTAAATATATCCATATAAAGTATCTGTAGAGGTATACGAGGTATAGTGAAAAAACCTTTTGACACCAGCTATTTAGAAAAGTTCCATTGTGGCCCTCGCCAAAAAAGTTATACTTTTCTTTCCAGATCCTGAATTAATACACGAATTATTGAATCTCTCTCAAATTAGGGATTTAATTTTTCCTCATAGAATGCGTGAAAAGCAGTATACGCCACTTCGTAACAAAATTATTTCCGCCTTGGGCGTAAACACTTGAATCCCGTGTTTCGCTCAATATTCTACTTCAGAATCTCTCGTTCAGGATTAAATTGTAGAATGTTTCGCTTCACTTAGGATGCCACCGTATCGCCAAAAGTATATCATTTTGCCCCCTTAAAACACAATCTACTACTCCAACAAATTAAATGAGGTAGGTGAGGTTTGGTGAGGTAGGGCACAGCGAAATGTCATCCCGCTCGAATTTGGAGCAGCCCAACTGGGGAAGTACCTCCGCCTTGCAGAAGACCACACCATAATACCACTACTACTTGCTCTGTAGTAGTGTTGTGTTCCTGGAGGTGAGCAAGGTCGCCAGAGCTCCCGAAGGAAGATGCGTTGTGTTGAGAGCGAGGGAATTTGTTCCTTTAGCTGTCAACACGGCGAATCCTCAAACATATCAAGGGTTGGCAACGCCCATGTTACTCCTTTGGAATTGCATGCGTATATAGGCTGCGGTGTCCGCTTACCATCAGGCGGGCCGTACGCTTGTTTGCCACCGTCACGTCGTTGTATAAAATAAAAAAAAACAATGTCATACATAACGGCTTCCCTCGCCTGGGGAGGTATGCGTATTAACCACCTTATTGAAAATAAACTGCAGCACATGGAACTCAGCAACTTAATAACTTTCTCAATACACATTTGTTAAGTCTAAAGCACTCCTTCTTGAGCATAAATAAGAACTTTTTATGATCACAAGAATTATGACCGCATTTTTAATGCCTCTTTGTTACAAATCAACACAATTTATTGCGAACCGTATCACGATGGGTATAGAGCTGCTTATGGCGTGTTCTGGCTGTGCAATATATGTCTTTATGGTTGCGCTGTATCGGTACCTTATTACTTCGTTGTGTGCACAGTTGGTACTTTATTAAACACTTGTACTAGTTTTCTCCTTGGAGCCTTTGTAGGGAAAAATACTACGAAGTATAATGTAATAGGCACGAGTTCAGTACGATTTGTTTTAAATGGCTCTGACATTTTTAGTTAGTACATTCAAAGAATAGCAGAAAAAAAATAACTGTTTCACATTCCTAGCGTTTGTTCAAAAAAACCCAGTGGTACAAATCCGGCGTTCGAACCCACTACTTACCCCCAGATTGAAAGTTGTGCCTCGCGCGCCTTACCGCTCGAATACAATCACTTATTTTTTATTTATTTTTTTCGTGACTATAATCACTAAAATATTATCATACTTTATGTAATAAATATTACTTACTAAGGTACAGAAGGTCCACTAGGACTCCCTAAGTGATGACGTCAGCAATAAAATTAGTAGGTACCAAGTACCATAAGCAATATGAGAGTGCAATGACCTAAGAAAGGGGTTTCGGCGGATCAAATAAGCAAGCAATTATGTCCGTTCTGAAGTACAAAAAAAGAAAGTAAAAATATACAGTAACTACCCATCTTAATTTTAAAAAGTGAAATTTAAAGGTGAAAAAAAAAAACATGAAACAAGGACACAATTCATAAAATAGCCCTCCTCATAATACTTTATTTTAGTATTTAATAAGTATAATAAAAGTTACTACAAATATCGATAAAATGACATATTTTTGTCTCAATGTTTCTTAACAAGTTAAGACAATAAAAATAGATGAAAATGCTTCGTGATGAGCAGCAAGTTTAGTCCAAAAAACGATTCTATGGAAAGCGAAATGACGCTTTTCCCTAGCAACAGAGTTACCTTCCTGACCTAAAATACAAGTCTCAGAAAGATATTTTGAGTATTGATTTGAATTCTCGAGACCTATCAAACTAGGTAACGAATAAAGTTATACAAAAGCAAGGTGTCAAAGGAAATGTCACATTGTCAAATGAACTGAACATACAAATCAAAGTTGGAAACACGATTGAAGTTAATTGAAAGAAAAAAGATTTTACTTAGACTTTCGTTATTAATTTTACCTCCTATTTCAGGGCTAGTATCCCGTTTGAAGGCACTTTTATGTCTCTGTATCTCAAATCAGAATGACAGAGAGAAATGAAAGTGGTTAATATGTCTCTGTCTCTCAATCATCGTAGCTGTCAAAGTTTATCATCGTGGACAGAATATTTAGTTGTTTGTAAATCCTGGTCATGGCACCAAAATGTAACGTACCCTGAGTTATAATATAAACAGGAAGTCTGTGAGATTGTAGCTTTGTAAGTTTGTCTGTAGTAGGTGACCTCTGGAAATGCTTATCCGATTTCAAAAACCGTTTCATCTGCAAGTAGAATAGACTTTCTGGATGGTTATAAGTTATATTATATCCCGAGCATTTGCATGTGTTTTTTGCAATACGCGGGCGAAGCCGCGTGCGCAGCTGGTTACAAAATTAATTAATTTCATACATTTTCTCTTTTGTTATGTATTTTGTCCATAGCGTCCTTACGAGTAAGAGTGGGTGTTTGAACAACACACATAAATAAAGTGTAGTTCCATTTTATGTATCACAGAAACTAAAATCATCTGTTTCTTTGTTTCAGATTAAACAACAAACCGAGTGAACAAGATGGCGCCACAACCGCAGAGCCGTCTCTTTAAAAAATCGCGCGCGCAATCATGAGAAAGTTCCGCTACTCGTCGATAGATGGCGCTCATATCAATAAAACATTAATAAGTGTAGTTAACGGTAGATGGTGTTGTTGTAAATAGGGAGTTTAGTGTCGTTTTATTTGAGTGCAGTGGGGTTATAGTTTTATTAGTGATATTGTGCTTGTGAAATGCGAGACGGGTCCAAGCCAGGGCCGAGTGGTGCCTCTGCGGGGCATGGTTTCGAGAAAGATGATGAAGGTAATTATTGCATTATTTTTTAATATTTTTACCTACTAGAAGCGTTTGCTAACGCAATTATGGCTTACAATCAAAGTAAAAGTTAATTGAATTGTCGTGTAAGTAGTTGTAGCTTTGCTACATGCTATCTATAGATTGAGATTAATTTATTTCACAATATACAATTACAATATAAATTAAAGCTAGCTTAATCCATATGAATTTATATTAATGATCGTCAAAGAGAATAAGAATTGTAATAAACAACACCGTAACCACTATACCATTACCGTACCATTGTAATATACCGTTATTATATTAGCTAAAGCAGTATCTGTAGCGACGCGAGTCTGTGCGGCGTTTTTATGGATTTGTTTTACTGATTTTATCTACTATGGTTTTGCTATACTGTCCATAACGCTACGCCGTAGAGCTACGCGGCGTAGCGTGCTACGTGTATTATTCAAGTTTTTTTAAATATTAACCTATTTGCCACAAATCATAAGATACAATGCGTCAGAGACTTATGGGCATTTTTTGCCACAAATGGAGTAGTAGTTAAGTACTATGGACTACGGCGTAGCGCTATGAACGTAGTTTAGCAGTCAAGTTTGTAAGTTTGGGTGACTCATCTGATTTCAAAAATACTTTGTATAGAATATACCTCGAGGATGGATAAAATATAACCTATATATAGGGTGGGGCCTCTAGCAGAGGCAAATAATTAAACTGTGGATTTAATTATTTGCATCTGTTAAAACCAATCAGTAAGCAGTTCCAAGTGGTTCAACAAAAAAACCGTTTGTTGGAAGTAACAGCTTGCGTGGGTTTCTTTTACTTAACTGGAATACTATCGATATTATTATACATTTCAAATACAAAAAAATCTTGTAAATGGACAAAATAACGAAATATGTGTGGAAAACAAAGGCACTATAATTACTATGACACAAGTACCAAGTGTTCTGCCAACATATTTAATGACTCATATGCTACGATATCGCATTAAAAGCGTGGGGCCCATAACCTATTATGATTTGAGCAATAAATGAGCAACTCGATCGCCGTGAGATATATGTAAATATTGTAATATATTATTTTTTAAATATTGTATAAATAAATAAATAAATATTAGTGGCAATCTTACACAAATCGACCTAGTCCCATAGTAAGCTCATTAAGGCTTGTGTTATGGGTACTAGACGACGATATATATAATAGATATAAATACTTAAATACATAGAAAAAACGTCCATGACTCAGAAACAAATATTCATGCTCATCACACAAATATTTGCCCTTACCGGGATTCGAACCCAGGACCTTTAGCTTCGTAGGCAGCGTCACTACCCACTAGCTGAACTGTTCGATACAAAAACCGATTGACAAAGACAGTGCTGACTGACTACTTAATTCAATAATACAAAGAGTCTAGTCTTCATAAAGATGGCCAGCGTTATACTTTAACAGCCCGCCACTTTTCGCTTATAAATTCTATGTAATACGCGGGTGGCGGGTTGCATGGAGTTATGTTATAAATGTTAACATCAGGAAACCACCAAATTGATACAAACGCGAGCCAGCCCGTGACTGCAACAAGTCATCTATATTCTTTAGTATTTGGGCATTTTCGCGAGAAGAAAAAAAAAAAAAAAAAAATTGAACTGTTTATTTCAATAAATCACATTTTTTTTTTTTTTTATGTTTCATGACTTAGCACAATCTTAACTTTTAAAGATTATTAGCTAAGTTTAGTTTAATATATATCAAAGATTTGACATTTATATTATGTTAGTTAATTAATTAATTAATTAAGATTTAAGATTTTTCTTAACACTGAGTATGGCTTTCTTAATTACACATTTGGCTTTATGCGGTTTATCCCCTATTCTGTTAATTACGTTTTCTATGCTATTTGTCGGTAGACTGTTTAGGACAGCAGGCACATAGCTGGACCAGACCCTTCGCCCATAAAAGTTGTTGCTGTTTGGTACTGTAAAGGCTTTACTGGTTGACAGTGTCCGAAGGCTCTGTGGTCTGCTATACCTATTCAGTTCTCCTAGGTGTTGTCTATACTCTATAATCATGAGAAGATGCATCGTTGATGAAGAGATGCATCGTTAGTGACGTCACCGAGTATAAGTTAAAAAAATTCCAATTTGTAACCAAAAAAACGATTTGTATGACAAATAAAAGTTACAAAATGGAACACTTTTAACTTATACTCGGTGACGTCACTAACGATGTATCTCTTCTCGCGAAAATGCCCATTTACATATATGAAAGCCCCACATCAACACTCGCTCACACACTTCCAGCGATGAATACTCAAAGTAGTTCCCGCCACAAATGTAAGCGTAACACAAACTTTTCAATCTCAACGAACGGCCTGAATACTCTACACCATTAAAATGCGAGCGAACTCTGGAGCTAGGGCGAAAGTTCTAGAAATATGTGTTAACTTTGGAATTTTGACTTAAATTAGTGCTGGGTTATCGCGGATATTTTCACGGATAGTTCGGCGAGATTGTTTGTGGGAAATGTATGTATATGCAGTGAAATAAAAACTTCAAGTTTTTTTTAATAGCTGAATGCCACGATGTTGGGTCACGAATCGATTTAGCTGGAACAAAAGAAGGTCGCTTTGCGGACGCAGGCCTCCAATTTTGGATGACTTTCCGTTACGGATCTCTCGTCTCACCGTGCCTGAAACGCACTTGGAGGCCTATCACAACATCAATATTTCATTGCATGTTTGAGAATAATAATGATTGAAGTGGTTGAAACCTACATTAGCCTAGTCACTGCGTGACAAAACCACTTTTCTCAATAAATAAACATAAAAAAAAATTGCCTGATGACGACTCTTTCTCATTGTGAGAACCTAAATATAGCCAAATCCCACAACAAACCACAGACCAGCACCTGTAACCGTTTTGGCAGAAGTCCAAGGGAGCGGGTTTTGGTAGGACTAACGAAATAATAGTGCGTGGACAAAACTGGCCATTATATTCGGATATAAAATAAACGATATGATACAGAGAGAAAGAATATAATGGAAAAATAAACCATCTTTGTCTGTAGCCCCCGACAGGATTCGAACCTGGGACCTTTCTATTAACGCTAGACTGCTCTATCAACTGAGCTACGAGGACAGTGACGGAAGTTGTATATTTTTCCATTTATTCTTTCTCTCTTGCGGATTTTCGTTCAAGAATTCTCCCTTAAAGGCCCATTTACACGATACGATCGATAAACGATATACAGAGAGAAAGAATATAATGGAAAAATAAACCATCTTCGTCTGTAGCCCCCGACAGGATTCGAACCTGCGACCTTTCTATTAACGCTAGACTGCTCTATCAACTGAGCTACGAGGACAGTGACGGAAGTTGTATATTTTTCAATTACATTCCTGCTAAGACTAGCGCCCTCTCTTTGTGTAAAAATATTTAATTAAATAATTTGTTTCGTTATAAAGGTGGGATATAAAATAAAAACTATTTGGGAACAATCTTACCCAAATCGACCTAATCCCAAAGTAAGCAAAGCTTGCTGTGAACCGTTTTATCGAAAAAATATAACAATTAGGTACTTTTTCTAATGGAGAGTTTTTTTTTTCATTTTCTCGAGCAGCAATGTACTGCTAACATTTATTTGACGTTTCAGAGAGGCAGAGGTAGTTTCAAATATTACTGTCAGTTGTTAGCTTTGTTACTGATAGGTACATTGCGTGCCAAATTAATTTGTATGAATAAAAAACTGTTTTTTTTTAAACTAGGGATATCAATTTAAGTACGTTCATTAGATATTATACTTTCAGCCCTTAAAATATATGTTCTTATCGAAATCACACGCTGTATAGATGAATAATACATAGAACAGATTCATGACTCAGCAACAAATATTCGCGACGGGTCATGTACGCATGTGGTCGCCGGTTCGAATCCGGCTCCGAGCGTTAAATTTTGAAATTATTCATACAATTTGTTTATCTGTATGTATGTCGGCGGCAGATCGTTAAATACGCCAGATCACGAAATTCCTAGGCATATCGTGAAACGGCGCCATTTCATGATATTTATGCCTAAAAGTCGGCTAGGCTTATCACGATGTGCCTGATAAACAATACGGCAGATCGATTAGAGCAACGCATTCGTCGATATTCCTAGCTCTATACCGGGCACATCGTAAAATAGTTTCTTTCTTGGCCACTGGTGGCGCTGCACATGCGATGGCGGCCGTTTTTGTTGGGGGCTAATAATCAGGGCGGACAAAAATGGTTTGTCATAAGCGAACTCTGTCTTAGGTCGGTTAGGTTAGGGTTCACTTGTGTCCCTCAGACCAGAAATAGACACCCCGCGCAGCGGGGTGGCGTCGACTCGCTGGAGATTATCAGTCCGCACTTCTTATTTTTTTTAATTTACCTAATTCAATTTTGGACACCCTACTTACGTATAACGGTGAGTATTGAACGATATGCCGGCGTTTCATGATATGCCTAGGAATTTCATGATCAGCCTAAACGTCACTGGCTTGGCCAAATCATGAAATGCCGGCGTTTCATGATATGCCTAGGAATTTCATGATCTGCCTAAACGTCATTAGACAAATCGTTAAACGTTAAGTTTTGAACGATATGGCGTATGTCCTTTAGCCAAATCATGAAATGGCGGCGTTTCACGATATGCCTAGGAATTTCGTGATCTGGCGGATTTTACGATCGGCCGCCGACATGTATACCGAGTCAAATAGATCCTCTCTTCGATTTCTCGTCTGTCTAATGCTGTCCTCTCCCCAGGTTCCACTTCGTCCGAAGACTGCAGTTACGAAGAGTTGATGTCATTGAAGGCTCTCCTTCATTTCCCCGAAGAAGTTGCCCTCAGGTTGACTGACACAGAGTATCAGCTATTTTACCAAGTGAGTATTTGATCACCAAGAAATGTTTATATTTTATATGATTCAGGCAACGAGACCCGTAAATATGGGCCTCGTCATTACATCTTACAGAATAACATATATATCAATATGAAAATAAAAATAAATAAAATACCATCGTCCAGCTATACCCACCATGTAGGTGCTTTGGAATTTGGAGTTCTGTTAAAATTTCAGATTTAATCCGAATACTGCGAACGTAAACAAAAAATATTGAAACCCAACTGAGAAATTGGCGACGTTTGATATAACTGTTTGCAATAATATAACGTTTGCCATTGTTTGATTATGATGCGATGTGTTCAGTACTAGGTAAGCGTCATTTTATTTGTCTATACTTTTTCTAATATTATGTGAAAAATAGGTTACCTATATAATAATACATTATTATGTAACACGTTATGCGTCATAATAGTTAAAACGTTATTATATAAATAATTAAACACCCGCGTGTTCATACAAATTTCAGAAGTTTCCTTTCATGGAATACGGCAAAATATGCCTTGTATTCAAACGCCAAAACGTCTCGGTGGCAACCCTACGGAGAGTATACGGTATAGGTACACGTACAAAAAGCCTGTTTCTAAACTACTATATATTATAGATGTCAACGACTTTTAGTGTCAAAGGAATAGGTACTGACGCTAGATTAGGACATGGGCGGCCATTTTGAATAATTATTGTCGTCAAGTGAGGCTGTATATTTAACGAAATTCATTTAGTGACTAGGTTTTTCTTAGTCCTCAAAATAGGAGGTTCTCAATTTATCGGTAACTTTTATTTTTTATGCATGTTCCTCAATTACCGTAAAATGGGGTGAGTAGGGTTTGCGGGGAAAGTTGGGTTATGAATGGGGAGAGAAGGGATGAAAGAGGATGAGATAGAGATTTTAAGGCTACTGCTACAAAAATCATAATAAAAAAAAAAGATCCAACAATCTTCCAAAATCACCTTTGTATGAAATCCCATCACACCCCAATTACGAGGGACTAAGGGGTGAGGTGTCCTTGTATCCTGGGAAAATCGAGGAAACCTCGAATTTTATAGTCGGTTAAAACTTTGTTTTGAACTTAAATTATTAGTACTTAATGTATATTTTGAGCACAAGCCTAGTGAGTCAACAAACCGCACTGTGGTTTGGCAGAAGTGTAATTAAAATGTAATTTTATGGCATTAATAAACAATTAATATTATTATTTGTAGTAGTAGTGATGTGCCGATCAAAGAATATTGCAGTTTTTTCGGCAACGTTTCTAGAAATAATGGCAATGTTGCTGGCAACGTTTTAGTACCGACATATTTTTATACAAATATGTAGCCTATGTCACTCCCACGCTTAAGAGGAATCTAACAACACCGCACATGTAAAATCCATCACACCGTTTAAGCTGCGGATTGTGCCACAGAAATAGACAAACATTCACTAGAAAAACATAACCACCCTCCTGCCGCATTCGAGTAATAAGTCAGATATGTTGTTGACAGCGACTACGACACAAGTAAAACCTTTTTTTATAAAACAAGAACACAAACAACTTTTTAAAAAGAAAATCTGCTTACTAAGCTCGTTGATTACACACGAAAAGAAAATCCTGCCTTCGCAACAAATATGATTCTGCTTCGGGGTGAATGCGAAATTCTTGAGGTTGTTGCTCCGAGCAATGTTATTTTAAAGGTCCGCAGATTAGTCGGTTAACTATAATTCATCAGCCATATAGCGTTATTCTCGGTTGTGCCCTAACGGAGCACGGGGTTCGGGAAAACTAGACCTTCTTGGGATTAGACCGGTTTCCTTATGATATTATTCCTGTACCGAAACGCTAACGGTAAATATTCCGTACATAAGTTCCGAAAATCTCATTTGACAGGACAGGATTTGACCAAGACCGCCGCTTGGCAGCCGCATGCCTGATCACTAGGCTACCGTAGCTTCGGTTAACAATACTACATTATTACAATATTATAGTATCCACATAAACTAGTGTTTTGTGCCCTGTAGAACACACGACCCGTAGAGGGGAACAGCCGGAAAGCCGGACATAAGAAAGAGCTTATGCCCAAGTAAAACGGAGAAGTTCGTTCGCTTCGCTCGCTCGTTCATTAAATAGCTACTTTTCTAGTAAAAGTCCTTCTTTAATTTTGTATTAGCACCGAGCCGGTCTCCGGCTCTGGCCATGAATACCTGTGGTCGCCGCGCCGGTTCGATTTCAGCCAGGAGCATACAATTAAAAAAAATTCCTTTAATTTAAATTTATAATTTCGTTAGCAGCGTTATTGCTTAGTACAAAATTAATTAAGTATGGGGTTGCGCTTGGTTACTGGTAATTTCTCAATATAATTTGAGACGTTGGTGCCGTTAAGAAGCTTAAGTCTTCTGGTAGATATCGCTACAAGCCTCCGTAAGGCGTTGTAAGGAGGAACTGATTGAAAGATTTTGTGGCTGAGAGAGGTTGTTCCGATAGCTCAGTTGGTTAGTAGCGACTGGCCATGTATCAGGTATACATGGCCCGTCGCTACTAACCAACTGAGCTATCGGCACAATCTCTCTCAGCCACAAAATCTTCGCTGCTTCGCCGGTTCGAATCCGGCTCGGAGCATTAAATAGTTAATATTTTTCCTTTAATTTAGTACATCTTGATGTACTTAAATGGTTGGAGTGCGATCGTACAGTCGAGTTCAAAAATAAGCACGCGGACAACGTAATACAAAATATGTAAATTCGGATGTATTGTTAAAGGCATAAGGTTTCTCGGACGTTTTCGTCCTTAGGTACATTCTTAGAACTACATCGTTGAATCGATACGACAGCTAAGTCTAGACAAGGTTATATCATCACACTTGTATCTTTCAAAGCATCCCAGACCCTACATAACTGCGATAACATCGTATAACGTAACAAAAAACGTTCAACTTTTAACACAACACAGTTTTTTCAACACGCACACAACGTTCAAAAATTTGTGTAAACACGGAAAAATAACTGAAAAAAACGGTTTTTTATACAAAAAGTTGCCTATGTCACTTGGGACATAATTTCGAATCGATTCAGTACCTTAAACGAACAACACCAAGTTTTTCCAAAAATACAAAATACGTTGGTTTTTATTTAGTAAATTTTCCTCGATTTCTCTAGGGTACCATCATCAGATACTGACCTGACGACCATGGAACCACCCAGGAAAGATACCCCTTCAAAGAAAAATAATATTTTTCCAAATCGCAGGTGTCTCCGAGTAAAAAAAGACCGGGTTGCACTCCGGGAGTGCCGGCAGAAGTGAAAACTCAATAACATTGTAACAGTTTTTCGATCAGGTCACGTGTCATCTTACGGTGTCACCCTAAAAATGAATTTGACGCAAATTTATAAACAAAAATCAATTACTTAGGCGGACGGGATGCCAATTGGTTTTTGCCATTGCCACAGATTAAAGAATACAAGTACAGATACCCAATCTCTTAGAGCAAAAGCGTACCGTCCTAATGTAGGCAATTCTGTATACAATTTTAGTCCCGTAGCTACACCAGTAGATGCAGTATCCGAGCTACCACGGCTATGACGCTGTCAGCCTACCTGATCGTTTTAGTAATACATTGAAATATCACCAGATGGCATTGACTTCCCGGGCAACAAATAGAGTATTTTTGATTTTTTTGATACAAAAGTAGTATTTTCGAGACAATATTACGCATCACACAAAAATATACATAATCAAATGCTTGGAGCCTGTGGTTCCATAGAACTTTCGCGACCAGTGATGGCGCCATCTAGTGACAGTACTCAATAATACGTAGCAAACTTGAAAGCTCACACGTATAGTACGAGTTACATGGATTTAATACCAATTTTATTGCATTTACTAAACTTATAAAATATACCTTTATTTTGTACGGAAGGATGTTTGTGATAGAATTAAGGTACTTTGGATTTATTAAGGTGTAAAAATCATTCTATCTTCACGATTACTGGTTCAAATGTTTCGCTCGGTACCTGTGTCGCCATCTAAGAGTTCTTTTTTGTAATAATTATACGTTGTTCGACTTGGGAGGCCATGCCATTGCCAAATATTTTTCAAAGCTTTATCTCTTTAGGAATAACGTCTAAATTCGAACTATTCGAATTTGCAAGAACAGCAGACCGACGCAGACCAGAGGCGACCAAAATATCAATTTGTTTTTGCCGTTGCTAAATATTTTTCTAAGCTTTATCTCTTTAGGAATAACGCCCAAATTCGAACTATTCGAATTTTCTCAATAGCAAAACGGTGAAGGACGCGTTGGTATTATTACAAATTTATTTGCAGAATATGCTATTGCAAAAAGTGTTTAACGGCTTTATACTCTTACGAATAGAGTTCAGTTTTGAATGAAGTCGAATCGGCTACCAGCAAAAAGTGACCTCCTTCACATCTGACGTAACAAAACTCTGTCGCGTATTTAACAATTTTTCCCCATCCCAAAAAGTGCTCAGCGCCGCTAAAGAAGTTTTCACTTAAAAAAAAAGCTTTTGACGAATTGAGAATCTTTTTTTTGAAGTCGGCCAAAAATACAAAAGAACTAGGTAACAGTCATCTCCGTCAAATAACGTACAACGGCAAACGCAACCTTATTTACGGGAGCAAAGCTCTAATAGTACATTATTGCCGTGGCCGGGAAGGAGGCAATTGCAGGCTGAGTATTTGTTTAAACGGACGAGCTTGCGAGCACCTTCGAATATGTAGCGAGTTATGTTCACATTGCGGGCCATTTTTGAGAAAAATCATATCCCTTCCTTCCGGCTCTGCCGCAGTCGGACAAAAATACAAAAGAACCCCTTACAATCATCTGCCAAATAACTTGCAACGGTAAACGAAACCGTCCCTTTTTTACGGGAGCCGAAAGGTCCGAAAATACGGGAAAGGTCGCCCTTTGTTTTTAATTTTGCTCGGATCGATCGGCCTTGGGCGCGAGGACACAAGGGCAAGGGACGTGGCTGCTTAGTATCGTCGAGTACACAAGCTGTCGTGGATAATCTTCATCAGCTGTAGAGAAAAGCGACCGATATTTGGCTACCAATCCTACTAATATTATAAATGCGAAAGTTTAGATCACGCTTAAGCGGCTTAACCGATTTGAATGAAATTGTGCACGAAGATAATTTATAGCCCGGATTGAAATCTAGCTTAGTTTTTATCTCGGGTCCACGCAGATGAAGTCATGGGCAGAAGCTAGCAGTTTATAACTAGCTGGGCGATTACGTAACGATTTCTTATGTACGTTTTAGGTGGATCTGTATGTCATTTTTAGTATGGGAAAACGACAGTCGAGTTGCCCTTACGTATGTTTGAAAAGTTACGCAATTAGCAGTTTGGTACACACAAACATATAGACTTGTAAATTTACAACGCCTAATTTTAGGCGTTGGGGCAAAGTGCGCCATTTGTACATTTTGTTTATATAAATAAATATATGCGAAAAAAAAAAAAAAAATTTACGTTATTTACGTCTATTTTGATTGTTTCCGAATTAGCTGCCAAGAAAGTTCACAATTAAAATCGGCTACATGTGAAACCTTATAAACCTTAATAAAAAAACAGTTTTATTAGTAGCTTGGTTCCAAAGCTAAAAAAACAGTTTTAAACAGAGGGATGATCACGTAACATTTCAAACGCACGCTCTCCACTGGCCGCACCAGCAGATCGATCACAGTAACGCATTGTACGCGCGTCAGGTACTCGTAGTTCTAAATGTCACTTTTTAAATGGAAAAATGACAGTTAAATTGTCCTAACGCGCGTTCTGAACGTTACGTGACTACCCCTCTGATATACGTCTTAAGTGTACTCCCTCGTCATTGTTTGGTCTACAATCTCATCCCGTGATTGACCGTCCGGACTCCAGCAGCATTCTCGCCCGACCCGCATAGTTGCGCCGTCCGACAAACGACGCATTTGGTCGCATATTGCGTGGGTATTGGACTAAATTGGCCTCGTACACGATTTATCGGAGCCTCTAAGGTGGCTTTATTTAGTAAAATACAGAGCCGAAGCGGGCTGGTATGGGGCATACTGGCTAGAAGTTTCTTTAGCTTTGAAGCGTTCCAAATGTTCCAATAATAAGGGTCTGTAACTGTCCGTTTTTCGTATTTTTTATGGTTTATCTAACTTATCTTATAACAACAACGAGATCTACCGAAAAAGTTTCCCATACTAACTTCAAAGCTCACAGTTTTATTTTTATCTCACCAAACTTTGGCAATTTTGGACCAAAAACTAGTTTTTCGGACGTAACTTTTGTGAAAATTGTTAAAAATAAAAATCTCTCGTCCGCTGTTAGATACGTCAATAAGGAACAGTTATATGGAGATTTGCTATAGAAAAATGCAAAAACAACATACCATATAGAAAAATGCAAATATCAAAAACATAGGTTTTTTGGACCATTTTTGTAAAAACCAAACAATTTTTTTTTAAAAAGGGTTGAAAAACCGATAAGCCTTTGTGCGATAAATATATCTATACCTAGTTTTGACGGAGGAATATCTACTCAAAACTCATCAAAACTCGTCAAAAAGCGTTTAGTTCAAGTTAAACCCTATTACTCATAAATATATGTCCCATCTCTCATATTTAGTGGATTAAGAATTCGGTCTTTACATATTTATGAGAGGATTGAATCGATATATATTTTTGCACTTGACTGTAGCACAGAAGTTCAGTTAAAAGTCGTACGCCTCATTAACCGGTTAATCAATGAACGGTAATTAAATCGTTAAATGAATGTGCAATACCTACATTTTTTACTGACTAAATTAAATGAAGAAACATATTTAATTTAACCTCATTCATTATTGAAGAGTTGTAGTAATTGACTGAGAATATATAAATAAATACTATTTTGTTTTAGAATAGAATACTATTCATAGAATATTCTTTATTTTAAGTCATAGACCCATATGATGTGTTAGTGACCGTGATCTTACTTATGATATACTTAATAAAACAATTAAATTAAAAATTGGGGGACAATCTCACACAAATCGACCTAGTCCCAAACAAAGCATAGCTTGTACTATGGATACAAGATGACGATATAATACTTATATCGATGAATAAATACTTATATTCATAGGAAACATCCATGACAAGTGTGGAAATAAAAATAAATAAATAAATAAATGACTCGGTAACAAATATTCATGCTTATCACACAAATAAATGCCCTTACCGGGATTCAAACCTGGGACCTCCGGCTTCGTATAGACAGGGTCACTACCAACTAGGCCAAAGTGGTCGTCTGTATACCTGTAAACATTAGAAATAATGTGGTTTTAGAGTGCCAAAGTCCCGTTGTATGTAATGTTAGCGACGTAACCGATTTATAAGAACCGGTTTCAAGGCCTTGTGTATGAGCAGGCGACGCGTGCTGTAATAAACACCATTGTATATGTGTTGTATTTGCACGAATTCCGCACCGCTAATCGCCCCGCTTATCCACAAACGCGGCCTGACAATCTTGCAGCGTCAGGTCAGTCACGGAACTCAAATAAATTGTATAGATTTTTGCCAACTTTTCCCATTCACCCGGCCATTTAGCTTTCGCAAAAATAGTTCCACAAACCCTTATCGAACGAAAAGCCATTACACTAAATCATACGATCCATCTGTCACTAACAGGCCCGATATTTGCAATGTGTTCGATCTCTTTCGCTCTGCTGTTCCGATCAGTAGAGAGAGAGGGATGAACGGGTTCTTGGTGTTCCGGTAGAATTTCAATTGTAAATCCATGATTGAATTGCTGATAGAATTATGCTGTATAGGTGTTTAGGGTTTGGTTTGAAACGTGCAACATAATTCGATTTCCTGTGGCTTGTGGTTTTAGAGATCCGCCGGCATTCCATTGAAACCGAGTCATTTGGTATTCGACGTGTACTGTGAGATAGTAGAAAGTGTCCCATTAAGGTGGTTAGCTTTCCATACAAAACGTCTTTCGACATTCGCAGGTTAACGGCGTGATATTTTAAGAAACTTATGTAACAAGCTTCCATAAATTGGCTTTCCATTTGCGCGAATAATTTGAAAAATTCGTTTGGGACGTGATACTCTGGGAAAACATTTTTTTCTAAATTATTCTAGTTTAGCCTGCGAACGTCAAATAACGTTTTGTATGGAAGCTGAACCACCTTAACGAACGGTAGTCTAGTGGGTATAGTGCCTCCGACGCTGATGGCCTTGGTTCGAATCCCGGTAAGGGCAATTTTGTTTGATGAGCGTGAATACCCTGTTTCGGAGTCTTGGATGTTTTCTATAGGTTTAAGTATTTATTTTTGTAAGTATACATATATACTTGTCATCATAATAAAGATTGAACTGAACACGTCTCTAATGCCTCGATAATAGACACGTGTTCAGATATTTGTGAGCACTTTTGCCGCTCCGATATATCTGATGGCGACTGTACCTAAAATAAATAGTTAAAATAAAAAAAAAAGTTTTTATCTATTTAGCACCCATGGTACAAGCTGGTCAATTGCGTAACGCATTGTACATGAGCGTCAGGTAGTAATCCTACTAATATTATAAATACGAAACTTTGGATGTTTAGATGTTGGGGTGTTATATATACTTCTTTGTCGACAAAAAAAAACATAGTAAGCTAAAAAAAATAAAAAACAAACAAACTAAAACTAATGGTAAAAAAACCGGCCAAGAGCATGTCGGGCCACGCTCAGTGTAGGGTTCCGTAGTTTATGTAATTTTTTTCAAAAACCATTCAACCTATCAAGTTTAAAATAATTTTCCTAGAAAATTTTTATAAAGTTCTACTTTTGAGATTTTTTTCATATTTTTAAAGTTATGGTTCAAAAGTTAGAGGGGGAGGGACACATTTTATTTTACTTCTGGGGCGATTATCTCCGAAAATATTAACATTATCAAAAAATGATTTTAGCAAACCCCTATTCCTTTTTATATACCTATCCAACAATATATCACACGTTAGGGTTGAAATGAAAAAATAACACTCCCCACGTTACGTATAGTAAAATATTATGGCTTTTCTATAACTATTTTTCAAATCAGTGATTAGTTTGCGAGATATTGGGCTTTAAAGCCCTAATTTTTGTTCGAGTCATTTGTCCCACCCCCCTGCCGGCTAAGTGGAGGTTAGTGGGGATGTGAAAAAAATCGTGGTAGTAGTACATATATATAATGAATTTAAAAGGAAAACTATCACGGATAAGTAGACGTAAGTGGTTACCGAGTAATAGTCGACCAATTTAATGTGTACTTGGAAAGGCCGATTTTCGTACTAATTCAGCCGACGCAACCGCACCGCACGTCGATGTAACTAAGACAGACAGGCAACTACGGAACCCTACACTGCGCATGGTCCGACACGCACTTGGCCGGTTTTTATATGGAATAATGACATACGATTTGTCCAAACGCTTGTTTGAAAAGTTACGTAGTTCGTGACTTTTCAAACTTTTTTACTGCGCAGTTAATTTTGATTCAGAATTAACCCAGGACCAAAAGCATTTAAAAGGAACCAGAGCAATATTTCACTGAAGCCAAAAAAAAACAGATTGGGTTCTGAAGTATTTTGCCCTCAAGTCGGATGAGGAAAAAGTCAAATTCCCGCCGGGCGAGCTCTTGGGAAACAAGTAATTTAATCTTATGAAGGCAACGATCGCTTCGTCTCGGATTATTTGTATTAGACTTAGAGTTATGCTCTGAGGGGAATTATCCATTGCTCGTGTAAGCTGTATCGGATCAATATCAGCCACCTATTTTATCAACTTAACAATTGTAACGAGATATAATTTACTTTAAACACAAACGCTACGAGAGCCTAGTGGTTCAGGCATGCGGCTGTCAAGCGGCGGTCGTGGGTTCGAATCCCGGCTCGTACCGATGAGTTTTTCGGAACTTATATACGGAATATTTACCGTTAGCTTTTCGGTGAAGGAAAATATCGTGAGGAAACCGGTCTAATCCCAATAAGGTCTAGTTTTGGAAGGTCAGATGGCAGTCGCTTTCGTAAAACTAGTGCCTACGCCAAATACCTCTGGTGTTGCAAGTGTCCATGGGCGGTCGCTTACCATCAGGTGATCCGTCTGCTCGTTTGCCTCCTATATCATTAAAAAAAAAAAAAAAAACTTGGGATTACGTGTCAAAGCGGACCCCGGGCTCCTTTAGGGGCATTACCAGGAATTACGCTAAGAGGATGATGACAAAGTTTTAACTAACCTCCATTCAGTACTTTGAAGAGTTCCCTCGATTTCACCAGGATCACAAAGAGTTTTCCACGGTTCAGGCGTCGTCGAGTAATCGGGGAACATAGATAAAAAAATATAAGATACTGACGAATTGAGCACCCACTCCATTTTTGAAGTCGGTTATAAAGACTGACATTGTCAATTGTCTCCTGTCAATGACAGTTCCATGAAAACCAAACGAAAAATTATGTCAATCGTTTTAATACCTACCTAAAAAACAGCATATCGACAGCTATCATATTATGTTAGCAAAAGAAAATTGTGAAGGTGCTCAAAAGGGTCCCAAAATGATACCGTTGTTGGTCGCCCAGCCAATAATACTGTGTATTGAGTCATACACAGAACATACACAGAACTATCTTCTATAAAGCTTGTACAAAAATCAAATAGTATAGAAGTCATTATCGCCGGGAAAATCTTAATAGGGCCATCCAGGAATCGACCCGAATGGTACAGCGCCATCTAGCGGCCAACTCGATGAACTTATGTACAATGACACACGGCTGAGCAGAAGGTTGTAGTTCTTTTTGAAAAAATGACAACACAGCCTGAGTCTCAGCCTGTTCTCTATGGCCCACATTGCCGGACCCAATTGTGCATACCTCTGTGCACCTTTCACCTTAATCAATAAATGGTATTTCTATTGTTTTAATAAACAACGGACAATCAAGTTTTAAAAAACCAATATCGTCCATGCATCTTGATCAGAAAAAATGTGTCTGATTAATAGGATTACTATCAATAAGACGTTGTTAATCCTTCAATTAATTTTTCATCACAATCAGGATAAAAATGCATATTGCGTCATAAACAAAGGAATATCCATGGAGCGAGCCCTGGGAAACGAATAATTTAATCTTGGAAGGAAATACGGTCTCCCGTTTTTAATACACCGTTTATTTCATTTCCTATTATAGGGATATTGACTTTTAGTAAAATCAGAGACTTTTTATTGCATTTCATAACGTTGAAATAACTTATAAGATCAAGTGACGTCATGATGGCTGGAAATATCAGTAGTGCCTAAAAATTACAAGCGCCATTGTCAAACGATATAATATTAATATACTTTCCGTGATAAGACTGATAAGTCATCGTATTTTGTATTTTATCATATTTTATGCCTCAAATTAATTAACAATAATAATAACAGAATTTACGTTCCAATTCAACAATGACAAGCCAATTTACGAGTGGATTACGAATTCCGTTTATAACCATTTTCGCGGCGATAAAAAACGAATAAACCATAAGTGGCCTAAGTTTATTTCATTGCCACCGAAAAAAATACCTTATCAGTGACACTTAAGGTAGGTATTTAAATGGATTTGTCTGGGTTTAGCGAATTAAAATACGCTGTCGCTGTTCGCGCGAATGGTGATTTACATTACATGGATCTGCGCTTATGTCACTTATTTATACAAATAGCTGCCCTGGGGAGGCTTCGGGGCTGAAAGGGGAGTTGAAGCATTTTTAAATTTTATATGTGGACCTGTTAACAGCTGGAGATGAGCTACCAACGGGATCACAGGTGGTGATAAAGTGACACGGACATCAGACCCCGTATCATGGTCGGCCTTATCACATCGGCATCGGCATTTAAGTGAGAAGATAGAGCGTCCGTCACTGGCTGACACCATTCAATAGAACGAGACGGACGGATATCTTGTCAATTATCGAGTGATAAGGCCGACCATGATATGGTAGTCAATTCACAATGAATCGTTTTCGGGGTCATTTAACTGACACCACGAAGTTGTGCAACACATCGCAGATAGGGTGTGTTTTGTTTTTTGTTATTGTACCTATGGCTTTATTGTTATGTATGTTAAGTATATAAGGTATTTAAATATGGACATTTGCTGCCGAAAACAAAAAAAATAAAATAAAATACAATATTGATGGACTTTATCAGAACCAGTATCGACAGCGTTATATTATCATGACTTGACGGGAAAGCCGGGTTAGTTTTACCTTTAAAATACCATGAAAGGTTCTACGACAACCATGTGACATAGCGACGTAACACCGCAATGGCATAAGTCATTCGATATCGTTCGAGTTAGTCACAAAACTGTAATTATAATTATATTTGCACGTTTCATTCAATAATTTCACTCACTTAGATTAAATTAATTTAAGTTCACTAACTCATGTTTTCGAATACAGAACTACCTAAATAATAATCAACAGAAGACCTTTCCAATCTAAGTATAGTAATAAGATAGATAGATTTAGTAGTAAGCTGAAAACAATATGTTTAGTCTTTACCACCCGTATGTATGAAAGAGCGTTTCCTCCTAATACAATTGTTTAATTTAAAAGGGGGAAACGAACACTAAATGTAAAAAACCTTGTTCAAAATAAATCATTTTGTTTTTTTTTGTTTTTTTTTGGTATTGGCATTCCCCTAGCGTTGGACAACAGCGGGGTTAGAGCGGTGTCGATAATGCAAAATTTGGATGGATTTCTGACGGGTTAGCAATTGACTGAAAACCGCCCAATGTAGATATGTAGGTATATTGTGAATTCCTTGCGTAAATAATTAGTACATTACATACCTAGGGCGGTGAATTCGTGAATGGCCCAGATCGCAGGTGTTTGTGGCCCGAACCGAAGGTGAGGGCCATAAATATGCGATCTGGGGCTTTACGAATTACCGCCCTTGGTGAGTACACAATTTTACGTTTTCACCTAGCCACAATGCGAGTTTTACCGTACGCGCAGCGTGCAGTAAAACTCGCATTATGGCCAGGTGTGACGTAAAGGAGTATTATGTCGGCTAATGAAGAGTTAAAGAGACAAAGCTCATAAATTATGATGATGATGACCGGTTCTTTAACCGGTTTGTTATCATAAAAGTAATATTAAAATAAAAGCAACATGTAAGTTACTATAGTTAAAGTAAATGAGCGCGCTTCGCCTAGTTTGGCGAATTAAGAATATCATGTCACTTGTTTTTGGAATAATTAATTTAAAAAAATATATATAAAAATCCTGATAGCCGTAAATAGACTTGTGAATTATCATCATCATCATCATATCAGCCGAAAGACGTCCACTGCTGGACATAGGCCTCCCCCAAAGAGTGCCAAAGCGACCGGTCCTGCGCCCGCATCCAGCGGACTCCCGCAACCTTTACCAGGTCATCAGTCCACCTTGTCGGGGGCCTACCCACGCCGCGAATCATCATACATTAAGTTAATTGCGGAAATCGCGCAACGTCTGGTTAACGTAACTGGTGACCGAAGAGCTGGCTTTCTCGCGCCTCAGCATTTCAATTCAGCGAGGAAATGCCGCCAGCATCCTCGGTACAACGCCTAGAGGGCCTGTTTTAGATTTAAGGCGCCGTAGGTTCAGCGAAGTTAAGCGAACAGAGTTTTTGAAACAATATAATGCGTCTGTTTATAATAATATGGTTTCAAAAAAATACGAATAGTAATCTTGAGGCTTTTCTGCAAGAAAATCCGTGCTTCGAAACATGATTAAGCAAATTTCGCTCGATATAAAAAATCACAAACATAGCTCTAAAACACACAAAAATACACTTAAAATATTCGTAACAAATTATGAACAAAAGCTATAAATATTAAAATTGCTTCTAAAAGTCGGCAATATCATGTTTGAGGGAAATCAGTGTTTACATTTTTATTTATTTAAACGGCCAAAAAATAAAAATTAAAAAAATTGATATCCGCGCTTCCGAGCACGCACTTCCATCTCGCTCACGGTTTTGCTCAGTGAGAGGAAGAGAAGACCATGAACCTACGGCGCCTTAACTTAGTTTCAATTTAATTTAGTTAATGTTAGTTTTTAATACTTTAGAAAATTAATAATTGTTATCATACATTATGATATTTATGATTATTATAAAAATCTAACCTATTGCCTCCAGGTGCCCCCAATCGACTACCTACGCCAAGTGACGCTAGACCTGGGTGGAGAAGGCGCACTGGGCTCGGCCGCGGAGCGTCCCGTGATCCGCCGCGCGCCGCCGACGCGCGCGCAGCAAGCCACGCGCACCGTGCGCGCGCTCATACGACGGTTCAACGAGGTATGTTAATTAATCCATACTTAATATTATAAATGTGAAAGTGTGTCTGTCTGTCTGTTACCTCTTCACGCCTAAACCGCTGAACCGATTGAGATGAAATTTGGTATGAGGATAGTTTGGCTCCCGGGGAAGAAGAGGGACAGGGGAAGGACATAGTCTACCAGAAGACTTAGGCTTCTTAACGGCACCAACGTCTCAAATTATATTGAGAAATCGTCAGTAACGATGCGCCACCCCATACTAAATTAATTTTGTATTAAGCAGTAACGCTGCTAACGAAATAATACATTTTTAAATAAAGGAAAAATTGAAAAATTTAATGTCTGGTAGATGTCGCTACACGCCTCCCTAAGGCGTTGTAGGAAGGAACTGATTGAAGAATTTGGTGCCCGAACCGGATTGTTCCGATAGCTCAGTTGGTTAGTAGCGACGGGCCATGAATGCCTGTGGTCGCCGGTTCGAATCCGGCTTGGAGCATTAAATTTTTCAATTTTTCCTTTATTTAAAAAAATATAATTTCGTTAGCAGCGTAACTGCTCTTAATACAAAATTAATTTAGTATGGGGTGGCGCATCGTTACTGACGATTTCTCAATATAGTTTGAGACGTTGGTGCCGTTAAGAAGCCTAAGTCTTCTGGTAGATGTCGCTACACGCCTCCCTAAGGCGTTGTAGGAAGGAACTGATTGAAGAATTTGGTGCCCGAACCGGATTGTTCCGATAGCTCAGTTGGTTAGTAGCGACGGGCCATGAGTGCCTGTGGTCGCCGGTTCGAATCCGGCTCGGAGCATTAAATTTTTCAATTTTTCCTTTATTTAAAAATGTATGCAAAAATGTGTTAAATGTGTATGAGAAACAAACATAATCAGACCTAGTTCAAATAAAAATGTTTTCTCAAACATGCAATGAAATATTGACGTAGTGTTCTTCAGTGTTATATGCTTAGTGATATAGTTTAGATATAGTTAGTACTAACGTAATCGTGCAAATAGTTACACTATTGTATTGGGATTAGCTCCTGTAAAAATAGTTGTAAGTGTGGCAAATAAATAAATAAATAAATAAATAAATAAATAAATAAATAATGGACTTCGAAGTGTCACGTTTCGGACGCAGCGAGACAAGAGACCGTAATGGCATTTTATACAAAATCGGAGGCCTGCAAGATGGTCTTTTTTAATTTCCATTCCACAATTTGTGGCACAGGATCACGGCGTTCAGCCATGAAAATTTAAATTTGATTTCTTGGATTTTATATTCCATTGCATGTTTGAGAAAAGTACATACACTATACTTACCTCGGCGTGCAAAAGGGGTTGCCAGCCTCATAACTATCCGACCTCGCTACGCTCGGTGTGATGAGCAAATACTTGTTTCTGAGTTTTTGATGTTATCTATGTATGGAAGTATTTATATAAATAACACAAGCCTTATTTAGCTTTCTATGGGACTAATTCGATTTCTCTAAGTGTCCCCTATTTTTTTTTTATTTACACCCAAAGCAAGGAGTGAATGCGATGAGTCTTTCTTTTAAATCACTCGTGGTATTCACAAAAAAAAACATTCTCCAAAGGCTCATTTGCAACTGTAGTGTATTCTCATACTACGTAGGTAGATATAAGTTATGATGTTAAAGATTGCGGGTATGCCGCTCGCGCTTGACCATTGATTCAGTCGTTATTAAACCACCATTGAAGTAGCTTTGTGTTTGCCTTATCGCCCTATATACATACATAACAATTGGCGCAGTCTCGAACTTACATACCGAATTTTGTGTATAGGTAGTGAAAGTGTACAAAAATGTCTGTCGGGAAACTAAAAGAATTTGATTTAAACGAGGGCAAGTGGTCAATTTACTGTGAAATTGTGGAACAATACTTCCAGGCTAATGACATTGAGGAGGTGAAAAAGGTACCCATACTGATAGCCAGCGTGGGCACGGCCACGTATGAGTTGATGGTGGATCTAAGCAGCCCGAAAAAGCCAAAAGATCTTAAATTTGATGACTTGATCGACTTGGTGGCATCACATGTTCAGCCGAAACCTTCTTACCTAGCCGAACGGTACAAATTTCGTTTAACAAAGCAAGCCGCGGGTGAATCGGTCGCGCAGTTTGCGGCCACATTAAAGCGCCTAGCAACAACGTGCGATTTCAAATCCGCCCTAGATGATAATCTGAGGGACCAGTTCATATGTGGCCTCACCAGCGAAACCACCCGGCAACGATTATTTTGTGAGGAAAACAACTTGGACTTTAAACGGGCTTACACAGTAGCGATCGCACTGGAAGCCGCCGCTAAAAACGCTGCTGCTATGGAACAGGTATCGTCGAAAGCAATGGGACACGACCTTCACGCGGTACACGCCGCCCCGGCGCGGCGCCGGGGTACGGACGTGGCACCGGCGGCAGCGGCGCGCGCTTCACTCGGCGAGGCGGTGCGACGGCGCAGGCGGCCGGCCGGGGGCGCGCGCGCGGCCCGAGCGGCCCGGGGCCACGTCAGACGCGTCAACCGTGCACCTGCTGTGGAGACCAGGGTCACGACCAAACCACGTGCAAGTTCAAAGAATATGTTTGTAAAGTATGTCTCAACAGGGGCCATCTAAAGAGAGCATGCCCCAATACTCGTGACATGAACTACACTTCTCACTTGGACATCAATTCTGGTGAACACGATAACGAGTATAACGACTCAGACGAAAGTTGGTACGAGGACAGGGAGCCAGACGAGATAGGCGGCGCCGCGGGTCTGTACCACGTGGAATTGACGGGACGGGAGCCGGTTGTGGCGGAGGTCATGGTTGACGGAAAAGGACTCCGCATGCATGTAGACACCGGTTCGCCGTACGCCTGTATTAATGAAGAACTGTATAAAACGTCGTTTCGCCATAACAGGTTAGAACAAGATAACGTGAAGCTACGCGGATACGACGGTGGACTTATACGGTCTCTAGGTTTCATAAGGGTGACCGTACAGTATTCAAAAGTGCGACGCGAACTTAACTTATACGTTATTGTGAACGGCGGTGTTCCGTTGCTTGGCCGGGAGTGGTTAAAAGCATTAAAAATGAATGTTATCGTTTCTAGTTCGGTATTAAAAATAGACAACAACGACAAAAAGTGTGGTGAGCCATTGGACAAGTCTGCGATAATGCGTGAGCATCAGCAAGTATTCAACGACTCCCTGGGGAAGCACACGAGCGCGCGCGCTACGCTACGCGTGCGCGCGGGCGCCCGGCCCGTGTTTCGGCGCGCGCGCCCGCTCCCGCTAGCGCTGCGCGCGCCCGTCGACGCCGAACTCGAGCGCATGGAGCGCGCAGGTATTATCACGCCGATTCCTTCCTCCGACTGGGCCTCGTGTTTGGTCGTCGTTGTCAAGAACAACGGTAGTCTCAGAATTTGTGGGGACTACAAGTCCACTCTTAATCCCGCCTTAGAAGTAGATAAGTATCCTCTTCCGCGCGCTGAGCAGTTATTTAGCAACTTGAGTGGAGGTAGACTATTTTCGAAGCTAGATCTTAAAGAAGCGTACATGCAAATCGAGCTTAGCGAGGACTCTAAAAAGTATACGGTAGTAAACACGCACCGCGGACTGTACATGTACTCGTATAACAGGCTCGTATATGGAGTCGCGTCAGCTGCTTCGATTTTTCAACGGGTAATAGAACAAGTAGTGGCGGGAATACCTAATGTTACCGTCTATCAGGATGACGTCCTTATAACAGGAATTAATGAAGCCGATCACATAAAAAACTTAAAGGAAGTCTTAAAACGTTTTGAAGCTGCGGGGTTGACACTTCGTAAAGAAAAATGCACTTTTTTTGCCAAAGAGGTTAAGTACTTAGGCTTCATTATTTCAGAAAATGGGGTGAGGGCTGATACTGATAAGGTTAAACCCATACTTGAGGCGCCGGCACCCGAAAATACGACCACGTTAAAGTCCTTTCTTGGCATGGTAAACTTTTACTCAAAATTTATAAATGGGTTCACGGACATTTTAACACCCATGTATCAGTTGTTAAAGAAAGGACAAAAATGGGAGTGGGGCCAACCTCAAAAAGAAGCGTTTCATAAAATTAAACTTGCGTTGACTGATAGCCCCGTTTTAACACATTATAGTGAAAGACTTCCGTTGATAGTTTGCTGCGACGGGAGCCAGACGGGAGTAGGCGCCGTCATCCTGCACCGCACGGCGGAGGGGGAGCGGCCCGTGGCTTACGCGTCGCGCGCGCTGAGCGCGGCCGAGCGTAATTACAGCCAAATTCACCGTGAAGCATTAGCTATCATTTTTGGCATCAAAAAATTTCATACCTACTTATACGGGCGGCAGTTCACCCTGCGCACGGACCATCGGCCGCTTGTAACCATTTTTGGGTCAAAAACAGACATTCCGTCTACAGCTGCGGGGCGGCTCATTAGATGGGCGCTATTGTTGTCGGGCTACCAGTACGACATAGAGAACGTGAAATCCGCAGACAACATTGCAGACGGATTGTCTCGTTTACCTCTACCCTTAGATGACCCGAGTGACGCGAGTGACGATTGTAGCTTCGTACAATTCATAGAGAATAACTTCCCGATCCGTGCGCTCGACCTCAAGAGGGAAACTACTTGCGACAAAACATTAAATCTAGTGTCGCAGTACGTCAAAACCGGATGGCCGATGACAGGGGTGCCAGCCGAGCTCACACCCTATTACAGAAGGCGAGACGAACTTAACATAGAAGGTGGTTGCCTTCTCTGGGGCACCCGCGTCGTGGTGCCGGCAGCGCTGCAGGCCGCAGTGCTGGCCGAGGTGCACGGCGGACACCTGGGCATCGTCAAATGCAAGGGCATTGCGCGAAGCTATGTTTGGTGGCCCAGCATAGATTTGGACATTGAACAACTGTGCAATTCATGCCGTGTCTGTGCAGAGACAGCAGACGCGCCTCCGCGCGTGCCGATCGTGCCTTGGACGACGTCTAAAAAGGCATTTGACAGAATACACATAGATTTTTTGACGTACAATGCAAAAACCTATTTAGTAGTAGTTGACAGTTTTTCAAAGTGGATTGAGGTTTTTCCAATGTCAACCACGACGGCCGGGTCGACTACAGACAGGTTAAGAGAGTTATTTGCCCGGTTCGGCATTCCATCCAAATTGGTCTCGGACAATGGCCCGCCTTTCTCCAGCGACCAATTCGCACATTTTATGTTGACAAATGGTATAACACACGTGACGTCAGCCCCTTATCACCCCGCATCCAATGGCGAAGCGGAAATAGCGGTACGAACTATAAAAAAATGTCTAAAAAAGTCAACTAAAGAAAATGTTGACCCCAGCGTATTTTTACAGCGTTTCCTCTTAGATTATAGAAACGCCAAGCACAGCACCACTGATGAGTCGCCGGCCGTGTTATTGTTAGGACGCCAATTAAAAACTAGGCTTGATTTATTAAGAACAGGTTTGTTTGACACAGTGGAGAAAAACAAACAAATAAAGATAGCTCGCGGACCCCAGAAATGTAGGTTCATCGAACTAGGAGACCTAGTATGGGCTAGGGACTTTCGCAAAGGCAGGAAGTGGATTAAGGGTACTGTTGTACAGAAAATCGGTAACAATAACTACAAGGTTCAGACGGAGGAAGGCACAATTTCTCGGCACACTAATCAATTGCGCGCTCGGCATGTTATCGAATCGGCGCCGGCGAGCGGTGCGGATGCAATGCCGGCCAACGAGGCCAGCCATCAGGGCGAGCCACGCCGCAGACACTTGCCACGACATGGCGCTGCCGTGGAGGTGTCTCCCCTAGCGGGTGTCAGCAGCACGATCCCGCGGGATGCGCCGCCCGCGCCGACCACCCGACCGGTTCGCGCGCGCTTGCCGGTTATCCGTTACGGGTTTGAGGAGATATATCCGTAAAATTTGGAAAGATAGGAGTATACTTATTAGCATAATTTTAATATTGTAACATAAATTCCTAGATAAAAAAAAAAAAAAAAAAAAAAAAAAACGGGCTAGTATAGTATACCTAATAGTAATAAGAATAAGGTTAATGACTCCAATGATTTTTAAATACCACTTTACATTTGTACAGAAAACAAATGCCCTTTTCTTATTTACCTGTTTAGTTGTTTCTCGTAAGTACTACAAGTACGTACCATGTGAAAGGGGAGGAGTAAAGATACATGTATCGTTAGCATTCACAAAGTACATACATGTCATATCATGACGTAATTATAAATTAAAATTTGTTTCAGTTGTTACCCATGTTACTTGTGTTTTTAGTTTAGTATGGTCACTATCACTGTTATCAGTTAAGGTTGTAAACATCGCGTCCCTTCTTACTATACGTAAACATAAACAATTAATCTACTGGTGTATGTAAAACATGTATAAGATCAACCTTATCAGTAAGGGGGGAGGTAGTGTAGTGTATTCTCATACTACGTAGGTAGATATAAGTTATGATGTTAAAGATTGCGGGTATGCCGCTCGCGCTTGACCATTGATTCAGTCGTTATTAAACCACCATTGAAGTAGCTTTGTGTTTGCCTTATTGCCCTATATACATACATAACAGCAACATAGGCACTAATTCCTGCCTTGCCCAGGTAAAAACCGGTTAATACCGTTAAAGAAAACAAATCTAACCCGTTTTTACCACATTGGCGCCGGTATACGCATTCCCGTATCCGTACGTATTCCAGTGATATTGTGTGTAGGTAATAATAGTAAAAAGAGGCATATATCCGTGCGCTGTGAAATAGAAGCGCGGAAATGACTTTAAATGTCTGCCTTTTGCGTCGCATATTTCCATAATACTGGGTGAAACATAAGTCGTGAACAGAAATGTTTGTTTCTATCGCAGCATTCTAAGGCTGCATTAACTCTAGAAGCAAACAATTAAACTTTATTGATAAGAATTTTAAATAGCAAAAACACCCAACCTTATGGTCACTCTATTTGACAAGACTTGGTCTGTAGCTTAAAGTGACAGTTTAACGTAGCAATTAGGGTGACCATGAGACTCAGTAAACTATAATCATTTTTTTAATTAACGAATTAAAAACAACTGTTACATGTTTTTGCCTGGTTGTCACGTACACATGTTTAAACTAAAGTTTAAACAGTAAGAAACACATATTTCTGTTCTGTTCACGACTTAGGATTCCACCTGTATATGTGTGATTCTCAGGGAAATGGTACTTTAATGTGATTATTAAGCCGTAGGTATTTGTATTAGCTCATCGTTAATAATGGTATAAGCGCCAACGATAGAAGGGTACCTTCTCTTCTCCTTCTGTTAATTATAAATAAATAAAAATAAATAAATACAATAAATAAATATTAAGGGACAATCTTACACAAATCGACCTAGTTCCACAGTAAGCTCAGTAAGGCTTGTGTTATGGGTACTAGACGACGATATATATAATAGATATAAATACTTAAGTACATAGAAAAACTTCAATCGTCAATTATGGTCGCATATGTGCGAAAAAAATATAGGTATGTGGTATGTGTCATTCATACCTATATTTTTTTCGCACATATGCGACCATATCTGGGGAGAGCGTATTTTCTTTTGTAATATTACCTAAGAGGAATCTGCTAGCACCACTGGGGGTGTCGTAAAACTCGTAAAAGTCGACGTCCATGGTTGAGGTGTGTGGCGATACGCTAGCAGCCTGTTTTGCAGTATCACAATTTTTGCCGTATTTAAAGCCACTATTTCTAGTGGCGGTGAAAATTTAATTGAATAAGCTCTGTCTACCCCCCTCGTATGTAATTATAATCTGTTAGTTTAGAAAAAGCATATTGACATATTCACTGAACTGACTTCCGTCAAATAAAATTGAAATCGTAATCATCTTTATTGCATGACTTCATAAGACCCATACTGACAATCACAATAAAAAATCCTAAAAATGATTAAGTGAAATTGTATATTGTGAGAGAAAAAAAAAAATCCTTTATATTCGGCAATTAATTTATTTCGTTTCCTAGATCATGCAGTCTAAGTTTTATTTTTTAATAACCAGTAGGCCAGGCAATAGTTATTGGCCGGCTTCGTTTTTAATTCCCCGTTTGTTATACTCACTTCTGAATGCTTACTTAGCCTTGCCATATCACTATCTCTTTTATTTATTTATTTTCTGGTTTGTCTTTTATAATTGTTTCACTGTGTTATTGTTGTCTTTCCCGCTCACGGGACAATGATGTCCCGGACCTTTGGGAGGCGTGCGTGGAGCTAGGTACCTACAAAGTACCAACTGAGCCAACACGTAGAGGCCCTTTTGACAATTTAATGAAATGCAAGGAGTACACCGAGCGGAAGTTGATAGAATCTAAATGAAACGGGTTGTTGGGTTAAAATGATGGACTAGTGGCTGGGCTATTGGATGAAACATCGGACGCCTGCCTAATAAAACTGTCTCACTTTTTATCTCTGGCAGAGGGTGACTCGCCAACTGCTAGATGGGCCCCTATTAATAGCGACATTAAAAAATGGCCTAAGTTGCCCTTAGGCCATTTTTTAATGTCGCTATTAACCGCTCAGAGAGCTGGGGGGTAGAGAGGTGGCACTGGACTTTAAACATATAGCCAACTCGCCACTTAGGTGTCCACATCTACCCTCGAGCAACAGCTCTTGCGACTCCACTCTGGACGGCCAGTAAAGGCAAGCCAGAGGCAGGGGGCCTGTCCAACCATCCACCCGGTCGGCTCAACCTGACCACAGGACACCCCCATGAGTACTCAGCTACGTAGGGTCGCTACTCCCTAACAGCCCGCCCCAAGCTGCCTTACGTTTCGTTATTGTTGTTATTATTATTGTAAGTTTTTATATTTTAATGTGCATTGATAATCGCAAGCACCATGCTGAGTTGGGACCATTTCGTGACGAGTTTTATTTGTATTTTTATTCAATGTTTGTTGTTTTGTGAGTGTCACGAATAAATGTTTTTCTTTTTTTTAATAATTATAAATCGAACTAGCCCTATGGTAATCTCAAGAAGGCTTGTGTTATGGAAACTAAACGACGATATATTTATAAGATACAAATATCAAATACGTACATAGAGAACAACCAAGACTAAAAGCAAATATTCATGCTCGTCACACAACTTAACGGCATTCGAACCCAAGACCGTCAGCTTCACAGGCATATACCTTACGTCTCAGATCGGGTTAGACTAAGTTATTAACAGGATTGTCAAGTGCCAATACGCGGGGCGAGTAGGTATTTAAAAAATGCTATCTGTTTCACACCGCTCTGCCTATCGCCTGTGTCGTTCGATAGACATAGTTGCAAGTCCTGGAGGCAGTTGCCTACATTTCCTTGGTATTATTGGATTTAGTACACTTTAATCTATGTCTGTACGTTTTCTTTTTTTAGTAAATCAGTTTAGATGAATAAAAAAAAAATCAATAGACAAAGTTTTTAAGTCAAAAATATAGATTTTTAGATGCCAATAGCTTTTAACGTAAGCAATATTTCTTAAAAATCAAAACGTAGAGACCTAGTTTTTTATTATATCTACAACATATCTAAAAATTATTAAAATCGAACGATGTTTACCGGGTGAAAAACGTTATCGCTTTTTGTATGAAAATTTACAGGTTCCCAATCCTCTTAAGTTTCGAAAGTTTACCAAGAACATATCTGTCGCTACATATCGACGCCATATTGTCATGCTGAATTATCCCGCCGCGAGATGAGCAATACCGCGAGCGCTCTGAATATTTTAGCACACCCTGTATATATATACAGGGTGTACATGTACAGTTGTGTAAATATGCGTGAAACAAAGGGAAAGGTTGGTGAATAAATAAGGTTTTGTGATATTAGGTGGTTAGTTTAATATGTATAATTACGGCTTAACTTTGGAAAGCGTAATCGACGTTTATAAGTAAGTACTAATAATAATGAGTAGTTACATTAGTTTGTATGTATCATCATCGTTCTAGCGTTGTTCCCGGTTGTGCCCTAAAGGAGCCCGGGGTCCGCTTTGACACCTAATCCTAAGATTTGGCATAGGCACTAGTTGTACGAAAGCCGAAAGTTACTGCCATCAGGCCCCGTAGCATGGATGGCGTTATCACGCGATAAGTGACAGGATAGAGCTTCCGTCCCTGGCTGACACCGTTCGATAGAACGAGACGACGCGCCTATCCTGTCACTTATCGCGTGATAACGCCATCCATGCTACGGGGCCTGACCTTCCAAGCTAGAGGGAAAATTAGACCTTATTAGACCAGTAAGTTTCCGATGTTTTCCTTCACCGAAAAGCTAGTGGTAAATATTCCGTACATAAGTTACAAAAAACTCATTGGTACGAGCCGGGATTCGAACCCACGACCTCCGCTTGACAGCCGCGCGCCTGAACCACTAGGCTACCGTAGCTTTTTTGTATTTGTGTAGGGGGTAATCTCCGTAACAACTCATCCTATATTTAAATTATTTCACCAGTATATAGAACTTCAAGCTGTACATATGACAAATTGAATCACTTGGCTCTACCTGTGGTTATTCGCAAAACTAATGAAGCTATTATAAAGTACCTACCTACAAAAAAAAACATTTAAGGTTTCTCTGAAAAAAAAAAACATATTACATTGAACATTTAAACAACATAACAGACATACTTCGATATGTAAACCTATGATGTACAATACTTAGTCGTTTCGATTAGATTGTGTTATAGATGCTATCCAATCTGTTGTGTAGACTCTTCTTAACACTTTCTGGCCGCCTACGCCGTAGGCGCTTTCCGCTTCATATGGGGAAAACCACGGGATCGCGTACGAGCGTAATTCTTGGCAGTGAATGTGTTAAGTTGTTTCTCGTTAATATTAGGCATATACTCTATTTGACTTACATACATACATTCACGCCTTTATCCCTAAAAGGGGTATAGGCATATCACATGAAACTATCTATTTGACATACTCATGTATTTAGTACTTTGTACCATTTGGCGTCGAGTCCCTCGGTCCGCGGGGTCCCAGTGCGCAAAAGTTATTTGCGGAAATCGCGAAACGTCTGGCTGACGTAACTGATGACCGAAGGGCTGGCGGCTTTCTCGCGCAACGCATCAGCATTGCAATTCAGCGAGGAAATGCCGCCAGCATCCTCGGTACAATGCCTCGAGGGCCTTGTTTAGTTAATGTTAGTTATCACCTTGTATATACAATTACTAATAAATGTTTTTATGTAATAAACATTTTCTCAAACATGCTCGGAAATGTACGCGTTAATATCACGAAATGATGACATGAAGTTTCTTGTTTAAGGCTCCCTACATTACTTCTTGGCCTTACGCCTTGGCTTATGAAAACCCTAAGTAAAACCATTATTGTCCGCTACTCTTACTTTTTAAATTTGCCTACTAATATTAAACTGACAAAGGAAAAATTACATGCTTCTAGACTCTGTAAGCATACTTGCTACATAAAAAAATAAAAATCTATGGTACTATACTTATGTGCGGTTAAACATGGTGCTCGAACGGCTTGTCCAAATGGGATGTTTAAAAATTAAAAAAGGCGCAAATTACCTATTATTTAATTGAATACCTTGTATTTATTTTTATTTTAATATTTCCTCACATCGTTTGAGAAAAGTACTATACAATCCTCGGCCGGAACAGGGATTCTACGGGGATCTACGACTCGACCGTCTACCCCAATCTCGTCCAGCAATCCCTTACTTCACGGCCTCTGCAGTAATCTACTATAGTATACCTCTTGACTTCAATATAAACACTCGTTACAGTTACATCTCTTTACTATTTTCTTACGATTTTTTTACATTTACGAACCTCCGAGTACTCCAACGCATGTTGGCTACGCTAAAGCAAGAAAAACACCACTAACCTCTTTCAAAACCTTTTACAACTTCTAAAAATGAGTCCTACTTCGTAAAAATTGCGTGAAAAAGCAAGTGTTATTTAGAATTGCGACCACAATCACGCACGTACATAATTAAGCGTTCATTACCCCATTTTTTAATAAGCTTCCTGTTTATGCATATTTATGAGGTGGCATTAAAATTGTAATAAGTAGGTACATTTCTTCTGTACGCTTCACAAGAATATATATGAATTTCGATTTAACTTCAAGACTCAGTTCAAAACTGGGCATTATTATCTGTCTTTTTTTAATAGGGTAGTTGCGTCAAGTTAAAACTGATAACGTAGTGTTGCTAAATGGATAGTAAACCACCAAATTATTGTAATAAAGGATAAATTACGAAATATATAGTTAAAATCATATGCATTTTTTTTATTGTCCAAGAGTAAATTTAGAGCTACTAATAGAATCCTTACGCTTTTATAGAAACACATCTGTATGACAACTACGAGTATGAACCTAAAAGCAGTATTTCGCGACCGAAACAGAAATTTCCTTGATTTTCCATAGAGCGATTAGTACACAAATTGCAAAGTGTAACGTTATACTTTTACGTCAATTAGTATGAAGCGTTTTGGCTGCCGCCAGCGTGGCCCGCGAGGCCCGCGTTTAAATCAAATGTTTGGGTATTTATGTTCTCTAATTGTAGTTGCTCCTAATACAGACATTTGTTTCTTTCCAAAAACTGCTTCAAAAGGCATCGTAAATACATCTTGGGTCACAAGCCTATTCGCGATAAGCCGATTAGAGTATCGCCACTCTAAAATAGGTCCATGAATGTCAAAATAGTGTTTAAAGATAAATGGCGCAGCCGGTTGGATGTTTACATGGATGATAATTATGAATGGCAAAATAGTGTTTAAATATAAATAGCGCAGCCGGTTGGATGTTTACATGGATGATAATTTAAGCCAGTCCCACGCGCCAACGCGCCATCTGAATGTGAAAATTCACCGTTGGTATTACGCCCATCTCTTTATTTATTCTATTTCTTTATTTTATTTTTAATTGGATACAAACATTAGTCGCCGCGACAAATTGCGCGACAGTGGATGACCAAACAACACACTCGACCCGTAAATATAGTCCATATATTATACTCGGGAATACGAAAGAAGCATCTTCACCCATCAGGATTTTTGAAGTGAAAACTTCTTTAGCGGCGCTGAGCACTTTTTGGGATGGGAAAAAATTGTTAAATACGCGACAGAGTTTTGTGACGTCAGATGTGAAGGAGGTCACTTTTTGCTGCTAGCCGATTCGACTTCATTCAAAACTGAACGCTATTCGTAAGAGTATAAAGCCGTTAAACACTTTTTGCAATAGCATATTCTGCAAATAAATTTGTAATAATACCAACGCGTCCTTCACCGTTTTGCTATTGAGAAAATTCGAATAGTTCGAATTTGGGCGTTATTTCTAAAGAGATAAAGCTTAGAAAAATATTTACCAACGGCAAAAACAAATTGATATTTTGGTCACCACCGTGCACCGCCATCTGCTGTTCTTGCAAATTCGAATAGTTCGAATTTAGACGTTATTCCTAAAGAGATAAAGCTTTGAAAAATATTTGGCAATGGCAAAAACAAATTGGTATTGTGTTTGCCGCTGCCCGTCGGCGCGCCGGACCCCGGCACCGTTGCGCCGCGGCGGCGCGTTGGTCCCGTCGCACCCAACGCGCCCGCGGGCCGTCCGCCTAAATAATTGATAATTGTTTATAAATTTGCGTCAAATTCATTTTTAGGGTGACACCGTAAGATGTCACGTGACCTGATCGAAAAACTGTTACAATGTTATTGAGTTTTCACTTCTGCCGGCACTCCCGGAGTGCAACCCGGTCTTTTTTTTTAGCCAACCCATTGAAGAAATATTTTTTAATGTCCTAAATTTGATTTAAATGCTTTTTATCCACTAAAAAGATGGGTGAAGGTCGTTTCGTATCTTGGACTATAATGTCATCTTTAACACTTTCGCTGCCAAGAATCGCTACGCACTACGCTCGTAGCCGATCCCGTGGCTTTCCTCGTATGTAGCGGAAAGCGAATACGGCGTAGGCGCCCGTTAGGGTTCCTGGCAGTGAAAGTGTTCATAGTGCTACGCCGTAGAGCTACGAGGTGTAGCATGCTACGTGTATTTAATTATTGTCCTAGTTCCATATTCAAGTTTATTACGCCATATTTAACGTTGACGCGAGCCTGTGTCGAAGCGAGATAAACTATCTATCTCTTTTTAATTAGACTAATTAGAAAGAGACGGATAGTCTATCTCGCCGCATATTTAACGTTGATCGTTGTTCGGGCCGACCGTCTGCCCGCCCCCTTAAACTCCTCACGTGTGTACGCCTTTTTTGAGTCTGTGGTTTTGACAGTGACACTTTGTCAAGGCGGAGAAAAAAGATATAACCTCGTTGTTGCGGACCCGAAACGGAACGAGTGTTTTTGGATAATTTGGAAACGCATTTTCCTTGTTTTGTGTAATATCGCTCGCTTTGAAGACACACGGGTGTCCGAGTGTTTTGTGTGGATATTTCGGTGACATCGGAAGAGTTGGTGATTTGACGCCGCGGATTGTTGGCGAGACGGCCCGTACACCACGGCGGCTTCTTCAGCCCCGGTGACCCTCATGATTGAACTTGACTTGACCTGACAGTTGACTGAACCTTGACAGATACTAACCGGAGTTGAAGCGAACATCGCGCCTCCCGGAATCAGGTGAGTTGAACAAGTTTTGTAGCCAATCCACTGGCTTATATGACCCGCGAAACGCGTGGCAGTTCACTCCACTCGCACTAGGCGAGGAGTTGAACAATTTTTGGTACCCAGAGCGTGGTTACTCACAAAGAAAAAACGCGAATTTTGATAGTTTTTTCCTTTTGGGTAAAAATTTTGAGGTTATTTGTTAAAACCAAATTTAGCTACAACTATTTAAAACCTCTATTTTGTGGCACTGCAAGTGTTTTGTACTGTAGATTTCACGAAATTATTGTACTTGCAGTGCAAATTAGTGAGATTACAACCTCCGGAAGGTGAGATTACCAGTGTTTGGTACAATTTAATTTGGAGAATAGTTGAAGGCAAATATAAGCCACATATTTGATTGATTGTAATTTGGAAAGCCTTTCATAGCTTGTTGTTTGGTAATAAGGCATTTGTTTTATTCAGTTTGCTATAAGCGGCCAAGTTTGCTAAGAATATAAGCTAAAATATAAGGCTACCACAAATATTAGTTGTAAGCTAGATTATTGTACAAGTGATGTAACTAGCCAATTATAGATTATAATTTGAGCTTCCACTGCGTTTTGAGAATCTATATTGGTTGTTATTGTAAGGCATTTCTGTAATTGAGTTGATATTTGGTTTTGATTCACTAGGGTGACCAAGAGATTGGAATTTCCACATTAATTAAATTAATTTTAATTTTCTCTGGTATTGTTGGAAATTAATTTAAAATGGGATCTACACCTAAGGCTAAGATCCAGTCTGCACTGCGTTGGTTTTCATCTGCAGCAGCTTTGGTTGACAGAAATGACCGGGAGGAGGCTTTGTTGACCCGGTACGAGGAGGTGTCAGACCGTCTTAAGGCTGTGGAGTTCCAGGTTGAACTCTACCTAGCGGAGCCCGGCCGGACGACCCCGGAGACCGAGCAGGTGGAGCGGGACTTTGAGCAATGTATGGATTTTGGGGACAGGATTGTCGAGAGGGCTTCTAAGATACTGCGGGTTCGGAATGGTGCGGCCCGGGACGTTCCGAAACACGCAGTTATCTATAACCCAGGGTTGGCAGCGCGCTTGCCAGCCATACAGATGCCGGTCTTCCGAGGAGACCTGGACGAGTGGACCAGCTTCATTGACCTCTTTGATAGCTTGGTGCATGCCCGGACGGACCTGCCAGCGGCGTTGAAGTTGGCGCAGCTGATGTCTGCTCTCGTCGGGGAGCCGCGCGACTTGATCGCGCATTTGTCGGTCACCGACGACAATTATGAAATCGCGCGCACGTTGCTGAGGGACCGATACCAGAACGTGCGGCGACTTGCGGATACTCTTATGACTAAGATCTGGAATATCCCTCGGATCGCTCAGGCTTCAGACATCCGGCTGAAAATGCTGAATCCTGTTTTGACAGCGACCAAAGGGTTAGAGAACCTTGGTTTGCCGGTGGACCAGTGGTCCTACATACTGTTGAATTTTTTGTTGAACCGGCTGCCGGCTGATGTACGGGCCAGGTTTGAGCACCGGTATGGTGGTGAAAGTGCTCAGCATCTGCCGACCTTCACCAATCTTATCGACCAATTGGAACTTGAGTGTCGACGGGCCGACACCTCGGATCTACCTCCACCCCCGAGGCCTCCTGGGGCCCAGCGGGCCCAGGGGAGAGTTGCACCTCAAAGGGGAGGGTGGGGCAAATCGGCCCCACAACCAGCGGGTCCTCACCAATATAATACCAGTGCATTGGACCCTGAAGTCTGCCTATGCTGCAAGAACCCTGGCCATCGGGTGCCAGCGTGTCCGAAGTTTCTTGCGCAGCGGGTTGTGGGACGCCGCAACATTGCTAAGCAGCGGCAATGGTGCTTTGTTTGCTTGGGCCCACATTTTGTGCGAGATTGTGCCCACCCGCAGGCGTGTAAGTCCTGTGGTGGGAAGCACCACCCCATTTTATGCATGAACCGCAGTGGGGATACACCTCCCCCCCCCCCTGCGCAGGGGTCATGCTCCCCTGTTCGGAGTCAGCAGCGGGCTGACCAGGGGCCCATGGCCGAGGAGAAGTGGGGACGTCGGGTAACACCCCCCTCCCCCCCCCCTCCAAAACTACGCGACTACTTCGCACGCACCCGTGCCCCAACGGGGGGTCCTTACGGGCGGGTGCCCGCAAACGCCTCCACCCCGGCAGGCGCCACGGATGTCGCCGCCGCTTGTGGAGCGACCCCGCTGGGGGTCGGGACCTCCGGTGTACGGCCGGAGTAGGACATACCAGGGGCCGCAGGCGGCACGCATGGCGCGACGGCAGTACCAGCCGGAGTGGGACCCGCTCGAGCGGTACGAGCGGCCCGCCCATGCGGAACAGGATGCAACGCGTTATCCCTGCTAGGGATACGCCGCCCACGCACCAGCCACCGCCACGCCCTTGGAGACCGTGTTATTGCCCACGGCTTCGGTTTGTGTTTGGGGCCCTGGCGGAGGATCAGCCTGCGTGCGCTCTCTCCTTGACACGGGAGCGCAAGGCTGCATGGTATCCAGTAGGTTGGTGCGACAGTTGGGCTTGGTTGTGAAACCCCACCCGGAAAGTATACGTGGGGTAGGCAATGTGACAGTGTCAAATCTGGTAGGGCAGACCTTACTCACCTTTGGACCGGGTCCCACTTCACGCGCGAGGATTAATGCTCCCGCGTTAGTATTGGATGAAGTGGTGGGGAGACTCCCCCAGGTGAAGCTGCCTCCAGAGGTTCGGAGTTTGACAGCTGGATTAGTTCTGGCGGATGCTGGATTTGACAGACCTGGTCCGATTGACGTGTTGCTGGGTGCAGACGTTCTTGGGCGGGTGCTGTTGAGCGGCAACCGTACCTTACAGCCTGGCGGACTGGTTACACTGGAAACGGTGTTTGGCTATGCTGTAATGGGTTTGGTTTTAGCGGCTCCACCGCCTCCTACTGAGGAGGGCTGTCTGGTTGGAACTGCTCTTTCAGAAGCCGTGCAACGGTACTGGGAGATTGAGGAACCACCTACCGCGTCGCGTATGAGCCCCGAGCAGGAAGAGTGCGAACGGTTTTACCAAAATAATACTGGGCGCCTCTGCTCTGGTCGGTTCATAACACGACTTCCTCTGCTCATCCACCGACCTCCTCTTGGAGCGTCACGTGAGATGGCTGAGAAGCGGCTGGTTTCGATGGAACGCCGAATGATAAGAGATGCGCTCTTCCGGCAGAAGTATGTGGACTTCATGAGGGAGTACGAGGGTTTGGGACACATGTCGGTGGCTCGGACGGACTGGAGTACAGTGGAGCACTGCTTCCTGCCGCACCACGCGGTCCTAAAATCCCCGGAGTCCAAGATTCGTGTGGTCTTTGATGGGTCCGCGTCCACCTCGACTGGGGTGTCATTGAACCAGTGTTTGCATGCAGGTCCTAAGCTGCACAAGGATATCACGGATATCCTCACAAATTTTAGGAAACATCAGGTGGTGTTCGTCGCCGACATCCGGATGATGTTTCGGCAGACAGTGATCCATCCTGATGATCGTCGGTATCAGCTGATCTTGTGGCGTGAGAGCCCTGATGAACCGATGTTGGTGTACGAGCTGAATACGAATACATACGGCTTGAAGAGCAGTCCGTACATTTCAATTCGAACTTTGTTAGAATTGGCGTCTCGAGAGAGACTGAGGTTCCCTCGAGCGTCCGCCATTTTGGAACGGGACTTATTTGTCGATGACGTGTGCACCGGGGCAAACAGTGTCGAAGAGGCTTTGGTTTTGCGGGATGAGCTGGTGGAACTCTTGCGGACGGGTGGATATGAATTGCGCAAATGGATGTCCAACTCACCGGCCGTGGTGGCCGGCCTCCCCGAGGATCACCAGCAGGATCCGCACCTGTTCGAAAATGTTGAGAGCCCGCACATGTTATCAGTCCTAGGCGTGCAATATCGACCAGTCCAAGATGTGTTCACCTATCGGGTGGAACTGGATTCCCCGAGGGTCTGGACGAAGCGGCTTGTGCTGTCCACGGTGGCCAGGACGTACGATCCGAATGGATGGATCGCGCCGGTCATCTTCACGGCGAAGGCATTTATGCAGCGCCTGTGGATGGTCCAACTGGGTTGGGATGATCCACTATCCGGAAATTTGTTGAGCGATTGGGAGGTTTTCTTCTCCACGCTCCCGGAGATAAATCAGGTCGAACTGCCGCGTAAGCTGTTGCCGGCAGGGAAATGCCGAGTAACCCTACACGGGTTTTGCGACGCCTCCGAGCGAGGGTATGCAGCTGCCGTTTACTTGCGGACGGTCAGCTCCGCCGGATCGGTCGATTTGCACTTGGTAATGGCGAAGAGCAAGGTGGCTCCCCTTCGCACGCGTTTGACAATCCCAAAAATGGAATTATCTGGAGCGGCTCTTCTTGTACGCCTACTGAACCACGTGGCCTCTACCTTGAAGGACACCGTGAACCTTGAGGAGAGTGTCTACGCATGGACTGATAGCCAAATTGTATTGTGTTGGCTGCAGTCGTCATTCCATACTTTGGAGGTCTTTGTGGCCAACCGGGTCTCGCAAATCCAGAATTCGGAGACTGCTTTGGTTTGGAGACACGTGCCAGGTGAACTGAACCCAGCGGACGTGGCGTCCAGGGGTTGCACGGCACCTGAGCTTGTTGCCCACTCACTGTGGTGGAGACCAGATTGGTTGTTGGAACCGGAGACACTCTGGCCTGCCAGTTGTGTGATTGGGACCCCATCCTCTGGCTTGGGTGTCCACCTTGTCGAGACCGCTCCAGTGTCAGACACTGCTTGGTTGCTAGAACGGTATAGCTCTCTCGACAAGCTTGTTGGAGTGACCGCCTGGGTCAAGCGATTTATACACAATTGTCGCCACCCTGACAACCGGTCACGCGTTAGAGTTCTCGCCACAGAAGAGCGGAATGCCGCCCTACATCATTGGATTAGGGTTGTGCAGGAAGAACACTTTGGGGACGTATTGAAGCCCCTGCGGCAGGGACGTCCTAAGCTACCGAAGGCGATAGCACGCCTCAACCCGTTCATTGACGAGTCGGGTACACTCCGGGTTGGAGGACGGCTCCGCAACGCTAGCTTGCCGTACTCGGTGCGCCACCCCATTTTGCTGCCTAAGAAGGGGCATCTGGTGGAATTGTTGGTGATTGACCGCCACATAAAGAACTCGCATGCCAGCTGCAATGCACTCTTGGGCATTTTGCAGCGAGACTTTTGGATATTGAACAGCCGACGGGTTATTCGGAGCATCGTGTTTCGGTGCTTGCCTTGCTTTCGGCTCAAGGCAGCCACGATGCAGCCCCAGATGGGGGACCTTCCTCCCGATCGGGTCAACGAGGCTAGGACCTTCTCTAGGGTGGGGACCGATTTTGCGGGACCTTTTTTAGTGAAAACGTCGCGACTTCGAAATGCGAAGGTTGTAAAAGCGTATTTGTGCGTTTTCGTATGCCTGTCGACCAAGGCTGCTCATCTTGAACTTGTTGGTGATCTTACGACGGAGGCTTTTATTGCGGCATTGGATAGATTTGTATCCCGTAGGGGACTCCCATCTCTGATCCGGTCAGATTGTGGAACCAATTACAAGGGTGCCGACCGTTATTTACAAGATGTTGTAAAATTTTTATTTGAAAATAAGATTGATATTGGAACAGACCTCTCCCGTCGGGGTATCACCTGGACGTTCGATCCGCCAGGCTGCCCCCACTGGGGTGGAATCTGGGAGGCTTGCGTGAAGCAAGCAAAAGCCCATATGTATCGGGTAGTCGGTCAAACTGTATTGACTTTTGAGGAACTCGCGACGTTGTTTTGTAGAATTGAGGCCGTCCTCAATTCCCGTCCGTTGTGTCCGCTCAGCTCCGACCCAAATGACCTGGAAGCGCTCTCTCCAGGCCATTTCTTGATTGGTCAGCCACTTGCAGCGTTGCCGGAGCACCCCCTCCGGGACGTACCCTCCAGTCGTTTGTCGCGCTACCAGATGCTGCAACAAATGGCGCAGAACTTTTGGACCAGATGGTCATTAGAGTATTTGCATGTTTTGCAGCAGCGCCTCAAGTGGACTGACAAAACCAGTCCCCCCAGAGTTGGAGACCTTGTGCTAGTTAAGGATGCTAACCTTCCGCCACTGCGATGGCGCCGGGGGCGCATCGTTAATTTGTTTCCCGGTAAGGACGGGACCCCTCGGTTTGCCGAGGTCATGGTTGGGGACTCGGTTCTGAAGCGAGCGGTAGCAACCCTATCGCGACTTCCCCTAGTATAGCGGACCGGCTTAGAGGCCGTTCCGAGGCGGGTGATTGTTCGGGCCGACCGTCTGCCCGCCCCCTTAAACTCCTCACGTGTGTACGCCTTTTTTGAGTCTGTGGTTTTGACAGTGACACTTTGTCAAGGCGGAGAAAAAAGATATAACCTCGTTGTTGCGGACCCGAAACGGAACGAGTGTTTTTGGATAATTTGGAAACGCATTTTCCTTGTTTTGTGTAATATCGCTCGCTTTGAAGACACACGGGTGTCCGAGTGTTTTGTGTGGATATTTCGGTGACATCGGAAGAGTTGGTGATTTGACGCCGCGGATTGTTGGCGAGACGGCCCGTACACCACGGCGGCTTCTTCAGCCCCGGTGACCCTCATGATTGAACTTGACTTGACCTGACAGTTGACTGAACCTTGACAGATACTAACCGGAGTTGAAGCGAACATCGCGCCTCCCGGAATCAGGTGAGTTGAACAAGTTTTGTAGCCAATCCACTGGCTTATATGACCCGCGAAACGCGTGGCAGTTCACTCCACTCGCACTAGGCGAGGAGTTGAACAATCGTTCTGAAATCGTAATTCGATGCATCCCGCTCTAACACTGTCACTGCTACTAACCCGTCTAGCGGGCGCCGCCGCTACATACGAGGTAAATCACGGGATCGGCTACGATCGTAGCGCGTAGCGATTCTTAGTTTTAAATAATCTGAGTCTATAGTGCTACGCCGTAGAATTTTTTTTTTTTTTTTTTTTTCCTCTTTATTTAAAGAGCTTTGTCACTGAGTGACGATGTCGCTCTGTATTATACATCCATACATACCTATACTACACATTATCTTCTACTTAAACCTATTCTTACTAACTTATAAATAAGGAGTGCTGAATCTGACATCGGGTGAGCCAGAATGTAATTACATCCACCAATTTCATAAAAAGCTTCATCCACGATCTGTCTACGAGCCGATTCGTTGCGGACACATTCCATTAAAATATGATAGACATCTTCCTCAACATCACACGCGGTACAATTCGGTGATGGAACTTTCCTCATCAGATAAGCAAATTTGTTTAATGGCATGTGTCCACAACGAAGCCTCATAGCGAGTACTGTGTCTATGCGGTTTAGGCTGCATTCATCAAACCATGGAGACCGCGGGAGTTGTGGCTGAACCGTTCTGTACCATATCCCTTTTTCCTTCGATCTTAGATCAAAAAATTCGCTCCACGACTCACGGCAGTGAACTTTTGCCATACTAAGTCGGTCCGAAAAAGTGGGTAAATAATTGAAGTCCACACCATCACTATAAGCTTCTTTCGCGAGTTTATCCACTTTTTCGTTCCCAGGGATGCCGACATGAGATGGTATCCACTGTAGCTTGACGTTCTTTGACTCTGTGCTCAGCGCCATTATTGATTTCAAAATTGTGTAGGCTATCGGTGCTCCTCGAAAACTCGAGGAGCATCGAGCCAGATGTTGGAGCGAACTACGTGAATCTGTCAGGATCACAAATTTATTGCCCTGCATCGATAGGACAAGAGATAAAGCTTCGGCAATTGCAATAAGTTCTACTTGCATAATTGATATATCTGTATCTATCCGAAACTTCATGGACGAATACGTTTGAGGGTCATACAGTGCAGCTCCCGCGCCATTTTCGTCTTTCGATCCGTCGGTATATATCTGATAAAAAGTGCTGTAATTTGTCTCCAAGTACTTAAGACACTCATATTTTAAATAGTTGGAATTATACGATTTCTTGGGATCAGACATAAATTCTAAATTCAAGTTAATAAAGGCTGCTACATTTATATTGCTAGTCCAGGTATCTAAGGAAAACATATGCAATTGCGCACTTTCATAAATCTGCACCTCTTTAAATATGCTATATACAGTCAGTAACAGCGGTTCTCTCGGTCTTAGTTGACGATTCTGATTACTTGTGGCTAGATCTTGAACTACTGTGACCGAATGATTATTGATTAATGCTCTAGACTTAAGCCAATATTTACATGCTAGGTATCGTCTTCGTATGGATAATGGTTGTAGAAACAGTTCGCTTTGCATACTATGTATAGGCGTGCTTTTTATAAACCCCCCGATACTGCGCATAGCCTGATTTTGAACTTTTTCTAGTTTATAAAGATTAGTTTTAGCACTAGTATCATACAAGAAACTGCCATAATCTAGTCTACTTCGAATTAACGCTATATACAACCCTCTTAAATGTTTTTGGTGGACGCCCCACCCGGACCCTGCCAGCACTTTAAATATACTCAAATATTTTGAAATTTTTTGTGCCATTTCGTTAATATGTTTTGTCCATCTCAAAGAACGGTCCAGCCACATGCCAAGATACTTAACATGGTCAACAGTTTCCATGCTGCTGTTTCCATTTACAGTCACGCTGAAATTTTGAATGCTACGACCTCTTTTAAATATACAAATCTTACTCTTAGTAGCAGAGATTGTTAAGCCACAGCTTGATAGTAAATTGACTAGTTTGTCTACTGCTAGTTGTATGTCGATAGCACCTTCAGTCACATTTTTTACCGTTTTGAACAACACAAAATCATCGGCATACTGTGATATATTAACAGTTGAGATATCTTTACAAATATTTAAGGTTACTATATTAAATAACAAGGGAGAAAGTGGGTCTCCTTGAGCTAATCCCCTGCCTGTGCGTCTGTATATAATAGTATCGTTTACTTCTGCTGAAAGTACACGCTCTTTTAAGAAATTCCACAAATATTCACATAATTTTGATCCTATCCCAATGTTATCCAAAAATAACACCAAATAAACGATATCTACATTATTATATGCATTTTCTATATCGATAAAACAACCTATAGTAGTTTGACTTTTTTGCATTCCCTGTTGTATCTTTGATACTAAGCGGCACAGGTTGTCCAAACAAGACCAAGTTTTCCTAAAACCTGTTGTGTGTCCAGACAATAAAGAGTTCTTTTCTATATACCATTCTAGTCGCTTGTTAATAATACTGTGGAAGATCTTACACAAACATGACATGAGAGAAATTGGTCTAAGTGAAGATTCAGAGTAGGGATCCCGCCCAGGCTTAGGAATAGGGACAATCCTGATGTCACGCCACTGTCGAGGTACAGCCCCTAGCAGCAGAATTTTGTTATATAATTCCAGTAATATTGATTTACCCCTCTCCGGCAGATTGTAAATCATAGAAAATGATATTTCGTCACATCCCGGTGCTGTGTCTTTCTTTTTAATATTGTTCTCGAGTTCGTGGCGAGAGATTGGGGCAGTCAGTTGAGCATTACTCGATGTAAACAAAGGATGTGGAGGACACGTCGAAGCTGGAGCTAGGCTACTTAGCAATTTGTTAATTGTGTCAGGATTTACAGGTGGTTTTTCAATATTCTGTCCCTTCAACCATTTCATTTTGGCCCACATCTCGCTGGCCGACGTCACTCCATCGATGGACGAGCAAAATTTTTGCCAGTTTCCGCTTTTAGCTTGTCGTATTTTAGCCTGCGCTAGACGTATTTTTTCCTGAAGTGCGTCCAAGTTTGTCGGGGTGGGGTTACCTCTTAGTTGGGCTAGGGCTAGCCGTCTTTCTGCAACCACTTTCGACAACTCTGAGTTCCAATACGGTTTAGGGGCAAATTTGTTAGACGGATTTTTATTGATTTTAATAATTGGAATATGCTTATCCGCTGCAGTCAATATACAAGTCAGAAACAAATCATACGCTTCCTGTAGACAACAAGGGAGTTGTAAGTCTTCGAAAATGTGATCTAAGTACTGTTTGTATGATTCCCAGTCCGCTTTCTTATAATTACGTTTGTATTTAGTATTTCTCGGGACGCCAATTCCAATGGTTACTTTAATAATCAGATGATCGCTACCAAGTGACTCGTTCGTGACATTCCATTTTAGTTTTACGGCCAGATCTGTTGAGGCCATTGAAATATCAGGGGACGAGCTTTGGAGCCTACCCCCTGCTATTCTAATTCGCGTAGGTCTGCCGTCATTCAGGGACACTAGGTTATTTTCCATAATTGAATCAAAAATCTGCATACCTCTAGGATCCGTCTTGCTCGACCAGTTTGAATGGTGGCCATTGAAGTCACCCAGTACGATCGATTTATCTTCCATTGATCCAAAAATATGATCCCAGTCGGGTTGTGACGTACGTATATTAGGAGGGCAATATATCGACCATATATACTCAACTTCCCCACAATTATGCATTTTTACTTTCACGATCTCGATGCCGGTATTCTGGTTTTGAACCCTACATTGATGAGCTTGAATTGAAGAATGGGTTATAATTGCTACTCCTCCATATCCGTCCGCTCTGTCCTGGCGAAATATATTGTAACCATTTATTTTGAAGTTACTTTCAGGTTCAAACCATGTTTCACTAATTGCACAGATGTGAATTCGTTCTTGAGCTAAGAGTTGTTCTAGAGTTATCGTTTTTGGCCTCAAACTTTGTGCGTTCCACTGGAAAATATTAAGTTTTATGAAGGGAATAGGTTTTTAAATAGTGGCCACTCAGAAATGTTATCTACTATGTACGTGATAAGCCAATTAAAGCCCGTTTGTATAATACTTAAGAGTTTGTCCTGTATAGAGTAATTTTTCATGAATATTATATCTTTTATTTTATTTAATAATTCACTGACTGGGGCAGTCTTTAAATTCTGCCGAGGCTTATTTTTCGGTTCGGGTTCCATGTTGACCTCGTTGGCTTGCTCCGAACTGCTTGAGTCTGACCTCTCCCAGCCTTGGACAAGAGATTCTTTCTGTCCCTGTCTCTTTTCTGACCGTACTACCTTCGGTGCAGCCGAGTTTTGATGAGCCTTCGGTGATTTTTCGGAGTGAATAACCGCTTTCGTTTGGGTAATTTCTGCATAAGTTTCAGGAGATACGCTGTGCGAAATACTCACAAACCCTTCGAGATCCGTAGGCAGGATTTGGAATCGACCCTTCTTGCTTGAAATAGTTTCTGCTGATGTTTCCCTCGCAATTCTGGTCTCAACCTGGGTAGGCGATGTAGGTGGGACATACAGTGTCAATGCTCGTTTGTATGAGCAGTTGAATTCAGCCATAAGTTCTCTAAGTCTCTTCTCTTTAAGGAACACAGGGCACGTCTTCGAGAGCGCCATATGAGGCAAACTACAGTTGACGCATTTATAGTTTGTTATGTCACAGTTAGCGTGTTTTCTACCACACTTAGGGCACGTGGGCTTGTTCACAGGGCATTGTTTTCCATAGTGACCATATTTCCAGCAATTAGAACACTGTGTAACTGGAAAAATATATGGCTCAACTGCAATTCTGAGATCATGTACGTATATATAACGAGGCAGCTGGCTGCCTTTGAAACACAGTCGTACCTTATCGCATTTTTTCCATCCACCATCTTCTTCATCATTTCTTTTGTTGAGGCGTTTGGATGAGATTAGTTGGATATCGCTCTTAATGCTGGCCGTGACTTCTTCATCGGATAATTCAATGTCAATATCTTTAACAATACCGTATGAAACACCCACTTCGAGAGTTTTTTGGCATCTCCATCCCAGTTTTATGATATTTTCACATGACGTAAATATATCTGCGTTTGTTACGTTGTCAAATTCTATCCGGATTTTGTACGGGTTAAGATATGTCACTTGAAGTATGCCTTTAATGTTACTTTCTTTAAGATATTTAGCTAATGCTATTTGTTTTGGCAACATGCTAGAGTTAGTAACACATACTTCCGTCGTAGTGAGTTCCTCCGGCTTATTCGTACCCAACAAGGGCAGGGTTGGGCTGCGGGAGTTTTTGCGATCAAGCCTCTTTCTTGCCGATAATACTTCAGTCCACTCTCCTTCATCATCATCACCATTCTCTAAACTCCGTTTTTTATTATTAATTGTATTTGATTCTTGTGAGTTAGTTAAGTCCTCCGTCTGATTTTTTGTCATGTCTTCACTTCTCTCTTCCATGCTGTTTACACTATCTACCTCATAATTATTGCACTCACTAATGTTCACACGATCGATTAGTTCACCATTTATTTTGCCCTCCATTGTCTCCTAATAGCATAGCAACGTAAACAATAGGCGCGCGCCAGCGCAGTCCCATGCGCCGGGACCGGCCGGGTGATAAGAAACTAGTTTTTTACTATGGAATAATTACACAAACGCAATAAGTAACCGTGTAGCAATCGAAACGTCTTGCTGTCACGGGATGCGTCAGCGAGCCGTAGAATTACGCGGCGTAGCGTGCTACGAGTATTATTATAGCACCTATTCAAGTTTTCTACGATTAAAACTCATCCGATTTAAACTAGTGCCTACGCAGAATCATGGGATTAATAGTCAAAACAGACTGTTAGTAGGCGCTTCCCGCTACTTAGCGGGAAAACTAACAGCATCGGCTACGAGCGTAGCGGTACGAAATTGGAACTGAAAGTGTTGAGCGTTTCTCAAAAAAAAGTTTTGTGATACACAAGCTTTTATTTAACTTCACTTATTCCTATGTTTGTTAGTTTGTTTGTTAGTGAGGGACAAATCTTGCAAAGACCCACTTCCCGGTGACCGATTGAGCTGAAATTGTGGGTAATGGATGTTGGGTATTTCGGATGACATTCATTATTATGGTACCATCGAGCTGATCTGATGATGGAGGCAGAACGTGGCCATGGGAATTCAGTACTTAACCGACGTAACCCCGTTAAGATTGGGCTCGTTAGAATCGTCTCAATGAGTAGTTGATGATTGTATACAGAAAAGTACAGTCGGCAATAAAAGCTTGTACCAAAAATATATTTTTTTGAGGCAAATTTATTTCCACTGAGAATCAGAAGCGCTTTCGATTCAAATAGGACAAAAAAAATGAATGTATGGAATTTTTAGGGTTCCGGAGCCAAATGGCAAAAAACGGAACCCTTATGGATTCGTCATGTCTGTCTGTCTGTCTGTCAGTCTGTCTGTCCGTCCGTATGTCACAGGGTTTTTACTCAAAAACTATAGAGAGTATTTGAATAAAACGTTGAGGATAGGTGTATTTTGTTAGCCGCTACATATTTTTGTAAAAAAAAAATTTTTTTAGGGGTGCCCTCCATACATAAAACTGAAAGTCAATTTTTTTTTTCATTGCAAGCCCACTTGTGGCACATCAATTGATAGGCCTTTCAAAATAAATATAAGGTTTTACAGCATTTTTTTTGATTGAGAGAATAGAGTCGGAGATAATCGCCTTGAAAGTCACTAAAATTGTGGCCCCCTCTAATTTTTGAACAGTGTATTTAAAAAAAAACATGGACATATGGCTTATTAAATTTATTCAGCAAAAATGTTTTGAACAAGATCGGTTCAAAGGTTTTCGGGATATTTCTAAAAAACTGCCTGCCTTAAAGAAAAGGACGTAAGTGCTATAAGATTTCAATAACGATACGACCTTTTTAATAGGCACGGAACCCTTCGTTATGCGTGGTCCGACACGCAATTGGCCGCTTTTTGAAACAGTAATTGCAATAAATGTCATAAAAAATTTAGTGGCCATTATTTCATCACTGCCAAGAATCGCTCCCGCGGTTTTCCTCATCTGTAGCGGAAAGCGACTACGGCGTAGGCGCCCGCTAGGCGCTCCTGGCAGCGAAAGTGTTAAGGTACAGTCGCCATCACTTACATAGGAGCGGTCAAGGTGTTCACAACTCGACTTTATTGTCAAAGCCATAGAGTGCATGTTCGGATATTTTTGAACATCCTGAAGAGTAGAGATGTATGTGACGCTGACTGTACGTCGGGAGCTAGGCGGATGATCCTTTATAATGCCTTCTTGTACCTACTTACATCTACAATGGTTCCGAGTCGCTTGTTAGCGATCGAGCATAATGACCACGAGGCAGAACACGTGTCGCTTGCGGCAGAGAGCGCAGCCTACTCAGTGAAGACTCGACAACTTTTTATGTACGTCAAATGCTGCAACTTTGCCTAGTATGTAGGTGCAACATTGCCTATTTTTAAACTTAAATTATCTCCCAAACTAACATTTATTTCTTAGTTGTAGCCGCAAAAACGGGTTGCCAGTAAAGTGGAGCTTTTGCTGCCATTATTGCAACTAATAAATTTAAATTATCTCCCAATCTAACATTTATTTATAAATGTTAGATTGGGAGATAATTCTAGTTTAAAAAAAAGGCAATGTTGCACCTAATAGGCAAAGTTGCAGCATTCGACATGAATGTAAATACTTTATTGTACACATACTCCAGGAAAAATACGGTTTTGAAAAGCATTAATTTATAATAGCGTTTTAAATGCTTTATTAAAGAATCCGACAAACTTTCCACCCGGAAGTAATTATGTAGATTTCAATGAAGCATGCATTGTGCCTTTTTGTATGATTTATCTTGAATATTATAGAGCAAATGTAAATGAACCAAAAAAAGACAAAAATATTTATTCTTTTTTTTCTGACTTCAGATGCTAGTTGGGTCATTCTCAAAAAAATTGTACATAAGTAAAAAAACTCATGTCCCCAAGATTAATACCAGAGTAAAATATCCTAAAGTGAATAAATAAATGGTCGAATATTTTTTTATTATAGCAACAATACCTTATATTCAAGTCTATATTCAAAATTCAACCAAATTGATCTCAAAATAAATAAAATCAGAACAAATCAAATAAGGTCCAGTATTTTTCTCATACAAAAATATGTGTCTCCGTGCTTCAACGAAGTAAACAAAAATTAATAACTTTTTTTTTATGCTGACTTAGCACAAAGTTTACGATCTAATATCCTTGAGGCGGATCACTGACAATAAGATTAACCTTATTGTTCTTTTTAAACGTTGTGTTTAATTAAGAAAATTAAAGTTTAAAACATGTCTCCAGTTTATGTTATTTTGTGTGACGACACTTGTGTGATGATGTTATAAGGTGTTCCTAAAGTTTCTGAACGCATCAATACCTTTTTTACATCTGGCAACATTCGATCTACAAACAACCTATCAAAACAAAACGTCAGCCATCTTAGTTTTCTGACTATCAAATTGTACAGTGCGGAAGAGTGTTTTGTGGGTGTGAAAAATTATACTTGTGTGACGCAGGATTTAGATAAGTTTAATGTTTAGAATTACACAAGTTTTATAATTCGCTAACATTTTTAACATTTTAATCTGTAAATAGAGTAGAATTGCGCTGTTCCTTCAATTTTATCATTTGCACGTGTTTGTTGACGTTGTCACATTGATTTCTAATTCGGTTGTGTGACATTGTGTAACGTCACACAAAAGAACTGTTCTTAAGGTGCATGTAGATTGGTAATGTCATTTTTACACATGTATTATATTAATTTCATCCATAACTGTCAATTTTCTTGAAATTATTAATTATGTTATGAAAAAACTAAATAAAACATGATAAATCTTTCTGTTGTTTATTTTCTAGGTAAGTACCTACTTACATACATTAACTAACTTACCATCCTACCCACATACATACATTACAACAGACGTCACAACCCAGTATGAATGCTCCTTTATAAAAAAAAATGTGTGACATACATTCCATTGTGTGACCAAAATTTCAATATTCTGTTGTGTTTATTTTGTGTGACGTACAATATTTTTGAGATTGACCCAGTTAATTTATTTATTTTTGGATGTCTGAAATTTTGTCGGATTCTGTCACTTAATAAATTTATTAAATTTTAATACCCGTTATACATAAAAAATAAGCTATTATAAATTATTTCCAAAATTGTCATTTTTTCCATACGAGTACAAGTTGTCAGTTCATTGACTGGACTAACAAGACACCGTTAAAAAGGTTTGTTAGATCGCTTACCCCAAACGCAATTTTTCATTGTAGCTTTCTTTTTTATACAACGACGGTGGCAAACAAGCGTACGGCCCGCCTGATGGTAAGCGGACACCGCAGCCTATAGACGCATGCAACTCCAAAGGAGTAACATGGGCGTTGCCGACCCTTGATATGTTTGAGGATTCGCCGTGTTGACAGCTAAAGCAACAAATGCCCTGGAATGGAATGGGAAAAAGGTTCCGTTTTTCGACCAGACGATAGGCTGCCTTCTCTGTCGCTGGGCAACTTTCGAATAAGGATGGGAAACCTCGATGAAATCGGCATAATTTTACGTTGTTTTGAGTGAGACGTTTAAATGAAAAGCCTATTTTTACACTAACAGTCGTTTTGATGGCTATATTTCTTTTGTTTTACTCGTATCATCAAACATTTAACATTATTGCGTTTTGGGGAATATTATGGTGGTCATATTAATGTTTTGTGATGCGGTTATAAAATAGAAACAGAATTGAAAAGTCAAGATCGAAAAGCTTAAACAATATATCTTAAATATATAAAAGAAGAAATTGACTGACTGACTGACATATCAACGCACAGCCCAAACCGCTGGTTTTAGAGATTCCAAATTTGGGGCGTAGGTTCCTTATAAGGCCTAGGAGAGCACTAAGAAATGATTTTTCAAAATTCAACCCCTAAGGGTGTGATATGGGGGTCCAAAGTTTGTATGGCGGAAACATTATTTGTTGAACTAGAGACTTGAAACTTTGTAGGAAGATTACTTATTAAGTAACAAAAAAAAGTACTTTCAGCGTTTTTGAAAATTCTACCCTTAAATGGGTTAAATAGGGGTGCAAAGTTGACATATCAACGCACAGCCCAAACCGCTGGTTCTAGAGATTCTAAATTTGGCTCGTAGGTTCCTTATAAGGTCTAAGGGAGCACTAAGAAAGGGTTTTTTAAAATTAATCCACTAAGGGGGTGAAATGGGGGTCCAAAGTTTGTATAGGGAAAACATTATTTTTTGAACTAGAGACTTGAAACTTTGCAGGAAGATTACTTATTAGGATAGAAAAAAAGTACTTTCAGCGTTTTAGAAAATTTCAGCCCTAAGGGGGTTAAATAGGGGTGCAAAGTTTGTATCCGAAACTACTGGGACTAGAAACTTGAAATTTACACCACAACTTCCTTTTATGACGCAGGCTAGGGATAAGACGGGATTTTTGGAAATTCCATGCCTAAGGGGGTTAAACAGGGGTGCAAAGTTTGTATGAGAGAAACATTATTTTTTGAATTACAGACTTGAAACTTTTTAGGAAGATTACTTATTAAGATACAAAAAAAAGTAAAGTTATAGTAGTTTATGCAACTGATACATAATCAGAGGCCTTAAAATACGAGTGGGGTTTTATGAAACGAGCGTTAGCGAGTTTCATAATAGAATCACACGAGTGTTTTAAGGCCAAATTATGTACAGTTTCATACACTACTTTATCTACACACATATCATAAGTACTCTAAGATGGGTTCAGAAGCCGTAGGGAAATGACCTGCATTGGTACTACAGTGCTACCTGTAAAATATATTTGTTGCAATCGTGGCTGCATTTACGATATCCGGCGGAGTGTGCATATCGTTCTCGGAGTATCTACGTACTACTCATATTTTCAACTAAAATGTGAGTTACAAACAACTTTTCACAATTCTACTTTCGTAACAACAAAGAAATGACAACAGTAATGGCGGCAATTCGATCCTACGTCAAGACGAATGTTTTTTTAAATCAAAATTCAAATCAAATTCAATTTTTAAAAAATGGCTTCCATCTAAGTTAAGATGATTTCGCCAATGTCAAGTTTGCTTATAAAGCGACGTTGTTCGGTAGTTTGGTCAGTCGTCAATAATGCAATCAGCGTCAGAAGCTCCGCTTGAGAAGCAAGGCGTCCACCGCTGACCGCATCCCCAACGAAAGACCGTTTTTTTAAATCATAGACAAACGAATGAAGTCCCTATTCTCATGTCACTCGACATCAAATATCGTGCGGTTTATATTAAAAAAACATACTGAATTGACGTTTCGCATCGATAACTGTTTTAATATCTATGAATACTAGAATAGAAACCCATATGAGTTTTGACAGCTGTTCCAAATTTAAACTTACCTTACAAAAATCTGTACTGTAATAACATTACAGTACAGATTTTACCTACTACCACAGACAAGAAAGTTCTCATAGTAAAATTGGTTGTCATAATGCTGGTAATTTCCTACGGTTTCTGAACGCATTTAAGAGCACTAATGATATGTGCGTAGATAAAGATTTATAAGGTTCAGTTAATGAATATGTAATTTAATGTAGGTACCTATGTATTATAGTTAATATAACACAGACGGAAAGTTGTAGATCTCATTTCACTAGTTTAAAAATTCTAACTTTAACTTCTTTGTACATATTTGAATTGTGTAAATTCACTAGAAATAATAAAACGTTATTTGAACAAACACGTAATAATAATAATAATAATAATAAAGCCTTTATTGTTCCTTGACTTAATGCTAACAGGTTCTTACAAAAAAGTTAAAAAATTAAAAAAAAAATAATAACATGCAGTAAAAATAAAAAAATAAACTAAGTTAACTATACATTAAGTTGTGGCCCCATTTCGGGTATAGGCCTCCTCCATCTGTTTCCATTTTTCCCTATCTTTCGCAATTTCATTCCAGTTGCTACCCGCTACTTTCTTTATATCGTCTACCCATCGGTCCTTCGGTCTGCCTCTTTTTCTTCTGCCTTGTGGGCCTTTCCACATTGTAACTGTCTTTGTCCATCTTGCATCTTTTGTGCGTATCATATGGCCGGCCCATTTCCACTTTAGGCATTGTGCATGTTGTCCTGCATCAATTGCTTTTGTTTTGTGTCTAATGGAGCTGCTTTTTTGCTTTTCTATTAGCTTGATGCCTAGCATGCTCCTCTCCATAGCGCGTTGGCATGATCGTATTTTCGTTTTGGTTGTTTTGTTGAAAAGCCATGTCTGGGCACCATATGTTAGGCATGGTAGTAAGCTAGAGTTCATTATCTTTGTTTTGTACTTTATTGGAAGGTTCGATTTAAATATTTCCTTAGAGCTCCAGTACTTCCTCCATGTCATGTTTATTCTCCTGTCGATTTCATCTTTATGGCTTGTGTTTTTAAAAGAAATTTGTTTCCCAAGGTAGATATAAGTCTGTACATATTCTATCGGTGTTCCGTTTATTACTATAGGTTTTGGTATGCTGTTTGTTGCTACTTTAGTCTTTGAGGTATTCATTTGTAGTCCGATTTTACTACTAACATCACACAGTTCTCTTAGCATTTCTTGAAGTTGTTTTGAGGTCTTAGAAAATAGGACGATATCGTCTGCGAATCTTAGATTATGCAAGACTTCTCCACCCATACTAATTCCTTTTTTATCCCATTGTAGGCCTTTCATAATATTTTGTAAAACAGCAATAAACAGTTTAGGCGAGAGAGGGTCTCCTTGTTTGACGCCTCTATTGATGTTGATTTTTGGGCCAAGTCTGTCGAGTTTTACGCGACTGGTACTTTTCCTGTAGATATCTTGTATGATGGTAATGTATGTGGTAGGGATGTCTTGCTCTGTAAGCGCTTGCCAAATGCTCTCGTGCGATATAGAGTCGAATGCTTTTGCATAGTCTATATAGGCAAGATATAAAGGGCTATTCCATTCTTGGTGCTTTTCTATGACTTGTTCTAAACTGTGGATATGATCAATGGTTGAGTACCCTGGTCGAAAACCTGCTTGCTCTTTTGGTTGGTTCTTTTCTATGATGGGCCCTAATCTTTTCTCTAGGCACATGGCGAAAAGTTTATATATTGTTGGGAGTAGGCTGATTGGACGATAATTGTTGATATCCGATGGGTCTCCTTTTTTATATAACAGAATTATTCTGGATTCTGCCCAGTTAATGGGGATTTTTTGTATCTCCAGGATTTTGTTAAACAATGTTGTGAGGGGTCCGATAAGTACGTTTTTCCCGATTTTTAAGGCTTCGTTTGGTATATTATCTAGCCCCGGGCTCTTTTCGTTTTTCAGTTTGTTTATGTTTTTCATTATTTCTCTGGCGTCAAAAGGTAAAATTGATATATAATTGCTATTGATTTGCTCCAGATTGCTATCTTCTTTTTGTCTGCCCATGTGTTCTTCATCATTGTATAGTTTCTTGTAAAATTCCGACGCAACATTTACTATGTCCTCTCGTGTTTGTGGTCCCTTTGATATTTTATGCGAGTTTAAAGTTGGTATCCATTTTTTCTCTATGTTCAGGTGTTTAAAGGCTCTTTTTTGACTCCCAGTTGTCATTAGATGGTTTTCTAATACTTGCATTCGGTAGGTATCATAGTCTTTTTTCAGAAGTTTATTGATGCGTTTGTACAATTCTCCAAGTTCTTTTTTCTCTTCTTTTGTTTTTAATTTTTTGTGTTGAATTTCGGAGCGTTTTCTAATTAGCTGTTTAGTTTCAACCGACAAGATTTCCTTCTTCGATTCTTCTTTCTTGAGGTTATTTAGGCTTTGTTGTACAGATGCTTCAATTTTAGTGTAAAATGAGTCTATGTTGTCAGTGTTTTCCCAACTTATCTTTTCTATTTTTGTTTTTAATGAAGAAAAGTATTTTTCTTTGTTTTGTTCGCTTCCTAGATCCATTTTTCCTTTATTGAAATTTGCTCTACATTTCCGTTGGCTTTGCAGTTTTACTGTGGCTCTTACAAGTCGATGGTCACTGGGAAAAGTGCTGTTATTTAGAACTTCTATATTTGTGAAAAGATTCGTACAGTTGCTCATTATGTAGTCTATTTGATTTCTATTTTTCTTGTCTGGTGTGGTCCATGTCCATTGGTTTTTCATATTCTTTTTAAATATAGTATTGATGACTGTGAGATTGTTTTCTGTAGCATATTGAACTAGTCTGTTGCCTCTTTCATTTCTTTTTCCATAGCAGCAAGCTCCTATAACTGCACTTTCTCCGGGTCTTCTTTGGCCGATCTTCGCATTCAGGTCCCCCATTAAAATTTCTTTTCCCTTTGCAAGACTTCTGGCTTCAAATACAACGTCACTTACAGAGGTGAACTCTTGCTCGCGGAAATAAATCAAATTTTGGACTAAAACTGTGAAATATTGAGTTGGGACACTACAAACGTGAAGTACATCCACTGCGAATTTAGTGAAAACGTTATCTACACTGAACACTTCGGTTTTTTCAAGCAATAACTGTGTAAAATATTGAGTGCTTGACATCTACTTTCCCGTAAAAATAGCCCTACCCGAAATTCTATTTTACATTTGACAACTGCAAAAGTGTTGCCATTGTTAAAAAAAAAACGAAGTTTTCGTTCGGAAACTGATAAAGAATGGATGTGTCAGATTCTTCGCTGGAAAAAATCTTCCTAAGAATGAAATACGAAATGGACCAACAAACGGAAAATATATATCAACGTCTTATGGATTCTTTAAATGTAGAATTAATAGAATTGCAGAAAAAACAAGAAGAGAGTGATGAAAAAATAAAACACTTAGAAAACAAAATTTCATTTATGGAAAGGAGGGAAAGACAGCGTAACATAATATTTCACGGCATAGTAGCTGAACACTGGGAGAAAGAAGAGAAAGTAATCGATACTGTTACAAAATATATGGGGATTACACTTCAAAATACAGAGATACAGTTTAGCAGAAAATTAGGCCAATCTAATACCAGCCCAATATTAATAAATCTATCATCACAATCAAAGAGAAACCTAATTTTGAAAAATAGAAAACATCTGAAGCAGAATAATTCCAAAGTGTATATAACAGAAGATTTCCCTAAAGAAGTTCTAGAAGAGAGAAGACAGCTAAAAGAGCAATTAATAGAAGAAAAGGCAAAGGGAAAAATCGCATTCATAAGGTACAACAAATTAATAGTAAAAGAGAAGAATGATAATAAAAAAAGAGCCCTCTCACAATCCCCGCAACATAGTGGCAATATGCCGTCGACAAGTCAACAAGGGCCGGCAAAAATATACAAACCCGATACACAGCCAAAAACCGTGACAAAAGAAATCATCAAACCAACTACGAATACGAGCATACTTAACTTTGTTGGGCGAGCAAGATCATCCCAGCCAGAGACCTCAAAAAACCAGTAAATGGGTGTCATCGATACACCCCAAATACAGACAAATCAAAAACAACAGTAACCAGAAACACAACAAAAGATTCATTCCCCAACCCGACTGGTCATCGTGGGGAATTAGACCAACACCCTCCATCAAAAGATGAACATCTCTCCCCCCTAGCCAGCATGAAAGATACGTGCCGAAACTGCACCAATAAAACTAACAAACAAATATACATTGCCACATATAATGTAAGATCCCTACTTGCGCCACAACAAATGGAACTACTAAAACATTCCCTAATAAACATCAAACATGACATCATAGGACTCTCTGAAGTCAGAAGAACTGGAAATGAAATCATAGAAGATGATGAATATATATTTTGTTATACAGGCAAAACCAAAGGTCTACATGGTGTTGGATTTTTAATCAGGAAAATATTTAAAAGTAATATAGAAAACTACATAGGAATATCAGAAAGAGTCTGTCTGTTAAATCTCAAGTTTGGAAAAATATATATTTCAATTATACAGGTGTATGCACCTACTAAAGATGCAACAGATGAAGAGATAAACAGCTTTTATGTACAAATAGACGATGCCAAACACGTAATAATTGCTCTCAATATAACGATAAATTAAGAAATAGGAATAAATTAACAGCAAAGTTCACAAAACTCCAAATTGTAAAATCTGGCACACACCATATGGCAGTAAGTGTGTACAACGGAGTCCCTATAGCTATAAGAAATATTGTAAGTGATAAGCTGTTTTGTAAAAAATTACAAGAATTCTTAATTTTGAATAGTTTTTATACATTGAAGGAGTTCTTTGATTTTAAAACGTAGAATTATACTTGTTTCTAATATATAAATGTTATAATTGCTGTGCCCTTACAGGGTTTATACTGATACACATTATATATTTTTATAAGACCTTTGTAACGTATAATGCAATAAATGATTATGATTATGATTATGATATGTAATTTGTTTATTATACATTATTTATACTAAACGGGACTTAATCGCGTATAATTAAATTATTTATTTACCTCACTGAGGTCTCCCGACGTTTCGGATGTGTTGCAACATCCATGGTCACGGTCCCCGTCCCGTCCCCCGTACCCCCGTAGACCCGTTTAGTATAAATAATGTGTAAAAATCGTGAAAGTTTAAATCAATATATTGTTTATTATAGACGTCAAAAAGAGGTTGTAAAATCCAATTATGGAAATAAATGATATGGATATACAGGGTGTGGCCTGTAATAGGAGCAAAAAATTTAACGGTGGCTTATTAAGTTAATCAGTAATTATTTCCAAGTGGTTAAATTGAAAAAAAAATTGAAAAAAAAATAGAAAAAAAAAATAAGTAAAAGCGTACGTGTGTTCTTTTGCTTAACTGGAATGATATCCATTTTGTTTTACTTCAAAAACACCAAAAAAACTTGTAAAATTGAAAAAAAAAAACAAAAAGAATTAGAAAACCAAAGTTAGTATAATCGCAATTACGAAAGTGCCCAGTGTTCTACCAAGATAGTTAACGACTGGCATGCTACGATATCGAGATGTCGAGATCCATTACTTAGGTATCACAACTTCAGATAAGATTATTTCCGAATTCAAGAATCTTGAAACACTGGTACCTTTACAGAATCACTGCGGATAATACATAGAGTCAGCCCTTAAATTTATTGCTCCCATTACAGGCCACACCCCGTATATTATGAGGTTGTAGGACGTAATCTCTTCAATACATATTTCATCATCATCATATCAGCCGAAAGACGTCCACTGCTGGACATAGGCCTCCCCCAAAGAGTGCCAAAGTGACCGGTCCTGCGCCACCCGCATCCAGCGGACTCCCGCAACCTTTACCAGGTCATCAGTCCACTTTGTCGGGGGCCTACCCACGCCGCGCCTTGCCACGCCACTCGAGAACCTTTCCGCCCCAACGGCCATCGGTTCTACGTTCTATGTGCCCCGCCCACTGCCACTTAAGTTTAGCGATCCGGAGGGCTATATCGGTTACCTTGGTTCTGCTGCGGACAGCCTCATTTCTGATGCGATCACATTGATATTTGACTTGTTTATATACTGAACAGAAAAGGTTTTCTCAATGGAGATAGGCTATATTTTACCCCTCGGGTCCGCCTGTGTTCTCTATGCGGTAGTAGCCGGCAGGCAGGTAATCTATACTGCTATACATTGGGGTTTTTTTTTTTTTTCTAGCTTCCGCCCGCGACTTTGTCTGCTTGGACCCGGGATAAAAACTAACGTATATTTTAATCCAGGCTATAAACTATCTTCGTGCGAAATTTCACCTACATCGGTTGAGCCGTTTAAGCGTGATTGAGTAACAAACATATAAACATCCAAACATCCAAACTTTCGCATTTATAATATTATATGTAGTAGGATTTATAACCCAAATAATTACACAGCTTTTGTACATAAGTAGTTAGAGATTACTGCTTCTGCGGCACAGTGGGGCACCTCCGCGGAGCGGTTTTTTTTTTTTACGGTTTTTTTTTCCACCCTTGTGATATTAGCTTACAGTTTCCGCGGCGGGCGGCATTTGCGCGTGTATTATTTTTTTCTTATGTGACCTGTGTGAGCGGTATGCGTTTTGTATTTTTTTGTGGGGGTTGGGTGGTGTATTTTTTGTTCTGTTCGCCCACGCAAAAGGCAATTACATTTAGGGATTTATTACGGTCGAAACTGATATCTTATAAATTTATGTGTAGACATGGCATCGTGAGAATTAAAACTTTATTATAATGCATCGAGAAACAATAAAGTATCCAGCAAAAAATTACTCCCATGCAAAAGGCAATAACATTTGGCTATTTATTGTATGCAGGTGGGATCGTGATAATTAACATTTTGTAATATGTAGGGGAACGATAAGCATCATTATTTATTATGAAATGGTTTGGTATTTTATTGGTTATCAAAGTAAAAAAATCAAAGCTGCAGGTTCTAACGCGTTGCATTTCTATATAAGCATCGCAGAAGGTAAACTAGTTAGGACAAGTTTCAGGCAACGAACAGGTGTAGGTTTGATTCTATACGTGGCATGTGAGTGTGTGTGTGTGTGTTTGTTGATCAATAAAAGGAGAACTCAAATCGATAGGACCGTCATTCATTCAGATGAGTTTGTCTGGAAGCAGTTTCAAGTGTTAAGTGTATTTCAAGTAGTTGAAAGTACTGAGAGCTATATCGTTAGTTTTAACATTGAAACTCTGTGTGTGTGTGTGTGTCTGCATCTTATTACGACTAAAAATGGAGGTACGTTCAACATTAACTTACTATTATATGGATTACTGATTATTGAGTTATTTCTCGGAAACTGTAATCTTTTCATGATTGTTATAAAAACTAACCTAACCTAACCTACAGGGTTCTATAGAAACTTTATTAAATTGTCATGAAAATGTTACGGTTAGAGAGAATCACTTTTACGACAAACGCTAGCGTTTACATATGTATGTCTAATGAAATTATGAATAGATATGGTATCCGACTGACTATTTTATATAAGCTTCTAACGTATATTTTTTATTGTTTTAGATACCTAACGAAAATTCTCTTGAGTATACCATGAAAAGTTATTATTATGGTAATTCAACTGATGACGAAATTCAAGGTCCACCAAAACCACTCAAAATTCGAACCCAGAAACGCGTCAACAACATAGATCTATTTTTTGATAAGCCTAAAAAGAAGCAGGCTACGGAATATTCATCTACTGTTGCTCAGTCTGCAAATGGAGGCACCAACTACATATCTTCTCGTGCAGATGATGTAACAAAGATCACTCATCTCGTTAAAATTGATATCTACGACATAAAAAAGTTACGTGGTGTACCAAGCGATCAACACTGGAAAAACGCGGATACTAGAATAAAATTCTATACACAATCCGAAGATGACGAGCATTATTTGAATACAAAAGAATTAGTGTACAATATAACGAAACATATTGCGACAACAAATGAATGCAAGAAATATTTTATCGACACCAAGCCATAAATTATTCGTCCGATCGCCGCCTACAAAATATTAAACCCTCCCCCACCAATCAACCAATGATTTTTGAGACTATATATAGTTACACAACGCAAAAGAAGCCATACCTTTCAACACCCGTCAAAGTCCAACTGCAACTATGGATTTACAAAGCTCATTCTACGATGAAGATTTAGTCAAACTGTGTGAAGAAGTTGAATCATTAAATCAGAAGTCCAATGGTTATTCACCAGTTTCGCAACCTATAAATTTGAGTTGGATCGCAAACCCTCTTTTGTTTGAGTTGGAAGAAGATCAAGGTGCCGAAATGGATGATAACGAGATCGAGACTGCTTCCCTAAACAACAGTTTTCTTGGCTTCAGTGAAGATGTCTATGAACCCATCATCCATTGTGATTCATGTTGGTCTCAAGTGTTAGATAGTGATGACTGTTCAATGGAATGGAATGGGGACAAATGGAACGATATAAAATTGTGTAATACAAGTGTTTTGATGTTTTAAAATTAAAACTCTCTTTTGAATATTTTTATATGTGAAACTATTATTTTTATTCAATAAATCGTGTAAAAGGTCCTATTGCATTTTTATTGATGTTTTATCCTGTGTAGTGAAGTAAGTAAAGACAGTTTATAATAAAAAATATTTATTTCGTAAAAAAATTGAAATGTACAAATTTTTTATAATCATATCATTATACATAGTATTTTCTAAAAACAAGTTTAGAAAATCAAACATCTTTTTACCTATAAACTTATAATATATATAAACTAAACAATATTCACCACAAACGGATGTATAATGGTTTTGAATTGTCATATGGTTATAAATCCATTTTTTTGCATTTCTTATTAAAAATAACTTATGATAACCAGAAGGCTTTCTACCAAATGAATCGAAATATTCACCATTACCATCAATATCAATATGAATTGCTACCCAGTGAGAGCCGGGTTTTGAGTCAGGGTCTAAATTGCTTATAATAAAAACCGGAAGATCCATAAAAACAGGGATTCTATTTGCTGGAAAAACATTTGATTCAATCCCAGGATAAATTTGCTTCATACATAATTGCAATTCCTTGGTATCCATTACAAAGTATTTCGTTTACTAATGAATTCGCCACAGAGGTTTAGGAGTCTATGATACAATGTCTCACAAACCTATGTTTATATATGTGCATGTTCTAATTAACTGTTATAATCTACACTTACATCTCGATGTTTGTTTATTTCAATAATATTATCAAACTCTGCATAAACGACGCAATTAATGGTTGTGGTAAGAGCGCTTTCAAATCGAACTTCCAACCGAACACTCCCATGTCTAACAAGATTCCAATGAGAAGTAGAACTCGCCGATAAATCAGGTGTTAAATCGAAACACATCAAACAATAACCATTTCCATAGTCTTGTCTACTTATCGAGTTCCCTTCATTAAGGAAATGAATACCCGTTCCAGAAAATAAGGTGTGATATGTCGAAACCATTAAACCGGTACTGAAAGATGGTTGCAATGTTTTTGAAGGAATTTGTTGACCATCTACATACAAACTAAATAAGTTCATATTATGGTGGTGGAAGTTAAAAGGGTTATGTTTTAAATTACCATTAAATGCTGTATTATCAACAAAACCTATAATACACCTTTTTGGAACTTGACCAAGGAATATGTTGTCAAGTGATTTCCCTTGTACCCCTGATGGTATTGTGAGTACTTTAACTTCTGCCCTTGTGATGGGGTATTTTGCAGTTGTTGAGGCCAAAACCTTTTGATGTGCAAGCAGAACACTTGGGTTGATTTTTGTTCTTCTGATTATTAAACTAGCATCCGTTATGCATACTTTAAGCTTTTTATCTTGGATACACATGAGATTAAATGACTCTTTTGATCGTACTAATTTAACACGAACTTCAACACCGTTTATTAAAAACTTTTCTTGATTAAAAATATCCCCGTGTAAGTGGCCCATCATTTCAACTTCCTTACTATCTTTAATAAATTCTTGTCTTTTACTCCACCCTTTATTAGCTCCATCAGTTTTATCCATATGATTTGTAGTGTCCTCGTACCATAACCCACACGTAAGATGGGACTGTTTTGCTGCCGGTCCATAATTTAATAGAGTTTCCATATATGCACGGTATGCATACGTATTATTAGGAGGAGATACTAGTTTTTGATTTAAATATATATCCAACTGATTAAACAGTGAATGTAGCCAATTATTCACTGGAGCAACAAAAGTTTCGGTTGATTTGATGTTAGTACCATCTTGATTCAATACCTTGGCTTTGATATGTAGTAAAGTGTGAGACAGGTCAATATAATCATCGCCTGATCCTGGAACTTGGAATTCAATAGGACCATCATCACTAAGAGACGAAATAGGTTTATAATGTATCCACTGTCCATTTTCTATACTTGTCTGCGTTGATGGAAGAGCAAATAAATCTAACTCTGACTTAGCACATTCACATGAATGATTATGTAAAAATGACATGGTTCAATTAGAAAAAATATCGTTTATATTTTTTTTACTTTTTTTCGTACCTCTCCCCCGCAGTGCTTTGGAGGCAATGGTGCGTTCTCGTCTTTTTCGCGTCATTTTATACCCAGACCCTGACATTAAAGAATCGATTTTTTCATCAGCCTTTCTTTTTAAGTTACTGCTTGCATTCTTAAAACGAGACTTTAATGATTCGTCGATAGGGTGCGAATTCATCATATCGGATAACATTCCAACACCAGCATTCATTGCTTCTTTGCCAACCGTTCTAAATCCGCTGGACAACAGAGGAAATACAGATCTAAACAGTCCTCCTAAAAAGCTTCCTATGCCGTGTCCCCGCTGGTGAGGAACACCTTTATAAACTATTCCTACTCCTGAACCAGCTTGATGAGAATAATAATGTTCATATGGGCAGGGAATACGTTCTCGTCTATGATTCATTATTTTATTCGCTGAAAATGTAGTTTCACGCATGAAGTTCCGAACTGGAATGGTACCTTTCCACCAGTATGCATTCTTATATCAATTTCAATGGTATCAAACTCTCTACGCAAAACAGATATGTAATGTGCAGGAGAAAAGCTATGCATTTTATATGCTCCATAAATGTATTTTGTTGGATCGAGTGGTATTATTCTAACCAACGATGTCATAACATCCCCCACAACTTGAGGTTGAATGATATCTGAATATATAAACAATTGTGATGGCAAGCCTAAATATAAATTAGCAGGAAATTTTCCAATTTGACATTGAATAAGGTTAGTATTCGGTTTAAAACCTAGTTGAAGGTTTAGTATTGGCGTTGCTTGTACTGATATTATGTCTTTCTGCGAAGAAGTGACCTTGATAACTTTTGATATGCCGTCATAGCTGAATTTCACCTTGTTCTTCAATAATGAATTTTCATTAAAAGCAGATAGAAATTGATCCATGTCGTCATAGGTCGTTGCCGGTATATGTGACTTATATTCAACCGTAACGGGTAACTTTTCATTATTGAATATCGCCTTCTTTTTTACATATACTACGTTTTCATGTTCTTGAACGTTGTAAAGAGAACATGGGTAATGAAACTCCACTAATCCGACAACCCATTCTCCTTCTAATTTTATAGTCTTTGGGAGCTTGGTGAGAAAGTTTGCTGTTGTATTTTCGGGGTAATATTGCATAGAACTATTGCTTAACAAAGTTAAATAAAAACTGTCATCACTCATGTTTCTTCTAAACTTGATGCAGCTATCCAACTATTAAACTTATTCGGATAACCTTTCCACTTCACAAACACCTCCTTTCTGTTACCAACTCGTCTCGAACGTATTATTTTATCTAATTTGTATGCAATGGTGGGGTTATAAGTAACTTTCTGTAATTCTTTAGAATAGAAAGTTCCTATGATTGGTTCACCTTGTAAGTCCTTTAAACTATAAACAAGATGAGGTGATCTACTAATAATTGATTCAATTATAAAGATTTCATCGCTCCAATTGGTTTCGTAACCTTTCTGAAATATGTGTTTATATTTAGTTATTCTGACATGATCACCAACATTTAAAGTTGTATTGCTATATATTTTTTGCCCGTTTCTTGGTGTATCATATAAATTTGTCCAAACAGTCATAATATTGTTAAAATTCACATCCGTTGGACACATTTTAATACTTGAATGGTAACTGTGATTATATGAATAAAGGAGGTCTTGTAAAATGTTAATGTATTTATAAGTATTTTTGTGCGTAAAATAGCGCCACATTTTCATTTTTAATGTTCTCTGAAATCGTTCTACAATACTCGCCTTAATGTCAGGATTATTCGTTGTATAATAGTTTATGTTTTTACTTTTGAAATAGTTTCTTACCTCTGTGGAAACAAATTCAGTACCTTTATCAGATTGAATATGACGCGGAGTTGCCTTAGCTTCAGTAAATATATCCTCAAAGCATTGTTTAACTGTTTTGGAATCCTTCTTTTTCATAGGTCTAGCAAAAGCATACTTACTAAAGACATCAATTACACATATTATGTATTTAAAACCATCATTATACTTACTATATGTACGCATATCACTTAAATCTACTTGCCAAAGTTCATTGTAGTTGGAAAGAATGTATTTGTTTCGTGTAAAACGTCTTTGAACTGGTTTATGTAATGTATATGTTTCCTGAGACCGTAACCAGGTTGCAACCTCATCTTTGTTCATTTGACCATGCATTGCTTTAACTAACTTATCAATACTACTGTAGCCAGCGGGGTTAGAAACATCATAGTAAATTCTATTGATATCTAATAGGGGCTCCATCTCTGCCAATCTATTTTCTTCTTTGATAATTCAAGAGTTTTGTTGGAAATTGGTGTTGATTGTCCTCTTACTTGAATCGATGTTGATCTGGTGTTTTTATATATTGGAGATTCCTGATCTTCATCGATCTGAAGACCGTTTATATATTCCAGGTTAGATGGGTTACCAATACAAGATGTAGGAACCCCAATATCTTTCAAAACAGAAGCAAATTGTTTCCATCCAATGGGCTTCGCACGTTTGAGGGGTCTCACCGTGTCGCTTATCAAATCAGTTATATTACTTTCTGGTATAACTTCATTATTCACTACGATTTCTCCTCCTTCTTTCCACCAAATCTTATGTTTGTTTTGTAAAATATTGTCAAGCAATGATTGACTTTTTTTTACGTAACTTTTAGGTATTAATTTTATGATATGAGACGGAGTAAACTGTAATGGGTACGTATGATTCGGAGGAGTGCTAGTAGCGTCACCTTCGATCGGTTTTGGATTTGGTAATGTCACATTATTTTCAGCTTCCTCCTTTTTAAACATCGATTTATCATAGTCTTCATGGACATTACTTACACCATCGACAATTATTGGTAGCTTGAACGGTTTTCGATCTGTTTCAGTAAAATGCAAAAAACGTTGCAATGCCTGAGAATATAATGCCCATTTTTCACGATCTTCTCTTTTACTTTTCAGTATTTTCTGCATTTCCCCGTCTAAGCGAGATAGAGAATTCAAAGGTGTATTTTCATTCTGTTTGAGTTTCTCAATAAAATCTGGTTCTACTAAAATCATTTTCTTAGCGTTCTCCATTTTTAAAATGTTATTGAGCCTAATAAACTACTTAAAACAGCCCCCAGTATAATTGGTAAAAACGCACCACCCTTTTGAACTATAATAGTCTTCCTTAATTTTAGTTTCCCCTTAGAAACTAATTTGCGTAATATATTCTTATGTTTGTTTAACTTATTTTTTTCTTTATTGTCTATTGGAACTTTTCCTTTCAGAACGTTGTAAATGCACTCGCAAATAATATTTATTTCATCCTCATCACATGCTTTAAGCAAGGCTTTTCGATATTTTGGTTTAAGCGCATGCAGAGCTTTAAGTAAATGTTGGTATGTGGTTACTCTATCAGGCATCATTTAGAACTAACCATAACAGAATGATTACTGACATATTTAAACCCTTTTTTTGGGATGTACACTGTACAAGAATTATCAAATGGAAATAACTTAGTTTTAAAACGACATATATCATCAGTGCTTTGCTTCAAATCAATCATCAGGTATCCGTGTGCCGGTGTAGTTGCATCTTTGTATGCATCTTCAACAAATTTTATATTTTCTGGATAAACTTGGCGGGCCAAGTAGCGTATTTGAGTTTTATCTCTAGGATTTTTGAAATAAACAATATAAGTCGTGTTTAAAGATATGTCACGTTGTCCTCTGCCTTGGTGAAATAAATTTTGAGTTATATAAAAAACGCTTAAATTTCTGTGATGGCTGCCTTTAGTAAAAATATCAACAATACGTCCATCTGATTCTCTCATTAAATCATCGATTATAAGAAGTTTAGGTTGATTTCCATCAAACATACTTAAATCAGGAATACCTTGAACATAATCAATACCATTCAAATTATAAAGTGGTTGCATTTCATCATAGCACCAGAGTATTTGATTAAATTCCGTATTACACATTTTTCCCACATGTTTTAAAAAGCTTGTAACAAAATTTGATTTTCCACAACCACTTGGACCAGCAATAATAGCCGTAAATGGATGGATAAAATGATGCATCACAGCAAATGTCTTTCCTCTTTAAAGACTGTCAAGGAAATAGAACGCAATTATGGGATTGTACATATATATACAGGTTATAATGCAAGGAAAAACAAAACCCTATTATTTTTAAAATGTGTATTTATTGATGATTATAAAACTTGTCGATATAAAACTTATAACTACTATATTCACAAATAAAACCATAAACCCCTACGCAGCGAAACAAACAAAATAATGAATTCCCTTTCAATTCTAAACAAGATTTTTTAATTCTAACTTATTTTAAGACTAATACACCTATTGATTATAATATCTTAATAAAACCATCAATCCCATGCAGCAATGAAAACAAAATAAATCTTTATGTAATTAATTCTATACACACAGACTTAGCCATTTTTTACTTATATTCCTATTTATTACACTGATTTTAATTTATAATGACCCCAAGCAAGTGTGTCAAACGAATCTTTGCAGAGATATCTTTTTGTATCAGAGTATGAAAGTGAGATTTTGTTTATTTTTTGGGTAAAGATTACATGCTTAATGGAACGAAATCGGTACATTTCCGACAATACATTTTTTTTCTCTTTTAGACAATTTATATAATCATGCATCTGAAACTTTTTAGTGACACACTTATTAACACCTTTGGCCTTCGCCACTATACTTTCTTCAACATTTAAGGCGTACATTTTAGATCTTAAACCTACAAATTCTTTTAAAATTTTTCCTTTATTTTCATCTTTAAAGTATCCTAATTTTTTTTTATTTACACATGGAAAACCATAAATATTATTGGACGCATAGTCGGATGTGTCAAAATGTTTTTTTATGTCTTGTTTTATATCATTGTAGAAATCTTCCGTAAAAATTTGATAAATGAACGAATCGGTGTCGCAATATAGTAACTTAACGTTTTGTTGAAATTTCGGTTGCATGTAGCCATAATGGAAGTCATACATTAAAGTTTTGGACAAGTCTAATATACAGAAGCCTAAGTAGATGGGTTTGTTGTAAACTAATTTAGTTTTTTTTAATTGGACCGCTGCCAAGCTTTCTGAAAAAATTGAAATACTATGGAATTCGGGACGAGCTACATAACTTTCAATGCCTTTAATATGGCCATGATTCGACCAGTGCGTTAATAATTTAACATCAACCCTTTTTTCAATATTTTCCATAGTTTTTCCGAAAACTGCATTATTCATTAATTTATAAAAGTCTTTTTCAAAATCGGTTTTTGAAGCTATTCTTAATGTAGTGTTTAAATCGATATATTTTTTAAGCCAGTCGGTTTGTTTAAACTTAAGGATTCTATGGATTTTTTTTAAATTTAATCCATTTTTTAAACATTGTACGAGATTTCTATAGTGTATAATATATTTTATTTTATTATTCAAATTTGGAATCAATCTTTTTTGCCTACTTTCATCAGTTATGTGCTCAGCACAAAATGGCAGATCTGAATGGGTATTATGTAGTGAATCGGGGTACTCTAGGTCTACTTCTAAAATATATCCATTATCAGCATCATTTGAAATGTTAAAATCTGTAGCAGGATCAACCCATTCAAATTCACCAACGGGAAGATGCTGCGACATCGCCCAACCATACAAATTATTTGCGTCAAGGTAAATCAGATATGATGACGATTCATTGGGATCAAACTCTGACATGTAGTAATTATTTGATTTTGCATATCGATTGCTGCATTGTGATATACCACCTCGAAGCCCTTTTTTTATAAACGCAACTTTATCGAAATCTGTTAATAGTTCAAGTTGAACCCCAGTCATTTTTAACATGGCATCCCAACTGAGACCTGGAGCCGTAAAATAATGAGCGGGATCTAGGTTATATGTTTCACCGCACACGGAGCGAAAATTTTCAAAGATATCCGTTAATAGAAGTACATCTGTTTTTAAATACAAGTCAGAATAATCTAACATTGTTTTACAATTGAAATGGGTCCAAACGTTTTGGGCATGTTGATAGTCTACATTTGTTATACAGGTATCTGTTAGGCTACTGTAAAAATCACTTATTATAGGCAGCGATGTCGCTTCAAGAGATTTGGTCGATTTCATGAACTCATAAGGAAATATTCCCTTTTGTTTCAGAAGTTTAAAATCTTCGTATCTAGGGTATTGCTTTCTTAATTCATGAAATTGATGTTCTTGAAGGTTTCTGGCTAAACTATCTAAGCTACTCGACATGAACCTAAAGGAATCAACAAATCTCAATGATAGATATCTCTTATCAAATTTCAGTTGTTTGCTAAACGATATATACTTTTCTTTATTTTGAGGGATAATATCGATAGGTCCTTCACGGAAATTAAGAGCTTGTACAATAAAATGCGCGTCGTAATTACTCAGATTGTGGAAAAATACTGGTACGTATGAAGGAGGTGTGAATTTATGATCACATAATTTATGTGCCACTCCTTGGAACTTTCCTGTGGTCCAATCATAGCTGAAGATGCTTTGGGATTTTAACTCTTTATCACATATAAAACACTTATTATTGGTTTCAATTCTATTTAAATCACTCTGATTTAATGGGATTGGTTTTTTCCGAAAGTGAATGAATTTATTAAGTTGTGCTAAATCATTATAAAGAGTATCCATAAATACTTTTGCACAATCCGAGCCCGTATATGAATAATAGCGTGAAAGACTATCATCAAATGAACACTTGATAAAATAACCAAAACTGTACATTTCATGTTGCTGAATGTTTTTCGTGTAAGATTTTGAGGCATCTGGATCGCAAGATGATATTGGATTTAAAAATGCCTCGAAATCTGCATATACAACAAACGGTAGCTTAAGTTTTCGCTGATATTTATCAAAAAGAATATTATGACCTGAAATTTCATTACCAAGCCAATCTTTTTTTGTCTTATCGCGGTTAGGGAGTTCAACTACAATGTGACCGCAATCATTTTTTTGATGATTTATTAATTGTTCATTTGAATAAAAAGCCAATAAACAACCGTCGCAAATGTGAAAGCTATAATTGGTTGATGATATTTGTCGACTTACTAATCGAGATAAATTCTTTATATAACAGTAATGTCCCTGACTACCCCTAGATATGTAAAGTAAATTTATATGTGTTGGTTTACGGCATTTAGTAAAGTAGAGTGGACCGTTTACTTCATGTGTCTTAGAATTTTCATTGTAATGTAACCCGAAAACATTAATGCTTATTTCATTTAATTTTTCAACTTTATGGATATCCGTTACTTTGACGGGAAATGGTATATCTGAAAATTTCAATTTGTTTTGGTGTTTAATATAGGACGATACTCTCTGTGAACTATCCTTAACTGGATATAACGCTGAAAGTATTGCCCATTTCAAACACTCGTGGTCATAGTTTTGGACGTTTATTATTGCTTTTTTTGCTTTAATATCGTGTGGTAAGTCAATATATGAGGAGCCTCGTAATGGATTAAATTGATTTATGTTCATATCTAAGTATTTTATATGTTTAAGGCTCCATCCACTGTCCTTTTTTTCGAAGTTTGAAATTTTATTAGTTAGCGAGTTTTTTAAATGTTCAAAAAATGTATCTCTGTCATCACCTTTGCAAATAGTCCAACTCAAAACATTGAAATCGAAAAAATTGTTGATTCCCTTAGATTCTTGTACGAATTCAGCATGGAGTATAAAACTAACCTTGAAAATTGTTAGTTGATTAAGGGTATCGTCTATTAATTTATCTAGGGATGTTTTAATACTATCAAAAAAAAGTTCGGGTGTCTCAAACTCAAGGTTAGTTTTTTCCTGGTCCGATGCTATCCTATAAGTTAATAACCTATTGCCAAAAGCAGCTTCAATAAGTTCGACATTGGGATATGAATGTTGAAATTTTAAGCAGTTGTTTTTATGGATGTTACTCCTTAAATGTTGGGCGTAATACCTTCTGGAAACGTTCCGTTTGCAGGTTTTACACTCGACGACGTCACCGACAATAGGAGTACACGTTGGTTCAGCTGTGGTTCGCGAAGTTGATGGTTGCTGGGATCTTAGGTCTGGTTGTGACTCGATGACAGCTGCTGGTGTATACGAATCACATGGTTGGATGGCTTCTTCTGATTCACGCTTTCTTTTGACTCCACGTGTTACGGATCTAAAAATGAGTAAGAATAATTAATGAAAATATGTTAGAATGCGCTGAATAAATACTTAAGTACTAAATATAACAAGAAACACCGTAATACCTAATTTACTTGACTGGCAGAGAGAACAATACGCTTCCATCGATAATACGCCATCAATCTCATCGTAATGAGAAATCAACGATTGAGAACGGGTTACGTGTCCACTACAAGGGGTGATATATGGTTTAATATCAGGATCGCAAGCTATACTTGCATCGAGATTTCCACTTATAAACCATAATCTTAAATATTTATGAAAACTTTTTATCAACACTGTTTTGGAAAACAATTTTATGTCTTCACTAACAAGCTCCATCTTGATTGTGAATATGATACATTTCGATATGAGAATTTTACTTATATTGGGTTCAATTCCCCCCACCGCTTATCAAAAATCATAGAAGAACTGGTTAAAACATGCTTTTATTGAATACTCACAATTTCTGCATCTGGTTCTCGACTTCTCCGCAATGTTGATAGAGTTCGTTATCAAAAAGGGATTTATTAAGATCCGATACGTCTTCACAGCGTTCAAAAAGGTCGTCATCGTAGAATGAGCTTTGTAAATCCATAGTTGCAGTTGGACTTTGACGGGTGTTGAAAGGTATGGCTTCTTTTGCGTTGTGTAACTATATATAGTCTCAAAAATCATTGGTTGATTGGTGGGGGAGGGTTTAATTTTTTGTAGGCGGCGATCGGACGAATAATTTATGGCTTGGTGTCGATAAAATATTTCTTGCATTCATTTGTTGTCGCAATATGTTTCGTTATATTGTACACTAATTCTTTTGTATTCAAATAATGCTCGTCATCTTCGGATTGTGTATAGAATTTTATTCTAGTATCCGCGTTTTTCCAGTGTTGATCGCTTGGTACACCACGTAACTTTTTTATGTCGTAGATATCAATTTTAACGAGATGAGTGATCTTTGTTACATCATCTGCACGAGAAGATATGTAGTTGGTGCCTCCATTTGCAGACTGAGCAACAGTAGATGAATATTCCGTAGCCTGCTTCTTTTTAGGCTTATCAAAAAATAGATCTATGTTGTTGACGCGTTTCTGGGTTCGAATTTTGAGTGGTTTTGGTGGACCTTGAATTTCGTCATCAGTTGAATTACCATAATAATAACTTTTCATGGTATACTCAAGAGAATTTTCGTTAGGTATCTAAAACAATAAAAAATATACGTTAGAAGCTTATATAAAATAGTCAGTCGGATACCATATCTATTCATAATTTCATTAGACATACATATGTAAACGCTAGCGTTTGTCGTAAAAGTGATTCTCTCTAACCGTAACATTTTCATGACAATTTAATAAAGTTTCTATAGAACCCTGTAGGTTAGGTTAGGTTAGTTTTTATAACAATCATGAAAAGATTACAGTTTCCGAGAAATAACTCAATAATCAGTAATCCATATAATAGTAAGTTAATGTTGAACGTACCTCCATTTTTAGTCGTAATAAGATGCAGACACACACACACAGAGTTTCAATGTTAAAACTAACGATATAGCTCTCAGTACTTTCAACTACTTGAAATACACTTAACACTTGAAACTGCTTCCAGACAAACTCATCTGAATGAATGACGGTCCTATCGATTTGAGTTCTCCTTTTATTGATCAACAAACACACACACACACACTCACATGCCACGTATAGAATCAAACCTACACCTGTTCGTTGCCTGAAACTTGTCCTAACTAGTTTACCTTCTGCGATGCTTATATAGAAATGCAACGCGTTAGAACCTGCAGCTTTGATTTTTTTACTTTGATAACCAATAAAATACCAAACCATTTCATAATAAATAATGATGCTTATCGTTCCCCTACATATTACAAAATGTTAATTATCACGATCCCACCTGCATACAATAAATAGCCAAATGTTATTGCCTTTTGCATGGGAGTAATTTTTTGCTGGATACTTTATTGTTTCTCGATGCATTATAATAAAGTTTTAATTCTCACGATGCCATGTCTACACATAAATTTATAAGATATCAGTTTCGACCGTAATAAATCCCTAAATGTAATTGCCTTTTGCGTGGGCGAACAGAACAAAAAATACACCACCCAACCCCCACAAAAAAATACAAAACGCATACCGCTCACACAGGTCACATAAGAAAAAAATAATACACGCGCAAATGCCGCCCGCCGCGGAAACTGTAAGCTAATATCACAAGGGTGGAAAAAAAAACCGTAAAAAAAAAAAACCGCTCCGCGGAGGTGCCCCACTGTGCCGCAGAAGCAGTAATCTCTAACTACTTACATACCCAAATCTTCGCCAAACTGCAAGGCAGTTTGTTGGCGAATTCACTCTTTCCACTCTCCTTTATACCTACTGTGTAATACAAGGAAAAAAGATAAGTAATTTAACACAATAAGTTATCTAAACTATTGTGTACTTACTTAATATCTAGCACAAACAACTTCAACCTCACTATTGACATTGTTTGATTTGGCCGAATTGCGCCAAGGTAATTCATTCAAAAAACGTCTGTATTGTCCAAGTTAGAAGATTCAAATTCCAAGGGTTCTCAATCGAGTTTCTTGAGTGAAGGCATGAAAATGAAATTAGGATTTCCTAATAATATTCACAACAAACCGATTAGTGTTTCCGGCATTAATAATTTAGCATTTAATATATCGGATCAATGCGAACTTACCTTGAGATCATTAACGAGTTCATATACTGCTAATCTTAGTTGTTTAGTTGTGCCGCAGATCACGGGCGATTTGCCTAACGGTTATGTCAATGCTTCAGAATTGAACATACCTGCGGGTATTCAACTAGCAGCTTCCCAGATTCCACCGAAAGTGGGCGAATAGGGAGGAGAAAATAAAAACTTTATGTGTTCCTCATTGCCAAACTCATAAATTGAATTTTGAGCGGACTTCAACAATCTACCCAACTCGTTATTTGCCCCTACAAAGTTAGTGCCATTGTCGCAATAAATTGTGTGTGGTCTACACCTCCGACCTACAAACCGGCGAAGGCTTAAAATGAAGGCATTAGTGCTAAGCTCGCTGACAGCTTCCAGGTGAGCGGCCTTGGATGCGAAGCAAATAAAAATATTCAAGTAGCATTTTGTGATGCGGTTACCCTTTCCCTTCTTACTGGAAATCAAGAAGGGTCCCGCGAAATCAAGACCACACACCTGGAAGGGGTAGAAACCGGTGACTCTCTCTGAAGGCAGGTTTCCCATCAGTGGCTTCATAGCTTCCCCTCGGAGACGTGTGCATATTACACACTTACGCACAACACCGCGGGCTAACGATCTGCCGCCTACTGGCCAGAATTGTTCGCGTAAAGAGCTAAGAAGCAACTGTGGGCCAGCATGTAACAGACGTAGGTGTTCGCTTTCCATCAAGAGCCGTGTGAAGTGATGTTTGCCGTCCAAAAGGATCGGGTGCTTCTTCTCGTATTCACAGTTGGCATTTTGCAAGCGACCACCTACTCTGATCACGCCGTCGCCGTCGACGAATGGTGACAACTGTAAAATATGGGATTTCGTTTTAAGTATTTTTCCTTGCATAAGTGCTGATATTTCTGTAGCATAAGTTTGATTTTGGGATAGTTTTACCAGATACATTAGTGCATGTTTTATTTCATTTAGTTGTAAGGATCCTTTTGTCTTAGTTTTAGGGTTTTTAATGTTGTGAATAAAGCGTAAAACGTATGCTACAATTCTTTTCAATTTATTCACCTTTGAGTAGTTACGAATTTCAATCATGGGTGGCTGCTCAACATTAATCATAACTATGGTTGAGCACTCCTTTTGTTTTATTATTTCAGGTAAGTTCATGTCTATAGCCCCTATGTTTTGTGGCCAGTTACCCTCATCGTGTAATAAAAAGGACGGCCCGTACCACCATAATTTTAAGTCTGGCAGTTGAACAGGTTCGACTCCTCGAGACGCCAGATCTGCGGGGTTTAATGAAGTGGGTACGTGTCGCCAGGAATCCCTAGCTGTTAAGTCATGTATATCATTCACACGATTTAAAACAAAAGCTTTAAGTAACTTAGGTTTGGTTCGAATCCAACCAAGGACGACGGACGAGTCGGTCCAGAATACCTTGCGGTCCACGGAACAACGTAGTGCACTGGCGACTTTGGTAGCCAGCCGCGCACCTAATAAAGCGCCCGAGAGTTCAAGCCGTGGGATCGTAAGCGTTTTAAGCGGCGCCACGCGCGTTTTTGCACACAACAGTTTTATTGAAATGTTACCCACGTTGTCCATGGAACGCAGGTAAACACAAGCCGCATACGCTGCCTGGGACGCGTCAACAAAACAATGCATCTCAATTGAGGCTGGACTGCTACATAAAGCATGGCGAGGTACCGTTAGGTTTGCTAGTACATGGACATTGGACACAAATTTGTCCCACGCTCTCTTTACTTCGATGGGTACGGCATCATCCCAATTCAAATGCAGGACCCAAAGTTTTTGGAGTAATATTTTAAGTTTTATTGTGCATGCGCTGAGCAAACCAAGGGGGTCAAAAATTTTGCATGTATTGGACAAAATTACCCGTTTTGTTAGGTCCCTGGTATTTTTGTCCAATTTTACTGAAAACTGTAAATTGTCCTGATCAGGAAACCATAGCAACCCTAAGACGCTTGATTGTTTATTTAAGTTTAACGACTGAGTTGAAGTACAGTCAGCCGCAAATATCTGTGGGCAGTTTGTGCGGAATTTGTGGATTGGGAGGCAAGCAGAGGCAAGTGTCTTTGTCACAGATTCATAAATGTGCTTCAACTGGCCTTCGCTCTCCGCACCACTCAAGAAGTCATCGTAATAAAAATCATGCCCTATTATTTCCGATATTGTTCTATCTGTACATTCGTTTGCTAACTGTACTAAGCACCTTGTACTCAAGAAAGGCGCGCTACTTGTGCCGTAGGTCAAGGTTTTAAGCATAAGTACATCCAACGGTTTGCATTTATCATCCCTCCATAGGATTAATTGTAAATGACGCTGCGATTCGTCCATCAAAATTTGTCGGTACATTTTAAGGATGTCACCAGACAAAGCAAATTTATGTTGCCTAAACCGAACCAGGATATCGAATAATTCATCTTGAACTACCGGTCCAACATGCTGGATGCAATTCAGTGATTTTTGGGAGGTAGATCTGGCACTACAATCGAAAACTACCCTCAACTTTGTAGTTTCGCTGTCGCGTATAACCGGGTGGTGAGGCGCGTAAAAACCAAATTCTGGTTTGTTAACCTTATTCAAGTGACCTAGTTGTTCGTATTCAGTTATGAAATCACAATATTGCTTTTTAAGATCAGGATTTTTATCTAATTTGTTTTCAAGATGCAAGAACCTTTTTTTCGCCATGTTAAATGAATCGCCAAGTGAGTTCTCTGGTATTTCCTTCAAGGGCATTTTTACTAGAAATCTGCCGTTATCTAACCGTCGTGTAGTGTCTATAAAGTGTTTTTCGCAAATATTATCGTCTTCACTGTAAGTCATATTCGAGACTGGAATCTCTTCCAGCTCCCAAAATCGAGTGAGATCTTTTGAGATTTGTTTTGTGAAATTGCAGTGAACAATCGTGTGATCGTGATGATCGAAGCTACCTATGGGCCCTGCCACTAACCAACCTACCTTTGAACTCTGAAGTATTGGCCTGTTAGTACCTAATTTTATTTTATTTGGTGTTAAAATGTCGAAGAAAACGTCGGCACCAAGAAGTAGATCGACTTCAGACGGACGGTAGAATCCGGGATCTGCCAGTTGAATACCCGCAGGTATGTTCAATTCTGAAGCATTGACATAACCGTTAGGCAAATCGCCCGTGATCTGCGGCACAACTAAACAACTAAGATTAGCAGTATATGAACTCGTTAATGATCTCAAGGTAAGTTCGCATTGATCCGATATATTAAATGCTAAATTATTAATGCCGGAAACACTAATCGGTTTGTTGTGAATATTATTAGGAAATCCTAATTTCATTTTCATGCCTTCACTCAAGAAACTCGATTGAGAACCCGCGTCCAGCAGAGCTCTCGCAACGTGAGTCGTATTATTTTGCAAGTTTGTTAATTTAACTAATGCTGTGCATAACAATACTTGTGTACTCACTGTCGCGGCGCACGCGCTGACCGCGCTAATGACCGACGACGCACTGGCTGTATTATTCTCAAACTGTGTATTTAATTGGTTATTTTTATGTAATAATGTATTGTGTCTTGCCTTACAGATCTGACAAGAACCGAGCCGACATTGCTCAACGTAATGTCCACGTCTCAAGCAGTTCAAGCAAAGCTGTAACTTCAAGACTTCACTTGACCTACTTTCGACGCTCATGTCCTTGAACTTGACACATTCCGAGATCCTGTGCGCGCCATTACACACCGGACAGGTCGGCGCGTTGCTACCGTTTCTAGTCGGCTTGCGAGTTGCAGTTGTAGCAGTGACAAATGTCTTCGTTGTTTTAGGCTGTAGGTATTTATGATCAGCTGGTTTGTCGCTCCTACAAGCCAGCATCGTTTCAAGTACATCAGCCCGATTGCGCAAAAATTTCAGGAATTCGGATAGCTCGGGCCAGGTTTTCGAATTTGCTTTATATTCTTCCCAATTTCTTGATGTCGTGGGATCTAATTTACTAGCTACCAAGTATATAATGACGTCATCCCACGAATCAGTCGGGCGGCCTAATGTTTGAAGGGCACTTAAGTTCTTTGTCACGTGATCAATAAGAAAGCGAATAGCCCGATAAGATTCTCGAGTCAGCGTGTCTATATTAAATAATGCCTTCATGTGATTATTTATAAGAATGTTTTTGTTATCAAATCGTTCACACAACAACTCCCACGCCGTTTTGTAGTTCTTAGCAGTAAATTCGAGCGATTTTATTACAACACTGGCACCGCCCTCCAAAGAGGAGCGTAAATAATGATATTTATTTATGTCAGGAATGGACTCGTTCAAATGGATCATAGCTTCGAAGGTGTCACGGAACTCCAGCCATTTCAAGTAATTACCATCGAAAGATGGAAGGGATATTGTTGGTAAACGGATGTTATTAAAATTACACGTTCCAATATTCGACTGAGCCGTCCGTGCGCCCTCGGAACTCTGGTCCTCACGATTGGTGTGAGATTCAATGATCTCTTGAGTTGCCGAGATGAGAGAAATGAACTGCGTTTCCACGGAGTCCCTTTCTTGAATCTGATCATCCACATTGGTACATGCCATTTCTATTTGTGTTTGAATCAAATCAAATTCCGAAAATAATGTTTGCAATCTAGTTAAACGAATATTTAACTCTTTTATTTGTAATGCATTTATATTAGATTGATCTAATCTTTGTATATTTGAAAGATAATCTTTATATTTGGTTACACGACTTTTATAAGTCCCTCTTTGACGTATAAGTTCCTTCATCACTTCCTCTGACATTTTGAGTCGATTGCCTGTACACTACTTAATTAATTAATTAACTCAAGGACAAATAAGGATATTAAGTAGGTAGCTAAAGTAACTTGTGCACTCAAACCCAATCCACAAGCTTGAGAAATCGGTTCACAGCCGCTTGACTTGCAGCGAAGAAGGTCGGAACGTCGACTACGACGCGCCGCTGGAGTCGTGCACGGCAACAGGCGCAGCGCAAGCGCAACTCGCGAGTTAGCTGATGACTGGTTTACACTGAAATGCACGGTTAAGAGGGCGTAAATATCTAAAATGTCTACTCTCTTTAAGGGACCAGCTGATGTCAGCAAATAGTTGTAAAGATTGTATTTTAATGATAGGTATAGGCAGTGCAGTTCATGCTCAGTTATCTTTAGATGTAATGTTCTGAATAATGGGCTACTATGCTTAATATCTTTAAATAAATTGAAAATGTTTGAAACAAGGCATATATTGCTAAAATATCAAGCACAAAGCTGTTTTTAATGAGAATTTTAAGTTATAAGGCAGTTGCTATGCGAAGCTGTTTCAACACAAAATGGATGCTAACTTATCACTCTGAGTAGATACACCTATTAAAGCTTGTAGTTCACGTACTTAACGATACAAGTAGGCTTTTCTTAATGCACAGAGCTAACAAGTAACTATTTAAATACCTATTTAATTATTACACCACTGCATGCCTTATGAATCACGAATTATGAGCACTTCCAATCTAACACTAATGAGGGCTGGGCCACTATTAACACAAATTAAAGGCTTATATCACGAAGGTCAGGGATAGTAAAGGGATTGGGCTACTTTCCTTCGTAACTGCGATGAAGATCCACTGGATACAGGCACCACACCCTTATGGAATATTCCGCTCGATGCCGGAGTCCCGTTAGAATTGGTTGCGCAAACAACTTCGGTACAGTCCTTTCTACGGTCGCCAATTGTCGGGGCTGTTATTAATGAACAGCCCAGCTGAGGGGTTTCGTTTCTTCAAGAAAACTCCTGTATTTAATGATGAGTTTAATTAAATGTATGCGCGTATGTTGCCGTGGTCTAAAGCGGTGTGTGGCTCGCGGAGATGACCCGCGCTTGTGACGTCATTCTCCTCCGCCCTCACCCCTCTGTGCCTGGTTTACTAGCGGCCGCGTTAACAACAGTTTAAAAAACAGCCAGCTTAAAAAATCTCAAACATATAAATATTATAAACAGCATATTACATATTATTTATTATGGAACTTTGACTGGAACACTTTCACGGGCGCCTACGCCGTAATCGGCTACGAGCGTAGCGCGTAGGGATTCTTGGCAGTGAATGTGTTAAGGGGGTGCATTGGAAAATATCGCGTGGTTTGAAATGTAGTTCTGACTATATTAAGAAACAGTAAGCTCTTATTTTCACATAGGTATCCTCGACTATATGATTGTTTATCTGATTTATTCGATACATGATTGCCTAAAATTTCCTCGATAGAAAAAAAATCCAAAGTTGGGTCTTTCTTTTTCTTTTTATACTCAGCCTACTCAAACAATTCATTATTTTACGACACAATCAAGTTAATACCATAGTATTTTATCTCATCTAAAATCTCAGTTAATGAAATATAAATAAAACTTCACTAAGTTAGGTATTTATTGAAATTTATCCAAAAAAGCCATTCCTGAAGAGTGTTGCATCTTTTTTTCTCGTGCGCGGAAGGCATAAGCGTGTCTCTGTCAAGGGGACGTGGTCGATTCGAATCAAGGCATCCCCTTAATTTAAATTGTATACATACATAAATAACCACCAGTGGCTCTGTAAATGTAGAACTTACAATTACATCATTTTTACCCAAACCCCTTTGCTATTCAATAAACCCCTTAATAAACTGGAGCTTGGCGGAGCAATAAAAGGGCATTTTCACAAATTTTAGTATTCAACTAGCATACCAATTATGAATACTAAGCAATACAAATTAAGTGAAAATGAACTTGTTCCACATTCAAATAAGTGTTTATAAATATCATTTTCTCAAAAATAGTACGAAATGTTCCCATAACATCTGTGCAGATAGTATCCGAAAGTGATTCATCCTGGACAATTTTTAGAAGTGTCCAGTATGTAAGTATGAAATCCCATTACATATCATAATATTTAAATAGTATAGAACAAGAGTGTCCAGTAAATAAGTATGAAATCCCATTACATATCATAATATTTAAATATAGAACATTTATGACGTCAGATGCGTAGGAGGTAGGATGGGGAGAGATTCGGGACGAGGCTTGGGGGGGGGAATAGTTTTATGTAAGACAAACTTTTTTTTTTCCTTTTTTTTTTTATTCTGTTTTGTTCTTTTTTTTGTTATTTTTTTTTTTTAAATTAAAATTATTCAAGTTTTTACTTCTACTGCCTTTCTTATGGCATATACTAATGCTGGTGACTGTACCTATGTATTTTTTATTCAAACTTTTATTCAAACATTGTTTTATTTTTGAGAAAAGCACTATACACGCTTCGACAATAAGTGCCATCCTGGCCTCGTATTATAGCCGGACCTCGCCTTCGGCTCGGCCGGCTAAATCATACTCGTCCAGGATGGCTTACTTACTGGTCTCTGCAGTAATGTACCATTAAAGCTACGGTAGCCTAGTGGTTCAGCCGTGCGGCTGTCAAGCGGCGTCGTGGGTTTGAATCCCGGCTCGTACCAATTAAATTTTCGGAACTGATACCGTTATCTTATAAGGAATATTTACCGTTAGTTCCGGTAACCGGTCTAATCCCAATATGGTCTAGTTTTCCCTCTTATTTATTTAATCGTATGTCATACATTATTTTGGCCTTTAAAGTTTGTCACCTTTAGTACCACCCAGGGGACACGTGCAGGGTTGTGGTAGGTGGCTCCTGCGGACGCGACTAACAGTTGTCCCCTCTTTGTCAAGTGAGTGGGCAACTCGACTGGTAGAAGTTCTTAAGCCGCCCGAAGGCCTCCAACTCGGCTTAACGACTACTGTCACAGACAGCAGCCGGGATCAACTGCTTAGCGTGTCTTCCAAAGCACGGAAGCGCTCATTTATATTAACCACTCAAACATCAGGCGGTCACCCATCCAAAGACTGACCGCTGCCATCTTTGCTTAACCTGCGTTATCGTTTCCGACTCGCAGGCGCCGCTAGGCTATGAGCGCTTCAAGTTTTCCCTCTGGGTTGGAAGGTCAGATGGCAGTAGCTTTCAGTGCTTATGCCAAATCTTGGGATTACCGGGCACAACCGGGAATAACGCTAGAAAGAAGTGAGGAACGAGGAAATGTAAAATTTTATACAAACTGGATAATTATATTGTCGTCACAGAACTGACACTGAGTTAATTTGTTCAACAACTCTTGGCTTACTAATTCGGTACACATTTTTTTGAAAATGCTTATCTATTTAATAAAACTAGAGCTTGGTATCTTGGTAATATGATAGAAATAATATAATTCGACATTTCGCCCTCCAGACTGCCGTGGGCGGAACGTGGGCAGCTTAAGCTAGTACTAACAATCAGGATCCGTGTTTTATGGGTCCCTTGTTTTACCAACAAAGGTTACATCGGCTGAATGCCGAATTTTCTTCTCCGTCTTCTGCAAGGGGAGAGACTTCCCCAGTTGGGCTGCTTCAAATTCGAGCGGGATGACATTTCGCTGTGCCCTACCTCACTAAAATGCTTAATGCCTAATAGCAGTGCTACCTAGCTGCAGCGTGCGAACTTAGAATTATACCTACACTTTGCGCGCCGCTTGCGGCAATCAAGGCCAGTTGGCTGGCACACGCTCTCACGGCCGGACGCTGCTTACACTTTTATTAAAAAATGACTTCAACCCGAATGAATTCGGCGCCCTGCAGTGTTGTGGGGTTAATAATAATATTAATAATAAAACAAATAGACATTTATCCTTTTTTAGGGGGACTTATGACTTTTTGGAAGGGCTGGAATGCACTCGCGAGGATGAAACACGTAATCAGAATATTTTAAAACAATACATTAAATACCTAGTGACTACTCTCAAGTTTGTAATGCTACTTTTAAACTATTATACAATATTACGTTGTTTATATACTTACGCTATAAATTACGAAGATAGGTAGGTACCTAACAAACTTTCTTTCGTACTCTCTTCGGGATATATTTGAATTAAGTTACTTACCTACACAAAAGGTTTCGTTTTGTAATATGGTAGATTAATAAGTACATTCTTACTGTCGTATGTGGTAACCATAGACAGGGTGAGCGATAGCTAACATGGCATTCAATTGTACTTAACATGCTGCGTTGATATGCCTGTATGTATGTATGTAAGTGACTATGCAGTTCAGATACTGGCAGTATCTCGGGAAGCCCCGGATAGTTACGTTACGGTTCTCTAGAAAAAACAAAATTTAAAAAAGATAACAATTACTTAAATTAATTTAATCAGTAATAAACCGTTTTTTATTTCACTCAACTATTAATTATAAACTCATTTCTAAGCGGTGTCAACCCTCGCGTCGATTGGCCGGCGCGTGCGGGCACCCAAGCGTTCAAGGTCGCTCCATTGTTAAATTTTGTAGGCACTTGAAGCAGTAGGTATTGGCATTTTTATTCAGACCTGAGTATCTGTTCGTAGAACTATTATATAATCTGTGCTAATAGTTGTTATTGTTCGCGTCTATTGTTTTAGCGATTGAAAGTGCCAGTGTATTAGGCCAGTGTCGGCCACTGGGACGTTTACCCTACTGAGTTGACTGATATCGCTCTGATGAAGGCGGAAACGGCCTTAGTCTAGAATCTGTGGAGGCGTTATTTTACGTATAGTTACGTAACCAAAGTTTAAAGCCATAACTCCATTCCTCATAAGAGCGTTAATTAATATGTGGGGGGATATAATAATATCAAGGTGAACAAATGTGTTTAAGCTATTTGGGTGTATTTCGTGAGTCAAGTTTAAAGTTTAATGAATAGATATTAATTGTGGCAACACATCGTTGATTGTAAGTATTATTCTAATAGTCCCTGGGCGACCGAGCTCTGCTCGGGCGAAAATACGGGGAAAACTACTTTTTTTGGGACATAAGACTTATTAGCTAAGCAATTTGGCTTAGTATTTTTATTATTTGTCCATTCCGCTGCCATTCGAACCAGTTTTTGGAGAGGAACATAAAGTTAAAACAGCCATATAAATAAAAGGCATAGCTCCTAAACAGCCTAAACGGAAGATGTGATAAATAAATATAAAATACTTTGTGGCGCTTTTGGTAGAAAATAAACTTCTAACTTATATTTATAGTGAAGTAGTGGACCCAATTATTCAGTGGCCACTAAACTTCCTAATTTTATTCAGGTGTCGCTAAAACACTTTGCTATTCTATGAGCAGCTGTCATAATCAAATGACAGCGCTAATTTGAATCTGACGTTTCTTATTTTAAGCGGTCTATACAACTTACTTAGCTGCCTAAATGCTATTCTAAATATGTCGTTTTTAATCTGCCGCCTAAATTATGTCTAAAAATTAGACAATTTAGTTTTAGGCTAGCTAAGCCATGTACGTAGAATCGGGTCCATTGAAGTAGTAGAAGAAAAATAAACTTCTAAGCTATATTTATAGTGGACCTTAGAATATTAAAAAAAAGACGGAGTTCCGGCAGAAGTAAAAACTCAATAACATTGTAACAGTTTTTCGATCAGGTCACGTGACATCTTACGGTGTCACCCTAAAAATGAATTTGACGCAAATTTATAAACAATTATCAATTACTTAGGCGGACGGGCCCGTCGGCGCGCCGACGGGCGGCGGCAAACACGATACCAATTTGTTTTTGCCATTGCTAAATATTTTTCAAAGCTTTATCTCTTTAGGAATAACGTCTAAATTCGAACTATTCGAATTTGCAAGAACAGCAGACCGACGCAGACCAGCAGGCGACCAAAATATCAATTTGTTTTTGCCGTTGGTAAATATTTTTCTAAGCTTTATCTCTTTAGGAATAACGCCCAAATTCGAACTATTCGAATTTTCTCAATAGCAACGGTGCCGGGGTGCAGCGCGCCGACGGGCGGCGGCAAACATAATACCAATTTGTTTTTGCCATTGCGAAATATTTTTCAAAGCTTTATCTCTTTAGGAATAACGTCTAAATTCGAACTATTCGAATTTGCACAGCAGACGGCGGTGGCGACCTTTAAATATTACTTTAATATTTATTTTATATTACCTTTTAATATTTACCAACGGCAAAAAAAAATTGATATTTTTATCAATTTGTTTTTGCCGTTGGTAAATATTTTTCTAAGCTTTATCTCTTTAGGAATAACGCCCAAATTCGAACTATTCGATTTTTCTCAATAGCAAAACGGTGAAGGACTCGTTGGTATTATTACAAATTTATTTGCAGAATATGCTATTGCAAAAAGTGTTTAACGGCTATAAAGTTACGCTATTCGTAAGAATATAAACTCTTACGAATAGCGTTCAGTTTTGAATGAAGTTGAATCGGCTAGCAGCAAAAAGTGACCTCCTTCACATTTGACGTCACAAAACTCTGTCGCGTATTTAACAATTTTTCCCCATCCCAAAAAGTGCTCAGCGCCGCTAAAGAAGTTTTCACTTCAAACATAAGGCGGTAATGCATAAATTATTCTGTTTTACATATAGTGGCTAGTTGTTTTTTCGGAAAATATTGACGGCGCGCGCGGCGGCGGTTTATTTCGGTGGCGGCGCGCCTGGATGGTCCCTTCCTATTCCACTGGGATAGGTTGCATAGGGCATCCTACTGACTTGTAAATAGTAATATAATACCTACTAACATAGCTTTTAAGACCTTTTTTACTAACGAATTATGGAAACACTTCCGAATTAAATTATTTGATTTGATTTGATTTGATTGAAAATTTGATGTGATAATGAGTTCATGTGACGAGGATATGGAATATACCTACGCCTCCAAATTTAAAAGAAGCTGCAAGCTCAGTGACTTATTGATAATGTATTCCCGCCAAAGCCAAAAGAGACGTGGTCGACAAATAAACACCCGTATGCTCCCGCGAACGCTTGTTGACTTAAGGCGCTTCTCTCCCTCTCACTGAGCATAAGCGTGAGCGAGATGGAAGTGCGTGCTTGGAAGCGCGGATATCATGTTTTTTAATTTTAACTTTTTGGCCGTTTAAATAAATAAAAATGTAAACACTGATTTCCCTCAAACATGATATTGCCGATTTTTAGAAGCAATTTTAATATTCATAGCTTTTGTGCATAATTTGTTGCGAATATTTTAAGTGTATTTTTGTGTGTTTTAGACCTATGTTCGTGATTTTTTTCTTTCGAGCGAAATTTGCTTAATCATGTTTCGAAGCACTGATTTCCCTGCAGAAAAGCCTCAAGATTACTATTCGTATTTTTTTGAAACCATATTATTATAAACAGACGCATTATATTGTTTCAAAAACTCTGTTCGCTTAACTTCGCTGAACCTACGGCGCCTTAAAAATATACGACGATTTATCAGTGTCTGGTGACAGTGTCATGTCATCATATGTCATGTTGTTGAATGTTATTGATAAAATATAAGATTGATTGATGCCACCGTATTCATTTGATTCAGGCATGCAAAATTTTATTCGCTAAAACGTTTTTTAATACTACAACGGTAGCAACAACGAGAACGGATTGATCGTAGGCAGATACCGCCTATGGACGCACCGGCGCGTTGCCGATCCTTTATTGGTATGAGGATTCATTGTATTGAGTCATAGATAAAAAAAAATTGGGGACAATCTTACACAAATTTACCTTGTCCCAAACTAAGCAAAGCTTGTAGCTACTATGGGCACTAGACGACGATATACATACTTATATAAATAAATAAATACTTAAATACATAGAAAACATCCATGACTCGGGAACAAATCCGTGCTCGACACACAAATAAATGCCCTTACCGGGATTCGAACCCAGGACCTCTTGCTTCGTAGGCAGGGTCACTACCAACTAGGCTACAGAGGTCTTCATAGATAGATGTACCTAGGTCTACCTCAGTCATCTTGAGGAGTTCTGGCGTTCTTACTCGCCACTAGGAACACAATACATATACCTAAAAAGCCAGTAGTTGTTATAATACTATTCTAGGTCCATTTCTTTACAATAGACTTAATGCACGGGTAGGTTTGAATTTGAGGAAATGTAAATCGACGCTGCGAGAAGCCCTACAAAATATGTCCTATGACGATACAGAGAAGTTATTTATCGTTTTACAATAATTTTATTCTATCTTTTATAGGGTACCTAGGTTATAACTTCCTAATTGTTTGTAATAGTCAATAAGAATTATATTGTATTATATTTTGCATTTGAATATCATATTCAATTAATAGTTCTTTTTTGCCTGAAACACAGGGTATCCTAGCTCAGGCACGTGTTATTTACCTCTAATAATAAACTCCTAGTCTATAGTAAAACTTATGTACATTATGTTTTATCAACAAATTATTATTATTATGGCTTCGGTGCTCTGTAAGGTACTACCCCAGTCGGGTTGTTCCAAAATATAAACGAGATAACATTCGTCTGTAACCACCTCTTTCATAAACGATGTGATACAGACAACAATATAATGGAAAATGAACCATCGTTCAGAGGGCACAAGTTCGAGTCTTGTCCTGCAAGTCGACCACGTCACGCATTGTACGCGCATCAGGTAGATCTAAATATCACTTTTTATATGAAAAAATGACGGGCGTTTGCGCGGGTAAAATCTTCAACGCCCATTGGCCAAAATTTTGCGCGCGACGCCAGCAGCTCCAGCGCCCGCCATGAGCGGGAAAGCACGAGTTCACCTGTCATAGCATTTTGTACCTTACGTATAGTGCTACAAAGTCTTTATTGAAATGGTCATACGTTCGATCTCATTCGGTACTTGTCAGCACTCGTCGGCGTGGACGAAGATTGCCAATGTAACTTATATTTGTGGTACTACTGTACGTGATTACCCCTCTGGGCTTGGGACATCATCATTCTCCTAGCGTTGTTCCCGGTTATGCCCCTAAAGGAGCCCGGGGTCCGCTTTGACACCTAATCCCAAGATTTGGCATAGGCGCTAGTTTTACGAAAGCGACTACCATCTGACCTTCCAACCCAGAGGGAAAACTAGACCTTACTGGGATTAGATCGGTTTCCTCACGATGTTTTCCTTCACCGAAAAGCTAACGGTAAATATTCCGTACATAAGTTCCGAAAAACTCATTGGTACGAGCCGGGATTCGAACCCACGACCGCCGCTTGACAGGCGCATGCCTGAACCACTAGGCTACCGTAGCTATTTCCCCCTGGGCTTGGGACGATGATAGTTTTTTTGAGCGAACGGATAAACCATAGAATGCTAGCTCCTTACAAATTTCTACCCAAACACGTGCCCAAAACCCGGTATGCGCATGTTCAAACTAAACGGCTGCCTGGCATCGTTTTGACACCCCGCCCCCATACCCGCATAATGGCACTGGCACCCATTATGTGGGCCATATTGCGACGCTACTCAGACTTCTATGGTTTTTTCGTTCGCGGTTATTTTTCCATTATATTTGTTTTCTGTACCATAACGTTTAAATTTGATCGTGGTAACTTCTACGTTCAATTGACACGAAACAAAAATATTTAATAACACAATTAAGAGGTGTACTTTCATCAGATCACCTAACAGAATTGTCATCAAAAACCCAACCCAATATAAATTTTATTATCTACATAATATATCAATCAGCTGTCCAAACTTTCCTGCTCACTGCATACTCACTCTAATCCTCTCCGATATGTCCTATGTGTAATCCAAGGATTGTCATAATAAAATGCAAATTGGACTGAACTTTGCGTACCCCAAAACGTCTTATGTTAGTACAAAACTAGGGGTACTTACAACGTTTTTATATTGAAGGGAGAATAGAAGGGTTTGCCATTCAGATAAGCTGCTATACGGGACCTTGCAGATAGTTTGCTTTTATGCCGAATATTGATAAAACGGTAGGGTCGAATTGAATACAGTATAAAGCGGCAAAAGATACTTTAACCCATGAACACTGATCAAAAGGACTGTTATGTTATGGCATCCGTTTTGCTAAACCACTTTACAACAACTTGCTAAAGTTTGAATGAAAGGGTGCTTGCCGTCTGATTCGAACTAGTTGAACAGTCAAGTGCACAAATATGTATCGATAACATCCTCTCATAAATAAGTACCAAAACCTTAATCCGCTGACATAAGAGTTATGGGGCATATTTATGAGTAAGTTGTAGGTATGCACCCATATTTTTACACTTGACTGAACTATTTGTGACTAGTTACCAAGTATCTTTGTCATCAACGACGGTGGTAAACAAGGATACAGCCTATCTGATACACTACGTAGTCCATGGATGCATGTGACTTTATAGGAGTCAAAAGCACATTGCTGACCCATTTTTCCAAGGCCCGGGATATGTGACGCTCTCCTGTTTCGGAGGCCAAGATGTATTGGGATCACAGTTAGTAAGTTGTGCCGACAGCAAAAGAGGAAGTCCGTTTACTCACGACACAGGTATTCGGAGGTTCTCGACGCCGTCGGCATGACACTTTTGTTTAGACGGTTGTTGTGTCCACGATGAAGCGTGGTTTAAGACACTTGCAGATGAGCGAGCGAAGCGGCATCAACGTGCCACCTGTTCGCCGTCGGCAAGTTACACTTGCCAGGCTTGCGGTCGTGTATGCCCGCATTGGCTTACACAGCCATGGAAGACGTTGTCTCCCTTCTTGACACTGCTTGTATAGTCTGTAATAGACTTAAAGGCCATTGATTGATTGATTGTTCTCAATTGTATTTTTGTCGGCAGGTGTCAGCGTGGGTGACGGAGCTGGTGCTGTCCCAAGCCGCTGAGGATCGGAAGGCGGCGCTAGCGTGTGTCCTGCGAGTTGCTCTCACGTGTTGGAACATTGGGAACTTCAACGGCGCCATGGAGATCGTCGCGGGGCTCAAGTGAGTTCATACATACATACTTACCCTTAACTCCAAAAAGGGGTAGGCAGAGCACATGTAACTTATGTTCCAGCGCCACTTTTAGCCGCAGTGATAACGCTAGCCCAACGCCCACAATACACTTCAACCCGACTCTTACGCCACCCACAGGAAAAAAGGGGGTGGTGCTAACCCGACAACATACGGAGTACAACACCACATATATGTGCATACTTAAGAACCTAGGCAAGTAGGCTACCCAGGTCTTGTTGCACGGCTAGCACGACTTGCTGCCAAGTATCAGGGACGCCTGTCTCTCTCGTGCTGTATATATTAGAAGGAGGAGGGTAGATTTTGCTCGTTTTACATCGCGTGATGGCTTTAGATGTGCCAGCACGGCTATCACAAGACGACTCGCTAGCTTTCTCGACTTTTCTCGCACTATCCGTCTCTCTCTTATTAGAAAACTTATAAAGAGACGTATAGTGCGAGAAAAATCGAGAGAGCTCGCGCGCAGTCTTGTGATGGCCGTGCAGATGGAGACACCATTCCATCCGTTTTTTCATTACCGTTTTGAAGTTTCTCTTTAGCATGATTCATTAAGCCGATGGCTTAAGGTATCAACTAAATAGGTAAATAAGGAGAGGACGAAAGTGGAAAAATGGCCGCCATTATGAACTTTTTTGTTACTGATTATACACCCGATATCTGACTTCATATAGCAACGGCGCCACCGTAAACCATTACTTTAGAGCGAAGCAAATACCTTCTGTCAGTTCATGGATTATCCTTCCCAAACCGTAATAGACTGAAGAAAATTAACACTATGAAGAACATCACACACACAGCACACACTCCTTTCTGAAGTGTGGCGGAGGACATTACAGCACATCTCGTGCTCTGTGTTTTATCGCAGCTCAGTGACTAATGAGCCGGTAATCTTATGCCATCTTGACGGGGGATGCCTTCTTGGCTTGAGTCTAGTCGGCCTTTCTGCAGCATTTGGAGGGGTATCACTGGCCTCTTTCCGGCGTGGGGGAGTCCTGGGGGCAGGACTGGACTCACGGGGGGCAGCACGAGCTTGCGTGGTTCGGCTCGCCGCCGTCGGGTGTCGGGGTAAAATATGAAGAACAAGAAACTCATGAAGCCACGTCGGCCCCTATGTTGGACCGTTCAGAAGACCTCATCGAGCCACGGTACGGTCGGCAGGGGTTTCTTTCGGCCTTCAGCTGTATCCTTAGTCTGTAGGCCGGCGGAAACTACTTGCTGACCCTACCTACACACACACACAAAAGAAGAAAAGAAGAACCGAGGAGCACATCACTGTCTGTGATATACTCGTACAAGAGACACGCGAGTTTGATTTGAAAACCTTCGTTATAATACGGGTGTATACGAATTTATTATGACTTCAAAAGAAAGAAGGCAAAAAAATATGCGTAATGACGAAAGTCACATTTGGATATCTCAAAAAATTACGAAACTAAAAAGAAAACGCTAGCAGGTCGTGACGTCATGATCCTCGAGCGTCATAGTAAATGACAATCGTTTCATATGAAGGTGCGTTTTGCGGGGAAGGGACATAACATACCCCCTCTTAAAACTTTGGACACTTATGTATAACTCTGCGATTATTTAACCTACATATATCATAATCCTTTTTCAAGAAAATATATCGTTATTGATTATTTAAATTAGTGTCCACACCCCATTACCATTAAACCTATTCAAAACTCGACTTAATCGTCTGGACGATTTTGTACTTGTATCTAGTCTAAGTAGAATCACACAAAAATTAAAATTGATTGTTCACAATAAAGAGTGTAAAATAGCACTAATAAACAAAAAAAACATGTTTTTAGTGCTATTTTAGACTCTTTATTGTGAACGGTCATAATAACTGCGAACCGAATAATTGCGTTAATTTCAACCTGAGCGTAGCTTCTTTTAATTCGCAAGCCAACAACGAAAATACCTTTTACTGCCGCCGGTGATTTTTAGCTACATAAGCAACAATAAATATGAACGTTATTTGACATTCAACTTTAGTCCAACGCCATAAGTTTGTCTTTGCGTGAGTACCGGCGTGGGCGCTGCGTCGCTGATCGCCCCGCTCATCCATAAACCCGGCCTTCGCTTTCTATTACGCTGTCGAGCGACTTTTGATATATCCCATCTTGATTTTTCAATAGCAGAATACACTGCTATTGATACAAAGCATAAAGAAAAATCAATTGTGTTCGCTCGCAATCTAAGCTAGAGAACTGAGATCAATCAATATTTGAGTCTAGAATTGAGAACATAACGCAACATTTTTTATTTTACTTGCATGTAAAGTACTTGCATTTTACTTAATGCAGAAATAAATCTACTTTATTGCAATAAACAGCTTATTTTCTTTTTTTTATGCACTGTTGTGGACTTCACAAGCCCATTGAATCATTGCTAACATAGTATATATTTTTTTTATACAACGACGGTGGCAAACAAGCGTACGGCCCGCCTGATGGTAAGCGGACACCGCAGCCTATAGACGCATGCAACTCCAAAGGAGTAACATGGGCGTTGGCGACCCTTCATATGTTTCAGGATTCGCTGTGTTGAGAGCTGAAGGAACAAATTCCCTCGCTCTCAACACAACGCATCCTCGGGAGCTGTATTGTTACTAACATGGTTTTTAACTTTTATTGTAACTTTATAAGCCACGAGCTTGAAATAAACGTTTTTTTTTTGGTTTTTATGGGCATTTGGCCCACTTAGCGACATTTGTTGCTGACTGAACATCATTGATGGTTTCATAAGTTCCACTTCATCGACCTTGTGATTTCCGGGTGAAGCGCTCATAGCCTAGCGGTGCCTGCGAGTCGGAAACGATAACGCAGGTTAAGCAAAGATGGCAGCGGTCAGACTCTTGATCCCGGCTGCTGTCTATGACAGTAGTCGTTATGCCGAGTTAGAGGCCCTCGGGCGGCTTAAGAACTTCTAACAGTCGAGTTGCCCACTCACTTGACAAAGTGGGGACAACTGTTACTCGCGTCCGCCGCAGGAGCTACCTACCATAACCCTGCACGTTGTAACGTTACGCGTACATATCTTCATAAATAAACCTTAATCCTAGCTACCTACGTAATTAAAAATAACATATATACCTTATTACTCACTACACACTAAAACACATAATGAAACTATCCTAAATATAAATTATTTACATGTATAAAATCATCAACACGCTAACTGTTTGAATATGTCGCGGCACCGATTAACGTTCAATCGTTACTAGTTTCACTCGCACATGAACGAATGCATGTGTTGTAGAAAGACTAAACTAGCCTCCTTTAAATAAAATACTATTAAATAAGTTAACTAAAATACTGGCCATAAATAAAATACTTGTGATCGTCTAGTTCAAGAAGTACGAATAGGACCCTCTACGTTGTGTTAAAATGTCGTCGTAAAACGCATCGTATAAAATAATAATGTCAAATTATGTTCCAAATGAAACCGTAACAAACGCAACAAATAAATGTGAATAAATAACATTCGTAATAAATAAAACGAATGAAACTAAAATTTCAAAATGAATCAGAACGTAAATGTAGTTCAATCGACGCATTAAATAATGCGTTAAAATAAACGTCAAAAAATCATACGTAAATGTATGATCATAAGCCGCAAAAAACCGAATCAAAACACGTGAAAGGTCATTTCAGTAATCGTAAACATTACTGTAAATTATAATCCGTCAATAAATTTTATCGTCCGCAAATCAAATCGCACAGTAAAACAAACCGTAAAAAATCCGCAATAATTAATTAAATCCGCAAATCAAAATGAACATTTAAAATTGAGATCAACAAATAGTCTATCTACATAAGTGAACATGCGACTCACCCGATCAGGAACAACTCGAACAAAGATAATTGATTTAATTAGTTAATTACCGTATACGAATTATAATTATCTAATACTAATTACATACATATATTTCTAACTTAGAACTAACTAAAATTATACTATAAAAATGCTCCATCACGACGAACGACAACGATGACCTGTAAAATAAACAGACTACAAGGGGACCTTGGGATTCTAGACCTTAGGTCTTGAAAAATGGGGCCTATACCTATTGTTATATCTTGAATCTTTCGAGGGCTCCCAACGCTCCTACACCCTCGCCAAACCAACAAATCCGTCATGATGCAACCTATCAACCCTTACTATCTATTTGATTCAAACCATCTCTCCTACACATTCATCATCTTACACGAATCTTAAGTACTTTTAAATGTACTTTTAAATTTACTTTACGCAGATTGCCAAGATTAATTTTAATAATTACGCAAAACATAACGCGCGGCAGAATTTACGCATACCCTAAACGTTCGTGCAGCCACGGTATTTGTAACAGAGATAGTGATTGTTGTCGATTATGTACAAGGTGCTCTGAATACTACGTATACGCTATAACATAGTCTGTACTGTAGACCCCTTAAATTGGACGGAGAGCTCTCTGCCTTCACACACGACATCAGACGTCAGGGGTCAGCTTTATCGAAAGGATGCGCCCCAGGGAAAACAGAGAATACGTTACAGACATATACACAGCTCAGGCCTTGGATGTATACCTATTGTGTATGAAAAGTTCACAGCTTCTAAGAAATTGACACGTCAGATTCCTTAGGTGTAAACTCGAGTCGACTCCAGCAATCCAGGATCTAGTATCAGCCAAAAAGCTTTGCGTCGAGTGTACCTAAGTGCGTGTATTCAAATGAAATCTAAGCTCGTGGTGTGTCAGCTAATGTTTGTCGTGTAAATGTGATATGTGTAAGAGTGTATGTCCATTGAAATCAGGCTAAAGCCACGAAATACAATGGGTGTGTATTAGAGTTTTTTTTTGTAAGTTCACTACCTTGTCACAAATAATAGAATCAAAAAGCCATTAAATGCATAACACTACAATGCTTTAAAAAAGTTAAAAAGAGCCAGTTATCAAATTGAGATGTGTGTGTGTGCTCTTCCAAAGTTCAATCACATTGCAATGCTATCATTTATTATACCTATTCATGCATCCTTATTTAAATTAGAGTTGTATTTCAAGACAATAGTAGTGTATCTTTAAATCCACTCTCATACCAGAGATAGTATATACATAATATTAATATTTAGAATAATATCTGGCCCTATGGCCCCTATTAATGTTCGATTAAACGTCTCAGCGGACCCGTTGCATTGCAGAAAAGAACTAACTATACCTTTAAATTATGAAGCCTTGGAAATGACTATCTCAGCAATTAGCACGCAGAACTATATTTCCAGCTAATCTCCCGAAGCGACGACCTAAATATTACAAACCAAAAATAAACACTTTACTCTTAAATAAAACAATACTACATAGGTAAATTTTTATAAATACTTAATGTGAACACTGACTCTATAATTATTAACTATTCATATAAAAACAAATCAAACACTCAATGTTTCACACTCGCACTATTGTCAATTGTCTTAAAAAGTACGTGCCTACACTAAATTCACTTATTCGTCTCTAAAATGTCTTAAAATTGTCTCTATAAATATCACTATTAAATCTCTAATAATTTAACACTATTTCATACAAATAAAACGCGAAACGCGCGCGGAAATCTAATATCAAATTTAATTGATGATTAATTATAAGGGAAACCGAATGAGATAATTCCAACCTGTCGCGAGGTCCAAACTCGACTGCCCTATTGTAAAAGACTGAATCTGTACATGAATTCTTGTGCAATATCAAAAAGGTGTAATTATTTTACATGCCATATTAACATACGGCATTTTGGTTTACAATAATTAATAGTCCTACTATAGATTAGTCAAAAGACATATGTGTTATATATTGCAACTAATATAAGTCCTTTCGGATCTAAACCCATTAACTGTTTTTGTTATCGTCTGGTCGCATAGAGTTTCAAGAGTTTAAAACACTTGAATGGTATACATGAGATTATTTAAGTTGGCCAAATTGCATCAGTGGTTCATTCAAAAAGCAACTCTACGTTCGAAGGTAGAAGCTTCTAATTACAATTTAGTTACCACATTAAGTAATCTCAACCATAACACTTAGACGAAATACGAGACCAGGTCTTTAGATACAAAAAATTAAAACCAATAAATTAGTGGTTTATTACCCCAGTGTTGACATAAGATCGATTTCAAGGAAAGCTGGGCGTGAGAAACGTTTTTTATAGAATTAGTCTGAAGTAGGTACCTATTTTTATAAATATAATCAACAAGTACTGTAAGCTTGCTGTTACAGTGTGACGTATGTCATCTGCGCGAGCGCAGCCCCCCTATTCTCTAACTTGTTTTAAGCTCACCTCAACGCTCACCCACAAATATATCTTGACACCGCGACGCGTAGTAACTAAGCGTAGGTAGAGGTCTAGTTTCGTGACGGGTGACCGGCGGGGTGAGCCGCATTAACGCTTAGCGAATAACAGCCCTGGTCACCGCGCGCGGCCGCTCATTCATTAGACAAAAGTGATTATCAGGAACGCACGTCGCTGGAAATCGATCTCTGCTACGGTCCGCTGCACTGAACCGTAATCGATGTTCTTGTGTTCGTCCCTGCGTGTTCCTCAAGCAATATAAAAATCACTGTGGTGTTTAATAAGTGTTTTTAGTGTACCCCAAATTGGGTAAGTGGTTATATTTTTACTTGCTAGTAGCTTAGGACCATTAGTGCTGATTCATTGCTTAATTATTTTAACTTGCCAATCGAACTCAATACTAGTTCACAATTATTTTGACTCCAGAACATAAATATTGCATCTACATAATAGATTTGCTCATAACTAGCACTTATTAAAAGTTGCTATTCATCGTTGTCACTTTTAATCCACCCGCAAATTAGAAATAACAATATAAAATCATTTAATATCTTTATATATCAAATCAACTTCATTTTATTGTAATCTCCGTATCTGATTTGTGAACATCCACGGCATCACAACTACCTAAGTGCTTTCCCACATGCCGTTGGCGTTCACAGGAATGGATGGACCGTTTCTAACGCCTTTGTTCTATGGCGCGTTCCAGGGTCCAAAGTCCAGAGTGACGAAATATTGGCTGACTGCTTGCCGCCTGCTTGCGCTTTACTTCCGGCCATTTGTACCAGACCGCGGAGCAGTTTTCCGGGTGGCGCTGAACTCAGCGCCGATGAGAAATTCCGCCGCCAACCTACACGGCGCATTCAGGGGAGTACTTCGGCTGCGGGAAATTCACGGAATCCGATTCTGAGTGTATTCGCCCGTACCCACGTATTATCTACACTTTTAATGCTACTGAGCTAGCCTGCCCAACTTTAAATATAAATATTTATTTTGACCGTTTTTCTGACTACTCATTTATTATTTTATTTATTTATTTATAGTTGCTATATTGAAATAAAATAAATAAATAAATTTAAAACCTTTCCATAGTTAAGAAACTGTTAGGAGGCAGAACGTCAAGACGGGACACGGGCCCCTGGGTGGTACTAAAGAGTGACAAACTTTAAAGGCCAAAATAATAGATGCCATAAGATTAAATAAACCGACCTTGTGATTTCCGTGTGTAAATACACGTGTTATGTTAGAAAATAGCGAATTTTCTTCACCCGTGCCTAATATATTTGAGGAGTTCTCTCAACTCCTCATGGTTCCGATCATCCTAACTCAGGGTTTCTTAAAGTGTGGTCCATGGACCCCTTAGGGGTCCGCCGTGACATGATTGCTGGGGGTCCACAGCTGCTGCGTTCACTCTTAACGTAGGTAAATACAAATATATGAAACATGAGATTTTTTTTCAAATCTTTTTTCAAAAGGGGTCCGTGGTATTTTAGAAATTCTGAAAGTGGTCCATACCTAACAGAAGTTTGAGAACCCCTGTAAACTGGAATTTTCGTCACTATCAATAAGACCAACCTGGAAGCATATATTATAAGTAAAAGCAATGACGCGTTACAGCCAGCGGGATGGCTCGCGATGATTGACCTCCCGAAGCCTTGTGGAACCGACCCGCCCTGTGCAACCCGAACTGAGCCAACTCGTAAAAAAAGATTTGTACGGATGGGTTCATAAATGACGGAGCTCTGAGGAAAAATATACAATCAAATTGAGAACTCCTCACTAAAGGTGAGGTAGGGCACAGCGAAATGTCAGATCTCGAATGTGGAGCAGCCCAACTGGGGAAGTACCTCCGCCTTGCGGAAGACCACAGCCATAATAACACTACTACTTGCTGTGTAGTAGTGTTGTGTTCCTGGAGGTGAGCAAGGTCGCCAAAGCTCCCGAGGTTGCGTTGTGTTGAGAGCGAGGGAATTTGTTCCTTCAACTGTCAACACGGCGAATCCTCAAACATATCAAGGGTCGGCAACGCTCATGTTACTCCTTTGGGGTTGCATGCGTCTATAGGCTGCGGTGTCCGCTTACCATCAGGCGGGCCGTACGCTTGTTTACCACCGTCAAAAAACCTCTTTTTTTTAAGTCTATTTAAAACATTCCGTGCTGCGTTACATCATTTCATTGATGTATAATAAAGTGCGTTACCACGTAATTTAATACACCTGCATTAATTTGTGTTCGCTAGACTGTATAAGACAAGATATTTGATGTAAAATAATCTGGAAAGAGATCTTCCGCACGGTCGACCTTTTCAGCGGATCCCGATAATATATGCATTAGCGGAGCAAACAGCGGGCACGGGAGTGCCAGAGCCAAGTTTATGACTATTCATAAACGTAACTAGTAAATGGTTATATGGTTACAATGTATCTATTGTAATGTGATGTGTACATGTGGATGGTATCTGAAATAAAGGATATTATTTTTATAAAATCCACTTGATAGAAAATTATTATCGGCAGGGTCCATGGAGGTTGGTTGGTTTCCCTACGATATTATTTCTACTATACTATGATATTTTTTTCTCGTGTATAGAACCTGCGGGGTACCCAGTTTTCGGGGGAAGTCTGATTTATGTCGTAGGTAATATTATATTCTACCCACAGTATAAGGGCTACGTAATAGGGTAGTTACATCATGTTAAAATTGATAACGTAGTGTTGCTAAATGAATAGTAAATCATCAAATTATAATAATTCATATCCATATCCATACTAATATTATAAATGGGAAAGTGTACGTGTGTGTTTGTTTGTCCGTCTTTCACGGCAAAACGGAGCGACGAATTGACGTGATTTTTTAAGTGGAGATAGTAAAAGGGATGGAGAGAGACATAGGCTACTTTTTGTCTCTTTCTAACCCCCTACTTTCCTAAAATGGGGGGTGAAAGTTTCTATGGAGCTACGATATAAACTAGTGCCACGCGGACGGAGTCGCGGGCAGAAGCTAGTAAAATATAAATTACAAAACAGAATTAATATCATAAAAAGATATGGACCTTGAAAGTGTAGAAAAATATGCATTTTCTTTATTGCCCAAGAGTAAAATTAAAACAAATCTAATAGAATCCTTACGCAGCGGCTTACGCTTAAGAGCCTTATCACACTTGCGATTTGCGAGCGTGTTTTCTATACAATTATCAGTCGCGGCGAACACGCTGCGTGATCGCCTTCATACAAAATACGCTTGGAAATCGCAAGTGTGATAAGGCTCTTAGGCTTTTATAGAAACAGTGGACAACTATGGACCTAAACGCAATATTTCGCGACCGAAACAGCAATTTACGTGATTTTCCATACAACGATTAGTACAGTCGCCATCACATACATCTGAACGTTCAAGGTGTTCACAAACATCTGAACACGACTTTATTGTCAAAGCCATAGAGTGCATGTCCAGATATTTTTGAACACCCTGAAGAGTACAAATGTATGTGACGCTGACTGTCCAAATTGCAAAGTGTGCTATCATAGTTTTACGTCAATTATTATGAAGCGTTTCAGCTGCCGCCAGCTAGGTCTGTCATTAACTCATTTTTTTGGGTATTTATTTTATTTAATTGTAGTTGCTCCCATATAAACATTTGTTCCTTTCCAAAAACTGGTTTCGGATGGCATCGTAAATAAATCTTAGGTCACAGGCCTATTCGGACGATTCGAGGATCTTAGGTTGAACGCACTAGAGCCTTCCTCACGCCTTGCAACTACGGACTCGTTTTACGGATTCTCGCCTTTTCTGAGAGAACCCGCCAAGTCCTGTGCCCCTGCCACGAAGTGCACTGGCATGCCCTCCCAACTCGAACAACGTATAATTATTACAAAAAAGAACTCATAGGTGGCGACACAGGTACCGAGCGAAACATTTGAACCAGTAATCGTGAAGATAGAATGATTTTTACACCTTAATAAATTCACCGTACCTTAATTATATCGCAAACATCCTTCCGTACATAAATACAAGAAGTAAGCGTATCTCACGCAGACCTCTAAAACGTTATGAAAAAATGCGATATATCAAAAAGTTTCGTTATAACAAAATCAGTATGCCCCATACCGATATAAATATCATAACAGAATGAATATCATCCTACTAATATTATAAATGCAAAAGTTCAGATGTTTGGATATTTGGATGTTTAGATGTTTGGATGTTTGTTACTCAATCACGCTTTAACGGCTTAACCGATTTAGATGAAATTTTGCAAGAAGATAGTTTAAAGCCTGGATTAAAATATAGGATAGTTTTTATCCCGGGTCCACGCAGACGAAGTCGCGGGCAGAAGCTAGTAACATTATAAAATATGGTCGAATAACGTTATAATATCGTAGTGAAATACGAGCCACGCTGTCGAATGGTCAAAACTTGGTGCGAAAAAGAGACCCTTTAAGCCTTATACTCGTAATGTTATTATATTGCTTAAGCAAGTATCGTTATATGTACTCTTGGTTTAGATTTATAACGTTGTAACTGATACCGCTATACAGCGCGTAAAATATCGCTTTGAGTATAACGCTTTTTTGGAATTAACGTTATAATGCAATACGAAAATAGCGGTATTTAAAGGCCTGATCTCACGTTGGGGTCGGACGCAATGTCTGATTTTAAACGGTGTTCGTCGAAATCGAAATGTATACATTTTAATTAAAGGAAAATTTTAATTTGTTTATGCTCCGAGCTTGATTTGAACCGGCGACCACAATCATTCATGGCCCGTCATGCCCCAACAAGCAAAATCAGTACTTATAGTGTTTGTCAAGCCTATTTTTATTGTACTTATGAGATACTTGTAGTTTACTACACACACGGACTTGGGCGCAGTTATAGGAGCATTGCTTTCTTATAACGATCTTATAATCAACTAGCAGAAGGTCAAGGCCCTATAATACTCTTACAGAAGTTCTACCAGAAGACAATTGCTCCTATAGTGTTCTGTGACTATCCATTTATAAGTTTTATAACTCTTTAAGTATCTCACACCATAAATATTTACTTTATGCTCACACGAAGATATGATGCGCATCATACGGCATGGACGGGCGAAGAATGCCAGTGGTCGCCGGTTCGAATCCGGCTCGGAGCATTATTTTTTTTATTTTTCCTTAAATTTAAATTTATAATTTCGTTAGCAGCGTTACTGCTTAATGCAAAATTAATCTGGATGTATGGAGAGTTTATCATGTTTCTATACAATGACAGCTGCCGGAGTATTACTTTAATCGTGATCGGTCTGTAATCGTAAGTTGGTGAAAGAGGCTCTAAAATTAACAAGCCAAAAATAAAAAGACCGGGTTGCACTCCGGGAGTGCCGGCAGAAGTGAAAACTCAATAAAATTGTAACAGTTTTTCGATCAGGTCACGTGACATCTTACGGTGTCACCCTAAAAATGAATTTGACGCAAATTTATAAACAATAATCAATTATTTAGGCGGACGGGCCGCGGGCGCGTTGGGTGCGAGGGGCGGCGGCAAACACAATACCAATTTGTTTTTGCCATTGCCAAATATTTTTCAAAGCTTTATCTCTTTAGGAATAACGTCTAAATTCGAACTATTCGAATTTGCAAGAACGGCAGACGGCGGTGGCGACCAAAATATCAATTTGTTTTTGCCGTTGGTAAATATTTTTTCTAAGCTTTATCTCTTGAGGAATAACGCCCAAATTCGAACTATTCGAATTTTCTCAATAGCAAAACGGTGAAGGACGCGTTGGTATTATTACAAATTTATTTGCAGATAATGCTATTGCAAAAAGTGTTTAACGGCTTTATACTCTTACGAATAGCGTTCAGTTTTGAATGAAGTCGAATCGGCTAGCAGCAAAAAGTGACCTCCTTCACATCTGACGTCACAAAACTCTGTCGCGTATTTAACCATTTTTCCCCATCCCAAGAAGTGCTCAGCGCCGCTAAAGAAGTTTTCACTTCAAAAAGTGGGTAGTGCCGTCGTCATCTCCACCACCCAAAGGTTGTGTGGAAGAGATCGCTTTTTAAGTATAAGACCGCCTGTTGTCTACCATTGTTTATTTTTATTTACCTCTGTTTTTCTATTATTTATTATTCCTGGTGAGCCATAAAGATTGTATTGCATTTTAAACGTCTTTGGCATTCAGTAGACTTCATCTACGAACTTGACGTTGTTTTCACGTGCACGCCGCAAGGTTTATTATGACGTTACGTCTATATAGGTACATTGTATATGGGACTTGGGTCGGCGTTAAGGCGGTGCATTGGAAATTATCGCGTGCTTTGAAACGCCGTTCTGACTAGATTAAGAAACAGTAAGGTCTGATTTTCGGATATATGATTCTTGACTATGTGATTGTTAATCTGATTTTATCGATACATGATTGCTCAAAATTTCCTCGACGGAAAAAAATCTAAGTTGGGTCTGTATTTTCCTTTCACTAAGTTAGGTATTTATCGAAATTTATTTTGTTAAAAAAAGCCATTCCCAAAGAGTGTTACATATCTTTTTCTCGTGCGCGGAAGGCATTAGCGTGTCTGTGTCTAGGGGGCGTGTTCGACTCGAACCAATACTCCAGGCAAAATACGGTTTTGAAAAACATTAATTTATAATAGCGTTTTTTTTGTTGATTTCATTTGAAAATGTTATTCTAAGATGATTTAGTCAAGAATCCGACAAACTTTCCACCCGGAAGTAATTATGTAGATTTAAATGAAGCATGCATTATCTTTTTTTGTACGATTTATCTTGAATATTATAGAGCAAATGTAAATGAACCAAAATGAAGACAAAAACATTTATTACTATTTTTACTGACTTTTTAGAAGCCAGTTAACTTATCATTTTTTCGATGTCTGAAATTTTGTCGGATTTTGTCGCTGGGTAACTATTTAATTGATAATATATCCGTTACATATAAAAAATAAGCTATTATAAATTATTTCCAAAATTGTCATTTTTTCCATACAAGTTATCAGTTCATTGCCTGGACTACAAGGCATCCCCTTAATACTCGCTCTACGTAGATAATCAAATCCGTAGAGAAGCGTGTAATTTATACTGTAGGCGGACTCGGCGAAGGGTCCGACCGTGTAATAGATTATTTGATTTTGACAAAAGCGAAAGTTAATTGTTATTACATTACGAACAAACACATTTATCAATTACAATTTATGAACTCGATTTATCTGCTTTGCCTTAAAATTGACTAGTAGAGAATGAGTTCTAGCATTAAGTTCGCCTTTTGTGCTAAAAGTTCTTCTTTTGTGCAATAATGATTAAATAACTAAATAATAAAGACTTGTTCGTCTCGAAGTTGTTTTTGCTATATTTCTTTAATTTTTAAAAACATGCACTAATATTGTTTAACATAACATAATGTTATTATTATTATTTAAAACTTAAATTAAAATGTAACTAACAAAGTGAACACCTCTTATATGGGTCGGTTAAGACCTGAAATAAAAGGACCTCGAGTCAAATAAAGGGGCCCGTGGAAATGCTGGGATGACGATGAGATAAAACGAAAGCTATTGCCTTACTTTGTGTTTCATTGAACAGACTCACAAACCACTGATTGCTAAGGACGTCTAAGTGTTACAACGTTATTGAGATATAATCTTTCAGGGTCAACGAAGCTTCATATCGAATTAGTATCGTAATAAAGCAATTACAGCGCTCTAGTCTCGTGATAGAGCAAGGTCGGGCTCAGAGCAGTAATATAACGTCACATAATAGATGGTGCTACGTACAGATGGTTCACTGTTCAACCCATTCGCCGCGCCGACGGCAAACTAACTTTTTAGGGTTCCGTAGTCAACAAGCAACCCTCATAGTTTCGCCATGTCCGTCTGTCCATCTGCGGGTTAGCTCAGTAACCCTTACTACTAGAAAAATGTAACACGCACTAGGCTGATTTTTCTTTACGAGAACAATACTCGTTGCTATTCCGCTATAAGAGGTCTATTAACCGCATGCAATATACGCAAATAGTTGCATTTCATCGTCGCTAATAGACCTGAACGTTTTATAGCGAAATACCAAAGGAATATCTGGTAACTTATAATGGACTTCCGCAAAGCCTGATTCAATCAATTAACTTTTTTCAGTGAGGGAAATCTATATAAATATTATAAAGCGGTAAAGTTGGTGAGTGTGTGCTGTGTAGCCGTGTGAATTTGTGTGCAGGATGTAATCTCCGGAGCGACGTGTACTTAGTCCGATTTCAAGAAAATATTTCATTAGTCTTCAGGGCGGACAAAGGTTATATTTTATCGCGCAGTTTCGCCTGTGCTCTTTATCGTCAACAGGAAATGACGATTTTGAAATTGGACCAAACATACACCTAATAAAAAGTGAATTTGGTGAAAATCTAATTGTGTCTAATATTTTTTTATGAACTATTTGTTTCTTCTTCTTGGTGGTAGAGCACCTCATACCACATTACAAGTTCATGCTTTTATAATTGGAGGAGAGAGAGAGGGGAAGCGAGGAAATGGAAGACCTAGAATAAACTACATAGAGCAGCTCAAAAAAAGAGTTGATGTTAGGTCGTATCGAGATGTCAAAGAGGTTGCCTGGGATCGGAGTAGTACTCCAGGCAAAATACGGTTTTGAAAAACATTAATTTATAATAGAGTTTTTTTTGTTGATTTCATTTGAAAATGTTATTCTAAGATGATTTAGTAAAGAATCCGACAAACTTTCCACCCGGAAGTAATTATGTAGATTTAAATGAAGCATGCATTATCTTTTTTTTGTACGATTTATCTTGAATATTATAGAGCAAGTAAATGAACCAAAATGAAGACAAAAACATTTATTAATATTTTTACTGACTTTTTAGAAGCCAATAACTTATCATTTTTTCGATGTCTGAAATTTTGTCGGATTTCGTCGCTGCGTAACTATTTAATTGATAATATATCCGTTATACATAAAAAATAAGCTATTATAAATTATTTCCAAAATTGCCATTTTTTCCATACAAGTTGTCAGTTCATTGCCTGGACTATAGATGGAGGGCCTACTTTGAGCTACACCGACAAGAGCTTAGCTCTTAAATAGGCAGAAGACATTTGTTTCTTGTTTTAAATTAATCTGTACCTAATGGAATTTTGTCCAGTTTGAAAAATAGAATCCGGCCTTAATGGAATTGTATCCAGTATGAAAAAGGTTCATATTTCAATACGTGGAAAGCGAATGTTGTCTAATTTAAATTAATACAAATGTCATTTATGGCGTATTTCCGTTTGGTCATATTTTTGCGTGTACGTAATTCCATATGGACGTACCTATTTCTTTCGACTTATTCACATGACAATTTTACTTTTGGGAAGTATTACAATATTTGCATTATTTAGGCTGGTCAATTTTCCACGCGACGATTTTCAAGGTGACATTATTCAGGTTAAGGTTAAACCAATAATTTCGAGTTGTCAATTTTCGGTTTGTGCTAATTGACAGTAAATCTACAAATTATATGTTACCTCATAATATTGTGTATCGATATCGATTGGCAATCTTACTCACAGTCAAAGGCCAAGGTCGAATTGCGCCCCCGCTCCGCATTATCACAACAAAACAATTCGCGACCGCGTAAAATACTCCAAATAACTCGAGAATATCAGGAATTACTCGGAAACCGAAGTAATTTCCGAATTCCCGAAGTAATAATGTTATTTTAATGAAAAACAAAGTTGCCAGCGATTGGCACCTATTCGGCAAATGGCCGGAATTTATGCCGCGAAAGGAAACTTTTTGGGTACGCAATGTGATGGAAAAACGCCGTTTTTGTTCAAACTGTAGTAATGTGTAGGTACCGGCGTTTGTATGTTAAGAGACATCCGAATGTAATGGCGTCCGTGAATGTAGTCAACATATCACGGCCATCCATTTGTCGCGTGCAAACTGTTTTCAGCTATTTGCCGGTATCCGATTCAGCTGAAAGGACACCGCACACCTCGTATGGGAGGAAAGCTTGGTAAATTTTCCTGAAAAAAAACTATTATGCGTATTTAAGAATATATTCAAAAATAGTGAAGGGGCAAAAGCTTTCTATTTATAGTTTTTTAGAAAGAAAAAAATTGTGAAAATTGTTCCAGAATTCAGCTTTATAGTAAAATAGCTTCTGCCCGCGACTCCGTCCGCGTGGAACTCGTTTATATCGCGCAGCTCCATACAAACTTTCACCCCCCATTTCAACCCCTTAGGGGATGATTTCGGGGATAAAAACTATCCTATGTCCTTCCCCGGGACTCAAACTGTCTCGATACCAAATTTCATCGCAATCGGTTCAGCGGTTTAAGCGTGAAGAGGTAACAGACAGACAGACAGACAGACAGACAGACACACTTTCGCATTTATAATATTAGTATGGATTTATGGGGAAAAAATATGTGGTGAGATTAGAGTTAAAAAAATAATGTTCTAAAAAATAAAAAATAAAAAAATCCAACAACTTTAATCAATAAAAGTTTTGCTTCCCAAGTAATGCCACTTTGAAATAAAAAACAAAACCTTTCGTCAGGAAAATACGTTTTTTCTCAAAATCTATACATAGAAAGGTTTTACCTGTTCACTATTTTTGAATATAAACTTAAATGCGCATACTAGTTATTTTTCAAGAAAATTCACCGAGCTTTATTTCAGAATAAATAAATAATAAATCAGCCTATATACGTCCCACTGCCCCTTTCCTCTCATCCACGAGAGGAGGCCTGTTCCCAGCAGTTTTTTTTTAATTCAGTGATGAGTAGGTACAACCTATATGCACGCGTGCACCGCCAGAGAGGCATGCGCGGCAACCCTTCAAAATTCCTCTGTCACTATAAATTGCCACTTGTTCTCCAACTGTGACGTAACACAGGGTGTATCAAAAATGGGGTGTGAACCGATCAAGGGCATGTTCGGTAGCGTATTGCGATTCCAAAAATGCATTTGTTTATTTTATTTTTGATTTGTTTTTGTTGACATTGCTTGTGTATGACATCAAAATCGTAAAAACTGTCACCTGCGTGTATAAAAACATACACGAAACATTGTTTTCATAACACAGCTGTGCGCGCAGCGGTTGAAAATGAAATAAAACCTCCCACCCTTCACGCTCGCGGGGGAATGTTGTCACACACAAGCAATGTCCACAAAAACAAAGACTAATGTAAACAAAAAGAAAACAATGTAAACAAAAAAAAGACCGGGTTGCACTCCGGGAGTGCTGGCAGAAGTGAAAACTCAATAACATTGTGACAGTTTTTCGATCAGATCACGTCACGTGACATCTTACGGTGTCACCCTAAAAATGAATTTGACGCAAATTTATAAACAATTATCAATTATTTAGGCGCACGGGCCGCGGGCGCGTTGGGTTCGACGGGCCGCCGGCTCGGCCGACGGGCGGCGGCAAACACAATACCAATTTGTTTTTGCCATTGCCAAATATTTTTCAAAGCTTTATCTCTAGGAATAACGTCTAAATTCGAACTATTCGAAATTTCTCAATAGCAAAACGGTGAAGGACGCGTTGGTATTATTTAACTTTATTATAATTAAATTTACAATATTTATTAATATTAAGTGTTTAACGGCTTTATACTCTTACGAATAACGTTGAGTTTTGAATGAAATCGAATCGGCTAGCAGCAAAAAGTGACCTCCTTCACATCTGACGTCACAAAACTCTGTCGCGTATTTAACAATTTTTCCCCATCCCAAAAAGTGCTCAGCGCCTCTAAAGAAGTTTTCACTTCAAAAAACGTAAACAAATGCGTATTTGAAATCGCAATGCGCTACCGAATATGCCCTTGCTCAGTTCACACCCCATTTTTGATACACCCTGTATACTTATTTAAATCCTAAATCTACCGCGTTTTATCTGACAGTGCGTCATAAAATCGCTTTAGGTAGGCCGGTCACGAGGCGGTCATTTGTTAGCGGCGCCGAGCGGCACTGACGCACAGATTCAGAAGCCGACTCGGTCTTCGCTCAAGCGATTTCAGATGTCGATGGGATTTATGTCTAAGGCTAGACTGGGTTAAAAGTATTCACGTTTATACATACAGGATAAAGGAAAGTCTGACAAGATAAGAGATCCGGAATATGTTCTTAGGAGGTATAGTAGGGCAGTTTCAGGTGATAATGTGGACACGCTGGACAAAAGCACCAATTTTTTTTCAGGCACTTGTTAGGTCCATAGCTTTAAGTTTTTGATAGGAACTAACTCCTCCGTCGGCCATCTTTAATTTTATGGCGGCCATTTTCAATTATACGTATATCATGAATATCTTGAGTTCTAAATAACGTAGAATCACCAACTTAGTGTCTAAATAAACATATTTGGGGTCATTAACATAATTCGAAATACCCGCCATAAAATGAAATGGCTAGTTTTGTTTTGATACCTATCAGTCAGTTGTTGCGCTTACGTAAATAAATAATTAGCTTGTGTGTTTACAATAGTGTTTGAAGACTTTTGGGTTATTTTGAGTTATAAGTGTACTTCCTTAATATTCGCATTCGCATTGAGTGACATCCCTGGTTATCACATTCAGTGCCAACTATTTGTAGCACCGCGCTCGTAACCGATGACACGCGAAACTCCGTATTTAGAGGCAATACTTCCCCCATACCACTGAAAGTGTTCAAGCTAAGTTTAAACCCGCGATAAGGAACCACGCTTCAATAACTCAACTAACACGGCGACCAGCACATAAAACAAAAGCCGGCAGCAACTGCTCTGATATTCACTCGGAAAAACACAAATATGAACAGTCCATTGGATATTTCTGAATGCATAGTTGACTTGGGAAATATACAGCGCCATGCTAAATAGTGGTGTCGGCGACAAATAGTAAGCGGAAAGCGATTTCTGTGAAGCATCTGAAACTCGTATTTAATTGTGGAAGCGACTTCCATTGCTGATAGCTACTACTAGCGAGCGTTCTAGGAATCACTCTGCCGAATGGATGATTGAGCGATTCGATGAAAGTCGCTTCCATAATTAATTGAGAGTTTCAGATGTTTCACAGAAATCGCTTTTTTCGTGGCCGAGTATCTAAGGCTTTGTTTATGAACAGACGCATGCTATGTAAAAAACAAAAGAGTATGTGAGTATGAGTATGTGTGTATTCTAGTTTGAGTTTTTCCTGCTGTACAAAGGTTGTCTGGAAGAGATCGCTTTAAAGCGATAAGACCACCTGTTGTTACCATTATTTATTAAGCAAATTTTTTTGTAAGATGTTTCTCTCTTGTAGTGGTGCAATAAAGAGTATTTATTATTATTATTATGTCAACGGCCACGCCTGCCCGGCTATAACAGGACTCTTGACTATCTATTTCTAATTAGAACGCTTAGAAAGAGACGGATAGTCTATTTCGCCGCGACACAGCTCGCGGGTCGATCTGACATCGACTGTACATAAACAATCCTAGTCGAAGCGCTCATAGCCCAGCGGCGCCTGCGAGTCGGAAACAATAACGCAGGTTAAGCAAAGATGGCAGCGGTCAGTCTTTGGATGGGTGACCGCCTGATGTTTGAGTGGTTAATGTAAATGAGCGCTTCCGTGCTTTGGAAGGCACGGTAAGCAGTTGATCCCGGCTGCTGTCTATGACAGTAGTCGTTAAGCCGACTTAGAGGCCTTCGGGCGGCTTAAGAACTTCTAACAGTCGAGTTGCCCACTAACTTGACAAAGGGGGGACATTAACTGTTACTCGCGTCCGCAGGAGCTACCTAACACAACCCTGCACGTGTCCCCTGGGTGGTACTAAGAGTGACAAAACTTTAAAAAGTCAAAATAATGTATGCCATACGATTAAATAAATAAACAATCCTAGGCAACACGATTCTATAAGCTCGTCGCCAAACGCTCCGCTTGTGTGGGTCATTGTCAGATTTAGGTGCGCGTCTTTTCGGTGGACATTGCCAAAGTTAAGGGCTTTAAAGCCAAATTTTTGGTTGAACTCCGAATCCGCATAAACGGCGTCGCCTCTTCTATAATTATATGCGATAAAAACATATTATATAAAAACATAAGCCCTTAACTATTGCCCACTGAAAAGGCGAATTTTGTTATACTGACTGACAATGACCCGTCTATAAACACGGAGTAACAACGAGACTGTAAGGGATACATATTTATTTCGGGGCAAATTGGAACCCGCTTCAACTTTGCACCGAATGTAACCGTTGTAATATTTCTTTTTAGTTTTTATCGTTCCTTTTCAGCTGAGCTCGCGCGCACAATATCGCAATAGGGATGGGGCGTTGTTGGTCACCATTGCTGTATATCGATTACGAGTATCCGTGGGACCTCAGCCTCGAGCCTTAGGGCCTCGGGCTCGCATTGAGACCGCTCTCTGAAGTATTGCTTTAATTCCTTTAATTCCAATGAAAAGCTCTGCCTTCGGCCTCGCTTGCCTCGCCGCTCACCTTCGGGACTTTGGCCTCGGTCTCGCTTGCAAGACACCTGGGGATAGTTAGTGTCCGTGGAGCTTGCCCTCGGGCCTTCCGACCTGGGACTCGCATACGGAGCGCTCTCTAAAAGGGTATTTTGGGCATGCTAATAATATTATTGACGACCAAGTTTATGAGGGTGTTTATTTAGATTCGAAGAGAATTTGAACTGTTACACGCACAATCTATGGAAATTAAATCTTTATTTTCAAATTTGTCAGTCGTATGGTTAAACATAAACCATAATTTATACGCGTACGCAGTCGCGGGCAGAAGCTAGAGTCTGGCAAACGAAAGTTGAACCCACTAAACTCGATTACGCGGCAACGCTGTTGATCAAAATGTATGCGTATGACGTTTAGTGTTGCCGCGTAATTGAGTTTAGTGGGTTCAACTTTCGTTTGCCAGACTCGCTAGTCGATTATATGTGTCTGTATGTCTTATCAAGTGTACAACACCTGTTTAAGGAGCAAAGATGTATTTGAGAACGTGCAACGGCTAAAAAACGATAAATAAAATAATTATATCCTTTGTAGCTAGGCTAGGTTTACTGATCCAGCGATTTATTTATTTATTCATATTACATAGTATTTCACTGGTTAAGACGCGTTACAGAAACCTGTTTTAGGTTTATATGTGACGCGAATGTCATTATTTTAATACTAGTCAGTATAAGCGCTAGTAGTAGTAGGAGTGTTGTATGAAACTCCTGATTTGGAAACGGTATTAACCAATCTCACAGAAGCACAAACTCTGACAGTATTCCGGCGTTAAAACCCCGCGTGATCTTGCCCAAGGTTTCCCTTGGATTTCTCCAGGTTACGGCCAAGGGCGTAGAAAATCAACCTTCAACATCTGTGTCATTTTATGCGTATTTTTTATGTGGCCAGACTCTAGGTATAAACTAAACCGAAATAAAATATTTCTAATTCTAGACTAAGCCATAACGCACTGGACTTTATTACTTTAATTGGCTTCATCAAACGCCGTGTTTTATGTGCCGACATTATTTTAAATGGTCAACCGTAAAACGTGTTCCACTCTTTATGGCTACGTGCTCATTTTAAGAGACATGTAAAATATTTTATAGGGCTTATGGTTTATTAATGAGTCATAAAACTAAATATTTTTAAAGAGATTTAGGCAATTACATCACACAATCACAACTACTCATGAGAATGATACATAGTCTTGATGATGGTATACTGTTCCACATAGTAAGATGCAATAAGTTGAGATTGAGGGGCAAGTATAGTTTATCCAATCTAAAACCTTATTTTAAAATATTTATTGAGCAAACAAATCTTTAGGTGCCGAAGCGAACCTCGGGGTCCTTTAGGGTAATACATAATTAGGGGATAATCCGTACCTACTATCCATACCAATAGTATAAATGCAAAAGTAAGTCTGTCTGTCGTGTTTTGAGGCTTAAACCGCTGAACCGATTTAGATGCCCCGCAGTTTGGCGAAAGTATGTATTTACGGTATCTACACATATTTTATATTTTCTAGTTAAAAAAAAAATATATATATGCTGATAGTTTGAATCCTGAGGAAAGACAAGAATTTTTTTATGCTGGAAACCACAGATATTGATACACTAGATAACTTAAACACCTCAATCTGTATGAAAACCACCTACTTTGACGTCACACGGGCAAATTAGTGATCTGAATTCCCCGTTGTCCGCGGAAAATCGATTCAACAATAAGGTATTTTCTTAATATTTACGGACAACCGGCTACCACAACAGACGCGCGCGGAATGTAAGTCGGAGTGCCAACTCGGAGTCCGAATTCTGACACGCGAAGACATGCATTTGCGTGATCTATGTATATCTATATCTGTGCTGGAAACCATCACCGAAGGGGGTGAAATGGAGAGCAGACGTTTGCCTGGAAGTAGGATAATATATAAACGAGTTCCACGCGGACGAAGTCGCGTACATGACTCGAACTAGCCCCATAGAAAGGTCAATAAGGCTTGTTTTGTTATTATTTCGTTTATATAACCTATAGGATCCTATCGACTGTGCCAGTTTCTCTGCGACTGTTTCGTTCTCTATCGGTTTGTTTTTATATAGAAAGCTTTTCTAGAGAATCCTATTTTCATATATTGCAAGAATCATTGGTTTAAATCCCATCTCACTATATCTATGGCAGCGACCTACAGTTCAGAGATATATTTGAATAATCGATAAAAAAAAGACTGTAAGTCAGTGGGAGACTGTAAACACAAAATACTTGCAAACAATATTATAGACAATATATTGATTTAAACTTTCACGATTCTCACACATTATTTTATGCTAAACGGGACTTAATCGCGTATAATTAACTTATCTATTTACCTCACTGAGGTCTCCCGACGTTTCACGACGACCTCAGAGGTAAATAAATAAGTTAATTATACGCGATTAAGTCCCGTGTAGTATAAATCATATTATAGACATAGATACAAAGACAGCGATGATAAGCTCGGTCACATCACTAGCCGACATATTGCACAGCGCCACCGCAGTCACCGACCGAAATTGCGTCATAAACCGATTACTACTGATCCGGTCCGGTTTTTTAATTCGACCCGATTGTTGGTGCGCGGTGCCTTTATTGTGATGTTTCTTCTATAAGTTTTTTATGTAAAAGGGCAGAGCGTAAAATCTTTATAGAAAACGGCATTTTAGGGTTCCGTACCCAAAGGGTAAAAACCGGGACCCTATTACTAAGACTTCGCTGTCCGTCTGTCTGTCTGTCACCAGGCTGTATCTCAAGAACCGCGATAGCTAGACAGTTGAAATTTTCACAAATTATGTATTTCCGTTGCCGCTATAACAACAAATACTAAAAATAAAATATATATAAAATCCCATACAACAAACTTTTTTTTTTTTACTGTTTTTATAGATAATGGTACGGAACCCTTCGTGCGCGAGTCCGACTCGCACTTGGCTGGTTTTTTTTTACCCTTAAGGTACAACCTGGAAAATACATGGAAACCGGTAGTGAATGCTGCTGCTGCTTGCAGTCGGGTTCCAACTTGTACCTTTACAGATGGTTGTTCATACTGCCACTCATTCACCATTTCAACCACAGCTCACCGTCCGAATAGGTTTTGAATCAAGTTAAAATGAGGTTATTACACCACAACTAAAATTTATTATAGATAGTAAATTAAACCTAACTTAAACATAAATACAAGATAAATCATAATCAATTAAAAAAAACTAAATTGGCTATAACTAAAAATGAAAGCATAAAAAAAGAAGTTATAAAAAGAACACCGCCTCTAGGAGGTCAGACTGCGGCATGGACCCCATTACGCTGGCAGCATTACCTCTCTGAATCGCAATGGAAATTTGTTGCGAGAGGTAAGCGCCAGCTCTGGGGTCACCAGTTGCTTGGACCAGAACAGACAACAGACAACTAAAATGTAACAGATATAATTATGAATAGCACTTCACCAAATATATTTATCGACATTTTGTCCATAAAAACAATTCGGGTGTAGACTCAAAATGTATTATTATATTACTCCAAAAGAAAGAAGGCATATAAATATGCCTAGTGACGGAAAGATTGAGATATCTCAAAGGATTCCGAAGCTACAACCGTTTTAATATTGCTTGTTAGAGAGAGCTTGCATAGTAATTGACGATCGTTTCATATGAAGGTGCCTTTTGCGAAAAAGGGACAGAACATACCCCCTCTTAAAATTTTGGACACATAACTTTATTTATTTATTTATTTAAACATTATTGCACAAAAGAAAACTTATCGTATACAAAAGGCGGACTTAATACCATATGGCACAACTTTTTTATAACTTTGTGATTATTAAACCTCTCGCGTTGTTTTTTTCTCCATTTGACTAAATTTTTAATCCTTTTGCGAGAAAATACAACATTATTGATTTTATTTAGTGTCTTCACCCCTATTGTGAAATAAGCGACTGCTAGAACATTACATCCCGGCAGAACACAACAAAAATCAAGGCCCCCCCTTAACTCAACCCTCATCTTGTTCCAGATCAACAAAGCTAAAGTCCTTCTGGACGTGTGTGTCCGACGAGCCACTTCCAGCCCTGGACTTCCTCTCAGCCGCGTTGCTCTCGGCCGAGTACGAGCGCGCGCTCGGCCGAGCGCTCGCCATGCCCGAGTGCCGACTCGTGCCTTTCTTCGGAGCCTTCCTTAGGGAACTAAGGTAACTAGAGTATCTAGACTCTCATATACGCTTACGTTAAAACCGGTCATGCTTTGAAGCGCTCATAGCCAAGCGGCGCCTGCGAGTCGGAAACGATAACGCAAATTATACACTTACGGTGAGTGTATTAAATAAAAATGTAGGAGTCCTTTGTTTAACTACATTTAATTAACATTTTCTCAGTTACAATGTTACATGTTCAAATAATATGTTAGGACTAAAATTATGATCGGCGCTCTCACGGTCGGCCAGGCTGGGCGCATGTCGCCGTGGTCGCGGCTTATCGTATAGAAAATGCAAGGTAGCGTCTGGCTTGGCCCGCTCTCGCTGGAACGCTGATGTTTATAAAATGGTCTTATGCCTAGAGGTTCGTATTCTAATACAGCTATTTAACCTTACAATATTACTAGTGATATACCTAGGTGGTAACCTTATGTGAAGCATACATAACACGCAGGTTAAGCAAAGATGGCATCGGTCAGTCTTTGGATGGGTGACCGCCTGATGTTTGAGTGGTTAGTATAAATGAGCTTCCGTGCTTTGGAAGGCACGCTAAGCAGTTGATCCCGGCTGCTGTCTATGACAGTAGTCGTTAAGCCGAGTTAGAGGCCATCGGGCGGCTTAAGAACACAGCCGCACAGTTATATTAACAGTCGAGTTGCCCACTCTCTTGACAAAGGGGGGACAATTGTCATTCCCGTCCGAACCACAACCCTGCACGTGTCCCCTGAGTGGTACTAAAGAGTTACAAACTTTAAAGGCCAAAATAATGTATGCCATACGATTAAATAAATAACTATAGGACTGGTCATGGTGACACTCTTTGGTGGACGCCTACATCCATCAGTAAATGTCGTACAGTTGATATGATGACGACGTTAGGATAGAACAGGATTTCTCTGCTAATGCTCCTTTTTTAGTGAACCGAATGTATCTTTCTTCGTCAGTCGCTACATCTTTCACCGTCGCTCCGTCTGTCACGAATACCTATCGACCCATGACGAATATTATCCGTCGTTCAAGCTTTTTATTGTTCCAAGCTTTCTCTCCATTTGTATCACATCCTGTAATGATGTGATTTAATAAAGAGGTAGATACTCGTATGTTGCCTATACGAAATTCCGTGTTTAAAAATGGCCACCAAATCTGACAGCATATACGTTTCTTGACGACGTGAAACTGAGGCAAGCTGGTGCGATTGACTCAATTTTATTGTGCCACTTTTGGAGCGCTTATAACCTATCTACCTCTGCTATTCCATCCCACTATCGCTTGGTGTCTGTCGAGCCGATGCCAGCTCCACAGCTTCCTTCTTCTACCTCGCCATGCCCAAGAGCCTTGCTTAGGGAACTCTGGTAATCTAAAAAAATATATAATCTATAGGACGATAGTTTAGGTTTGCATATTTTCTTTATTATTATTTATTAGAGAAATGGCAGCCTCTAGGGCCTTTGCCAAAGACAAGTACAGAATAAGAAAAAAAAAACACAATACACAGTATTATTAGCATGACGTACGGTGGAAGGCCTTCACGATGCACTGGGTGATAGCTGGAGCAGTACCTACAAAGCATAATGGCGGCCGCGACCACGAACCGCTGAATGATGCCCAAGAATTGGTTATTCGCATTTCCAGGAAAATTCTTCATTAACTGTAGCCGTCACGTTTGCCATTCACTGCATAATACGCTATCAAAATTATACATTATAAACAGCAGGATGCGAATAATTAAATTAAAATTTCTGGAGCATCCGCCATGTTCCATGGATCATTCAAAAGTCCGCGTATTTTCTTTCATTGTCTTTGAGTTTGACAACTACTGTCAATACCCTTATCACGGAACAAATTATTTAATAAAATGTTTTTTGTTTTCGTGTTATTTTTTAACGAGGAAGTTACCCCGATCATTTTATAATCGATATGATACAGAGAAAGAATATAATGGAAAAATAAAACATCTTCGTCTGTAGCCCCCGACAGTGACGGAAGCTGTGTATTTTTGTATTACATTCCCGCTAAGACTAGCGCCCTCTGTATCGTGTTATAGACTTGTTTCACAGCCTTGGCACACCTCTAACGGGCGAGCTATGTCGGGGGCTACAGACGAAGATGGTTTATTTTTCCATTATATTCTTTTTCTGTATCATATCGATTAACTACTGTCAAGTTACTCAGAGCCTAATTTAGCGTTCTGACCGCCTAGGCTATGCAATGTAAGTCTCGGCTCAGTGCCGCGGCCCCCGCTGCCCCCTTTCTTCGTCCTTGCGCCCTAGGTTCTAGCCTTCTTAGCCTGTGAGTAAATCAGACCCTTAGTTTACTATAGACCGCCACCGCAGGCCGCGCCAGTCTGCGAGAGGCCTCAGCCTTGAATCACACTGCCGCGCCTGCGGAGGCGGTCAATGGTAAATTTGACAATAGCTGTTAAATTACTATTATGACCGCCACCGCCGCGCCAGTCTGTGAGAGGGCTTACGCGCACGCTTTACGCTTTCTCACTCTCCCTTGTTTTCTCTCTCGTTGTCTCTTTCTCTGTCACCTCACATACCTAAACCAATTGAGGCGTTTTATATATATATATATTTTTTTTATATTAGGGGACACATTTTTAAATAAAGAAAAAATTTAAAAATTTAATGCTCCGAGCCGGATTCGAACCGGCGACCACAGGCATTCATGGCCCGTCGCTACTAACCAACTGAGCCGGTTCGAATCCGGCTCGGGGCATTAAATTTTAACTTTATTTAAAAATGTATAATTTCGTTAGCAGCGTAACTGCTTAATACAAAATTAATTTAGTATGGGGTGGCGCATCGTTATTGACGATTTCTCAATATAATTTGAGACGTTGGTGACGTTAAGAAGCCTAAGTCTTCTGGTAGATGTCGCTGCACGCCTCCCTAAGGTGTTGTAGGAAGGAACTGATTGAAAAATTTGGTGCCCGAACCGGATTGTTCCGATAGCTCAGTTGGTTAGTAGCGACGGGCCATGAATGCCTGTGGTCGCCGGTTCGAATCCGGCTCGGAGCATTAAATTTTACAATTTTTCCTTTATTTAAAAATGTATAATTTCGTTAGCAGCGTAACTGCTTAATACAAAATTATTAGGGGACAATCTTACACAAATCTACCTAGTCCCAAACTAAGCAAAGCTTGTACTATGGGTACTAGACGACGATAAACATACTTATATAGATAAATTAATACTTAAATACATATAAAACATCCATGACTCAGGAACAAATATTCGTGCTCATATCACACAAATAAATGCCCTTACCGGGATTCGAACCCAGGACCTCTTGCTTCGTAGGCAGGGTCACTACTCGCTAGGCTAAAGCGGTCGTCAATATACCTAACTATCAATCGTCAATATAACTATTTCATAATAAACCATTTATTTCAGGCATCTAAGGCCCATATTAGTTACAAATAATTAATAAATAACGCTACGGTAGCCTAGTGGTTCAGGCATGCGGCTGTCAAGCGGCGGTCGTGGGTTCGTGTCCCGGCTCGTACCAATGAGTTTTCCGGACTTATTGTACGAAATATTTACCGTTGGCTATTCGGTGAAGGAAAACATCGTGAGGAAACCGGTCAGTTGGCAGCCACTTTCGTAAAACGAGTGCCTATGCCAAACCTTGGGATTAGGTGTCAAAGCGCACCCCGGGCTCCTTTTGGGCACAACCGGGAATAACGCTAGGAGGATGGATGGAATAAAGAAACTCAGATACATAAATGAACCTCTAAAACAACTCCTTTTAAGGCACCGTAGGTTCAGCGAAGTTAAGCGAACAGAGTTTTTGTAACAATATAATGCGTCTGTTTATAATAATATGGTTTCAAAAAAATAGGAATAGTAATCTTGAGGCTTTTCTGCAGGGAAATCAGTGCTTCGAAACATGATTAAGCACTCGATAGAAAAATATCACGAACATAGGTCTAAAACACACAAAAATACACGTAAAATATTCGTAACAAATTATGCACAAAAGCTATAAATATTAAAATTGCTTCTAAAAATCGGCAATATCATGTTTGAGGGAGGAATCAGTGTTTACATTTTTATTTATTTAAACGGCCAAAAAATTAAAATTAAAAAACATGATAATTATCCGCGCTTCCGAGCACGCACTTCCATCTCGCTCACGCTTATGCTCAGTGAGAGGGAGAGAAGACCATGAACCTACGGCGCCTTAAAGGGCGGTTGCGTCAGGCGGGTTTAACAGAAGGTACTTAAGGGACCGATTTTCCATACCTGTAATGAAAAAGGTAAAAAACATTCTCATTAACCTAATCCTACACGACGAAGCCTCTCCCACATTTTAAATAATTGATTATTTGTCTCACCGCGGGGGCGAAACAACCGATGATTAGCGTAATACACAGGTGGAACCGCGGTAAGCACTCGGTAATTAAAAAAAAGAACGATTGTTGGATGATTAATATGTTTATGGAGAGATTATTACCATACCTTTATAAGGAAACAAATTATTTTATTAAATATTATTGTTTCGTGTTATTTTTAACGAGGAAGTTACCCCGATTAGAGTGGTGCCAAGGCTGTGAAACAAGTCTTACAAGAGGATACAGAGAGGGCGCTAGTCTTAGCGGGAATGTAATTGAAAATTATACAACTTCCGTCACTGTCCTCGTAGCTCAGTTGGTAGAGCAGTCTAGCGTTATTAGAAAGGTCGCAGGTTCGAATCCTTTCGGGGGCTACAGACGAAGATGGTTTATTTTTCCATTATATTCTTTCTCTGTATCATATCGTTCAGGTTATTACCATCTTATTTGCTGCGTTACAGGGTACCTGCATGATGTGGTCCTTATTATTTTATTATATACAGCCTGATGTGTCCCACTGCTGGGCACAGACCTGATGTGAGGAAACGAACAGTAGTCCCCACGCTGGTACAGTGCGGTTTGGGAACTTAACATGAACACCTTTAGAATTTCTTGACAGATGTGTGCAGGTTTTCTCAAGATGTTATTCCTGCACCGAAAAGCTGACGTTATGACTGCATAAAATAAAAACTTGTCGCTGTGAGTTATTTTAATTTCGAAAAAGTTACTCGACAAAAGACCCTGCCCACAAAATTTCACGAAAATCGATTGAGAAATGCTACCTGTAGAGAACAGCAGGACAGACACCGGACAACAGAAATTCTGAAGGTGTTCATAAGTTCCCAAACCGCACTGGGCCAGCGTGGGGACTTCAGACCGTTCCCTCTCATCCGGTACAGACCGGCACCAGCAGTGGGAAGTTGGCTATAAATGAAGGTTAAGTAGTTAAAAAGGGAATAAAATACCGTCCTACTAGGCATACCTACATTTATTAGAGTGCTGAGTATTAATCCGACACCGACAAGAGCTTAGCTCTTAAATAAGAAGAAGAAAAGAAGAGAGAGTATTAATCCTTCCGTTCATGTTTAATGTTAAACGGATCTGTCTAATAAAGTTTCATACTTATTTTAAAACATTATTTTGTCTATAGTATAGTATAGCTTACCCTAAACCGACGAGCATGTATGCAGAATGTAATGAAAGTGTACGAAACAATAAAGGTTTGTCAAGATCGTAGCAAGTGGAAATCCGTAACCTCCGGGAAATAGGCGTGATTATATTATCCATAGGTCACTGGTTCATATCCGGTTCGAAGGACCAAAATGTAAGGGCGAGCCATAACTATGATATAGAAAGTTCTAATCAGGGATTCTGTCAGAACTATAGACTGAGACTAGACTATACTATCCATACTCATATTATAAATGCGAAAGTGTGTCTGTCTGTCTGTCTGTTACGTCTTCACGCTTAAACCACTGTAACCATTTTTTTTATTGCGTACCTATTTGCGTACGCATTTGACCACTATCTCGACTGATGGTAAGTGATGATGAGGTCGAGGGTGTTACATGCATATTTAGATAGCGCCAATTCACTCTCGTCTTGAAAAGAGCCAAGTTATATGTAACTGGGAAAAGGTTTGCCGGAAGTTAGTTTAGATGAAATTTGGTAGGTATAGATAGTTTGAGTATGACATAGGATAGTTTTTATCCAGTCTTATATAAACTAGTTGTAACAGCTCTATACAAATAACGATCAAGTAATGAACACTAGGGTCGGCACTCGATTGATGTTATTTTTTATAGCGAGTGCACACTGACACGGGTAATCTACAATGTGTTATGGGAAAATGGGCTTTATTGAATAATATTTTTTACGCACGCTATTGGGACGCGTAGGATAGGTACACCTAAGTATAAAATGTCCCATTCTGTAACTATGAAATACAGCATTTTCCTGTGATAATACATCCAGGGTTTAATAAGAACAATTCTTCCTTACAACCATCACTGTTAATTTCCGCAATAAAACGCACTCCGATTTTTAGACAGTTTTGGCCGTATGGAAATCATCATTATCATCATATCAGCCTAAAGACGTCCACTGCTGGACATAGGCCTCCGCCAAAGACGACCTCTGTAGCCTAGTTGGTAGTGACCCTGCCTACGAAGCCGGAGGTCCGCGGGTTCGAATCCCGGTAAGGGCATTTATTTGTGTGATGAGCATAAATATTTGTTCCTGAGTCATGGTCGTCATGGATGTTTTCTATGTATTTAAGTATTTATTTATCTACATAAGTATGTATATCGTCGTCTAGTGCCCATAGTACAAGCTTTGCTTAGTTTGGGACTAGGTCGAATTGTGTAAGATTGTCCCCAAATATTAAAAAAAAAAAAAAAAAAAAAAAAAAAAAAAGTGCCAAAGTGGTCCCGCGCTACCCGCATCCAACATACTCCCGCAACCTTTACCATGTCATCAGTCCACCTTGTGGGGGGCCTACCCACACCGTATAGGTAGATAAACTTTATTCGTACCCACAATATACATGGCATAAAAATTACCAGGAGAACACGCAACTTAAGAACTAACATACTAATAACTGCATTTTTGAAGTGAAACCTTCTTTAGCGGCGCTGAGCACTTTTTGGGATGGGGGAAAAATTGTTAAATACGCGACAGAGTTTTGTGACGTCAGATGTGAAGGAGGTCACTTTTTGCTGCTAGCCGATTCGACTTCATTCAAAAATGACCGCTATTCGTAAGAGTATAAAGCCGTTAAACACTTTTTGCAATTAGCATATTCTGCAAATAAATGTAATTTTGTTCACGCGTCCTTCACCGTTTTGCTATTGGGCAAATTCGAATAGGTTATTCCTAAAGAGATAAAGCTTTGAAAAATATTTACCAACGGCAAAAACAAATTGATATTTTGTTCACCGCCGCCGTCCGGTGTTCTTGCAAATTCGAATAGTTCGAATTTGGACGTTATTCATAAAGAGATAAAGTTTTGAAAAATATTTGGCATGGCAATGGCAAAAACAAATTGGTATTTTGTTCGCCGCCGGCGGATTTATAAACTTGCGCCAAATTCATTTTTAGGGTGACACCGTAAGATGTCACGTGACCTGATCGAAAAACTGTTACAATGTTATTGAGTTTTCACTTCTGCCGGCACTCCCGGAGTGCAACCCGGTCTTTTTTTTTATCATTCATTAAAAACTGGCAACGGTAGCCCAGAGGTTCAGCCAAGCCGCTGTCGTGGGTTCGAATCCCGGCTCGTACTGAGCTTTTCGGTGAAGGAGAACATCATGAGGAAACCTGCATACTCGTACATCTGCAAAGAAATTCAAAGGTGTATGTGAAGTCCCCAAACCGCACTGGGCCAGCGTGGGGACTTCTGCCCGTTTCCTCTCATCCATGAGAGGAGGCCTGTGCCCAGCAGTGGGACGTATACAGAGGCTGATGTATTATGATATGTTATTATTTTTAAAAACTGCTATCTTTTCTATAATCGGCCTCGCGGCCCCTTAGAACAAATTTCCGTATCTCTTATAGTTTGGTAATTTCTGTATAATGCTGCCATTTTCTAAACACGGTTGGTGCCAGAAGCGCGCTAAGAAAAAATGCGGTATCTAGTACCAGCGAACGGAAAAATCATAGAAGTCTAAGTAGCGCCGCAAAATGCCAAAGGATGGGTGCCATTGCCATGCGGGGTGGGGGTGGGGTATCAAAAAGATGCCAGGCAGCCGTTTAATTCGAACATGCGTATACCGGGTTTTAGTTAAAGGCACGCGTCTAGAAATTTGCAAGGAGCTCGCATGCTAGGGTTTATTTCGTTCGCTGTCTAGATAACACTTTGAACTCATGAAAACGGCCCCTGTAATCGATTATCATTTGATATTCAATCAGAAGTTCAAGTGTGGCGTGTTTAACAGTATCACCCAAAATACACACGTTCCCTGTACCACGTGAGTCTCAAATTGCGTCAATATTTGCGCAATTTGGTCGCAGAATTAAACCCAAACATAAACTCGCGTCTACTTAACGGCGTTCTTGAACCGAGAATAAGTACTATAGGGATGTAGGTAGTGTAGCTCGGGGTAGCGCTACGATGAATCAAATCAAATCAAATCAAATCAATTATTTATTCTGCAAATAGGCCACAAGGGCACTTTTACATGTCAAACGGTAATTTACAATAAAATAGTAATCTTACACAATAATAATTTGTGATGATTAAGTATGGGGTCGGTAACTTCTTCAATGATATCAGACTTCATCGACATGATAATAATATGTGTTACATAACATTGTATTGAAATACAATACAGCATCTGCAACCATGCAAGGATTACGCAGAACGAATCTACCAATTGTTTATCTGACAGCTTTCTCAATAAGCCTCAGTACCCCATCTTACCCCGAAGGATACCCTTTCTACGGGGCAAGATCGGGAGAAGGCGCCTTTTCGGGATTTTGTGATTTTTTAATAGGCATTGTATCGTATGTCACAGGCATTTTACTCGAAAACTATAAGGTGTATTTGAACAAAATTTTGAGGATAGGTGTATTTTGTTAGCCGCTACATAGTTTTGTAATTAAATTACTAAAAAAAAAATTGTTTAAGGGCGCTGTCCATACACAAAACTGAAAGTCATCATTTTTTTTTTCATTGCAAGCCCACGTGTGGCACATCAAGGCCTTTTAAAATAAATATAAGGTTTTAAGCAATTTTTTTGATTAAGTGAATAGAATCTGAAATAATCGCCCCGAAAGTCACTAAAATTGTGTCCCCCCCCTCTAATTTTTGAACCGTGTATTTTAAAAATATGAAAAAAAATCATGGACGTATTAAATTCTTCCAGCTAAAATTGTTTTTAACAAGATCGGGTCAAAGGTTTTTGCAATATTTCGAAAAAACTGCCATCCTTAAAGAAAAGGATGTAAGTGCCATAAGATTTCAGTAAAGATACGACCTTTTTAATAGGCACGGAACCCTCGTTGTGCGGTCCGACACGCACTTGGCCGCTTTTTTTTTATTAAATTAGATAAAAATTAAATTAAATAAGGATGTTAAAAACAATAGCATTTTTGGTTTATTTCATTTGAAACATTAACTACCCCGTCTTGCCCCCTTTTGTTTTTGTATAAGTTTTTATCTCACTTTTATAATAGGCCTTACCTACCTGCTCACGCGGCTCCTCTCGCCTATTGCACATAGCCCAGGCTGATACTGGAGATAGATTTTTTGAAATCGGATATATATTTTTGAGATTAATCCCGTACACACAAATTTACAAAGCTGCAATCTCGCAGACATTTCCTCTTTGTTCCTCTTCAGAGTTCTCTTTATAATATTTGTATAAATATTAGTAATCTAGGGTGGTAAACAAGGAATGTTTTAGATAGGAGTTACTTAACACCTGAGCCGTAGGCAAGATCGGTAAACAAGCGATTAAAGGCTTTCTTTAACATCGCCCGTAGTGAGTAGGTACAATATTTTACTTCTGTATTGTATTTTACCCTACATATATGGACAGATGCAATGCAAAAATGTCTATACATTGAAGTCTAAGGGCGGGTTGCACGAACTTACGATTACAGACCGATCAACTTTAAATATGGCGCCGGCTGTCATTAAAATAAAAATAAATAAATAAATATTTGGGTACAATCTTACACAAATCGACCTAAGTAGTCCCAAACTAAGCAAAGCTTGTACAAACGACAACATTGTTCACTGACCATCCTGTGTTTATATAGAACCTTATTACAATGCATTTAAGGTGCACCGATGGTCAGTTAGCTGTGTTGTCGATAGTACTATGGGCAATAGACGACGATATACATACTTATATAAATAAATAAATCCATACTAATATTATAAATGCGAAAGTGTGTGTTTGTTTGTTTGTTTGTCCGTCTTTCACGGAAAAACGGAGCAACGAATTGACGTGATTTTTTAAGTGGAGATAGTTGAAGGGATGGAATGGGGGGGGTAAAAGTTTGTATGAAGCTGCGATATAATCGAGTTCCACGCGGACGGAGTCGCGGGCAGAAGCTAGTACTTAACCACTTGAGTGCCCGCGATTAAAAAAAAGTGCTGTAAAGTGCCTAAGATTTACCGCGCGCCAGCGGCGCCGTGTCATGTTTTGTAAATAAATCAATTGCTGGCTTTCACTGAACTTCTTGATCTGATTCTTTTTACGTTGTAATGCTAAAGAAACGGGCAATTTATTCATATAAATAATGAAATAACTCAAAATAGTGAAATTAATATTAAAAAAATCACAAAGTTGACGTACAGTTTCGAATAGGGACTTATGCCAGAAATATTTTTGTTTTTTAAAAATCTAAATTGCATGTGTATTTTTTATGTTTATTTAAAACTTTAATAGTTTACGCTTTGATTGGTACTAAATAAAGTATATGATCACAGGGTAATATTCCGCATAAAACCTTTTTCATTTGCAATGTCTAATATGTCAGTTTCGCAATTCAACAACAAAACAACTTTACTTTTTGTAAAATTGTTCCATAGACTGCGGTTTTTATTTTTTTAATATTGCCACATTAATCCTCTACCTAACTAAGTCAACAGAAAAGAGCTCTTCGCACGTTCCACATAGATATCATTTAAAAACCGTTTGAACTCCACCTCGCAGTAGTTGCGCTGGGCACTTGAGTGGTTAAACATAGATTACATCCATGACTCAGGAACAAATATTCACGTTCATCACACAAATAAATGCCCTTACCGGGATTCGAACCCGGAACCTCCGGCTTCGTAGGCTGTGTCACTACCAACTAGGCAACACAGGTCGTCGTTTCGTGGAAACTTATCCACTATCAGATTTTAACGAACACCGCTCCACGTTACAGACGGCTTGGTGCAACTCACTTTAAATATATCACAAAATATTTATGACACTCTAAAGTTTAGAGTGAAACGTTCTTGACCGCGCCAGGGTTTTACGATCTGTGAGAACGCTCTTAAAAATTCATTACTTTCAAGGGTCATTGACTCCGTGACTCAATCTCGGTTAAGATGTACTAAATCATAAATTGATACACCCTTATTAATCTATACTTCTCTACGAGTATAGTTAAGAAGAAAAGTCTGTGAGGTTGTAAGTTTGTATGTAAGTACAACCTATCTTATAAACAGGATTCAGAAAATGGACATAAATAGAACTAAATCGTTGGGGTCTATTACATCAATGGGCATCCCCCAGGGATCTATTCTTGGCCCATTCTTGTTTCTCGTCTATATAAACGATTTGTCTTATATAGCTAATGAAAAACATAAGTTGGTTCTCTTTGATACATCTATTATATTTAAAGTAAAAAGGAAACAGGGTGATATCAATGAATTAAATGATGTACTGTCCTCTATAGTTCATTGGTTTACTACTAATAATTTACTTCTCAATGCCATGAAAACTAAATGTGTTAGATTCTATTTGCCTAATGTCCAGCATACGAGTGACGCACAGGGGGTTTTAAAAGACGAAAATTTAGATTTTGATGATAAAGCTGTTTTTCTAGGCTTAACCTGGGATTCCAAATTACAGTGGGGTACGCACATTTCTACACTGGCAGGTAGACTAAGTTCAGCAGCATACGCAGTGAAAAGAATCCGTCATCTTGCAGATGTTGAGACAGCACGGCTGGTGTATTTTGGATATTACCATAGCGTCATGTCCAGAGGTCGGAATTTTCGTGGCACTTTTGAGCTGTCATAGGGACTTCTCATTTATCGACCGATTTTTTCTTCCGATTATACATATGTATATCGATAAATACAGAATACAATATATGTAAAATATGATTAGTTGATTACGAGTGATGGGTAAACAACATGCAGTCTTATCGCAATTGGGCGAACTCATTTCTAGGAAATTATAAATAGAAGTTAAAATACTAATATTTTATATGTAGTTGAACATGAAATGAATAAATGTTAAAACATTGAACTGAAGTGATTCAATTTAAAATTGTTAACTATTAACTTTTTATTGTTTTCATTGCAAATCTCTATTTAACAATTTCAGCCACTCAAAAGTTATCTAAAAGAGATCGCTCTTTAGCGGTAAGACTGCCTGTTGTTTACCTCTACTTTTAATCTTGTTTCATATGTTGTGTTCTATAATTTATCGATATAATTATGAATATCGGTAGTCGATAAACGAGAAGTCCCTATGACAGCTCAAAAGTGCCACGAAAATTCCGACCTCTAGTCATGTCTTACGGCATATTATTATGGGGCAAAGCCGCTGACATAAATTCAATTTCTGTTTTACAGAAACGTGCTGTACGTAACATATATAATTTAGGAACACGAGTGTCTCTTAAGGACAAATTCAAAGAAATCAATATTCTCACTGTTGCTTCCCAATATATTTACGAAAATATAATGTATGTAACGAAAAATATGAACACGTATAAATTGAATAGTGACACACACAATTATAACACTAGAAATAAAAATAAATTGGCGATTCCGAGATTACGTTTAAATAGAGTAAATAATATGTCATTCATGGGGAAAAGTGTGCGCTTTTATAATAAGTTACCATTTAATTTAACGAAATTATCAATGAATAAATTCAGGTCAACTGTGAAACGACAGCTTTTACAGAAAGCTTAGAAATAGAAATAGAAATATTTATTTGCTATTACATGTGGTATAGATACATATGGTGTTACAATGAATACATTATAGAGCCGTACACATTTAGACTTTAAAAAGCCATGCAAATTTGAATTAGATTAAAATTAAGATTAAGAACATTATTATTTTTTAAATTTATTATTAGCATTAATTAATAAATATTGTTACAGTCGTTTTAATTATGAAAAATTCAATGATTTCATAAAAAGTCATTATCTATACTGTAAAGGAATTCGTAGAAGATAAGGATGCATTTATGTCAAAATAGAATACAATACATATAAGTATACCAACAATCCACTGTGTGGTTTGGCAGAAGAATATAAATGTATTTAGTTGTAAGCAAGTCCGTGAATAAACGTTTTTTTTTTTTTTTTTTTTTTTTTTATATAGTTATAAGATGACATGTAAAAGAACTAGCATAATCCTATTTACAGAATTAATATTTTGATTTTGATTTTTGATTTTGTAGAGGGCAATCTCCGGATCAATTTATACGATAAAAAAAACTCTTGCTTGTGTTGTGTATAGAATGGACCTTTCGGTGGTCACCCATACTAATATTATACATGCGAAAGTGTCTGTCTGTCTGTCTGTTTGTTAAATCTTCACGCTTAAACCGCTGAACAGATTTTAATGAAATTTGGTTGCAATCTAGTTTCAGTTCCGGGGAAACACGTAGGATAGTTTTGATCCCGGAAATCACCCCTTGGGGGGGGTAAAATGGGGGGCGAACGTTTGTATGGAGCTACGATATCATCGAGTTCCACGCGGACGGAGTCGCAGGTAGAAGCTAGTAGGCTATATATCATCCAATTCCAACTGCTCCACCTCCGTCACTGGCCGCATCAGCCATTCTGCCAGCGCGCACGCACCGCAGAAGTTGCGCATTAAAAAAAAAAGAAAAAAAAAAAACCGTTAGCTTTTCGGTGATGGAAAACCTCGTGAGGAAACCGTTCTAATCCTAATAAGGTCTAGTTTGGCCTCTGGGTTGGATGGTGAGAGACGTTTTCGTAAAACTAGTGCATATGCCAAATCTTGGGATTTGGTGTCAAAGCGGACCCCGGGCTCCTTTAGGGCAGAACCGGGAATAACGCTAGGAGGGTGAAGGAGAGGCGATGTGATTCGAGATATTCCAGGCACGGATATAGGATGATTGGGATTGGTGATCCTTAAATAAATAAGTAACTAAACTGTACTTATAACTAGAACTTACCACTTGTCTGCAAGGTTCACTGGCCCTAGGGTCCCTTTTGGCGCTATCACATGGACTAGTGGTGGTGCCTTGGTCTACTCGCTTCCCGCTCAACCTTCTCGTCGGGTCCCGTTTAACGGAGCCTCTGCGACAAATGAGAAACATATCTTGGTGCTACCATACGATGATGACGATATTTGTTGCAGAGAGATCCTGGCCGCGACTCCGTCTCTTACTGGCTCTCACTCCGTCGCAGCCACGCCGACTCACCATCGGAGGGAGTTCAAGAGGGAATCCACGAAGGAGGACAGGTAGTTCATGATCATTATCTATACAAATATTATAAAGGCGAAGAGTCTGTGATGTTATACAGCCACCGGCGTCAATACCAAACAACATAGCGCGCATGAATATCTAAGACAACTCTATTTATAGGGCGTTAAGCGGCGTCAGATAATAGGCTTGTCACCTAAGAATTATCTACGATGCTATTTGAAACAGTTTTTGGAGAGGAGCAAATGTTTGTATGGGAGCAACTACAATTAAAGAACATAAATACCCAAAAAGTTTAGTTAAAGACCGACCTCGCTGGCGGCAGCCGAAACGCTTCATACTAATTGGCGTAAAAGTATGACGTCGCACTTTGCAATTTGAACTAATCGTATGAAAAATCAAGTAAATTGCTGTTTCGATCACGAAATAATGCGTTTAGATTGAGACAAGAAAAATAAATGCATATTTACCTAAACTTTCAAGGTCTATTTTTTCATGATTTTGATTATATTTTGTAATTTAAACTTTATTGCAATAATTTGATGGTTTACTATCCATTTAGCAACACTACGTTATCAATTTTAACACTACTACCCCATTTTGTCTGCTCAATTTATGGCAGATACCAATGCTGGTACCCTTAAGCTTAAGCAAGCTTAAGCTGGCTGGCTGTACCTTTAAGTTTGTGTGTCCCGGTAATCCCCGGAATCACTTCCGATTCCAATAAATCTCGTTATTATATATTGACTTTGTCTTAGACTGATTAACTGATAAACCTCAACCTAGATTGCTTATACCTCTACATATTTATGCATAAGCATTCCAGCCCTACGGAACTATTTAGTTCAAGTTGACCTGGTAAAGGTCGCGGGAGTCCGTTGGATGCGGGTGGCGCAGGACCGGTCATTGTGGCACTCTTTGGGGGATGCCTATGTTCAGCAGTGGACGTGTTTCGGCTGATATGATGATGATGAAATCGTTCAAAATCACGCGAGGTATTGAGCTAAATTGCTTTTTAAACTTGTCGCGCAGAATTCTGCGGCATCTTGTGATTTGCTTTATTCTAAGTCGACTTTGCATTCGCCCACGGTACGAGACGAGTTCTCTGAACAATTAGGGAGGGTCACATCACAACGGATAAGTTTCTATAAATTCAGATGACACACCTCATAATTCTCAGCACCAAGATATGTTTCTCATTTGTCGCAGAGGCTCCGTTAAACGGGACCCGACGAGAAGGGAGAGCGGGAAGCGAGTAGACCAAGGCACCACCACTAGTCCATTACGGGATAGCGCCAAAAGGGACCCTAGGGCCAGTGAACCTAGCAGACAAGTGGTAAGTTCAATTCAATTCAATTCAATTTATTTATTTTGTTAAACACAGGTTACAAGGTTGGTAAGTACAAAAAATATAATACCTTCATGTTTTACCCACAGCGTAGGTTTACAATAGTACATTACTTACCAAGGGCTGTAAAAGAAAGAAAGGCCGTAATCGCAGGTATTTATGACCCGAGCCGCAGGCGAGGGTTGTAAATATGCGATAGAGGGCTTTCTTTTTTACTGCCCGTGATAAGTACACAATTTTACGTCTTCATCTGGCCACAATGCGAGTTTTACCGTACGCGCTTATTTAGGTACATACAAGTTGAGATTTACTTAATTATAATATAATATAATGTCAAAGATACTTTAAAGGCCAAAATAATGTATACCATACGATTAAATAATAAACAGGTAGGTAGATTGAATAGGTACTTTAGTTACGTATGTATAAAAAAATTACAATAAATTATAAATAATGCCTGGTCAAAAATGAAAAGAGAAAAAATAAATAAAAATGTTTTTTTTTATATAATGAAAGGGACTATGTCACGTAGTAGCGTCATTTAGGTAATCTTTAATCGTATAACAACATTTCTCGATCAGATATGAAGTCAATTGCCATTTAAATTTATTAATGTCCAATGTCTTAATTCGATCTGGAATTTTATTGAAAATCCTCGGTGCCATTCCCAAGATTCCACTTCTCATGAGCGCTGTATTACTTCCCGGCAAATTTTTAACTGTATGTTCGTATTGTTTACGTGTCGGAAACCTGCGACGAGTTCTAGTTATAAGTACAGTTTACTTATTTATTTAAGGATCACCAACAGATCATCATGCTCCTATATCCGTGCCTGGAATATCTTGAATCACATGGCCTCTCCTTCATCCTCCTAGCTTTATTCCCGGTTCTGGCCTAAAGGAACCCGGGGTCCGCTTTGACACCTAATACCAAGATTTGGCATAGGCACTCGTTTTACGAAAGCGACTGGCATCTGACCTTCCAATCCAGAGGGAAAACTAGACCCTATTGGGATTAGACCAGTTTCCTCACGATGTTTTCCTTAACGGTAAATAACCCGTACATAGGTTCCGAAGAGCTCATTGGTACGAGCCAGAATTCGGACCCACGACTGCCGCTTGACAGCCGCATGCCAGGACCACTAGGCTACCGTAACTTCAGATTCGGTATCAGAGTATACATAAATATGCTTAAAAACTAACCTAAACAAAAATCTTGGTAACATGCTTATTGCGTTCCGGGTGTTGATGGGGTTGCCGCGATTTTGTAGTGCCTCTGGTATGTTTGCGGCGGCACAAACGGACAGCTTTGCGGCGATAATGCGCAAGAGGTGCGCCTCACTGATGCGTCGCCTGCGCGGCAGCCCCAACAGCATTCTGAGCGTGTTTTCGGAGCGCGAAAATGGTCCCATGCTCACCCGCTGGCAGAGACTGCATGCAGTCATTTTTTAATTAAATCTGTATGACATACTAACACTAGTAATAAGATTTTATTGTTTTACTAACCATGTATGGAGTATGGACCTTAGTCTGAAATAAATGATTTTTATTTTCATTTTATTATTTTTATTTTATTATTTTTATTTTATTATTTTTATTTTATTATTTTTATTTTATTATTTTTAGCCACTTACAGCTGGCTGACCACAGCTCACTCACGTGTTATAAAGAATAGTGGTGGGAGACGAAATAAAATAATCAACAATGACGTATTTATTAAATATGTATTAAATGCAGAAAAAAGCAACGCCAGAGCGTTAAATAATCACAAAGTTATGTGTCCAAAGTTTTAAGAAGGGGTATGTTCTATCCTTTTTCCGCAAAACGCACCTTCATATGAAACGATTATCATTTACTATGACGCTCGGGGATCGTGACGTCACAATCTGCTATTTTCTCTCTGTAACAAGCAACATGTAAACGGTAGTAGCTTCGTAATTTTTTGAGATATTTTAATAGGATTTTCGTCATTAGGCATATTTTTGCCTTCTTTCTTTTGAAGTTATAATTTGAGTCTACCCCCCTATTAAATATAAATACAAAAAAAACAGAAGTGTGTAAGGTCAGAGACATCGGAAAAGAAAAGTCTAGTAAGTTAAAAGATGATTGCGGACAATTTAAACGGTAGGTATATCCTAGTGGCTATGTGAACTGTAGAACTAGCGAGACTGCAAAGGAGAACAGCCGGCCAGCTTTCGATCGCTTCGCTCGCTTGTTTAAATATTTACGTCATACCATACCTAAATCACACACTTCCTGTCCAAATAGAGACGTACTTACCGCGGGTGGTTATAATTTTTATTTTATTTTTTTCCAACAGAAGTACATCAAAGCATTATACTAGAGATGTATCGACTAGTCGGGAAAGCCGACTATCCGGCCTCATTTGTAGTCGGCGACTAGTCGGCAAAATGTGCCGATTAGTCGGCACTTTATGGATCACAGGAAAACGAGACATAAAATAAGTAAACCGCCATTTTTTACCATTCGTTTTATATTTTACTCAAATACAGAATTAATATCAAATTTGGTACTTTGAACGCATGCAGACAGCTGAGACAGCGCGACGGCAAAGCGAAACGAAGTTTCCCGATTGCACCCGAACTTAGCCGAAGTCCACAATCGGCCTAGGCGAGTAGTCGGCCTTCTAAGCAGCCGACTAGTCGGCTAGTCGGCCAAACCCGTAGTCGGCCCATCTCTACATTATATATAATTTAGAGATGGGCCAACTTTTTCTTGTTGTTATTCTGTCCCGGTAAGCCAAGAGGCAACTGTGACAGAGTTTCTAAGATAAAATACTATAAATTGGACTTATTTCATGCTAAGGAGATGCCCCAGCAGGGAATGGGTTAACCAATATAACAAAAACACGTGTTTCGTGGATTTAAACCCTATAAAATCGTAGTTTTAAAGAGTGACCCAGGAGACGTAACCATGGCAACGAGCAACATAAAATAGTTGATTATTATGTATACATAATATTAAATTACCCGCCAAACTGTCAGAACAGTTTGTTGGCGAGACTACGCTCAACTTATGTTTAAACTAATATTGATCTATAATATGCTATGTCTGTATATTGTTGACTATTCTATAGCTACATGCAAACAAGTGTTACTAATTACTAAAATATAACTACTACTGATCCATGTAACATGTTATATTTTATTAATAAATGAGTATGAGTATGAGAATAAGTATGCTACCTGAACTATATTCTAATGCAGGCTATGAGAAGTATACAAATACAAGAATTATTTCAGGCCGAAGCCCATAAACTTGTTAGTACGGTACAATTATCATTAATGAAAGCCTAATTAACTTTATGACGAAAAGCGCTTACGAGCAACTTCAATAAGTGCGTGTCTGTCGCGATAAGGTTCCATTTGATTTAGATGGCCAAAAGTATGCATTCAACCAGCGAACGAAAAAACCATAGAAAGCGAGCTCCTTACAAAACTACCCAAGCACGTGCCTAAAACCCGGTATTTTATTTTGATCTTCGAACTAAACGGCTGCCTGGCATCTTTTTGACACCCCGTCATCCCCGCATAATGGCAATGGCCCCCATTCTGTGATTCAGGGACCATTTTGCGGCGCTACTTACACTTCTATGGTTCTTTCGTTCGCTGCATTCAGCAACTTTAACAGCTTTTACAATACGGGTGTAGATTCTAAAATTATTATTACTCCAAAAGAAAGAAGGCAAAAAAATATGCCTAGTGACGAAAATCCCATTCAGATATCTCAAAGAATTACGAAGCTGCAACCGTTTTAATATCGCTTGTTAGAGAGAAAACGCAAACTATGTGTGACGTCACATTATCGGATGCAGCCGGGGGGCCGCGTCGACGGCGGCGCCGACCACGACGAGACGCGGCACGTTACCAACTTCGTGATTATTTAACCTTTTGCGTTGCTTTTTTCTCCATTTGACTGCATTTTTTATCCTTTTTCGAGTAAATATGAGATTATTGATTATTTTATTTAGTGTCTTCGCCCCTATTCGAGGTCCAAAAGATCAAAAGTCAAAGCAAAAATCAAGCTCGGATGACTGAACGGCCACCGCCCAATTAGAGATTTTTACCCTAGCATTCATCACCAAGTTCTTTGAATTCTAGTTCTGTGGGCATTGACCTCCAGTTTTCTATTCGTCTATGTATCGTACCAGAAACAGAAGAAGGGGTAGTTTATTGACTTTTAGTTGTATGTAGGGGCGCGGGGCGCGAGCCCCGTTTACCAGGCTTGTTACTGGCTTTTATTTTTCCAAATAGACTGGATTTTCCGTTCGATTGCCTAAAAGGGTGTGGAGAAGTGAAAATGTGATATGGGAAGCGACTTGTAACTACTTTTAATTATACTTGTATTGTATTTGTGCTTTGCCCGACACTACGAGTGTTGCGTGCATATGATCGAGTTTTAATTAGCTTCATTTGTTCCAATCAAATGGACTCTCTCCTTTGAGCTGTTAATTGAAATTAACTTGAAACAAAGCGAAAATATAGCAACGATCTGATTAAGCCTTGTTCAGTTAATCCACACCAATAGGATATCAATGTAGCTATAGGTACCTATATCACCGCATAAGACTAATGGTACAAAGAACAGCGACAAGGAGGGCTTCATTTTGATTGACAGATAGAAGAACTCTACCTGTCGCAACCTGTGTGGTACTGCGTCAGTTGGTTCACTGAAGCCCGCAGTCCCGATGACATTGTTATACGTGTCTCGTCTGCCTCGACGAAAACCGAACAGATCGTCTAGTACTTGCGTTTGAAGACCTTCTCCCTGAAAGTCGAGCGGTTGGAGTCCCGCCACAAGTTTCAATTCATTTGTGGTTAGAGTAGGTACCAACCGACTGATTGAGCTGTAGACCTTCATGAAGAAGGACATCTAGCCGAAGGGTCTAGTTTTCCGGCGATTTCGTGGCCGGCTATTTAACACTCAGAACTTATGCCTTGTGTCGCCACTCGCCGTCTTAACGTGTTATTGTGTTATATTATAATTTATAAGTTTCGTATATTGATTGTATGGTATTTGTAAACTTTGCCTTGTTGCCTGATGCAAATAAATAAATATCTAGATGTGGCCTAGTGGTTCCAGCAAGCGGGTATCAGAAGGCTGGTGTGTTCGAATCCCAACTCACACCAAACAGCTTTTCGGAAATTTATGGTGGTGTTTTGATGAGAATATCAATATGTCACGTCAAATTGACCTCCAAGCTCACACATATTTATTTTCCAGTACATAGCTTCGTTCGACGAGGAGGGGGAGCAGACGCCAGGCTGGCGGCGAGTGGGTCCCGAAGGTCTCCTAAACCTGGAGAAGGTGTACCGGACCCAGGCGGTGATGGACCACATAGCCAGCTTCCACCAGCACCATTACGCGCTGGCGAGAAACAATACTCCTGTTTTTGGAGACTACTTGAGGTGAGTTGATTGAGGAGTCTTTTTTAAGTTTTTTATATTGCAATAAGCATAGCGCTGCTGGTAAGCAGATACTATCGCCTATGAATGCTGGTGACACCTGAAGAATCACCAGCGCTCTGCCGAAACTTTCTTGATCTGAGGATTCCTTGTGCTGACAGCTAGATACGATTTACTGTCCATTCGGCACAAATGAAAAATCGTCGACACGAAATGACCCTTTTGAAATTGGACCAAAAGTAATAACCATCAAAAGAGAATAATGTAAAAATGTAATTGTGTCTATACTTTTTTATGACCATTATTTTTCTTGTTCTGAATAAAATACGTTTATATTTAATTACGTTCAATGTGAATAGTGCCTAAATAGTTTAAGTTAGCGTCAAACTATAACATGAAAATCGACTATTTTGTACAAAATTCATATACGACGTATTTCCGGTTGGTCATATTTCTGGAGTGTACGTAATTCCACCTATCATGTATGTAAATTTTACTTTTAGTACGTATTCAATTTTAGCATTGTTCAGGCTGCACATTTTTCCATGTCGAAGATTTTCAAATTGACATTATTCAGATTCGACAAGTAATTTCGAGTTGTCAATTTTCCGTTTGTTGAAATGACAATAAATCCTAGATACAAAACCAGGTCCGACACTCTCAACACTGCGCCGTCTCGGAAGCTCTGGTGAATTCCTACTCTCTTCTGGAGTCTGGTTATATTGGTCTAGAAGGACCAAGACGTCACTATAATTCCAGTTCTTAGGATCTTGTTGAGCGCTTATTGTTAAGCTTTACAATTCTGAACTCACAACATTGGCCAGAATTCTAGTCGTTATTGGTTAAGCGTAAAATGGTAACCTGTACCTTCGTGAAATGGGCCGCAGGGGTCCGCGTCTTTCCATCTTAGTTCACTTAACTGACCAATGGAAAGCGGCAAACTGCGATACTGTGCGATACAACGCTATGCAACATTTACAAACCCGTAAAACTATCTACTTGACATATACATAAAAGAAAGAAGGAAGACATTTATTCACTACACAAAAGACATACAGAGACAAAGGGAGTAGACATACATTACAATTGTCACATATTGTGTGTGTCTTCGCGGCAGTGAATCGGTCGCTGTCTCAGCATTATGCTGAGGTGTCAGACAGACACCTACAGCGCTGAATACATAGCTCAATAGCAATGAAAAATACACATTTCTAGAGACAGAGCGTTACAGAATTGAAAAAATCGAGGTAACCTGGCTTTTATAACCAACATCTTACTTCCAGAGCAGCAATAGGCTCATGCGACGAGCCGGTCTTCTGTCAGCCCACGCAACAAAGCAGCTGGTCCTTCGAGAACGAGGCGTTGTATGAGCTAGAAGGCGGAGGGTACTGCCCTGTCCAACCGCTGCCTCATGACCATGGGGTCACCATGTTTCCACTGCAGCCGCAGCATGGGGTGTGCATGGATCGCCATGTTTTACAGGTTAGCTTTAACCTTGGCACGATTTTATAGTTTGACATTTTGTCGGCAAGTAAAGTAGAAAAATTGTGACTGTTTTCAAAACACAACCTAGCCTATAACCATCTACAGAATCAGGAAAACCTTAGTGGAGAAAAATAACGAAGTTCTGGCAGAAAAGTTTCGTTAGTCCATCGCGCTGTTTGTAAGTGTTCATGCAATCTATGAAACTTAACCATTAACACCAACACCAAATTAAGGAGCAGGGCGCGATTTCCTCGATTGAAGGATCGACACCTGGAAGTGGGCTAACGTCCTTCTAGAACCCTTCTAGAACTAGACTAAACAAAATATACCCCGCAGATAATGCAGCACGGCACAGCGTGTGTGGTGGGGGAGGCGGAGTGGGGGGGCACAGTCGCGCAGCTCCGGCTAGAGCGCGCATGCGCGGTCCTGGCGTGGTGCAGGACCCAGCACAAGCCGCACACGAGCCACGGTGAGTACAGTACCTTTCTCTCCCTTCCTGGCTGTTTGTGTGTGTTTAGAAATAATTAGGTAGGTAAAACAATAGAGGTTTGATTATTAACGAACAGTTGAATGTTGCGTCATCACCGTTGTTACGTGTTCTTCCGTCTCTTTCACGCATGCATGGTAATATGGGAGGTTGAAATATAAATATGGCTGATGGTTCCGGACGTCTCATTTGCTCAGTAGACGTGGCGCCAGCGAAATCTCCTGATGGTGCCTCGTAGAAAGGCGAAACACGTGTCGACGTTTTGTCATTATTGGTGATGGTTTACTGTGATTGATTATTCGCATGTTTGCTCGTGCAGGAAGCTCCAGCGTGGGCGCATTAACCGCATGTAAAAATACGCAAACAGGTGCATCTCACCATTGCTAATAGACCTGCACGTTTTTTGGTGGAATAGCAAAGGAATATTGTTCTTAACTCCAGTCATATGGTCATCGTCAGGGAGCGTACATTTCATGCCGATGACAGGCGTATGACGTCAAGCTACATACAGGATGGAAAAAGTTTGAAAAGAGCAACGGCATAACGAACGTTTATTTATCCGTACCCAATAATGGAAAATGTGATTAATCAATGATTAATCACTGTTATCTAATCAACCGTCTAAGTAGATCTAATATATTGACACTTGAGACGGACATTGAAAGAACTTTATCTCATATTGTCACATCAAAGTTTACTCTTTGTCACAAATAGGAGACATGCGGAAACAACATTTCAGTTAAATTTAATAAGATCAGGAAACTTAATGCTTTGCTAGTGGCCTAAGTCGCCATGGAGGCTATAAAATTATTGTGCCAAATAAATCCATGTTTAGTTATAGATAATAAACAAATTTATTGTTCCTGCTGTCAGCAAAGTTTGCCACCAAAAGCAAGCAACATCAAACTACATTTGCAAACAATAAAACACAAAGAACATGAGGAACATAAAGAAACACAGTTTGATTTTAACATGGACTTGACCAATTTCATGATAGCATCGATAGACACGTTGTTGTGGCCTATAAGCAATTAAAAATAAAATAAAATATTAGTTACTAAATACGTTCACGGTTACTAAGTCGTGTCACTTCGTTTTTTGAATCATCCTGTGTGTTTATATGAATACGTCATTATGACGAAACCGGCATGAAATGTACGCTCTCTGGTCATCGTTGATACACCTAATCTAGAACACACGGTTGCTGTGGCTGAAATTGGTCAGGGGATCATCGTGGTATCTCACCACCATGACCTGACCTGACGTCAGGTTTTTGTAACTTTCCGTTTCCGTACTTTTCTATACCTCCTTCTATTGTCGATGTAAACGCATGAGTTTACAGCACCATCAATGATTTTAAGAAGTTATGATTTGCAGTTTAACAGGTTCACAAACAGGTCAACAAATTACGATCTGCATTGGACTAACTTCCGTTGCTGAACTCTGCATATCGTTCCAGGTGAAACCCCATCAGAAAGCGTGCAGCAGGCAGAAGTCAGCCTGTCGTACAACCCCGAAGAAGTCATACCCCTAAAGTACACAGCGAATCTGGCGCATGAGAACGAAGCAGGAATCGTAGGAGAAGAAGGGTAAGTTTTACAATTAGGGTAAATCCGTTCTTTTATAACCACCACCGAGTTGATCTGTTGATGGAGACGTAGGTGGCCATGGAAACTCCTAAACTACACAAGATAAATCCGTCGTGTTTGGTCTCATTGTGGTCTCATTGTGGTCTCATTGGTACCCTTTCAACAAGGAGTTGATGGTTGTGCAAAGAAAGTGAAAACAAAACTGATACCAAAAATGTCATTACTGATAGAAACTTTGTCTTGCAATTCCTGCAGTCTCTTTGGGCTTATAATCAGACTTTATCTTTTCTCAGTTTCATCGACCTCCAATGCGTGAAAGACATGCGGCTGAACGGCAGGCTGCTAGAGACGCGGGACCTGACAGAACTGGCGAATACGGCTCGACGTTTCGGCCTTGACAGCACGCACGGGACCCACGTCATATCGCTGGTGTACGGAAGAACACTGAGCGATAATAGGACAGTGCATTTTATGTTGCCTGCTTATTTGTATAGGTAAGTGTTTTAAGAAATTCCCTATAGGAAATTTTAGGAGGTAAGCTTTCGGAATTTTGGTGTCTCGGCATATCAGTAGGTACTCTTGGATATTTGCACCATAGACACTATTGTACTCCGCTGGCTTGACTTGATTGGGTTTTACTTTGGCCTCTACCAATAAAATTGGCTGCAGTACGGTAAAGGACTTTAATTGTTGAGCCATTTAGGTGCCATAATTTTGGTGCAAGTTATTTATGTTGGTTGCGTTGACTTGACGTTTCTTGGAGCAAAGCGAACCATGCACTTTCGCTTAGGTTTAAGAGTCCGCTACTTTGCATCTGAATTCCTACTTAACCAAGCAGTCCAAGCACTAATAGCATCACACTTTGCGAAATTCTGCATTTGAATTTTGAGCGTTGTTTTGTTCCCAGGGTATGGGCAGTGGGTCTCCACGCCGTGATCCGAGCGCTGATGAGCCAGGCCAAACTGGCCGACCGGAGCTTGGCCTGGCTGAAGAATAAATACACGGCACTGTATTACGAGGACGGGTGCTGCTGCGAGCCGCTTGTCAGCGACGCTATACGGGTGAGTACAATAGAAGATCAAAAGCGGACGTGAGGATTACCATCTGAAGAACTAGGAATGAGAGTCAACTCACTCATACTTGGCGCAGCCTACAGGGGAAGCACCTTACAGACAACCGGTCGTAGAGAAGACCCCTGTAGGTGATTACGGTCCAGCAGTGGGAGTCTATCCGCTAACATGATGATGAGGTGAAGAGTTCCATTTAAAGAGGGCTTTTGAAGATTGTTAAAGAGTTTTGTAGCGCTCTCCCGGTAGCACCCTCCGCTACTTCCAAAGCTAGAGTCCGTTACAGCGAAAGTGCAACTGCCATTTGGCCAGGAGCCATCCACAGAGAACGTCTGTGACAGTCGATCCGTGGTTCCTTTCACCGTAAAGTTTTCTGCATTCTGTTACCGACGACTCAATTAGTATAGTAGGTCATAATTTGTGTATACTTTGGTTGCAGGTGTTTGGTGGCAGAGAATCGACATGTGGCAGTTCGTCGCACTCTACACCAGTCAAAGGGGCCTTCACGGATTCACATTCAGACTCAATTAGGAGTTCTGGTATTAAATTTAAGGTGAGAAATCCAACATTGCTGAAAGAGAGAGATCATAAAAGAATACAAGTCTTATGAAGTTTCTTTGTCGTTTGTGTCGTGTTTGGTGACGAATATGAGGTTTGACCTGAAACTTTCCTTTTCACACGTTTACGGGCTATAAGGGACAGTGCATGTCATAGAACAAACGAATGAAAAGATTACTCGAATGGTATAATAGTATAGTATCCGTCTTCGCAAATATGGTATTACCTATCATTATTAATTTCTATTCGTTGTTACCTACGGTTGACTTGTATAATAAGTGCACCAGCAACATTACAATTCTTGATTGTTGTAGAAAAACAAATCGACGTCAGAACTGAAGACCAGCTCACCAAAGAGCTATGGATCGACGCATACGTCTGGGACAAGGAGTGAGGATGAGGTGGTCATACAAGGATCTCCGCGGCATAGGTACGTGTCATAAAGTTCTTTACTAAAATCACATCTTGGTAATTCTGCTATTCAGCAGACATCGAACGAGCGAGCGAAGCGAACAAAGTTCTATGCTTCAGCTTGGGCCGAAAATCGTTTGTGCGGTGTCCAGTATCCCGGTGACACATGCGACCTCTACAGGTCGTATTTCTCAACCGATTCTCGTGAAATTTTATGAGCGTTTACACTATTTTTTTTGTCGGGACACTTTCGAAATTAAAAAAAATAATAATAAGACAGGCTCGCGAGTTATACAGCTCAAAGAGCCACTACGTAGTATAGATAGTTCAACTCATCTTTGCGCGCGGCTGTATAATATGGGTTCACCCCTGGGGTCCGACTGCTGGATATAGATCCAGCAGAGGAATAAAAGTGTAACGAGTATTCGCTTACGCGTCGGTAACGCTAGCTTCAGCTAAGCTCGACGAGTGGATGCGTCAAACACTACACGAAGCTTGTTTGTTCCAGTTCATACTCGGCCGCGATGAGTCAGCACCACCCCGCCGCACCTCGGCACAGCAGTTTGACAGCTGCAGCGACGTGTATCATGGGAGGATCGCCTAATAGGAGTAGGTGTGTACTCGTTATTGACAGAGCTTGCAATTTATACGGAAAATAATGAAAATTTGTTGAGCGACTGTTGCGGACTCTTGTTGTTGCTAAATGTTGGCAGCCGACTTTCATTGATTTTGAAAATGAACTCGCTAAAAGCATCGAATTCAGTACGTTTTTACAAGTTCATTAACTTGCGCTAGCATCGCATGTAAAGCGCAAATTACACATGCAAGAAATTGCATGCAAGTTTAACTACATTGCAGGGTTTGATAGCTAAAACAGTATAAACCTCGGTAACCCGCAATGTAATGAAAATTGCATGTGTAAATTGCGCTTACCTCTGTAATGTTAGTTATCCTTCAAAAGCTCCAACCCATTTTTCAGCTACTTAACGGTATGCGATTGAGCTGTAATTTGACATAATTATGCAACTTCGGTGACAACGCAACAATATGGTACCACTGAGCTGATCTGATGATGGAGACGGGATGCCACAGCAACTCCAACTACTTACATAAGTTTCAATCAAAAATTTCATTTTTGGTACAAGCTTTTATTGCCGACTGTACTTTACAGTATACCATCATCAACTACTCATTGAGACAATTTTAACGAGCCCAAATTCAATGGGGTTACGTCGGTTAAATACTGAATTCCCATGGCCACCTCCTGTCTCCATCATCAGATCAGCTCGATGGTACCATAATATTGAATTGTCATCCAAACTCAAGCTCAATCGGATCGGCAAGTGACTGAAAAATGGATTGCAAATTTTGACGGACAACTTACATACTTATATACATACATACGAACAGGTCAAGTTAATATAAAGCATGTACAAATTTGACCATGTTTGTCTTATTTGGGCTCATTGAAACCGTAGGATAGGAGGCAATAAAAGCTTATACCAAAAATTAGATTTTTGTCAGAATCTTATTACAAGTCCGTTTGAAAACTGTACTTTTAATGAAGACAGCCGCCGCGCGGGCAGCGTTAATTGCTTATTCTATGAAGAATCTTTGATTCCAGTTTACGAAGACTAGAAACGAGTGAGAGGTTCTGGGAGAACCTGAAGCATTTAAGAACGGGATCCGTCGGTTACGACACGCAACTTGACTTTATGGACTTCGTGGCGCTCTTCAGGAGTTTCAGGTGAGAATCTGGCGCGTTAGTTAAAGGGATAATCCGGGGCATGGTAGACAGGCCCGAATGGCGTAACTCGGGATATGCTTTGGGATACTTGAGACAGCTGAGGGGACCGTACTTATTTTTGTCAGTGCCCCGTTTCAGGACGCTACAAATACATAATTATACAAGTGTCAAACAGGGAACTCTGGTCAAATAGCCAGTCGATGTTGCTAAGCACATCACTGCCCTTATAATTGTAAGTGCAGTAATCGTAATTTTTTGGATTTTCACTTTTTTGCAAAAATGACATTCCAAGAGCCTAATCTATACAATATATATATTTTTTTTTTATATTACAAACATGTTTTTTATCTAACCAGAAACGCAGTACTTGCACAAAAATATAACTTTTGCTAACAAGATCTGCAGCAATCAGCATGTGCCAGAAGTTTGTGCAGTACTTGCTACGTTTACTGCAGATTCATTAGGCATACATTTTTTGCAACGAATATTCACTAAAGCCAAACGCAGTGTTCAACATTACTGCATTTGAGTGTAGCGAGAATAACAAACGTCTGCTCTTGCGATGCTTAAACTAAACGCAGTGTTCATTACTGCATTTGAGTGCAGCGAGAATAACAAACGGCTGCTCTTGCGATGCATAAACTAAACGCAGTGTTCAACATTACTGCATTTGAGTGTAGCGAGAATAACAAACGGCTGCTATTGCGATGCTTAAACTAAACGCAGTGTTCATTACTGCATTTGAGTGTAGCGAGAATAACAAACGGCTGCTCTTGCGATGCTTAAACTAAACGCAGTGTTCAACATTACTGCATTTGAGTGTAGCGAGAATAACAAACGGCTGCTCTTGCGATGCTAAAACTTAACGCAGTATTCTACAGTACATATTTGCCACAAGTTAACCATAACAACACTTTTAACTAGTACCAAACATAAAAATAGGGCATGATTGCGAACGAGAAACGCAGTATTGAACACGTGCTAGGTGATTTTGCATTAATAAACACAAATACTGCATTTAGCCTTAGTAATACTGTAATGCCAACAAGCCCAGATAGTTGATGAAAATGCAGTATTGCGCATTTTATCCAAATAAGGCAGTAAAGTAGAGAAAAAAATATGTCCATAGAAAGCTTGATTTTTTTTACTATTTTTAAGTACACTTCAAACATTATATAACATAGATTTGTTGTATAGATATCAAAAAATATGTTTACCGCGTTTATCTCGAAACCGCCATATTGCGATTACTGCACTTACAGTTATCAGGGCAGATCAGTGTTCTAACATTTTAACTTGTAGCATAACTCAATTGTAATCTTTCCTCAGATTCTAAAGCTCCCCTTTTTTACAGTCTAGTGATGCGTTCCGAGCTTCGAGATGTGTTCGAGCAACTCGCAGTACCAAGAGCACGCTCACCGCTTCTAGCCGAGAAGAGCCGAAGCTCGCCCGAGCTGTTCCGAAGCAAAACAGCCTTCAGAACTGGTAAGTTAAGACAGATATTCAGGAGACATATCTAGTATATATAGTTACTCGGTATCCAGCCTCTCCGTCATTGGCTTTCGAAGCGTATTGCTGCCTTCGTTTGGTTCATGTATGTGTGTAAGCACTTTATTGTACACAATAACAGGTTAAAGAATATACATGTCACACAATAGATCATCATAGTTTATTATTCCCCATCAAAGATTATTAATTGACAAGTTGCCACTGAGAAACTAAGTCGATACCAGCGCCATCTTTCCCAGTGGCCTTCCTGGAATGGGAATGGGCAAGGTTCTAAACCCATTTCTCCCATTGCTCTCCCAAACCCATTGCTCATTTAGTAATCGACACTTAATATAATTATCTTTGAAATGTAAGTTTGTATATAGGGGTAATCTACAAAGCAACAAATACGATTTAAAATAAAAAAAACCGGCCAAGTAGTGCGAGTCGGACTCGCGCACGAAATGTTCCGTACCATTATCTACAAAAACAGTAAAAAAAAAAGTTTGTTGTATGGGAGGCCGCCTTAAATATTTATTTTATTTTGTTTTTAGTATTTGATGTTATAGCGGCAACAGAAATACATAATTTGTGAAAATTTCAACTGTCTAGCTATCGCGGTTCTTCAGATACAGCCTGAAAAAAAAAACGTTTGTTATATGGGGGCCCCCCTTAAATATTTATTTTATTTTGTTTTTAGTATTTTTTGTTATAGCGGCAACAGAAATACATCATCTGTGAAAATTTCAACTGTCTAGCTATCGCGGTTCTTCAGATACAGCCTGGTGACAGACAGACAGACGGACAGCGAAGTCTTAGTAATAGGGTCCCGTTTTTACCCTTTGGGTACGGAACCCTAAAAATCACCACTATAGACAATGGATCTTCGGCTGTAGGCTATATTTTACCCCTTGGCTTCGCTTTGTAATACGTGGGCTCAGTTGCAATGGCAGCTAGTGTCAATATAAAAACCTCGGCTTCCTTCACAGGACTTATAACGAGAAACGGATCTCTAGACCTGGAGCCACCTAGTGATAAGGCGGCGCGGAAAAAAGCCTTCGACCTACTAGCCGCGGCTGCCTTACCAGGTATACAATACCTAGTTGTTATTCGTTTACCTATCACAAACTCTTTGCAGCACTTACTCAAAATCGCGTAAAATAAAATTGCTTCAATTTAAATTAGGTATGATGATTGCGCCGAGTTTGCTCATAAATTCTAAAGCGCCGTTGGACGGTTTTAGTCAAGTCAGTTTTAGAGCGATATCCTTGCTGTCTGTAAAGGGATAACGATCTTTACGATGAAATGCGCTGGTCGAAACCGAGGATGACCGGGTGTAGTCCAACCGAATGTTATACGCGTTTACCAACGAACTATTCATTAGCTGCATATTTATTCGTCAGTTCACTGCATATATTCATACTACACATTGAACAATAAAATGGATAAAAAATAAAGGATTAGTAGAACAAGAGACGCCATTCTCTCTGACACTACCGGAACTCCCAGCACATGGTACTAATTTCTGTTCACGACACCTCAAATCAATCAAAGGACGGCCACGCGCTTATGATACTTTCTAGAGTCGAAAGCGTCCTTGAGGTACGGTGTCTTACCATTAGGCAGGCGTATGCTTGTTTGCCGTCGTCATAGTTGAATGAATCTGATCTGCATTCAATATTTTTGTCATTTTTCTCAGGAGCTTGCCCAAATGTGAGTGGGCGAGTGCTGTCCCTGCCTACGCTCGGCAAGTTTTGCGAGACGCGGCAGAGTGAACCTAAGACTGAACAACAGCTAAAAGACATTATTCAGGTGAGAGCTCAATCTAATATCAGTGCCATACCAACCTAAAGCTGCGTCTCTACGCTAGGCGAGCAGAGCGCGAGCCGACCTGCCGAGCCGTTCTGTTCGCGGCGTCAAGTGGCGTTGGAGGCTTGTAAGTCGATCCACACTGGACAAATTGTGGCTCCGCTCCTGCTCGGCTCGTGCTCGGCTCGCCTAGCGTAGACGCAGCTTAAGAAATTCCATACAATATTATCCAAAAGTACCGTTTCTGAGAACAACAATGTAATGTGAACTTCACTTCTTCCAACGTTGAGTACCTAAATGCAATTTTCTAATTAATATTATGAATGTTGAGAATGCGGCATTCAATCGGTCGAGTGCTTTAATTTTAATGTTACCCATAGGTGCATTTTTAAGGTAAATCTGTAACACTAACACTTTATGGACTCCAAATGTCTGAAATAAACGATTTTTATTTTTTTATTTCATTATTACGAAGCGAACATTTTTAGTATGTGTCAAATTATAAACGTGTCTTTCATTGAATGTTACTTCCCCGAACTTGTCATTTAGCGAATGTGGCATTTCCCGAACGTGTCATTTAGCGAATGTGGCAGTTCGCGAACCGCTCATTCCCCGAATGTGACAACTCCTTCCTCCCGCAGAGGCACGAGCCGGACCCAACGCTGCGTGCCGAGAACTGCCTCTCCTTCGAGGGGTTCGTCCGGTTCCTCACGGACAAGGACAACTACGCTTTCGTGCCCGAGCAGAGGAGGGCCAACAACTTCGCTGGGTTGGTATTTTATGCAGTTAAGCAATCCATTTATACACATTAAAATCGCGAAAGGGGTGTATTTCACGAAGCTAACAGTTACACATTTTATCTACGCACATATCATTACTTATTGCTCTAAAATGCATTCAGAAACCGTAGGAAATGACCAGCATTATTACAATCAATTTTACTTTGAGAACTTTCTTGTCGTGGTAGTAGGTAAAATCTGTACTTTAATGATAACATTAAAGTACAGTACCGATTTCTGTAAGGTTATGAGTTTGAAACTGCTGTCAAAACTCAGGTGGGTCTCTATTCTAGTATCTATAGATATTAAAACAGTTATCGATATGAAACGTCAATTCAATGTTTTTCTAATATAAACAGCACGACATTTGATCTCGAGTGACATGAGATAGGGACTTTTGACTCGTTTGTCTGATTAAAAAAAAATCGTCTCGACGGAGGATCGAATTGCCAGACGACGATAAACATACTTATATAGATAAATAAATACTTAAATACATAGAAAACATTCATGACTCATGAACAAATATTCGTGCTCATCACACAAACAAATGCCCTTACCGGGATTCGATCCCAGGACCTCTTGCTTCGTAGGCAGGGTCACTACCAACTAGGCTAAAGCGGTCGTCAAGTTGTGCGTCATTTATAAATAAAGTACCTAGTGTATGCAACTGTACATAATTTGGCCACGTCGTGTTTTAAGGCCTCTCATTATGTACCAGTTACATATCCCCATCAGACAAGCCGTAGGTATGCTTGATTGCCACTGTCGTGGTATAAATAGTAACATCTATGAGACGCTTTTATGTCACGTCGTAAACCAAAACGTTCGACTCTAAATCTGTTCTTATGCCCAACATTCGTTGTCTACAGCAAAATCTCGGAAGAAGACGACCAAAGCAAGGAGCTCTCCAAGGAAATGATGGGTCCACTCAGCCAGTACTACATCGCAAGCAGCCATAACACCTACCTGACCGGCCACCAGCTCAAGGGGGAGTCTTCTGTGGAGCTGTATAGCCAGGTGAGTCTAGATTCTAGACTTTATACGTAAAACTTAACAAACCTCTGTTAACTAAGGCCGGCCCTAAACGATCCATTAAATTGCACAAAATTACGAATTGTGCAATGTTTTTAACCTTTTAGGGTTAGTATTGAAGATTGCGCAATGATTGAACAAAAGTTTAAACAACTTTAATTTTTATTGTACACCATCTTTTTTATTGTAGGTACCGTCTAGGAACAGTATTGCGTATTGCATAGTATCGCATACAAGGCAGCGGCAGACGCATCACAGTTATTGCGTGAAAATATTGATCGTTTGAAGTTATTGTAGGTCTAGGGCCGGCCTAATAGTACGTTGGCGGTAAAACAAAGATCAAGAACGAAAGGATAGAGGAAACAAAAATCGCGGATAAACATGTGGCTTCTTCTATTACTGCCCGCGGTGAGTACCATTTTACGTCGTCGCCGTGGCCGAGAAATAGAATTTGGCACTTTATGGTCAGGTGGGACGTAAGCGTTTTGTTTCTTTCTCACAAACAGATATTGTCAAAACGACAGATGAACGAATTTTAACGGCATTTTAGCAGGCCTATCCCACTGTAATTTAACGCGAAGCGATTCTTATCTATGGTGTTACCATAATACTATAATACTCCTGTGGAGGTCTAGCTTAAGGCCTCTCACAGACTGGAGCGGCCTGCGGTAGCGGTCAATAGTAAATTTGGCCGCTAATGACAAGTTTACTATGGTCCGCCGCGGCCAGGCCGCGCCATCGCCAGTGTGATGTGAGCTTAAGGGGTGTACAGCTTATCGCACACAATGACGTTTCAGGTATACGTCCGTAGCAACAACATAATTTCATTGATCGCACATCATAAAACAAATTTCAATTTTACAACATTTAGCTAACATGACGAAAGAAGTAATCCCATAGCAACAATTATGAACCTTTTTGTTAAAAACTTAATCTGCCTTCATGTATTTTTTTACTTAATTCTGTCTTTCCAGGTTTCATATTTTTTTATCATCATATTATATTATTACTAGTTGATGCCCGCGGCTTCGCCCGCGTGGTTATAGGAAAATGTAACTTATTGAATTTTCCCATGGGAATTAGATGTTTTCCCGCTGGAAAAAGTAGCCTATGTCACTCTCCAGCTTCTAAACTATCTCCATACAAAAAATCACATCAATACGACGCTCCGTTGCGACGTGAAAGAAGGACAAACATACAAACACACACACACACTTTCGCATTTATAATATTAGTAAGGATTTACAAAATTGATGATTATTTCGATAACAAACATAGAAACTGAAACTGATATAATTTTGGATGTGCAGTTATGTGGTACGTCGACAACCCTATCCCACTCTATGATTGTCTATTGCCAAAAATGACAGCTAACGTCATCACTTTGGCAGTGGACCTTCTGTAACTTTCTTACTGATTAGGCCGTGTAAATAGGCAATTTCAAAGACTACAATATACATACTGAGATAGACAGGCAACTCAGCCAAATTGAGACGGCATTTTATGCTTGCGTACAAGCGCCATCTGTGCTTTGGCGTATAAAACTTTTCAAACGATAAAAAAAAGGAACTTCTGTTTCGGTCGTATTTTATTAATCAGTATTTTAAATGTTTGTAATAACTGTTGTGAAATTAAACGTAAAAATGAGGAATACACAGATTTATTTAAGTTATTAACAATACATTAGTAACTTCATGCATGGAAAGGAGCATATTATTAATATAAAGCAAGAAACATTAAAACGACACGCTCATCCAAAACCAAGGTCACTCGGTACTACATTTTCCTAGATATTTCTCAACAGACCGCCGCGCTCGGTCGACTAGCGGTGTCTATAGCCCTTCCAGGTCCTCCAGTAATAGATAAATGCACAAATCACAAACAAACTTCGTTGAATATTAAAATTTTAATTGGATTTATTGACGCAAATTATGTCAACATATTTCACGCAAAACGACATTATACTTATGTCAAGCAGACACAATGTTGTGTTACCATTATACAATATACTGTTCTCCTTGACGTGATATGATCTATTTGCAACCTCCTTCCTTGCCAACCTCTAATTTTACTCCTGCCTGCCATGTCATTGTCATTCAATATTTCTCCGTGTATTATTTCAAATAATGTACAATTTTATGTTTATTAAAACCTGAATACTACAGGTTTTCTCAATATTTAACTCCTCATATTCATTTACGTAGCACGTATCAATCTCCCTACATCAAATAAAATATTTGAATGTAACAACACTGATATTTTAGTTCGCTACAGCAACAGCTACCTAGAAATTTGGCGAGTAGGTGGCATCACCGTTTTCAATTAAAATCTGGATTTGCAATAGGTTCTAAGTTTCCATAGCATGGGCAATTTGAACTATGCGGTAATGAGCGGTGCGGAGCTGAAGGCAAGGTTACGCCGTAGAATAAATTTAAAGACAAACCGAATACGTTAATTTCGAAGAGCTGGAACTGCTTACCTTTAGGTTTTTGGTGTGCAGCTTGGAGCGGGCGGGCGAGGAGTTCGAGCAAACGATAACTCGGTCAGGAACAAAACAAGCACAAAACACTATTTTGTTCGCAATTTATTTGCAGCGGTGAGAATATTTCGCGGCGTCATTATTATTATTATTATAAAAAGAGAAATGGCAGCCTCGAGGGCCTTTGCCAGAGTCAGTAAGTGTATAAATTAACTACGAATAACGAATTAAACCATTATAAAATCAAATAGACGTGGCTATCGCCAAGATGGCGACAATCCATTCTCGCGGCGTCATGCGTATGGAAAAGATTTGACAGACTGAACTACTTTTTTTCTTCTGACGTATGAAGGCGGTGTGAGCCGTCTCAGCAGCTTTTAAGAAAGCAGGCCAACAGGGATTTTACCACTTACTATTAATTATTCTGTGATTTTAGCTAAAATGGGTTTAAAGACCGTTTATGTGGCAACGGAACGTTAGAAAACACTACAAAGCGATTCGATATTACTCATGTGCGTAATATCGGCAGAGCTTGAGCTATTTAGATATTTCTCGTTTTTGTTTACATTCGCAAACACGCTACGGTAGCCTAGTGGTGCAGGCATGTGGGTGTCAAGCGGCGGTCGTGGGTTCGAATCACGGCTCGTACCAATGAGTTTTTCGGAACTTATGTATGGAAATTGGAATATTAATTTTACCTTTTTGGTGAAGGAAACATCGTAAGGAAACCGATCTAATCCCAATAAGGTCTAGTTTTCCCTCTGGGTTCGAAGGTCAGATGGCAGTCGCTTTCGTAAAAACTAGTGCCTATGCCAAATCTTCGGATCAGGTGTCAAAGAGTTTGATACGCTAGGCAGTCGGGTAAAAATGAAAACAACAATTAGGTATGCCAAAACTTTATTATGAGAAATAACTTAAAACCTAATTACTTATCAACTAATTTAATTCATGTTGAATACGCAACGCGATATTTCAGCGTCATTACCTAAATACATGAAATCCCGATAAAATATCGCAAATCGAGAACAACGCGGGTGTAGACTCAAAATGTATTATTACTCCAAAAGAAAGAAGGCAAAAAAATATGCCTAGTGACGAAAATCCCATTCAGATATCTCAAAGAATTACGAAGCTACAACCATTTTAATATTGCTGGTTAGAGAGAAAACGCTCGCAGATAGTGACGTCACAATCTAAGTAAATGACAAACGTTTCATATGAAGGTGCGTTTTTAAGAAAAGGGTCAGAACATACCCCCTCTTAAAACTTGGACACTTATAACTTTGTGATTATTTAATCGTGCTTTACTTTTTTCTCCGTTTGACAATCTTTTAAATCCTTTTTCGGGAAAATTCAACATTTATATCACGGAAAAGTCAATGTAAAGGGCCATTTGCATGGTGCAACAACTCGTATGCGAGTTTTATTATATTACATTGCAGAGTTTGATTGAAGTCGTCGTGTTTCGGCCCACAGCCCCGCAATGTAATGAATGAAAATCGCATACGAATTGTTGCACCATGTAAATGGCCCTTTACACAGTAAAATGACCAGTCCATATCGCCGACCCTAATGAGTGTTCCTTCTAAACCAGAATCGAGCCCTATAGTCGTCACTGCAAGTCAGGAAAGCTGGCGCCGTTCCGGAATGGACGATGTGCCTGCAATCAATAATACAGTTTTCACTTCACATGCTCGTAAAGTTCGCCTTTATGGTGCATAAAATGGTGTTTTATGTAGTCGGTCTAGTGCATAAAGTAAAATTTCCCGGGACTGTTTTCTATCTAAGTTTCTATTTATTTACATTCAAGTAAAGTTGACGTCAAATATAAGGTTACACCTTATTATATTGTCCAAAATAGTTTAGTAAGGATATAAATAAAATAAATAAATAATTGCGTACAATTAATGAATCGACCTAGTCCCATACTAAACAAAGCTTGTACAGAGTTCTCCAATATCTACACAGACAACCTTTCAAAAATATCTATACAGAGACTTTATTATTACTGACATAAGACATGTGTCAATATTTTTGAAAGGTTGTCTGCATAGATATTGGAGAACTCTACTTTACTACGGGTACTAGACGAGGATAAGCGCGTCGGTGCGTTTGTATGTATGTATGTAAGCACTTTATTGTACACAATAACAGGTTAAACAATATACATGTCACACAATAGATCAAAGTTCAAAGGCGAACTTAAAGCCGAGGCTTGTTTAGGGACCTACTGTCCATGTGTACTTTGCGTTACGTTTGTTTTATGTCACACTTGTTACTATCAGTTTTGTGACTCATGTCACTGTTTTGTGACTTTTGTGCAACATTTCGTTACTTTTATGTAACGTTGTGTTACGTTTATGTAACTTTTTGTTACTTTTATGTAACTTTTGTGTCACTTTTATGTAACTTTTTTTCTTCTTTTTGCTGTGTTTACGTTACCTGACGGCCCCGTTGTGACCGAGCGACATGAGCTGCGCGCGCGCCGCGCTCCGCGAGTGCCACGTGCACAGCGAAGTGGTCGCCTCGTCCGGGAAGATCACGTAGTCCTCAGTGTGGTTGAATATGGCCTGCGCTTGGTGCTCCTGCTTGCCTGAGGACATTGAGAGCGTGAATAAGGCTGCAATACATTATGAATTTATTTAAATTGTGCCTATTATTACTTAGTAATTTCTTTTTTCATGTTTGTTTATTTAAAATTGGATTTTTATTGACTATTATTTATTATCGTTTTTTATTCTTGTACAGTCTGACGATATTTTTGTTAATACATGCTATTTTAATTTTATGAAATGACATGTAAATTTCCAAAATGAAATAAAATAATCTAATCTAATCTAATAAAATATAGATTACATATTTTCGTCCAAATCGGTTGAGCCGTTTAAACGTGATTGAGTAACAAACATCCAAACATCCATACCTACATCTGAACATCAAAACATGAAATTCGCATTTTAATCCAGGCTATAAACCATCTTCGTGCAAAATTTCATCCAGATCGGTTGAGCCGTTTAAGCGTGATTGAGTAACATCCATACATAAATCCAAACATCAAAACATCCAAACTTTCGCAGTATAAATCCAGGCTAAACCATCTTGGTGCAAAAATTCATCCAAATCGGTGGAGCCGTTTAAGCGTGATTGAGTAACAAACATCTAAACATCCAAACATCATCCAAACTTTCGCATTTATAATATTAGTAGGATGAATTATGAATCCCGGTGATTACTTGATTAGGTAGGTCGCAAATTTTCTTCACGAAAAAAAAAATATCGGTTAAGAGGTTAAAACAAGGGGATCCCCTTCATTGGCATAATTTTTTTTAGACTAATATAGTTTCGCATAATTGATTTGGCATAATTTCTATTGGCATAATAATACTGTCGCATAATAATACTTTAGCCTACTACTTTGTTTGGCATACTACGCTAATAGCATAATTTCAGTTGAACTAATCTGTATTGGCCGAATACATATTACGCATACTATTGTTTGGGCTAATAATTATTTGGTATATCTGTTTTGAAGCATAATTTCTGTTTTCTAAATACATTACATAGCATGCATTTACACTTTTCGTGGACGCGGATTATTGGGTCGTGCATTATCAGGGTGGATAAAAATGGCTTGTCATAAGCGAACTCTGTCTTAGGTCGCTTAGGTTAGGGTTCACTTGTGTTCCTCAGACCAGAAATAGACACCCCGCGCAGCGGGGTGGCGTCGACTCGCTGGAGATTATTAGTCCGCACAGATGACCGTCCCAATGTACATGGATTATCAGGCTGTACATTATTGGGCCGTGCATTATGCTTTCATTGCTTTGTGTACTTATGCGTTTTGTAATGATGCCAAGTAATTATTATGTCTTTTTGTATTTATGCTATCTGATGTTAGTCTTTGTGATGATTATTCTATTTTCGTTTATTATTTTTAATTTTATGCCTAAAAATTTATGCCATAACATGATTAGGCTTAACGCTAATTCGGCTATAAAAAATTATGCGTTATTATATTATTCCAAATGATTTTATGCGATCCAATAGAGAACCTAAAACAAGTGCGTGTCGGGCCACGCGCAATGTAGGGTTCCGTAGTTGCCTGTCTTTCTTAGTTACATCGACACGCGCGCGCCAACTAAATGGTTGCGTCGGCCGAATTTGTACGAAAGTTGGCCTTTCTAAGTACATTTTAAGTTGGTCGACTATTACTCGGTAACTAGTTATACCTACTTACCCGTGATAGATTTCCTTTTAAATTCATTATTATGTACTAATGCCATGATTTTTTTCACATTCGCAGTAGCAGCCGAGCAAAAATTTGGGCTTTAAAGCCCAATATCTCGCAAACGAATCACTAATTTGAAAAAACGTTTGAAGAAACCCATAATATTTATGAAGAAGCTATACAACGTTACCCCACACTATGGGTTTAACGAGAAAAAAAAATGCCATCCCCACTTTAAGTGTTATACTATGTGCCACATAGGAGGTACCACAAAAAAAAATATTTTCAAGATTGTATCCTTCTGTTTCGTCGGCGTGATTGATTTATATACCCATGCCGAATTACAGTTTTCTAGTAGTAATGGTTACTGAGGTAGGACAGACGGACTGATGGCATGGCGAAACTATAAGGGTTCCTTGTTGACTACGGAGCCCTAAAAAAGGTGTCCACTGCGTAAATGTCCACTCACCAGTAGTTCCTGCCCCAGTGTATTGTATGAGGCATCTGCTGCTCGACAACTCCCACAGTTTTATAGAAGAGTCCAGACCAGAGGTCAGCAGATACTGCAACAATGCATTCACGTTAAAACCGTACACCATATTGGCAAATAACATTTGAATCAACTATAACAGCTCGGCTCAACTATAACTTAAGTGTCAGTGGGCGGGGCACATTGCACGTAGAACCGATGGCCGTTGGGGCGGAAAGGTTCCCGAGTGGCGACCACACGTGCCGGAAGGCGCAGCGTGGGTAGGTCACGGTCACGAACGTGCTGAAGCCTGGCGAGGGCTTGTAAAGAAAACCAAAGAATTGCGAGCGACTCAAGAGTAGTTGCGTATCGAGGGCTTTTAATGGAATCCAAAGAATAGCGAGGGATTCAAGAGTAAAGTTACCTTGCTGTTTCTAGTGAAAAAACTGCAATCTAAAGCGTAGCGGGGGGGGGGGGGGGGGGGGGTAAAGGAATCTAAATAATAGCGAGGGACCCAAGAGTTAAGTTACCTTGCTGTCCCTAGTGAAAGCCACAGAGCACACCTCGGAGCCCTCGTGCGCGTTCACGATCATGTTGAAGCGCGGCGAGGGCTTCTAAAGGAATCCAAAGAATAGCGAGGGACTCAAGAGTAAAGTTACCTTGCTGTTCCTAGTGAAAAAACTGAAACGAAAGCGCAGCGAGGGACACTTAAAGAAACGAAAGAATAGCGAGGGACTTAAGAGTCAACTGACCTTGCTGTTTCTAGTGAAGGCCACAGAGCACACCTCGGAGCCGTCGTGAGCGTTCACGAACGTGTTGAAGCAGCGGTTGGAGACCGTGTCCCACAGCTTGACGCTGCCGTCGGCGCTGCCGCTGGCGAAGTACTTGCCGTTCGGAGAGAATCTGGAGAAATGAGAAAAGATAAAGTTTGATTTTGCTTTTAGTAGTAGTAAAACTTCTAAAGTAAAATTTACAAAATGAAAATACAAGTACAATGGAAAAAAGGAGTGTTACATAATTAATAAAATGCGAGAGCATTATTTATTCATCACAATGTAATTTTTAAGTGACAAGCAAAACAACGGTATATTGGGATCTTGAAAATGAAACTGCTGGCGCGAACTTGGAAGAATAACGATAAAGACATCGATGAAAAAGTGAAATCTTGTCGAACGTGTCGATTAGAACAAAATGAACCACCGAAAGTTCCCCTTCATCATTGGGAAATGCCAGCAGGGCCTTGGCGAAGAATACATATCGATTTCGCAGGCTTCATATCTGGCTATTTCTATTTCTTCCGTTATCGTCGCCAATTTGTGACATAATTAATAAAATTCGAGAGCATTATTTATTAATCACAATGTAATTTCTAAGTGACAAGCAAAACATGTCAACAACGGTAGCTAGGTAACAGAGTTGGTCTATGACAAGGAGTCAGTTGTTACTTACCATCAGGCGGCCCGTACGGTTGTTTGCCACAGACGTGATATTAGAAAATACTGGCTCGAGATATGGGGGGCAGTTGCAATACTGACTTGATAGCGTTGACCTGTTTAGTTATAGTTATAGGCTATGGTGACCGTTTACCAGTCGACACACTTGTTTACCACCAACGTAGAACGAAAAAGTGGCTCGAGATATGGACGGCTTAGGGTTGGCAACGCACATGAGAGTAACCTGGAGATGCAAACGTCTACGGTGACCGTTTACTAGGCGAGCTGTACGCTTGTATTCCACCTACGACGATGGTATTAAAAAAAACTGGCTCTTCATAGATGAGGGTCGGTTGTGCCAGGGGTCAGTTGCAACTCACTTGATGGCATTGACCTGTCTGGTGTGGTGGTGGCTGGGCGCGGGGCACACGAAGCACTGGCTCTGCATAGATGGGGGTCGGTTGTGCCAGGGGTCACTTGCAACTCACTTGATGGCGTTGACCTGTCTGGTGTGGTGGTGGCTGGGCACGGGGCACACGAAGCACTGGCTGGTGGTCACGTCGTACAGACGTATCACGGGCTGTGTGGTCGACGCTATTATGTGGTCGCCCAGCGGGTGGAACGCTACGCAGAGGACTTGTTCCGCGTCCTACAATTAAAAAGCATACAATAAGTTTCTGACAAAAGTTTAAAAGGAACCCCGAGCGTGGCGAAGGTTTCAAAAAGACAATACCGTAATACTCTTGTAGGCCTTCTTGGCGCTCGCTTTGGTGATGTCGAAGAGTTTGATGCAGCAGTCTCTGGAAGCGGACACCAAGATCTGCTCGCGAGGGTGGAAGTCCAGAGCGGTTATCTCGTCGGTATGATCGTAGCTGGGAACAAAAAACAAGTTTATTAAAAAAAAAGAGTGCCAGCAGAAGTGAAAACCTGCGAATTGCTTTAATTATCAGTATGAAAAAAAAAAAAACCCCGCCCCCGCCTCCAAGCCCCGTCCGTCTTACGGTCGGCCTATCTCGAATTTCACTATAAAAAATCTTACGGTCACGTGACCTCCTACGCTCCTACACCTGTAGCGGGTTTCACAATTTTTCCCCATCTCAAAAAGTGCACGACAGCTAAAGAAGTGATATTTAAAGATTTATCAAACTTTATTCAATTTTTTATATTTTTCATTTTATTTATTTATTTATTTGAGTCAGGCAACAAGGCCCATATTTACAAATACCTTACAGACATACATAACAATATAAAAAACTTATAGCATAACTCAAAAACACGTTAAGACGGCGACGCGCGGCGCAAGTTCTGCTGGGTAAATAGCCGTCCTCGAAATCGCCGGAAAACTACACCCTTCGACTAGAGGCTCTAGTATAAGTTTTACGGGGTCCTGCCGTTTCGGCAAAATATTTTTCGCCAAATTTCACTTCCCACAAAACTTATGGCAGTAGTTTCATTTCCCAAACGAACCAATAGCACATTTTTGTATCGCAAATTGTTCATTTGGTCAAAATATCATCTGGCATATAAGAAAAGTTTAACAAACCGTGTTTTTTTTTTACTTAATAACGGCCATCTTTCATCAACGGCAAAAATAGACACAATAATTTGAGAAATAAAATTATAAGTAGGTTAGGTTAGGGTTCACTTGTGTCCCTTAGAGCGGAAATAGGCACCCCGCGAAGCGGGGCGACGTCGACACGCTGGCGGTTAGGTTATAATTATAATATAATGAAATGAAATGAAATGAAATTAAATGAAAATGAAATGAAAATAATTTAATCCAGAACAAGTCCATATTAACAATTACATCAAAATAATTCAATTAAATTAAATACAAATGATACGAAATAATAATTGCCAATATATTTGGTAAGCACTACACAATTAGGATATAAATCGTATGCCATGCAATAATTTGGAAAACGAATGTTATGCCAAATAATATGTTTGACTAAATGAAACTTGACTATATAAAACTTTGCCAAACAATAATTTGCGAAGTAATATTTTGCCATAGGAGATAATGCCAAGTGATAAAATGCGAAACAATAATTTGACTAGTGATTTTTTGCCAAATGAACATTTGGGAATTTTTTTTTGAGAAGTGACACTTTGGGAAATGCTTTTTGCCCATACAATAGAGAACCAAGTTTTACCGAAATAAAACTACGATCGCGTTTGCGTTTTACCCTCAATTTGCATGACATTTGACAGCTAAACGCAAACGCGGTCGTAACGTTTTGTTTCGGTAAAACTTATACTAGAGCCTCAAATCTCCTCTTATATTATACCGTGTCACTGATACTCACAGAGTCCTGATGACAGGATGGCCTTGTTGCTCCCTGCCCGGGTCCACCTCCTCCGGGGCTGACTTCGCCAGCATACGCTCCACATCCAATATCTGCCGTAAAAGAAACAAATGGAACAATGCAAACCTTGCAGTCAATTGAATACCTCCTTCTTGATGAAGGTGTGCCTATATTTGTCTGCCTAGCGAGAGAATGAATCTGCCATGCTGAATGATCGTTTTCTCGAAGCCATTCAGGGCATTTTCAACATCCTGTAATTTTGTGATGGGTATTTTTTTCTGAGTCTTCGATGTTTTCTATGTACAGGGTGTATCAAAAATGGGATGTGAACCGAGCAAGGACATATTTGGTAGCGCTTTGCAATTCCAAATAGTATGTATGTATGTAAATACTTTATTGTACACAAGACACAGGAAAAAATACAGACAAAAAAAAGTTAATTCGGTACAAAGGCGAACTTATCCCTGTAAGGGATCTCTTCCCGTTAACCTTTGAGCAATTGAGTTGAGATCAGGAACAACAAGATAGACAAACTAACACGTGTACAGACGTATTTACCTTGACGCTACAGTAAATTAATCTTAATACATATGATGATATAAGAGTACGTTAAAAAGCAAGGAGAGGATGTGCACGTCTCTGCGCCGACAAAATAAATAGATGAATAGTCATTTGATTACGGTTTTTATTTTTTGATTTTGTTTTTGTTTACATTTACAGTCTTTGTTTTTGTTGACATTGCTTGTGTATGACAACATTCCCCCGCGAATGTGAAGGGGGGGGAGGGTTTATTTCATTTTCTATCGCTGCGCGAATTATGTAGGCTGGGAGTAGGAGGATTCGAGAGAAACCAAAGAATGCGAACTTAAATTCCTTTAATGACGGAATTACAAAATGATTAAAATAAATCAATTACAATTAATTATATTCACAGGTGCCTCATGGTCGGTGTGAGAACCAAGAGTGACGAACACTATAGTGTTTTTGGGAAACGGGGCACGGTGTTGCGAAATGCAGACTCGGCACCACCAGGGGGGCTAGCACAACTGACGCCGCGGCGCGACGCGGGTCGAGAAAGATCTACCCTCCTCTTTCGAATTTGCACGATGCGAGTGAGACAGGAGAAGCTCAGTCGCGCGCAAAGCGACTTGTCAGCAAGTTGTCGGGCGGTCGCTGGCTATGCAAGCATATAACACAGCTCTGTTATGATAACAAATGTTTTTACGTGTTTGATGTCATACACAAGCAATATCAACAAAAACTGTAATATAACAAAAATAATCCAAAATTAAAAAAAAAGCAAATGCATTTTTGGAATCGCAATACGCTACCGAACATGCCCTTGATCGGTTCACACCCCATTTTTGGTACACCCTGTATAAATATTTTTATCTATTAAATATATCGTCGTCTAGTACCCATAACACAAGCCTTATTGAGCTTATTATGGGGCTAATTCGATGTGTGCAAGATTGTCCCCCTCATAATTATTTATGCATGTGTGTGTTTATTGAAAATAGAATTAGATAAGGTTATTAAACGCTACCCCAATAGTGTGGTGGAGTATCATGGCATTAAAGTGGGATGAAACCAAAATTTGTCACTTTGCTTTAACTAAAACATTACCGGTAAAATGATGATGATCAAGTTGTTATCATAATCAGTGGATTATCTTATCACCCACCTTGATGATGGCGTCCACGCTGCCGGTGGCCACGAGCTGCCCGCACGCGCTGAACGCGCCGGCGCGGCACGCCATCTTGTGCGACGTCACGTAAGCCGTCTATGTTGCCGGCTCGGGCGCTAGCGAGGACGCGTCCACACTGGCCACCTGGCCGCACGCACTGACGCTGACGTCACGCCATCTTGTGACGTCACACACGTCACTACGGACTGACCTTGATGCTGGCGTCCACGCTGCCGGTGGCCACGAGCTGCCCGCACGCGCTGAACGCGCCGGCGCGGCACGCCATCTTGTGCGACGTCACGTAAGCCGTCTCGTACGTCGCCGGCTCGGGCGCGAGCGAGGACGCGTCCATTTCGTATTCCAAGTCTGTTTGGAGAAAGTGTGCAATATGTAGACTCGACATTTTATTCGGAAAGAAGGCAAAAGAATATGCCTAATGACGAAAATCCCATTCAAAAGATCGTGCAGTCACGATCCACGAGCGTCATAGTAAATCACAATCGGTTCATATGAAGGTGCGTTTGCGGAAAAGGGACAGAACATACCCCCTCTTAAATCTTTGGACACGTATAACTTTGTGATTATTTAACCTCTTACGTTACTTTTTTCTCCAATGGACTACATTCCGATCATTTTAAAAGAAAATTTATGATTATTTTAGTGTCTACACCCCTATTTAGAAAGTCTGTATTATGCCTGGTACAAACGCCAACACTGTTAACTGACCATCCTGTGTTTATATAGAACCTTATTACAATGCACATAAGGTGCACCGATGGTCAGTTAGCTGTGTTGTCGATAGTACACACGACAACGATTTATCGTAGCGATTTGACTGCGCAGTAAATCTGTGAAGTTTTATCGATTGTGTGTATGACAAATCGTTGCAGATTGTCGTTACGATTTGTCATACACACAAGCGATACAACTGCGCAAATCGGTCTGCACAGATTAATCACTACGATTATTTAGAATAAATCAAAAGGGCACTGGTTCGAATGGTAGAAACAAATGTATAATCGCGTCCAATATGTCATTAAAAGGTACATAAAAATCAAAGACAATAAGAAGTAATAAAAAGCTAACAATACTATAAAAGGTTGTGCAATCTTGCACAACGATATATAAGGTGCTAACAAATTAAGTACCAATATTTTAAGAGGTGTTACATTACATCAAAACAATTGACTTTAAATAGAAATTAAGAAAACTTTTCATATGATATTTTTGTTTTAATTTCCGGTACAAAATAAATAAATTAAAATTTCGACCAAACATAATCAGCCTGTGCATTCAACTGACGAGATGTTAAAACACTATCTGTCAAGTGAACATCGTCGTTTGTGACAAACGTCAATGATTGATTGTTGACTATCTCATTAACAGGGTGTTTTTACGCAGTAACGTTGTATCCCTAATTATCTCCAAAAAGTGATACACACTTTTAAATGTTTCATACTTAACTCTACTCCTAGAGACTAGTACTATCAGCTCTAAAAGTATTGGTACCTAATTTGTTAGCACCTTATATAGTTAGGTAAACTCAAACTATTTATTGCTCAAATCAGCAAAGTCCATTATTTTCACCCAATATACGGTTCATTTAAACCCCAATAGGTACGCCGTAAAGGCATGTGGACCGACCGCCGTTGTTTGCCGAAAGGCGTGGCTCGCCGAGGATCGTCTACACTGAGCGCATACCGGGCGAGGCAAGCGACCGGTGTGGACACTGCTATTAACCCGGAATAAACGCACCTATACACCCTAACAGGTGCCGTCTCTTTGTGCATTTGATGACATAGGCAGGGACATTTGCATTTCGTAAAACAGGCTTGTGAGCTAAGATTTATTTACGGTGCCATTCGAACCAGTTTTTGGAGAGGAACCAATGTTTATATGGGAGAAACTAGAAATACTCAAAAATTAGAGTCAAAGACGGACCTCGCTGGCGCAGCCGAAACGCTTCATACTAATTGAAAAGTATGACGTCAGAGTTTGCAATTTGTACTAATCGTTGTATGGAAAATCAAGTAAATTGCTGTTTCGGTCGCGAAATACCGCGTTTAGGCTGCTTACAGACGAGCGACAGTACGCGACACACTGTCGGCGACGGTCGCCGACGGTCGCTTACGACCGCCTGCGACGGCTATCGGCGACGGTCGGTGACTGTCGGCGACGGTCGGCGACGGTGGGCGACGGTCGGTGACTGTCGGCGACGGTGGGCGACGGTCGGTGACTGTCGGCGACGGTCGCTGTCGTGTCGCAGCGCGCACTCATCGATGTGTGTGTGTGTAGAGCACGTATTTTCTCGTGTCGCGTACTGTCGCTCGTCTGTAAGCAGCCTTAGGTCCATAGTTGCCATACAAATTTGTTTCTATAAAAGCGTAAGGATTCTATTAGTAGCTTTAAATTTTCTCTTGAGCAATAAAAAGAAACTAAACTTTCAAGGTCCGTATCTTTTTATGATATTAATTATATTTTGTAATTTATACTTTGTCACAATAATTTGCTGGTTTACCATCCGTTTAGCAACAAGTCAATCAATTTTAACATGACGCAACTACCCTATTGTCGAAAGTACCTCTATTTGTTAGCCAAGTTCGTTTTTTTTTATGTGACGGTGGCAAACAAGCGTACCCGCTGATGATAAGCGGACACCGCAGCGTATAGACGCATGCAACTCCTAAGGAGTAACATAGCTTGCCGACCCTTGATACGTTTGAGGATTCGCCGTGTTGACAGCTGAAGGAACGAATTCCCTCGCTCTCAACACAACGCAGCTCAAGCGCACAAGAGAGCTCTGGCGACCTTTATTTGTACATAGAGTTACCATGCGTATTAATTAGCAGACAAATAAGGTATTCACTTACCAAAGCCAGTGGTTCCAAGCAAATGTTCAGCCCCGCTGGAGGCGGCCAGGCGGTCTTTGCGGTCCGGCTCATGTTGGAGTCCTACCATCATCACATTGAGCAACCTGGGAGAAATGGTTCATTATCACGGACAAAGTAGTTGCTATAAAGTTTCGCTTAGGGTGAGTTGCACCAACTTATGATTGCAGACCCATCAACTTTAAAATTTAGAGATGCCACGAATAGTTAATTGGCCGAATACCGAATATTCGGCAACGCTGTCGGCCGAAGCGCCGAATATTCGGCCGCTGAATGCTTGGTGGTCAGCAAACGAAAAACAATACCCGAACATTTCGAAATTTGCAAAAGTTTATCTTTCTTCGCCTGGAAGTAGTGTTTATAGTGAGAGGTTATTTTCTGAGGCTGGTAACGTTTACGATGAAAAGCGCAATCGTTTGCTACCAAAAAATGCTGAAAAGCTCGTTTTTATCCATCACAACTTACCACTGATTAATTTTAAGTACTAAAATGTTATAATTTGGAAATAAATACATAATTTTGAGTAAAATAACGTGTCTTTTTTTACATGATTTGCTATTCGGTATTCGGCCGAATAGTGCGTACTATTCGGCATAGCAAAACAGTGGCCGAATAAGCCGAATACCGAATAGTTGCCGAATATTCGTGGCATCACTACTTTAAATATGGTGCCGGCAGCTGAGGTTCCATCTTGTCTTATCATATCTATATGAGGGCCCTTTCGGATACACTTTGACCCAGTGGGATTTTTTGTGCATTTGCCCTCTCCTTTTATGCCTACTCCCAAGCTCGCTCCATCATTTCCACAAAACGGATCACGCAGTGTTGCATCATGTTGAATGCCTTTGTTTGCGGATAGCCATTACCAAAGTAATTCATTATTTGTCTGGCAAGGGCATAGCATTCACACAATAAGTGTTCCACAGTCTCATCCTCCTCGCCACACATTCTACAATCTAAACTATCCGATAGTCCCATCTTGGCCAAGAGATCCTTGACCATGAAGTGACCTGTGAACACCCCAGATATCATTCTGAGTTGCTTCGTCCAGCCCGAGTCCACTCCTTCAGCTGTAATTCCATAGAAACTTGTCATACTTTCCATACATTCAGATTTTAACGAACACTTCATACAATTACAGACGGTTTGGTGCAACCCATCATTACACTAGCGCATGCAAGAGGGGCTAAGCGGCTCACACTCCCCCTAAAAAAATCTTCCCCCTTCTCCCCCAAAGGAAGTTCCTGCTAAAATAAAGCCCAAACATAAATACTGGACTAATTAAATTTTATTTTTTATTTTTTTCTCTTCAATTATGGCTTTTACTCCTTGCTGTTTTAGCAAGGTGGATTTGCCAATATCAGTTTTTTGACATATTTACACACGAGGAGAATGTTCGGTTTAATTTTGACTTTTTTGGGGAAGGATCAGTCTGGAAACCTAAAACAAATAAAAACTATGGACATCACAGACACTCACATGACATTTACAAACATTATGAAAAAAGAGCGGGAAAGTGGATGACAGAGTGTTAATCATGCCAACATGACGGATATAGTGGAAAATGTATCATTAGAAATATATTAAAATGAAATAGAAGAGAAATTAGAAATATATTAAATTAAAATACACAGTGGGGAATGTTTTAAAGTCTAATGTTGTGTACTTGAATATATTTTAAAAGAATAGCAGTTATGGGAGAGTCCGTTGAACAAAGAAGCGAGTAGAAATTTATAGGACATGGGAGTTTCTTTGGTAATATGTCGTACATCGAGTAACTAAACCTGGGACAGTTGAAAAATATGTGATGTGACTAGTTAAATGGCAAATGAGCAGGCAAATGGCAGTAATTTCCACAAAATATACTTGGATGCTACTAAAATTAGAATAAATTTCTTGGTTTACTTGCACAATATGATTATATTGCTTGCACAAAAGCATTTTTCCAGTGTCAACTAATAAAAATGTAATCTACTAGATTCGTAATTACAATAATATATGTTTTTGATAGGATTGTTCAGATATCTCAGCTACATAAAGCTGTGGAACCTTAATTATATTCACTATAATTGCAGGATAAGTTGAGGCAAATTTACTGTTTTGTGGACTAAGTATTGTACTGTTTGTTTTATAAATGCCTATGCCAAATCTTGGGATTAGTTACCAAAGCGGTCTCCAAGCTCCTCTAGGGTAGAACCAGGAAAATGCTATGATTACAGTTTGTTTCATAATAAACAGTGTAATTCCCAATGTGAACTATGAAGGTACGCTACCTCAGAGGCAATGAAAACGGGTCACTTTGTAAAGTAATCCATGGGAAGTGACCCGTTTTCATTGCCTCTGAGTGTAGAACCTAAAGTGCACGGATAGTCAGTTAGCTGGTTTGTCGGTAGTACCTGTCACTTGGTGGGCACGGGTCCGCATGCACGGCAGCGGCTAAGGTCGCTGCGATGGGCTGGAAGCCGTCATAGTACAACTGGCTGAAAATAAACGTGATATCACACACAAACACACATTGAATCAACCCACTTTAATAATTGTATATATTCAACGGTTTCTAATCAACTAGAACTAGTGATGATATTATTAACAACTGTAAATAAAGCTCCGTGCATCAAAAATGGTTATAGATCATATAATAAATGTATTGAATGTACGCAATCAGATACGTAAGCTAAATTAACCTCAATGATTTTAGCAGCAAGAATATACTAAAAAAGTGTTGCATATAAATTGTAATCGGTAGGATAGTGAAGTACTAGCCTCATACAAACTAGAAAATTTAGAAGCTAGCTCTGAATTTGATGTAATTAGTAGAAAACTGTGATGAAATATGATTGTATTAATACAAATACGTATCACAATTTCTTACCTTATAATCATACGGTACATCAGCTCCCTGTTCTTGACAACGTTCTTGCTATCAATTTCTCCATTGTTTTCCTTCATTTTGCTTCAAAATATAGGAAATAGGTGCAAATATAAAGACTTACACCGGCCTAATAGGTTAGATTTATGTTTGACAACAAGTAAAAAGTAATTTGATTGTCTATGGTTACGATGCTTGTCTGTGGTTGTCAGGTGCCACTTGATTGTGCGATTATTGTATTCGATTCAATATATTTCACGAAAACGAGTTGAACTAATCTAGACAATTTACGTACGCAGATTGTGTTGCGTTGCGGAATACTGCAAGCCAGCCGGCAAATTCTAATCAATACTTACAGACATGCGTAGAAAAAGCTACCGCTGATATGCTTAGCTTCTTTATAAGTTATAAATAAAGCTTTTCAAATATACATTTCTTTTTTGTTTAACACAATATAAGTTTTTTATCATGAATCATTACTTTTTTTGGTAATGTATAAAATTACATAATTACGAATCTGATCGATAGAAGGCTATCTAGTCGATTACAGTTCGATTGAAACCATTGACAATACTTTGATTTAGTGAATTTGCCAACATCTAGCTGTCAATTTATTTTACCAATGTGTAAACAAAACATTATATTATTTTTACAGGTACTGCTAACAGGATGTCGGTGCGTCGAATTAGATTGTTGGGACGGCGACGACGGCAGTCCAGTTATTTATCACGGCCACACATTTACCACAAAAATTCCATTCCGAAGAGTTGTCGAAACAATAGAAAGGTGAGCGTTAAACGTTAAAAATAACGCGTTATTTTATTAACGACAGTTCTTTTTATTTTTTTTGTCGGACTCACTTCTGACTGTATTTGTCTATGATTCGTAAACTTTTGTTTATTTTGGCGGGAAGAAAAACTTAGGTTGATTTTTCATTGTATTTATTTCAGGAGCGCATTTGTGGCTTCCCCGTACCCTTTGATATTAAGCATAGAAAACCACTGCAGTTTGCCTCAACAACAGGTCATGGCTAGCACATTTGAGGTCAGTATAGCATTTTTGTTTGACTTTATTTTATATCACCATTACCGCCATCTACCATCGAACCTCGTAACTATAAAACTTAAAAATGTTTAAGTAGGTAGTTGTTTACGTATATTTTGAGTTTAGTGAACCAATTACAAACCCAATACAAACTCTTGTGTTGTTTTCTGTTGTTTTTTTTTTATGATATGAACAGTTCTTCCATGAATTCATAATTAATTGGTTCCATTGAAAATATAAAATGTCATAGTTGTACTTTATGATTAAATACATTCTTCTTTAAAATACGTAGTATACATGATTAACAGCTATTTAATCATTTCCACCTGCAAAATAAATTCCTTACGTAAATTGTATACATGGTAAAACTTCGCTTCAAGTCCCTCCATCTATTGAGCCAACAACGGAACTAATCACATAGATGCTCAATTGCTCAGCAGTGCGTGGTTCATAGATCAAAGCACAACTAATAGAGGGCGTTTAGTGAGTTGCTCATGCGACGAATTCTGTAGATGCATAAAAGTTTACTCATGCATGTGGATCTCATGGATGATTTGTCTTGCACATAGATTCAAAAGGATACAGTGTTAGTCTAGGCTTTGTAACCATGTGAATACGGGAGGAGAAGCTTTGCAATCTCTTTGATGTTGTAAAGGCTGGGTTTACTTATACGATAGTTGACAATTACCTAGTAGGTAAGTACAGTGACTTGCATTAATATCTGCCATAATAATGCGGGCAAAAATAACTTATACGTCCTAACCGGCGAACGAAAAAACCATAGAATGAAAAAATACTTTCAAATTTCTACGTGCCTAAAACCCGCATGTTCGAATTAAACGGCTGCCTAGCATCGTTTTGACAGCCCGCCGCATAATGGCAATATGGCACCAGGGTAATTTGACAACAGTAAAACATAATTGTTTTTTTCATTAGCAACAGATAAATATTACGAAAATACTCTGAAAGTATCAATCTTTCATTTATGTTTGCTATTTTTTGATTTTTAAATTCATAAAAACTAATAATAAGGACGTTTGATTGTGACGTCACAAGCAAGTACCTAATCCTTGTAAATTCCATACTAACGGAGCGTTTTTGACGTTTCATAAAAAGAAGCTGATTTGACTTTTGTCAAATACCGTGCGATTTTGCGGCGCTATTTAGACTTCTGTGGTTTTTTCGTTCGTTGATCCTAACGCCCCCAGAAATATAGTCGTTCCGTGTCAGATATTAATGCGCACTTTGTTTCAGCAGATTAACGCTGGTAACTCTACCAATATCTAGCTCTGTGAGCTGTAGAATTCGAGAGTATCAGTTTTAAAAGTATTTTTTGTTTTTATTTTCGAAAATCGGAATTGACAAAAAAATCTACATGGTTCCTGAAGCTGCTCACAAAATTTCATGACAATCGGTTCAGAACGGCCGGGCGTCTGGACATTACCAAAGAATATTGTGTCAAGCTGAAACGAAAAATAATGTAAATCTGTAAATCTCACTTACCGCCCACGAGCGCAGCGGCAAATCTCACTTCACACCCAGGAGAAGACGTAAAATTGTGTACGCACCGCGGGCGGTAAGTCGTATAGCCCCAGATCGCATCTTTATGGCACCTGCGATATGGGGCATTCACGAATTCACCGCCCTAGGTACGTAATGTGTTATTTTGAGAATGTTGTACTGTATTGGCCCCGTCTTCATCCAGGCAGTGTTCGGAGACAAGTTGGTCACGTCGTTCCTGTTCGAAGTAGATTACACGGACGAACCTCGGCTACCCAGCCCGGAGCAGCTCAAATACAAGGTAATTATCATTATTTATTTATTTATGCTTAAGGAGTACCAACAGCTGCAAAAACATAATATAAGTCATATTAACATCAATTTAGAAGAATAAAAATCTTTATTGGACAATATTGCCCAAATCGTAGTACCTACTTTATGATGAAAGCAAGCCGCTTGGCACAGTGGTAGTAGGGACCAAACTGAGTGATTTGACCCGCAGCAGCGGAAGTTTCACCCCTTAGGAAACGAGATGGCGCCACTTCTTTAATAAATATTTTAAAAAAATCTACAAGCTAAGCGAATGAACCAATTTTAATGAATAATATCTCAAATGAAAGCTTATTATATTCATTACGTATAAAAACATAAATATATATATATAGGTAGTTTTGGTAGAAAACCGCTTGTTAAGTTTTTTTTTTTACTTCTATGGCAGTTTTTACTTGATTTCATAAAAAAAATGTATGCAGCATGAATGCTTTTATATATTACTGAGTAAATAACAAGTATTATTAAAAAAAAAACTGGACACCAATACCTTTTATACTTCAGGAAATATTAAGGTTTAATTGTGAGCGCCATAGTACAAAACAAACCTTGTAGGTAATACCTACTATTTATTTATTTATTTGTCTCAGACCTTACAAATACCTTACAGACTATCATACAAATAACTTATAAGTAGCGCAATAATACGCACTGAGAAAAACGGGCTACTTACATTGGGCAAATTTGTAATGTACTGGCAGCCAGATACGTATCACGTGCTTTTCACACGTAAATTATAAGAGCTTTACTTATAATGTAACGACACCATGTTAAGTCAGTATGCGGGATAATGCTCTGTAAAGACAATGCAAACGAGTTACTTGTAATGAGGCCGTATCCTTATTATGTATGGCGCGTCAAGAAATTACTGTGCCTGCACTGGTAACATTTACGTATGCGGTTTAATGATGCCCCTTATGTATAACAGAGCAGCCTACGGAATTTAATTAACCCGCAACAGGAAATATGTATGCGCTATACGTACGAAGTGATGCAGCTGCATTATATCAGTATCCAGGCTCTTTATAACAGTAACTGGTTGCCAAATCATTGTACTGACTCCGTCTCATTAAATAATGTACCCGGTTACGTACGGTATATGCCGAAACATTTTACGCACACTGGATAATTAATAATGTCTCCGCCTACATAATCATTTACGTATCCTGGCTCATTTTACGATCTCCGTTTACTTACTGACTGTGTTCGGTACATAGCATCTTTATGACGTAAGCCGCATCTAGAAATTACTTTTGCGCACTCTTAACATTTATAATAGTAACCTGTGAGGCTTGCTTGCCAAAGCATTGTACTGACTCCGTCTCATTAAATAATGTACCCGGTTACTTACGAGTAGTCGGGGATATGCCGATACATTACGTTCGCACACTGGCTAATTAGGTAATAATGTCTCCGCCTACAGTTTACGAACTCCGTTTACTTACTGACTACGTTCCGTACATACCTGGCCACTTTATACTTAATTTAAGTAATCTGATTGTTCATCCTTCGTAACACTAACCGAGTCTTGTTGCCACATCATTTCACACGCGTTCCGCTTACGGAAGCATACGTATGCTGTCTATTTACTTAACACAACGGAATTGTTGGAATAGACTACATACACAATGAATACACAAGCTGCAGAACGTTAAAACATAATACTATCCCGTCAAATCAAATCAATCAACTGAAGTTACGTCATCTATTCCATTGTAATTGGTATGAGATTATAAACATTTCATTGCGCCATCTATATGTTTACATTTGAACTAACTTCGCAATGACCTATCGTTATCGATGGATTGCTTCAAAGGCTGCTGTAGTGTTTAAATTATCCGATAGATGGCGTTGATATTTAGTATCTCACAGAACACCTCCACTAGTATCTTAATATATGTCAATTACTTGCATTTACGTTTTTGCTGAGATCCTTTGGGATAATACATGTATCGACCTCGACACGATGTCAAAATCTATCTGTCTACAGAACCCGTAAAACAGTAGGTACCGTTTCGTTCGTCTGTCGGCAGTCGGGTACTAGATAAACAAATATAATAAAACAATATCTACAATCTTTTTCGCCGAGTAATAGTATAGTATACAATAACATAAAAAAGAAATTGCGTAGGCCCGGATTACGTACTCTAGCGTGATAGTCGATTGCTTTCGCTATTACGCTGTTAACACGATGACCAGCCATGTGAAAATATGAATCACTTTCAAAAACGTTCCCACTCTTCATAAGTTCTAAAATACCGAAATAACTAATTTTCCCAGGAGATCTAGCTAGATCGACATACCTATTGGAAACTTCATTAAAAAAGTTATTATAATTAATAAACATATGTTGTTCGTAGGATCTATTAATAGGATAGAATGCAGTAAAAAAAAACATGTGTTATTATGCTAATGAATGTTATTGTTAACATTTAGTAAAATGAGAAATTATGAAAACGAGTTCATCGGTAAATCACAATTATGTATCTATTTTCGTTATAAGTAGTTAGGTATGTCTATTTGATTCATGTTTTAAGGTGTGCAATAAAGAGTATTTGTATTGTTGTATTGTATTGTATGTTCTTTGTACGTAATGGGGTGTATACATGTCATGATTAGTCAGCCCCAATTTATCAGAAACTGACTAATTGCTATCGTCTGGAGGCATGTTGCGCTGCTGATCCAAGAGTATGCGCCCACGGGCAACTTAGTCGCAAGGCGATTTATTTGTCTCTTTCGACAAATCTGTCAAACGAGTTGTACTGACAAATTGTATGCACATCACAATCAACACAATTTGGACCATGGAAATATTTATGATCTGCCAAGTTTTCTGTCAGATAATTTTGAAGTAAAATATTTAAAATATTATACAATAATTTGTAATTAGCCTTTCCACAAATTTAACACGCATTTATTAAAGAGATTTTATTTTGAAGCTGCTATACTGCTATTAAAACGCGTTTTATAGTAGATTTGAGTCTTTTTTTAAATAAGGTTTGCATTTTACCTCGAATAGCAATATCTTAGGAAACAATAAAAATATCACAATCATGAGACAGTGCTTTGGTATGGCAATATAATTTTTACTAAATGGTATCCCTTAACTGCCACAATTTGTCAAAAATTGGGGCTGACAAATCAGAAGATATAATTGTACGGTTTGTAGAGCCCATAATATAAGTAACCGCGCACATTATACTGCAGCCGGTTACTTATTCTGTAGCGGCTTACTTACGTCGTACTGCGCATTTAACGCATTTGGGGTTGCCATCGCATTAATGTTATGTTGTTTGGTGGTTATTAGCTACTTCATAAGTTTATTTTTGTTTGCTCTTTTTACTCGACTGCCGAAGAAAAGGAGTGTAATTTTTTTTTACAACCGAGTGGGCAAAAACTTTAGTTCAGTAAAAATATAAGCAAAACAAAATAAGTTTGTAAGATGCAGATTGCGACCAAATGGCTGCTTTCTAACGTAATTATTCATTTTAGTAGCCGACCGCTGGATTTTATTGGAATATAAGTATCGAGGGGGCATACATCATAATGCTTAATACTACCTAATAAAACTTGTAGTTTGGGCCCTAATCTGTTATGGGGGTCTACCTCTAGGTAGGGTCAGTATGTACTCATGGTAACTAAAATTTCAGATATCTATATAACTTTATTTATACACAGCGACGATACAGGGGCCAAGTGATTCCACGCAGAAAAAATCTCCAGGACAAATGTATGGGAGAGTGGGGTTCAGTGGGTCATGGGTCTCAGTGGATCGTTTGCTATAGCTTTGCATGTATTGCACGCACATACATAGACGCTCGCGACGTTGCCGCTCTGCCATGCCCACATCAACCGAACCAGTGATCCGCGTAGTGTGAGGTCGTGTAAGTAAGTGCGAAAGTATTTATTTACAAAGTAAGTGCGAAAGTATTTATTTACGTGATTTTCAAAAACGTTAAGTGTCAAAATTTTCTACCGATAGAATTGAATACGAGTCGATTGGTCAATACCACTCGATTTTCAATTTTCTATCGCTCGTATTTCAAAAATAGCATTTCATCGTTTTTGACCATTTTCCAGTGAAATAGTCGAGCGTTCGAAAGTCAAAAATCGGTCCTCGATTGCTCCAACTTTGAACCGATCTAGTTCGTAAACGGTCAAGTTATAAAAATAATATCAATAAAAGATGCTTCTTATCAAAAAACTACTAAAAACGCATAAAAACTCGCAAATTTTGTTAAGTCCTTGCTATACTCATACTCAGACCGACGTCATGATCAAAAATACACCTTGTAAAATGTATTTTTTTGTAATCTACAAATATGTTCATGCAACCAGCACGGCTATCACGAGACAGCGCGGCGCGCGAGATCTCTCGATTTTTCTAACACTATCTATCTCTCTCTTTTTAGAACACTTAGAAAGAGAAGTACATATAGTGAGAGAAAAATCGAGAGTAACTAGTTCGCGGCCGTCTCGTGATAGACGTGCTGGGTGAGTGAATAAAGAGCTAAATATCTTTTAAAACGTTTCATGAGAGATTTAAGCTAGTAAGGATATACTTAATATCTTTTAAACACAAATATATCGAGAAATTATGAAAACGTACTTTGCGGATCCTCGCGACTATTTTCTGATCTTTTCAAGGCTCGTCTCGCATCGAATCGAATTCCAGTGCTGGCAACACTGGTGCTCACTTCATGTGACGCCGCTCACCGCACGCGCACGAAATTATTACTCACGATCGATAGCCATCGAAACTGGAACATGGATTTATCAGAAATTTTGAACGCGGAAGGATTAAGTGAAATAGTCCCATTTCTTGAAGGTAAGCCAATAAGCCATTGCTTGTCTGTAGGTTTTATTTCGATTGTGTGTAAACGTAGGTAATGATAATGATTATACATAAATTTCTTAGATCTATCGCCCGTGGCGGCTTAAATTTGTTTGCGCATTGTTTTATTGTCATGTTTAAACAGCTTTGTCCAATTATTACTACACAAAGTAGTAAGACCCATGGAAAGTTGCCCTAGACAAATTTTAGGCCTGCACGGCTATCACGCGACCACGCGCGAGCTCTCCATTTTTATCGCACTTTCTTATACGAACACTTAGAACAAGAGGTAGTTTTAGTGCGAGAAAAATCCAGAGTATGTCGCGGCCGTCCCATGATAGACGTGCAGATGAAGTCCGGCCATTTTGATCATAAATAATCATAATTTACATTTTAGGTTAGGGCGGTTAGGTTCTGTAAGATTTCGGTTTTAGTACATCAAACAAGCTGTATAACAATTTCACAAAGCCAAACCCATGATTTGCTTTTTTTCAGACAACCTTATATACACAATAGATACTGCCATTCTGTTAAACGATGAAGAATTAAAAGAAATGATTCCAAAGATTGGTCCCAGAATAAAATTTAAAAATTGGCTACAACTGCAAAAAGCGACCAGTGTCAATACTGTCAATGTACGTATATACTGTTCTTTGGTCCTCTTGTATTTAGGTAATAGACCTCTCGATTCTCATGGCCTCTGCAAAGTAACGCTGTATCTATAGTTTTATTTTTTTATATGCTTAAGAATAACAGATCTACATGTCTGTCTACTTCGTAATAAAGTTTTTAAATTATTTTTCTAGAACCTTGGAACTAAGAATGCTGAGACAAACGACTCAAATCAAATTGCTGTACCAGACACTGATGTTGATGATGGTATAAAAATTTCCTCAGACGCTGCAAATAACACTGTGAGTTACTCATAATCATATCATTACTCAGTTTGATATAACAAAACATAACTAAATTCATTGTATTGACAGTCTAGTTTTTCTGACAAATTCCTAAGTCATTGCCCGTCACGTCAAAATCATTATTGAACAGAAATATGTAAAATTGTAGCTAGTAGGTGTTTTTTGACTGTACCTCAGAATAAGAAGTTATTTTAAACTGCGTTTGCAGGCGGACATATATGGTTCGGAGCGGACCAAATCCGTTGTCCGGCCCGTACCAAATTCGATTGTCTGCTGTTACTGCTTTTACTATATACAATTTGTAATTACAATTACGATTTACATTTATACCCTGTCCAAAAAAAAATATAAGTTACAATATTGTCATGGTAGAAAATTTTCAAAATTGTAGCTATAATTTTACATATTTCTGTTCAATAATGATTTTGACTTGACGGGCAATGACTTAGGAATTTGTCAGAAAAACTAGTATTAAACGCATATAAGTAATTGTAGTTACAAGTTTACAATATTGTAGAATTGTAATACAATTCTGACAGGCGGCCTCACCCTTATAGGGTTCCATACCCAAAGGGTAGAACGGGACCCTATTACTAAGACTTCGCTGTCCGTCTGTCTGGCTGTATCTCATGAACCGTGATAGATAGAAAGTTGAAATCTTCACAGATGATGTATTTATGTTGCCGCTATAACAAAAAATACTATAAAACCAAATACCCATGATAATATATATTTAAGGGGGCTCCTATATAACAAACGTGATTTTTTTGCCGTTTTTATGGATAATTAATGGTACGGAAGCCTTCATGCGCAAGTCTGACTCGCACTTGGCCGGGTTTTTTTATGTTTGTAATAATAATAAATAACATATGTTCCACTTTTAATGATAATAAAATTAGTAGTTATTATGGTTAATTTTAAAGGTTTCCGATTAGTTGTATTTAAGGCTTCCACTCACCGAACGCGGGTCGGGCACGGCGCGGTTCGGGCGCGGCACGGGTCGTGCGCGGTATATCTCTCTCACTACCAACGCATTTAATATCTCTCTCACTATCTCTATCACACCGTTGCGCGGGCCCGCGCTACTGTGCGATAGAGACGCCGCGCTACTGCGCGAAAGAGATAGAGATAACGCCCGACTCACGCCGCGCACGACCCGCGTTCGGTGTGTGGAGGCCTTTATGGTAAGCCGGTGGGAATAAGGTTGTATGGACGCCACCCCACTGGTACATGCTAACGAGCCTTTTACACAATTTACAAAATAATATCTACACTAGAAGGTAAAATCTAACGTAGCATGTCAGTCTTGCTGCACGGCTATCACAAGACGGCGCGCAAGCTCTCTCGATTTTCCTCGTCCTATACCTCTCTTTCTAATAACAGAGAGACGGATAGTGCGAGAAAAATCAAGAGAGCTCACGCGCCGTCTTGTGATAGCCGTGCAGCTGCATAAAGCACAGTTTGTCAATAAATGTACTGCGTAGGTAGGTACTCAAACGTGGCACTGTAAGATCACGCTTTTTTTGTTTCAGGTATCGAAACTACTAAATGTAATGTTACTTTCTTTGAGTAGATAGTATGAGTATTTAGACAATGCAATAGTCAAAGTTAGTGCGCTGGTAGAATATACATACCTTAGTTAGTAGTAGTGTTGTTGAACCAGCAAAAATGTAAGTACATCCATATGTATAGTATTTATTTGGTAAGTTGATTGAAGATGCTGGTTAGTATACACATTAAAAGGATGATGACCGCTTTAGTACAGAGCACTTTAGGATATTATGAGACAAAATAGTAATAATGGCTTTATTGTTTAGACTAGAAAGGTAATTTTAAATATAAAAACCTTGTTCGCAGATATATATTTTTTCATTTTTAAAGACATAAAAGAGCATTATACTTTTTAGAGAATTAGCTGTGAATTTTATTTATTTTTGAATAGTTACATGGTGAGGGCAAAAAAGGTCATTGTCCTTTGATGATTAGAATTTGATTTGATAGTTTTAATTATTTCGTTAAAGCTTGTATGTACAGTTGCGCAATTCCCATTTTTTTCCGGGTGTTTCCCATTGGTCTGATCGGTCAATCGGCCCAGTGGGATTTCTTTTTCCCTTCCTTTCACCCATCGCATTGGGCCGATTGATCGTTGGAAACACCTGGCGGTTATTCCAACGATCAATCGGCCCAATGGGATGGGTGATTCCCCTTTGTCCCATCGGTCAGTCGGCCCAATGGGATTTCTTTTTCCCTTTTAACCGATTGATATTTCCAACGGTCAAGTCCAAATGGGATTTAGGGGATTAGTATGGAGAATGGGAAAAAATTCTGTGGAACAAAATGGGAAGGACCCGTATAGTTACTCAGTAGTATTTATTTAGTATTAGCTTATTTCGATAACTGTGCGGCTTTTGACCGAGGAGGTTCTCAAGTCGTCGGAACCTTTTTTGTTTTTTTTTATTATGTTTATTTTTTATGTATGTTTCCGAATCAGGTACTTGAAGACCCCTGGACCGATTCGGCATATTCTTTTTTTTTTAAGAGTATACCTCCTAGGTGGTCCTATAGTCATCAGGTCAGGGATTGATGGTGGGATCCTGACAAAATCGAGGGAACGTATATTATATACAGGGTGTTTGGTATAACGATGTAGGAACTTTAGGAGGTGATAGAAGGGACTATTAGGAAGAGTTTGAACCCTATTTACCTTAGTCCAATAAACAAAACACATTTACTTGCCACTAAAAATAGATAAATAAAGTTTTTTTTTTCGGGATAGCATAAACTGTCTGTGTGGCATTTCATCCAAATCTGTTTTTGCGTAATTGAGTAACACATACATCCAAACATAGAAACTTTCACATTTAGAATATTATTAGGATTAGTTTTTTTTGGGATCAATAATGTTTGTGTTTTACATACAGGATAGTTTAGACGGCAGAGCAATACTCAAAGAGGGAAAAGGAGGCTTACTGACAGAGGGTTCCCGAAGGAAATTGAGCCAGCTGGTAATACACCACAAACTAGAAAACAATTGTGCGAAGAAAATTTCCAGTGAAGAATTTTATAAACTAGCTTCCGAAATTGTAGAAATATTCCACAAAGAAAGCGTTGTGGTGTATTATTCTGCATATTTATCAGCTACAAATAAATTAGCTAAAAAAAATGCTAGTGGCAAGTTATACGAGAGTTACATAGCACGAAGGAGAAAGTTGCGAGAAGTTGGACAGTTGCCGGGAACTAGCCGCTCATCCTCGAAGTCGTCGGGATCATCGCTCAGGTCCACGCCAACTATCACAGATGAGGACATCCATAGCCTGGAATCTCTGGAAAGTGGTAAGCAAATAATTACTAGTCAATTTCGAGTCGGGCTCGCACCTAGAGGGTACCGGTTATATGTTAATACAATACTTTTTCACGCCACTGCTCGGAAATGTGGCAAAAGATGGGCGGAATTCAGGCTTCAAAGCTGGGGGGGCTAGTTGGACATCGCACGAACAGGCCGTCTATGAGTTTAAACTGTCCAACAATGTTTTTGTAGTCCAGTCTCGAGTCGCTCAATCACAGCGCGCGGCGGCCGGGACTCGCCGCGCTGGCCGGCCCGGCTCGCTTGCCCCCCACACGCGAGCGGCCGCGCTAAAGTGTTTTTATATTATGATCTTTAATTAGGTACTTAACTTTATTTTGACTTATAAATAAATAAATAAACTAAAATAAATAAATATTAGGGGACCATCTTACACAAATCGACCTAGTCCCATAGTAAGCTCAGTAAGGCTTGTGTTATGGGTACTAGACGACGATATATATATAATAGATATACATACTTAAATACATAGAAAACTTCCATGACTCAGAAGCAAATGTTCATGCTCATCACACAAATATTTGCCCTTACCGGGATTCGAACCCAGGACCTCCAGCTTCGTAGGCAGCGTCACTATCGGTCGTCAAATAATATAATTATAATTATTTGCAATTTCCTCGCGGTAGGCGTGAATTCAGTAAATACCCTATGTACGATTATGAACGTTATCAAGTTGTATTAAACATGTATATAATATATATACTTATAGGTGTTACCATATTAGTTACCGATATTTTTACAGTTGCTAGTACTCGGCGGTAAATGAAATGTCTGCCTGTATGTATGTATGTATGTATGTATGTGTGTATGTATTTCTGTCTGTCTGCCTGTATGCATGTATGTATGTCTGTCTGCCTGTCTGTCTGTCTGTATGTATGTATATATGTGTGCCTGTCTGTCTGTCTGTCTGTCTGTATGTATGTGTATATGTATGTATGAATGTATGCATGCCTGTCTGTATGTATGTACGTATGTATTTGTCTGTGTGTATGTCTGCCTGCCTGTCTGTCTGTATGCATGTATGTCTGTCTGTATGTATGTATGTCTATTTCTGTGTGTATGTCTGTCTGTATGCATGTATGTCGGTCTGTATGTATGTATGTCTATGTCTGTGTGTATGTCTGCCTGTCTGTATGCATGTATGTCTGTATGTATGTATGTATGTCTGTTTGTTTGTCTGTCTGTATGTATGTATGTCTGTCTGTCTGCCTGTATGCATGTATGTCTGTCTGCCTGTCTGTCTGTATGTCTGTCTGTCTGTACGTGTGTGCGTGCGTGCGCGTTGTCACTTCTTCACGCTCAAACGGCTGGACCAATTTTGATGAAATTTGGTATGAAGGTAGCTGACACCCTGGATTAACACATAGGCTACTTTAAAACCGCGGGTAACACCGCGGGGCGCAGCTAGTTATACATAAGTGGCTATATCTTTAGAATGCGTTCACTTAGAGGTTTGAATTTGTCACACCGCCAAGAGACTGCAAACAGACTGCATCCCATACATTCTTTGATAAAATATCAATATTATCCATACTAGTTATGTTACCTGTCAAATTAGTATCCGGGTTAGAAAAACAGCCTGTAATATTAAATATTTATATTAGTTTAAAAAAGAAAACAACGTTTACAGTTCGTTGTGCGTCACTTTGACGTTTGACGCTTGACAGCTCGACTGCTGTCATCTCACTCTGCCCTTCCTCTTGTTAACTCATCCCACTATACACATATAAATTACAGGTATTGTCTATGAAGAAACATTGCTGTGGCTGAAAAACAATGTCGATCCATGGAAATCTGTTGAAGAAAAGTGGGCAGACACTGCAGATCACCGCCTAAACCGCATCCAATGTGGAAAAGGAGAAATTGCGGATTATTTCAAGGATTTCCCAGCCTTGAAACAATCACAAGGCTATACCTTGGTAAGCATATACCGCAGCCTTATTTGTTTTTGCATAGTCCTTGTGGTTTTTGTATATAAACCTACGCAATGACAAATAAATGACAGAAGTTTCTTTATTGTTCTCCTTCCGCACAGACTCTAGACACTTGCAACACCAAACTATTATTATGAAAGCAGTAAAAGAGATAAGCTATTCTAGTGCTCACTTAATACCCCAATAAGCTCTGTGGCAGCGATCCGGACGGACCTTGCACAAGGTCCTGCCACCCTTTCTCACCAGTGGAAATAACATAGCGTACATTTATTGTATTCTTTTTTCAGCTAATGAACGATTTCAGTCGTCTGTATCCGGGAAAGGAAAACAAATTATTTTCTTCTATCACCCTCAAAAATGAAGAAATTATAAAATATGCTTCATTAAAATTAAGAAAAATTAGAGACCAAGACACAAGAACAAAAATAGCAAATATAATTGCACTGATTGACGGTAAGATTTTTTTCTCAAATATTAGTTCTTATTAACGTTCATAAAATTAAGTCTCAAAAATTAACCGAAACTTTTTTTTAAAATTCAGATGATGAACCAGAGACATCTAGCAATGTTGCTTTGATGCTGCTGGCTTATGTCATCAACATTTCACCTGCACGAAAATTAAAAGGAAAGCCAGCGTGGAAGCCATCCAGAGCGGAGGTATGCGACGGCTATATATCACAAGCTGCTTCTGAAGCCGACGTAACCAACAAGATCATTCAAAAAAGGGAGAACCTGCAGAGGCTAGGCCGCACAGTTCAACCATTCGTTATTTTTGTTGGCCCTACCGTTATTGAGGTAAAAGTAGCGTATGTATGTATAAACGACACATTGTATAGTTTTAACAAATTAGTAACAGCAGTAGACTGTGCATTTAAAATATTTCAGTCGACAGGAGCTTGTTATCCGGAGGAAGCTGGAGACATCTGGCTTTTTATTCAATTGGGTTTCTACGATATTAAAACTAAATTTGACAGACCCACGCAGGCTGTGAATACTCTATTAACTGATCTAGAGTTAATACTTTAAAAAATGTTCACGTGTTACTACTGCAAAAAAGCCAGTGCGTCTCCGAATTTACTTATAACTCATGTGCGAACTTTCTGTAAATTAACGGTAGGATTTTCCGGATTTCGCTGTGGTGAACAAGGGTGTTATCGTCATTATATTTCCTCTGCATCTTTCAAAAAGCACTTAGTTAGAGACCACCAGTCATCATTGTCAGACTTGCCTCATCCAAATAGTAACAATGCGATTGATACAGATACAGAAGCCTATATCTCAAATTTACCTTCAACGACCAGCAAAGAAACTTACGAAACAGCAAATGCAATTGAATCTCTACCAACTCTAAGAGACGACAACTCTCTTGGTCAACATGCTGCAAGTCTCGTCTCCACTCTATATGCTAGCCCGATAATACCGCGTAAATCCGTACAAGTTCTTGTAGAAAATCTTCAATTATTTCATTCTAAATCACAATGCATCATAGAGCGACAGTTTAATGATATGGTACCACCAGACCAAAATAATGTTCATGTTAAAAATGCTGTTCAAAGAATATTTAGCGCGTTCAGCGATGCTTTTGAGAATTTAGATTCTGAACACAAACGCTTAAAATATTTTAAAGCAATAGGAACTTATTCTGAGCCCCTTGAAGTGGTTGTGGGCCAACGTAATGAGGCTAAAAAAACAGCGGCTGGTTCCTTATTAGTACAAGTCAATTGTACAATGCAGGTGATTCCGTTAAAAGAAAATTTAAAACTCATTTTTTCATCAAAAAATTTCATGAAGGATACTCTTGAATATTTGGACACTGTACAAAATGACTCTTTTGGTATTGAGAATATTGTTCAGGGTTCAGTATGGAAAAAAATGACAGAAAATTCTGTAGAGCATGATGCAATGATTTTACCTTTAATAATCTACTTTGACGATTTTGAAATAGGCAATCCCTTAGGAAGCCACGCTGGGATTCATAAACTTGGAGCAATTTATGTCTCAGTACCATGTCTTCCACCTCACTACGTCTCGCTTTTGCAAAATATTTTATTATTGGCTCTTTTTCACTCATCAGACAGAACAAGCTTTGGAAACAACATGATTTTTCAAAAAGTTTTTGATGTTCTTAATGATTTAAAGATCCATGGTATTCATCTTGAAACTGATGTGTATAATGGAAAAATTAAGTTTTATATTGCAGCTGTGACGGGAGATAATTTAGGATTGAATGGTATGTTAGGTTTTGTTGAAAGTTTTTCTGCAAATCGGCCATGTAGAATTTGTACTGCTAATAAAGAACAAATTAAAACACTGCTTTATGAAGATGACACGTTGTTGAGAAACAATGTCATTTATGAAAATGATTTACGTTTAAATGACATTTATATGACTGGTATTAAAGAAAAATGCTCGTGGCTTGCTTTAGATGGGTTTGACTTATTTCAAAACGTCGCCGTAGATGTATTACATGACTATCTCGAGGGCGCTTGTCGATATGTGATGTCATTTGTGATACAGAATCTAGTGCACACTCAGATGCTCATTTCTTTTGACAATTTGAAATCAAGAATACGGTATTTTAATTATGGACCTGACTCAACATCGACACCATGTAATTCTGTAGCAAAAGAAGGCTCAACATTAAAGTTAAAATGTTCGGCTTCTGAAATGCTTACTCTTGTTCGATATTTTGGGCTAATTGTCGGACACAATGTCCCAGATGAAAACGAAGTTTGGTTCTTATACATCAAATTAAGACAATTGTTGGATAAACTTTTGAGTCATAGAGTCCATGAAAATACTATTGATCAAGTAAAATTTTCAGTAGCTGAATTAAACGAGCTCTATCGTCAATTAACTGAAACAGACTTAAAGCCAAAGTTTCATTTTCTTACACATTATCCAGGAATGTTAAAAAAATTTGGCCCACTTACCCAAATCTGGACGATGAAGTTTGAAGCTAAGCATCGTATATCTAAATTTGTGGCCAGAGCATCGCACAACAGAGTAAATGTTTGTAAAACAATAGCTATTAAACATCAATTAATTTTGAACGATACTTTTATCAGAAATGAAACTTTAAAGACGATCTCTTATGGTAAAAAGGCAAATATGACAGAAGCGCAAATTGAAAATGTAAGGCTAAACTTTCAGTCTCGAGGTATAATGGATAATAATTGTTGGTACTCATTATCATGGGTGAAACTACATGGTGTCCGATTTGAGTTGTCGTCAATTGTCATTCTAGATATTTCAGAATCTTCAGGCTTACCAAAGTTTGGTGAAATAAAACATATTTATTTACTTGACAATGATGAAGTTACATTTGAGTGTGTTTCATTAGAGTGTATAGATTTTAATCAGCATTACTATGCGTATCAAGTGCAAAGAACCGACGATTACCTATTACATAATTATAATACCCTTGTTTCGCCTGTACCGGCCACAATTACCATAATGTCAAATTTAAAACTTTATGTCACTGTTCGATGGACTTTAGAATAAGGTTTCGCCACCGTCCGTCGTTTGCTCGTAGCCAAACTAATTCGCCAATCTATTTTGACCACGAGGAATTACATTGTCCTCTTGGCCAAAGTATGGTGTGATACTACGCAGCACGGCCACGGAGGATTTTTTTGTTTCTTTTGCGGTAGATATTCATGAAAAAAAATGTACTTTTATGTACTAATCATTTAACAAAATGTACTCGTACGGTTTCGGCATTAGAGATTGCGGTCGTGGTCGTGCTAGGTAGATTGCTTTCTGGCACGACCACGCTATATTTATGACATTTAAGTTTCATCTTAATATGCTCAAAATAGTACAAAATAAATGTACTCAAATTGTACCAGTCTGCAGCACATCAAATGTGACAGTGGTACTGCAAAAACCGCATTGATTACAAAGGCGGCATTTGAAGTCAAGGTTAAGGTACAAGTTGGAACCCGGCCGCAGACAGTAGCAGCTGACGACGTTTTGCGGCGACACTACTGGTGTCTATTTATTTTTATGACAGCGATGCCCGGTGACGTGTCGCAGCGACATGTCGTCTGCTGCTGCTGTCTGCAGTCGGGTTCCAACTTGTACCTTATGTGCATAACAAAAGTAAATAAATAAACACGAGTAGTGATAAACTATTTTTTAATCAGCAACTTATATATATGACACAATAATGACAAAAAAAAATTGTTGATTAAAAAATAATTTATCACTACTGTCTGCGGTAGGATTCCAAACTTGTACCTTAACCTTGACTTCAAATACCCCGTTTGTAATCGTTGCGGTTTTTGCAGTACCACTGTCACATTTGATGTGCTGCAGACTGGTACAATTTGAGTACATTTATTTTGTACTATTTTGAGCATAAGATTAACCTTAAATGTCATAAATATAGCGTGGTCGTGCCAGAAAGTAATCTACCTAGCACGACCACGACCGCAATCTCTAATGCCGAAACCGTATGAGTACGATTTTTTAATGATTAGTACATAAAAGTGCATTTCTTTCATAAATATGTACCGCAAGAGAAACAACAAAATCCTCCGTGGCCGTGCTGGGTAGTATCACACAAAGTATGTATTATTCCTGTGCTATAAACAAATGTGTTTAAAGTGGGACAGATAAAACAAAGTATATAAATCGATGTACAATCTATGTTCACATCTTTTGAATGTTTTATAGTATTGAGCAAATTCGCAGAAGATATGGTCCATTTTGTTACGGCAAGCTAAACAACTATTTATGTTTCCCATTGCATTCGGACATTTGAAACGTCTGACTAATAATTGGTGTAAATGTTAAAGAACTGTGTTCTTATTGATATCCCAAATTTCCCAAAAAAATCATCGTGGGGGAAACCCGCCATCTTGAATTTTTTTCAAAATTCTTTGACTTTTTCAGTTTTTGCTGTTTAATTCATAAAGTAAGGGGTTTTAATATTAGTTGTTACTATAGCTTTGAAACTGTGTTAAATTTGAGACAATTTAAGTCCACCCACAGCTCCATGTCCAATAGTTTTTGAGAAATGAAACTTTGAATACTGTAATTTTTTTAATAACATTTAAATTCCAAGTTTCGTTTTTGTTTTCAGCCTAATATCAGCATAACCGCACATGGTTGACATATAAAACATATAAAGTTTCAATTGCATAGCTCTTCTACTTTAGATTTTATTGATACGATGTCGTCGTAAAATGTTTTGACTGTATCTATAAAAAGCCGATTTTGTCACTCATTCACTGTTAATCATCAAATTTAAAAGCTTAAATTCGCTTTACAAGCTAGTTTTAGTACACACTATTCTAAAACTTGAAACTTTTACCAAAATAAAAAAATGGCATACACAACTAAACTTACAAAAAGGAGTGAAATCCCATCAAAAACATTTTCATGTTAAAAGTTGCCAAGACAAGACTATGCAGCTGCGAGCTGTGGGCAGGCTTAAATTGTCTCAAATTTAATGTACTTTTAAAGTGTTAGCAACAACTAATGTCAATCATATGCGGTTATGCCGATATTAGACTGAAAACAAAAACGAAACTTGGAATTCAAATGTAATAAAAAAATGACAATATCAAAGTATCATTTCTCAGAAACTATTGGACATGGAGCTGTGGGTGGATTGTCAAAATCTTAAGTATAGCTTATTAATTAAACAGAAAAAAACTGATAAAAGGCTGAAAATTTTGTAGTTTTTTTTTTTGATGACGGATATATCTGTCCGGGTCCATAGTTAGCTGTAAAACATTCAAAAGTGGTGAACATACAGACTTATTAATGAGTGTCCAAATTTTTTGTAGGCATTTGGCATCACTAATAGACTCCATTTTTGAAAAATAATAATTTTAAATGATCTATCCCAAAAGATAATCGGTACAGCGTGGTTACTCGGAATTCAGTGCCGCGCGGAGCGGGGCGGAGGCGGGGAGGGGAGGTGTACCTTGTGCAAACCTTACTACCCGCTGAGGTGCCCGCGCTGTGAGGTGTTTTAGGTACAACTTGAAGCAGCATTACTAAAAATTTTAGTACTGAATGATATGAAACAAAAAACACGTATTTTATATTTTTTTCTGAAGAATCTTATACTTCAATTTGGACACTCATTAAAAATTCACCCTCTAGATCGTGCATCGATTTCTTGAGTATTGGTTTTATCTGTCTTACCTTGACACAAGATTCCACGTGGCCAAACTAGTTTGGCAAATTAGTTTGGCTACTAGGAAACGACCTTTACACATCACATACGACACACGTATCCTTGAGCTAGGACTTCCCATCGTATTAGCACCAACCTTCTTCGTTTACTGTTCTCTCATCACAGACTTACATGCATACAATACAATATGTACAGAAATTCAGAAACACACCCACCTGTGCGGATCTGTTGCCCGCAGGTGATACAGTGTACACATCGTACTTACCCCATACCTTACCGTTTTGTCAAAGCGTGAATGCGGGCCCACCACCAATTTGTTTCTTTAACTTAACTGCAGGTTAAACATCAGTAGTGAGTTTCATTTGTTGTTTGTATTCTTTCATCGTATTGTGTCATTAAGCTTTTAAAATCAGTCAAATTTCGTAACAGTAGAAATATCGAAACTCGGTACTGATGTTTAACCTTATCCTAGGCCCTGGGGTAGGGGAGCACCGCCCCTACTGCCAAAAGGTGGCTCTCGGATCGCTACCAAAACGGGGCGATCCCCACATTTTGTTGTTTTTTTTTTTTTTTTTTTTGTAGTATGCCGGTTATATCAGTTTAAAGTCGGGCCTTGCGACATAGGTTCTGCAACTATTTAGGTTTATGCGTATGTATTAGCGTTCGTATGCGAACGAGCTTGAAGTTAAGTTTACCGTAGGCCTAGACGCATTGCTTTCCAGCGACGACCACGCGGACTCCATTGATGCCGAGGTACCCTTACTAGTGATTCTTTGGTCGGGAATCCTAGGTTGCTCTTACTTACCCGCTTCTGGTTCGTGCAACAAATACCTGAGATCTGAAATATTGTTTATGTTTATGTTGATCATGGACTCTCTATTCTTGTACGTAATTATTTCTTATTGCCCTAAAACACTCAGACGAAATCTATAAAAGATAGGATGACTGACGCCTTTATATTGTTATAAATATCAATCATCTCGTCCTTCCCGTAATATGTATAGTAAATCTTGCAATGGTGAAAACCTGTCAACAAGTTAAGAAATCAGTCAGTTAAGTAATAAGTAGTAAGTTGTAAGTAGCGTCCAAACGTAGGCGAGTGAGTAGTCATAAGTTGCCGTTCCGAGAGGAAGACCAGTCGCGTCGGTTGTTTTATTCCTCCGAAACAGTTGCCGGCCGCAGTTTACAAACGTATGGACTGTACTAAACTCGCCCCTCTACATGCCGGCCAGTTAAGTTGGCGGGGCGCGGGAGACGCGAGAGAGGGGGCTACTTCGCACTAAACTCACCGAAAAATAGGATCGCGATCTATTCACCGTTTACTTACAACTTAACTTACAACTTAACTCGCTTTTGCCGTTCAAACGGCAAAAGCGACTTAACTAGCCGATGTCGCAAGTTAACTCGCTACTGTACTTATTGAAATGTAAATCGGGCTTAATTCTAGAATAGTATGATTAAGTAATTAAGCTTGTTGTGGTTTTTCAGTATGTCTCAATTTTACGATTCAAAATAAAATGAAGCTTTTATTATGTTTCACGGGTACGCCAAGTTGACAACCATGTAATTGGAAACATTAAGTTTTCCAAAAGTATTCATATTGTATTTTTTCCTGACAGTAGGTATACGTTATTCGGACTTAATGCCTACTATTTAGGTACCATTTTTTAAAACCTCGATGTGACGTTTGGTTAAAGGACGGATGTATGCAACATTATTGAAATGTAAATCGGGCTTAATTTTAGAATAGTATGATTAAGTAATTAAGCTTGTTGTGGTTTTTCAGTATGTCTCAATTTTACGATTCAAAATAATATGAAGCTTTTATTATGTTTCACGGGTACGCCAAGTTGACAACCATGTAATTGGAAACATTAAGTTTTCCAAAAGTATTCATATTGTATTTTTTCCTGACAGTAGGTATACGTTATTCGGACTTAATGCCTACTATTTAGGTACCATTTTTTAAAACCTCGATGTGACGTTTGGTTGTAGGACGGATGTATGCAACATTATTTTGGTCTGTATGGAATTAAAAAAGTAGTCGTGACATTGACAGACAGATTCCATATGGACCGAAGTAATGTTGCATACATCCGTCATTTAACCAAACGTCACATTGAGGTTTTACAAAAAAGATTATTCGTAGATTCCGAGTTCAAATAGCATATACTATAGGAAAAAAATATAATACGAATACCTTTGGAAAACTTAATAATGATCCCAGTTCTAGAATAGTATGATTAATTAAGCTTGTTCTGGTTTTTTTTGGCATGTCTCAGTTTTACGATTGAAAATAAATAATATGAATCTTTTATGTCTATTTACTTTTAACCACGTAAGCCTATAAAACTTTTACGGGGTCTGAGAACAGAACTTCTTCAGAATTTCTTCTGTTATTAACCTTGTAAAAGTTTAAAAAATGTTGTATCATTGCTGTGTCTGTAGTGTGTACACTGAATGTATATGTATTGTAGGCATGCTCCTGACTTACAGGTCCGGACTTAGGTGCTATATCGGTGCAGCTGTTAAGTTTGCTATAAAAATATTTTGCATAATAATAATAATAATTTAGCCGCACTAATATCGTACAAGTACAACAGTAGATAAAGCCTGACCAGAGTTTTAAATGAATTCATAATGGCAATGACGTAATAACTATTACCAGTAAAAGAAATTAAATCAGAAAAATACCGCACGCGGGTTTTAAAACATCTGATCAGCTTTAAAATGATACATCATTCTTTAGCGTACTCGCACCATTATTTATAAGTAGATATTTCTGTTACCAGTGCAGGTTGTACAGTCACGTCTATAAACATGTATACGATTTTCAACGTTATTCCATTGACATACGTCCCTAAACGTGTACATGTTTATAGACGTGACTGTACTGCTTATACTACAAAGCATAATGTGTATAAAACGTATTAACTGTTATAATAGAGGTATGAACGGGAAGTGGGAGCGTGGCCAGACCGGCATTCCTAAGATGGCAGGGCCGACCTCGACCAGATACGCCGCATCGAGAACGATATAGAAAAACCATGGGAGAGGCATATGTCCAGCAGTGGACAAATATATTATGCTGAGAAGAAAAATAAGAGGTATGATTCTAGTGCGGGGCAATAAAGCACCTTACCATTAACCATACGTACATAACTAGATGGACAGCCGTCCATTAGACATACTTGATTTTTAGGGTTCCGTACCTCAAAAAAGTGAAAACGGAAACCTAAAAATCAAGTGTGTCTACTTAGACACACGCCCGAGTACATGCGATACTGCTGCGAGTGTAAGGCTAGGTGCACTATACGTATTACGTATGGCACACCAGGTCTTACGATACTCGCACCTGTATTTTCCTTATGCTGGCATGGTACAGTCAGCGTCATTTATATATATACAGCCATCGAGTCAAAATGTGTAAACACCAACCATATTGTTATCATATGTCTAGTGGTGTGTAGATATTTTTGAGCTCTTATTAACCTATATATATTTATGACGCTGGTCGTACATAAAAAGGTGTTCAGATAATTATTTTGATTATTAACCTATCAAAGTCAATTCAATTTTGTAGACTTGTCTAGAAACCAATAACTAGGTCTGTGATTTAGTACATTTTCGTAAATATGTATTGTTTAAATATTGCAGGGATTTTGATATTTTCATTCATCTCTCCCTGCAATATTTAAACTGTACATTTTTACGAAAATTACCATAGACCTAGATATTAGTTTCTCGATCGTGTCTACAAAATTTCGTTGACTTTGATTGGTTAATATTCATAAAAATTATCTAAACACCTTTGTAAGTTTACATGCCAGCATAAGGAAAATACAGGTGCGAGTATCGTGAGGCATGGTGTGCCATACGTAACACGTATAGTGCACCATGCCTTAATATACCCGCAGCAGTATCGTACGTATGCTGGCGTGGTAAATAAGTATGGTTCACCGTGCTTTACTGTTCCCGCACCAGTATCGTACGTACGCGGCCGTGGTACATACGCACGGTTCATCATGCCTGACTGTACCGGCAACGGTACCTTACCTCTACTACGACAGTAAATACGTATGACACATCATGCTTTACTGTGCCTGCTACAGTATCCTACGTATGCCGCCATGGTGCACACGTATGGCGCACCATGCGTTACTGTGTCCGCCATAGTATCGTAAGTATGCCACAATGGTGCAAACGTTTGGCGCACCATGCTTGACTGTGCCCGCCATAGTATCGTACGTATGCCGTCACGGTGCACACGTATGGCGCACCATGCTTTACTGTGTCCGCCATAGTATCGTAAGTATGTCACCGTGGTGCAAACGTATGCCTCACCATGATTTACTGTGTCCGCTACAGTATCACACGTATACCGCTGTGGTACAAACGTACGGCTCACCATTATTTACTGTGCCCGCTACAGTATCGTACGTATGCCGCCATGGTACACACGTATGTCTCACCATTATTTACTGTGCCCGCCACAGTATCGTACGTATGCCGCCATGGTACACACGTATGGCGCACCATTATTTACTGTGCCCGCTACAGTATCGTACGTATGCCGCCATGGTACACACGTATGGCTCACCATTATTTACTGTGCCCGCCACAGTATCGTACGTATGCCGCCATGGTACACACGTATGGCGCACCATTATTTACTGTGCCCGCTACAATATCGTACGTATGCCGCCATGGTACACACGTATGGCTCACCATCATTTACTGTGCCCGCCACAGTATCGTACGTATGCCGTCGCGGTGCACACGTATGGCTCACCATTATTTACTGTGCCCGCTACAGTATCGTACGTATGCCGCCATGGTACACACGTATGGCGCACCATTATTTACTGTGCCCGCTACAGTATCGTACGTATGCCGCCATGGTACACACGTATGGCTCACCATAATTTACCGTGCCCGCTACAGTATCGTACGTATGCCGCCGTGGTACACACGTACAGCTCACCATTATTTACTGTGCCCGCTACAGTATCGTACGTATGCCGCCGTGGTACACACGTATGGTTCACCGTGTTCTACTGTGCCCGCAACAATAGCATACGGGTGTTGCAGTCGTAGTTTCAGGGGTATTCAGTGCGACTTGCGCACTACGTATACGTAGCCGGATGACGGGCTACGTACGTAAGTACAAAAATCGACCACGAGTAAATTACGTAACCCGCTCCATGATGAGCGTCAGTATGCCGACTACGTACGACCGACTACGTACCCGTAATGGAGCGGGTTACACACGTCATTGTGGTCGATTTTTGTCCTTATTTTACGTAGCGCGGCAGAGGAAATTTTTCTCAGTGCGCTAATGGCCGCTCCACACGATGGGCCATCCTGCCTGACCCATCATACAGGACGCAACTATGCGTTAAAGGGAGTAAGACACATTTATGTCTCGTTCTACCGCATAGCCGCGTCCTGTATGATGGGTCAGGATGGCCCATCGTGTGGAGCGGCCTAAAAAAAGTAAAGCATAAGGTTTCGGCGGTTCCGGGGCAACCTACCGAATTCTACACCGGACTTGACGCAACGGAGCCACGCTGTTTCGTCGCCTAAATAATTAGTTTTTATATGTATTGTATGTATGTTAGGCTTTAAGGTTTATTATTATTATAAAACGGCGACGCGCGGCAAATAACCGGCGTCGAAATCGCCGGAAAAGTACACCCTTCGGTCAGAACTCCTCCTTCATGACTATGGGTGCTAGACGACGATAGACATGCTAAAATAGAAAACACGTACTTGAATACATATTAAACACGTCGACGACGTGACGACACGTTTCTACTTAGTAAACATTTACATATTAAACGTCCAAGAGTCAAGAACAAATAATGGTGTCATCAATATTATTCATACAAATGCAAATACAAATTATTTATTGTTTGAATGTTAGTGGTTAGAAATGGTGGTAGGGTTAGTATATGGTTACATCACAATCAGCCAGAGTGTGGCGTACAATAATTTGACTCTCAATATGCATGTCATTGAAATTATATAATTATTATATATTATCTAATAATGTCGAATCAAAATGTAGCAAAGTCAGACTAAAGATAAATATTAAGAAGAATAAAAAATATATAAAAACAATAAATCAATGTCATGCAAATAGGAAAACGGTCAGAGAAAATAATAAAAATAATAAATGAATTCATTAGGAAGTTGTGGTTGCAAAGAGTTCATTGACAGACTAGAACACATTTTGTAGACACCACTTATTTTGAAACCTTGACAATCCAAGGATTTCAGGTCATTTGGCAAATGGTTAAAAATTTTGACAGACATGGAAAGAATACTTTTCCCGAAATGAGCAGAGATATGAATTGGACAACAGATATTGAGTCCATGGTGTTTCGAAGTTGGCCTAGGGTTAGAATTCATGATTTTGTATTGATTAATATGAGCAGTAAGGCGTAACTTCAATTTTCTGGTGACCACGTGCAGTATCTTACGTGGCGACACCGAGTGCCCGGACCTAGTGGCACGAGCCGTAAAACTCACTATACCTTTTGTCTCCAAAACAGTCCTGCGACCGAGACGTCACAATCTCCTGGCAGTCCCATCAACTCGTACGGGGTCAAGGACTTTAATTGTTGAGCCATTTAGGTGTCAACTCATTTTGGTTTTTAATAGTTAAGCTATGAATCGTCCAGTATAAAGTGAGCTCTAAATGGCTCAACAATTAAAGTCCGTGACCGTACTAGCACACAGAAACTCTCCTGCTATTCAGGCACTATTAAATATATAAATAAATATATATTTAAATAAATAATATATAAATATATAAATAAATAAATATTATAATTTACTTTGAAAACAAAGTTTTAACCGACTTCAATTTAGTACTCCGCCAAGCCACGAGAACAATTCCACATTTATTTTTCAATTTACCACATGAACTGATTTCTGAGAGCAAATGCGTTGATTATTAGAAAAAAAAACCGAATCGCTGTATGTGGGCCGATAATATTTGAGGACTTCCGTCGATTCCCCAAGATCATCATCACCCTAAAGGTGATAAAGTGCTAAACTTTATTAGTTCCTATGTCAACGGAATCTTATCAGAATCTGTGATGTACTTTTGTACTTTTAAGTACATAATTGAGGAATTCCATAAGTCATCTGTGGTCTTCATCATCAATTCCACTCCACCAAATTTACGATTTCCGGATGTAAATACACGAGTTACAATAGAAAATACCAAAATCACTACACGCGTGCCTAATATAATTGAGGAGTTCCCTCAATTCCTCATGGATCCCATCATCCAACTGAATTTTTGAAAAAAATGGGACCCACCTGGAAGCATATACATATTTTTTTTACAAACAAAAAAAAAATCGAATCGGCTCATCAATGGCGAGTTTGAAGGTATCAAAAATTGAAAAAAATAAAATAAAAAAACAATACACCGCTTTTTTCTTTTTCGGTTCTTACATGTTAAGAATTATAAATTGTACAGTGCTTTGGTTTCTTACTGTCAAACTGTATAAATTTTGTATGATTTAATAAAAATAAATAAATCAACGATTGTAAGGGCAAATACCTTACAATTCGAACCCAGCAGTCATTAGTCAGGAGACCCGTGGCGGTATAGATTAGTACCGAATTCATACCGAATGTATATTAGTTATGGGGCTTCTAAACGGGCCACATTTTCTGCCAATTTCTGGCCGGCAACTATTGCTGTCTTACGCTGCCTATGTACGCTAGAGCCAGGTGCACCACCAATGTTACCCGTTTAGAAGCCCCATTATACTTAAATTTGCTCTAGCTTGAGTAAGGTTATGCTTGACACCACGCCTTGAGAAAATCATGATGGACAACAACATTCTCTGATTTTTTGGGTTCCGTACCCAAATTGTAAAAACGGGACCCTAATATTATTAAGACTCTGCTGTCTGATGTCTGTCTGTGTGTCTGTCCGTCTGTCACCATCAGGCTGTATCTCATGAACCGTGATAGTTAGACAGTTTAAATTTTTACAGATGATGTATTTCTGTTGCCTCTATACCTAACAACAAATACTAAAAAACCGGCCAAGTACGAGAGAGTAGGGCAGACACAGATATGATTTTTTTTGCCGTTTTTATAGATAATATTACGGAACCCTTCGTGCGCGAGTCCGACTCGCACTTGGCCGGTTTTTGTATTTAACAGAGGTTTTTGTAGTGTCCCAATACATTCTCGAGAACATCCCAATTGTATATGTGACGACCTCTATTAGCCTAGTTGGTAGTGACCCTGCCTACGAACCAAAAAGGTTACCAAATTGATTCATTCTTTGTCTGGCAAGGGCATGAAATTCAAACAATAAGTGTTCCATAGTCTCATCCTCGCCGCACATTCTACAGTCTAAACTATTCGATAATCTTGGCCAAGAGATCCTTGACCCCGAAGTGGCCTGTGAACACCCGATATGATTCTGAGTTGCTTCCTAATGTATTTCCAGAGTTTGTAGTTCAGCCCGAGATGGGGCTTCTAAACAGTGAATATACTTACTTAATAATAGTACATATTTGGGGACAATCTTCAAATCGACCTAGTCCCTAAGTAAAGCCTGTACTATGGGTTCAGGACGATTATATACTTACTTATATAGATAAATAACAAAATAACTATTTAAATACATAGAAAACATCCATGACTCAGGAACAAATATTCGTGCTCATCAAACAAATAAATACCCTTACCGGGATTCGAACCCAGGACCTCTTGCTTTGTATGCAGGGTCACTACCAACTAGGCTAAAGCGGTCGTCGATATGTTAAAATGACCCTTCAACTATACAATGTTTCTGTAATTTACCGCCAGGTGCTAATAAAGAATAAGAAGCTGCTACCGATGGAGGCGAGTCCCACTGTTGGGCTGACGGCTGCCAGCTCTGCCCAGGGTTACGGAGGGGTCCTAGCCACAGCGTTCAGGTCTGTACTGATTACTCTTTCTAGGAGAAAAATTAAATGAAATATTTTATTGATAACATAGTCGGGCCATTTTACGGAAAGTTGTAGGTACACACAGCAACACACCTAACTAACCATACCGTGAAAACCTAGAACCTTATTACAATGCACTTAAGGTCAGATTAGATTTCCGATGGTCACTTAGCTGTGTTGTCGACTGTACACCTGCCTTTTTTTTTAATTTTGATATTATCGGGTTTTTTCTACTCAGAATCGAGAGCACTTTCGTTCCTAATAGGAGAAAAAAACTGTCCGAAATGTTACATATAATTTTCGGTTTTCCGTTCCGTTACCACCCATACAACCTTAGTATGGAAACGGTAACGGAATGGAATACAAAATCTTTGACACTTTTTTCCCCTATAAGGTTCGAAAGTGCTCTCGATTCTGAGTAGAAAAAACCTAATTATATCAAAATATTTTTTTTAAAGTCGAGTGTACAACTTTTCGTAAAATGGCCCAGTTACAGGTCATAGGCGGTAATATCAATCATAATTATCATTGGGTTAGTATTTAAACGAGTGACTGTAAATTTAAGTTTTAAGTGTTGAAAATAATTAATTTACGTTATAGTATTGCTAAGTGAGCGACTGACTGCGAGCAGCAAGTGACGAGAAATCAACAGATCAGCAAATTACAAACATTAATTTGAGTTACTTAAAATACAAAATGAGAAGCTTCATAATATTTGAGCGACCTAATATTTGTTTGAGTGCCAACGTTACGTCCTGCATTTTGTTCAATATTTGGCAAATGTGTTTTTTATACTGAGCGGCATTTTATCTTAAATTAAGTGTTTCGAATGCAAAAACCACTGAAAAATACTATAATGAGCAGAGGATTTTCCGCTTTTATATAAAAAAAAATTACCTCGAACTTCTAACCCATCCGCGAGCAATTTCTAGTCGCTCAGTTTATGGCCGCTTCCAATAATCAATCCACCGATAGTTTTCCTTACCGGCAGTTACATTTTGACAGATTACTTACCCGTAGAAAATGTGTCAAAATGTAACTGTTGGTAAGGAAACCTATCGGTGGATTGATTATTGGATCCGGCCATTAGTAATGTAGCCGCACGGATAGAATTTTAATGTCTGAAATAGATTAATCACAATTAACCCACTTATTGTAAGCCCACTTTTATTAAAACAGTATCTCCATCATCAGTCACTAAGTTTTTTTTTATTCGATCGTTTTATAATTCCCCATTATCATTCTCCTTTGACAGATCGAATGGTATTCGGCATACCAGCACATCGTTACCGGAACAGGGGGTACGGACCAGCTCTCTCTCCCAGCAGTCTGGCACCAGTCTCGCTGAGTACTTCTCAGACGAGGACTATGATGATGACGAGGAGCTAGACGGTAAGACGTTAGGGTTCTATCACTGGACCTACCCGTTTTACGATTACCCCTAGAGGCCTCGACACAGATAACAACTCAGAAAAGTTGAAAAACCCCCGACATTTTCATTTCAAAGTCCAATATCTCAAAAACGGCTGAACAGATTTTCATGAAATATGACTAAGAACACTTGGGATAAAATTATCTATGATACAAAAAAAACCGCATTCAAATCGGTCCACCCGTTTGGGAGCTACGATACCACAGACACGTTAAACTTATAACACCCCTCTCTTTGCGTCGGGGGTTAAAAACCAGCTTCAAATGTAGATAAACATTAACTTTTACGACTAAATATGAATTTGACATCCATCACACCACTTTTCTCTTGAAAAAAAAATATTTTTTTTGGGTTTAAAAAACAACCGCTAAAGCTATTAGATTAATAAACACTTATTGATCTTACCCACCGAACGAAAAAACCATAGAAGTCTCAGTAGCGGCGCAAAATTACACAACAGAATGGGTGCCATTGCCTAATGCGGGGATGGGGGTGCGTCGAAACGATGCCAGGCAGCTGTTTACTTCGAACATGCGCATACCGGTTTTTAGGCACGTGTTTGGGTAGAAAGTGAGTAGCTCGCATTCTATGGTTTTTTCCTTCGCTGATCTTACCCACTTAGTCAAAACAACCATATTACCAATCCACAGACAAAGAACTCCACAAAATCCTGAACTCCATGGAAGAAAAGTGCGGGCGTGCGTCGCTGTCCCTATACAGGAGCCTCCGACCTGACACTAAGCAGAGCAGCGCTGCCAGGAAACGGAGCAACCAAATAGCGAAGGAGCTTAGCGACATGGTCACTTACGTTCAGGTGAGACGACAGCTCAGAGTGTAGTATGGCATAAAGCACATCCAGGGATCGGAACCGGTTTAAAAAAAACCGTTAAATTTTGTTCGTGAACCGTTAAAATTTTCGTTCATTTGTAAACCCGTATACTACAGTAACGTTTTCATAGAGAACGATTTTATTTCGGTTATCGTTATTCAAGAAGAACAGAATTCAAAACGTTCCGTGTAACTTTATTGAACTGGTAAATAAGACGACATTAAATGTCAATCAATTTACTTATCAATTCCAAGAAGTTTTATTTTAATATCATAATGATTTAACTTTGACTATAGTTATTTTCGATACAAGTGCCGAAAATAGGAAATTCGCAACGAGTGGTGATCAATTAAAACCCGACCGAAGGGAGTGTTTTAAATCGACACGAGTTGCGAATTACCTATTCGCACGTGTATCGTACAACGTTTTACTGTATTTATAGCTCTTTAAAGTTTCGAAATATGCACGAAAAGTGCTCTTTTCCGCACTAGTTGTGATAAAGTTATAAATGCCATTATGTTTGATTGATTGACATTGACATCTAGCTAGGCATCAAATGCAATAAATAAATTTGATTTTAATCATGGGAAGGAAGAAAGAATCCAAAATCTACTCCATGTTTTGTTATGACGAAACCACAACAAAATCAAAATGTTTAATGGAAGGTTGCAACCTACAACACAACTGAAAAATTAAAATGCGAGTATTATTCGTTATCTACTCAGATAACCCATCTATTTTATATACTTAAATATTACAAATGAGAAAGAATTGTACTAAAATATGAGGATCTTCCATTGCAAGAAGTAACAGAAATTAAATTTATTGGACTGACGTTAGACTGTCATGGAAGCTGGAAAGCACATACAAATAATCTTTGTAAAAACCTTAGTAAATATGTTTATGCTCTTAGGAAAATCTCAATTATGTCTTCCCAAAATACTGCGCTCTGTGCGTATCATGGCCAAGTATCCTCTATCCTGAGATATGGTTTACTGTACTGGGGAAATTCTTGTAATAAAAAAGATGTATTTATTTTACAAAAGAAATGTGTTCGATCTATTGCACGAGCAAAACATACTGATAGTTGCAAGCCTTTATTCAATAAATTTGGTATCTTAACTGTCCCCTCTATGTTTATATTGGAAGCGTGCATATTTGTTAAAGAAAATTTAAACCTCTTTAGGAAAATAGAAAAAAACCTGCCCCGAAACCATCAAAATAAATATGAGATACTCCCAAAACTCCCTGTAAAAACTGCCTATTATAATAAAACCTTATATGTAATGGCTGCTAAGTTATTCAATAAGTTACCTGACTCAATTAAAAATCAGGGTGTAAAGGCGTTTAAAAAATGTTTAGTTCGAATACTGAAAAAGAGGGTGCCTTACAATATAAACGATTTTTTCGATATAGATTTCTCTACAACTTAGTAAGTGCCTTATTTTTTCTTCTTAGGTAAAACTAGGCTAAAAATTAAAAATGTGTTAATTAAGATTTAGATTTAAGTAAACTAATATTGTACGCCTGAAAGGCAAATTATAGTGATTCTACTAAAATACATAATGTAACCTTATTATAACACCTATAATTATGCAATAAATGAATTCTATTCTATTCGATTCTAAGGATTCGTTGTATCTCGGTCGTAGAAAACCGGTTAATTCTGTTCAACAGAAACGAAATCTGCTAAATAACGGTTTTGTCATGACCGTTCTAAAACCGGTAACCGAAACCAAGAACGCTATTTATTTCAGTTTGGGGTGTAGAGCCAAAACCAGTTTGAATGAAAATACCGGTATCCGATCCCTGGCCTGCACTTCTATCATGGGACGGCTGCGACATACTCTCGATTTTTCTCGCACTATACCTCTTGTTCCAAGTGTTCTCATAAGAGAGAGACGGATAGTGCGAGAAAAGTCGCGTGATAGCCGTGCAGCTGTGTGCGTTTATCATAAGGACTCAGTACATTTTAGGTTTTAATAGACAGCAGCCGGGATCAACTGCTTAGCGTGCCTTCCAAAGCACGGAAGCGCTCATTTATATTAACCACTCAAACATCAGGCGGTCACCTATCCAAAGACTGACCGCTGCCATCTTTGCTTAACCTGCGTTACCGTTTCCGACTCGCAGGCGCCGCTAGGCTATGAGCGCTATTGCTAGTCCGTACAATACGCAAGAACGCAGAACTCTGAATGCGGAACTCCAGACCGCCCTCTGTCTGCGCGGGCTCTATGAGCCGGACCGTTAGCCTATTTGCCACCGATGTGGTATAAACAAATAAATAGAGGAGTCACAACAATGCCTCATCTTTCACAGGCAATAAAGTTCCGCGGCCTCAACCCCATATCACCCCGAAGCTCTGTGAAGCAGGCAAGCAAGGACAGTGCTCCGTGCAGCAGCTTCGAGTCCTCGGAGAGCAGCGACAGTGCGGGGACGGTAAGGACCCCCTATCTATAGTTATTTGTGTCACAAGGGAGCAAAATAGTATATTTACGGCGAGGGCGGTGTATCGAATCCTGAGCGTAGTGAGGGATACAAGTGTTAACGCCCGAGACGAAGATGAATTTGCTACCGACACAGTCATACTATTTTTCACACCGACTATGAAGAAATTTAAAAAAGATGCTGTTAAAATTACTCAACAAGTTTTCTTAATTATTATTACACTTTTTTATATTACGAAATATTCATAAATTTTCATATTACTTTGTTAAAGTTAAAACTTGAAATATGTTCGCTTTCAATCGATTGCGATGAAATTACAATCGATTATTTTTATTAAGATTGTGTTCAATTGGCACATTGCGTAAATGCTACATGCAAATGAATAAATTAAAAAAGTAGCTTGAAGTGAAAAGTAGCATTTTGATTCCTTTCGTCGTGGAGCAAAACTTACTTTTCCGAATGAAAGGTGTGACAAATTAATTGTGTACGTCTGTTTGAGACGTTTGTGCCGTTAAGAAGCCTTAGTCTTCCGGTAGATGTCGCCACACGCCTAACTAAGGCATTGTAAGAAGGAACTGATTTAATGATTTAGTGGCCGAGATAGATTGTTCCGATAGCTCAGTTGGTTAGTAGCGACGGCCCAGGAATGCCTGTGGTCACCAGTTCGAATCCGGCTTTACATTTTTTAATTTTTACTTCAATTTAAACTTATACTAATATTATAAAGAGGAAAAGTCTGTGAGATGGTAGCTTTGTAAGTTTGTGTGTAATGGGTAATCTCCGGAATCATAGGACAGATTTCAAAAATTCTTACAACTGCGTATAGAATTGACTCTCCGGATCACAGATTAGATATACATAGATTACGCAAATACATGTACTTCGCGTGTCAGAATTCGCACTCCGAGTTGGCACTCCGACTTACATTCCGCACGCGTCTGTTGTGGTAGCCGGTTGTCCGTGAATATTAAGAAAATACCTTATTGCAGAATCGATTTCCCGCGGACAACGGGGAATTCAGATCACTAATTCGCCCGTGTGGCGTCAAAGTAGGTAGAAAAAAGTGACACGATCGGTTTTCATACAGATTGAGGTGTTTAAGTTATCTAGTGTATATCTATATCTGTGCTCCGGATGGACATAGGCTATATTTTATCCCGGTTTTATTTCGACTGCGTTTTAGTTTTAGTATTATTTTACTGGTTGCGTATTTGTACATTTGTTTCCTCGCACACTGCTCCGCTTTCTGGCACAGCTCTGGTAGATACTCACTCATACTTGACATATTGCTAGAACCCTCGTCCATTTGTACGGTCTTACCCCACATTATGATTTTTTTGTATCCGCAGCAGTTAGCCGTAACCCGCGCCCGCTGCCTCAACGCCCCAGCCTTACACCATCCCTGCTACCGCTGCAGTTCAGTCAACGAGGCTATCGGCAAGAAGATCTGCCGGAAACACCCGCTAGCGCTAGTGGCACATACAGAGACGCAGCTCGTCCGGACTTATCCCGCCGGGTGAGTAATCTCGTTAAATATGTAGTGTTGTTATGTTATCACTTCAATAGCATAAGTGAAGTTGTAAATACAGAGATACCACTTCCGGACTTACCCCACCTTCAAAACTCTCCGAGATGCCCTTCAAAACATTTCGTACGAAGACACGGAGAACCTATTTATTGTTCTAAAATGAATCTTGATTTATTTACTAAACACTTTGTATAGTTGTTAAGTTTACTGCATTTAAATGTATATTTTTTTTGGTTTGGCAAGATTATGTTTAAATAACAGTTGTACTGATCCTTCCTACTGCCTGAAACACAGGGTATCCTAGTTCAGGCCCTCGTAAAATGTATCCCTTAATAAAGCCATCTTTCTGTAAAATACATCATCTCCTAGCGTTATTCCCGGTAATGCCCCTAAGGAGCCCGAAGTCCGCTTACTTGTTACTCCTTTTAAAATCACGGGTTTTAAAACCCGGTCGTTTATGAAGCATGCGTGGGGATGCAGATCTAACACGTAGATGCCTTTTGGAGAAGTATAATGTTATATGTATAGTACACCTGCTTGGTACCCATTTACGGCTGCCTGCCTGTGAATCGGTGTGAACTTATTATTATTATTATATTCTATTGTTTTCGGTCAACAGCCTAAGAATTGACTCGTCTAACTTCGACCCCGTAACCTTCTGGTCCTGCGGCGTGCAGTTAGTAGCGCTCAACTACCAAACGGAAGATGCCGCGATGGCAGTCAACGCTGCCATGTTTGAGAGCAATGGATCCGTTGGCTACGTCAGAAAACCGCCTGTTATGTGGGACCCGGGACACATAGCGTATAGGAGGTAAGTCCGACAGTTCAGATAAGTTAGATATAAGGCAACATGGGGTGAGGTAAGTGACGAAATCACTGGTTATGTGGGACCCGGGACGTAATAGCTTATAGAAAGAAAGAAAGAAACACATTTATTCATGACATATGACAGATGAAATATGATGAAAATTCAAAAAATAAAACTAAATCTAAAACATATTCTGCTAGTGTCACGAAAAGGTCCCGCCTCAGCATAATGCCGACTCAAGAGTAGTCAAGGGCCAGCGCTGATCTTCTTATAGTAGGTAAGACCGACAGTTCAGATAAGTTAGATATATGACAACATTGGGTGGGCTAAGTGACGAAATCACCGGTTATGTGGGATCCGGGACGTATAGCTTATAGGAGGTAAGACCAACTGTCAAATCAGATTAGTATTATACTGAAGATGTGGCAATGGCAGTCGACACTGCCATGTTTGAGAGCAATGGCTCGGTTGGCTACGTGCGGCAACTGCCGGTTATGTGGGACCCGAGCCATAAAGCGTATAGGAGGTAAGACCGACAGTTCAGACAAGTTAGATATTTGACAACATCGGGTGGGCTAACTAATGACACCACCGGTTATATGGGACCCGGGACAAATAGTGCATTTGAGGTAAGACCGGCTGTCGAAATATTGAATATGGAATTAAGTGTCCGCCATTTTACGCACACACACACACACACACACACACACACATTCTGCATGTCAACAGAACTTAGTTTCTAATTTATAACTACCTACCTTACCTTAACACTATTGTAAAACTCGTTTATTCGCACCCGCAGACTGCCAAGATACAGGCTCAGCCTAGTTTGGAGTCTGATGGATATACCCTATATCATGTATTAACAAGTGTTTTGTGAAATAAATCATTTATTATTATTATTTTTATTATTATTTTTACCTTTTTGTTACGACGGACCTTTTTCCAGTCCATCGTTCCTTAGATAATATATATTCGTGTAGGTATGTTTACGTCGAAATGACATTTCAGGTTCAACCCAATGGAGAAAGAGTTCGACGGAATCCACGCGGCACATTTAACCCTCTCCGTGATATCGGGACAGTACGTGGCTGAGAACGTATATTCCTTCTACAACGCGTTCGTGGAGGTTGAGGTGGGTTATTATTTATTTTGGTGTGAATTGCATTTAGGTAATAGGTTAAATAACAGATACCAACCAGTAACAGAAGCAAATAAGAGAACTTGTATGTTGCAGACTTACAAATGGTAGCTCCATTTGTAAGTCCGCATTATCAGACGTTGTTGCCAAACTCACGAAACGCAAAAATGATACGAAAGCATGCTTATTTCAGGTCAATCGGTTGCCGGCAATTTCAAAGAGAACTAGTATGTTGCTAACTTACAAATAGTAAAATAAAATATATAAATAAAATCTTGCAAAAATAGAAGGCTTCGATAGGGAAAAGCGCCAATAACTGCCCCCTTCAATAACTTGCCCCCTCATACTAAAAATTAACCCTGTTCCCCTACAAACAGAATTCAATTTAGTATAACGTGGCCAGGTATTGAAGGGTGGCCAGTAATTAACACCTTATACTAAAAAATAATTCTATTATAGGCGAAGATAGTTCATTTTTAGTATGAGGTGGCCAGTTACTTTAACAAATAGTTCTATTTTGGTAAGCTTTTATTTAACTTGCTCTATTTGCAAGTTTGCAACTTACAAGTTCTGTTAATTTTTTACCGAAGTTATACCGGAGCTGAAGGTATTGCATTTGTCGCGGTAGCGCGGCGCACGCCTACGAGTTTTGACTTGTCCGGGAATTACTTACCTATCACTCACGATCGTCCGCTTTTTGTCTTAACTTCTTAAGCCGGCTGTACACATTGGGCCAACGTTGGCGCGTGAGCAGGATGCAGCTATGCAAACTAATGAGAACGAAATAAAGCCCTCTTCCTTTCCTCTTCCGCATAGCTGCATTCTGCTCACGCGTAAACGTTGGCCCAATGTATACAGCCGGCTTTAGTTTGCATAGCTGCATCCTGCTCACGCGTCAACGTTGGCCTAATGTGTACAGCGGCCATTTCATATAAAATATAAATCAGTTAGTTCCGTCAGTTAGTTCCGTGTTGGTATTGCGTTGCGTCATATTAGTTTAAAAAAATACGTTTAAAACTAGTGCCCTATGGAATTACTTTGTTAATATAAGTACAAATCGGCAAAGTGTGAATTATGTGAGAAAGTGTAATTATTCTCGGAAAGGACGAATAAGGGCCACCTAAAATCGTTGCACCATAAAGAGTATGAATATGAAGACTGCCAAAGCAGACTCAGAAAAAAAGGTAGCTCCGTGTCCTCAGGTTCGAATTCTATGCATATTCAAGAGGTAAAAAACAAATTAGGCGGGGTTGTACCAAATCGTCTGTAATCGTAAACGCTGTTCGTTAAAATCTGAATGTATGGAAAGTTTGACAAGTTTCTATGGGGTGTCAGCTGCCGGCGCCATATTTAACGTTGATCGGTCAGTAACCGTAAGTCGGTGCTACTCGCCCTTAGAATACAAGATGTGTTGACGAAAAATCAAACATCTCACACCTCCGGCTCCGCCTCCGATAAACCTCCGGATCCGGCTCCGGATCCGGCTTCGGTAACGGCTCCAACTTCGCCTCCGGATCCGGATCCGACTCCGTTAAATAAAAAAAATAAACTCCGGATCCGGCTCCGGCTCCGGTAAAGCCGCCTCCGTAACATCCCTAGTTTTGACACCCCGCCCCATCCCCGCATGCAATGGCACCCATTCTGTGGGGCCATTTTGCGGCGCTACTTAGACTTCTACGGTTTTTTCGTTCGCTGCTTGTACAGTCAGCATCACATAGTTAGTAGCAGCCAAAGTAGCCATATATATCGGAACACGTCTTTATTACTATATGAGTAAGGAAGTGTTACGATATATTTGGCCACTTTGGCTGCTACTAACTATGTGATGCTGACTGTACAAATAACAATAATGGTCATATTTTGCAATTTTGTTTTGTTTTCATTAACGTAGTGACATTTACTTTGTTAACCGTTTATATCGGTCCTTAACACTTTCGCAACCGTACTAAAAATGGAACAATACACCAGAAACCGACAGAACTCGTTAGGCGTGTAGGTTCATACTGCTGCCCGCCTAACGGGCTCAGCCGCCATCTGAGCAAACATTACGGGTGCCTACCAGGCGGGTTCTTGGTTGCGAACGTGTTAATGTGCATAAATGATTATTGTGTAAGATTATTATTAAGTATTTTATTGTAAATTACCGTTTGACATGTAAAAGTGCCCAAGTGGCCTATTTGCAGAATAAATAACTGATTGATTGATCTACAATATTTTTGTTGAACAAAAAATATTGTTTTTGGGCCATTTTACGGAAAGTTGTACACTCGACTTTATTTTTATTTTGATATAATTGCGTTTTTTCTACTCAGAATCGAGAGCACTTCGAATGTTATACGAGCAAAAAAGTGTCCCAAAATTTTGTATTCCATTCCGTTACCATTTCCATACTAAGCTTGTATGGTGGTAACGGAACGGAAAACCGAAAATGATATATAAATGGTGTGTAATGTATGAACGGGGCCACGCCGTTTCGCCGTCAAAATAAATATTGTTCGGTTCATGACGCATTGGTGTAAACTGTAATGTTATGTAACCTGTTTTTCAATAAATAAATAAATAAATAAATATGTAACATTTTGGACAGTTTTTTTCTCCTATTAGGTTCGAAAGTGCTCTCGATTCTGAGTAGAAAAAACGCGATTATATCAAAATTTAAAAAAAGAGTATCGTACAACTTTTCGTAAAATGGCCTTTTTGACAGTGTCTTAGTCCCAGCATCAAAATTGTTTTTTTTTTTATTTAACCCATATTTATTTATTTATTTATTACCATTAATATTAGCACTAACAGTTATACCTTACATGCTAATTGGTAAATTGATACTTATCATGCGAATTTTGAATGTAACATGTCAAATGATTTACTAATGAATAAAACACAAAAAAAATGAATGATTAGTGAAATTGCTGATAAATGAATTTACAGTACATATGGTGCTACTTTCCCGCACTAGTGCGGAAAGAGCACTTTCCGTGCATATGTTGAAACTTTAAAGAGCCATATGTACAGTAAAACGTTGTACGATACACGTGCGAATAGGTAATTCGCAACTCGTGTCGATTTAAAACACTCCCTTCGGTCGTGTTTTAATTTATCACCACTCGTTGCGAATTTCCTATTTTCGGCACTTGTATCGTAAATAACTTAGTAAAATCAGCGTGGTGTCAGACACATACTTTACTATTGCAGGTGTTAGGGGTGCCAGCGGACTGCAGGAAACTGAGGACTAGGGCTGCGAGGCGGAACGCGCTTAACCCAGTGTGGCATGACACCTTCACTTTCAAGGTCAGTGATTATATTGCCTAGTAGTGTCCAAAGTTTTAAGAGGGGGGTATGTTCTGTCCCTTTTCCGCAAAACGCACGATTGTCATTTACTATGACGCTCGAGGATCGTGACGTCACGATCTGCGAGCGTTTTCGCTCTAACAAGCAATATTAAAACGGTTGTAGCTTCGTAATTTTTTGAGATACTTATTTGAATGGGATTTAGGCATATTTTTACCAAAAACTATTTTTTCGATTGAAACTTATTCTCGTTTCGTGCCAATGTTGTCCTCTCTTTTGTATGTTAATTTATGTGTTGTTGTCATGAATACATGTTATTCTATTCTATTCTATTCTTTTACAGATAAACTTCCCCGAACTGGCCCTGATCCGGTTCGAAGTGTACGACGCTGACACCAACTATATGCTCTCCCAAAGAGTGATACCTTTACAATGCCTCCGGCCTGGCTACCGACATGTCAGGTTACGGTAAGCCAGTTGACGACCGCTTTAGCCTAGTTGACCCTGCCTACGAAGCAAGACGTCCCGGGTTCGAATCCCGGTAAGGGCATTGTTTGTGTGATGGGCACGAATGTTTTTTCCTGAGTCATGGAGGTTTTCTATGCATTTATCTATATAAGTATGTTTATCGTCGCCTACCCATAGTACAAGCTTTGGTTAGTTTGGGACTAGGTCGATTTATGTAAGACTAGCTGATGCCCGCGGCTTGGCCCGCGTGGTTATAGGAAAATGTAACATATTGAATTTTCCCGTGGGAATTAGATGTTTTCCCGCTGGAAAAAGTAGCCTATGTCACTCTCCAGCTTCTAAACTATCTCCATACAAAAAATCAGATCAATACGACGCTCCGTTGCGACGTGAAAGAAGGACAAACATACAAACACACACACTTTCGCATTTATAATATTAGTAAGGATTGCCCCCTAATATTTATTTATTTTATTTAGTGGTACCTTGTTTTACCAAGAATTGTTCCATCGAATGTATGTTTCGCAGAATTTTAGTTTCATCGAAAACCATTTATGTCAATATCAGTAAACTTTCCAGGAATGTTATAAAACAAATCTAACCTAACCTAATGACCAGTTCTACAGAATGACCTTTTAGCTGTACCTTAAAAGTTAACGGTTTCTGAGTAACAGAAATTCGATGAAACGAAAATTCGGCGAAACCATGCATTCGTCACCTGTGACCACTGTCACAGAATTCCTGCTACATGCAGGCGAAATTATTAATTAAGTACTTATAGCTTTAGATGTTCTACTCAAATATCCTAAAAATATATTTGTGTCACCAGACGTGTCAAGCGAGATACCAGAACTCGGCCTTTCGCTCCCACTCATGTCGCGCTGTCGCATAAAGTAGTTCCCTAAACGAGAGAGCAATCCCTGATGGATCAAAGATTAGTCCTAGCCCAGTAAGCTCGGCTGAATTTCACCTTCCCATACAAACGGAGTTTCGTTCTCATTTTAAGACTACTACTACTTACTGCGGACTCTTAAACGTATCAACTTTTCTCTCCAGATCACCAACAAACCAGCCCCTCAATATGGCATCCCTCCTCATCTTCTCCCGCTGCGGAGAAGAAGAGGCTGGAGAGAGTTCTAGAACAGATCTGGAAGAACCTCGCTCTCCCCAGCAGAGACGGAAGATACACTTCCTGGTCGTCCACGCTGTGAGGAGGCGGGAACCGTATTCTATACTGAAGGTCACACAAGACACTACTACTAATGAAGTAAGTTAAAGTTCTTTAGCATGCCGTCCTTTTCTCCCACTACATGGAAGAAGAGGCTGGAGAGAGTTCTAGAACAGATCTGGAAGAACCTCGCTCTCCCCAGCAGAGACGGAAGATACACTTCCTGGTCGTCCACGCTGTGAGGAGGCGGGAACCGTATTCTATACTGAAGGTCACACAGGACACTACTACTAATGAAGTAAGTTAAAGTTCTTTAGCATGCCGTCCTTTTCTCCCACTACATGGAAGAAGAGGCTGGAGAGAGTTCTAGAACAGATCTGGAAGAACCTCGCTCTCCCCAGCAGAGACGGAAGATACACTTCCTGGTCGTCCACGCTGTGAGGAGGCGGGAACCGTATTCTATACTGAAGGTCACACAGGACACTACTACTAATGAAGTAAGTTAAAGTTCTTTAGCATGCCGTCCTTTTCTCCCACTACATGGAAGAAGAGGCTGGAGAGAGTTCTAGAACAGATCTGGAAGAACCTCGCTCTCCTCAGCAGAGACGGAAGATACACTTCCTGGTCGTCCACGCTGTGAGGAGGCGGGAACCGTATTCTATACTGAAGGTCACACAGGACACTACTACTAATGAAGTAAGTTAAAGTTCTTTAGCATGCCGTCCTTTTCTCCCACTACATGGAAGAAGAGGCTGGAGAGAGTTCTAGAACAGATGTGGAAGTACCTCGCTCTCCTCAGCAGAGACGGAAGATACACTTCCTGGTCGTCCACGCTGTGAGGAGGCGGGAACCGTATTCTATACTGAAGGTCACACAGGACACTACTACTAATGAAGTAAGTTAAAGTTCTTTAGCATGCCGTCCTTTTCTCCCACTACATGGAAGAAGACGCTGGAGAGAGTTCTAGAACAGATGTGGAAGTACCTCGCTCTCCTCAGCAGAGACGGAAGATACACTTCCTGGTCGTCTACGCTGTGAGGAGGCGGGAACCGTATTCTATACTGAAGGTCACACAGGACACTACTACTAATGAAGTAAGTTAAAGTTCTTTAGCATGCCGTCCTTATCTCCCACTACATGGAAGAAGAGGCTGGAGAGAGTTCTAGAACAGATGTGGAAGTACCTCGCTCTCCTCAGCAGAGACGGAAGATACACTTCCTGGTCGTCCACGCTGTGAGGAGGCGGGAACCGTATTCTATACTGAAGGTCACACAGGACACTACTACTAATGAAGTAAGTTAAAGTTCTTTAGCATGCCGTCCTTTTCTCCCACTACATGGAAGAAGACGCTGGAGAGAGTTCTAGAACAGATGTGGAAGTACCTCGCTCTCCTCAGCAGAGACGGAAGATACACTTCCTGGTCGTCTACGCTGTGAGGAGGCGGGAACCGTATTCTATACTGAAGGTCACACAGGACACTACTACTAATGAAGTAAGTTAAAGTTCTTTGGCATGCCGTCCTTTTCTGCCACTACGTGAAAGAAGAGGCTGGAGAGTTCTAGAACAGATCTGGAAGAACCTCGCTCTCCTCAGCAGAGACGGAAGATACACTTCCTGGTCGTCCACGCTGTGAGGAGGCGGGAACCGTATTCTATACTGAAGGTCACACAAGATACTACTACCAATGAGGTTAGTAATTAAATGTTCTTTAGCATGCCGTCCTTTTCTCCCACTACATGGAAGAAGAGGCTGGAGACAGTTCTAGAACAGATCTGGAAGAACCTCGCTCTCCTCAGCAGAGACGGAAGATACACTTGATGTTGGTGGAGCTGTCCGCCATGCTGGCGCTGTCCGCCATGGCGGTGCTATCCGCCCACGCTGGTACTATCCGCCACGCTGGCGCTGGTCGCCATGCTGGCAATGTCCTCCATGGCGGTGCTATCCGCCCACGCTGGTACTATCCGCCACGCTGGCGCTGTCCGCCATGCTATTGCTGTCCACCTCGCTGGCACTTCCTGCTACGCTGGCATTTATTTTTATTTTATAAACATGACCTGATACTATTTTTATTCTCCGCAGGCCATAGCCCAGTGCCTCACCAAAGCCGGCGTGTGCCGCTCTTCCCGCGGCAACTACGTGCTCGTGGAGGAGGTCCCTTCCCGAACACCCACGCAGCGGGTCCTCGCGCCGCACGAGAGGGTCATGAGGGCCGCGGCCAGCAGGCCCGGGGCGAGGCTGCTGCTGAAGAAGGTGGGCGACGACCCTAGCAGCCGCGCCTGGCTTACCAGCATCAGGTGAGGACCTCAGACACACTAGGATCCCATAGTCTATTGTGGCAACTACGTGCATATTCGCAGGAGTTCCGGGTACCGTCAGTGTTTTTCAAAACCGTTTTTTTTCCTGGAGTACTCTTCTAGTAATAATTATTACGGCGTTTTCACTCAAGTGTGCGGCTTTTACTTTTTTTCTCAGAATTAAGATTATTTTTATTTTTCCGGTTCAACAGTTAGAAATGTAAGTCCCTAATTTATAACTAGGTACACATAGATCGTTCAAATTAAAACTAGATATATAAATATCTGGATAGACAATTATAGCAATTATGCCTTTATTATAGCCAGAATTAAAATATTTTAAGTTTTTATCCCGGGTCGACTCAGACGAAATCGCGGGCGGAAGCTAGTAATATATATTTTGGTCCAAGATCGAACTCCAACGAGCGGCCAGCAGCTCGGTCATCGCCTCCGGACGGCGAGGAGCCGCGCCGACAGCCCGACAGCTTCCTAGTGTGCGTCCACAACGTCTCCCACGAGATCCCATACGCCATCCTGAAGGTAAGTCTTAAGCGCAATTTACACATGCAAGTTATTGCAAGTTTCATTCTGTACATTGCGGGTTACCGAGATATTTATACAGTGTGTATCAAAAATGGGGTGTGAACTGAGCAAGGGCATATTCGGTAGCGCATTGCGATTGCAAATATGTATTTGTTTATGTTTTTTTTTACATTGATATTTTTGTTTTAGTTTACCTTACAGTCTTTGTTTTTGTTGACATTGCTTGCGGTGAGCTGTGTTATAAACAAATGTTTAGTGTATGTTTTTTTATCACGCAGGTGACAGATTTTACGTTTTTAATGTCATAAATGTTAACAAAAACAAATACTGTAATGTAAACAATAAAAAACATTTAAAAAAATACATTTTTGGAATCGCAATATGTTTAGTTTATTTATTCCATTGTGATCATGTTCATTTATACATTAACAGATGTTACAGTTGGTCAAGTGGGTACATGATACGTTAAAGATTTTTGAGCCACTTAATGCTGGATTGTATTGTAATACCTAAATATGTACCTATTAAATTAACGTCCAAATTGACTTTCATTGCAATGCTGGGACCACACTAACGAGAAATGCCATTAATAGGGATGATGACTAAGATTTTTTGTGACGTCATTCGAACCAGTTTTAGGAGAGGAACAAATGTTTGTATGGGAGCAACTACAATTGAAGAACATAAATACCTAAAAATTTGAGATAAAGATTGACCTCGCTGGCGGCAGCGCGAAACGCTTCATACTGTGTGTCTATACAAGTGTGACGTCACATTTGTATATTTGTACTAATCGTAGTATGGAAAATCGGGTAAATTGTTGTTTCGGTCGCGAAATACTGCGTTTAAGTACATAGCTGTCATACAATTTTGTTTCTAGAAAAGCGTAAGGATTCTATTAGTAGCTTTTCATTTACTCTTGGACAATAAAAAAAAATGCATATTTTTTCTAAACTTTCAAGGTTCATATCTTTTTATGATTTTAATTATATTTTTTAATTTATACTTTATTACGATAATTTGATGGTTTACTATCCATTTAGCATCACTACGTTATCAATTTGAACATGAGGCATCATGCCTATTATCGCGATAATCGTAGTGTGGCCGTACCTATAACGTCCATTATCGCGATAATTAATGGCATTTCTCGTTAGTTTGGCCCCAGCATAACTCATCATCATAAACTTAAGAGGTGTCCTCTTGTCCGTGAACTATTTTCCATTTCTCTCTGTCTTTCGCCAGCCCTTTGATTTGCTGACGACACGACACCAGCTCTTCCTTTATTCGGTTCATACAACTGCGCCGTGGCCTTTCCCTTCCCCTCCTTCCTTCTATCTTTCCGTAGAAGTTGTCGTGCCGTATCAAATGACCAATCATTTTCCCCCTTCTACTGCTGATGGTGTCCAAGATTGTGTCCAAGAAGAATAGGCATGTTCAAATTGATAACGTAGTGATGCTAAATCGATAGTAAACCATCAAATTATCGTAATAAAGTATAAATTATAAAAGATAATTTAAACCATGAAAATATATGAACCTTGAAAGTTTAGAAAAATTGTGCATTTTTGTTATTGTCCAAGAGTAAATTTAAAGCCGCCAATAGAATCCTTACGGCCTGGCCACGGAAACGCGTGGCGGCGGCAGCGGCAGCGGTTGTTCTAATCCATTGCGTGTGATCCCAACTAACCACAGTGCGTTGCACATCACGACCGCGCAATGAACAGATAAAACGCTTGCCGCGCCGCAATTCGCGCACTGTCGGTACGCTTTTATAGAAACAAAATTGTACACAACAACAAGAACAACAACTATGTACTAAAAACGCAGTATTTCGCTACCGAAACAACAATTTACCTAATTTTTCATACAACGATACAACTACAGTGTACAATTGTGACGTCATACTTGTGTGTCTATCAGTATGAAGCGTTTTGCGCTGCCGCCGGCGACGTCAATCTTTGTCTCAAATTTTTGGGTATTTATGTTCTTTAATTGTAGTTGCTCCATGTGTTCCTCACCAAAAACTGGTTCCAATGACGTCATAAAAAAATCTTAGTCATCATCCCTATTTTAAATAAACAATGAATAATTGCAGGTACCTCTACACGCGACGGCCTCCTACGTCGTCTACCAGGCGTTGACGAAAGCCCGGTGTCAAGATGATCCAAAGAGGTATTTTGTGTTTTTTACCGAAATTGCTCCAACGGAACACTTATGCGATCACTTTGGAGCTGGTCAACTGGGCAAGTAGGTTCCCCTTAAGCTGAGGACTGACCAACGTTACGAGGTGTAATGTAACATTCGCATCGAGCAGCGCATGTTCGCTGTGTTCTAAAAATCGGCGTAACATGCTCGTCAAAACTTTGTGCTCCATATTCGCCAGCCACTCTCAGTCAAGATGACCGTACTGACTGAACCGCGTAACAGTTGAAGGATTCCCCAAAAAATCGACAGTCGGATGGAGCACTCAAAGTGAGCAACGTGCGGCTACATATGCAATTTGCCAAAACTTTATGGTATATATTTTATTTTAATTTTTATTTGAGTAAGTTATATAACGCGCTTTCATTTGAAACATAAACCATTGAAATTAGTCCATTCGTTTACCTTGTGGATTTTTTAGATATATTTTCGAATAAATGGCGCGAACATTTTAAACTTTAATATATCGTGAACTATGAAAGGTATTGTGGATGTACTTTAGAGCTGAGCTGCCATAGTAACTATTGTTTGTATGGAATTACTCCACACACAAGGTTGCGTTAGTGTGCCATCAAAATGGCACCAATTTTGAGCAAAGCCTTTTGTACGGAGCTTGCATTGTATATATTTTTCTCAAAAATTCAATGAAATATTGTCGTTGTGTTCTTCATAATGGGCTTCGAAGTGTTACGTTTCGGGCGCAGCGAGACGAGAGACCCGTAAAGGCATTTCATACAAAATTGGAGGCCCTAGGCCTGCAAGATGGTCTTTTTTAATTTCCATTCCACAATTTGTGGCACAGGATCAGGTCGTTCAGCTATGAAAATTAAAGTTAAATTTCTTGGATTTTTTTTAATTTATTTCATTGCATGTTTGAGAAAAGCACTATACATACCTCGGCGTGAAAAGGGATTGCCAGCCTCATAACTATCCGACCTCGCTACGCTCGACTGGCAACCCCTTACTTCCCGGCCTCTGTGGTAATGTACTATTTCGTTCGCTGTATGTGGTATAGAACCTCGTGGTTCCAGGTTCGTGCTGGTGGAGGAGCTGGAGTGGGGCGGGCGCGCGGGCGCGGGGCCGCAGCAGCGCGCCCTGGCCGTCGACGAGGTGGTGTACACCGCGCAGGTGCGTACACACTGCTCCCAAGCGAGGGTACCCGTGGCTATGTCACCATCCTACCCACAGATATAGATATACATAGATCACGCAAATGTATCTACTTCGCGGGTCCGAACACGGTCTCCGAGTTGGCCGTCCGACTGACATTCCGCGCGCGTCTGTTGTGGTAGCCGGTTGTCCGTGAATATTAAGAAAATTCCTTATTGCAGAATCGATTTTGCGCGGACAACGAGGAATTCACATCACTAATTTGCCCTTGTGACGTCACAGTAGGTAGAAAAAAGTGACACGATCGGTTTTCATACACATTGAGGTGTTTAAGTTATCTAGTGTATATCTACATCTGTGATCCTACCCTTTCTGCAGCTGTACAGTCGGGGTAAGAAAAGTTTCGTCATCTTAAAGTCGACATTTGCTTGCACCAAGGCAATTATCACTCCTGGCAACGTTTCATTTCAAACGAAACAGAAATATCTCATTTTGACGCGGAAAGGTTCTCGAGTGGCGACCACGTGCAGGCGCGGCGTGGGTAGGCCCAAGGTGGACTGATGACCTGGTAAAGGTCGCGGCAGTCCGCTGGATGCGGGTGGCGCAGGACCGGTCACTTTGGCACTCTTAGGGGGAGGCCTATGTCCAGCAGTGGACATCTTTCGGCTGATATGATGATGATGAACACGAGCCGGGGATACAAAACCACGATCTTCGGATTGAAAGAGGCCTTACCGATCGACTGTAATATGGATGCCTATTATGCTCACACTCTTTTTGCAAGGGTCAAATATGTATGACGTTTTTCGGGTCGTACATTATATGAGCCCTTCGCCAACGCCACGCGAGCGATAGTGCGACAGCGCAAACCGGAATCTAAATCAAAACATTTCCCACTAAAAAAATATCAGATCGCATATTTGGCGCCGTTTTCGGCTCGAGCGTCAAATACCTTCGTTCTGAGACAATCTTCAATTTACCGTCCTAGGTAAGTAATGTTGCCTATGCCACTGTTACCAGGGCCGTTTTACGGAAAGTTGAACACTCGATTTTTTTTTTAATTTTGATATAATCGGTTTTTTTCTAATCAGAATCGAGAGCACTTTCGAACCTAATAGGAGAAAAAAACTGTCCAACATGTTACATATAATTTTCGGTTTTCCGTTCCGTTACCACCATACAAGCTTAGTATGGAAACGGTAACGGAATGGAATAAAAAATCTTGGGACACTTTTATAGTCGACTTTCCGTAAAATGGCCCACCGAGAAAAGAAAATCAAACGTACGAAATGTTTCCAGGCGAGTTGGAAAACCCTGGGTCGGTTCGTCCTTCAAGAGAAGGGCAGTACCGCCCCCATACCGCGCCACCGCGCCGCCATCGCCCGCATACAGAGAGGACTCAGCATTACCCGCGGAGCCATTACCGGTAATTGCCTATACTAACACTAATCTACAGGCTGTAGCAAAAATGGGGTGTGAACCAATCAAGGGCATAAATTAAAGAACTATTTTTATAACGCGATTTTTTTTTTATAATCAATAAAATAATAAAAATAATATCGCGTCAAAAAAAAAATCTTTTAGATTTTTCTTATCAGAACACGATATCTGTTATGCGTTCACACCCTATTTTTGGTACACTCTGTATACAATTTTAATCTTTCTTTAGAAGCCTACATAGTGTCCCACTGCTGGGCAAAAGTCTCCTCGTGGTGCCTACTTGGTGCCTTTTCCGCCCAATAGGGGTGTAGACACTAAATAAAATAATCAATAATGTTGTGGTTTCTCGAAAAAGGATTAAAGTAGTCAAATGGAGAAGAGCAACGCAAGAGGTTAAATAATAACCAGAGCCCGTAATTTTCATGCCGATGACATCAATTTGACGTCACGCTGCATATAGGATGATCCCAAATAGTTTTTTTGTAATTATTAATCATTAGTCGTCAATAATTTTAATCATGTACAAATATTACTTCAAAAGTAATCTATTCACACGTGGAATAATTAATAGGTGAAGGAATTCTGTTTTCTACGTAATTATTGAAATGTGGTACCAATACCGTTTAATAAAATGTATGTATAAAAACAAAACAAATAGTTTAATTTACGTTTCACGTATCAAGTAGGTGCCTATTAATTGTTCCACGTGTGAATAGAGTACTTTTGAAGTAATTTGTACGTGATTAAAATGATTGACGACTCATTATTAATCCTACTAATATTATAAATGCGAAAGTTTAGATGTTTGGATGTTTGTTACTCAATCACGCTTAAACGGCTCAACCGATTTGGATGAAATTTCGCACGAAGATAGTTTATAGCCTGGATTAAAATATAGGATAGTTTTTATCCCGGGTCCACGCAGACGAAGTCGCGGGCGGAAGCTAGTAATTACAATAAAACTATTTGGGATCATCCTATATGCAGCGTGACGTCAAATTGATGTCATCGGCATGAAAATTACGGGCTCTGATAATAACCAAGTTATAAGTGTCCATAACTTAGGGTGGGGTGCATCAACTTACGATTACAGACCGACCGACCGACCAACCGTTAAATATGAACCGGCAGCTAGAAACTTGTCAAACTTTCCATACAATCAGATTTTTAAGGAATACCGACAGTTATTACAGACGGTTTGGTACAACCCACCCTATATCTGTTTTCATGTATTTTTTAGGGTTCCGTACCCAAAGGGTAAAAACGGGACCCTATTTAAGGCTCCGCTGTTCGTCCGTCCGTCTGTCACCGCCGTCATAGTTGGACACCGCCGTCATAACTATGACAGACCACCGTCTGTCATAGTTAGACAGTTGAAATCGCTCGTTGCTAATATACCGCATTCCCGAAATACCAGATTCTTGATTTATCACATTACAAATATACCAAATTTTCAGTATAGGGACATACTTAAAACGATTTAGTTCCACGAGTACCTTACGATTTTTTAACCTGGTGTTAAGGGAATGTGGGTAGCTCAAAGTGTGATATATTGATAATCCGATATTTTGCAAAATCTGGTATTTCGAGAACGCGGTATATTAGCAACGAGCGGTTGAAATTTTCACAGATGATGTATTTATGTTGCCGCTATAACAAGAAATACTAAAAAACAAAATAAAATAAACATTTAAGGGGGCTCCCATACAACAAACGTAATTTCTATGCCTTTTTTATAGATAATGGTACGGAACCCTTCGCGCGCGTCCGACTCGCACTTGGCCGGTTTTTTTACTTAATCCTGACTTTCCGGCTTTCGTAGTTTTTCATTATCATAATATATTATTATTTCCCAAATGGATGATTATTTCGATAACAAACATAGAAACTAAAACAATGATATTTTTTGGATGTTCAGTTACGTAATAGGTACGTCGACAACCCTATCCCACTCTATGATTGTCTATTGCCAAAAAATGACAGCTAACGTCATCACTTTGGCAGTGGAGCTTCTGTACCTTTAGGTAAGTACTATTAATTATTCTGTGGTATTATATTGACGAGTATGAAAAACAGAGGAAGAAAATAAATGCAGTAGTACTATTTAATAAAACCGGCCAAGTGCGTGTCGGGCCACGCGCAGTGTAGGGTTCCATAGTTGCCTGTCTGTCTTAGTTACATCGACGTGCGGTGCGGTTGTGTCGGCCGAATTTGGACGAAAATTGGCCTTTCCAAGTACACATTAAGTTGGTCGACTATAACTCGGTAACTACCAGAGATGTACAAAATACTTTTAAAAAAGTATTTAAATACAAAATGCAAATACTTTTCTAAATTGATATTTCAAATGCAAAATACAAAATACTTTTGCTTTTTGTATTTAAATACTAAATACAAAATAGGTATTTTCAAAATACTTTATTCAAATAAAATACTTTCAAAAAGTAATCGAAACAAAACCGAAGTCATTCTCGTTAAAAAGCGAAGCGTAACACCATGTTTCACAGATAATAACGTTAATTTTGTTTTAACTGTCATTTTTCACATAAACTTTCAAAGTTGCAGCGTCTCTAGTGGCCATTTGCCGAATCGCTGACCCATTCACTTGAAAATTTGAGTGGTAAAGGATTAGCACAGAAAACGACCAAATTAACATATGATATGATCGAAGCTTATATTTATATTACATACTTGCCACAATGCCCACAATGACATCTTTTTTGTAGTGCAGTTTACGTACCGGTTTTTTATAAATACATATATTTTTCATTTCTGTATTTTTATTTGTCATTTAAGTATACAGGGTGATTCAGGAGACGTGAGCAGGATCAACCCTACACATACAGTTAATGTTAATGGATCTTTTACCATCGTAATTAAGTTAAACGCCCACAGTTTTTTTTACATTTTGTTCTAAGTTTCATTCACAATAAATCATGGTCACCCTACAAAACTAAAAAAAGAATTCACGTTAATCTTACCAATGCTGGTACGACTGAGTAGCTTATAAACTATTGAATCCGTAGGGTTGATCCTGCTCATGTCTCCTGAATCACCCTGTATACATTTATACATTCATAATCACTTAAATACGAATCTTTAAAATAACGTATTATTGCCTACACGGCATATTGTTTAAATACAATTTGTTTTGGCATTTTTTTTAAGACATTTCGAGCGAACAACACAGAAATAATGAAATAGCTGCCAACACTGCAAAACGTACAGTGACTTGGAGGATTGTCAAGAGGGGTCCCTCATATATTATTGGTCAGGTTTTATATGCGTTTGGTTTCATCTGTCATTTTGCGCATAGACTTTCAAAGCTGCTGCGCCACTAGTGGCCATTTTTTTTTACTGAATCGCGGAATGCTTTAGAAAAATGAAGCTAAGAATAAAAAAGTATTTTGTATTTTACAAATACAAAATACGTCTCGAATAGTGTTTCAAATAAAATACAAAATACTTAATATAATAAAAAAGTACTTAAGAGGCTCCCATACGCCAATGACCTTCGATCTGAATCCCTTAGTTTTCTAATGTTTTTTGTAGCTTATTATATTAACAACAACGGCTTTAAGCAATATAGTATCCCATATTTACTTCAAACTTCATTGTTTTCGAGATATTTGGCATCAAAGTTGAACAATTTTAGGCCATAAAACTGGTTTTCAGGCCATAACTTTTGTGTTAATTGGTTTAAAATTAAAACCCTCTACCAGTTTTTAGAGACGTCATAGACGAACCCAAATTTGTAGATTTCGTATATGTTAGATCTTTCACGTCAATAGAGATGCGAAATAAGTGTTTTTTTAGACAATATTTAAAAAAATCATACAAAATTAAGTATTAATTTGTTTCAAAATCCGGTCAGTCAAAATGGAGATAAAAGATTGAAGAACCGATAGCCGTTTAATTTATGATTCTATCTGTAGTGCAAAAGTAGTAGATACGATTCAAAACTTGTCAAAAATCGATGAAAACCTCGGGTAGCCCCTTAAGTACAAAATCCAAAATACGTATTTTGTATTTGTATTTTAAATACAAGTAAGTATTTCAAATATGTCACAACTCTGGTAACTACTTATTATGCCTATTTGTCCGTGATAGTTTTCCACTACTACGATTTTTTTCACATCCCCAGTAGTAGAAATTTAGCCGGCAGGGGGGGGACACATGACTCGAACAAAAAGTAGGCCTTTAAAGCCTAATATCTCGCAAACGGATCACTGATTTGAAAAATGGTTTCAAGAAACCCATAATATTTTTGAACGAGCTATCCAACAACACCCCACACCATGGGAAACGAGAAAAAAAAATTAAGCTCATTTTTTACTCTTTGCTTTTTATTATTTTCAGGCGGCTCGCCTTTCCCATTAGGTGGCAGTTTCATGTCAACAGACGCGAGCGAAGCGAAGCAACCAGTTCAGGCCGCCTACAGCGATCCTACGCATTGCAGGTAATTAATACAATCACTGAATCCATACTAATCTACACTAATATTATAAAGAGGAAAGATTTGATTGTTTGTTTGTATTGAATAGGCCCCGAAACTACTGGACCGATTTGAAAAATTATTTTACCAATAGAAGCCGACATTATCCCTGATGAACATAGGCTACTTTTTACCGCGGAAAAATGCTTCATTCCTACGGGAAAACGGGTAATCCATGCGAAGCCGGGCCGGGCAGCTAGTAATATTATAAATGCGAAAGTGTCTGTATGTTACCTCTTCACGCTTAAACCGCTGAACGACTTGAGATGCAATTTGGTACGGAGATAGTTTGAGTCCCGGGGAAGGACAAAGGATAGTTTTTATCCCGGAAATGATCCCCTAAGGGGCTAAAATGGGGGGTGAAAGTTTGCATGCAAGCAACGATTATGTCTATAACGAGTTCCACGCGGACTATAGAATACGTTACGACATTTTTTTGAACTACGACCATGGATTCGAGTCGCCCAGATATCGATTTTGAATTGGGCGACAAACAGAAAATCCCAAATTGGCGACCACTTTTCCGATGGTGTCATGGCCGATCAGGAGGTCGATCACGTAACGCATTGTACGCGCGTCAGGTAGGTATGTCTAAATATCAATTTTTATGTGGAACAAGTTCGTTCAACCGAGGGTTCCGTACAAACTATCAATTAACTTAAGGTAAAGTATGTCCCAATATTTGTTAAATTAAATTACTTATTTTAACCCAACACAACAGAATTCAATAAAGACCATCGATCTACAATTGAATCGCGATCTTTTTTTTTTGACCTGCTATTGAAATATACCCGTCTCAACCCCATTAATAGAAAAATCTTAACAGCGCGAAGTAGGAACGGGGTCAGCGCCATCTATCGGCCCCATTTGGTACTAACGTGCAAGGGCAACGAGCTTAGTATGTATGTTGGTGTTTTAGCGATTATCACGTGAACCGATCTCGATTATTATTTTTTTGATTTGAAAGAGAGTTCTTCTATTATAGTCTTATAGGAATTTCAAAACACAAAAATACTTATAAAGTAGATTAAATTGCAAATTTAACTAGGAACTGATTTTTGAAAATAAAACAAAAATACAGAAAAAGTTAAACAGAAAAAAAAGTAACACTTTTCCAGTAATATTTTCGTGTTTATCTTAATCACAAGTAATTATTTCAAATTTTTCGCTTGTATAACTTCGGAGATAAGGGGGGGGAATGGTATTTTTTACATTTTCCTTCATAGATCAAAACTTTACCAATGTAGAAAAAAAAACTGTTTTAAAATGTCCAACTCAAGCCCTTTCATATGATATCCCACTTGAACTAGTAAAACTAAACTTTGAATTTTTTCGCCCCCTCTTATCCGTAATTTTAGATAGATATTAAAAATATATATTAAAATGTTTCATGTTCCATACACGTGGATTAACTTTCTTTAAAACTATTCCAAATTTCAAATGGATAGCATTAGTAATTCCTGAGATATTTAACTTTGTGACAGACAGACACACAGACAGAGTCGCAACATATGGGTTCCGTTTTTACCTTATTGGTCCGGAACCCTAAAAATTACAGTTGGGCTGTCCTAATGCGCGTTCAAGACGTTACATGATTACCCCTCAGAGCTTCGGCCTGTGACCGAATAGAGTGCGGGACGACGAAGATCAAGGATCGAAGGCCCTTAACACGCTGTCAACACCAAAATGCCCTTGAGGATTTTGGATAGCGCGCACACTGTCTATTTGTATCGGAGTAAACGAGAGCGAGTGTTACTGGGCGGCCCGGTTTTTGAAGATAAAAAAAAGGGTGGATTATTTGTGAAATATGACTCGCTAGCGGTTTAGGTATGAATATGTTGACTTCATGATTTTAATTGCAGACCCATACGTCAAACAAATAAAGACATAGAACCGTTTAAAGTGATTTTCGTCCAATTATGTATCGAGCCCGTCCACGGTCTTTGAAATATGATGAATATTAACATATATTTTATTTGATGTGCCAGAACAAATAGTTTTTCTTAAAAATCTGCTTAAATGACATCAATTTCACCAAATTAGGTCTTGTCAGCCCCTTAAGGGGCTACCCGAGGTTTTCATCGATTTTTGACAAGTTTTGAATCGTATTCTCCTACTTTTGCACAACAGATAGAATTATAAATAAAACGGCTAACGGTTATTCAATCTTTTATCTCCATTTTGGTCCACCGGATTTTGAAACAAATTAATACTTAATTTTGTATGATTTTTTTAAACATTGTCTAAAAAAACACTTATTCTGTATCTCTATTGACCTAAAAGATCTAACATATATACTAAATCTACATATTTGGGTTTGTATGTAGCGTCTCTAAAAACTGGTCCAGGGTTTTCATCAATTAACACAAAAGTTAAGTATGGCCAGAAAATCAGTTTTTTGGCCTAAAATTGTTCAATTTTGATGCCAAATATCTCAAAAACAATGAACTTTGAAGTAAATATGGGATACTATATTGCTTAAAGCCGTTGTTGTTAATACAATAAGCTACAAAAATCATTAGAAAACTAAGGGATTCAGATCGAAGGTCATTGGCGTATGGGAGCCCCTTAATACCAATAAATAAAATAAAATAAATGTGTTTGTTGCAGGAGAGTGTCATCAACGCCCCTGGGCAAGGGCATAGGGCGGGCGAAAGGGCACTCGGACAAGGATGTTCGCTCCTTCATGCAAAGGCGGGCTGCCTCCAGAGAGGTCAGTAGGTACCAACTAACAAGGAAACATACCCAACTGTCCGGAGCCGATTTCAATGATTTTTATACATGTTATAGAGTAGTCTAAAATAACCGACACTTAATTTTTTTTTACCTGCCCAACTGCCGGCCGACAGTTGGGTATGTTTGACATACAATATGCACTACAATATGTCTTATAACTATGTTTAGGTTTACATTATGTCAATTTGAGATTAGTGACATTTTATCATTTTAATTCGGAGATTGATAGATACAATTGCATACCTAAATAATATTCTGTAATTTAAATTTTATGGCATAGTACGGTCGAGTTCTCCAATATCTATACAGGCAAAAATATCTACAGATGTGTTTTATGTTAGTAACAATAAAATCTCTGTATAGATATTTTTGAAAGGTTGTCTGTGTAGATATTGGAGAACTCAAATGTACTCTTTTATATTATACTTACAGTGCATTTTCAGTTAAAATTTGTTTAAGGTAGATTTATATTTAATGTCACTAAGGGCCTGTTTCACAATCGCCGGATAAAGTATCTGCCAGTTAAAACTATTGCTATCATTTTCTCCCGTCATATAAAAGAAAAGTGACAGCCAACATTTATCTGACGGATATGTTTTAACTGGAGATTGTGAAACAGGTCCAAAGTACTTATGGTAACAGAGTCAGGTAAATGGTTACTTATACAATTTAATGCTCTGATATTATTATTATTTTAATTTGTCTAGCCGTACATTTCAAAGGCAGAGTTCATGTCTGTTTCGTGTAGGGTACTTATGAATATCATATATTTTCTTGCTGCCACTCAGGTGTTTGCGAGCATATAATATACTTTCTCTTTTAAAAGTACCTATAAACGAACTCGTATATCTGATTTTAGAGCTAGGACCCTGAGTTCCTTCACTATTAATCAATTTAAACCATAAAATCATAATTATCAAAACTGTAATTTAATATTATTAGTTTTAATATTATTTATTTTTATTTTTATTTATTTATAAATATAATAGTTAGTTTAAACTTAAGTCCAAATATTACATGACTACTGTAAGCCAGTCAGTTTAGTCAACCCCGTTCGTTATCGCTCCCGGTGCAAAAGTGCCCATAACGCTCACAGCATTACCACGCTGGATGGCCATGGACAGCCTCTGCACCAGAAACGATTCGGAACGGGGGTCCTCTCCCTTTTGCCTTAGTCGACGGCCTATGTCACGCACAAATTGTTTAGCGTCAGCACCCCAGCAGCCCGCCGTTTCCACCGCAAACGGAACGAAAATATACCCCGAGCCCAAAGGAGCATACTTTTGGCGCTTCACCGCCGCCTGAGACTCGGCCGCCGCTCCGCCCGCACGTACTGTGCGACTGATATGAGAGGCGGCGAAGGCTGACGCACGTAGCGTCCCAGACCAAGCACCGCCCTCTCTCCCACGGCACTAACGTTAGGCGTAGTTTAAATAATAATTAACTTTAACCCTTTAACGGGCAAAGTTAAAATTTATTCATAATTCAAGTCTCTTGCTATTCTGTAGACCTAAAAATTCTGGCCCATAAAAAAAATACAAAAAGATGACGTTAATAGGTCATTTTGGCTATGAAATTTAGATTGTGCCCTATAAAGGGTAGACAAATATTTTAACCGAATTCAGTGAAGTACTCTGCGAAGCCACATACATGTATATTTCCACTTTAAGTACCGCATAAACTGCTTTCCGAGACCGAGTTGATTATTACAGAAAAAAAGACCAGGCTGCACTCCGGGAGTGCTGGCAGAAGTGAAAACTCAATGACATTGTAACAGTTTTTCGATCAGGTCACGTGGTCTTACAAATTTTCAATCTGACGAATCTGTCGGTCACGTGACCTGTCGCGAGTTTAACATTTTTTCCCCTTCACAAAAAGTGCACAGCGCCGCTAAAGAAGTTTTCACTTCAAAAACCCAAATCGCTGTTTCGGGCCAATACCATTTTGAGAATTGCCTCGATTTCAACCAGGATCCCATTGTCAGATTCTGACCAATGACCATGGGATGACCACCTGGAAAAATATTCCGACGAATTGAGGACCTGCTCCTTTTCTGAAGTCGGTTGAAAACGCTTTCTACTCCAGGTACATTCAGAAGGCGAGACCCCCCAAGGGGGCTCCCTAGGCGCGGAGGCCCTCGCGGCGCAGGTGGCTCGCTTCAAGAGAGTCTCCTTGCGGAAACTGCGTGCCTGGCGCTCCTGAGTGTGGCAGGTAAGGTACCACCACTATACCAATAACTGGTACAGTCAGCATCACATTTAGTAGCAGCCAAAGTAGCCAAATATATCGTAACACTTCCTTATTCCCATAGTAATAAAGACGTGTTCCGATATATTTGGCTACTTTGGCTGCTACTAACTATATGATGCTGACTGTACCACCTCTATACTAATAACTGGTACCACCTCTATACTATTAACTGGTTTCACCACTATACTAATAACTGGTACCACCTCTATACTATTAACTGGTTTCACCACTATACTAATAACTGGTACCACCTCTATATTATTAACTGGTTTCACCACTATACTAATAACTGGTACCACCTCTATATTATTAACTGGTTTCACCACTATACTAATAACTGGTACCACCTCTATACTAATAACTGGTACAGTCAGCGTCATATAGTTAGTAGCAGCCAAGGTAGCCAAATATTTCGGTACACGTCTTTATTACTGTAAGAATAAGGGTGTGTTACGAAATATTTGGCTACTCTGGGTGCTACTAACTATATGACGCTGACTGTACCACCTCTATACTATTAACTGGTTCTGGTACTGGTGAAACATTTAATGCGTCGGTTTAAGTTCTAACAAGAATTGAATTAAAAAGAAAACACGTCTTCTAGTATTTTTTTATTTTGTTGTGTACTTTTAAAGTACACTGGTGTATGTATTTAATAGCATATAGAAACATTAGCCTCCACGGCTATTGTGGCACTCTTTTGACGAAATTCTCATACAAGCTACAATTTCGTTGATGTTTTGAATTTCCTCCTTAAATTAACAAAAATAACTTCCATCAGAGACCGCTTGGTCTAATATGTCTTTATGATCCTTGCCATGCCTTATCCAACCTGCCATTCCAGGTATTCCGTCGTCTAGGCACCAGTCTCGCGCACCACCGCGCCTCGCTCTCCTCCGAGCTCGGCTCCATCTGGGACTTCCTCCGCGCCGACCGTGACCGCGAACGCGACCGCCGCCGCTCCGAACCGACCACCTACGAGCCCATAGACTCCAAATCCCCCGCCAGGTTAGCCAGAGACCTCTTGCAGGTTATCCACGAGACAGTCTTTAAGAAAGCTGATGAACCTAAGAAATGCCCGCTGGTTAAGGAGGAGTCAGACTTGACTAGCTCCGATGAGGACGATGGGACGGAAAGAAGAATAGCCAATTTGATCGATTTCTTTTTCACTATAGTTAAGAGTCAGAGAGACGGAAGGAAGGACAGTGGAGGTAGCTGCTTTAAAAGCGAAGCCAGCCCTGATGATAAGGTACTTAATATATACGCTCCTAGCAAGGTTAATACTGAATTGGAGCAGAAGATGGAAACGCTTATGGACTTCCTGGCTACTACAGGTTGCATGGATGAGGAGATAGTTAAAGATGATAAGAAGATTACTCTAATGGAGTTCCTGTTTGGATCTGATGATAGAAAGGTAGAGAAGCCGGTCATAGAGGTGACTAGGGAGCGGAGTTTCGATAAAGGTATAAGCCTGAGCGAGTCTAATGTGAACGTTAAGAATCTTTACTTCATAGATGAAACACCTGATGAGGAAGGCGATGAGACGCTAGTAGAAATGCTATTGAAATACATGGAGAATTATTCTAGTAAGGATTTCAAAGAGAAATACAAGGAACCGATAAAATCTATATCGATCACACCTTCGTTGTCAGAGAAATCAAAGTCGGACATTACTATTAGTAGGTTAGAGACATTTAGTGACATGAGTAAGACAAAATCAGACTCAACTTTAACACAAACTCAAGACACGGTTATAGACAGATTTGAGGACATGAGATCTGAGAAATCGCCAAATAGCAGGAGAATATCTGAAACGGTAATAGACTTGAGTAACGTAAAACAAGACTTACAGGATATCTACGAGGAAGCCGTTAGTAAAATATATGAATTGAAAAAGATACATGACGATACTATGACAGAACAGGAGGATGTAGAGAATTTCAATGCATATACGAAACCAACGATAGAATACGCACATTACGCACCTTATAGCGTAGAACTATCAGACATATTAGAAGAAGACGAATTATCATACGACAGAACGTCTCAAGACGACAGGTATTACGCTAGACAGTTAGCTGAAGATTTGTTAAGGTACATTGAAGATAAAATACAGATTGAAGAAGATTCAGAGAGCGAGTTTGATTACGAAATGAAAAGATCCTCCATAAGTTTGATAGATTTGCGAAACATACCTGACTTGCCGCAAAGTATGATCATAAAGCCAAAAGTTATTAAAGTAGACAAGTCTACTTCAACAACAGAGATATCAGAGTCCATTTCAGACTTGTCAAAAAGGATAGACTCTTGCTGTCTGACCGAAGACACAACTTTAAGCTCCGAATGGAGCGACAAAGCTTTAAATAAGCTCGAGTCTTTGAACAAGTTCTTTTCAAAATCAAGGCTAGAAATTATCGACGAAAGTTTCGAAGATAATGGCATGAGAACGCCGAAAACTCCCAAGGTTTTCCAAGATGAAAATAAAGCCAATGCAGAACAAGCCAGTTTGGATGACGTAGAAGATATACTGGATGATAGTGATGAAAAGATTGTCGATGATAGGTTTAATGATGGTGATCGGGAACTTGATGATAATATCGACAGTGGGAATGTTGACAAGTGAGACTAAGTAAGATATTCTGTAAAAATTGCATTAAAAGACATTGTAATAAATAAAATATATAAGAGGATGCAGAAATAGGTAATAACTACACATAGATGGCGCTAACGCTAAACGCTAATAAGGGCATGGAAAAACCGGTAATTTAAAAAGAGTTTAGAATGGCCTGCCCTAACAAATATTTTTCTTGGGAACTTAACACCGGCTAGAGGATATTCGGGTTATCGATGGCAAACTAAATTTGAAAACTATGATAAAGATGACAACCTATCATTGAGATTATTTAAGTTGGCTGAATGGTATCAAAGAAGTCCATTCAAGAAGCAACTCCACGTCTAAGGCGGAAGATTCCAATTCCGATGACAATTTTATAAAAAATCGGCCACGTTAAATAATCTCATCATACAAGCAATGTCATGTTGATGTATGAAACAGACAAAACGCTTTATATAAAACAATCAAGGTAAACTTATTTGAGAACAATCACTCAAGTCAAAAATAAGATAGAACTATGCAAAGAAAACTCCTGAAATAAGACTGCCAAGAATCAGTATTGCAGTATTTAAAAGCTAGAGCCAAGCGAATGATTCTAAAATTGAATTCTGATCTAAGAAGCAACTTAGACGTCGATTTGACTGTATGAGCATGACAGTTGTCAACTCACATAAGTTTATCTTGTTATACTTAATGTCAAAATGCGTAATTATCGTACACACAAGTGATACGAGAACAAATAGTGAGATTTTTAATATTATTAATAGTAAATAATAAATTAAATACTTAGATGTTTAAACGTATTTATCAAAAGTTGAATTTATAAGAAATAATAGTGAATTTTATACATATTATTATTGGAATATAATAAATTGGCTTATTTGACCCATAATTAGATTATACATAAAAATCCCAAGTTTATGTTGTTGAACTTTGTAATGAAATAAATCTTCTTATGTGAAAGTTTTCATACAAATTAAATATACTTTTCGTAGCATTTAAATCACATCAAATATCATCAAGACATATTGTTTGTCTTCCTCTATCACATAGAATAATATATTTATATAATGCATAAAATTATATATTTATAATACCGATCAATTTTAATTGTATGAAAAATTTTACACGAAAGAATGCTTTTAGAAATAAAATATACAATATATTAAAAATCCCTGTACAGTCTGTACATATATCTAAACAGAAAATATTATTTTTTCATTGTTACTTTAAATCAAAAAAATGTTTGTAAGTATCATTGAAAATATTTTAAAACTAATTTTTCAAGAATATATTAAAATAGGATGAAATAAATGTTTTGATAATTTTCATTATTTATATGTATAAATACAATGCTATATGTTACAGTTTTTATGAAAATGTTATATAGTTAATATGTTCTATATGTTACACCCTCTTAGGCCTACCAATGATCTAAATATGTAATACACTCAGAGGCAATGAAAACGGGTCACTTCCCATGGATTACTTTACAAAGTGACCCGTTTTCATTGCCTCTGAGGTAGCGTACCTTTATAGTTCACATTGGGAATTACACTCAGAGGCAATGAAAACGGGTCACTTTGTAAAGTAATCCATGGGAAGTGACCCGTTTTCATTGCCTCTGAGTATATATGTTCATGAAAAAAATCAAAAGTCAAGTCATGAAAATATATTAGTTGTTAAAATTAAACATATCTATGACATCTCAAATACGTTAAAAGGCAAAATGTTGCTGTTCTTAAGGCTTGGTTTCGAGTTAGAATTTATAATTTATTTTTAAAGGTGTTTACAAATACATTATTGTTAATTACAAAATAATAGTACATTATTGTAGAGGCCGGGAAATAGCAATTCGTGGATGCACGAATTGCCATTCCCGCCGAGGCAGATATAGTGCTTTTCTCCAAAAATGCGAGGGTAAACCTGAAAACAGTGAGTAGGTATGTCAATAACCTATAAGTTCCCGCCCAGGTAATTTTTTAAAGTATGGTACAGTTTGAATTGACATACATAAAAAAATAAAAACATTAGAATCGCTCACAATTTTAAAATGTTTTATGTAATTAAAATAATTAAAGATTAAACGGGATTGAAATCTAAAAGCATTTTTTGTTATGTATTTTATGGGGTCTATACATGTCATGATTTTTCAGCCCCAATTTATCAGAAGCTGACTAATTGCTAATTGTTCAGCCGTTCAAAAACTTAAGGCTTTTTTGTATTTTATTGCATGTTTGAGAAAAGCTCTATACATATACCTGCCTATCGATCGAACACATTAGTAACTAGTTGATGTCATCGATGTGACAGCTGCGTGCCGCCCTCCCCTTTGGTTTCTATGTCATCTTCCGAAGCCTATAAGAACAGTGTTATGTGGAACGGGGAGATTATAAAAATGCAAAATTTGTTCAGTTTTGCACAAGCCTTCACTTAAAACGATATGAAGTTAGATAGCACATAGTTATATTAATTTAGCAGAATGTTTGTATATTTGTGTTATATTTTATGACAGAAATACAATTTATTTTACTGTGTCTCATGGTTTTACTAAGATTTATTTCTTTTAAAATATCACGCACTCGTACAAAATTTCCTTCCCCGATTTGACAATCTTCATCCCATGGGAATCCGGGATAAAAAAAAAACTGGCCAAGTGCGAGTCGGCCCACGCGCAGCGTATGGTTCTGTAGTTGGCTGTCACACACGCGCGCTCCAACTAAATGATGCGGTTGCGTCGGCCGAATATATGGGAAAGTTAGCGTTTCCAAGTGCACATAAAGTTGGTCGAATATTACTTGGTAACTAGTTATGCCTAGTTAACTGTGATAGTTTCCCTTTAAAATTCATTATAATATTATGTACTACTTACTGCCTCAAATTATTTCACATTGCCGGTAGCAGCCATTTAGCCAGCAGGCGGCGGGGGACACATGAATCGAACAAAAATTAGGGATTTAAAACCCAATATCACGCAAACCGATCACTAAGTTGAAAAATGGTTTTTAATAATCCATAATATTTTTAACAAGCTATCTAACGATACCCCACATTATGGGTTTATAAAGAAAAAAAAAACTACGTCCTCACTTTAAATGTAGGCGAGGTAACCTAACAATTTTTTTTGTAAGATTTTATTCTACCTTTTTGACGGCGTGATTGATTTACAACCCATGCCAAATTACTTAGAGCATTCTAGTAAGGGTCACTGAGCTAGGTAGCAGACGGACAGACGGACATGGCGAAACTATAAGGGTTCCTTGTTGACTACGGAACCCTAAAAAGTAGATAGGTATAGGTACCTATTTTATGTCTATCTCCAGGACTAAAGCTATCTTAATTTTAAACTTCATTTAAATCAGTTCAGCGGATTATAGGTGAGGAACAAACAGACGTTTGCATTTATAATATTAGTGGGGGAGAGTGGGGGACAGTGGGCCACATTTTATGAAGCGGCATAAAGCTCAAAAGATATTATACACTATCTACCCGTTTCTTTTAATTCATATGCATAACAGCTATAGAGACCGGTTTGTAAACGTCCGTCTATGTTTGATTGTGTGCTATTCCGTTTCATCCACTATTTCCCATGATCCACTGTCCCTTCCTCTCCCCTACTTATGAATTGTAAAATTGTAGTGTCCAATCGGTCTCAATACAGCTCCCACCTCATTAAAAGGCGCCTACTTGAATTTTACGATAACAATTACTGGTAATTATAATCGTTTTCCTTATATAATATATTATGTACCATCAATATAATAGCTTAAATTATTTTGTATTGATATGACGAAAATTGGTTTCAAAATTGCGTCAAATAGGTACCTGACTTTAAATTTAATTTTGTTTTTACGTTATGAAATAACAGGAGTCGGTTGCTGTCTTACTACAACTATGGTGTGGTGACTGGCAAGTTATTGTGACAAATTGCAAGCTGTGTAAAGGCCTTACTTAACACGATGATTATGTACCATATAATTTGTCGCCTGTCGGAAGTGTTCATCATATCAGCCGAAAGACGTCCACTGCTGGACATAGGTCTCCCCCAAAGAGTGCCACACCCACTGCTGGACATAGGCCTCCCCCAAAGAGTGCCACAATGACCGGTCCTGCGCCAGCCGCATCCAGCGGACTCCCGCGACCTTTACCAGGTCATCAGTCCACCTTGTGGGGGCCTACCCACGCCGCACCTTCCGGTACGTGGTCGCCACTCGTGAAACTTACCGCCCCAACGGCCATCGGTTCTACGTGATATGTGTGCCCACTGCCACTTAAGTTTAGCGATTGCCGAACGGTGGGACAATCCCATTTTGGTTTTCTGGGTGAAAATGAACACGATGTCGGGCTGCTTCACTCCGAAAATTATGTTGTAATTAGGTATATATTCGGCTCTGTATGAGTTTTATTTATTATTTAAATATAGCTGTTATTTAAATGTTTACTAACAAATGCTATAGACATTCAATGGCACATAAAGTTGGTCGACTAACAAATTATGGATTGTAATATCTGAAATCTCTACATATAATAAATGTGAAAGTTCGTTGAGGTCGTCAGTGAGACATAATAAGTAGAGCTTGAAGGAAATTGTATTTATGCAAAATGCATTAAAAACTTCAATAGTGCGATGCAGAACTTAACCAATTTCCACGCATTTAGAAGGTCATTCTCCAGATTATTGTCAGCGTCTGAACTCCAACAAACCATATTAAACGTATAAAAAAGTTTGATTGAGTTACGGTGACCCACAGGCCAAATTTGAGAATATTTGGATAGTCGTCTTTACTTTACGCAACAGCGCGCCATCTATCTGTTTATTAATACGACAGCCCAACGAAAGGGATGTTTGTCTGTTTTCGTCTGGGTATCATGGGAAAACTATCGAATGGATTAATATGCAACTCTCACTAAAACGATTAATGGATCTTCGGCCATGCTATTGCTATAAAAATTATAAAGATAAGGGTGCAAAAGTGTTAAAAAATGGGGTTGAAGTTTGTATGGGAACCCCTTGAATCTATGAGCTAAAGACTTGAAAATTGGCAAGCATATACCTACTTGACTAGAAATTAAAAAGAACCCTATTCAAACTTTCAGCAAAATATAGATAACGGCTAGATGTCTTATTTTCGAGAAAAAATGTTTTTTCCGTATTTTCTCGCAAAAGGCAGGCTTACTCTTCGATGACGACCAATGGTTACCCAATGGTTGGTTTGTTGATGGCTGTGAGTTGGAACCCCAGCGATGAGGTTTTTTTGTTTTCGTTCTATCTGTTTATTTCGTTTTTTTTTGGTAAACGATCAGTTATTGGTTTTTTGTTTAATTTTGAATAGTAATCAATTTTTCGTAGAATACTAACATGCATGCGTGGTAGCATGCATGTTGTAATAACAGCCGAGAAAATTAATAACAATATTGACGGTTGTGGATTTGAAAGTGGAGAGTACAATAAAACGCAGGCTGGACACTAACTGACTTTATTCGTCTACCCGACATATTACAATTAGCTGCATACCCTACACATCCCACCACCAAATTCAAACATAGTACATCAACAGTTTAAACAGGCAACTTTCATTTAAGTTGTAATATGTTCTACTTCATTATTTGTATGAAGTAAACTTATCGTACATCCACCTCCAACACATCCTCTCCCCAAATGGGACGCATCATAATGTTTAATTCATTTTGGCGCGTAGGTATTATACAAGTCTTTAATGAACGATAACGTGATTAAAGTGAATAGTAGTTATAGGTAAGAACAGCCCATTTGGTAACTTTTTCCTATCCACCTTCGTAACATTGCTTTGCTGTGGGATAGTAACCCATACCATTGCCCTAAAAGAGTGTAATTTCCAAAAAGAAATACAAAAAAAAAAAGCATACAATTCTAAGACGCGAATTCGCGTCTTATCGCGAACGAAAGAAAAAAAAACTACTTACAATTATCATTAAGAACTACTTAACTCTGTTACTAACTACTTATACTTTTACGTACTACTCATTTAGTAGCTGTTTTTTTTATGGCCCTCTCGTGGGCCCGGATATCGCGAGCGGAGGCTGCTGGCGGTACCGCGGAATGCTCGACGTTCTCCCCCTGTTCCGAGCTATCAACCGCGTCCCCGTACTCGTGCTCTGACTCGGTGTCCGACTTAGCGGAGTCAGCGACCATCCCCTTCTTACTGATTGCCGCGGGAGCGTCAGCCACCTCCGCCGTTGACCGCGCACCAGCGCCACCCGGCTCGTCCGGGTCTAAGTCCGTAGGCAACATATTCGCCCGCGATAAAGAATACCGATGTGACTTTCCTAAAGGTATAATTTGATCTTGATGCCGGCGCCAAACGGAACCATTACCCACGTTGACTTTGTACGATACGGGACCCGTGGTTGCCGCTATTTGACCTTCCGACCATTTGTTACCTTTTTGTGTGTAATCTCGCGCTAAAACTGGCTGCCCTACGCAAAATTGCCTATACCGGCCGCCAGCGGCCTCTTGCTGGCCGCGCTGCGCCTCGTGCGCCGCGGCCGCGGGGTCGGGCCGCAGCGCGTCCAGGCGCCCGCGCAGCCGCCTGCCGAGCAGCGCCACGGCTGGCGCCACACCCGTGGTAGCATGCTCGCAGTTTCTATATTGAAATAAGAACCTGTTCAGGGCGTCAAAAATGTCCTCCCCTTCAATAATTGCTCGTTTGACGGCCTTTTTTACCGTCTTTACTGCGTTTTCGGCTTCTCCATTACCCTGCGGCCTGTACGGCGCCGATGTGGTGTGCCTTATTGAATTCTTTTCACAATATAACTTAAATTCGTCCGAAGAAAATGGAGGGCCATTGTCTGTCACTAGCTGCGAGGGCAAGCCGAACCTTGCAAATACAGAGCGGAATGCTTTAATTGTTAATTTCGCCGTAGTTCCTGACATTAACAAAACTTCCACCCATTGTGAATGAGCGTCAATCATGATTAAAAAACGCTTACTGGCACAATCAAAAAAATCGGCATGTATACGCCTCCACGGGTGCAAGGGGAACTCCCACGGGTGTAGGGGCGCGCGCGGGGGCGCGTCGCGCACCGCGCGACACGCTGCGCACGCGCGCCCTGTCGCCTCGATATCAGCATCTAACTTAGGCCAGTACACGTAGTTTCGCGCTAGGTTTTTCATTTTATTCATCCCTATATGTCCGACGTGTATTTCTTTCAATACCTTCTCCCGGAGTGTAGTGGGGATAACGATTCGATATTTAAACAAAATACAACCCAGCTCCGTGTAAAGTTCCTCCTTGCGACTAAAGAATGCTTTTTCTTCCTCACTGCTAGGAGACAATGGCCAACCAAACATAATGTAGCCTAGTATCCTACATAACAAAGGATCGTTTTTTGTTTCTTTTGCCACATTCCTAAAATTAATCGGCATAGTTTCTAACATGTTATAACATGGCGTGTTTGAGGCGGGGCGATGCTCGTGTGACAATGGAAGCCTTGAAAGACTATCCGCCGGACCGTTGTCCGCGGACCTGACAAATTCGATTTTGTAGTCGTAGCCCGCCAGCCGCGCAGCCCATCGCTGCAGCCGACTAGCCGCCGTCTGAGGAATACCTTTTTTGTCCCCAAATATGTACATGAGCGGTTTGTGATCTGTGCGGAGTATGAACGGCCTACCAAACAAATATTGGTGGTGCTTAGTTACCCCATAAAAGATGGCTAAAGCCTCTTTATCGAGTTGGCTGTAATTTTTTTTCTGCGTCATTCAGCGTGCGCGAGGCGCAGCTGACGGGCCGCTCGCTGCCGTCGGCATACCGGTGCGCCAGGATGGTGCCCGCGCCGTACGCGCTGCTGTCCACCGACAGCACCAGCGCCCGCCCCTCCTCATAATGCGCCAGAACGCAGTCTCTGACCAGCGCCGTCTTTGCGTTTCCAATAGCGATTTCACAATTGCCATCCCAAGAAAACTTGACATTCTTTTTTAAAAGCGCGTGTAATGGGTGTAACAGTGTACTGAGATTAGGTATAAATTTGCCATAATAGTTCAATAATCCTAAAAAGCTCTTTAACTGAGTGACATCCGTGGGACTCGGCAGACAGGTAAGGGCTTCAAGTTTAGCCGGGTCAGGATGTAAACCGTTCTTGTCTATGATAAACCCCAGATAATGTACTTTTTCCTGCAGAAATCTACATTTATCCAGTTTCACCGTTAACCCCATCTGCCTAAGTCTCTCGAGTACCAATCTGAGATTGCGAAGGTGTGCGGTGTGACGGTCCGGCCCCGTGACGCAAATGTCGTCTAGAAAAACCACAGTCCCTGGCACCCCCCGCAAAGTCTCTTCCATTAACTTCTGAAATTTCTCTGGCACGCATGACAAGCCATAAGGGGTGCGACGATAAGAAAATGTACCCATATGCGTGGTTATCGTAGTAAAGCGTTGCGAATTTTCTGTTAAAATCACCTGTTCGTACGCATGCCTAAGGTCGATTTTCGTAAATTCCTGTCCATTACTCAAATTGGCAAATAATTCCTCAATACGCGGTAAAGGATAATAATCACGCTTCAGTTTTGGATTAATCGTTATTTTATAGTCGCCGCACAACCTAAGCTCGCCACTCGTTTTAACAACAGGCACAATGGGGGTTCCAAAATCCGAATGATTGACCTTGTAAATGGTGCCGTCGCGCTCGAGCCGCGCGAGCTCGCGCTCCACGCGCGCGCGCAGCGCCAGCGGCACCGGCCGCGCCCGCATGTACACACCTTCGCAGTCCGTTACTTCTAAGTTAAGTGTTTTTTTACATGTACCCAATTTATCAGTAAACACTTCCGGGTATTCCTTACACAATTGTCTCACGAACTGATCCTCTACTATCTGATTTACTTTAATCTCTTTGATGTGCAGAGCCCTGAGCCAATCTCGGCCTAACAACGGTCTGCCACCACCTTTAATTACATAAAGACATTGATTGTTTACTCTCGTACCTTTAAAATTAATCTCAACAGAGAGGAACCCCAGAGGTTCAGTTCGTGAGCCAGAATAACTGCGGAGGATTAAGTTATCTGCATGCAACTTCTTATCTTTAAACAATTGCTCATAGCATTGTTCATTTATGGCCGATATTCGGCTGCCAGTGTCAATTTCACATTCTAAATTGATGCCATTAACTTCAATATTAACAAAATATGGTTCTCCATCCAGACCTCTAGATGGCACCTCAATATTGTAGAACTCGTCTTCCGAATCATCACTCAAGTAATGCTGCCACTTTTCACTGTTACGCCGATCACTTTTAGGGCACATCGCCTTTAAATGGCCGCGTTGATTGCATTGATCGCAATTATAGTTCACAAACCGACACTTATTCGCTCGATGCCATTTACCGCACCGCCAACACGCCGTGCCATCGCCCGCCGAGCCCGAGGCGCCGCCGCCGCCGCCGGAGCCGGGTGCCCTCGCGCCGCCGCCGCCGCCGCGCTCCGCACCCCCGGCCGGCCCGCGCGGCCTGGCTCCGCCGCGGCGCGCGCTCACGGCGTGCAGGCCCTCGCCCGCCCCGCCAGCGCCGCCGCCGATTGCACTCGTCACCGCCGAGCTCCCGCCGGTCGCGCTCACGACCGCATGCCAATGTTGCCACCTTAGCGATTTTATCACTAGATCTAGTGAATTTTTGAAATTGGTCGCGATTTTTTCAAATATGTTGTCACTAAAAGTTACTTTGGTGACTTTTAGTGATAATCAAACGTTGCTTGACTTATTAATAAATATACTAGTAGTTTGGTCAAGTAATTTTATCACCCAGGGGGGTTACATCACGCTCACATACACACGTATGAAATATATCTATGTAGGATCAATTCGCTGGATATCGGACACCTAATGTCGGTATTCGGACACTTGCATAAATTGGAAAACTGAATGGATCCTTGTGAGTTTATCGGTTGAATTCCGATTAATATGACTACTTACATGCTTGTAAACAGATTACTGTTATTTTAGGGCCTATAGAAATGTTATTATTATAGATTTAACATATAATGTCCGGTAACTGACGAAGGCCGCAAAACCAGCGAAATGACCCTAAGCATACACAATCGCACGGCATGGAATCTTCATACAGAGAGACTTGGCGTTAATTATCTGTGGTATAGTGGGAATGACCACTGCTAAATCCTCCTTATAAGCAATCAGCTAAAGATATTGAAATCAAATTGTTATAATTATGAGCTTCCGGCTAATGTAATTAGCGCTATTGGCAGTAATGCAAAGTATTCATTTAAAACAAGAAAACCTGAAAGCCAACCTTCGACATCTTCAAGTTCTGAAATTGACCATGATGATGAAGAAATACCTCCAGAGTGTTTGAAGTCGAATTTTAATTATTGTTTCCATTTTGACTGCTTTTTCTTCTCCCGTGGTAAATGTTTAAAATTATTACAGTACACTTATTGTACTTTTTGCCCTTGTTTTATTAAGTGATTTTTAGGGATTTCTGAGAAAAACGAAAAATCGAAATCTAGTTACTTTTGGAACTAAACCTAACGACACAGTTATTTGCAAGGTGGCAACACTGCCGCATGCTTCTCAGCGGCCTCCAGGGCCAGAGCTAGGTCCACTGCCTTGTTGTACTTAATATTTTTCTCCGCAAATATCCGCGATCTCATCGCCTCGCTTGCCATGCCGGAGACGAACTGATCTCGCAACTCTTCCTCCAATCTCCCGGTGAAATTGCAAGTCGCTGCGAGATGTTTCAAATTTTGTAGAAATTCGGTCAGCGATTCACCGGGTTGTTGCCTTCGTTGGCGATAAATATGGCGTTCGGCGATCTCTGACCGCTGCGGTTCCAAATGATCCGACACTAATTTGACTAGGGCGTCAAATTTTTGCGATTCCGGATGAGCTGGAGCACATAGGTCACACATTAACGAATAAGTCGCTTCGCCTACTACGGTAATCAAAGTCGGCACTTTTAACTCGTCTTTAATTCCGTTTAACAAAATAAACTGATTCACACGTCGTACATAAGCCGGCCATTGTTTAGAATTAAGATCGAATGCTTCGATTTTACCATTCGGCATCTTGGTAATCCACTTAAACCGTATTACCCGTGACACTAAACATTCGTATTTAGACACTTAAATCCACAACGACACGTAAATACTCGTTAATATAATTATTTAACTCGGCTGCGCCAATGGAGAGTACAATAAAACGCAGGCTGGACACTAACTGACTTTATTCGTCTACCCGACATATTACAATTAGCTGCATACCCTACAGAAAGCATTCGTGTTAGCATTTTAAATTTTTGTCGAGTTTCTCCAACATGACCCCAACATGGGCCAAACTTAATAAAGTATGAACTGATAAAATGTTCTGTTTGCGAAGTTACGGAAATATTGTATAGCATTATACTTAGAAACATTTACAGTTTTACATTAGTTTTCCTTTCATAATTTTAGAATGAAATAAAACTCATTTAATACGGTTTGGTATGTTATTTTTATTAGTCTCAATAAAATCAATAACATAATATAAGCCGGGCATCTATCGAGCTGAAATTGGACTAAACTTAAGCTCGGTAGATGGCGCCAATCGACAACTAACATCAACGACCTCTATCAAACTGAAATTGTATCAAAATCATGCTCGCTAGATGGTGCTATCATTATATACATCAACACACATGTTTATTTTTCATTGAATTTGCGACTCATATTGATTAACAAAGGAAATACAACGTAAGTAAATTATATAATGCTAAAAAAATGTGTGAAATATGTCCACGCAAAGTCATCCGTAATGTCAAGAATTCCCTAGAACCTACTATTTTTTTTTGAAGAAGCCAAGCTTTAATTTACACTGCTTATAGGGCAAGCATGTTATGTCTTTTGGGACATGATTAAATACTGCCATACAATAACTATTTTTGTTGCACAGTTGAGTGAACGTATTGTGACCTCTTTCTGTAAAACTTTTATCAGAATTGATATCTTCTATCTAGGACCGTAGAGTTGCTATTCGAATGGACTATTTTGATGCGATTCGGCCAACTCAGATAATCTCAAGTATAAAAGGTGGGAGTGTACACTCCGTCACAATGATAGTGAAAGTGAAATTATCGCATTCGTTTATAAATATTAATGAAGGTAATTAAGATTACCAATAATCAGCCAATAATAACATATTTCTCATATCAAGTGTTTTTGCACAATTATTATGAAAATATAGAAAGTTGGTACTTCAGTCTCCAATGTAAGTTTATAATAGGTACACTGAGAAATTGAGGTCAATCGTTATTGAGATTGTGAGGCAATCTGTCAATACCACACATAAGGCTAGTGGACAGCGCGGCATCCATAGATTGCACTCGATCGTCGTCCCGCTGCCCGCTACCGTCCAGCGGCGCTACCACGAACTTCGAAAGTCGAAGTTCGGGTATTTCCATCTCTATCGCACTCCCATACTCGAGTGACAGGGACGCATGTATTACGAACTTCGACTTTCGAAGTTCGTGGTAGCGCCCCAGACCGCAGCCTAAAGCCCGCTCCACATTATCGACAAAACTGCACGAGATTTGCCGAATACGAGAGTGTGGAGTGACTATTCGTCTATGTTCGTGTTGTTTTGCGTATATTCGCGTAGTCTCCGTTTCGTGTCGGTAAAATGGCCAAACATCAAAGAGCTCTCGTGAAATTTCGTGTTTGCGCGAAACCTCTCCTCCACATTCTCGCTGCGCTTCCGTCAGTCGACCGACGGCAACCGTAGGAAGCGTCCATCTTGTATGAAAGTCCAATTACAACTGCGCAAGGCGAGAATGTAGAGGGCCGCTCTCGGTTTCGCCCGGTCTCGGTAAATATTCCGGCGAAACCAGTCTCGTGTAGTTTTGTCGAGAATGTGGAGCGGGCTTAAGTACTCCTATGCTTCGAGCGTGTTCACACTATCCAACACGGCTATCACAGGACGACCCGTGACCTGTGTCGCTTCGATAATTCGAGATCGACCATCCGTGTCGTCTCTTTCTAATTAGGACGCTTAGTCTGTGTCACCGCGACACAACTAGCGGGCCGTCCTGTTTTAGCCATGATGTAGGTGGAGAATAGAATAGAATATAAGTTATTTCAGTATAAGTAGAGGAACACAGCAATACAATTACAAAAAAATAACAAAAACAATGGAAGAACTTATCAGCTAAATGTATACTAATTACTAATCTATACTGAATAAGTTTCTGTCAAAAATTTTATTGTTGGTACAAGCTTTTATTGCCAACTGTACTTTTCTGTATACCTACCCGGTTATGTGGTTTTATTACGGAGTTCCTATGATCACCTCCTGTCTCCATCATCAGATCAGCTCGATGGTACCATAATATTGCATTGTCATCCAAACTATACTTATACCCAAAATTTCAGCTCAATTGGTCACCGGGAACTGGGTCAAATTTAACTTGCAAGATTTGACGGACAACTCACTTTACAGTCCCTATTCGTCCCGGTACCGCCGCATACCGGGTAGAGTCAGTCCGACCCAGGTCGGGCCTAGCTGAGTTTCTTGCTGGACTCTTCTCAGCTAGCTAGGTTTTAGCGAACCAGCGATAAAACTCCCAGTAGTTCGACACCACTCACACCCCAGATTCGGTTGATACCGTTCAACCAATCTCACTGGAGCGCAAACTCGTAGAGTATTCCAGTGTATAAACTTTCCCGCGTGGTCGTGCCGGAGGCTTCCCCTGGATTTTCCCCAGGCTACCCTCCAACCATGCAATTCGACCGCTATATTGGGTCCGTCCTATTATAGCCACAGTCAGGTTAAAAAAAAAAAAAAGGACAACTTACTTACATACATACTTACTTTTATACTTACATACGAACAAGTCAAGTTAGTATAAAGCTTGTAAAAAGGTAAACACACAAGGCTTTAAACAGGCTATAGTGTCGAAGCTTGCAACGATATCGTAGGTACTATGCAGTGAAATGAAGGGAATTGTGGAGTGAGGGGAGCTCCGAGGTTTTCCCGAGACTACAGTAAGTAGAAAAAAAGGAGTGTATACATTCTACTATAAAGAGTCGGAATCGCGCATGTTACACCCCTGGAGCTGCATGCGTCCATAGGCTACGGTATCCACTCACATCAGGTGGGCCGTAAGCTTGTTTGCCACCGACGTAGTATAAACAAAAAAAAATCCATTTAACTAGTTTACTTTAGCCTGCGATATTGTTATCGGATTCCAGTCCAGTCGCCGATATCGTACTGCATAATATGAACACGTTCAATGTATGTATACCAAGCTCGATTTGAAACTAGTTGAACGAGCGAGCCAAGCGAACTTAGTTTTCTGCTTCAGCTTGGGCCAACATTCTTTAGTACATATGTCCATCTATAGGTAGCATTTCACAACTGATTCTCTGGATATTTTTTGAGTAGGTAGAAAAATTACATAATTAGAATGATATTTTTTGACGATTCAGTTTTTGAAAATTATAATTATAAAAAAAAACTGGGTCACGAGTTCTATAGCACACAGAGCCCCTAGTTTATTTCCAAAAATAAACCGTTTTTCACTCGCTCAACTATTAATTTTAAAATCATTTCTAAGCGCTGTCAACCCTAGCGTCGATTGGCCAGCACGAGCGTGCAAGGTCGCTCTATTATTAAATTTTGTAGGCGTGCAGAAGGGAACCTGCTCCCTTTTTTATTCAGACTTGAGTATCTCTTATTATATAATCTGTGCTGTAGTACTTATGTTGTGTTATGGGGTGTATACATGTCATGATATGTCATCCCCAATTCATCAGAAGGTGACTAATGCTATCGTCTGGAGGCATGTTGCGCTGCTGATCCAACTGTCAAACGAGTTGTACTGAGAAATTGGATTCCGCGTGGATATAGGTAGTAGCTCCATACAATCTTTCACCCCCTTAGGAGATGATTTCCGGTACAAAAACTATCCTATGTCCTTCCCCGGGACGCGAATTTTCAATAGCTGATGAATATATATAATTATATATATAAATTATAATATAACAGATGAGCTTTTGTATATGCATATTACTTATTTAACATTATCTAATCTATCATTATTTATACTAAACGGGAATTATAATCGCGTATAATTAACTTATTTTATTTAAGTACCTCACTGAGGTCTCCCGACCCCCGTTAAGTCCCGTTTAGTATTAAATAATGTGTGAGAATCGTGAAATTTTAAATCAATATATCTAATCTATCGTACTGATTGTTCAATCAAATGGATTAGCTTTTTGTAATCACAGTTTCAGACATTATTTACGAGCAAAACCCAGTCGAGTAGATGTTCACCGTCATACCTATTTGTTTATCGCAATCGTAATTGCTCGGCACAATTTTTACCTGACTTAGATAACCGTTGTTTAGATTTTGAGATATTGTACAGTGCCAATAAATATAAGAAAAGGAAAATTATGATAAACAGTTTCCAGTTATATTGGGTAATAAAATCTGTTACAGAGTCTGCCTATTACCAATTCTTATGAGTAACATACATTCCGTAGCTATATAAATGGTAACATTTAATAACATTTAAGATATTATCTGCGTCTTGAACGTTTAGCTGCCAACCTATTCTACCCTAATGCTGGTCTCCGTTAAGTACGACGACGAGCGAACCGAGGAGGAATCTTAGGAACAACTGCGTCCTCACAGCACGCGAGCCAAGCGTGTGAAGCGAGCGTGCCACGGCAGCGGCTGGCAAGGCGCCAGAAACGATTAGATGTTATCAAGGAATTCGCAAGACCAAAAGCTCATCTCAGACAATAGGCGTCGTGGCTAAAATTCTGTTAACGTTATAGACCGCAATATTAGCATTTGACCTTCTGAGGTGGATTAAATCGTAACTCTCTCTCATCGAAGTCAGGCAGTAGCCTTGAAGGGAGACACATCATGCTTTCTCCCGATCCCCTCTGGAGTACCAAAGGCCCCAAATGTGAGCTTATCTTGTACGTTAATGATATGGCGACCTGCTTCCGGAGTGCTGAACATCTCGTTTACGCCGATGACACTAAAAAAAGGGCTATATCGCCGGAGGCTGACTGCCTTTCATTACAACAAGACCTAAATAATTTCTTTCAATATTGCACAGATAATCACTAGTTCCTAAACACTGATTTTTTTTTCATTAAGTATTAGTTTTAGCCGTAAACTATATCCGATAACTTTCGGATATAGTTTACTATAAAACGGGTATCATCCATCAAGGACTTGGGAGTTACCATGGACTCTCTATTAAACTATAATTTGGATATAGGGAGATAATTTATGTAAACGTACTTATAGAAAGCTAGGGATGATCCTTTGTATTGGGCAGCCTTTCAAATGGCCAAATACCTATAAGTTATTATTGTATTCTCTGGTTAGAAGTCTCCTTGAATTTGGTAGCATAGTTTGGTCTCAGTACAAAGTTCACATTGACCGTTTGGAGAGGATACAAAACATTTTCTTAAAATCTTTAGCTTACAGGGTACATAGACCATACGAGTACTTAAAGAACTCAGCTTTAGCGGCGAAGCACTTTTGTGTCCCTTCTCTCCTTAATGGTAGAAACTACTTAGATATTATGTTTCTGTTTAAAATTCTTAAAGGTACCCTAATATCAACAGTCCGGTCCGGTCAAATTAGTGACGTTTGGTTGTCCCCATCTCCCCTTACGACTTAGATATCCTTATTCCATTTGAGTTTTTCTCGCAAGAACTATGCTAGACATAAGACACCTTTTTCAGACGAGTCCCCAGTTTCTATAATAAATAGTATTTTTTTAGTAATTCCTCCTATATTTCGACATATAGTATTATTGTATTCAGGGGCATTGGGGATGGGTCTGTTTGTGGGCAATTACTACACAAGGTGGCAAGTTTTCATTGTTCCTTGACTGTATGCTTAGTTATGTATTCTTATACTATTTACTACGATGTTCTTACCTACCTTTTTGGTTTTATTAATTTTGTGTTTAATGAACCTATCTACAGCTATGTTTGTATGACCTCTCAGTTTTTGTACATTGTGTACAACATATGTAACATGTTTATTATGAATGTTTGTGTTCTACATAAATAAAAAATACGAGTATATATGGATCGAATATTTCTAGTATTTCGTATTTTATCTGCAAAGGGCTATTAATTTGTCATTGAAATCACATATGACATAATATTGTGTCGTAACTATACTTGATAACGAAAATATTGATTAAATTATGTAATTGTGATTAGATTATAAGTTGTTCTACTGTACCCACTATACTTATGTAAATGCTACAATGAATGAATTCATGTAGTAGTGTAACAATCGTGGGCGTTGTATGACACCCACTTTATATATGTATTTCGATATTTACATTCACTCTTGCGTCACCGAGGCGTACCCCATTGCCTTACTAATACAACGGTTTAGTGTCATTCAGCACAAATGGGCAACACAAAATGACCATTTTGTTTTTTTTTTATTTTTATTATTTAGAAAACAAACAGCCATATACAAAACAATTCATGCAAAAATGGACAGAAATTAGGACTAGTTTCCTATAATACTACGTAACATTTACAAGTTAAAGTCAGTTATACAATTATGATTGTGATTAGAAACCTATCTAGTTGTGTATGTATTTATACATGCAAATAGCGTAACAAACATAGAAACGAGATTGCAAGAAGCAATATTAACGCATAATTCTTATTATCTAGAAAACACAATTTGCCGAATATTATTCTTGAAAACGGATAAAATAGTTTATCCGTTTTCAAGAATAAATTTCGGAATATATTCTTATTGAATTAAATTGATGTTTTCGCTCATAGGAGCGGCGATCGCCCTTATCAACGCTTTCATTATGGTTCTTATAAATATATTAGCTCTTTAAGAGCATTTTCCTTGCCATTATAAGTTTGACTACCTTGTTGCATGTCATAATAAAGCACATACACGACCAAAAAGCTAACAATAAAGCAACTATACGGGGGTATAAGGTCATTGCCCTTATAATTTGTGCCCAAATGCACCCAATGCTAATCGCTAATAATAGCGATAATATGGCTCTTATAAGAAAATTATATTTGGCATTATAAGCCACTACAAGAGTAATTTTTGTTTGTTGGGAAGGGCATATTTTTTCTGTCGCATAGAATTATAGAAGAAGCGACGCCGCTTTTGTGCGGATTCAAAGTTCAACCAAAAATTAAGATTTAGGTATTTATTAATTTATTTAAAATAATTACACAGCATTACAGTTAAAAACTAACTCACTGTGAATTATAAATGATATATATACCTCCTGGAGACCTCCGTATCAGAGCGCAGACCTCCGTGTTTTTAGTGGATAAATACCACATAACCCAGTCATCCCCCGATTGGGTACCTGATCCGCGGGTTTCTCCACGAAAAAAAAAGGCTACCAGCCACCAGGCCCTAACATAAACAATCTTGAATAAGACAGTGTTGTAATCTGATTTGTAGGTACTTCCGTCTTCCGCGACATTGCATGAGTCGTTACATAAACCTGCGCGAGGGCAGCCGGCCTTCGGCTATATTCGGCTCTGGGTCGCCCGGGTCAGTAAGAGATCGACAAGTCTTCGGCACTCCGTTATACTGGCACAATAATAATACCTATATATGCTTCGGTTGCTAATTCAAGATCACTAATCACAATATCGACTAAATTATTATTTACTAGTTTCTGCCCGCGACTCCTTCCGCGTGGAACTCGTTTATATCGCAGCTCCATACAAACTTTTACCCCCCCATTTCACGTTAGGGGATGATTACGGGGATAAAAACTATCCTATATGTTACTCTCCATCCCTTCAACTATCTCCACTTAAAAAATCACGTCAATTCGTCGCTCCGTTTTGCCGTGAAAGACGGACAAACAAACAAACACATACACTTTCGCATTTATAATATATATAGTAAGTATATAGTATATAGTATGGATTATCTTTAAAAAGATGTAACTTAGGTACATGCATAGCTCACTTGCTTTCATATTTAAAAAAAAAGGTAGTATAAACTGCTAATTTTTCGTTATCAAGGGCTGCCATACTTCGATTGACAACCACAGTTACCACCATCAGTTTAGGAGTCTGCGAAATGTGAGTGGCTAATCAAATGTCTGAATTATACTTCTTCTTCTTTTGTAGCCTAAGTGTGTCCCACTGCTGGGTCATTTGATAGTCCCTGAATTATACTATAGTAAAAAAAAAAAATACTACTTACTACTAATAGTACTTTAAAATAAATAAAATTTCGTCAATGTTGACACTGTAACCTGTTGACAGAGTAAGTAATGAGTAGTCTTGGTCTTGAAGTTGCAGTGGGAGTGTAGGTAAAATTAAGTTTCGTGTACAAAAATATGTATCGATTTAATCCTCTCATAAACATGTACCAAAACCGAAACTTTAATTCGCTGACATAGGAGCGATGGGACATATTTACGAGTATGCACCCATATTTTATACTTGACTAGGTATATGTAGTTGCGATCAGGGGACCGATTTTTGACTTTCGACCGCTCGACTCGAAAACGGTCAAAAACGATGAAATGCTATTTTTGAAATACGAGCGATAGAATATTTAAAAACGAGTGGTATTGACCACTCGTATTCAATTCTATCGGTAAGTAAGTAGGTAGGTACCTATTTAAGTTTGAACTGAAAATTAATTTAAAAGATAGATATTTAAATAAAATATATAGATTCGATGCTAAGTGATTGGTACTTACGATTATCTTTTGTTTTCTTGCCGAAATTTGTGGTTGCAAACAAAGATCATTAGTCTATTGGCGGGAAAATAGTTTTATAAAGAAAAACAATTCAATAAGATACCTGTCTATATTTAAAACCTTCAGTAATGGCGATTGGCGAGTCTAGAGGAATATCTTATATTATTTAACAATCCCTGGGCGACCGAGCTCATCGAAAATCAGTCATCCGAAATCATCCCCTAAGAGGGTGAAATGGGGGGGTGAAAGTTTGTATGAAGCTGCGATTTAAACGAGTTCCACGCGGACGGAGTCGCGGGCAGAAGCTAGTCTGATATATAGGAAAAAACTTAGTAAAGCCCTTCTTGTATAATTAGTTGAGTCACAACTGTGATATAGTATAGTCTATTCGAACAGGGGACCGATTTATGCACGTTATCCACGTTAATCCCCTAGCCTGATCCCCCAGGGGAATTAGCGGCAATTATTTTATATTCAACTAGGAAAAAATGATAATGTTCGGTTATGGCGCTTCGCCGGACGCTACCGCGTCACGCTCGCTTCGCTCGCTCGGCTCGCGCGCTGTAGGGTCGCAGTTCAACTAACAACCTAACCGTTTTTTTCCCCTGGGGGATCAGGCTAGGGGATTAACGTGGACAACAGCGATTTATGACTTTCTTTTTCTTTCTTATGGTCGAAATCAAAACCGAGCGGTAGAAAATATTCGCACATGAAAATTAGTCACTATTATTTCCGCATGAACCCAGTTTGAATCCCGGGGAAGGACAGAGGATAGTTTTCATCCTGGAAATCATCCCCTAAGGAGGTGAAATGGGGGGTTGAAGTTTGTATGGAGCTGCGATATAAACGATTTCCACGCGGACGGAGTCGCGGGCAGAAGCTAGTATTACATAAAATAATTTGTCGTTAAGAGGTTGTGATTTTTTTATTGTTAGACTGTCCCTTGCACCCATCTTTCGCAAGCCACCGTCTGTCCTTACTGACTGACTGGACTGGTAGAGAATGCCTTGAGTCATTGAGTGTAATAGGAGCGATGGAAATCATACTAGTACATTACTCACCTAGGGCGGTATATACTATGGAACTCCTGGGAAAAATAAATTACCAGTTCTATAGCTTCATAGATAGTTCTCTGAAACAAGTGGGACCCTAGGACAATTAATTATAATTGAATAAAACAATAACATATAATTCGACTCTTTAATTTTTATAGAAATTGGTGGTCAATATTTACATACCGATTCACGTAAAAATTAACTTAATTATTATCATTTTTCTATTACACAAATACAAAAAATATAAATTAATCAGTTCTTTCATTAAAACAAACATCCCTCATAACATAAATTATTATAATAACCCCTCGATATAAAAATAATGATACATAGTAATAAAATATTCTAAAATATTTAAATCTTCCATTTCTATAAATTACCTTCCTTTTATTTCATTACATTTTACAGTATTTCATGCAATCATTTATTTAAATCTATAATAAAGCTACCATGAGAATTGACATAAAACTTAAACACATAGCAAAAAATAAACTTATCCTTACAATAACTCGGTAAATATTTCTGAATAACTAATAATCGTAGAGAATAAATAAAAACACACGATTACATTTTTGTTGCAACAAAAATGATGTGTGTTTGTCGTATTTCGTTAATTGTAATTAAACATGTTACTGTTTCATGGAAGTATGTTTATTAAACTAGGTAATCTTAAATTAGGTAATCTCAGAATTTCCTAAAGTGATTGTATTCTTTCGCAAAGAGAAAATAACATTAAAATAACCAACATTAACTAATGACTTCATGAAAATAAATTTACTATTTCAGTTTACATAATTACCATCGAGACATAAACGGACTTTAAAAAAATAAACAGTTTTGTCTGAGATTTAAAACATAAGTTTAACACTTAATAGACGTAGAATAGGACGAACGCATTATAACATTTCGTATATCCATTTCACGATTGACACATACGAATACAAACATGAAGTGTGTATTTGTTGACAAATACAAGCGTGAAATTGCCTCATACAGATTATTTTGGCACATGAATCCTCAATATCAAATACTATACTAGTTAGACTTTCTATTTTAAGGAACATTTATCAGTTTCATGTACTCGTAATTTCAACAGGAATAATATTATTGTTAATATAAGGATATGCAAAATAATTCAGACTTGTACACAACATAGTTAGGTACTATTAAAGGCTAAGTAATTCTACCACCATGAACGTTCTTAATGTAAGAATTTGAACACAAAGTAGCCAAATATTAACAGTAATATTATTCATCAGATTTCCTCACCCTTCATTGCTATTTATAGTAATAATGTAGGACATCAGGGCTGCAGCAATTAAAATGTAATTCAAAAATGTAGTGTCCACGTTTTTTCAAAACGAGCGACAAGTCTTTTAAATCGGGACTACATGCAAGAATTCATAATTCTTTTCGTACTTAATTAATTCCCCTTTCATTATATTGTATTCGTTTGGACAAACACGTAAATAACAACATATAATTGTAACCTATAGGAATGTTAATTTCGCAAAAACAACAGCAGTCATGAAATGCCAGAGCAATGGGCATAGAATATTGAATGACCTTTGGTGTCCAAAAAAATACAATATTGGATGTATCTGACTATAATTCAAGACGGTTTTGAGCAGGCTTGTAGTTATATTGACAAGAAAGAAAAGTAATCTTCGACTTGTTTTCAACTTTCTTATCAATTAATCGATCCCACTGCGAACTGCTGGTAATAAATAGCATAATACGTTTTCATGATAAACATTTATTATGACAACAGATGCCGTTGAAATGAGTCACTTTCGTCAAAAGTATTCATTTATCTATAATCTGTCGGGTGTCACCAAGCGTCACCGAAATACATTTTGATCAAGTCGGAAATGCTGTTTGTTGATAGCGTGGTAACGGAACCAACGACTGCTATACAAGTTGATAAAGATTTTAATGTATTATTTATACATGGGTAATTGTCACTTTAGAGGTTATCACGACATTCACGGCCACAAGTATAACATTACATAAATTATTTCTATTTATGTTAACAAGTGTAATGTGTTACTTTACGCCTAGTGATTTTAATCTGGTTATGTACCATCTTTACGTACCTAAATCTGGAAATTCTCTCAGCTTAACTCGTCGGCAATTTCCTCGGATATCCAATGAAACATTAATCAACCGAGATATGCTATGCGCGCTATCAACAGTCAAGTGTCAAAGTGCACTGCCCTCTCCCGTCGTGAATCATGTCAATTCTCATACATACCTACAGATCCAGTCTTGCTTGACTTGGCACTTCAATGGCACTTAAATCACAGACACGCCGAAACGGCAACTAAATCCACAAGCGAAGCGTGTTTCTTTCACCAGTACGGTGTGTTTCCATTTAGATCCGCTCGGGCACTCCACGAATTTCCGTATTTTATCCTAGCACACGACACAGCTGGTGTATTCCTCACTGAAGACTTCTCTATGGTGTAGTTTTGGCCTCTGTTGCTGTCCCAGTACTCGGCTCCTTTGCAACGGAATCCAACACAGAAATCTAGCCTTCGCGAATGTATTGGCAGCTGTATCCTGAAGCCGAATGTGTCGTAAGAAGAAACTCCCTGCTGGTTCACAGGTCCAGATTCTACAAACGCACAATATGTGTCTTCACTCGTTGTCCAGCCATCAGCGGACGTTCGCACAAACACTTCCTTCGAGAAATCCAGATTTTTGACTTTAACGGTGCCGTCGACTGCGCCTTCGTTCTGTTTCAGTATCACGTTCTCAAGTGTAACATAGTCTTCATTAATTTTCCTTCTGAACTCGAGGTAGTCCGACGCTGGCTGTACGAATCTGAGCTCCCACAGATCTTGTGGTGGCTGAGGCGGTGTTTTCCTTTCTAGCGTCGGGCTGGCTATGATCTTCAGAGCCCAATAAGGCGGCACATGAGAGGGTTCAGTCATGAACTTGACTTGTTCTAGAGCGTACCCCCTGTCATCGGCGAAGACTACCCGCTTCTTCTTGTTTTCCGTCTGCATCCTTAAGCAACTTCTTGGGGCAGATTTCAAAGTGATTTGAAACGGTTTTAAAGTCACAGTAGGCAGACATGGTGATGAGAATCCTCTGGTGACAGCAGTTAGCTTGGGTATTGGCCGTCGCACTGTATAGTCTGTGAGGAATCCGGCGGGCGGGCTGTGTCCGTAAAACAGCTGTTCTGATGACAACATGTCTATCGCCGCACACATCGTCAGTCTGTAACAATTGAGCCACACGTTAATTCCGTCGGAAACGTTCGACGCGAGTTCGGAACCCGAATCGATACGCCCGCGCGATCCGGCGGTTTGTGATGAACTAAACGGAATGCAAGGCGCGCGGGGCTCTTATAGCGGCGGGGGCGCCGGCCACGCGACCGATATGAATAAACATCGGGGTGACAATGAATCGATTATTTGTTCGTTAGGACAGTTGAAAATAATATACAAATGACGAGGGTCGATACGTGCGAGCAGCATGTACGCGGACTGTAAATATTAGTAATCATGAATAAATATTGACTCTGTTGTGAGCGTGTTTATGAATTACGTGTTGACACATTTTCGTAAATGTACACGAGATGAATTAGGTATCATATTTTTCTAAGTAATACATTCTGCATAAAAAGTTTCAGGTCAATTAAACAGACGCGTTAAGGATATGGTGATACTAGATTCCGCCCGCGACTTCGTCTGCGTGGACCCGGGATAAAACTATCCTATATTTTTAATCCAGGCTATTAAACTAGAGGTATCTTCGTGCAAAATTTCATTCAAATCGGTTGAGCCGTTTAAGCGTGATTGAGTAAGAAACATCTAAACATCCAAACATCTAAACTTTCGCATTTACAAAAATGTGTGTCGGGTCTGAAAAATAAAGTACAAAAACCATAATAGAAGTGTAAAGAAGTAGGTATGGTTAGTGAGAAATGAGATTTGAAAGGGTTCATACAACACGGTCGTATGTCTAATGTCTAAATACCTAGTATTTATAAGAAGCACTCTTCACCTTCACCCGTTTAGAAGTTGTAAACGTTGAATGATTCAAGGTCAGTTCAATTGAGTTTAATTGTTTACGAGAAAGCTCTTCTTGATGGAACTAATAAAACGATGTGATTTACGAGCTTGCTGCAAATACATATGGGACAGAGGAAAATTACACTGAAAAGTTAATTATAGTCTCGACTTTAAAGCGATAAGACCGCCTGTTGTTAGGTACCATTATTTATTAAGCAATTTTTTTTAAGATGTTTCTCTCTTGTCGTGGTGCAATAAAGAGTATTTATTATTATTATTATATTTAGAACAGTAAATACTGCGTTAGTTATTTTGCATTACGTGTGCGTATTTAACTGTTATAGATTTAGTTTGATTTACAAATACGAGTAGGAAAAGGACAGACCATGTGCATTGTTTTTTTTTCGCAATAGCTGGATATTCTTTCTACATATTCAGACATTTTTCGCAGCATCTTCAGTTAGATGAATCTGATGGGATGGTAAATAAAGTACATTGTAGCTCAACCGCGATCTTTATTGACAGGTGATGTGTCGGCCAGACATGGTACAGGCGAAAGCGTTTTTAATACCCGCCTGACAGCACGCGTGTCCTACCGCCACAAGGGTCGCAAGTCCGTCAAATAAGCACTCAAGATTTTCAGATATATGATTCTTGACTATATTATGATTGTTTATCTGCTTTAATCTATACATGATTTCCAAAGTTGGGTCTTTATTTTCCCTTTTTTACTCAGCGTACTCAAACAATACATTATTTTACGACACAATCAAGTTAATACTATAGTATTTTATCTCATCTAAAATCTCACTTAATAACATATAAATAAAACTGCACTAAGTTAGGTATTTATCGAAATTTGTCCAAAAAAGCCATTCCCGAAGAGTGTTGCATCTCTTTTTTTCGTGCGCGGAAGGCATAAGCGTGTCTCTGTCAAGGGGGCGTGGTCGACTCGAATCCTGGCATCCCCTTAAACAAAGTAGAACCTTCGGATAATGCTAGCAACATCTGAATTAATTATAATTACACACATGCGTTGTAAAGTCTGCCAGTTCCGTTTACGATATTATTGTTTACTGATATTGATTGCTTATTCTTATTAAGTAATAGCTAGTAGGACTCCCCTTGGAACAAGGACCTAACTTTATATGAGCTTCAAGTAAGATACATCTTTATTTTACCGAAGGCTGAACGCACTTCTGTGGCTGAACGTAACCAAATAACCGCTTGTGTACAAACAAAGAACTTGATCAAGACGATGGAATGTGTTTGCTATAACATAACATTTATATGTCATACTACTACATAGTTTCCACCCGCGACTTCGACTGCGAGGACCCATGTTAAAAACTGTCATATATTTTAAACCGAAATCCTATATCCTATATTTTAATCTAAAAGTAAAAGATTTCGTCGTATCATACCTAAAGAAATTAGCCAAGGACCGAGAGAACTGGCGCCTACTCCAGCACAAGAGCCAAGCTCTTAAATGCTGATGATGATGATGATTTTAATTCAGGCTGTAAAGTATTTTTGTGCAACCGTAGAGTATCTTGTGATGTGCGTCTAATAGCTCCATACGGACCTATTTACCGTAGAATCACATTGTAGACATATAAAACCACTTCTGGAGCAGCAGGGTGCAAATGCTTTTTCCGTAATGGTGAATGTTCATCGACACAGACAGGATTTTAGTTGGATGAATGTCCTTGATCTGGTGTGATGATGGGTTTATATTATATGATGGGGCTTCCGATGAAGGGTGTAATGTATTCGGCATCGTCTTATGTACGGCGGCGTCTACATATGTAAGGCATTCGGCAGGTTATCAGGCAATTTATCTTTTCAATAAACTGCCCGTTGAGTTGAAATCACTTACCAACTGGCATGAGCATTTTTAAAAATAGACTGAAATCTTTGTTGTTGAGGAAGTGTTTTTACTCGGTTGACGAATATAATATAGAAGTGTATTTTTATTTTTATTTAACTGGACTTTTATTATGTACTATTTTTCTTTTTTTAAGTCGGTTAAAGATCATCCATACTAATATTATAAATGCGAAAGTGTGTCTGTCTGTCTGTTACCTCTTCACGCTTCAGACTACTTTCACCTTAATAAGAACTATTGTCAAACATTGTTATTTCGGTAATCCTTAGTTAAGTGAAGTCAAACTCATAACTTGACGTACGCACATCACATAGACACAGACAGACGAGGTGTGCAATTTCATATTATAGAATTCAGGAATGATGTTGCATTTCGTGGTACGTTGTAGGTCGAAATTGCCCTGTCAAATAAATTAAATAGATTAACTTGTGTGCCCACTGCCCAGCGACATGATATGATATCACATGTACCTAGTACTGATAAGGGCAAAGCGATCAAATACATGTTGGCACGACTTTATTGTTAAGAGGCTCAGGTATTTTTGGACCTTTGGGCACGCTCAATCCCTGTATTGAGCCGAGAGTTGTCCCAAAAGTCTTACTCGGTTGACGAATATGGCTATGGTGTAATGTCATCGAATAATACAGAAGTTTATTTTTTATTTTCATTTAACTGGACTATTATTAATATTATTACGTACTATCTTTTTTTTTCTTTTTTTTCTTTTTTATTTAGATTGTATTTTTATAATGTTCAAACGCAATGTATATTGTTACTTGAAATAAACTCACTCACTACTCTCCCAAGGGCGAAACATCGCATCACTCACTATTTCCGCTACAGAAAACAAAAATCATTGGCGTATGGGAGCCCCTTAATCAAAGTCCAAATACGGACCCGGGCTCATTATCGTAGTGGTATAGTAGGATACGTGTATTTATGCAATATTAGAGACTGTTTGGAAATGATCTCATTTGCTGCTCGCACGGCGTCACAAGCGTAGTACTGAGAACGCAAGCGATGATGCGGGATAATACCCCCCTACCCCCTATACCCTATGTCCATGTCCATCCCGTCTCTGCAGTGGTGAAAGATTTTCTTAAATTGGATGAGTTGTTCCTTAGGCTAAGCGCTGGTCACTGATTATTTAGACACAATGATATTTGTTTATTGGTAGTTTTAAACCTACGATTTAAATAAACAAGCTGATTCAACTTACATGAATACAAGATGCTCTGTGGAATATTTAAACAGAAGATTTTTGGTAGCAAAACTGTTATTGCACTTGTTACTTCAGGTATTAATAACATTTGGTACGATTTATATACAACTACCTGATGCCCGCGGCTTCGCCCGCGTGGTTATAGGAAGATGTAACATTGAATTTTCCCGTGGGAATTAGATGTTTTCCCGCTGGATAAAGTAGCCTATGTTACTCTCCAGCTTCTAAACGCTCCGTTGCGACGTGAAAGAAGGACAAACATACAAACACACACTTTCGCATTTATAATATTAGTAAGGATGGCTCTGAACGTTAGAAGCAATTTAGATGCTATTCGACAAAATAACAGGCCAAAAGTGTGGAGCACACTTTATAATCACATCCTCCGCCATTTTGTCAGCCATGATGTATGCAGAAAAAGTTTATTTTTTTTGTAATTCTCGTCGAGAATAAACGCGTTTAGATATATTGTTGTCATACATTTTTATTTTTAAGTACGTGTTGCCAATAGGTAATTTTGTGGTGTAATGCGATTTTCTGTGTAGATAATTTTAATTTTCTTTTGTTGCTTTGTATATATACATATATTATTTGTGACGTTTCTCAAGCACTCTTTGAGTCTATTTGAAATAAAACATCTTGATTTGATTTGATTTAATGTTTTTGAACGATAACAAGTAGAAAAACTTTTTAATAATGCATAATCCCCATATTTGAAACTTTTTCAATATGAAAATGTTGGCCATACCTACATATATTTTCAATTAATTAATTATCAATGAAATATGGTTGGCTAAATCTGAGCGGTTCCGTTGACTATGACGTAAATGACTTTGACACTTATGACAGTGACATATCTGTCGTAGTTTTTTTTAGTCAGAAGTAGTTCAGAAGTTAGCGATTTCACGAACCATAAGTAAAATCGTAATCGTAATAGTATTCGTTAAATATAAAGGTCCATTTTGCGGTAAAGGGACAGACTTTGCCTCCTGTTCAAACTTTGTACACAACTATTTATATGATTATTTATCATCTCGTATTGGATTTTAGTATTTTTAATCCTTTTTCTTAAAAAATCTTAGATTTTTTTTATCCGATGACACGAAAAAAAAAATACTGAGACTGGTCCCAAATTTCCCTTACCGCGTGGCCGCCGCATGCTCACGCGGCGCTCACACCGCGACGCTACGCATGCTCGTGATCGTCTGCGCGATATCCACGATACCTGCCTGACTCGGTTACTATGACATGGAGACATGGTGTTGTGGCGTGACCACGCACATGACATTACGAGTATGTTATTTATGTAATACGAGGATCAATGAGTACTGCGTGAGCGTGAGCGTATGAGTGCCTACATACTCTTTATTGCACCACGACAAGAGAGAAACATCTTACAAAAGAATTGCTTAATAAATAATGGTAACAACAGGCGGTCTTATCGCTTTAAAGCGATCTCTTCCAGACAACCTTTGTATAGCAGGAATCATTTAAACTAGAATTTTAAACCGGTAGTGCAGGAATTCATCAAGAAGAGCATACTAACACATCAATCTCTCAGATATTACTAAACAGGACACTTTAAAATACATACCTAATAAATAAATATATACGCAGACATATATACAACCATAAATACATACATACAATACATAAAAGGCAACCAGGTGATATTGTTTCAACAGATTTTTGAAAATAGGAAGAGATTTTGCACACCTTACGAGTATATGCAACGGCAAAGCATTCCACAACCGAACAGCCCGAAAGGTAAATGAGCTATTATAAAATTTGGTAGATGAAGGCGAGAAGATGGTTTTGGGAAGATCTGATGGAAGTGAGACGATTAAAACGCTCTTTGAGTAGTAGAGGTAACAAAAAGTATAACCTATAGAGTAACGCAAGAATGTGAGAATCACGGCGGAGACGAATTGGAAGCCACTTGAGCTGAGAACGAAAGGAGGAAACGTGATCATACTTGCGCAAACCAAATATATGAACCTAAGAGACAGATTTTGAAGGCGCTCAAGTTTTTTAAGCTGGCTGGCTAAAACAAGAGGCACTGGAACATAAGTTCCATGTGCTCTGCCTACCCCTTTTGAATATCCTACTAATATTATAAATGCGAAAGTTTAGATGTTTGGATGTTTAGATGTTTGTTACTCAATCACGCTTAACGGCTTAACCGATTTGGATGAAATTTTGCACGAAGATAGTTTATAGCCTGGATTAAAATATAGGATAGTTTATATCCCGGGTCCACGCAGACGGAGTCGCAGGCGGAAGCTAGTATGTAAATAAGTATTGGGGACAATATTAAACAAATCGAACTAGACCCACTTTACCCATAGTAAGCTCAATAAGGCTTCGGGTTGTGTTATGGGTAGGTACAGTCAGCGTCATATAGTTAGTAGCAGCCAAGGTAGCCAAATATTTCGGTACACGTCTTTATTACTGTAAGAAAAAGTAACACACAAATATTTGGCTACTCTGGCTGCTACTAACTATATGACGCTGACTGTACTAGACGACGACATATTTCATAGATACCTACTTAAACACATAGGAAACATCCAAGACTCGGAAACTAATATTCACGCTCATAATTGAACCAAGGACCTTTAGCTTCGTAGGCAGCGTCACTACCCACTAAACCGGTCGTCAGTATAAAATTTATGTGATTTTTAACAGACTTCAAAAAAAAGGAGGTGGTTCTCAATTCGTCTAGTATTTTCCATTAGAACTCGTTTTTACACCCGGAAATCACAAATGTGGTGAAGACTGAAGTGGAACTGATGATGAAGACCACAGATGTCTCCCGGGACTCCCCAATGATTTACTAATTTCTATAAAAGAACGTCACAGATTCTTATATGATTCCGTTGTAATAGCAACTAATGAAGTGCCAAAGGTCTCAGAGTCACCTTTGTTGATGAATCGACGGAACTCTCAAATATTATCGGCCCACATACATCGATTTGGTTTTTTTTCTGTAATAATTATAATCAATATGTGCATGTGGTAAAGTGGAAAGGAAATGTGGAAATATTCATTTGGCTTGGCAGAGTATTGAATTGAAGTCGGTGAAAAATTATACCGCTTTAATTTCAAAGAGAGATTTTAGAGTCAAATTAGGATAATGATATTATTATAATGGTACATCACTGCAGCATAATAAAAGATGATGATGATGATTGATGATGTATAGAATGGACTTTCCGAGTGGACATGTGCTATAATAACCCACGGCTTCGCTTTCCTGTAGGCTATATTAGTTAGCGGGGTCGCCGCACAACTCGAGCAAATTACCAACCTATCACAATACCTACAATATCTCATTCCATATAGCATTAGAATTTAAACGGATGAAATCATCTACTTTTCTTCGTTTATCTAGGATATCAAAAGGAAATAATGTACTAGATTTACTTATTACTACTTACTGATCTTATATGGAATAGGGTATAAATAAGTAAGTACCTACCACTGGAGCAAGCCGGGCGTGCGGCGGCAGCTACCTTTCCGTTTCGACCGAGTCTGCATTAAGTAGATATTATCTCAATATACCTAATTAGTTTAAACGATTTATAAGGTAGGTACATATATAAACAGCTTCGCAGTGTAATAATTGAGGGTTCATGATAAGGTTAATTTTTATATTATGTAACCCGTTATTGTACGAGTAATAAATAAATTTAAAAAAAAAAAGTTAGCAAGTTGTCTCACAAATCGTATATAAAATCCTACCGTGTAAATCAGCCATAACGCCCGGTTACACTATCGACTTCACACCTATCACGCCTTTCCTCGACATAATATTTGTCCAATATGTATCCATAACAGGTTACGTAAAAGTCAATCAAATCCGTAGTAAACAACGATAACCTTAGTGAACTGCTCTATATAGCTATGCTAATTATACTTAAATTGATCTTCTAAATGATCTAAAAAAGTGTAGGTAAACACAAACGGTGAAGCGTGGCCAGCGGCGCTACCACGAACTTCGAAAGTCGAAGTTTGCAATACATGCATCCCTGTCACTCGAGTAAGGGAGTGCGATAGAGATGGAAATACCCGAACTTCTATCCGCACAGAAAACCGCGCCGCGCCGCGCCGCTCTGTGCGGATCCTTTCATATTAGCTCGAACATTACAACCGGTACCGCCTCCGCGCCGCGCCGCGCCGCTCCGCCACCGCTGTCAGTGCGTTTCGGCCTTAATTGTGACTGAATTTTTAATTTATTATTCTCGTTATATTTTGTTTTTTGACATTAGATTGTTTTTCTAGAAACATTCTTCTAGTATTTTATATACCAAGTTTGATTTCATATAATTTTTACATTTTGTTTCATAAATTACTCTAAAAAATAACTGACTATTTGAAAGTGCTTGTTACTAGGCCTACTTGAATAAAGATCATTTTGAGTTTGAGTTTGAAATAAATAAATATAATTATTAGGGGACAATCTTACACAAATCAACCTAGTCCCAAACTAAGCAAAGCTTGTACTATGGGTACTAGACGACGATAAACATACTTATATAGATAAATACATACTTAAATACATAGAAAACATCCATGACTCACGAACAAATATTCGTGCTCATCACACAAATAAATGCCCTTACCGGGATTCGAACCCAGGACCTCTTGCTTCGTAGGCAGGGTCACTACCAACTAGCAACTAAAGCGGTCGTCATGTTTAACAGTGTGTCTCTCTGTGGCGTTAAGAGGCTGACAAGACCTACTTTGGTGAAATTGATGTTATTTAAGCAGTTTTTTAGGAAAAACGATTTGTTTTAGCACATCAAAAAAAATGTTAATATTCACCATATTTCAAAGACCGTGGACGGGCTCGATACATAATTGGACGAAATCGGCTCGATAGAAAATAATTGCAAAGATTGGTCTTAAAATCACATTAAACAGTTCTGTCTTTATTTTTTGGACGTATGGGTCTGCAATTAAAAACATGAAGTCAACATTTCACAAATAATCCACACTTTTTTTTATTTCAATATTTAATTATGTAATATTATCTTCAAAAACCGGGCCGCCCAGTGACACTCGCTCTCGTTTACTCCGATACAAATAGACAGTGTGTGCGCTATCCCAAATCCTCAAGGGCATTTTGGTGTTGACAGCGTCTTAACTTGGATCTTTTCAAGACGAGAGTGAATAGGCACTATCTAGGTATGCATGTAACACCCTCGACCTCATCATCGCTTACCATCAGGCGAGATAGTGGTCAAATGCGTACATATACATAATAAAAACAGATGAACCGGTTTGTTCCGCTTCCGCCCGGTTCTTTTAATCAGGTGTGTTTGAAACTTTAAATTTGTGTAGTTGGCTATCTACTCTCGAAGCTAGCCCGTAAAATTCGCCAGTGATAAGATAATAGAGATCATTTGTTTTTATTAAAGCTATGTATAGATAATACCGAACACCCGCAACTTTATGGGCCTCGCTAATCTCACTAATGAACAATGCTAACACAGATAAGATATTCAGAAACAAGATAACGCCAGTGACTAACCGCTGTTATCTCTGCATATTTTAAACCAATGTCAAGGTCTACATTTAAATCTATTGGCAAGCTGAATTCTATGAGGGCTTGTTTACATTGTCTTAAATAGAACAGTGCTTTTCGACTTTTTCATCGCGACCCCCCGTACGTTAAGAGCGTGTAAACAAAAAGTTCGTATTTTAGGTAACGTAAGGCTTTTTCAAAGGCCATATCTTCGTTCAAATGATTACATTCTTTAAGTAAACTACTGTTTTGTATAGATAAACTGTTATTCTAGACCATAGCATTGCTATAATTCTATTTCTATAAACGGTTATTTAAAACAACCAGGTTTTCGTCGGAGTGTTTTCCAACATTACGCGTTAGAGCTATCTTTTAGGTAGAATATTTCCATTTTAAACTTTCAAAAATGTATTGAAGTTTGCCTTTTACAATAGAATATATAGTCTTTTAGTACATAGCAATCGCACTTTTACTAAAATATTAGTTTTTCCTATTGAAAAATAGTACTACAAAATGTCTAATTCGGTTAGTTTAAATATTTTTTTATTAACGTATTTGATTTTTTTTGGAAATAAAACATTTCATTATAAAACTATAGGACTTGTTTAATATTACGTGTTTTTTTTTACGCTTATGAAATATTTCCATCATCATCTTAGCCTTAGGTATACGCCTAGCCCAAACCTTTAGACAGAAAGCTGAAGTTTAGCATAGAGGTTTCTTTTACGATGTTTACTAGGGGTAAGACTAAATTTATGGGGGATGAAAAGGGAGGTGGAATATTGAATTATAAGACCCTTGTGTTTTTAAAATTATGATCATTTAACTTAAAATTAAAATACAGATAGATTCATTTATATGTTTTAGAAAATAACATTATTATTTTATTTCACATCAAAAATAAAACAGATTCACTAAAAGATCGTCTATATTTATAACAATTTTAACATTTTAAACTACACGAGTGCCTCGGGTTTACTTGGGTCAATATTCGCTTGTGTTTGTAATTTAAACACTGTAAGAGTCGGTCGAGTTTCCATACAAAATTATACCGTATGATATAAGTAAATAAGTGCGTCATTATCATCCCCTAGCGTTATTTCCGGTTGTGCTTCCCTTGCGGCACTAGTTTTATGGTAAGTAAATAAGTGCGTAAGTTTAATAAAATAATAACATTTAAAACTCATCTGATGTTTATTTCCTACCTCACTATAAAGTAAAAGTATAACAATGATCAAGATGGGTCGGTCCAACCGGCAGCACTCGAACCGCACGCACACATAAACATCGTAGTGGGGGTTGCTAATCATGGCCGCTCGCAGGCGATCGCGACTATGTCGAGTTGTAACGTTTTTTACGCTCTTAAGAACAAGTATTCGCGACCCCCCTCTGCGCTGTTCTTAGATTAATGTTTTACAAATATGAAATCCCTACATGATTTTACTCACAAAATTTAAGTGACCACCTTAAAAGAAGCTTAGACCCATTGGATTAAAACACTGGATTAATAGAATCAGGCCTACTCTCACTCTCATCTTGACGCGAAAATACACTAAGACTTTTGATAAACTTCCTATGTTTAAATGGTCAGGATAGAATACCGAAAAATTATCCTGATCATATGACATATCGTATTGTATTATACAACAATGATGTAATATAAAAACCCGGACAAGTGCGAGTCGGACTCGCCCACCGAGGGTTCCGTACAAAATTACAAATGTATAGTCTTCAGATTTTTCCCTGTACTTGTAAGCACAGGGAAAAATCGAATCGATATAAGACGAGATTACTTGCCAAATTTCATAGTTCTAGGTCAACGGAAAGTACCTTACAAATTTTGATTCCCTTGAACGTTTCAAAATATACGTTTTCTTCGGCATAAACGGCCGTATCTTTTCTTTACGTCAACTTGGAAGTTTAATCTTTTCACAGCTGCAAGGGACTGTAAACATGAGTATATGTTTTTAATTTCTACTCGAAACCTCAACGCGTTCCCGTTACGCTTCGGCTCCAACTATTTCAATTAAATTTGGAATTTAGGGTTTTACGGGCGCGAAAAATCGATCTAGCTGGGTCTCATGTCTTGGAAAATTCATTCTCTCCGTATCTTCTCTATTTTTACCCGAGCAGAGCTCGATCGCCCAGGGACTGTTTGTTTGCTATTAGATATGAGGAATTCAACGACAGCTCATGTGTCAAAATCCATGAAGCCGTTTGGCATGTTCTCCTGTAGCCTGTGAAATGGAATTTTCTTGTCCACATAGTTACATACAAAATGCTCGAAAAAGAAAACGCTCGAATAAAATGCAGTCGGGTAAATAAATACTAAAAAAAACCGTCCAAGTGCGTTTATGGTTCTGTAACCTATAATATTTTCGAAAAAGCTATGGGTTTCACGAGAAAAAAATATACATCCCCACGTTAGGTGTAGGTAGGGGAGGTACACTAAAAAAAATGTTTTTTCATGATTTTATTATGTTGTTTTGTCGGCGTAATTAATTTATATACCCATGCCGAATTACAGTTTTCTAGTTGCAAGGGTTACTGAGGTAAGTCGAAGACGGACGGACATGGAGAAACTATAAGGGTTAATTCCTTGTTGACTACGGAACCCTAAAAAGAAAAAGAAAGAAAGAAAATTTATTCACTACACAAAAGACACACAGAGACATAGGGGGTAGATACACAATACAATACGGGTGTAGACTCGAAAATTATTATTAATCCAAACGAAAGAAGGCAAAAAAATTATGCCTAAGTGACGAAAAGAAAATCCCATTCAGATATCTCAAACAATTACCAAGCTACAACCGTTTTAATATTGCTTGTTAGAGAGAGAAAACGCAAACAGTGTGTGACGTCACGTTACGGGATGCTGCCGGGGCGCCGCGTCGACGGCGGCGCCGAACACGATGGGGATGGACATTGCCGTCTATTAGTGACGTCACAATCTTCCAGCGTCATCGTTTCATACGAAGTTGCGTTTTGCGAAAAAGGGCAAGAACACACCCCTTCTTAAAACTTTGGACGCTTATAACTTCGTGATTATTTAACCTTTTGCGTTGATTTTTTCTCCATTTGACTACGTTTTTAATCCTTTTTCGAGAAAATATGACATTTATTGATTATTTTATTTAGTGTCTACATATCTGCCAATGGGTGTAGCCTCTACACCCATTGGCAGATATTGTGTGTGTCTTCGCGGCAGTGAATCGGTCGCTGTCTCAGCATTATGCCGAGGTGTCAGACAGACACCTACGGCGCTGGTTTTCAGACAGCACCGTACGCATACTCATCAATCATCAATATCATGCGGATTGCTCCCAAGTATAAGCAGAATGCTGCTCACTTATAGTGGCCGTCAATAGAACTTGCTAACTATGCTTTTAAATGTCAATTTCAATACATTGTTTGTTTACATAGTTAGCAAGTTTTATTGACGGCCACTTTATATTGAAGTATCTTACGAATCTGTTATATGTGGTCTACATAATTAAAAAAAGTGCACGGCAGCATTGCTGGGTAATTATCTAATCGCTCTATTCCACGCGAATACTGACTAAACGCATATACTGGGTGGGTGACGAATAGTGACAGAATGTATCCAATTAAGGGCGGGTTGCAGCAAATTACGGTTACAGACCGATCAACGTTAAGTTAAGTGGAAACAAGGGCGAGATAATTGAGAAATAGGTATTTGTAAAATGTATTGCTGTCGCGCCAACCTCAAGCCTCCCCCCGCAGAGCGCGATAGAGACAACTGCAGCTTGGACCGAAAATACCTACTAAAAGTACATAAAATTTTATTAAAAATTAAAGAAAGCCTTTGGCCGTGTTTCTTTTTTCCTTTTTTTAAATAACCTAGTTAAAATTGTTTTCTGGTTGTTTGAACACAGCGGAAAATCTGGCATTTATCTTAGTTTTTTGAAGGTTTTCTCTTTTAAGAATAAATTTATGCAAAAAAGGAAAACGTAGGAACATGTCAATAGTAGCCATAGATTTATAGAAAATAAATTTGCTCTCCTGCCATTATCCAGGGAGAAAACAGGGGACTACGTTTCTATGGAAAAACGGCCCTTGCGTTTCCTCTTAAATATGGCGGCGGCAGCTTGAAACTTGTCAAACTTTCCATACATGCATATTTGAACGAACACTGCTTGCGATTACAGACAGTAAGTCAAAACATTTTATGCATCCGAATTAGGCACGAGTCATACAATAAATAAAGTCAATCAAGTCAAGTCAATTTTAAAATTAAAAATAATGATACAAATAATGGTTCAAGCAAATCAATTAGGCAATATATTATATATCGTGCAGTGTCATGAAATGCTACATTCAAATCGAGAAAAAAAACTGTGAATTATATAATACAATATGGAATTTAATTCAATAGGCATGCGGCCTCATGTTCAAACTGATAACGTAGTTATGCTAAATGGATAGTAAACCATCAAATTATCGTAATAAAGTATAAATTATAAAATGTAATTAAAATCATAAAAAGATATGACCGACCTTGAAAGTTTAGAAAAATGATGCATTTTTTTTTATTGTCCAAGAAGTCCAATTTAAAGCTACCAATAGAATCCTTACGCATTTATACTATTTCGAGACCGAAACAACAATATTTACCGGATTTTCCATACAACGATACAAGTACTTTGTACAAGTGACGTCATACGTAGTAGATACGTCATCAGTATGAAGCGTTTTGCGCTGCCGCCAGCGACGTCAATCTTTGTCTCAATTTTTTAGGTATTTATGTTCTTTAATTGTAGTTGCTTCCATACAAACATTTGTTCCTCACCAAAAACTGGTTCGAATGGCATCGTAAAAAAAATCTTAGTCCGCATCCCTATTGCAAATAGGGTTTCTCAATAAAACTTTGTATTAGTTTAACGCTATGAGCCTACGATAGGTCTTCTGTAATTGCTAATTCGAAGTGTTCTTGACCCATCTGTACCACCCATCATCAACATCATATCAGCCGAAAGACATCCACTGCTGGACATAAGTCTCCCCCAAAGAGTGCCACAGTGACCGGTCCTGCGCTCGCATCCAACCTTTCCCAGGTCATCAGGGGGGCTAAACAAACACAACTGACGCCGGGCCGCGACGCGAGTCGATAAAGATCTACCCTCCTCTTTCTAATTTGCATGGTGCGAGTGAGGCAGGAGACGCTCAGTCGCGCGAGACGCGACTTGTCAGCAAGTTCTGCTAGACGTACAGTCCACCTTGTAGGGGGTCTACCCACGCTGCGCCCTGCTGCCACCCACCCTGTATAAACATCGCGTGTCGCCCGTTCATAATTAGGCGGAATATGCTCAATTAACAAATATAATTCAAGTTTGCCGCTCCAGTAGGTTGTTACAAAAGTGGCGATAAAAACTTGTAACGCCAATATCACTCAAAAAAGTCAGTTTAACGCGCCGGATTTCGAATATCCTAGCTTCGATTTAGCAACGAATTCCATTTCAATGTGATACCGATCTGGTTATTGCGTTGGTCTCTTAAATTTTTTTTTAGGGTTCCGTAGCCAAATGGCAAAATTAACTTTTAAATTTGTAGTTTTAGGAAATTGCTATGCTCAACAGAGCTCATGTTTGAACTGTACCTAGGCTTTAAGATCTTATTTTACTAACATGAAACGCAATAAATGATTGAATTGAATTGAAAAAAAAAAACGGACGCCTTATGGATTAGTCATGTCTGTCTGTCTGTCTGTCCGTCCGTATGTCACAGGCATTTTACTCGAAAACTAGGAGAACTTGAGGATAGGTGTATTTTGTTAGCCGCTACATAGTTTTACTAAAAAAAAATTTTTTTGCACTCCATACATAAAACTGAGTCAACATTTTTTTTTTTCAATGCAAGCCCACGTGTGGCAAATCAATCGATAGGCCTTTCATAATAAATATAAGGTTTCTCAGCATTTTTTTTTATGAAGTGAATAGAGTCGGAGATAATCGCCCCGAAAGTCACTAAAATTGTGTGTCCGTCCCCCCCCCCCCCCCCCCCCCTCTACTTTTAGAACCGTGTATTTTAAAAATATGAAAAAAATCATGGTCTGACACGCACTTGGCCGCTTTTTTCTTTATTGCTCACATAAAGTAAAAACTTAAAACTACCTACCTAATACAAAAAATTCGCCAAACTGCAGTGCACATCAGTGCGACCCAAAAGAGTAGAAATTTAATATACTTCATCATATCAGCCGAAAGACGTCCACTGCTGGACATAGGCCTCCCCCAAAGAGTGCCAAAGTGACCGGTCCTGCGCCACCCGCATCCAGCGAACTCCAGCAACCTTTACCAGGTCATCAGTCCACCTTGCGGGGGGCCTACCCACGCTGCGCCTTCCGGTACGTGGTCGCCACTCGAGAACCTTTCCGCCCCAACGGCCATCGGTTCTACGTGCTATGTGTAATATACTTAATGGGACTAAAAAAAAATCCATGTGACAGTTACGTGGCACTCTCATTCAATTTCTACTATTTTGTGTCGCACTGATGTACATTCATTCTTTATTTTATCTGCAGTAATACATACTATTATGCTAAAACTAGAGGTAAACGGTAAAACGGAAGGTCATATTTCAGTTATAGCTCTCGAAACTGACTTAGCTACTAGCGAAAATTATATCTTCAAATATAGGTACTTACAGAATTTGCCTTTCTTTCCACTTATTATAATTATCTATAGGTATTCATCATGTTTCATCTGACTGTCGGGGCATATACTATGCGAGAAGGAGCGGGGCAGCAATAGACGCATCAGCGCGGCAGGTACGGGGCGCGCGGGTGATTTCTGATTTTTCCCTGGCGGTACGCCCCCTCTTAATTGTATAACTTGTTAAATACTGAATACACGCCGACGCAAGTCGAGCGCAGGAACATAGACGAGTCACATGTTATTTAATCACAAGGCAAACACTGTAGGTATTAATCCCTGTTCAACCTAATCAACCAATCCTTGCAATCCTTTCCTAATGCGAACTGCTAAGGTATGAAATTACCTCCCGTCATCTGTACCTATATCCTGACAATAGGGGTGTAGACTCGAAAATTGTTATTACTCCAAAAGAAAGAAGGCAAGAAAATATGCCTAGTGACGAAAGTCCCATTCAGATATCTCAAAGAATTACGAAGCGACAACCGTTTTAATGTTGCTTAAAAAAAAGAAAAAAAAAAAAAGAGAAAACGCAAACAGTGTGTGACGTCACATTACAGGATGCCGCCGGGGGTCCGCGTCGACGGCGGCGCCGAACACGATGGGCGCGGCACATTGCCGTCTTCTAGTGACGATGACGTCACAATCTTCAAGCGTCATCGTTTCATATGAAGTTGCGTTTTGCGACAAAGGGACTAAACATACCCCTTCTTAAAACTTCGGACACTTATAACTTCGCCTCATAATTATCCGACCTCGCTAAGCTCGGCCGTCTATGTGTACTCGGCGACCCCTTATTTCCCGGCTTCTGTAGTAATGTACAATTGTAGCTCGCAAGCCGCCCGATTTCATACCTATCAACTATTAGACCGTTTGACAACCACATACAATCGGTATTTCTAACCTATTTACTTTAAAAAAGTCTTAACACCTTCATAATTAAGTCCCATTTCCAATAGACGCCGGAATAGAAAAACGCTCAATTGAAATTCTTAACAAACAACATACGACACATACTTGAGATTATTTGAGTTGGTCGGATCGCATCAAAGCAGTCCACTCAAAAAGCAACTCTACAGTCCAAGGTTGAAGATTCCAATTCTAATGTAAATTTCATAAAAAGTCGGCCTCATTAAATAATCTCAACCATTCTTGTTTACGTAGAAAGCCAGACTGTACAAATTTGACGTCTGTTGCTAGCCGAAAGGATTTGAAAAACAAATTATGAATTCATAAACGGGTATTTGAACTTTTTCGGTTGCTAGTTACCATGGTAATTTTTAAAACATACGTACATAGATTGAATAGATTCACGCCTTCATTCCGAAAAGGTGTAGGCTGAGCACATTAAACTTACCTATGTTCCTTTTGGCAAAATGTAGCGTCACTGGAAGTCCACGTAACGTGACAAATGTGAGTACCAAATATCAAAAAATGTGATATAGGTTGCCAGACCATATCGGCCACACTTCAACGCTGTTGTCCACGTTAATCCCCTAGCCTGATCCCCCAGGGGAAAAAAACGGTTAGGTTGTTAGTTGAACTGCGACCCTACAGCGCGCGAGCCGAGCGAGCGAAGCGAGCGTGACGCGGTAGCGTCCGGCGAAGCGCCATAACCGAACATTATCATTTTTTCCTAGTTGAATATAAAATAATTGCCGCTAATTCCCCTGGGGGATCAGGCTAGGGGATTAACGTGGATAACGTGCACTTCAACCCTGTTCCCTTAGAACGACTATTACGACACCTACAGGAAGAAAGGGCGTGGGCTATTCTATTTCTAACACGACGACACCACACGGGGTTAATTTTTAAAAACAAAGATTTAACTTTGTTCCATGATCTTGCGAACGGGACAAAATATGAACAAGAAATAGTTGATTGTCCTCTGTGACCTTATCGGAATTACCCAATAAGGTCTAGTTCCCTCTTGGTTGAGGTCTGATGGCAGTCGCTTTCGTAAAACTAGTGCCTATGCCAAATCTTGGGATTAGGTGTCAAAGCAGACACGGGCTCCTTTTGGGCACAACCGGGAATAACGCTAGGAGGATGATGACTAAAATATCAAACGTTCACATTCTTTCGCCGGATAATTGGGTACCTTCAGTTTTTTTAAGTGGTCCATATTATATTTTTTGTAGTAAGTAAACGGTTAATGGAGTTCATAGCTGTAGCTAGTTTTTTTTATTCGTAAAAAAAGTATACAGTACTAGGTAATTAGAAAAGTTGAAAAACCCCCGACATTGCCCGACCCGGCTGAACGGATTTAAATGAAACATGGCTAAGAACAGATACACAGACAGACACGTTAAACTTATAACACCCCCTCTCTTTGCGTCGGGGGTTAAAAAAAGATTGTACCTACCGAAAATTAAATTATTGACTGAAACTTAAGTTACGTCACTTATTGGCTGTAAAATGTATGCAATCGTCAGTTTATCTGCCAGGATAAACTTGTACTCGTATGTATTATTCGACCGCGATAGATTTGGGAATGGGATATCTGAGGCTCTAGTATAAGTTTTACCGAAACGAAACTTTACGATCGCGTTTGCGTTTTACCCTCAATTTGTATGGGATTTGACAGTTAAACGCGAACGCGGTCGTATCGTTTTGTTTCGGTAAAACGTATACTCTCAATCAATCTCTGTCAATTCATATACGCTTTGCCGTTATTACATAGCAAAACTGTCAAACCGGCACGGCTATCACAGGCCGCGCGAGCTATATCGCGGCGAGATAAACTATACGTCTTCTAATAAGAAGGCTGACAAGACCTAATTTGGTGAAATTGATGTTATTTAAGCAGTTTTTTAAGAAAAACTACTTGTTCTAGCACATCAAGTAAAATATATGTTAATATTCACCATATTTCAAAGACCGTGGACGGGCTCGATACGTAATTGGACGAAATCGGCTCGATAGAAAATAATTGCAAAAATTGGTCTTAAAATCACTTTAAACGGTTCTATGTCTTTATTTTTTAGACGTATGGTCTGCAATTAAAAACACGAAGTCAACATATTCATACCTAAACCGCTAGCGAGTCATATTTCACAAATAATCCACCCTTTTTCTTATTTCAATATTTATGTAATATTATAGTAATTAGTGCCTATGTCAAATCTTGGGATTAGGTGTCAAAGCGGACCCCGAGCTCCTTTAGGGGCATAACACGCCCAGTAACACTCGCTCTCGTTTACTCCGATACAAATAGACAGTGTGCGCGCTATCCAAAATCCTCAAGGGCATTTTGGTGTTGACAGCGTCTTAAAATAGACGGATAGGGAGCTGTGATTGTTCGAATCGCTGTTCAAACTGGACTACAAAATATTGTTGGACAGTTTGAACTCATAGATGGCCTGTTCGTGCGACGTCCAACTAACCCTAGCTTTGAAGCCTGAATTCTAACCATCTTTTGCCACATTTCCGAGCAGTGGCGTGAAAAAATAAAATTAAGTAAATTGTACCAAAAATTTCATGTTACACTTCTAGGTCCTAGGTTAAGTATTGAATTTGTAAAAAAAAAGTATTCAACTGTCAGATTATCTTCCGGTATTGATAATGAATAGGGACTGCAAACACAATCTCGCGAGATGTGTAGTGTAGTGTAGTCCACATTTTACGAGACTGAATGTCACACGATTTTCGTACGATATCTGGCGAGATTACGAGATTGAACTTTCGATATAAAACACCGCATGACAATAGTTTAATCTGACTGACAAATCACACCCTACTATTGTTTGAATATTATTACTTTTGATTATATCAAAACCTGATTTTTAAATAAATACCTGATATAAAAAAAAATGTATTGCATTTAAATACAATTTCGAAATCGCGGGACCACAAAACCTGTCTCGCGAGATATCGAGATTGAATTCCCTAATAATGAACGATATTTAATAATGTGTCACCGCATTATAATATAATGTGTCACTCAGAGTGACACATTATATTTAATGTATGAAAATTAGCTGAGGATTCATTTTTCATTATTTATATTCCTATCTCAATTAAAAAAAACATCAAATACATATACACTACATAATTTTATTTATTACATAAATAATATTTTAAAAAAATAGACTTGTACGAATGCATGTTCCGATTTTCAAACTTGTTAATTTACTGGGTCCTGTAACACAGGGAATCCTAGCTCAGAACCCAACGACTTATGTACCTATACGAGTATAACATGTTTTTGTCAATAAATATTCCATTTCATTTAAAACTAAACCACACTAGTTTGATTCTCACCTGTCAAAATGACTCAACTAGCCCACACCAGACAGTTTTCACAAACAAATGGTTTTCACACTTGGCACCAGATGATGACATTGATTTGACACTTTTTTACACTTTTAATTGACCGTGAATGTAATGCATTAGTTCACCTTGTTTTCGAGAATTGTATTTTTTACATATTAATTCTTATTGCTTGCAAATTAGTGATACTCAAGCTCAAATAACTTGTTTTAAACTGTGTTGGAATAAGTAGTAGGTATTTATTGTAATTATTTTGTATATTTCACACTACCCACTTTTAAACTATCATTCCGATCTGTATTGACATTTTTTAACCGTAGCTTGATTTGTTTATAGTTACTTACGGTCACTTGTCTTTTGTAAATTTTATAACTTCTTTAACCACTGCGTTATTTGAATTATAACTTTCGTTTAACTAATCGAGACACTTTTGCACAATGCTATCCCTTTATCCACGCGATATTTTTAACCGCAACATTTTTATTTTTTAACTGTTGTTTACTATAAGTAAAAAAAAAAATTGAACTGTATTTCTTTAGAAAAACTATGTTACATTTCTAGCGATCAGGCTTAATCTTATTATTTATAGAATTCCAGACACGTTCAAGTAAACATGACTGTCATTTAGTATGGATATAGAATTCAAGAAACGTTGAAGTAGATATGGCGTAATGCGCGAAGCTCATTTGTTTATATGTACGAGTATGAGGCGGATCCACACCGGACGAGCGGCTCGCCCGAGCCAGTCGAAACTCTCGCCCGGACGGAATGCTCAGCTGCATGCGCTCTGTCGGTTTTGGTCGGTGTGGATACGCCTTGGGCAAACGCGCGCGGTAAGTCCGAGCCAAATTGGCTCGGCCGAATTATCTACCGGCCATTAGTTCTTCCGGCATCTCTCAACAGATTCTAGTGAAATATTAATAAATAAATATTAGGGGACAATCTTACACAAATCGACCTAGTCCCATAGTAAGCTCAATAAGGCTTGTGTTATGGGCGCTAGACGACAATATATTTAATAGATAGAAATACATAAATACATAGAAAACATCCATGACTCAGAAACAAATATTCATGCTCATCACACAAATATTTGCCCTTACCGGGATTCGAACCCAGGACCTTCAGCTTCGTAGGCAGCGTCACTACCCACTAGACTAACCGGTCGTCATATTGTGAGCGAGTTCGATGTTTATAGGGCAAAAATGCTTTCGTATGTCCGGCTCTCCCTTTGATCTCTGTCAAGCCGACCACGCTGGGTGAGGCGTGCGGCCGAACAAAACAACCGTCCACATAGGCTGCGGCGCGCTCGGCTCGGGCGAGCCGTGGCTCACCGAGACGACTACACTGAGCACTTTAGGGCGAGCCGTGTTCGGCCGAGCCGCTCGTCCGGTGTGGATCCGCCTTTAATGATCATATGACTCGGGTTGGGTGCGTGTGCGCAGATAGTTTATAGCGCGGCTGGAGCGTGGGACGTTATGGTGCATTCTATAAATATATAATATGTTCACGCTTGTATTACCAAAGGGTAGGGCAGCTCGTCAGGCTTTATTATAAATCGCAAGTAGATTAATTATAACTTTTTGTGTTATTTTATAATAAAATGTATAGGAAAGGTGAGTGGGTGCAAATGTGCTCACACAGGTTGCATCCCATAGCAGGCAGCGGCCTTTTGCCCAGGGAATCAGCGTAAGACCATCCGGTCTCTTGCCATCGGTACGGCTTAGCCCTTGGGGCTCCAGAACGCAAGGAATGCTTGCCGAGACCATGGCGCGGCGTATGAGTTCGTTAATGGCGTGATGTCTGGGGATACGCCCTGCACACCGCAGACAACTTAGACCATGGTGCCCGTTCGCCTCGACCATTGCTCCACATATGCAGCGGTGGGGCTCGCATACCTTACTTCCAAGACGCAGAGCTACCGCTGTCCTCAATGTATCATTGTCGAGCAATGTTCCCAAGTTTGGTGAAGGCAAGGCGTGCAGCCACGCCCCAGACTCGGGAGCTCTGGCAGCTTTTAGACGAGCCACATCTACCCCAAGAGCTGCATTTAACAGGTTTGTATATATTCTATTACACGATATATCGTCCCAAAGTCTTTGTGAAGCGGGGTTGTCTGGTTGCGTTACGTCAGAGAAGCGAGACCACTCAACTAGAGCCTCCCCAACATACGGTAGACAAATATTGGCACCATTAAAAGAGAGTATCTTAGTGACAAGATCTGTCGACGCATGGGAAGAGGCGAGGAATGCAACGATCCCAACGTCTTTTATGCATCGAACCCCTTAATCCCCCATAGCGGATTGGCAGTGTTGCTTGGCGCCGGTATAATTATATTATAATCAACACCGTGCAAGTAATGAACTGATCTATGATTTTAGATCGCTCTGGTAAATTGATATGGAGTGGTATTTTTTGGAAGACATTTCTATTATCACAGATCAAATTTGGCCATAGTTGGGACTCAAATCTCTGAAGGCAATGCCAAACTGTCGCAACGGGGTAAATGTAGCAATAGAATGACTTACACTGTAGCTTAGTTGGTAGTGACCCTGCCTACGAAGCTGGAGGTCCCGGGTTCGAATCCCGGCAAGGGCATTTATTTGTGTGATGAGCACGAATACTTGTTACTGAGTCATGGATGTCTCCTTTGTATTTAAGTATCTATTTATCTATATAAGTATGTCTATCGTCGTCTGGTTCCCATAGTACAAGCTTTGCTTAGTTTGGGACTAGGTCGATTTGTGTAAGATTGTCCGCAAAATATTTATTAATATTTATATTTACTTCATCATTTTATTTCAAATATGCTATGTATAAACCATAGACATTTCCGGAAATCTATGATCCACGTTTTTTCTCTAAAAATAACAAATTGAGTCGTTATAGTACACCCACTCATCCTCATCAATCTATATATACGTACCACAGATGGTACACTGTATTGAATAAACATTGCAAACATTCATTCCACCATAGTTATTTTTGTCGGTTCATAACATTTTTTTACATTAGACGTCACGTCACGGAGCCATTTGAACCTATTATTAAATCATAAAATAATAAATCAATCATTTATTCGTGACAGCTAATACACACTTATTAGTATAGCAGTATAGCTTAGTATAGATCAGTGGGCGCCAAACTACGGTCCTCGGGCCTTTCTAATCCAGCCAGCGGAATGAAAGCGGTGGGGTATGGCTGGTCATGAACTCATGACCAGCACCAAGTCTTGGCCCGCAAGAATTTATATTAAGTGCAGTGTGGTCCTTGAGTCAAAAAGTCTGCAGACTCCTGGTATAGATAATTAGCATAATAGATATGTCACTAGAACATAGTAATCGTGATAAACCTTGATCGACCTTTACCGCCGTAGCCACTTCCGTGACCAACACATGTGTAGGTAAGATTGCAAGATTGTGCCTGACATGTATACAAACATACAAAATTACATAGACACTAAATAAAATAATCTATTAGTATTTTAATGAAAAAGAATTAAGAATGTAGTCAAATGGAGAAAAGAGCCACGCAAGAGGTTAAAATAATCACAAAGTTATAAGTGTCCTTAGTTTTAAGAGGGGGTATGTTCTGTCCCTTTTCCGCAAAACGCACCTTCATATGAAGCCTCCACTACACGTCTGCACAGATGCATCTGCAGACGCCATCTTCGGATGCGTCCGCCAACTTATAGACGGGGTAATTTGCGCGTCTGTTATAGGTATTTAACGTCCCCAGATGCGTCCGACTTGAATCCGACTGTTGTCGGTTTTTGTGGCACGGATCAAAAAGGGTTTTGGCGCGAACGTCCGGTGTCTGTCCACAAGTCTGTCGACGTATCAGTTTGGTGGGAGTTGAGATTGAGAGTGCACGCGCAATGGCTAACAATATGAGCACCGAGGAAACTTTTAAGTTTCTTGAGCTACGTAAATTTGATTTGATTTGTATGTCTAAATAAAGATTCCGCCTACTTTGTTCTGTTTCTATGTCTACCTATAGCACGCATCCAAAACCTTCTTCTTTTCCATTTCTTTTTAATAACTCTATTGCGTTGCGATGCACATTCAAGTAGTAGTTAAAAGTACTTAATTAATAAAATTAAATAGCAGCTCCGGTCTCAATATCCATATTTAAACGTTGCGTCTGTCGAGAATGAAAATAGACTGATCGACCTACAGACAGACGTGTGGACGGCTCGAGGTGATCCATCTGCAGATGCATCTGTCAGCGTCCGCGGACGCATCTGCAGACGTGTAGTGGAGGCATGAAACGATGGTCATTTACTATGACGCTCGAGGATCGTGACCATTAAAACGGTTGAAGCTTCGTAATTTATTGAGGTATTTGAATGGGATTTTAGTCATTAGACATATTTTTTGCCTTCTTTCTTTTGAAATAATAATACATTTTGACTCTACACCCCTATTTTTAAACATATGATATAAAGGGTGAATTTCCACGAGAGATATGCGAAGACGTGTTCAAAAGAACATAATAATCTGATGGATTTTCAGCCTAAGCCTGCGAGCCGCACTGGGTCAGCGTGGTGACTATGCGAATCTTTATCCCTATGACAGCTGGCATCTCTGTACAATTTTACGTTTAAGTTCATACATTGTTATCAAGATTCGCCGCGACACTTAAACTGCCCCATCCCTATCAGGCATGAAAGGAGGCCCGTACCCAGCAGTGGGACGTACCTATATAACCTCTGAGTATGCTTAGTAATTATAAATAAATCGAGGTCACCAGACAGAAAGATCGCGGGCACCATCAGACCGCGAGGCAGTTCACCAATGAGATGGACAGACCAGATTAAAGCTGCAGTAGATGCATCACTACACGCAAGCATAATGAAGGCGACTGTCAGAGGGGAATGGCGGCGCGTTGTGAAGCTTGCTACCAGCACCTGAAATGATGACCACGACCACTCTGACAAGAGTGAAACGACGAAGAAGAAGAATAAATAAATACAAACGAAACGAACTTATTGTTTTTCACGGGTCTAAGGCAGGGATGCCGCGGATGCGATTTTTTGACATCCGCGGATGCTGATGCGGGTGCGGATATTTGGGTGAACACATCCGCGGATGCGGATTTCGAGGTCAAACACTAATGACGTAGAAACAACGTACATTTTATGGTATCACGCGATCATAAAACACGTTGAGACTAAATTACAATAATAGCGAACAAATAAAAGGCGCGTCTGGTCTTGGTCACAGAAACGAAATGAAGTTTGTTTTTTCTAATGGCGAAAATATCTGAAACGCGCGCGGTAACTGCTCTTTCTTGTCGTGAATTGCACTACATCCGCATCCGCAAAAACTCCGCAAGTTGTCAACGGAGATATGGGTGCACAATATTTACAAAGCGCGAGAGTTTAAAGTGTTATATGAAACGAACTTAACCGAAAAAAAAACAAATCATTCGGTTTTAGTTTACACAATAGGCATACGGTTCAAACTGTGGTTCAAACGTTATCCATAAAGACTGATGACCCCTTCAAATATAATAACTAGCTTCTGCCCGCGACTCCGTCCGCGTGGAACTCGTTTATATCGTAGCTCCACACAAACTTTCACCCCCTATTTCACCCCCTTAGGGGATGCAGATTTCCGGGATAGAAACTATCATTTGTCCTTTTATTTCATATAAATTTTACCGGTGTAAGGGTGGAATTTAAAAAAAATCCCTTCTTAATGGGTACTTACGTTATATAAACTACCTATTGTGAAAAAAACCGCTTTCTAGGTTCAACGAACGGTTTGATTTAAGTGAGTGAGTGAGTCAGCCAGTCCGGACTTTTACGTTTATATATATAGATATAGATTACGCTGAAGGTTACCGTTTCATTCTTATCGTGATAGGTTAAAAGTAAAATTATACTTTACTCTAATTACGATATAATTGATATTTGCTTGTGGTTTAAATGTAAATAAAGTTCCGATAAGAGAATCGTACGATGCTTTCTTTTTACAGCGTAGACTTTTCAACTGATAATTTTAATTCTCGTAAATAAACCATAATTAAAACACAATACCCGTTTATGTATTTAGGTAAACGCGTAGCCAATAAAGGCGGATTCAAATAATAATGCTATTAGTGTAGAATATATAGGTATATGTATCAACTAAACTATACAACGTGTCTTTTTAACCGTCTTAGAGTTGAAGCCCACTTAAAGTATCCAAAACGTACTAATCATTCGTGAAAACAAATAAAAATTAGTTGTTAAGCTTTTAGTAATAAAAGGTAAGTAATTAAAGTTTGAAAAATTCTGTATGGCGCGCGGTGCGAAGTTCATTCACCCGATTAGAGTTCGTACCTATCTACAAAAGATGGCGGCTAGCGGTCACTGCGGTCACTCGGCTGGATGATTAAACGTAATATTAATACAAAAAAAAAACAATATTAATACATAAAAAAAATATAGTATATTGTATGACAATGGGCTAAAATAAGCCATATTACCACGAGATGGTTATTTTCCGAGCGAAGTGAGGGAAAATTGTTCGAGTGGTAATATGGCTTTTAGACCAGAGTTATACATTCCACTTTTCACTTAGACTGCGAGAAAATAGTGAAAACAAAGATTATCCATCCACAATCAATAATAAATTCCACAGCGAAAAGATTGTTTAATGTGGCGGCATGATTTTTTTTATAAACTACATGACATAGATAGAAAATATTGACACCACGAATAAACGCTACTTACCGTATAAAGCCGGGTCTAACTAAACGGACGAGCGCGGTGGACAGCATACGCTGCATAAGATAAAGCGAGATAGACAGCAGTCTATCCCGCTCAATCTAATAGCTTATGTCGTGTTTGCAGGCCACCCCGCTTGAACGTTTGGACGAGGCTATAGACGGCCAAAGGCGTTTATTTTTTTAATGATTGTGAATTCGGGAATAAAAACGCCTCATATTTGAAATTTATTTTGTTTCCTGATTGGTTGATTTTAATATATAGCTGTATTCTGATTAGTTGATAGCAAATACAAATGGTTTTTTAAACATTTGTGATTGGTGGATTTAATACGTTGAAGTGTTCCGAGTCGTCAAATTAAAATGTTTTAAAATCATAAATATGTTTACATATTTTCCCTAGGGGCTAAATGTACTACTTTAGCCCCGCTATATTTAAGCCTAATATCACACACTTTTCGAGCATGAGAAGTGAAAAGTTATTTGTAATGTACACCCAGAGGCAATGAAAACGGGTCACTTGCCATGGATTACTTTACAAAGTGACCCGTTTTCATTGCCTCTGAGGTAGCGTACCTTCATAGTTCACATTGGGAATTACACTCAGAGGCAATGAAAACGGGTCACTTTGTAAAGTAATCCATGGAAAGTGACCCGTTTTCATTGCCTCTGAGTGTATATTAATTAACTGTGGGCTTCGGCTCTAAGAAGACGGTTAAAAAAACACGTTGTATTATAATCATGTTGAGGAAGAGCGAAGCCTCCCAAAACAAGTATTGCAGCATTGTTATTAATTAAATCATTATTTACCTACTTACCGGGACCTACTACTTTAGTATGACACCAATAAATATTTTAGATGTTTTGAGTTTTTTTCTTATAATATGGTCTCTTCGCTACATACACAACAGCCTAGCTACCATGATCGAGTTTATGTCGGACGTAATCATTGCTCCTTTTCCAGCAAGTATGTTAGTGCGAGAGGGACGAATGTTTTATGTCCGATTTATTCATATATATTTATATTCACACAGCCACGCACTCACTGCGGCTTGAGCGGGTACAGAAGCGGTTTCTGCGCAACCTGGCATTTGCAGCTGGTAAAGCTAAAAAAATAAGGTCGTTTACAAAACGGTTACAGCATTTTGACTTAGAATCGCTGCAATTGCGCAGGGGCGTAGCTGATGCCATGTTTCTGTACAAGGTTGTTAGAAATAAAATAGATTGTCCCCAAATATTATCTCTTCTGTCGTTCCGGGCGCCTTCCCGAAAGCCGCGCATACCTATCACACCCCTCAGTGCCCCGCTCAGGCGGACAGTCTTCGGCAGCAACTCGCCTATTCCAAGGCTTTGCAAGCTATTAAATAGTTGCAGTCACGTTACAGACATACACGTCGACTCACCACATGAATTTCGTAAGAGCGTTGCGATGATAGTTGATAGTTAGAATAAGGATTATTTAAATAGTTCTCATAGGCCACTATTTTTCTGTTATTTCTCATGCATGCGGTGTTAACCTATAAGTAGTTGTTACACTTAGCGATTAAGTTTCAAATGTGTAATAATTGAGATATCTTCAGTGTAAATAACTGTTGGTTAACCGAAATAAATAAATAAATAAATTCATTTATTTGTTGCAATCATGGTATTCACAGGATGTTCTTAAAATCTAATCAGTACTAAAAGAGCGAAGGAACTAAAAGACCGAACTAGTTCCTCAAACCGATTGAAGGATATCAGAGCGCTCCCGTAAAAGAACGAGCAAGCACAAGCCTATGCTACACCCTAGTACGGTCCATGTCTGTACTGAGTACTGAGTTTGAACTAGTGTTCGGTCTTTTAGTTCCTTCGCTCTTTTAGGTCAGTGTGGGAGTGGCCGTTATTATAGTTAAGCACTGTCTGATTCAGACGGTGCGCCCGCGCGATGTTACCCGGTCACGTCACCCGCATCTCGTTCCGTTCCACTCTCGCTCTGCTGCTGAACTAAAGACCGAAGACCGATTTAGATCGTGATTGACGAACTAGTTCTTTTCGTTCGGAGATGGGAATTCATTCCTAATAGTTCCTAGTTCCTGACCGACACAAGCCTAGTGTAGCAACATATTTATGTACTAAGCTAACCTAAACAACATATATATATATAATCAACATCATCAAGATAGATCTAACTACACACACATTAGATAACAACGGCATTTATAACTTCCGTCTTATTTATATTTACTCTACTTATAACATTATTCAAATGTAATGGCCCATGAACTCCTGCGTTTTTAGTTTATTGACAAAGGTGTTAAATATTACCTCATTTGTTATTTGCTGCGGAATTTTGTTTGAGAAAAGCACTATACATACCTCGGCGTGAAAAGGGGTTGCCAGCCTCATAACTATCCGACCTCGCTACGCACGGCCGTCTATTGTACTCGGCCGGAAACCCCTTACTTCCCGGCCTCTGTGGTAATGTACTATTATTGAACATTGTTAGCTTGGCGGGAACTGATTATCATGCTAGATATGCAGATAATCATTCTTCAATGGATTGGGCGAGCGCTTGGTCGAGGGGTCACGAGACCAGAAGGCTGGCTTTTCCCTCGCCCACAGGACCAGCCTTGCCATTCAACGTGGCAATGCTGCCAGCCTTTTGGGCACACTACCGCCTGGCAGCGACCTGGGGCAATTTTGTTACCTTTTTAGTTTTATTTTTTTCTTTTTTTAGCTTAGTACGAGTATGTTATTATTTTTGTGTCGACAAAATAGAAAGCCATACTTATAGATTGGCATTAATTATACCACCGACATATTTTGTGCGTCTTTTAGGTTACTCTAGTCTAGTTACTTTTAGGTTAGGTAGTTACTCAAGACCGGCTGAGGATGGCGACAACTTGTTGCTGAGAAACGTCGGACAGGATCAAGATCTTCAACATTTGAGGGTGGACCCTCAAATGTTGAACTGGAGTTGAGAGAGGTAATGTCATATGACTCATATTTGAAGAGGCCTGAGGTATTCCAAGCGTCTGTAGGCTACGGGTGTGTGCTTACCATCAGCAGGCAGGCCGTTTGTATGCCACTGTCGTAGTATCCATATCCATATTAATCCATTCCACACTATATACTATATAATATATATATCATCATCATCATCATCATCATATCAGCCGAAAGACGTCCACTGCTGGACATAGGCCTCTCCCAAAGAGTGCCAAAGTGACCGGTCCTGATGCGCCACCCGCATCCAGCGGACTCCCGCGACCTTTACCAGGTCATCAGTCCACCTTGTCGGGGGCTACCCACGCCGCGCCTTCCGGTACGTTTGGTCGCCACTCGTGAACTAAGTTATTTATTAAGTTTAAGTTTAGCGATCCGGAGGGCTATATCGGTTACCTTGGCAATACCTTGACCCTTGGACCTTGGCTTGGCTTACCTTGGAATATATATATATGTAATTAATCACACTGATATTATAATCACACTGATATTATAAATGTGAAAATTCGTTGATGTTGTCAGAGAGACATAATAAGAAGATCCTGAAGGAAATTGTATTTATACGGCATAAATTAAAAACTTCAATAGCGCGATGCAGTACATCCTCTATTTTCACGTATATATTTTAGCCTTAGTAGGTCATTCTCCAGTTTTTTGTCGGCGTCTAAACTCCGTCAGACCATATGAAACGTATTAATAAAGTTTTATGGAGATAAGGTGACCCGCAGACCAAATGTGAGGATAACCGATTGGGTGAAGTCGTGTATACGTAACAGCGCCATCTTTTGTTGTCGAGTGGACGCCCCGTGGCGGCGCTGACAACCAGTATATTTTTGGGGGCAAAATATAGCAAAAAATTCTGAACCGATTTTGATGAAACTTTCTAATATTGTATTTTAGACCTCAGAATAGGATATAGCGTGGCGTTTTTTTAGATATAATTTGTTCAGAGGGTGATTAAAGGTTCGACACATTGTATGGGAATTAGTTTATTTTTTAAGATACAGACTTGAAACTCCGTAAAAAGGTTCTTTAATGAAATACAAGAAAACAAATTTCATCGTTTTTGCCAGTTCATACCCTAAAGGGGTCAAAAATGGGTCGAAAATTTGTATGGGAATTAGTTTATTTTTTAAGATAGAGACTTGAAACTTTGTTAAAAGGTTCTTTAATGAAATACAAGAAAACCAATTTCAGCGTTTTCGCCAGTTCACACCCTACAGGTGTCAAAAATGGGTCGAAAATTTGTTTGAAGAATGAATATTTTTTGAGCTATAGGGACTTGAAACTTTGTAATATGATTCCATATTAAAACACAAGAAAACAAATTTGAGCGATTTTGAAAATTCATCTTCTAAAGGGATTAAAACTTGGTTGAAAGTTTGTATTAAGAAACCGTAAGTATCACAACTTTATCTACCCATCACTAGATGGCATATGCTGTACACGTTTCTGTACAAAAATCACAGTGGAATAGTTGATGTTGCTTCAGTTTTTCGATCACAAAAACTACTAAACGCATTTTTAAATAACTTCTCTTAAAGCTTTGTAAAACTTTACCTGATGATAGTCTACTATTTATAAAGATTAAAAAATGTCATGACAATTATATAAGGTGCTAACAAATTAGGTACCAATACTTTTAGAGCTGATAGTACTAGTCTCTAGGAGTAGAGTTAAGTATGAAACATTTAAAAGTGTGTATCACTTTTTGGAGATAATTAGGGATACAACGTTACTGCGTAAAAACACCCTGTTAATGAGATAGTCAACAATCAATCATTGACGTTTGTCACAAACGACGATGTTCACTTGACAGATAGTGTTTTAACATCTTGTCAGTTGAATGCACAGGCTGATTATGTTTGGTCGAAATTTTAATTTATTTATTTTGTACCGGAAATTAAAACAAAAATATCATATGAAAAGTTTTCTTAATTTCTATTTAAAGTCAATTGTGTTGATGTAATGTAACACCTCTTAAAATATTGGTACTTAATTTGTTAGCACCTTACACAATTACCTACAATACAATACTCTTTATTGCACTTCACATATACAAAACACAGTTAGGTACCTACAAATAAATAAAGTACCTAAGTTGAAGCCTGTGTAATACTTTACATGTGACAGCTGCCATCTTTGCTTAACCTGCGTTAATCGTTTACGACTCGCAGCCGCCGCTAGGCCATGAGCGCTTCGAAATTAAATACATTCATTAACTTAAAATGCCCGTTAGAGTCTCTCAAGCGAGTCGTGTGAATTTTGCAAATCCTACTAATATTATGAATGCTAGTTTGGACCTCAATCACGAAAAAACGGCTTTGGTATATAATATACATAAGTGTATAACCTGGATTAACATACGAGTATATAATACTTTTTATTGAATCATCGTCTAAGGGGTCGAAAATTTGTAAGAAGCTACGATATAAAAGAGTTCCACGCGGACGAAGTCGCGGGCAGAAGCTAGTAATATTATAAATGCGAAAGTGTGTCTGTCTGTCTGTCTGTCTGTTACCTCTTCACGCTTAAACCGCTGAACCGATTTCGATGAAATTTGGTATGGAGATAGTTTGAGTCCTGGGGAAGGACAGGATAATTTTTATCCCGGAAATCATCCCGATGAAGTGGGGGGTTAAAGTTTGTATCGAGCTACGATATAAACGAGTTCTACGTGGACGGAGTCGCGGGCAGAAGCTAGTAGGTCGAAGGTGTGTCTGTCTGTCTGTCTGTTACCTCTTCACGCTTAAACCGCTGAACTGATTTAGATGAAATGTGGTATAGAGATAGTATGAGTCCCGGGGAAGGATATAGGATAGTTTTTATCTCGGAAATCATCCCCTAAGGAGGTGAAATGGGGGGTGAAAATTTGTATGGAGCTACGATATAAACGAGTTCCACGCGGAGTCGCGGGCAGAAGCTAGTAAATAATAAAGAAACACGATTACTGGACTGACCCGAAGCGGTTTTGTATGAAATCGGGCCCAGATATTAACTTTACTTGTCAAAGGCTCCATATTAGGAAACTGGTGCATCGGTGCAGACGGTAAGTCTGTCCCCTTGCGAGATACCAGCTCATAAACTACTTTCTCCGCCCAACAGGTTTAGGAATAAGTTCCGTGCCATACATCTCAGTGTTTTTGGGTCTTTTTTTTTGAAGTGAAAACTTCTTTAGCGGCGCCGAGCACTTTTTGGGATGGGGAAAAATTGTTAAATACGCGACAGAGTTTTCTGACGTCAGACGTGAAGGAGGTCACTTTTTGCTGCTAGCCGTTTCAACTTCATTCAAAACTGAACACTATTCGTAAGAGTATAAAGCCGTTAAACACTTTTTGCAATAGCATATTCTGCAAATAAATTTGTAATAATACCAACGCATCCTTCACCGTTTTGCTATTGAGAAAATTCGAATAGTTCGAATTTGGGCGTTATTCCTAAAGAGATAAAGCTTAGAAAAATATTTACCAACGGCAAAAACAAATTGATATTTTGGTCGCCACCGCCGTCTGCTGTGCAAATTCGAATAGTTCTAATTTAGACGTTATTCCTAAAGAGATAAAGCTTTGAAAAATATTTGGCGATGGCAAAAACAAATTAGTATTGTGTTTGCCGCCGCCCGGAGCCGGCGGCCCGTCGCACCCAACGCGCCCGCGGGCCGTCCGCCTAAATAATCGATAATTGTTTAATTGTTAATATATTTGCGTCAAATTCATTTTTAGGGTGACACCGTAAGATGTCACGTGTCCTGATCCTGATCGAAAAACTGTTACAATGTTATTGAGTTTTCACTTCTGCCGGCACTCCCGGAGTGCAACCCGGTCTTTTTTTTTAATACAACGACGGTGGCAAACAAGCGTACGGCCCACCTGATGGTAAGCGGACACCACAGCCTATAAACGCATGCAACTCCAAAGGAGTAACATGGGCGTTGCCGACCCTTGATATGTTTGAGGATTCGCTGTGTTGAGAGCTGAAGGAACAAATTCCCTCGCTCTCAACACAACGCATCCTCGGGAGCTCTGGCGCCCTTGCTCACCTCCAGGAACACAATAGCAGCAGCAGTCTTAAACAGCTATAAGGTACTTAAACGTCTAGTCCTTGAAATTGCATTAAGGCGGAATCAGATGGTTCACTCGGATGAAATCGGATGGGTGATTGATTCTTTTTTCTTTCACTCAATGTTCACACAACTTAGGTAAAATGACATATCAATGAACATTCACTATTCGAGGCGGAATCAGACGGTTCATTTTTCGTTTATTTTTATATTTCATTCCGCACCTTTCACCCGAAGTGACACGTCTGATCATGAAGTAAACCAAAAGTGCCGAATGAATTCACTAGTGAACGTTCTTTCCGTGTTTAGACCGTTCATTTTTCGGTCATTCGGAGTGCGAGTGAAAGATGCCGAATGAAAATATCAAACATTCTTGGATCGGTTCACTAGTGAATTCATTCGGCACTTTTGGTTCACTTCATGATCAGACGTGTCACTTCGGGTGAAAGGTACGGAATGAAACATAAAAATGAACGAAAAATGAACCGTCTGATTCCGCCTTTAGTGTTTGACATTCTGAGCAACTTTATATCGCCATCACTAAATTACGAGTACACCCAACTGTTTCGTTGACCGAATATTCTGTTCGGCAAGAAGTCTTTCTCTGAATCCAATGAAATTTTCAGGATTATTCAAGTCATCGGTCAAGTCGGTTAAACTACAGGTTATCGTCATTTTATCGCCAATTTATCGTCATACGATCCGATCGAAACAGTAGTGGGTACACTAAAACCGCAGACACGTTTTCTAGTAACGTGGAGCCCTGAAGGCCGACCGCAGAGCTACCATCTTCCGGTTGCATAACTACCGGGTTGCGGTCGTCTCGGAATTAGAATTAATATGGAAATAATCAAGGCTTTCAAGGCAGAACTAAGCCTTCAACCTGAGTAGGTACAGCCCCACTATTCTATACCTAGTAAGCTCACATCTACGCTCACCCACACAAATCTATCTAGACGCCGCGAATCGTAATAACTCGTCTATAAAAACCTACAATATCTAGTACACGATTCTGTGAAATGGCGCGTATTTGCCGCCATTAACGCGCCGTAGGTTCAGCGAAGTTAAGCGAACAGAGTTTTTGAAACAATATAATGCGTCTGTTTATAATAATATGGTTTCAAAAAAATACGAATAGTAATCTTGAGGCTTTTCTGCAGCGAGATCAGTGCTTCGAAACATGATTAAGCCGCTCGGAAAAAATCACGAACATAGGTCTAAAACACACAAAAATACACTTAAAATATTCGTAACAAATTATGCACAAACGCTATAAATATTAAAATTGCTACTAAAAATCGGCAATATCATGTTTAAGGGAAATCAGTGTTTACTTTTTTATTTATTTAAACGGCCAAAAAATTTAAATTAAAAAACATGATATCCGCGCTTCCGAGCACGCACTTCCATCTCGCTTACGCTTATGCTCAGATAGAGGGAGAGAAGACCATGAACCTACGGCGCCTTAAGAGGAAACACAAGGACCGTTTTTCCATAGAAACGTAGTCCCCTGTTTTCTCCCTGGATAATGGCAGTAGAGCAATTTTTTTTTTCCATAAATCTATGGCGACTATTGACATGTTCCTATGTTTTCCTTTTATAACAAAACATAGGAACACGGCCAAAGCCTTTTTTTGATTTTTAATAAAAAAAATTGTTAAATAGGTCAAGTTTTGGAGAAGAAATCAGGGGACTACGAAACGTGTATTTTATGTAAGGTCACTTTTATGGTAGGATCACTATCCTAGAGGGCATTATTAGATTTAGTTGCAATTACCAGATAGTTGCAGTTACAAGACTCCACCTTACTTTTAAGAGGTATTTTCGGTCCAAGCTGCAGGTGTCCCTATCGCGCTCTGCGGGGGAGGCTTGAGGTTGGCGCGACAGCAATACATTTTACAAATACCTATTTCTCAATTATCTCGCCCTTAGTGTTTCCTCTTGAATAAGGCAAACCTCGGGGTCAGGTAGCAGTGGCACTACCTGTGCCGCACTTGTACTGACAGGGGAACGAGGGTAGAAATCTCACAGGGGTCAGATATCATAGTATTCAGTTCAGAAGTATGCGCAAGCGTTCCCATAGCTCGGCCATAAGCACCGCGCAGAACACTGTGGTGTTCGAGACGGTAGTTCGGGCGGTTCTCGGAAGTCCGCCATACCCGTTCCGGTTCCCCAGCCAGACGGGATACTTAAGTAAAAGCATTTCTCCACAAAAAAAAGACCGGGTTGCACTCCGGGAGTGCCGGCAGAAGTGAAAACTCAATAACATTGTAACAGTTTTTCGATCAGGTCACGTGACATCTTACGGTGTCACCCTAAAAATGAATTTTGAATGAATATGTTCGGCGCCAAGAACAGCGGACGGCGGTGGCGAACAAAATACCAATTTGTTTTTGCCATTGCCAAATATTTTCCAAAACTTTCTCTTTAGGAATAACGTCCAAATTCGAACTATTCCAATTTGCAAGAACAGCGGACGGCGGCGGCGAACAAAGTACCAATTTGTTTTTGCCGTTGCCGTTGCCAAATATTTTTCAAAGCTTTATCTCTTTAGGAATAACGTCCAAATTCGAACTATTCGAATTTGCTCAATAGCAAAACGGTGAAGGACGCGTGGACAAAATTACAAATTAATTTGCAGAATATGCTATTGCAAAAAGTGTTTAACGGCGTTATACTCTTGCGAATAGCGTTCAGTTTTGGATGAAGTCGAATCGGCTAGCAGCAAAAAGTGACCTCCTTCACATCTGACGTCACAAAAATCTGTCGCGTAATTAGCAATTTGTCTCCATTCCAAAAAGTGCTCAGCGCCGCTAAAGATATCACGGAGCGAGCCAAACTCTGTTCGCAAAGTGCGGTGTGTGGCAAGGGGTGAACCACCACAGTAGGTACCTAACACGTCCCCAAATTGAAGTCAGGTTTCAAATGACTCCACCGAGAAGAGCTAGCTCTTAAACATACGATATTGATAGAAAACCTGATGAGACACCAGTCCTAATGCGCAAATACAGGCAAAGTTTGCGCACGTAACAGGACAGAAGCGCAAAAAATATACGCATACGGGTTTTGCCCTACGTCAAGCCAACACCCGCAATAGTCGCGTCGACCGCATAGCAAAGTATTTGTATCCTCTGCCAATAACCCGACAGAAATTGTGCCCAAATTAACCCTGAATCTTCTGATGCCAGGGAATGCAACATTCGATAGTGACGTCATATTACATGAGTAACTTAGAAGCGAAAAGGCGAAAGTATATGAGGACTGTGTACACTGAATTCTTTTCGGGATCGACGGTAGTTCGAATGGCGTTGTATATTGGGCGCTATGCCAATTGGTAATAAAGATGTGACTAAACTGTTGTCTGATTTGAGGGAGTGGTTGCATGTGGGCTGGGGATACAATGCAAGTATGGAGATCACGCCTTATTATGGCAGTGACGAAGGAATAAAACGGACGTCGGTTTCCTTGGATGTTTTTTGATCCATCCAATACTTGTAATGTTAAAAAGATCGCTGTTTCTCTTGTTAAGGGGATGCCTTGGTTCGAGTCGACCACGCCCCCTTGACAGAGACACGCTATGCCTTCCGCGCACGAGAAAAAGAGATACAACACTCTTCGGGAATGGCTTTTTTGGACAAATTTCGATAAATACTTGGTGAAGTTTTATTTATATTTCATTAAGTGAGATTTTAGATGAGATAAAATATTATAGTACTATTAACTTGATTCTGTCGTAAAATAATGTATTGTATGAGTAAAAAAAAAGGAAAATAAAGACCGAACTTTGTATTTTTTTTCTATAGAGGAAATTTTAGGCAAGCATGTATCGATTAAATCAGATAAACAATCATATAGATAGTCAGGAATCATCATCATCATCAATACTTAAGAGCCTTGCTCTTGTCGGTGGAGTAACCGCCACTTTTCTCCGTCCATTGCCAGCCTCTTGGCTCCTCATGACTCGACATCAGCTTTATCTTTTATTTGGCTAAAATATGTTAGCCTAGGCCTTCCTCTGCCTCTCTTGCCTTCAATTTGACCCTCCAGGATGTTAAGGAAGAAACTGTCGCGCCGTATCAGGTGGCCCACCATCTTGCCTCTCCTATTTCTAATACATGCAAGTAAACATCTTTTCTCATCTACTAGTCTTAAAACTTCTTCGTTTGTTTTTCTCTCCGTCCAGCTAATCCTTTCCATCCTTCGCCAGCACCACATTTCGAAGGCCTCTAGTCGTTCTCTGTCTCTCTGGGTTAGCGTCCACGACTCGCTCCCATTTAAGCAATACTCCAAATGTAAACTTTAATCAGGCGCTTTTTAGCTGTTTTTGATTTGCGTGCTTTTAAGAGATGCTTTTTGTTATTAAATGCCTTTTTGGCCATAGCAATCCTCTGTCAGGGGTGCACCTAGAGTTACTGGTAATGATACTTCCCAAATATTTAAATTTCTGAACTTGCTCTATTGTCGTATCTCTGATTACGATTGGATTTCTGTATACTGTTGTGCGTTTAGAGATAGTGAGAATTTTGGTTTTATTGCAGTTAATTTTAAGTCCGGTTTGATTGAAAATTTCATCTAGTTTTAATACTAATTGCTTTAACTGATTATTATCTTCGGCCAATGCTGCGATGTCGTCTGCAAATCTAATGAAATGTACTTTGTTACGAAACAAACAAACAAAGTCAAGAATCATATATCTGAAAATCAGACCTTATTGTTTCTTAATCTAGTCAGAACGGCGTTTCAAATCACGCGATAATTTCCAATTCACCCCCTTAAGTCTGGCAAACCCACGATGAAACCGGGTTCAAGTAGCCACTTAACATATATGGACTGCATAGTTTTTGAAGCGCTGAGGCTCAGAGCCGTCTCTAGCCCATGTACAGGTCCTCCGTTTAACTCTGTCCTCGTCTGCGCGACGCGCGGGTGCAGGAGTATGACGATAACGAGGGCATATAGCGCCCGTGTGCACTCATTACACTAGGACCGCTGCGCCCATGTGCAACGCACACCCTGCACCATTAGGTGAAGCCACCCCTGCTGAGGCTCTTAATTTACTCGGCGAAAGAATGTGAACGTTTGATATTCTAGTCATCATCCTCCTAGCCTTATTCCCGGTTGTGCCCAAAAGGAGCCCGGGGTCCGCTTTGACACCTAATCCCAAGATTTGGCATGGGCACTAGTTTTACGAAAGCGACTGCCATCTGACCTTCCAACCCAGAGGGAAAACTAGACCCTTATTGGGATTAGACCGGTTTCCTCACGATTTCCTTCACCGAAAAGCTTACGGTAAATATTCCGTACATAAGTTCCGAAAGACTCATTAGTACGAGCCGGGATTCGAACCCACGACCGCCGCTTGACAGCCGCAAGCCTGAACGACTAGGCTACCATACTTGTAGCTGAACGTTGGATTTACTAGAATATCAACCAACGACACTAAATAAATTTGCTGCTGCTTCGAAACTCCATATTTTTGCGGTTATTTCGAAAACAGATTTGTTATTCATTTACATATTCAAAATGTGAACGTAGCTTTTTGCGAAATAATCATTTCTTTTGAGAATATGTTTTTTTGCAGTGAAAACTTCTTTAGCGGCGCTGTGCACTTTTTGGGATGGGGAAAAAATGTTAAACTCGCCACAGGTCACGTGACCGTGAGATTCGAGAGATACTCGCAACATGTCACGTGATAGTAAGTTGCCAGATCGAAAATTCGTAAGACGGACACGTGACCTGATCGAAAACTGTTACAATGTCATTGAGTTTTCTCTTCTGCCGGCACTCCCGGAGTGCAACCCAGTATTTTTTTAATTCAAATCAGCATATCCAGCTAACATTTGCAATTAGAGCTAACATTACGGTCGCCTTCATATAGATAATAATCAGGCTATGAAAATAAAATCAAGTCAACGGAAAGTACTTTTCAACCACTAAAGCGATTCAAGGTTCCAGCATTGACCTACTTTAAGACACGCGCAGGACACTGTATGATATATATATGAGCTTCCGATAAAGAATTAAATACATATTATGGAACCATCTTACACATATCGAACTAGCCCCCATAGTGAGCTCAATAAGGCTTATGGGTCTAGCTAGACGTCGATATATTGTAAGTGTTTGTAAAATGCTTAATCAATGATTTATCTATTTATATCGTCATCATCATATCAGCCGAAAGAACTCCACTGCTGCACAGAGGCCTCCCCCAAAGAGTGCCAAAGTGACCGGTCCTGCGCCACCCGCATCCAGCGGACTCCCGCAACCTTTACCAGGTCATCAGTCCACCTTGTCCTTGGTTCTGCTGCGGATAGCCTCATTTCTGATGCGATCACGCAGAGAAACTACCAACATGGCCCTCTCCATTGCGCTTTAGGTGACTTTGAGCCTTCTTATGAGGCCCATAGTAAGCGACCACGTTTAAGTGCCATATGTCATCACTGTCACTGGAAACAGACACTGGTCAAAGACTCTCGTCTTAAGACACTGTGGAATAAATGTACCACTAGCGCTGATTTTCAATGTGCCCCCACTCGGTCCAAGATGGATTAGGTACCACACGTTTAACCCTTGGCATGCCTGGTAGGGTCTGACAGACCCGGGCTGTTAAAAATCCGTCGTTATTTTTTGAAATTTTAAATTTACCCCGTCGCGTTTCTGAGTAGCTTCGCGTCATGAACTACCCGACGTTTTGACGCTGCTCCCGCAGTCGGCCGCGAGCACCCTTTCGATTTGGACGTGCGTAAAGTGCTCGCGGGCCTGAGAAACCCGACCAGGCATACGGCGTAACATTTGATCGCTAAGTACATTTACGTTATTTTTCGTATATATTTTATATACATACAAGTATATATTATATATATAGTCACAATGATATACGTTGATCTTAGGTATAAGTTTAATTTTTATGTTTTTTGACATGAGAGTCTATTTTTGTTGATGGAAATATCAAATGTTTTTATTTATGTAATAAGTTCTTATGGAGTTTCTTGGATTAAGACTTGTATTTATTTCTAGTAAAAATAATGTACAAAATAACCAAAAACACACAAACCAACAAGTTAAAAAAACAATTCATATGTAATTTTTTTTTTTACATTTACGGGTTTGTCAGACCCACCAGGCATACAGTGTGACTTTCGTTCACCAGGCATGCCAAGGGTCAAAATGTGATATTGAAGTGAGAGATTGCTACCCCGTCGCACACAACACACTTTAACCCTATCCCCATAAGTTTAAGGCGGCTATTACACCAGTGTATCCCTGGGCATGGCGGTTGGTTGTGAGCACCTATGTCGTCTCGCCGCTGCGCTGCTACTATAGTTAATAGCCATATTGATATACAAATAACACATTGTATTTAGTCGTCTCCACGCTGCGCCGGCTTTCAATTATTCCGAGCGCGTGACTTGGTCGCTGAGCGAATGTTAACCTTACCTTGATATGAATAGGGTTGTTTGGTGTTACTTTAGAGTCACGTAGTTGATAAGGTGCAGACAAAACAAGTGGGTTACCGGGGAAAGCAATGTTAACTATGATTGTATGAGGAAACTAACTGCACTGTCTTCTTCACGACTTGTTTTCTCGAAAATGAATGGAGTTTGTCATTATAAAGATAAGATAAAAAGTAACTTTATTGAACAAGATTTTTTTAACATGCTGGTCAAAAGCAAAACGCTGATAAGGTGCATGCAAATGAATGATTAGGTCCGTATCGGGCCACGCACGATGTAGGGTTCCGTAGTTGTCTGTCTGTATTAAGTAGTTACATCGACACGCGCGCGCCAACTAAATGGTGCGGTTGCGTCGGCCGAATTTGTACGAAAGTTATCCTTTCTAAGTATATTTTAAGTTGGTCGACTATTACTCGGTAACTAGTTATGCCTACTTAGCCGTGATAGTTTTAGTTCATTATATGTTCTAATACTGCCACGATTTTTTCATTTTAAGTTGGTCGACTATTACTCGGTAACTATAGTTATGCCTACTGAGCCGTGATAGTTTTAGTTCATTATATGTTCTACTGCCACGATTTTTTTCACATCTCCTGTAGTAGCCATTTAACCAGCGGGGACACATGACTCGAACCAAAAATTAGGGCTTTTAAGCCCATTATCTCGCACTGAGTTGACAAATGGTTTTAAAAAACCTATAATATTTTTGAACAAGCCACGTTATTGGTTTAACGAGATAAAAAAATAACATCCCCACTTTAGGTTTAGAGGAATTACCTGTTCACAAATTGACCAAATGCGTTAGAGGTTCCTTATTAGCAGAGCATGTTTCTGAAGTTTGCCTATCGTTAGCGTGGGTTAGACTCGTAAAACACATTTTCCCGAAATGTGCACTTTCTGTAAAGGTGCATTTTTTTTGAATGATCATTTTCCCGGAAAGTACACTGTCTCGAAAAATGCACTTCCCGATATGTACACTTTGTCATTAGGTGCACTTTCCCAGAATGTGCACTTTCGCAGAAGGTATATTTTCCCGGAACGTACACTTTAGGGGTAGGGGTGTCCCTGTTTATAGTAGTAAGGGTTTCTATGAAATAGTACAAATGCAAACAGACGGACAGACGGACGGACGGACAGACGGACGGACGGACGGACAGAAAGACATAATAAATGTGTACCTTTTGAGAAAGTGCCCTAAATGGGAAAGTGTACATTTTGGAAAAGCGTGCGTTTTGGAAAAGTGCACTGTTTGAAAGAGTGCACATTTCGGGAAAGTTTCCAAATTGGGAAAGTGTACATTTTGGGAGTGTACATTTTGCGGAAAGTGCACCTTTGCAGAAAGTGCACATTTCGGGAAAGTGTGTTTTACGAGCCTAACCCGTTAGCGTTGCCAAATGCAAGCTGGACCCACTATATAGATTCACACTAAACATCATAGATACACATTTTGACCAATTGTGTTGCCAGACTATCGCATAAGTTATGCAAGAGCACGAAAACAAATGAAAATAAATGATTAAGGTCGCCACACTAAATGAGCTTTAGTCATCCTCTATGTTATTTTAGTCGTTTTTGTTTATGTATCTCAGATCCACAGCGTTATTCACAAAGCTTACTAATAATCGCCTCAAATGAACCATTGTAAATTCTAAGTGTTCTAATAAGAGAGACGGATAGTGCGAGAAAAATCGAGAGAGCTCGCGCGCCGTCGCGTGATAGCCGTGCTGTAGAGAACAGCCCCCCTATTCTGTAACTTGTTTTAAGCTCACCTTAACGCTCACCCACAAATATATCATGACACCGCGATGCGTAGTAACCAAGCGAAGGTAGTGGTCTAGTTTCGTGACGAGTGACCGGCGGGGTGAGCCGCATTAGCGCGTAGCGAATAACAGCCCAGCACAGCAACAGCGAACTGCGGTACCTACATCCGGGGAACTTGGCAATCTCGGGGTTATGACGCTGTCAACACCAAAATGGCCTTGAGGATTTTGGATAGCGCGCACACTGTCTATTTGTATAGGAGTAAACGAGAACGAGTGTTACTGGGCGGCCCGGTTTTTGAAGATAATCCATACTTAATATTATAAATGCGAAAGTGTGTTTGTTTGTTTGTATGTTTGTCCGTTTTTCACGGCAAAACGGAGCGACGAATTGACGTGATTTTTTAAGTGGAGATAGTTGAAGGGATGGAGAGTAACATAGGATAGTTGCTATCCTTAATCATCCCCTAAGGGGATGAAATGGGGGGGTAAAAGTTTGTATGGAGCTGCGATATAAAAGAGTTCCACGCGGACGGAGTCGCGGGCAGAAGCTAGTATTACATAAATATTGAAATAAAAAAAGGGTGGATTATTTGGGAAATATGACTCGTTAGCGGTTTAGGTATGAATTATATTGACTTCATGTTTTTAATTGCAGACCCATACGTCAAAAAAATAAACTCATAGAACCGTTTAATGTGATTATAAGACCAATCTGTGCAGTTATTTTCTATCGAGCCGATTTCGTCCAATTATATATCGAGCCCGTCCACGGTCTTTGAAATATGGTGAATATTAACATATATTTTATTTGTTGTGCTAGAACAAATAGTTTTTCTTAAAAACCTGCTTAAATAACATCATTTTCACCAAATTAGGTCTTGTCAGCCTCTTAAGATATACTAGGCGCAATCTTATGAATAGCAGATCTCAGATGGTTTGGGGAGGTGCCAGGGGGGCTCGCTACACTATTTGCGGCTTTGCACGCCCAAGAGCGGGGTTAATACCCCGATTATGTGTACATTTTAGAGATTGTGTTGTGTGTAAATCTTAGTCCTCCCACGCGACTTTTTGCAGCTACGGTCGCGATGCACCTGCCCACCTATATATACAAGGATCCAACTGCGTGGAGAGTAATGTCCAAAGTGCTGCAAACAAAAGCAATAAGTTATTTTTCAATCTGGGTCTCTTTATTAGGTACTAACTGCCCGCGCGCCGGAGAGGTGCTCTTGGATAAAATATAGCCTTTGTCCATGAAAGGATGTTAAAGACTTTTTTTTTAATCGGATAAGTAGTTCTAGATATTACCCCCTACATATACAACCTTACAACCTCACAGTCTATCCCTCTTTTTATTTTAGGTTCTCGAGTGGCGACCACGTAACCGAAGGCGCGGCGTGGAGAGGCCCCCGACAAGGTGGACCGATGACCTGGTAAAGATCGCGGGAGTCCGCTGGATGCGGGTGGCGCAGGACCGGTCGCTTTGGCACTCTTTGGGGGAGGCCTATGTCCAGCATTGGACGTCTTTCGGCTGATATGATGATGATGATGAGAAAAAGAGGTCAAAGATGAGGTCAAAGAGGCGGCCCTAGACAGAGTCAGATGACAAGAGTCTAACTCTTCAATTTATGATGATGATGAGTTTGGAAGTATAGATGTATCTATGTACTTAGGTGCAAAGGGTATCTATTATTACGGTAAAAAGATTGCTCCAACGGCTGCCTTTGATGCAACAGCCATTCCTACCGACTTTTACACATACGTAAAAAAATGTTTTTTTTTTTTTTTTTTTTTCTCTTTATTAATTAAAAGGGTTTGATCAAAGCTGAACATGCCACCCTTATTGTGACTTCACTACAAATGAACTGTAACTTATTATCTACGCTTAATACCTAGGTTAACGATTTCAATTCATTTTCTCGCCCTCCTTGATTGTGGGAATGCTAGGATAGTGTTAATAACGCCTAAATCATATAGATCACAATTATATTTAACTGTGAAATCTCATCTCCCAGTTTCGTTCCGGACACATTCTACCATGATATGGTACACATCTTCTTTCACTCCACATTCTGCACAATTTGGTGTCTGAGTCTTGCCCATAATAAAACCAAAACTGTTCAAAGGGATGTGTCCGGATCGCAGTCTTAGAGACGTTACAACATCCGATCTGTCCATGCCAATCCCTACAAACCAAGGAATATAAGGTAGGATTTATTTTGGTTTCCGGATAAATAGAATAGAATAGAAGAATAGAATATAAATGAATTTATTGTCAGCCAAAATAACACCACATCACAATTTCGTTCTTAATTAGGAAACACAATATATAAAAGAAACTTAATAAATACCAGCTTAAACTAAAAATAACATGTACTTAAGAAGGCTGGTGGTGCTGATAGTGGCCGCAAGTGGACACCACTCAGCATATGCTCTGACATTGAACAATGCCACAGCGCTGGTCTTCCGTGGAGCCCAGGGCTGTAAGGTAGTTCCGAACAGCAAAAAGTGACAAACGTGGTACTACAACCTACATTTAGGGATAAAATGATGAATCAACGTTTACATACCATAAAATAAAAAAAAATGAAAATAAAAAAAAAATACAATAAATAAATACTAAATTTTATTTAAGAATATAATATTTAATTACTTGTAAGAAGAGTTAGGAGTAGGTTTGTACGTGGCAAGTTGCATGCATATTAAGTACTACGCGTATTAAGGAAACGGACTATATAACAGAATATTGGATAATAATTATATGGGATAAATTATGACGATTTATGAGACTAACGTGACGCTATACAGCTATATACGACTAACATAAATATATGAAATAGTTAACGACACGGGCTAGGAGAGTTGTAGGGTAAATAGATATTTTTTGAAGTGGAGCTTAAGAGTACTTGAAGTTTTAGAATTACGAATAGGCGGAGGGATGTTGTTCCAGCATTTCGTGGCTGAGTAGCGAAAACTGCCACGAAATGCTGCCGATTTACCGTGTCTTGGGCAAACAAGACGGATCGCATCTCTGGTCGGCCGGGCAGTGAATGTCAGCTTCTCGTGGGAGGGATAGGATTTTTTATTTATTTATTTAGTTACTAGCTTCTGCCCGCGACTCCGTCCGCGTGGAAATCGTTTATATCGCAGCTCCATACAAACTTCAACCCCCCATTTCATCCCCTTAGGGGGTCATCTCCAGGATGAAAACTATCCTATATCCTTCCCCGGGATTCTAACTATCTCCATACCAAATTTCATCGCAATCGGTTCAGCGGTTTAAGCGTGAAGAGGTAACAGACAGACAGACAGACAGACAGACACACTTTCGCATTTATAATATTAGTATTGTTGGGTGTACTCCTCTTTACAAGTCGTCTTCTGACCAGGAACCGTGGGATCGTCAATGAAGGACTCCAGGATAGTACAAAATCTTCTTTAATGGGTTACTATACAATACAATGCGTGGTAAAATTATTAAATAGTGTGTTGCCGCTATGGCTGTACGGTGCAGTCTGAGGTGCTCGGAGCGGGGTCGTGACGTATCCGTGACGTCACCATAGTACCGTTGCATCTCCAGGTACGGATTTGTGTTGCGCCAACATCCTCCCGCCTCTTAAAGGTTCGCTTTAAGCTTGATCGTCGTCGTCGAGGAAGGGACATATTCTGTTGATTGCTCGGCGAATGGTGCCCTTGGTTGTGAGGATATCTGCGACGCGACAGGCTCCGTCGGTGCCAGGATACACAGCCTGAATGCGCCCTAGTGGCCATTTGAGTGGTGATGTCGCCTCGTCCTTTATCAAGACCATTTGACCGGGCTTGATGTCGGGGCGCCGTTGCTGCCATCGGGTGCGTTGCTGTAGTTCGCAAATATATTCTTGGCTCCATCTTGACCAAAAGTGTTGCCTTGCTTGCTCAATCCTGGCATATCTATGAAGCCGGTTAGGGTTTACATCTTTCAAATCAGGTGCCGGTAATGAAATAAGGGGTCTTCCAATAAGAAAATGCCCTGGGGTAAGAGGTGCTAGATCTTGTGGAGAGGAGGACATAGGATATAAAGACCTAGAGTTAAGTATAGCCTCAATCTGTGCGAACAGTGTTGTCAACTCCTCAAAGGTCAAATGAGCATTCCCTACCACCCGTTTCATATGAAATTTCGCGGACCGGACAGCCGCTTCGTAAAGACCTCCAAAGTTAGGAGCATACGCAGGTGAAAAATGAAATATTATCTTATCATCTACAAATGAATCTGACACAGAGTTGGAAGCAGCATTGAGAAATTCGCCTAGCTCGCGGCTGGCACCTACAAAATTCCTCCCATTATCGCAAAATATCTCGCGGGGAGCCCCTCGGCGAGATATGAAGCGACGCAATGCTAGAATAAAATCTTCCGTGCTCAGAGAACTTACAAGTTCTAGATGAACTGCTTTAACCTTAAAATCTATAAATACACATAGGTAACTCTTATAGAGTTTTGCCCCACGGCCTTTTCTGTCACTAACTAAAATTGGGCCCGCAAAGTCAGTTCCCACCACTTCAAACGCATATCCAGGTGTAATTCGCTGATGTGGCAGGTTACCCATTATTTGTTGCGCAACTTCTCCTTTCATTCGTTTGCACCGAGTGCAATCATTGTAGGTTCGCCTAGCAAGCACTCTGCCATTTAATGGCCAATAGTGATCTCGAATGACTGAGAGAAGAAGTTGCGGCGGTGCATGCATTAATTTTAAGTGATAGTATCTAAATAATAATTTAGTAAAATGATTTTTAGCATCCAAGAGAACAGGATGTTTTTTATCGAACTCATAATTTGAGTTATCTAACCTTCCGCCTACACGAATCAATCCTGAGTCATCAACAAAAGGATTTAATTTACCTAACCCAGGAATAGGCTTCGGGTTATTATTATAGTTGGGAAAACTTTCACCTTGAGACAAACAAGCTAGCTTGGACTCTGCCTGTTCAAGCTCCTCAACCGTCAATGAGCTCGTGTCATAACTTTGTTTACGCAGCAAGATGTTGATAAATCGACATACATACGCAAATATACGACGTAGTTTAAGAAAATTCGAATATTTAGTCATATCTATTATTTGTGTAGTTGACCTCTCAATACTCGCTGTATGCGCACGTAGCTCTGGCAAGCTTGTTTGTGTCGCTTCGCACTGCTTCGGCCACTGGTCAACTGTCTCCTGCAAGAATGCTGGTCCCTCCCACCACAGTGACAACGACTGTAACTCGTCCGGATACACCCCACGAGAAGCCAAGTCGGCAGGGTTCTGTGCTGACGGGACATACATCCATGCAGTGTTTGAACACTTATCATTTATTTCAGCTACACGATGCGACACAAACGTGCATAACTTGTTTGACTAACAATACTATTTTAGAGTCTGACCAAAAATGTCTTCTACTGATGTTACATCGCAGAGCTTGCACCACCTTTTCACACAGACGTGAAACTAGTAAGGATCCGCAGAGCTCAAGGCGCGGGATGGTCGTTGCTTTTAGAGGTGCGACCTTTGATTTAGCGCATAAAAGTCGAACTGTGCAATTTCCTAGCCCGTCTAGCGATCTTAAATAAATGCATCCAGCATATGCCTTCAAAGAGGCATCCGAAAATGCGTGGATTTCAATTTCTACTGCGTTACTACAGCTGGCATGACGTGGAACACTTATTTCCTTTAAGCACTGTATATTATTAACGAACTTAGTCCAGATACAGTTCGGCGCCTGGGGAATATCATCATCCCAGTCCAATTTCTGTGACCAAAGAGATTGCAAGAAAATTTTACATAAAATAACGCATACACTTAACAGCCCTAATGGATCAAAGATACTTGAAACTACAGACAGGACAGCCCTTTTAGTGTATTTTACATGGTTATCTATCAAGTGCAATTTTGAGCATTTTATTAAAATGCTGTCAGCATTTGGGTTCCACTCCACACCTAACGTGTTGTTTTGATTTGATATCATCAAATTATCTTGTTGACTATTGCTAGTCTCTGTAACTTTACTTAGAAACTCTTTTGAGTTACTTTTTAACTTCCTTAAATTAAAGTGAGCTGAACTTAGAGTTTCATTGATTCTTTAGTAAATATCAATTAACTGCTGTTCATCATCCAATCCAGTAATTAAATCGTCGACATAAAAATCGTGAACAATTACTTGTTTTACCAAAGGATCACTGCTCTCATAACCTAGTTGAGCCAGACATCTCGTGCTAAGGAACGACGCACTAGAAGTGCCATAAGTTAAGGTATTCAGTGCTAGGTACTTCATGCGCTCGCCTTCATCTTCACGCCACAATATCATTTGGAGGTATCTCTGTGAAGGTTCCACGGTTACCTGCCTGTACATCTTCTCTATGTCTCCTGTAAATATGAAAACGTGCTGCCGAAATCTTATTAGAATAGAGAAGATGTCGTCTTGAACCGTGGCACCGACCATGAGAATATCATTTAGTGAGTAGCCAGAATCGGTACAGGCAGAGGCGTCAAAAACAACTCTACACTTCGTGGACTCGCTTTGCTCTTTTAATATTGGGTGATGTGGCATCAGATAGGCCTTTTCAGGCTTCTCACTCTCTGATAAATGGCCCAAATCGGCATATTCATTTATAAAATCCACATATTGTGATTTTACGTCAGGTTGCCTTTTGAAGCGTTTCTCCAAAGAATCGAAACGCTTTCTAGCTAACCTATATGAGTCACCAAGCACATCTGGATGACTTCTCAAAGGCAACGTGACACAAAATCGGCCATCAGCTAAGCGTTGTGTGTTTTGTTTGAAATGCTCTTCGCACGCCTCCTCTTCGGGGGATAACACTGGAACAGCTGGCACTTCCTCCAACTCCCAAAACTTACTTAGCTGATTGCGTGTTTCCCTACTGAAACCGCAGTGTGTACTTTTCATTTTATTTTTATTTTCACTGTTAATCATAACAGGTCCTACCATTAACCAGCCAAATACCGAATTTTGTAGCATGGGCTTATTGTGCCCCAACCTTAACTGCTCACTACTAATTACATCCCAAAATATGTCAGCTCCTAACAACAGGTCTATCTGAGAAGGTCTGTAATAGCCCGGGTCCGCTAAAGTGATATTTTTAGGAATATTAATGTCTGAAATATCCACTTCCTCTGCCGGCAAGTGTCCCGTTATGTGAGGGATAACGTAGGCATTGACTTGTTTACACGTTTCTTTATTACGCGGCTGAATATTCAGCGCGCATCGCTTTAGCGCATTGAAAGATATATTATTAATACCAGTCACACGGACGGTGTCAACAAGTTCGCTCTGAATACCTAACTTATCCATCAGTGATTCCGTCAGAAAGCTGGATTGACTACCACAATCAAGAAGACAACGGGCCTCGTGAGTCTCGTTTGTTTTTACATTTTTAAGTAAAATTATCGCAGTTGACAACAAAACTTGGTTTTCAATACATGCTGATAACGATATAGGCGCAGACACATACTCCTTCCCTTCTACATCCTTCTGCTTATTAGACGTAATAGTCTTATGTAGCAGAGTATTGTGTTTACGTCTACAAATGGCACACGGACTTGCCTTGCATTGGTGCGCAAAATGACCACCACGAAAACAGTTAATGCATACTTTTAATTTTCGAATTAACAAATTTCTTTCGTCCACCGACATTTGATTTAACTTTTCACAATGATATAGTAAGTGATCACCATTACATACACGACAAAGTCGCGCATTGTTTACGTTCAAGTGGCTCGAAGTGCTAGAATCGCTTGCAGTCGCAACAAACGCCTTTTGCATCTTATCCATTCGTTTATAAGTAACTTGTTTATCATTTTTTTCACTCGTAGTTACGCTTATCATTTCTAACACATCGGCCCTTTGACGCAAAAAATCATAAAACATCTCCAAAGTAGGATTCTCCGCTAAGCTATTTCTATATTCTTCCCATTTCGTCCCAGTGGAAGTATCCATTTTGCTCGCAAACATAAATATAATAAGCGTGTCCCAGTTGTCTGTAGTTTCTCCTAAACTATTTAAAGCCCTCAAATGTTTTGAAATATGATCAATCAATAAACGCAAAGACTTATCAGACTCCCTTCCAATAAAAGGCACGTTAAAAAGTGACTTAAGGTGAGTGTGAATAAGCTGGCGTTTGTTATCGAATCTGTCGCTAACCAGCTTCCATGCAGCGGTGTAATTAGCCGCCGAAATTTCTAACGATTCAATAACAGACGCCGCGCTTCCCGATAAGGATGCTTTCAAATATTGAAACTTGCAAATGTCACTGAGACCGTCGTTGTTATGAACAATGGACATATATACATCGCGGAACTCCAACCATTTGGTGGCACATCCATCGAAGGATGGCAGACGGATTGTTGGAAGACGGACACCGGCGTCCGCCCCACAGTGGGACGTGCCTGATCCACCATTAGAACCCTCAACCATCGACAAGCGAGGCTCATGCGCAGCGATCAACTCCTGCGCTAGGCTTATCGCGTTAAAAAATAATCGTTCGGTATTTTCACGCTCGCTATAATCCGGCTCGCTAGCCGACTGCCCAGGCTGGGGGTCCGTTTTAACTGTGGCCTCATAAATTTCCATGCTCGTCTGGATCTTATCGTATTCATCAAACAACAAGTCTACTTTACGTAATCGTAATTTTATTTCATTTAAATTAGCCTTTGAAACTTGCTTTAATTTCTTAAAATCCTCTAAATAATGCCTAAACGTAGTTAATCGACCCTTTATCGACGATCGCTTAGCCTTCAACTCTGCGTCAGTCATTATGTAAACAAATTAGGTTTATAGGTGAAATATATAAAAAAGTGCAATAAATACCTCAAAGTAGGTTTGCCTTACTAATCGAAACAGCTGTCCGGGTACCGGTGATAACTGAGAACAAAGGCTCGGCGCGGGCGACCGAGGGGACGGCGCGGGCGCAGCGGGCGTTATCCTGGAATATTCGGCCGAACAACTATTAATTTACCTTTTAAACTATTTGCTTATAGCGCAGAGGAGATAAGTAAGGCGTGCGATAGTTATCAATGATCGTAAAATTAGCAAACAAAGTTGATTAATGCAATATTTGAAGCGCAAAGGCGGTGCATGTATCTTGATTACGTAACCGGCTGATGAAATCACAGTTTTAAGTAAGTAGCAGCTTTAAGAATCGTTTTGCCAAAGCAAATAGCTAATTAACCATAGAACTAATGCAATAATGTCTGCAAATATGATGCCTTTTAGCGTTGGCTCAGATTTTAGTCGTAATGAATTTAATTAATGACGTTTTCGAATGCTTTAGCTGGAGAATTCATAATAAAAGCTAAATAAAAATGAGATCTGCTCGCACAAACATAGGTATACAGGGCTAACACGGTTTAAATTAGTAGGTAAAAGGAACGGGCTAACCTCCCTTTGTTCTAGAAGTCGGTCCGAGCGCACATCACATAACTCGCTGGCACATAACAATTTTTCTGGTAGGTATAGGCATCCATTCAATTCCAATCCAACTCCAACTTGATTCCAACGGTAGGTAATGCAGCTCGATGATTCTCTCGTTCTTAGGTACGTGTAGTTTGCAGATCCGTGCTACGTGTCCACATAGCAACAGCAGATAACGGTCGCCATATGTTGGGTGTACTCCTCTTTACAAGTCGTCTTCTGACCAGGAACCGTGGGATCGTCAATGAAGGACTCCAGGATAGTACAAAATCTTCTTTAATGGGTTACTATACAATACAATGCGTGGTAAAATTATTAAATAGTGTGTTGCCGCTATGGCTGTACGGTGCAGTCTGAGGTGCTCGGAGCGGGGTCGTGACGTATCCGTGACGTCACCATAGTACCGTTGCATCTCCAGGTACGGATTTGTGTTGCGCCAACAAGTATGGAGTATGGATTAGTATATATTAGTATTAGTATGGATTTAGTTTTGTCTAACTAAAGCTGCCCATTCACGAGACGTCTGTTTGGAAGACTTCTTAATGGAATACTTCCTAATTGAAGGCACATTGACTACACTACCATTTGGACGTAGGTACGCACCGTCACTTGACTGTGAACGCCAAACTGGACAGGTCGCCACTGTAGAGCCTTTAATGAATATAATAATGGATTTTTTAATGTTGGCCACTGCATTCTGTATTGCAATAAAAATGTAAAAAACCAAAGAGATTATGGATGAAAGGCTGGTTGGAAAAAAACAATACATATACACATACAAACTTGTTATCCGAATTATCATTAGAACCCACCCATTCGATTGGAGAAATTACTTGAGGATGGATGAACAGACTTATGCATTTTTCTTATCCCTGATGTCGTGGTAATCATGATGTTTCACTTGCCATAAACATGGGTGAGCTTTATACTTATCAATCACTTACAGTACAAAGTCACGCGTAGGTCGTAGCTATAATCACATATAATTCAACTTCACGTTCACGTTTCATATACTCGTATGATCGAGCCCAAAATATCTTCAAACGCCGAAAGCTAAACTTGAACTGAAACAAAAATCTCGAAAATATCGACGCGGTTTTGCACATTCATTGACAACTCGGACGTCTTCCAAATGGCGTGGCACACATTTTCGACATTGACAGTCGGCCGCGGATGACATCCATATGGACTGGATGCATGGATTTCAATCCGTTCGGAAATCCAAAGCTATAGACGACTTCCATTCAATTGGCTCACGTTTTTCACATTCACGAAAGGATTTTGGAAGACGACCACTCCATTTGGATTGATGGACGTATCGTGAATGGGCAGCTTAGGCCTTCTCCAGCTCTAGCCATCCGTCTCTGATTTTTGCCGCGTTGAGTCTTTGGCTATTTTAAGAAGGTCATCTGACCATCTTGCGTTGGGTCTGCCAGTCCTTATCTTTTACCGCTTGTACCTGTCCACATTGTGGCTATTCTTGTCCATCGCTCTGCGTGCATACTTGCTACGTGCTGGCCCGCCCATTTCCATTTTGACTTTAGACAATATTCCAAAGCGTCGGTTATTATCGTTTTCGATCTTATATTGCTATGTCGTATCCTATCTCTAAGTTTGCCGGTAGAAAACACATACATGAAACGTTTGTTCCAGCGCCACTTTTAGCATAAATGGAGGTACCTATAAAAGATCGACAAAATGTGATATCGCAAAGATAGGTTGGGTGCCCATCGCCCACAACACACTTTAACCCTGCTCCCTGCTTAGTCGACTTTTACGACAGCCACGAGAAGAAAGGGGGTGGTGACATTCTAACCCGACACCACACGGGTAAAAACACGGCGGTAGAAAACCTCGCTTTTTTACCCGGTATCACGAGAATGATATTTTATGGTATTTAATTTCATACGAATTGACTAACACTTTCGTCACAAAATATGTGCAGTGTAAATCCAAACATACCGTTTTCCTGTGGTTTTCCTTTTATGAGTTTAAACTTTAATGTTCCCTGGCCCCGTAGCATGGATGGCGTTATCACGCGATAAGTGATAGGATAGAGCTTCCGTCCCTGGCTGACACCGTTCGATAGAACGAGACGACGCGCCTATCCTGTCACTTATCGCGTGATAACGCCATCCATGCTACGGGGCCTGATGTCAGCTCGTACCTACACATAATAGTAGATTGTTTGACAAGGGTCTAAAATGAGCCATACAACCCCGAGATGGTTATTTTCCCGAGCGAAGTGAGGGAAAATAGTTCGAGGGGTAATACGGCTTTTAGACCAGAGTTATACACTCTACTTTTCACTTCGACTACGAGAAAATAGTAAAAACAAAGATTATACATCTTAAATCAATAATAAATTCCAAGGCGAAGGGATTGTTCAATTTGGCCTTTGGCGACATGTTTTTTTTTTAAAAATGCTTTGACACAGATAAAAAATATTGACACCACTAATTAAACGCCACTGACCATCTAAGCGTGTCCAAACGGCCGAGCGCGGCGGAAAGCATACGGTGCATATGATAAAGCGAGATAGACAGCTGCCTGTCCCGCTCAATCTCATAGCTTATGCCATGTATGCAGCCAACCACGCTTGAACGTTTGGCCGCGGCTATAGACGGTCAGAATCGTTTATTTTTGTAATAAATTAATAATACATTTTTGAAATCGGATGTTTATTTTCGGAGATTATCCCTACATACATACAAACTTACAGTCACCAACTTAAATTTCACAGAAATTAACTCACTATTATTAGTCAAAGATAATAATAATTTTCTGTAAGCAGGAAAATGTTGAGAAATAATACGTTTTAATCCATATTGACATTATCATTGGAATTAACACACTTAAAATCGTTGTATTGCCACGCGATGTACGCGTGGTCGCTACGTGTTACTATGCTATTTATGCCTTTAGTGAATTCACATACATACCTAATTGAAAAACCGGTCATACGATGGAAAAACCTCGCGTCATTCATTGACAATGTTAAGATCACTTAGAACATAGATCGGTAATACCCGCGGAAGCGCCAGCTACTGACAGAATACTTAGGGAAAAATCATTATCATCCTACACATCTACGAGTATTTGAAAAGATTTAAACATTGCCGTGGATACATCGTTTTTGGTGAATGTGAAGACCGATGCGAGGCCGGCATGGTTTTCCACATTTCTGGCAAACATTAATGCCAGAGAGATTAGAGTCCAGAGTGAAGCCAAGGAACCTACATTCATTACTTTATCGGCATCGGGCTGTTAGCTACTCATGGAGGAATCGCAATTTTGCGCCCCGAGAAGACCATGACGTTGGATTTCGTTATATTCAAGAGTAAGCCATCTCTGCAGTTGATCACAGCCGCCATGTATCTTCTATCCAAGCTGTTCATAAGTGCGCGCACTGACGACCACTGTGGTATTATCCGCGAATAGGACAGAGAGACCAGCTGTGATGGCAGCGGGAAGGTCGTTCATAAACGTTCGGAGATGGGTATTTCCTAACGCCGAACCTTGAGGGATTCCTATACTCACGCTGCCAGCACTGGACTTCTGTCGTTTACCGCACACGGATAATTGAACTACCTGTCTCCGGTCGGAAAAACTCGATGTAACTAACTTGTGACTCGAGTCCCATATCCCGTAATGATGTAACTTGTCCAAAAGTTCATGATCAATCACATCAAAAGCCTTGGACAAGTCACAAAATATACCTGCTATCTTGCATTTGTCATCCAGACCGGAAACAATGCAATCAAATGTCTTGAGCGCAGCTGTTGTAGTGGACATGTTTTGCCGATAAGCGAATTGGCGGTCAGTCAGTAGGTCATTATACTCATTATTCTCTAGATGGGTCATTATATGAGATGAGAGAATAGACTCCACAATTTTAGAAATTGTGGGGACTATTTGTATTGGTCGGTAATTGTTGACATCGCACTTGTCACCCTTTCTCTTATGCTGGGCTCACTCTGGTACTCTTTGGGCCCTCGCCCACGGCGACTTTTTGCAGCGATGCAGTAGCGATATACTGTCGCGCGTTCGCATCGATACAGTCGCAATACGGTCGCTAGCTGTGTGCCCTCACCCACGTAACCACGAAGCAGTAGCGATGGAAACGCGATGGCATCGCTTCTGTAGCGCGTTGCAAATGCGACTAAAGCGCGTTGGTTGGTTTACAAAACGTGCGACAGCATCGCTGCAAAAAGTCGCCGTGGGCGAGGGCCCTTTAACACTTCCGGATGCACACCTGATTCAAAAATATTAATAAGTATAACTAAAATGTCAGAAATAATTGGTCATATTCATATACATAATGGGGAGGGACTACAGTATGGGGTTCTTCAAAAAAGGAGTGTATAAATTCTTAAAGGGTCGGCAACGCGCACGTAACACCCCTGGAGTTGCAAGCGTCCGTAGGCTACGGTAACCACTTACCATCAGGTGGGCCGTAAGCTTGTTTGCCACCGACGTGGTATATATACATAATAAAACATTGAGTGAAATGTCATAGGTATCAACAATTGCGCTTGTCTTTAACATATTTCGGATCACTTTATTCAGCAGGTCGCTTGTGACGGTCGGCAAGGTCATCGTCGGTACGTCAAGGTCATTTAGGTAATTGCAAAGATAACGCATGCTTAAAACGGGATCTGTATGTATAGCATATTTTGAACCTATACTTAAAAAAAGCAGCCGAGTGCGTGTCGGACCACGCACAACGAAGGGTTCCGTGCCTATTAAAAAAGTCGTATCGTTACTGAAATCTTATAGCACTTACGTCCTTTTCTTTAAGGAAGGCAGTTTTTTAGAAATATCCCGAAAACCTTTGAACCGATCTTGTTCAAAACAATTTTCGCTGAAAGAATTTAATAAGCCCTATTTAATAAGTCCATGGTTTTTTTCATATTTTTAAAATACACGGTTCAAAAATTAGAGGGGGGGGGACACAATTTTAGTGACTTTCGGGACGATTATCTCCGGCTGTATTCACTTAATCAAAAAAATTGCTGAAAAACATATATTTATTTTGAAAGGCCTATCGATTGATGTGCCACACGTGGGCTTGCATTAAAAAAAAATTTTTGACTTTCAGGTTCATGTATGGAGGGCAAAACTATAAAGCGGCTAACAAAATACACCTATCCTCAAAATTGTATTCAAATACTCCTTATAGTTTTCGAGTAAAATGCCTGTGACATACGGACGGACAGACAGACAGACAGACAGGACAGACAGACATGACGAATCCATGGGTTCCGTTTTTTGCCATTTGGCTACGGAACCCTAAAAATGCGATTTGAACTCATCCGGAACTTTGGTGGCGGTATCATGTACTCCATTATCTCATCGGTCAACCGCGGCATTTTTTTCTTTACATAATTACATTTAATATTTTTAATTGGAAAATGTATGTCGATATAGTATGTCAAAATGTTAAATAATTTTCCCAAAATATCACGTGACAAACTAATGTCTCAAATTATCCTAGTGTATAAAAGTTTATTTTAGGAAAGGGGGAATATCGCGCCAATGGAAAGCCAATTTATGAAAGTGTGTTACATAAGTTTCTTAAAATATCACGCCGTTAGGCCGCGAATGTCAAAAAACATTTTGTGTGGACGTCGAACCACCTTAAGGCGCCGTAGGTTCATGGTCTTCTCTCCCTCTCACTGAGCATAAGCGTGAGCGAGATGGAAGTGCGTGCTCGGAAGCGCGGATATCATGTTTTTTAATTTTAAATTTTTGGCCTTTTAAATAAATAAAAATGTAAACACTGATTTCCCTCAAACATGATATTGCCGATTTTTAGAAGCAATTTTAATATTTATAGCTTTTGTGCATAATTTGTTACGAATATTTTAACTGTATTTTTGTGTGTTTTAGACCTATGTTCGTGATTTTTTTCTATCGAGCGAAATTTGCTTAATCATGTTTCGAAGCACTGATTTCCCTGCAGAAAAGCCTCAAGATTACTATTCATATTTTTTTGAAACCATATTATTATAAACAGACGCATTATATTGTTACAAAAACTCTGTTCGCTCAACTTCGCTGAACCTACGGCGCCTTAAGTAACATTATAAAGAGGAAGTCTGTGAGATCATAGCTTTGTACGAGCATATAGGCGGTAAACCCCGGAAAAAAATCTTTCAACTGTGTAATGGACTTTTAAGATGGTCATAGGAAATGTTTTTATCCTGCGGGTAAGCCGCACATGGGTAACATTATAAACAGGAAAAGTCTGTGTGATTATATCTTTGTATCAGGGATGTTGCAGACATTCGCATCCGCATCCGCCAAAATCGATGCGGAGTTTTTGCGTATACGGATGTAGTGCAAATTATGACAATAAAGGAGCCCAAGCGGCGCTTTACCGCACGTCATTAGTCAAAAAAACTTATTTTCATCTCTCATACTCTGAAAGTAGGTCATTGTTTATCTAAACAGCGGGTTGAAAGTGAGGCATGTCGCCCCTAGGGCTGAAAAGTATTAAAAAATAAAAAATTGTTGACAATCATACGTATTTTTTTTTAATAATGATAAATTAATTATTGGATGACTATTATTGATATTTGGAGACTATTGAATATTTTTCAAGTCATATTTAAAACCTATACCGCCACACTTCCATAAAATTGTGTTGATTTTTGAAGCTTGTTGATAGTTTATCAATTTTATCATAGAACTATTAAAATTAGTTTTTCCATATAACCACTTCAAAAGCGCTTCCAGGAAATGGTCCACACACTAACATTATTAAAATCTGTCAACAGTTCCCGCCCTAATGCAAATGGTCCATACACAAACGCTTTTAAAGTGGGTTCTATAGGATCTAACTGATTTAGAAAATATTTAAGTTTTTGACTTTCAATTCATTTCCTCGTATTCGAAATGAAAAGTAGAGTGTTTAACTCGGGGAAAGGCACCCATTTCAGCCTCGAACTATTGGCGCTCTCACTTCGTTCGAGCGCCAAAATATCTCGTCAGGAATGGGTGGCTTTCAACCCTCGGTTAATAATCTACTATTTCGTTTCTGTGACCAAGAGCAGACGCGTTTTTGATTTGTTTGCTATATTGTAATTTATTCTCAACGTGTTTGATGATTGTGTGATATCATAAAACGGACGTTGTTTATTTACGTCTTTTAGTGTCAGACCCCAAAATCCGCCTCCGCATCCGCATCCGCAGATGTCAAAAAATCGCATCCGCGGCATCCCTGCTCTGTATGTATGTAGGGGGTAAACCCCGAAACCGCTAATCCGAATTCAAAAAATCTTTTACCTGTGTATAGAATGGACTTTCTGGATGGAGATTAGCTATGTTTTACCGGCGGGGGAGGGGGGGAAAGGGGAAAGAGGAAAAGTTTGAGATGACAGCTTTCTATCTGGGATGCCGCGGATGCGATTATTTAGGGGTGCAACGCTCAAAAATAAGCAACGTCTTTAGGGTTACGCAGTACTCGAACATGTTGCGACTGATTTACAATCGTTGAAAACCTAACGCATCACCGATAGCGAATACGGCGAACCGTCAGAGTCGTTCGTGGTTATGAACTTCGAATCTCCATCTCTATCGCACTTATATTACTCGAGTGACAGGGATGCATACGAATGTATACGAACTTCGAGTTTCGATTTTAAAGATTCTTATCTTTTGACGGCCTTTGTAGCCTAGTTGGTAGTGACCCTGCCTACGAAGCCGGAGGTCCCGGGTTCGAATCCCGGTAAGGGCATTTATTTGTGTGATGTGTATGAATATTTGTTCCTGAGTCATGGATGTTTTCTATGTATTTAAGTATGTATTTATCTTTATAAGTATGTATATCGTCGTCTAGTACCCATAGTACAAGCTTTGCTTAGTTTGGGACTAGGTCAATTTGTATAAGATTGTTCCCAATTTTTTTTTATTGACACTTTTGCCAGTCAGTAATGATGAAAATACTGATCACGCGCGCGGCACGCACCGCGTTGGTCCCTTTCTTGTCGCGAAATATACTACATCGGGTCCATATTGGCTTCCATTAAATTCGTTGTCGTATTTTTGTTTACACTAAAGTATTGTAGTCATAATCATCGCTCGTCCTATTTTTTGTCGTCCTAACTTTTTTGTTTCTAAATTTCTGTAACTATCATCGGAAGACATAATGATCAGTTGTCCTAAAATTTTTCTTCATAATTTAATTACTATGAACTTACTTGAAGTCATAATTTTGTTAATCATAACAGTTTTCTTCATAACGGACATACACCATAATTTTGTTAGTCCTAATATCATAACTAAGAAGTTACTTCAACCCCTAATTTTGTTTTTCCTAATGAATATGGGCTTTCGCTAAGTAAATGAAAAAAAAAATCGGTTCTGGCGCTTCGCCGGCCACTGCCGCGGCGCGCTCGCTTCGCTCGCTCGGCTCGCGCGCGTAGGGTCGCAGTGCAACTAACACTCCTCCTCGCTTCGCTCGTCCTCGTACCAACACGGACCTGCCTTAGGCTATGTCCGCACAGACAGGCGGCTTGCTTAGCGTCCAGCTAGAGCCTTGTGGCCTCGCCTCGCGCCTTGCGACAAAAACAAACGCGTTTATTTACTTCGTTAACGCCAAGTAACATTATTGATGACAAATGTTAAGAGAAACAATTTTAGGATTAAAAAATGTATGACTAGTGTCATTATGAATTTAAATAAAACGGACAAGTGAGTGTTATGATGAAAAAAAGTATGAAAAAATATTAAGATATGAGAAATTTATGATTACTGTCATTATGACTTCGACTGGTCATGACTTACGATCGTTAGGAATAAGAATTATTAGGACTAACGATTATTATGGCGTAAAATTTTATGACGATCATTTTCGGCCTTCCAATAATAGGACTTAAAAAATTAGGTGAACCAAAGCGCCCCCCGGGACCACTTAATCCGATTTGAAAAATTATTTCACCTGTACCTGTATTTTCTTTCACCTGTGTGATTTTCCGGATGGATAGGCTATAGGTACTTTATCAAGGGGGTTTGCCTGTTTTTTTGCAACAATTACAAGGTGTAGTGTAGCAATGACATAATTGCGTACCTAATCTTCCCGTTTTGAATGACAGGCGTGAGTTCGTGACGACACTAGCTCCATATCAGTCCCGTGCATGTCTGCGCACGAGTCTCCTGCGTGCAACACACGCGCTGCCCCTTGTCTATTTATAGTAAGATGCGCGTTCCGGTCAGGTCGTGAAATTGTTACATCAATCGTAGTTGAATCATTGGCGCGTATATATATGTATAGGACGTACGTTTGCGTCGTGTATGAAGATGTAGATCAGTCGAATGTTTCCAAAAACACGACGGCATTCTAAATTGCTTTCCCACTAGGGTGAAGCCATGCACGTTTTAATAAGTTACTGCAAATTTAATTTTACATAATTTTACTGCCGGTCTCAATAACGATCGTGATTTGAATTAGATTTCGTTTTTTCAAACGGATCATTTAATTGTAATTGGCATCAATAAAATCATATAAAATCAATAAGGACTTATCGTAATGATTTTAATAATATCAACCACAATCTCATTTCAATCGGCCCAGACAGGAACTTTTTAAATAAAGCCCAAATATGAAGCCGCGGCCTATAATATGCCTTCGTCTTAGGGTAGGGCATGATAAATTGTCTATCATCACCATCATCATCATATCAGCCGAAAGACGTCCACTTCTGGACATTGGCCTCCCCCAAAGAGTGCCACAATGACCGGTCCTGCGCCACCCGCACCCAGCGGACTCCCGCGACCTTTACCAGGTCATCAGTCCACCTTGTGGGGGGCCTTGCCACGCTGCGCCTTCCGGTACGTGGTCGCCACTCGAGAACCTGTCCGCCCCAACGGCCATCGGTTCTACGTGCAATGTGCCCCGCCCACAGCCACTTAAGTTTAGCGATTCGGAGGGCTATATCGGTCACCTTGGTTCTGCTACGGATAGGATAAATCGTCTATGGCCTAGCCCTAAATAATACTACTCCAGCACTGGTCACATGATCGAGTTTACGTCCGACAGAACTTATTAATAAATTATTCTGCAGTAAAAACGGTATATCTTCATCGTCCTCCAAGCATTTTTCCGGCCGGGGTCCGTTTGCCTTCGAATCCCAAGATTTGGCGATGGCACCAGTTTTACGAAAGCGACTTGCCATCTGACGTTCCAAGCCAGAGAAAAAAACTAGCCAGTGTTCGGATTAGACAGGTTTCCTTCACCGAAAAGCTACTGCTACATATTAAATGATATTTCGTACATATTTTTTTTTTAAAACCCGGTGGTATTTTTTTAATTTTTATTAAAGGACCGTCTTATATATACAAAAGTGATTGACCATTTGATCCTAGTCTCATCTGATAGCTCACTGGTTCAGTTACCCTATTCACTCTTTTTGTTTTGAAGACACCTAGATCGTAGTTCTCAGGAAATACAGATAAAGCTGGAATTCGGACCCGGAATTCGTTCGGCTCTCAAAAACAGTATGTTGTCAGAGTGATTGACACGTGTTCCTCTGTTTTGTTCATTAATCGATGGCCCGGCTTGACCCGAACGTGTGTGCACGTGTGTTTTCGGATAGGTAATGTACCTACTCTGTACCCCGTCTCGGCCCATAAACACACACGCGGCTTCCACTCACAGGTCAGCTGTTTCCGTATTCCGTAGTTCCGTAGGCAACCTCTTTGACATCTCGATATGACCTAACATCAACTCTTGAGCTGCTCTATGTAGTTTATTCTAGGTCTTGCTGTTCCCCTCTTCCCCTCTAATTAACGCATGTATCGTGTTCTGATAAGAAACAAGTAAAAAGTAAGAGATTTTTTTTTGTCGCGATTTTTTTGTTACATTTGTATATAGCGTTGGCCGAATGGGGCGACGTGCAATACAAAAGGTGAAAAAAATAGCGTCAAAATAAATTCTCGTACTTTTTTCTTATCAGAAGTAATCAGAACACGAGACCTGTTATGCCCTTAAACGTTTGCGTAATTTTTGTAACACCTTGTATTTTTGTAGAATTCTGAGCGTCCCGTGGCAGCGGCCGGCGAAGCGCCAGAACCGTTTTTTTTATTAATTTACTTAGCGTTTATTCATCAGGAAAAAGAAAGTTATGTGGTGAAGTATGTTCTTAGTTATGATAATAGTAATAACAAAATTATGATAAAAGTCGGTTATGAAGGAAACTGTTATGAGAAACAAAATGCAAATTTCAAGCTTGTTCATAGTAATGAAATGATTAAGATTTTTTTATGATAACTGTCCATTATGAGTTGTGGTAATAGTTATAGAAGATTAGGAACATAAAAGGTATGACGAAAAAAATTATGAAGAGTGATGATTATGAATACAAATCGATATTGTAATAAAAAAAAAAAAAAGGAATTTTATGGACTCATTATTTCAGTACCAAGTTGTTTTCAGTACCATATCTTAGTTGACCCGCTGTCGTTTTTTAGGGTTCCGTAGTCAACAAGGACTGGCCTGGAGAGCATTAGTGCGCAAAGCAACGACCTCGTGTAGTCACGATCCTCAGTCATGAGGATGCGACGAAGAAGAAGTTAACAAGGAACCCTTATAGTTTCGCCATGTCCGTCCGACTTAGCTTCGGCTTAGATCAGTAACCTAAAGTGGGGATGTAATGTATTGTCTCGTTAAACCTATAGTGTGGGGTAGACATGTGCGCCGCGCCGCCGCGCCGCCGCCGCCGACGATTTTTCCACGCCGCCGCCGCCGATCGAATTGACCGGCGTGAAATCGGCGTGGCGTAATTTCGTTTTTGTTGGAACAGTGTATGCATGCAATTTATTTAACTCATTTTAATTCTAACGCCGAACAAGGACTCTTTACAGCACGTTTACGCACGTATGTGTTATAGGCACATGTCAACTCTGTAATGTTCTACATTGAAGAATTGAAAATAAAAAACAAGACATGCTATTTATTTAAAAAATTCAAAGCGTATTTTTTAAGCGGATATGATGACTTTTTTAGGTACTACTACTGCAAATCTTACTTTTTTCGTATTTTTTGTTGTGATGTAACCGTGAATACTAGTTTTTGGCCATTCTGTAAAATTGGCTCAGATTGAATAATAATAATAAATATTAGGGGACAATCTTAAACAAATCGACCTAGTCCCATAGTAAGCTCATTAAGGCTTGTGTTATAGGTACTAGACGACGATATATTTAATAGATAGAAATACTTAAATACATAAAAAACATCCATGACTCAGAAACAAATATACATGCTCATCACACAAATATTTGCCCTTACCGGGGTTCGAACCAAGGACCTTCAGCTTCGTAGGCAGGGTCACTACCCACTAGACAACCGGTCGTCGATTGAGTGAAAAGGTTTGTGACTTTAGCCGACGATAAGTAAATGTGAATTCCTTTCTCTAGCACGTCCATCCTTGAGCACGTGAACTAATTTTATAATCGACTGGGTCTAATTCCGGTAACAAAATATTTTTAACTCATTCCATGAAGAAATCTGTTTCCTAATTCCTCTGGGTATACAACAAAGGGCAGATTCCACTGTTATCCCACTACATAGAAAGACTCTTCCCGTAAATATGATAACTATCGAACTATCTCTTTTATATCACATGCTGGTAAAGTTCTATTGCACATTCTGAACAAACATTTGGAGTACTAGAGCAAAAAAATCACAATAGAGCAAGCATGCAGTTAAGGGTAGTGGCAGAATAGAGCAGATCCTAAATATCAGGCAGTTAATTCAGAAGAGCAGAGAATTTAACATACACATGGCCTTATGCTTCATCGATTACACGAAAGCGTTTGACTACATAAATTGGCGAAAAATGTTTGAAGTGCTTGGGAAATGGGTATACCTGAACATCTGTCCTTTTAAGTGCAAAACCCCTACCGTCCAAATCTCGTGTCCGGCTGGAAGACATGGCTCAATGACACACACGACCATAAAAGGAGTCAATGAGGCTAAGCTAGCTACACTTCTAAAGAAAGTCAAATTGATCAGTGCACAATATTGCCCCTCCACATCAACAGGAAAAAACGAAGCTGATGTTTATAGGTAGAGATGGGTTGATGCAGAGGGCATGGGAACTGCGAGACCTGAGGGGAAAATACGTAACGTTTTGAACGAGCTTTAGGACAATTCAACTGTAATTTTCCAACCCAAAAGTTGACATTTAGATCTACCTGACGCGCGTACTTTACGTAATCAACCAGCTGGACTTGGTACAAGACATTATGTTACTTGGGCTCACAGATCTTCAACGACGGAAACTGTATGAAAAAAGTCATCAAAAGATCGCGCTTGGAAAAGATATGGAGGAACAGCAATATCCACCGCAACACCAAAGACTGACTTCGTGCACCCTTATCTTCTCTATTTTTCTCTATGCCTCTGAAACATGGACATGGAAGCCGCGCGTGAAATCATAAATAGATGCATTTGTCACATTTTAAATGCATCTATGTGCTGGCCTTAAAATATCCTGCGCATCTGACCGCTCCCGTTAATGGACTAACGCTAGATAGGAGTCGGAGTGGTCGCCAAGGCCGAAAAAGGTCGGACAGATCATCATCATCATCATGTGCTGGCGTAGAATGTCAGGCATCTCATGTATACAACGCCGATACTCAAGGAGCCTTCGTATTAACACCCAGCTTTCAAATACATGCTTCCAGAGAATGATGACATTCATGGACTACGTGGCTCGCCGAGACCAGTCCAGCCTGGAGAAGATGATAATGGTTGGCTGCGTCGAAGGAAAGAGAAATAGAGGCAGAGCTCAAGAAAACAAAGAAGATTATCAAGAGTCCTGCTTGATATTTCTTTTTAGTATTTTTGGTACAATTACATTTCAGAAAATGTGTCATAAATGAGATATTACGCTATATATAGTTATTTTTCGATACTCCGGGAAAAAAAATCCACGCCGATTTCACGCCGATCACGCCGCCGCCGCCGATCAAAATCCCACCGGACGCCGCCGCCGATGATTTTGCCATCGGCGCACACCTCTAGTGTGGGGTATCGTTGGATAGCTTGTTCAACTTTTGTTCTAGTCATGCGCCGTCCCCCTCCTACCGACTCAATGGCTACTACTGGGTATATGAAAAAAAAATCGTGGCATTAGTACATATATTGAATTTAAAAGGAAAACTATCACGGCTAAGTAGGCATAACTAGGTACCGAGTAGAGGTGTGCGCCGATGGCAAAATCATCGGCGGCGGCGTCCGGTGGGATTTTGATCGGCGGCGGCGGCGTGATCGGCGTGAAATCGGCGTGGATTTTTTTTCCCGGAGTATCGAAAAATAACTATATATAGCGTAATATCTCATTTATGACACATTTTCTGAAATGTAATTGTACCAAAAATACTAAAAAGAAATATCAAGCAGGACTCTTGATAATCTTCTTTGTTTTCTTGAGCTCTGCCTCTATTTCTCTTTCCTTCGACGCAGCCAACCATTATCATCTTCTCCAAGCTGGACTGGTCTCGGCGAGCCACGTAGTCCATGAATGTCATCATTCTCTGGAAGCATGTATTTGAAAGCTGGGTGTTAATACGAAGGCTCCTTGAGTATCGGCGTTGTATACATGAGATGCCTGACATTCTACGCCAGCACATGATGATGATGATGATCTGTCCGACCTTTTTCGGCCTTGGCGACCACTCCGACTCCTATCTAGCGTTAGTCCATTAACGGGAGCGGTCAGATGCGCAGGATATTTTAAGGCCAGCACATAGATGCATTTAAAATGTGACAAATGCATCTATTTATGATTTCACGCGCGGCTTCCATGTCCATGTTTCAGAGGCATAGAGAAAAATAGAGAAGATAAGGGTGCACGAAGTCAGTCTTTGGTGTTGCGGTGGATATTGCTGTTCCTCCATATCTTTTCCAAGCGCGATCTTCTGATGACTTTTTTCATACAGTTTCCGTCGTTGAAGATCTGTGAGCCCAAGTAACATAATGTCTTGTACCAAGTCCAGCTGGTTGATTACGTAAAGTACGCGCGTCAGGTAGATCTAAATGTCAACTTTTGGGTTGGAAAATTACAGTTGAATTGTCCTAAAGCTCGTTCAAAACGTTACGTATTTTCCCCTCAGGTCTCGCAGTTCCCATGCCCTCTGCATCAACCCATCTCTACCTATAAACATCAGCTTCGTTTTTTCCTGTTGATGTGGAGGGGCAATATTGTGCACTGATCAATTTGACTTTCTTTAGAAGTGTAGCTAGCTTAGCCTCATTGACTCCTTTTATGGTCGTGTGTGTCATTGAGCCATGTCTTCCAGCCGGACACGAGATTTGGACGGTAGGGGTTTTGCACTTAAAAGGACAGATGTTCAGGTATACCCATTTCCCAAGCACTTCAAACATTTTTCGCCAATTTATGTAGTCAAACGCTTTCGTGTAATCGATGAAGCATAAGGCCATGTGTATGTTAAATTCTCTGCTCTTCTGAATTAACTGCCTGATATTTAGGATCTGCTCTATTCTGCCACTACCCTTAACTGCATGCTTGCTCTATTGTGATTTTTTTGCTCTAGTACTCCAAATGTTTGTTCAGAATGTGCAATAGAACTTTACCAGCATGTGATATAAAAGAGATAGTTCGATAGTTATCATATTTACGGGAAGAGTCTTTCTATGTAGTGGGATAACAGTGGAATCTGCCCTTTGTTGTATACCCAGAGGAATTAGGAAACAGATTTCTTCATGGAATGAGTTAAAAATATTTTGTTACCGGAATTAGACCCAGTCGATTATAAAATTAGTTCACGTGCTCAAGGATGGACGTGCTAGAGAAAGGAATTCACATTTACTTATCGTCGGCTAAAGTCACAAACCTTTTCACTCAATCGACGACCGGTTGTCTAGTGGGTAGTGACCCTGCCTACGAAGCTGAAGGTCCTTGGTTCGAACCCCGGTAAGGGCAAATATTTGTGTGATGAGCATGTATATTTGTTTCTGAGTCATGGATGTTTTTTATGTATTTAAGTATTTCTATCTATTAAATATATCGTCGTCTAGTACCTATAACACAAGCCTTAATGAGCTTACTATGGGACTAGGTCGATTTGTTTAAGATTGTCCCCTAATATTTATTATTATTATTCAATCTGAGCCAATTTTACAGAATGGCCAAAAACTAGTATTCACGGTTACATCACAACAAAAAATACGAAAAAAGTAAGATTTGCAGTAGTAGTACCTAAAAAAGTCATCATATCCGCTTAAAAAATACGCTTTGAATTTTTTAAATAAATAGCATGTCTTGTTTTTTATTTTCAATTCTTCAATGTAGAACATTACAGAGTTGACATGTGCCTATAACACATACGTGCGTAAACGTGCTGTAAAGAGTCCTTGTTCGGCGTTAGAATTAAAATGAGTTAAATAAATTGCATGCATACACTGTTCCAACAAAAACGAAATTACGCCACGCCGATTTCACGCCGGTCAATTCGATCGGCGGCGGCGGCGTGGAAAAATCGTCGGCGGCGGCGGCGCGGCGGCGCGGCGCACATGTCTAGTAGTACCTAAAAAAGTCATCATATCCGCTTAAAAAATACGCTTTGAATTTTTTAAATAAATAGCATGTCTTGTTTTTTATTTTCAATTCTTCAATGTAGAACATTACAGAGTTGACATGTGCCTATAACACATACGTGCGTAAACGTGCTGTAAAGAGTCCTTGTTCGGCGTTAGAATTAAAATGAGTTAAATAAATTGCATGCATACACTGTTCCAACAAAAACGAAATTACGCCACGCCGATTTCACGCCGGTCAATTCGATCGGCGGCGGCGGCGTGGAAAAATCGTCGGCGGCGGCGGCGCGGCGGCGCGGCGCACATGTCTAGTACCGAGTAGGGCTCCCGCTACACGTGTTAACCCGCCCGCCCGGATACCCGTGTTCTTAAGCCCGCAGTGCTAAGCGACCGTTCTACACGGACACGCCCGAACCCGCCACGTACCCGCGGGTTCTAATTACACGCGGGTTCGGACCGTGCGTGGCCGTTTGAGTTGAGGCAAATCCATACTAATCCATACTTCCATACTATAATATTATAAATGCGAAAGTGTGTCTGTCTGTCTGTCTGTTACCTCTTCACGCTTAAACCGCTGAACCGATTGCGATGAAATTTGGTATGGAGATAGTTTGAATCCCGTGAAAGGACATAGGATAGTTTTCATCCCGGAAATCACCCCCTAAGGGGATGAAATGGTTAAAATTTGTATGAAGCTAGTATTATAAATGTGAAAGTGTGTCTGTCTGTCTGTCTGTCTGTCTGTTACCTCTTCAAGCTTAAACCGCTGAACTCATTTAGATGAATTTTGGTATAGAGATAGTTTGAGTCCCAGGGAAGGACATAGGATAGTTTTTATCCCGGAAATCATCCCCTAAGGGAGCGAAACGGGGGGGTGAAAGTTTGTTTGAGCTGCGATATAAACGAGTTCCACGCGGACGGAGTCGCGGGCAGAAGCTAGTAGAATATAATTATTTAATTTTACTCTATTTGCATTAGCAACTCTGTGGGTTTGGTGTGTATGATGTTGTTTTATATTAGGTATGTGACCAAAGGAAACACCGCAGGAAGCCTATGTTTACTCTATTGCGTCATTATATTGTATAAACCTAGTATTTTATTTAATGATTGCCCGACAAATGGCACGCACACTGTTTAACTTTTATTAATAGCCGCTTAAAGATATGATAGCTAAACAAAAACAGTAGGTAAGTAGAGTCAGCCAAGAAAGTGTTCTACCGCTTTTCGACTTTATTGCATGCAAAATAAGGTCCAAAAGTGGTAGACCACTTTCTTGGCTGACTGTAGATGAGAACTATTTAATTTTAACCGAGCGCTTATTGTATTGTACAGTCGAGGAAATTTAAGGTGTAGCACTTTTGATCCTTACAACATCGTTCAAATAGAGTTGACATTTGCCAAACCTTCATTTTCCTCGACCGTACATGCCATTATGGTTCTAAATAAGTGACTGAATGTGGTATCGAAATTAAGGGTTTTAATTAACGGTACTTAATAAAGGTATTGCAAGGTATACCGTTTTAAACCGTACCTTTACTCACAAGGTTGAATATGAGCACCGAATAAAGGCACTGAATCAAAACGATACTAACAACATTACTCTGCCTACGATACCTATATGAAGGATACAGTAATCATTTTAATAGAAAGGTCATCAATTTATCTATATAAGTATGTTTATCGTCGTCTAGTACCCATTGCACAAGCTTTGCTTAGTTTGGGACTAGGTCGATTTGTGTCAGATTGTTTCCTAATATATTTATATTTTTAGCGGTCTATACAAATAAAATACACTTAGACCGACAATGATAAGTATATTGAGTGATTTCTAGGTTTTACAAAACAATTAAGCATGAATCTAACAATTTCCTTGATAAACAACGCCGCAACGCACAGAGCTCGTTCCCAAGTGTCATCCCGTGCCTTTGGCGCCATAATTGACAGTTGCTGTCATGCAAAACGCATAAGGCGTTTTGCCACGCATAAAGCGGTGTTTAAACTCTAATCCAACACGGCCTATCCTGATTATGAGTCGGCCTCGACTGCATTCTGATCTTCATCTTAGTCTTCGATGCTCCCGTCTTCAAGTGGCGAGAGGAGACCGCCGCTTCTCGGCGATCCAAGGGCTCGCGTCGCACTTCTAGTTGTCCCGGACTCCGATGCTGGTAGAGGTTCGGCATCAGGATCAGGGCCCAGCGTCTCATCATCTGAAAAATAGTGTCCTTAATCCTCGTGCTTATGCCATATTGAACAGTACTTTCTTCCTTCTGACAATCTCAGCCATCAGGCATGGTTTCACATATAGAAAGTTATGTTCAACGTAACTATCTCCTCACCACGACATTTCCATTCGTATTTAATTCAGCTTTACATCACCATCCTATCTTCTTAGTTCATTCATCATACGAAATCAAATATCATTCATCAGTTTATCATTCATCATCAAATAAACCTCCTCAATAAACTATAGTAGGATGGCCTACTCTGCAACACATGTGTACGGGCAGAGGCTTTCATTACAAGCAATACCCACTGAGATTAGGAACGTTCCCCTTCATCACCCAGGAGGCTGAGAACACAAGTCTCCTCCTCCAATGTTAACAAGGATCTCACCCACTTGTTAACCTGCTGGTCAACTACGTACGCCCCGCACGCACGCCAGTTAGATCAAATGCCATTTTCGCGTACAGAAAAATGAAAGTTGATCCGTCCCAACGCTCGCTCGAAAAGCTACGCAATTACCCTTCTACATACATGTACAAAGCATCCCAAGCGCTTGTTTACACCATGTATGACGTTAACAGAGGCTAGAGGCGTCCCCCAAGCATGTCAACCTGCACCAAGTAACTCGTTAACAAAGGCGTCTCAGCCACATGTCAACCTGCACAGCTAGTTATCATTGAAGTCGTATTGTAATTCGTTTCATCACAGGAAGAATGTTAGTCCGTCTGTTGTGTTAGTTGGCCAGGACACGTTTTGTATTTAATTTATTTTTTTAACGTGACTGAAGTTAAATAGGGAGATTGAGTGAATTACGAGCTGATGATGAACAGAATCACAACTTTTTGACTCAATAATAAAACTGAAAGAACACTTACTTTCAAAGAAGGAAGCGCATGACTCTGGACACCACTCTCCTTTCCACAGCACCATATACTCAGCCGCAGACTGGGTGGTCTTTCCGTAGGACCCACTGAGTAACCGGAGCTCGTAGCGTCCCCCAGGTAAAGCCTTGATGACTTTATATGGACCTCTCATTCCTGGATCTAGCTTTCCCGTCGACTGTGAATATTTTATGGCAAACACCAGGTCGCCAACTTGAAAGACACGAGCTGGGTAACGTTTAGCATTAGCGCGAGCATCCTGTTGCTCCTGATTTCGCTTTAACAGATCATTTGCTTTAGTTCTACACACGTCGCGCCACGTGGTCCGGTTGACCTGTGCGTTTTCCGTTGCCAAGTCGCGGATCAAATTTCGAATAACCGGTGTGGTACCGTTGACTCCTATGAGTAGGTTCATTGGGGAAGTCTGTGTTGTTTTTTGCTTGGTAATATTGAGGACCAATTGTAACTTCCATAGTTCATCAGGCCATGAAGCATTTTTGTAGTTTGCTTCGATGCGAATCATGTTGAGTAGGGTCCTCATGTATCTTTCTGCTTGTCCGTTAGAGTGATGCATGTCAGGCGTAATGTAGTGAATATCAGACCCCATCTCCTTGATCCATTTGACGAAATGAGTGGCAATGAACATTCGTCCACGATCGGCGACTAGTAATTTGGGTACTCCAAACAATGAAATTACATTTGACAAGCATATTATAAGCTCGTCAGTGACTTGACGTTTCATGGGGTAAAGTAAGCAGTACTTACTGAAGGCGTCCACTACCACAAGGATGAACTTATTACCATTACATAAGGGCAAGGGACCAAGAGCATCAATATGGAGAGTGTCGAAAGGCACATCCGGTTTTGGCCAAGAAGAGATATACTGATGAGGTGCTCGTTGAACACGTTTCATTGAGATGCAGGTGAGACAGTGAGCAACATATTTTGTTACGAATTGACGTAGACCAGGGAACCAGAAATGTTGTAGGATTAGATCTATGGTCTTATCAGTTCCTACATGCTCATGTTCATCATGGAATATACGTAGAAGACTTAACCGGTAGCCTTTGGGGACGTAGCATAAAAGTCTAGATTCTCCGCCCGTTGTCTTGTATCGATAGTACAGCATGTCGTTCTGATAAATATAACGAGAAGAATCCAACTGACCATCCTGAAGCAGTTCTATCAATCGCTCGGTTTCCGAGTCTGCCGCCTGTACCATTTGAGCCCAGTTGCGAGGTCGGGATATGTGATTAACTTCAGCTATGGGATTGCGGCTCAAGTAGTCTGCATGGCTCATCATAGTACCTTTCCTATATTCTACTTCGAATGTAAAATCTTGGAGATAGACCCACCAGCGGGCCACGCGAGGGAGCAGGTCCTTCTTCTTTTCTGTAGCTTTTAACGCGTTACAGTCCGTCACAATTTTGAATTTAGTGCCCATGAGATAGTGTCGAAAGTGGCTTAATGCTCTTACAACTGCTAGAGTCTCAAGTTCGTAAGAGTGGTACCTGCTCTCTGCGCCGTGTGTGCCCTTGCTGAAGTAAGCAACAACTCGCTTTTTGCCATCTTGGTGAATCTGCAATAGAATAGCTCCATACCCTAAGCTGCTTGCATCAGTGTGGACCTCCGTTTTTAAATTGGGGTCAAATATGGCGAGTATAGGTTCTGTCGTCAGTCGTGTAATTATGTCTTGGCGAGCTGTTTCCTGTTCCTCGCCCCACTTAAATAGTGTGTTTTTTTTTAATAATTGTGATATGCATGCAGTTCTTTTTGCATATCCCTCGATGTAGCGCCTAAAATAACCCGCTAACCCCAAAAATTGTCTGACCTGCTTCACATTAGTAGGAGGTGAGGATTTTACTAAAGCTTTAACTTTATGAGGACTCGGTCTAACCTGACCCATACCAATTAGCCTCCCCAAGTACTCTACCTCTGTGACAAGAAATGAGCATTTACGGATATTTATTGAAAACCCTGCCTCAGTCAATGCTGAGAGAACCCGCTTTAATAGCTCTATGCCCTCTTCAACCGTGGAGCTCATAAGGAGCACGTCGTCAATGTAAACGAGTACTGACCCTTCCTCAATAAAGGTACGCAGTGTCTCGTTAATGATGCGTTGATAGACTATAGGCGAATTCGTCAATCCGTAGGGCATTTTGAGGTACTCAAAATGACCCTCCGGAGTGACGAATCCGGTTTTGTGAATCGAGTCTTCATCAATGGGGATCTGGTGGAATCCCGTTGCCATGTCGAGACTAGTAAAATATTTGGCCTTGCCTAACCGGTCAATATGGTCATCGATCAATGGAAGTGGGTATCGATCCCTGACGGTGCGTCGATTCAGCGCGCGATAGTCGACGCACATTCTGTCCGAACCGTCTTTCTTTTTTACCAATATTATAGGGCTGGCGTATTGCGATGTTGACTCTCGTATGATACCTTTTGCCATAAGATCCGCTATAATTTCACGAACTTTCAACTTCTCCTGATGGGAGAGTTTATACGGACGATACGCAACAGCTGTTTGATCGGTGAGATTTATTTTCATTTTTCCCGTTTTAACCGTACTTCCAGCGGTGCCCGTAATAAGGAAGTCCGAGTACTTGTCCAGTGCTGACATTAAGGATTCTCGTGACTGACCTTGCAAAGGTGTACTAATATATGTATCCGTATTTGACGTCACAATACCAACGTGGTTGATTTTATAAGTTGAGCGCGTAAGGTACTGTCGATCCTTTGTGCGAACAAAAGTGACTCCGTCGCGATTTAAAATATCGGTTCCAATAATAACCGGGAAGCTTATATATTTTGCGGGCACTACTATGAGATCCGCTTCGATGGAAATTTCACTAAACTCGATTGTCAGAGTCACACCATGTTCGGCTACTATATCTTGACCTCCGATACCTCTCAATGTACAATTGACAGGTTTCAACTTGTATGCAAAATATTTCAAAGCGTCCGAGGATATTAATGAAACGTTGAGAGCTCCGCTGTCAATAAGCACATCGATAGGTATACCCTGAATTACTGCCGTTGTAATATCGTTGCTAATCGAATCGGTAGCCGTTCGCTCCGCACATAGATTGACTTTACGTTTGTTGCGTGGACCCGACCTATTTTTTGCAAAACACGTCTGCTCTGTGTGACCGGATTTTTTGCAAAACGTACAATTCGTAGAGTTATTCGTTGACGCACTTACAGGGACTTTCGTTTCTTTTTTGTCCTGTATTTTAGGTTTTTTTGGACATCGAAAGCTTTTGTGTCCCATTTGACCGCAATGATAACACTTGATATCACTCAGTGGCACTGGAAATGAGCGTTTTTTTGCCACTAATGTACGCGTTTCATTTTGAATATAGTTATGTTTCACATAAATGGATAAAAACGACACTATGTTATCGCATGTCAGGTTCGCGTTCGCAGCTGCTGCCTTGATTTGCGCATCACTAATTCCTCGAATAATAATTAGAGCCATTAGTTCATCGCTCAATCCTTTAACAACTTTTAAACGAAGTAGCGTTCGTCTCGCGTACTCAGCGTATGTCGCATAATTATCCGAGTTAGTGCTCATAGTGTTATATAAAATACTCGCATAGTCGAGTCTGCGTGGACATAAAGTCTTAAATTCTTGTATGAAAGTGGGCCATGATCGGTCGTTCGACACCCAATCGTGCAACCAAGTGCGCGCGTCACCTATTAAACAGTCTGCTACTCTCGACAAACACTCATAATCATCCCATCCATTTGAGAGCTTAGCCCGTTCCACCTCTTTACACCAATCATCTATATCATGGACAGCCGGGTCAAATTTTGAAACAAAATAGTTTTGGTTTGGTTTAGTTTTGAAAGATTTCAATGCATTTATTAAATCTTGGGTAGGGGTAGACATAGGCGTCAAACTCTCTCTTGTATGGGTGCAAGGTGTCGAATTAACATTAGAAATGTTACTTACAGGTATTCCCGATGATATCTGTTCACTTGTAACGCATTCACTTGCCTGCACTTCCGCTGTGATTATAACAGCCGGCGTACTGTACTCGGGCTCCGGGTTACCAGCAGGTTTCTGGCGACCGTCGTGGGTCAACACAGGGCGTGCGGATGGACACGGGATCACATCGGATACAACGCTGGTAGAATTGAACGCGGGACCTTCAGGGCCTACAGCCTCTAATGCGTTTGTACCATTATTGTAGTTTACAGAACGATTCGCGTCACCGCTGCTTTCTAAAACGTTAATTCGTGATAAAATCGAATTTAATGTAGTGGATATTAATTGCAAGTCCGATCGCGGCAGTGCCGGCGTATGCGTACGTGACCGATCACGATGCCTATAACTACGGTCCCTATCCCTATCGCGCCTGTGGGATCTGCTTCGTGGACGCTGTTTATCAGGAGGCATTTTCAAGATTCAGATTCAATAATACTCGTAAACTAACACTTTAGCGAAACACACTCCACGACACCGTGCTAACACACAGCTTATGAGCTTGGATTTACCCGTTTCCAACTTCTGATTTTAGCGGTCTATACAAATAAAATACACTTAGACCGACAATGATAAGTATATTGAGTGATTTCTAGGTTTTACAAAACAATTAAGCATGAATCTAACAATTTCCTTGATAAACAACGCCGCAACGCACAGAGCTCGTTCCCAAGTGTCATCCCGTGCCTTTGGCGCCATAATTGACAGTTGCTGTCATGCAAAACGCATAAGGCGTTTTGCCACGCATAAAGCGGTGTTTAAACTCTAATCCAACAATATTATATTTGTCTCACAACTTTTTAAGGTGGAAGAGTTTCGAGACATGGCCTCTTTTTTACATGGAATGTTTTTTATGGGATAAAACTTACTAGCTTCTGCCCGCGACACCGTCCGCGTGGAACTCGTTTATATCCTATGTCCCTCCCCCAGACTCAAATCTCTATACCAAATTTTATCTAAATCGGTTCATCGGTTTAAGCGTGAAGGGGTAACAGAAAGACACAGGCAGACAAACCCACTTTCACATTTATAACAGTAAACAGTATGGATTCGTACTTACTTTTTTTAAAATCTGAATTTGAGTAGGCGAACTTTACGTACTTTGTTTTAATTTGTTACATTTATTAATCTGCTATTTTTATTCACAAAAAAAAAGATGTTGTAATTGCAAAGCTACGAACACTAATTTAGTACTTGTATGTACATTCATAGAACTACGGGATAGTTCCTAGCTTCACACCTCAAGGACGGGTAGTACTACCCGTGCGCTAATTACACAGATCCGTTCGGACCGGTCGCTTAAACCCGCGGGCGTGTTACACGGGCACGGGTACCCGACACGAATACACGAAACCCGGACACGACCGCGAGCCCTAGTACCGAGTACCTAATAGTCGGCCAACTTTCGTACAAATTCGGCCGACGCAACCGCACCATTTACTTGGCGCGTGTCGATGTAACAAATAGGTACAGACAGACAACTACGGAACCCTAAACTGCGCGTGGCCCGACACGCACTTGGCAGGTTTTAAAGTATTTCACAACGCACCACTGGCCCTACATAACAATTTCCGAAGAGTGCATGTCGTAATACGTAGACGTTTCTTTTAGTAAACTTGAATTGAAAAGGCGACAATTTAATAGTACTCACCCTTTACTCATGCGATTACAATATTATTTATACCATTGTGAGGGATATTTCAATGCTAAATTATGGCCATGAAATATTTATAAATTAATGCGAATAGATTTTTTATTATATATTTTTAACTGAAAGCTGTTTTGTATGGAGTTACGAATTGCCTAGAAAAAACGGCAAGTTTAGGCACAATTAAATGAATTTCGTATCGGAATCTTTGAAAATCGAACTTCAATTTACCCGGGACTGTTTATTCTGTTTCTTTTGCTATTTCCAATGTATAAATCAATAAATAATGTTATAAGTACATATTCATTTTTTGAAATATCAGAAATTTTTACTTTTAATGAAAGACTCATTGTTGACACCTATTAGATCATAATAATGTTTACTCAATCAAAACGATTTATTACGTAAAAACCGTCGAGATTCGTAACTAGCAGCACCTAAAAAGACCAATTGTTTTTTTTTAACAAATACTGTTAATAAAATGACAGCACATATGGAGACTCAATTACTGATTTTCATGACTGATGGTTAGGCTTCGACGCTTCGAAGTAAAAAATAAATAAATAAAAAACTAAGCGTTTTCTAAAAATGTATTAACTCCACTTCAATAAGTACTGAAATATCCCTCACAATGGTATAATTAATATTGTAATCGCATGAGTAGAGCCGGAGCAGCTAACAACTTTCGGAGCAGCCCTCGTATCGTGCGCGGATGACATAAACGTCTCTCTTGAATGAGGGTTATGAGATATCCTCTTACCTTAACAGAGAGATGTGACTTGCTGTTGCTAAGGAACCCGTAGCCGTGGATGATATTCACACCTCTGGCCACGCTTCACCGTTTGTGTTTACCTACACTTTTTTAGATCATTCAGAAGATCAATTTAACTATAATTAGCATAGCTATTTAGAGTTCCCTAAGGTTATCGTTGTTTACTACGGATTTGATTGGCTTTTACGTAACCTGTTATGGATACATATTGGACAAATATTATGTCGAGGAAAGGCGTGATAGGTGTGAAGTCGATAGTGTAACCGGGCGTTATGGCTGATTTACACGGTAGGATTTTATATACGATTTGTGAGACAACTTGCTAACTAATATAGCCTACGAGAAAGCGAAGCCGTGGGTTAAGTTATAGCACATGTCCACTCGGAAAGTCCATTCTATACATCATCTTCAATCATCATCATCATCTTTTATTATGCTGCAGTGATGTACCATTATAATAATATCTATGATCCTAATTTGACTCTAAAATCTCTCTTTGAAATTAAAGCGGTATAATTTTTAAGGCGCCGTAGGTTCAAGGTCTTCTCTCCCTCTCACTGAGCATAAGTGCGTGCTCGGAAGCGCGGATATCATGTTTTTTAATTTAAATTTTTTGGCCGTTTAAATAAATAAAAAAGTAATCACTGAGTTCTCTCAAACATGATATTGCCGATTTTTAGAAGCAATTATAATATTTTTAGCTTTTGTGCATAATTTGTTACGAATATTTTAAGTTTATTTTAGACCTATGTTCGTGATTATTTTCTATCGAGCGAAAATTGCTTAATCATGTTTCGAATCACTGATCTCGCTGCAGAAAAGCCTCAAGATTACTATTCGTATTTTTTTGAAACCATATTATTATAAACAGACGCATTATATTGTTTCAAAAAAACTGTTCGCTTAACTTCGCTGAACCAACGGCGCCTTAACCGACTTCAATTCTGTACTCTGCGTGACTCTGCCAAGCCAAATTAACATTTCCACATTTCCTTTCCACTTTCCCACATGCACATTGATTATTACAGAAAAAAAACCAAATCGCTGTATGTGGGCCGATAATATTTGAGGAGTTCGGTCGATTCATTAGTTGCTATTTCAACGGAATCATATCAGAATCTGTGAAGTACTTTTATAGATTTAAGTAAATCATTGGGCAGTTCCAGGAGACATCTGTTGATTTTATTATATTTCATTGTACAAAAATTAACATATTCTGTAAATAAAAGGTAACTGATTTGACTACTTTGTTAAGGGAATGAATGAGATCAATTGATTGAGTGAATGGTTAGTTTAAATCATTCTCTGTTCAGATCTTCTATTAGTTACTCCTGCGCCATGCCAGGCATGGCATGCCTCACTTTGATCCAGACTGTAATCGTAGATAGACGTGTCCTAGCTTCCAAGAATAAAATTAAAATCATAATAAAATAAATGAGAATAATTGAACTGCTACTAAGTATTTAATTTAAAATAAATCCTATACCCTTACCTATCTATAACATCTGTAGGCTTCATCATCAGTTCCGCTTCAGTCTTCACCATTTGTGATTTCCGGGTGGAAATACACTTAGTTATAATAGAAAATACTAAAATGACTACATGCGTGCCTAATATATTTGAGGAGTTCCCTCAATTCCTCATGATATAGCACATGTCTTCGTATCACCTAGTCTGAAATGTCGTATCCACGTCGTATCTTTTTATGATTTAGATTTTTGTAAATTACTTACACTTAATCGTAAAGGTACAAATATCAAAATAATACTGTGAACCAGTCAAAGATACCTATTGACACAGCCAGAGGCGTTTCAAAGAACCACGCTCTGCTACCAAAAATGTTCGCTACTAGCCCGGGCTTGCAAGACTACTCGGTTGATGCCAGGGCTGGGCCCGACGAGTTCCTGACCCGAATAGAGGCCTGGACTAGAACGACCAGTATAACCTAGAATTTTGCCCTTGCGGGGTTTGAACAACCCATTCTTTGATTTGTATTTGATTTTTGAGAAAGAATTCGGGACATTTGATTTATGTTAATTGGAATCAGTTCATAATTGAGGCCAGGCGCTCATATCGAGGAGTTTTGTTTTTGCCTGCCAGTGTTTGGAGCCTTCAAACCAACCAAACAAACCCGACCGCAACAGCAGCTGACGGCGTGTCGGTTTCTATGTATTTCTATGACGGCGATGTGTCGCTAGCTTCGAAAATTTCAGAAATAATGGGGCTTCTAAACGGGCCACATATTCCTGCAATAACTGGCCGGCAAGTATTGCTGTCTTACGCTGACTTTGTACGCTAGAGCAAGATGCACATACTTGCCGGCCACACATTGCCGTAAAAATGTGGCCCGTTTAGAAGCCCCATAAATCCATAGAAACAAGTAGTGTCGCTGCTGCTGCCGTCTGCGGTTCGGTTCCAAATTGTACCTTTCAACTCTTATCTTGTATCTTTGTGTGATTTTGATTATAATGAGTGTCTCAATACAACAACCCACCCTGGGTTGCAATGACGATTACAGACTGATCAACGTTAAATCGCCAACAGCTGTCATTTCATAGAAACTTGTCAAACTGTCCATACATTTAGATTGAAATGAACACCGCTTAGAATTACAGCACAGTGCACTGTTACCCTAGTAATATATAATTTAAGGGTAACTTTAGTGCACTCTTATCGAGACACCCATTATTTTGCAAACGTTTTTCATCCCTATAATTATAAATAAATAAAAATACTAATAGTAGGGGAGAAAACAAGTGCGTGTCGGGCCACGCGCAGTGTAAGGTTCCGTAGTTGCCTGTCTGTCTTAGTTACATCGACGTGCCGTGCGGTTGCGTCGGCAGAATTTGTACGAAAATCGGCCTTTCCAAGTACACATTAAGTTGGTCGACTATTCCTCGGTAACTACTTATGCCTACTTGTTCGTGATAGTTTTCCTTTTAAATTCATTATATGTACTACTACCACGAATTTTTTCACATCCCCAGTAGTAGCCATTTAGCCGGCAGGGGGGGGACACATGACTCGAACAAAAATTAGGACTTTAAAGCCCAATATCTCGCAACATAATCACTGACTTGAAAAATGGTTTGAGAAAACCCATAATGTTTTTGAACGAGCTATCTAACGATACACCATGGGTTAGACGAGAAAAAAAATTACATACCCGCTTTAGGTGTAGGGGAGGTACCCTAAAAAAAAATGTTTTCCAAGATTTTACTGTACTGTTTTGTCGGCGTGATTGATTTATATACCCATGCCGAATTACAGTTTTCTAGTAGTAATGGTTACTGAGCTAAGCCGAGGACGGACAGCCGGACATGGCGAAACTATAAGGGTTCCTTGTTGTCTACGGAACCCTAAAAAGGAAAACATAGGAACACGGCCAAAGCCTTTCTTTGATTTTTAATAAAAAGGACAAGAAATCAAGGGACTACGAAACGTTCATTTTATGTACTTTTAATAGGTATTTTCGGTCCAAGCTGCAGGTGTCTCTATCGCGCTCTGCGGGGGAGGCTTGAGGTTGGCGCGACAGCAATACATTTTACAAATACCTATTTCTCAATTATCTCGACCTTTTTGTTTCCTCTTAACAACCAACGATTAGCAAAATTGTGTTTTGACAATATTTTTTTTACAACTCAACTTTCTACAAATTATCAACAGGCAAATTTACATTTTATAAATGAATCGTTAGGACAAATCACATAAAATTTTAGCAACTAAGTTACCTGTAGAAACTACTATTGGTCTAAAAATGTTTGCACTAATGTACTATTTGACATGTGTTTATTTTGTTAAAAGGAACAGTTGCTAAAATGTCTCAAATTCTCAACTATTTATTAAATATTCTACTTTAGATACAGTCAGTAGGCAAGTAATTTTACTTCAACAGAAACGAACTACTTACTGCTAGGAAACTAGGTTAGGTTATTATTTGGCTACTTACGGTGTCACTACTTTAAGGCAGGTCGGTGTAGGCACGAAGACGAGCGAAGCGAGCTCCTAACGGCAGAACTGCGACCAAACAGCGCGCGAGCGAAGCGAGCGTGCCGCGGCAGCGGCCGGCGAAGCGCCAGAACCGATTTTTTTAAATATTATACCTACTGTTACTGTGTGTGTGATATTTAGGTAAGTGTATAAAATTGCCTAACATTATTTGGTGTAATGAAAAATGTACAATTGACACTTTATTATTGAATACATTTGACGTTATGTACTTATTGCTAATTGAGTGTTTGTCAAGTAAACGTTTGTTTAATGAAACTTTTGCGCAATAACACGTTTGCGAAGTAATTATTTGATGAAGCGTCTTTTGTCAAACGATGATTTGCTAATATTTTTTTGGTTATACATTAGTAAACCGTATAAATTGGTTTGTTTTGCGAACACGACGACCGGCTGGTTCTTCACGCGGCGCGCGCGTCTGTTTGTTTGTTACCAACCCAGCACAGCTAGCATATATTATGACCGACGCGCCGCGTCGCGCGCGAGAGAAATTATCCGTCCCTTTCTAATTAGAACACTGAGACAGAGACGGGTAGTGAAGCCGATAGACGTCCACTGCTGGACATAGGCCTCCACCAAAGAGTGCCACAATCACCGGTCCTGCGCCACCCACATCCAGCCGACTCGGCCTTTACCAGGCCATCAGTCCACCTTGTGGCGGGCCTATCCACGCTGCGCCTTCCGGTAAGTGGTCGCCACTCGAGAACCTTTCCGCCCCAACGGCCATCGGTTCTACGTGCAATGTATAGCATTAGGCGTATACCTAGTGAGAATTAATTTTCTATATCGGATCTTATCTTGAGACCTATCGGTCCAACAAAGCCCATTGTTTAGCGACGTGCCACAAAACCATCTAAATTAAAAGGCCATGTATAATAACTACTTTACTCGAATAGTGACTCTATTGTTAAATTAGCAAGGTTCAAATTAAAACGAAAGATATATCGGTAGCTGGGCATTTTTAAAAATTCGTGTAAGTACCCAATTAGCGTGAGTTGTTAAATAAAAATTAACTCAGTGTCAGTTTTGTGAGGAAAATTAAGCATACATATTATGTGAAATTGAACTTGTTTCACATTTAAATAACGTGTCCCTCCCCATCTCCCCCTCTCCTCACCTCCCCCCTCTCCTCACCTCCCCCCTCTTCACCCCTCCCAACCAATGCCAATGTATAAATTAAAAAATTAGCTTGAACAGGAAAGTAGCGTTTTGATCCCTCTCGTCGTGGATAAAACTTACTTTTCTGAATGAAAGGTGTGAAAAGCAATTAGCAAGTTTTTACTTCTGCCGGCACTCAGTGCAACCCGGTCTTTTTTTTTACATACACATTTTGTAAAAGAAGTACCTACTCACATTATTCACTCCATTTTTTTCAGAAGCGCCAGGGTGTTATTGGCATAATCTGAAAAAAAAAGTCATTGAATATATTTTTTTGTTATGAATCAAGAGGTTGCGTAGGATCGGAGGAGATGGAGGGCAAATAAAAAAAATTTGAAAACCATTAATTTATAATAGCGTTTTTTTTGTTGATTTCATTTGAAAATGTTAATCTAAGATGATTTAGTCAAGAATCCGACTAACTTTCCACCCGGAAGTAATTATGTAGATTTAAATGAAGCATGCATTATCTTTTTTTGTACGATTTATCTTGACTATTATAGAGCAAGTGTAAATGAACCAAAATAAAGACAAAAACATTTATTTATATTTTTACTGACTTTTCAGAAGCCAGTTAACTTATAATCTTTTCGTAGTCTGGAATTTTGTCGGATTTTGTCGCTGGGTAACTATTTAATCGATAATATATCCGTTACACATGAAAAATAAGCTAAGTATTATAATTATAAATTATTTCCAAAATTGACATTTTTTCCATACAAGTTTGACAACTTGTCGTACATTGCCTGGACTACTACTTTGAGCTACCGACAACAGCTTAGCTCATAAGACAGTGCATTGGAAACTATCGCGTGCTTTGAAACGCCGTTCTGACTAGATTAAGAAACAATAAGGTCTGATTTTCAGATATATGATTCTTGACTATATGGTTGTTTATCTGATTTTATCGATACATGATGATTAAAATTTCATTGGGTCTGTATTTTCCTTTATTTACTCAGCCTACTCAAACGATACATTATTTTACGATACAATCAAGTTAATACTATAGTATTTTATCTCATCTAAAATCTCACATGATGAAATTTAAATAAAACTTCACTAAGTTAGGTTTTAATCGATATTTGTCCAAAAAAGCCATTCCCGACGAGTGTTACATCTCTTTTTCTCGTGCGCGGAAAGCATAAGCGTATATCTGTCTAGGGGGCGTGTTCGACTTAAATCAAGGCATCCCCTTAAATAAGCAGAAGAATAGTTGAAATTGTTATCCTGGTGTACGCTACAGTAGCCTACTACTAGTGGTTCAGGCAAGCGGCGGTCGTGGGTTCGAATCCAGGCTCGTACCAATGAGTTTTTCTGAACTTATGTACGGAATATTTAACGTTAGCTTTTCGGTGAAGGAAAACATCGTGAGGAAACCCGTCTAATCCCAATAAGGTCTAGTTTTCCCTCTGGGGAAGGTCGCAGTCGCTTTCGTAAAACTAGTGCCTATGCCAAATCTTGGGATTAGGTGGCATATCGCTAGGAGGATGATGAATATGATGATAGTTACAATTGCTCCAGTGTTATTTCTAGTTATAAATCTCAATTTCGTACCAAAGTACAATCCGTCTGTTGCCCCATATATCCTAAATTATCTCAACAACACCTTTAGTGTAAGCCCTGAGTGGACGCTCCGCTCAGAGCGGGGCGTGCAGCGTCCATAAAACAAAAGCAATTTATATGGACGCTCGACGCCCCGCTCAGAGCGGGGCGTGCAGCGTCCATATAAAACAAGTGTCATTTATATGGACGCTCTACGCCCCGCTCTGAGCGGAGCGTCCACTCAGGCCTAACATTAAGACATAAGATTGGGACTCATGCCAATATGACGTCATGGTGCTTGTGTGCGAATCAAAATAACACTAAACTAAAATTAACCTAATAAATAAACATGACGAACATTTTCAGACGTCATCTTAATGTTTTTGCGATCAAAAATAGATTATGTGTAATAATTCGGATAGTCGGGCTAGGTGGAGCGAGATGTTTTAGAGATCTCCTTTTAAAGATATCTATGAATACAGGATGGAAAAACGTAATACCTCTAATATGAAGTGGCTTTGTGGGCTGTAGGCAGACATCGAAAGTCAGTATTATTTTATTTTTCAACATTGCAATTGATGGATGTGAAAAAGATCTCTAGATAAGGTGAGTCGGGGCAAGAGTAACATCGGGGGAAGAGGGTCAAAAGATTCTCCAGCTAATTCTATTGAATTGAGCGCCTTTTTGTACCGTCGCTAAAACAGACAGGCGTGTATTCGTTCCATCATCATATCATAGATGTCTCTTTCACACGCCATATTGAAACAAAACGCGGTTTATTTTGACTTGCTACGACTTGTGATAAGTGGCAGTGCACGTGTATAATTCAAAAGCGGTTTTGTGTGATTTATGGCTGTTCATTCGGATTTGTTTGTTGGTGAGTCGAATATTTATAGTTTATTTCTTATGTTACATCGTTATTTTCTGTAATTCCTATCGATTATAAGTTTTTATCAAGCCAATAAAATTTTAACCTCAAATTGTTTAAGTGGGGCAAGAGTGCCTGTTCAGTCCGGGGGAAGAGTCATACCTTTTATAAATTGTCATTTTTATTACAAATTGGCACTGTTTAATTCAGGCATGTGCGTACTGCGTATGCGGTTTTTCGACATTTGAGGATGCGGATGTTGGGTTCAAGCACTCAAAAACATAAATAATCAACATACATCGGGGTTTTCGGAGCGGGAATGATTTGAGAAAGAGTAGAGATAAACAGATATGTTAGTCTAAGAAAATATCTTATTATGCCTAATGAATAACTACCTCTCTGTGAGTTGTATACAATCTGTGACAAAGTTTTATTTTAATTTCCGTAAAAGTCTTATAACTTATAAGGTAACAATTAAAATAACTTTAATTAATTACCTGCTGTAAATTGAATAGTTGACACGATTTTCAGAATAAACTATTAATATTTTTTCTATATTTGGGACAGTTAATCTACGGCGTCTTGCTGTAAATATCCATTTCAAGGAGCTAAATGATCTTTCCACGTCGACAGTTGTAATAGGTGCATATTTAAATTTTTTGTAGGAATCAATTGATGCACGAGAAGTTTGAGATTGAAGTTCTATTTCTTTGCCTTGTACCAACTCATTTATTTTTTAGTGTGCTATAGCCAGAATTCTTCTTTAACACCAACTTCAGTTTATCATAAATCTGTTTTCCTTTTACGCTCATGTTTAATTTGGAAACATCTCTATAGGTTTCATGAACTATTTTTAAACTATCGCTGATGGACAGCTTCGCATCCTGTAGTTTTTTAATAGCATTTGGGATAGTCATCAAATGATTTGCTATGAAATTTAAGTCGCTTTTTATATTTGCATTTCCAAACGCTCTTTTTGCCTTTCTAATACTCTGGGCTTCGGTGGGACTGAATGTATTTAGAACACGTTTCACTTCATCGTAATGTTTGCTGTAATACGTTGCAGCTTCTATCCAGGTTCCCCACCGAATAATTGTTGGTCGAGGTGGTAAAGGCACTCCGGGGAGCATTTCTTTAAACTTTTGTATTCTTTTAGGAGATTTCAAAAATGTCTTCTTAACATTTGCGATTAAATCATTCACATCTGGATAAAGTTTTCTTACTAGTTCAGCCACTCTATTTAAACCATGAGCCAAACATGTGACGTGCAAAAGATTGGGAAAAATACATTTTAAATTTCTTCCAGCCTTTAGCATGTAGCCCACACCGTCAGTTAAAAGTAAAAGTACTTTATTGTGATTATTATGGTTAGCACCCCATAATTCATCAAGAGCACTTGTGACCGTATTGGATATTGATACATTGTTCGTGCTGTCTAACCGTTTACTGGATATCAAGTGTTGAGTGCCAATGTGATCATCACGTAATGCTCCCACTATTACGTTAGCTATTTGACGACCATAATCATCCGTGGTTTCGTCAACACTCACATATATATATTCATTTTTTAGCTCGCTCCGTATTTTATTCATTTTTTCATCGTAAGCTTTATTTAAATATTCCCGTCGCAGTTGACATTCCGAAGGAACTTTTGCAGTTTTTCCAAATTTACCGGTAACACAATTTTCGATAAAATCTTTAAATATCGGATTGTTTACCTGCGTCCATGGTATATTACAGCCCACAACAAATTTCAAGAGCTCACTATTGAAATCATATTTCATACCTGTATGTTTATTAGATGCGACATGTCGCGTTACACTAGATTTCGTTTGAGCGAAGCTCACATTGCACTTGGTGCAAAATAATAAAGAATCTCGAACCTCTATCTCTGGATTATTTTCTATCCACGAACGCATAAACTCGTAACGAGTTTTTTTTTTCGGAGGCATATTTGTGTTGACTGATTATTTACAGTTTTTTAAAATACAATTGCATATAAGTTTATCTACTAGACAAGCAAGGGTAACGGTTGACAATAGGTGTCTAATACAATGTCAATCTTGACGCTCGATATCTATGAAGCATTTTCTTATAAATGAATAGACTTAACTGAAGAGGTTGATAATGAATGACCAATATAAAATATGTACCTATATGTATGATTAATCTTTATTTATTTTTCAATCAATTATTCATTCGGTAGAAACCTACTAGGGTACGATCTGTTTTTAAGTAAATACCTACTCTTTGGCTAATGTCAAACGTTCCCGCTCCGAAAACCCCGATGTATGATAATCAACCATCGTGTGACATTCGTGACACAATTACAATTACGTACAAAATAAAAAAAATCGCCTCAGTTCTTGTCACCTGATAAAATGCGGTAAATTGGTATATGTATAACAAAAACAAAATAAAGATTTTTATTGGTTAAAGACGAAATATGGTTGGTTGGTTATTATGAAGTAATCACGAGTGGCATTAATACTAAATACTACTGTAATACCTATAGGTACTCGTAAATAGTATAGTTTTCAAAGTTAATTAAAAAATTCAAAGCATTTTTTTTATTATTTAAGTGTTAGGTGGTTTGTCACCCCTGATAACACTTACTATGACACTCTTGCCCCAGAATATGTATAAACGCAGTTTCTCAAAGTTTTCCAACTTATTAAGGTATTCATTATCTTGACAGCGTCTACCAACTGTGTTACTAAATACGTAAATCCACTGGAGCTAACCTAGTGCAAGTTAGGTACGTGCGATACTCTTACCCCAGTCATGGGGCAAGAGGAACAGTCATGCCGATTTTTATATTTTTACAAAAAAGTGCATGATTTAAAAGGTTCTTTGCTTGATAAGTGGTTTCAATTCAAAATATATAACATTTACTTTTATGTTATCGCTTTATTATACGAATTAATGCAATAATAAGATCACAAACACTATTTGAATCTAACTTTAAAAAAAGTATGACACTCTTGCCCCGACTCACCTTATATAATTATCTAACCTGCAGCTGCACGGCTATCACGGGACGGCGCGCGAGCTCTCTGGATTTTTCTGGCACTATCCGTCTCTCTCTTATTAGAACACTTAGAACGAGAGGTATATATAGTGCGAGAAAAATCCAGAGTATATCGCGGCCGTCTCATGATAGACGTGCTGCTCTCAAATTTTCACGAGAATCTTATTTGGAGCAGCCCACAGCTGGAGAAACACCTCCACCTTATGGCCGCTCCACACAATGGGCCATCCTGACCCATCATACAGGACGCGGATATGCGGTAGAACGAGACATAAATATGTCTTACTCCCTTTAACGCATAGGTGCGTCCTGTATGATGGGTCAGCATGGCCCATCGTGTGGAGCGAGCGGCCATTACAGAATAACACCCCTACTAGACCGTACGCCCACTCCCAATACACCTACGCCTCAATACAACATGATAAAATGAATGGCAACTTTGACGCCGTCTGCCAAGTACTTCCGGCCATTTCAGGACTGACAGACTTAGATTCTCTCTACGATTAAAGGGCTAAAGGCCGAAACGCACTGACAGCGGTGGCGGAGCGGCGCGGTGCGGCGCGGAGGCGGTACCGGTTGTAATGTTCGAGCTAATATGAAAGGGTCCGCACAGAAAACCGGCCGGGAAAAAAGCGTGGCGGAGGCGGCGCGGAGGCGGAGGCGGCGCGGAGGCGGTAGCGGCGCGGAGGCGTGGAAACGCGTGCACAGATAGGCGTGCGCGGCGCGGGGCGGTTTTGCGGCGGGAAGTTGTATTACGCAGTTGTCAATGCACCGGCGCGCACTGGCGGTGGCGGCGCGGCGCGGCGCGGAGGCGTGCTGAGAGCGGTGCAACAAGTTGTATTTTTTTACAACTATTTTTTATATTAATACTTTGTAACGGTGGGGGGGTGATATCGATGGACGTACTTGATGAAAACGGGCGAATAAACAACTTGAGGTAATTTATTAGGACTTTACTCTTAACTACTACAATCCGGATCCGAACTAAGCACGGTGATCCGTAACTTAAATACGGTCCAATAGTACGGTGATCCGTTACTCTTATAAAGTGTTCGGAATAAGCACGGTGATCCGTAACTCAAGCGTACACATAGGTATGAGAAGAGATACAATGTAAAAATCAGCAATCCTACTTAAGGATTTTACGTTGAACAAACGATAGCGCGTTCTATCTCGACGCCAGCGCCATCCAGGGGAAAATTGGGTCCCTAGTGATGTAGTTCTTCTACTCGCCCCTGGATGGCGTCAGTAGTGGTCATCGTCTGTTGCGCCAACGCCGTGGTTTCTTATTTTGCTACAACTTTTATTTCAAAAAAGTTATTAATGCAATTTTACTCATTGGGTAACGCACTTTCGATATCAGTTTGATATTTTCTAATATCTCTTATATTTACGGAATAATCGCCTGGCTACACTTAACGATTACACCTTGTATATTTATTATACTATATAATGAAAATTCCTCTTTTTTTTTTTTTCATGGACCCGGATGTCCGTTTAGTCTTCTTTTTGTTTAGGAACGTCTCGTCATCGCTATCTGAATCTGAGGCTAACATTTTTGATCTTTCCGAATCTGTCAACTGTCGATTACCGCTTGATATGTCACACACGCCGCCTCCGCGCCGCTATCCCGCGCGAATACCGGGCGGGATTTTGGTGCGACGTCCTCCGCCCCGCATTCGCTTTACCGCAAAACCGCCTCCGCACCGCACCGCGCCGCGCCGCTCTCTGTGCGTTTGCAGCTTAAATTATGCCACATGCCTTGTACTGTTGTCACATGACGTAAATATGAATGAATGATAGAAAACGTTTATTTCAGAACCAGGTCCATATTGGTTAGTAAATATTATCTTATAATATAATGTTAATTATTTAACAAAAACAAGTTTACATCATTAATATTTTAAAATGCAATTAAAAAAAATACAATTCATTCAAAATTAATAGGTAGTTAGAAACATAAATAAAATAAAATGGTATCGGAATAAATATTAAAATGCAAATACTTTAACAACTTTAATTCAAAAATGACAAAAAATCTTACTAATTACAATAATACATGATTTTTTTAATTTAAAGATATCTAATTATGTACGGTCTGTACAAAGGTGTGCATTCCGCCCGTCAGCATTTTACTTCACGTAGCATATATTTCATTCCTTTAAGACAGTACAGGTCCGACCGCCGCGGAGTGTATTCCCATTAAGCCTGCAGATTGTATCATTTCAGTTCGTTATCAATAAATCATAATTTCGGTGGAAAACAGCAGTGTTATCATTATCAACTATCATCTCAAGAGTGTGCGAGACTGTCCCGTACATCTTTATGGTCCTTCGAACAATTTTGAATCAGTGCACAGTGAATTTAAATTCTGGGACACGCCACGTGACGACGCAACGTGACCAGTGCTGTGACACTCGCATCAACGTGTATCATCATTATCAAGCAGTGACTATCAAGATCAATCAATATATCAAGATTATCAATATCAAACTGGAAGCTTTTATCAACCAGTAAGTACTGGATTGTGTGAGAGTGAACCTCGGTGCGATCGCGAATCGGTTAAGGCGGCCTCCCACAAGCGGGTCTCACCGTCTGATTGAGAAAGCGCACATATCCACGGGGAACACTTGAGCACGAAACAGCTAATATCTTCGAAAGATAGATAAGTTTGGAGCCATTATCAATCACCTATCACCAATTATCATATCAACTTTTTGAAAAAATGACCAAAATTGAGGACATACTGAATACTCAAGGTCAACTTGCCATTGCTATCGAAAAGCTTTTGGTAAATTTCAAAAAAGATGGAGCAGAACGTAAGACTCCACAACATATCAAACGACGATTGGACACTCTGGAACAATATTGGAGGGAGTTCCAAACGAATCATATTACTCTTTCCGAGTTTGACACGCAGGACTACGTGTATTTTGCAGAAAATCATTTCGAGCGGGTATCAACTTTCTGCAGCGAAGCTCGTAAACTTTTGCAACAATCACTACCGGTGCCGACATTTCAAGAAGCTAAACCCATTATCAAGCCTGCTACTTCTCAGTTTAACTTGAACATGGACTGGAACCAGCAACAAGTGCCGCAGACTCCACCTGCAGCAGGTGACCTTGCGGACAACGTCCACAAAGAACAACCACCAGCCTCGGTCCCAACAATATCTAACCCAAAAATGATTGAACGAGGCAATCAAAGCAAATTGGAAGAAATGTACCGAAAACAGCAGAGCAACTTCAAAGCTTTTCAACGCGCTATCAACAACACCAAGTTAGAATTACTTACCGAACGGTGGGAATTCGAAGATGCTCTACGAACAGTGCAGGCTCGTTGGTCAGCAGTCGACTCTTTACATTGGGAGATCGACAGTGAACAACTAAACGAAAAACCCGAGTATGAAGCAACATACAACCTATGCGAACAAAAATATGACGAAATCAAGAAAAGTATCAATATCAAAATGTGGGATTCGTCGCATCGAGAAAAATCAACTCCTGCTATTGAAATACCCATCTTCAATGGCAATTATCACCAGTGGATGTCATTTAAGGACTTGTTCACCGAAACCATCCATAAGAACAATTCCATATCCAATGCGCAAAAAATGCAATTCTTAAAAAGCAAGGTCAAAGGCGAAGCAGAGAAACTTATACAGCATTTAAAGATCAGTACTGAAAATTATCACGTGTGCTGGGAAATTTTGAATCACCGCTACAACAACACTAAATTAATATTTAGTTCCCACGTCAATATCCTTCTCGGATTACCTATCATGCAACATCAATCAGCCGTATCAATAAAGAGACTACACGACAACACTAAAGAATGCCTTCACGCCATACAAAATTTGGGCGTTGATATATCTACTTGGGACCCGTTAGTAGTACATTTGTTAGCACAGAAATTGGACGCCGATTCTCATAACGACTATATTGAACACTTAGCGGACCCGAGACAGCTACCCACACTGGCAGAATTTTTGTCATTTTTGGAAATGAAGTTTACTGCCCTGGAATCCTCTCGTCGAAAACAAGAATCAACCAAGCCGACTCAACCATCAAACTACGAGAGAAGATTTAGTCTAAACAAGCCATTGTCATATCAATATCCTCGCGCTGAAAATCATATCAAAGAAAATCGATTTTATCAATCTACATCAAACAAAAATATTTGTCAAGGATCGCCAGTAAATAATTATCATGCATTCGCAACTAACACCGCAAAGTGTCCTTGTTGCAATTATAATCACGATTTATTTCGCTGCTCGAAGTTTCTAGGCATGACACCCGAGACAAAACTTGCAACAATATCCGCTCGGCAAATATGTACGAACTGCTTATACAAACATTACGGCAATCCATGTTTATCAGAAAAACGATGCAAGCAATGCAACGGCGAACATAATACGATACTCCACGAGGCCTTTGTCGGCAAGAAGAAAGCTGCCGCCTACCAATCAAATACATCAAAGAACGCAGGACACGTGGCCGAAGAAGAACTAGAAACCCTACTATCAACAGCCTTAATCAAGGTCCAGTCAAAAGATGGATCCTATATCAAATTACGTGCCTTAATTGACCAAGGTGCCCAAATTTCTCTTTGCACCGAAAACGCTGCTCAACTGCTAGGCCTACCACGTCACAAATACAATGGTTCAATATTTGGAATTGGAACCAAGGAAAACAATTGCAAGGGATTTATCAATATCAAGGCCACATCGATGCACACGGATTACACTTTTAGCGCAAAAGTTTTTATAATGAATCGTCTCAATAACTTACCTAACCGATCATTTATCAAACCATCGTGGTCTCATCTCGAAGGTATCCAGCTGGCAGACCCCGAGTTCAACATCAGTCAACCCATAGACATTTTGCTCGGTGCGGATATCTACTCGAATATCATTTTAGACTCTATTATCAGAAAGGACGAAAACACTCCCATAGCACAGCAATCTCATCTCGGATGGATTTTATGTGGCAACATGAAGTCATATCACTGCAATGTTGTTGTGAACAACCTCGAAGATATCAGTAGATTTTGGGAAATAGAGGACATTGCTGAAACATCGGACGACTTATCATCAGAGGATCAATACTGTATCAATCAATACAAGTCCGAAACATTTCGTCAAACAAATGGGCGCTATGTGGTACGTTTACCCTTCAAACCCGACATTGAAGAAAAATTGGGAGAGTCGAGACACAAGGCTGTGGCACAATTTTATCAACTTGAGAAGAAATTTATGAAGAACGAACAATTATCAAAAGATTACAAATCATTTATCAACGAATATTACGAGCTGGGACATATGCGCGAGTGCGAAAGAGACACAAAACCTAGCAACTACTTACCACATTTCTGCATTCATCGCGCTGAATCAGTTACAACGGCCTTGCGCGTAGTTTATAATGCGTCGGCACCTGCGTCGTCGGGCTACAGCTTGAATGACCTGATGTACAGTGGGCCGAATTTACAATCAGATTTATTTACATTGATTTTGAGATGGAGACAATATAAAATAGCGTTGACCGCGACCATTGAAAAAATGTTTCGCCAGATACTATGTAACGAAGAAGATCAACTTTATCAAAAAATAATTTGGAGATATCACCCGAATCAAGCACTGCGCGAATATGCTCTTACAACTGTTACATATGGAACGAAACCAGCTCCCTTTTTGGCAATGATGACTCTTAAACAATTAGCCATGGACGAAGCGCATCGTTATCCAGAAGCGGCGAAAATATTGGAACATGATTTTTATATGGACGACCTTCTTAGTGGCGCGCACAGCATCGACGCAGCAAAAAAGATGCGAACGGATCTTATCAACCTCCTAAAGGCAGGGGGTTTCAACTTGCGGAAGTGGTCGTCCAATCACCTTGCATTACTGGAAGATATGAGCAGCGCAAAACAACAACAATCATTCGATTTCAAGCATCAAGAGTCTCAAAAAACGTTGGGGCTGCGATGGAACCCCCAAGAAGATGCATTTTCCTTCCAATTGAAGATGGAGCTGTCATCTACAAACAAAATAACAAAACGCTCCCTTTTATCAGATATATCAAAAGTGTTCGACCCTCTAGGATGGTTGTGCCCGGTAACAACGAAATTAAAGTTGTTATTTCAAACTGTCTGGAAACAACCTTTAGGTTGGGATGATCAAGTACCGGAACCTATCGAAAATGAATGGAGAAGTATCAAGCAAAACCTGAATGAAATAAATCACATAAATATCCCTAGATGGTTGCACACCAAAGAAAATGACACCATCGAATTGCATGCCTATTGCGACGCATCGGAGAATGCTTATGCTTGCGTCATTTACAGCGTGATTCGAGAAACCTGTCAGAATGCATTATCAACCCCTCCAGAAATCACTATTGTAGCTGCGAAGTCAAAGCTCATACCCTCAAAAAAGGCCGTGTCTCTGCCAAGGCTGGAACTCTGTGCAGCAGCACTACTTTCCAAATTACTTAGAACCATCACGGAAAGTTTATCAGAATACAATGTCAAATTATTTTGCTGGACGGATTCAACTGCTGTGTTGGGGTGGCTACAAGGTGACGTTCACCGCTGGAAGCCATTTGTATCAAACAGAGTACAGAAAATCAGAGAAATCGCACCTGCTGATAGGTGGCGATATGTTAAATCCGCCGATAATCCTGCAGACTGCGCTAGTCGAGGAATTAACGCCTACCAGTTGAAAGAACATGCGTTGTGGTGGAAAGGACCTTCTTGGTTATCAGCATTTGAAGAAAAAACACAAGAAGTCACCTATAAAGATGTACGGGACAGTCTCGCACTCTCTTGAGATGATAGTTGATAATGATAACACTGCTGTTTTCCACCGAAATTATGATTTATTGATAACGAACTGAAATGATACAATCTGCAGGCTTAATGGGAATACACTCCGCGGCGGTCGGACCTGTACTGTCTTAAAGGAATGAAATATATGCTACGTGAAGTAAAATGCTGACGGGCGGAATGCACACCTTTGTACAGACCGTACAAATTATTTCATTTCATTTTGTTGGCTGGGGTCTCAAATGCAGTTTAATCAGCAATTTTGAAAGTGGACAGTCCAACCTATTCGCCAATGCGTTAGGGATCGTATATGCCTGCCCATACAAATTTTGACCGGAATTGGAGGATTTTCAAACTTTCGGCCAATTAAAAAAAGATTTTTCTTGCTCAGCATAACTTTCTCGGCCTGCTGCCATGCATTTTATGTATATTCTTTAACCTGTTATTGTATACAATAAAGTTCTTACATACATACATACATACATTTTATCATGTTGTCATGAGACGTAGGTGTAACATTGGGAGTGAGCTTCCGGTCTATTTTTTTATAGCACGACGGTGGCAAACAAGCGTACGGCCCGCCTGATGGTAAGCAGACACCGCAGCCTATAGACGCATGCAACTCCAAAGGAGTAACATGGGCGTTGCCGACCCTTGATATGTTTCTTGCTTGATGGGTATTTGGTGATGTGTACCTTTTTTGTCGGTGAGTAAGGTCGCCTGAGCTCCCGTGGAAGCGCTGTGTTAACACTTTCACTGCCAGGAACCCGCTCGGCGGGTCACAGTGTGTTATGAGCAGTGACCGGTTTTTTGGATTCGACATGGGGTAAACGACCTCAATCATTATGTTAGTATGGATATGCCCCGGGAATCCGGGCTTTATGTAGTTAGAAAAGGCAAAAAAATACAATGTGTTTATTTTATTACACTTTAAAACAACTAAGTAGCTGATAGACGAGTACTTACTTTCCGTTCTTTTGTCTAAATCGAACAAATGAGCACTGACAGCTCATTTGCTGCCTCCAAAGCGGCACATTTTGTACCGTTTGGATAAAAGTTCAGCGAGTAAGTACGCGTGTCTATCAGCTAAGGGCTCGATCCAACTTAGAATAGTTTCATCCTTAGGGAAAGAATTAGGTTTTCGCGGCATTTCAACTAGTATGTAACACTGCCTTACGGTCTAGTACTCCCCGAGAATATTCCAATCATACGCGAATCAAAAGTTCAATTAGAGTAAGCCACAGTTGTCGTTAAAGATAATCTCAGAAACAAGTCGATGAAATGAAAATTGAACCATAAATCATAGTGTGCGAACTTAACGTGGATACTTATTTATTGGATCGCCTTTGAGCAATAAGATCTATGTATTTGCACTTATACGATAACCTGTGACCTAATATTATAGTATAAATTATACAGCTAATACCTATTTATTTATGCAATCCTTAGAAGCAAATAATTAGAACTGAAATCCAGAGAAAATAATGAAATGTCAATGTCAAGATTTTGAAGTATTTTTTCCATCATGACAGATATATAAGCTAATACTTTGTGGAAGTTTTAATAGATTTTGCTTAAAAATAAAGTGTAGAGATTAGGAAAAGAATAGAAGTTTTTGTCTCAACTGGTTGCCATGTAAGAGTAAAAAACTCCTTAGAGATAATTTAAATTGTTTTATTTTTGTACGGTTTGTTCGGTATCGCGGGAAACTGTCGTATCTACATTAACTTTTCTACTTGATATCCCGCGAGGGAGAATCCAAATAACCGATCACTGGTTATGAGTCCCCAAAATTTGACATCCATTGATCTTCACACCAGCGTACGGCTTATTTGATTAGAAATGCACGACAAAAATTCCCGAGTGTCAATTATGTCTAGTTTAAGAGAAAATAATTTTTAAAATAACCTTAATTTTTTGGCCGAAAAATCTGAAAAGAAATCTAGTTCCAAATGTATTATAGATACAGAAGTTTCTTCAATATCATTTCATAGGGCTACAAAAACGCTTTCACGTGAATGTTGACACTACTCCCAGAAAAATAGTCACTTACTTATCTCATGGAATACGGAAGATATATTTAATTAAAAATTTTGCTCAGGGTTGTCACTTTCGCCGAAAATAAAAACCGCCAAATTGTATAAAGAATAATAAAGAATTCTAATTTTGAATTTAACTCGGATTAACTATTCTAAAACGTTACTATCGACTGCATCAAAAATGAACTCAAAAGATAGAAACAAGATGTAAGATTTAATGAATCAATTTAATCAATCAAATACATCTCTACTAATAATATAAAGCGGTATTGTTTATATGTTTGCATGTAGAACTAGTGTCGTGTGGATTTGAAAAAACAGTCGGAGGCATATCGCGACAAGTTAAACATACCGTTAATTTTATGTCTCGGACTGTTTTTTCAAATCCACAGCACTCGTAGGTTAGGTTAGACTTCTGAACACTAAAAAAATAACTCCTGCACGTCGAAATGCCTGTCGACCAAATGTAAATTCGGCGAAGTAAAACATTCTATAAAATTATTGTTGGTAAGTAATTCAAGGGTAAATCAAAATTGTTACTAACACTATTATGGGCTATGCATGATCATTACGCAGACGCTATAAGTTGAAAATAAATTGGAATAAAAGTTGATTATTGGAATAAACTGTGCCTAAGCAAGTAATGATCATTTTTAATCGCATGAAAAAACATTCGATCTTGAAGTCGCAATCAGTAAACATAGCATTTAGATGAAGATAATCACCAAGTACCTTATGGATGTAATTTTAATCTTCGAAGATATCTTCATCAGCAGAAAGAACAAGCGTATTAACATGCCACTGTTCTTTCGTTCTCTCCTCTTCTGTTAGCTCCTGCTCATCTGTCGTCGTCGTCGCAGTATGCACTTGGAGATCTTCTACTACGGCCGGTTTCAATAGGGATATGACGGTTTGTGGCAATGGAAGATTTTTTTTTTTGCGTTTATGATGACTGGAAATAATTGGGTCAGATGACTCCAATGCGCGATGGAATAGAAAGAACATACAGGTTTAGGTAACACAAGAACTGAAAAGGGAATTAAAAAAAATAACGAAATAATTTTGTGAATGCCCTGATGGCCGAAAATTTTTAATATTCAATCATTTCCGTATTCCATGAGATAAGTGAGTAAATATTTTTCTGGGAGTAGTGTGTAGTAAGGACTTTGAATTAATATAAAAATCAGACACTTATACGGCAGCATTCCGAAGAAAAAAAAATAGCAAATTTAGAAAAATATCAAAAAAACAACTTTCTGAAGTACTACACAGTTACAAAAACATTCACGTGAAAGCGTTTTTGTAGCCCTATCAAATGATATTAAAGAAACTTCTGTATCTATAATACATTTAGAACTAGATTTTTTTTCAGATTCTTCGGCCAAAAAATTAAGGTTATTTTAAAAATTATTTTCTCTTAAACTAAACATAATTGGCACTCGGGAATTTTTGTCTTGCATTTCTAATCAAAGAAGCCGTTCGTTCGCTGGTGTGAAGATCGATGGATGTCAAATTTTGGGGTCTCATAACACACGGTGCCTACGCCGTAGTCGCTTCGCTACATACGAGGAAAACCAAGGGATCGGCTACGAGCGTAGCGAGTCTTGGCAGTGAATGAGGAGAGAAAGACCTGCATTTGTCTCAATCTGTCAACACAAGGAATCCTAAATCAAGTTCGACAACACGCTACTTGGAGCCAAGCGTCCATCGGCAACGGTTTCTTCTTACTGATACGAGTAAATACTCTTGTGTGTCTACCCTCGTGATACAAGGTGTCCAGAAAGATTATCGGCTATTTGTTTTAGTTCTAAATTTGAAACGGAGTGGCTTTGAAAACATACTGTTCAGTGACGAAGCAAGCTTCCTCTTCCTCCTGAATGTTCATGTTAATAAGCGGAATTGTCGGTCCTGGGCAGAGGAGAATCCGAGACAAAATCATGAACGACCCCTGCACAGCCCAAAGGTCGTTGTGTGGGCCGCTGTTTCTGCTAAAGGAATAATGGGTCCTTATTTTCATGAAGGCCGACGAGGCCGACCGCTCGATGTGAATAGTGACCATTATTGCGATATGCTGCGAAACTTTTTGGGCCCGGAGTTGCAGGAGTTTCAAGGTTTCAACTAAAGGCTTGGTCAGACAGAGGGTGCGACGTGACCACGGCGCGGCGCTAGCGCGACGGCAGCGCGGCGTGGTCGCCACACCACGAGCTCGACGCAAGATCTCAACTCAAGTGAGTCAGACGTACAAGCGGTGGTGATTTTATTATTATTTATTTATTTATTATTTAAGTAAAGCACTTTACAATGACTTAAAATTAAATACAAAGTCCCACAAAACTGTTTGAACAGTTTGACTGTGGGATCCATGAGTCTATATAATTTGAGGTAGTCTTAATGATAATGAGTCTATATAAATATTTGTTTGCGTTAATGAGTTTTTTCACAGTATCATTGTCCATTTTGTAAAAAAATACAATGTTAATAGTGCTACTTGCTCTCGTCGAGTGCGACTTGCTCTCGTCGAGTGCGACTTGCTCTCGTCGAGTGCGACTTGCTCTCGTCGAGTGCGACTTGCTCTCGTCACGCCGTCTGTTTGACTACTAATACGAAAATTCATAGAATACAACGCGGCACGCCGCGCTCACGCCCCGCTCGGCAAAACTCCCGTCGCGCTCACGCCCCGCCCGGCAGCACTCCCCGTTGTATTCGCGCCGAACACGACGGCGGTGTTTGACGTCGTCCATATTAACTAGTACATTACAACTGCTACCGTCGCGCCGGCGCGGCGCCGCGCAGACGTCACGTCGCGCCCGCTGTCTGACCAAGCCTTAATAGTTACTACGAATCGCGGCGTCAAGATATACTTGTGGGTGTACGGTAAGGCGAGATTAAGAGGAAACACTAAGGGCGAGATAATTGAGAAATAGGTATTTGTAAAATGTATTGCGGTCGCGCCAACCTCAAGCCTCCCCCCGCAGCGTGATAGAGACAACTGCAGCTTGGACCGAAAATACCTATAAAAAGTACATAAAATCAACGTTTCGTAGTCCCCTGATTTCTTCTCCATAACTTGACCTATTTAACTATTTTTTTTATCAAAAATTAAAGAAAGGCTTTGGCCGTGTTCCTATGTTTTCCTTTTTTTTAATAATCTAGTCAAAATTGTGTACAGGGGACTACGTTTCTATGGAAAAACGGCCCTTGTGTTTCCTTTCACACAAGTGACACTGACAGAATAGAGGCGCCGGTGTCACTGCGAGTTGTCAACCCTATGCGATAAGTACGCTTCGAATGATGCGATAGCGATGTGATGCGTTCTTTGTGCGGTTGAGGTTAATTCGCTGTACATACAACATAAAGATAAAGAAAATGCACGTGCATGCACAAGTATAGTCAGAAGTAAGCTAACGCTTTTGCACCTTACCTATTCCACTTGATAAGATGAAAAACTGTTTACTTCTGCTGTTTCCTGTACATTGGGTACGTAGTTAGTAGGTGCGGTCAGCATAATTATTATTCCCTTTTGGCTTTTACGATTAATATATTCATACACTCATATCTGTCCTCCGTTCATTCTTCATTTAAATCACGATTTAAATCATCATCCTCCTAGCGTAATGCCCTAAATAAGCCAGGGGCAAGTTGTACGTTCTGTACATATTATAAAAACTAAATATTGAATTACCTAGGCACAGAGCTGGACACCGTTAATCAAATAGTTAACTTCGTTAACCGTTAATCCGTTAATAAGAAAGTTAACTTCGTTAAACGTTAATGCGTTACATTCCGGAAGACTTAACGGAAGATAAAGTTAATCGTTAACTCGTGATAGAAATAGGTACGTCGTTGCATAGTCAACCTGCTAAAAAAATGTTAGGTATGGGATGTTTAGGTAGGATATGAAAAAAGTAGTTTGCGATGATAATAACTAGGTACAAATTAAAATGAAATCACATAAAGTGCACTGCCAGGGAGAAGATGACGGGTCATAAACATCAAAGTTTTCGCCTGAAAGCGAGGTTCGTTTAGGTCTGAAAATATATTTGTCCCTGGAATGAAAGATTAAAGGTGTCCACTTGACCGTAAGTGACGTAACCGTACCGACACATGCAAAAATCTTATTTATTTCTTCTATTCATCAATAACTACGAGATGACGTGACGCTTACTAGACCGTTCAGGCACGGCTAACATCGGACCGGAGCGTGCCATGCACGGACCGTCCGGCTACCGTTAACCAACCCGAAACTACTTGTCAGAACGCATCCGCGTGGTGTCCTTTTAGCAAATAGAAGATATAACGATTAACGGATTCATGGAAGGTTAACGGAAGTTAATGAATGTTAATGAGTTCTTTAACATTCATTAAGTTCTAAAAGTGAATCCGTTACTCAAAATGTTAACTTCGTTAATTAACGGATTAACGGTCGTGTGCCCAGCTCTGCCTAGGTAGGTACCTGTTCAGTAACGGATACCGGTTGATTAATATTTTCGCGCTCTATAGGTAGGTAATGTAAATGTAGGTAATCTTGCTACTTACCTACCTACCTACTTGTTACCTAGGTACCTACGAGCCAAGGCACAGTGCTAAAAAACCGGGCTAATAAGTTAACTAAAGGATAAAATAATATTACAGGATCAGAATCATAGGCTCAAGAATAATATTATCTATAGGCTAGGTCAAACAAAAGAGAAAAGTGTCATGTTACTAAACTAAAAGTTATTGAGAGAAAAGTAACCCACCTTAAAACGTGTGTATCAGGAGGTTCTCTTCATGTATTGAAGAAGACCCTTTGCTGCCCGATAGGAAGGAAAACCTTATTAATATTTATTTATTTGCACCAATATCGTCCATACATTTACGAAAAAATTACCTCTTTAATGGTTGAATATTTAGTTGTATTAGCAGAGGAAATTATGTCATTTTTTATTTTGTGCTCAGGAATCAAGTTCTAGTAACAGTGAACGTTAATCTAATATACTTAAACTGAAAAGTATACGTAATAATAATAACACGTATGTTGACATCCCCCCGTGAAAAGCTGTTACTAATTTTTTTTTCAAGAGAATGGTATATATTGTCAGATAAATTACCTAAAATTTAAACTTTTTATCAAAGTAAATGGACTTAACATTGAAAAAATATTCTCTGTATTTTCCCATTTTTCAGATGTTTCAAATGTTATTACATATCTTCTAAATTTAGTTTTAATCATCTGTTACTGTTTAGTTACGCACTCACGGTGAATGCAAAGAGAATATAACTCCATTGCAGAAATTCTTCTAGAAATTATTGAATTTTGTGTTCTGGCAACTCTTTATAAAAGCGTTTTGGTATTGCTTGATGGAGAAAGGGTAATCGGAGAAACATTGATGTACATACGATTACGGTTAAATATTATAATTCAGTTTTACCGTTGGTAGTACTTTTAATGAGGTTTACATAATAACATTTTCGTGGTCTAAAAAAAAACAGGATGGTAATATTTTCTTTACACTTTTATTCGATACGAACGAAACGGAAAGGAAAAAACAAGTGAAATGTAATTCATTTCGCATCGCAAATCGCAAAAACAAAATGGCCGTCTCTGATGGAGAAAGGAGTGTCGCTGTCGCGTAATATTTTGCGATTTGCAGCGAGGAATATCATTGAACTTCAGTGAAAAGTTTTGGTGTTTTATTACTACTGGTTCGTAACTTTGTATTGTGATTAATTAAGGTGGATTTATTATGTTTGATGTTCAGCAGCTTGGGTACAAGGAATGGAAGCTGGAAGCAAACCAAGGAATCTGAAGGTGATCCTGAATCGCGTACGGCCTGTACCGTGTGGCCTCGTCGCGAGCGCCCGGAGGCTGCATGTTTGCCTCGCGTGGGCTTAATCGGGCCGCGTAGTTGCCTTTTTTCGCAAGGCATTCGCGTTCGTAACATCGCGCGCCGCTTGATAAGTATGACGGTTGTATTGCAGCGTCGCCGGCTGCCGCTGCCGTGCGACCGCCGCGTGGCAGGGCTTCGCCCCTCGTGTCGCGCGCGTTTGGAGCCCTTGCTCCTCCCGACCCACGGTCGGACTCATCAAGGTAAGCTCTTGAATCATATCTCGGACAGATCAATACACTGGGCCGCCATCTTGTGAAAGTATATTTAGATTTTCTTGTAATTAGGGCGTCTTAAGTAAATGTTGTGCTCTTAAATGTTAATAGAAAGTCGGGTAAAAGTATCAGGTACATCTATTTTTTCCGAATCATCTGACGAAAGCCGTAGTTGTTATTAAAAAGTGCCTTATTTGTTAGCTATTTTGGTATCACTTGGCAATGCCCTTGCCTTGTCTCATTTTGTAAGGGCATAATCCGGTCTTATTACTAACAGATCTTCAAATTTTGTCATGTTCCTGTAGAAACAACTTAAAATATCCCTATATTTAGACTTCTTCCTATTCATTAGAAAAGTATCACTAATTATGGCTTTGATTTTCAAATATATCCTTGCTTAATCCTATTTTGCTGGTACATTGCTTCTCAATGTTAAAATACACATGCGAATATCACTAAACACTGAATTACTTTCCTTGTTTATAACAAATTAGCTGTCAAGCGCATATAATAATTATAGCCTGTATCTGTTCCGTCCCGAAGGTGTTCAATACAGCTCAAATATGGCACTTGCACATCGCTTAAACTAGCAATCCCATCTTGATTACATATTACACAGTATTCATAATCAAACTCAGTAGTGTAGTTTTCATTTCATTGGTAGTCCAGCTGACATAGAGCTAATAGTTTTATAGAGGTCTTTAGATCTGGCTAAAGGCAGTGCACTAACTGGGAGAGGGGAGAGGGGAGATAGACCATCTCACTCTAAATTAGTGAGTGTGAGTGCAGTTAGTGCACTGCAGTTTGCCAGGTCCAAAGGCTGCTTATGGCCTTATTCATAAATGTTCATCAAACCTTTTGTAGTTGTTTGACTTCTTCTGTCACTTTGACACTTGTTTGTGAGAAAAGGACAAAACACAATTTAGTTAACAGAGGCTTGTTAAGTTTTATGAATAAGGGGGTTAGTGTGAGTAGGTCTAGTCTTAAGTTGTATTTTATCATTATGATTATTTATGATTTATGCAAATTACTTTGTAATTGGTTCATTTTGAGATTTGATTTGTGCTGAAAATTACATGTATGGCAAATGCAGTGTGTGTCAGTAGTGTGTACGTACTAGTGTTGGAAAATGAAATTATGGATATACGAGGACGGTTTGAAAAGTAATTTGGTTTGATATGATAAAAAACTTGTATAGGTGTTGTATATATTTTATTTTTCTATGTAATCCCCCCGAAGTTCAATGCACTTATCCCAACACTTCTGCAACTTCTCGATGCCTTCACGGAAATGGGTTTCTTCCAGGTCTTCAAACTATGCGTTTACTTCCAGTATCACCTCTTCATTATACTGAAATTTTCGCCCCGACAGAAAATTTTTGGCTTTGGGAATAGGTGATAGTCTGAAGGAGCTAAATCTGGCGAATAAGCAGGATGTGGACGTATTTCATACCGTAAATCCGACAATTTTTGTTCAGCAAGCCGACATGTGTGCACCGGAAGCATTGTCATGGTGAAACATCACCTTTTTCTTGGCCCACCCTGGACGTTATTCAGCTATTGCTACCTTTAACTGGTCTAAAAAGCGAGGCATAATATGTCCCAGTGATAGTTTTTCCCTTGTCAAGGTAGTCAATTAAAATAATACCTTTTGCATCCCAAAACACCGACACAATTGGGACGCACTTCGCCTGCTTTGGAGCTGGCTAATCATGACTTATCCATTGTCTCTACTGCTGTTTTGTCTCCGGGATATAGTGGTGAACCCAGGTTTCATGCATGGTCACAAAACGTCGAAGAAACTCTGCTGGATTTTTATTAAACACCTGCAAGTTTCCAGCAGATGTTTGCATGCGAATACGCTTTTGTTCTGGAGTGAGCAACCGCGGCGGCACCCATCTTGCACAAAGCTTTTTCATGTGCAATTCATTGTGCAAAATAAAATGCCCCCGCTCAGTCGAGATGTTTGAGACTTCAGCTAACTCCCGTATTTTTAATCGTCTGTCAGCTAAAACTAAATCATTGTTTTATCAATGACTTCTGGTAAAACCGCTGATTTTGGAGCACCAGGTCGAGGTGCATCTTCAATGCTTGTCCTGCCACGCTTAAACTCATTTACCCAAAGCCAAACTGTTTCGTATGAAGGACAAGAATCGCCCAACGTAGGAGAAATCCTTTCATGAATTTCTTTTGCAGTTTTACCTTCCAAAAAAAGAATTGAATCACACCAAGAATTCCAATTTTCTCCATTTCGCCGATCAACTTCGATTACTTTTTTTTCCAACAGCTGTCAATTCTAAAATTCCCGCCGGAGATGACTTGATGCCACAGATTAATTATATTTAGTTATCAAACTTTAAGAATAAATAGACAGTTACCGCAAACGCCATCTATTAGTGGCCGAAACAAGTTACTTATCAAACCGCCCTCGTATATAGGTATTTGTACCAAAACACATAGCAATCATAAAAAGAAGCTTCCACTAACATATAATGTGAAACAAACATATGACCAGTGAATAGAGCAGTTGCCTCATGTGAAAATTTATAAAACAGTGCTTGCTATGTGGTTCAAAATACAACCGTTTAGCCTATTGGCTAGTAGTGGTTCTGTCTACGGAGCTGACAGTCCTGGGTTCAATGCCCAGTAAGGGCAAGTATTTGTGTGATGAGCATGAATATTTGTTTCCAAGTCTTAGATGTTATGTATTTTAGTATTTAGGCCATACAACTTTTTTTGGTGCTTGTTGCTATGGTTGTCTCCTGGGTCACTCTTTAAAACAATGATTTTATGGGGTCTAAATCCGATAAGCACATGTTTTTATTATATTGGGAGACCCATTCAACGGCAGGAGTCAAATTTAAAGATTTTTTTCTAAGAAACTGTCACTGTTGTCTCCTGCCTTACTGGGAGAGAAAAAAAAATGAAAAAGTTGCGTGGCCGATTTATATGTATTACATTTTTTGTCGTCTAGTTCTCGGTTTTTAGTTTGATGTGTGTAAGATTCTCCCCTACTATTAGTATTTTTATTTATTTATAATTATAGGGATAAAAAAAGATTTGCAAAATAATGGGTGTCTCGATAAGAGTGCACTAAAGTTACCCTCAAATTATATATTACTAGGGTAACAGTGCAGTGCTCGGCAGTCGGGTAGCCCCATAGCGGAGTGTACCCACCAGCCTGACATGACCTGCAGCCACAGCCCCTGTGGCTGCTGCATAGAACCGAGGTCCAAAAAAAAAAAAATGCACTGTGCTGTAATTCTAACCGGTGTTCATTTCAATCTAAATGTATGGACAGTTTGACAAGTTTCTATGGAATGACAGCTGTTGGCGATTTAACGTTGATCAGTCTGTAATCGTTGTTGCAACCCACCCTTATTGAGACACTCATTATAATCAAAATCACACAAAGAAACAAGATAAGAGTTGAAAGGTACAATTTGGAACCGAACCGCAGACGGCAGCAGCAACACTACTTGTTTCTATGTATTTATGGGGCTTCTAAACGGGCCACATTTTTACGGCAATATGTGCATCTTGCTCTAGCGTACAAAGTCAGCGTAAGACAGCAATACTTGCCGGCCAGTAATTGCAGGAATATGTGGCTCGTTTAGAAGCCCCATTATTTCTGAAATTTTCGAAGCTAGCGACATATCGCCGTCATAGAAATACATAGAAACCGACACGCAGACAGCTGCTGTTGCGGTCGGGTTCCAACTTGTACCTTTACGATTAAGTGTAATTTACAACACAATCATAAAAAGACAACACATTTCAGACTAGGTGATATGAAGACATGTGCTATATAGTGTTCTGGTTGGCAGGATGTCGGCGTCCCGACGCAACGGGTCGGTGTCGCGCGCCGCGGAGGCCGCCTCCAAGAACAAGCTGCATATGGACCGGAACCCGCAGCACTCCAGGATAACCGGTGAGCCCTAGTGTTTAATACCACCACTATTCCTTTTGGGGACGTCCATTAATTACGTGAGACGTTCATGGGGGGAGAGGGGGTCGAGCCAAATCTCATTACAGAGTAAAAGTAAAACTGCGGGTTTGGGGGAGGCATGAGCGAAATCTCACCATGGGGGTCAGAAAAAAATCTGAAAACTCCTTACGTAAATAATGGACGCACTCTTTTTACGTGTTTTGGGAGCTATGAAGAGTAATGTATGACAAAACTGTCACCTGTGTATTTTTTTTATTGTATTCAAGAGATTTGCATGCATAAAATAGGCATGTTGACACGATATAAAATAATCAATAATTTTAAATTTCCTCGAATTAAAAAAAAAATACTATATAGTCAAATGGAAAAAAATAACACAAGACCATAAATAACCCTATTTCGTAGTAGACAGTAGTCGTCTACCTCCGTAGTCCCATAGGAAGACAGATTTGGTGCTATTCTAACCAGAACTAGACACCACATCAAATTATGAATCGTCTAGTACCCATAATCTTCCTGGGTCTTCTTGGCAAAAGGTGTTTGTGATTTGAATGGATGCCGTTGCCATTATACGGGGATGGAGCGGGGTGTCAAAACGATGCCAGGCAGCCGTTTTGTTCGAACACGCTCATCCGGGGTTTTTTTTTCGTTTTTCGTTCGCCGCAGTAAGGCCATTTATTTTTGTGAGGAAGTAGATATATATATATATATATATATTTCCATTGATAATCTTCATACCGGACCCACTTTACCGATATCGATATCTTCTGTCTGATGGGAAAGATGGCTCATGCTGAAACCAGGGTTCGAAAGGATAATTATCAATGATCCCCTTATAAGAAAAAATAGGTATGCATATAACACCCTCGACCTCATCATCACTTACCATCAGGCGAGATAGTGGTCAAATGCGTACCTATTATTCCTAATTTAAAAAAAAAAAAATTTTTTTTGGATTATGCAAAGTTGAGTGAACTCGAGAGTCATTGGTTCAATATACTGGTGATAATTATCCGACAATTATCAAGAAGCGTATTTATCTTGATAATTTCGAACCCTGGCTGTAACACGTCATGACTTTACCAAGCTGCTAACTTGAATCTTTTTATATCAGGCATAAAGCATTCGTCCCTTTCACTCGTAGTCACGTATTTAGTAGTAAGGGAATGCATGCTCGGACATAAAACTTCAATGATGCTGCAGCTACAGTACCCTAGGCCACAACCCTAGTACGGACGACACTGATTGTACAGTCGACCTTAAATATATGTATGCACTTTTGCACCTTACTTCCTTTTTTTTTTATTAGCACGCCGTTTTAAAATGAGAGCCAAATTATGTTTGTGTTTAGAGCCGACTTGTGTCGAGACTGTCGAGTGTCCTGGGGACCCTTAAGGGGATGCCTTGATTTGAGTCGAACACGCCCCCTAGACGGAGACACGCTTATGCCTTCCGCGCACGAGAAAAAGATATGTAACACTCTTCGGGAATGGCTTTTTTGGACAAATTTCGATAAATACCTAACTTAGTGAAGTTTTATTTAAATTTCATCAAGTGAGATTTTAGATGAGATAAATACTATAGTATTAACTTGATTGTGTCGTAAACCAAGGTATCGTTTGAGTAGGCTGAGTAAATAGAGGAAAATACAGACCAAACTTTGGATTTTTTTTTCTATTGAGGAAATTTTAAGCATGTATCGATTAAATCAGATAAACAATCATATAGTCAAGAATCATATATCTGAAAATCAGACCTTATTGTTTCTTAATCTAGTCAGAAAGGCGTTTCAAAGCACGCGATAATTTCCAATGCACCGCCTTAATACTATAGCACTGCCCAAAACTGAACCTTTACTATTCAGAGCCATTGCTCTCACGCGTCGCGTAATTGCGTCATTACGCGTAAGTTGCTTTATCCAAGAGGCAACCGGATGGCTCGCGGTATTTGAGCTCCCTAAGTGTTGTGGAAGCGCCCTTTGCAACCCGAACTGAGTCAACTTCGACTGGGGCGGAAATAGAAAAAAAATAGTGAAAAAGTTTTTTTTTATAGCGAGGCTGCCGATTTAAATAGCGGTTGCCTGAAAGTGTGTTAGCTGTTTATATAATGAAATGCTGTTGCAATCGAATACCTGGCGACAATATTTTTTTTCCCTCTTATAGGGCACAGCGAAATGTCATCCCGCTCGAATTTAGAGCAGCCCAACTGGGGACGTACCTCCGCCTTGCAGAAGACCACAGTCATAATAACTCTACTACTTGCTCTGTAGTAGTGTTGTGTTCCTGGAGGTGAGCAAGGTCGCCAGAGCTCCCGAGGATGCGTTGTGTTGAGAGCGAGGGAATTTGTTCCTTCAGCTGTTAACACGGCGAATGCTCAAACAAGGGTCGGCAACGCCCATGTTACTCCTTTGGAGTTGCATGCGTCTATAGGCTGCGGTGTCTGTTCGCTTGTTTGCCACCGTCGTTGTATTTTAAAAAACCGCCCAAGTCCAGAGTTGGCTCAGTTCGGGTGGCACAGGGCGTTTCCACAACGCTTCGGGAACTCAAATACCGTGAGCCATCCGGTTGCCTCTCGGACACTGAAACTACGCTTCATTGCTTTAACTATACAGCTTGGAGGCTCGGATGCTAGAGCTGACTCGAGGTCTCTAAGCTTGGTAGCAGCGACACGAGCTTTTTACAATACAATACAATACAATACAAATATTCTTTACTAGCTGATGCCCGCGGCTTCGCCCGCGTGGTTATAGGAAAATGTAACATATTGAATTTTCCCGTGGGAATTAGATGTTTTCCCGCTGGAAAAAGTAGCCTATGTCACTCTCCAGCTTCTAAACTATCTCCATACAAAAAATCACATCAATACGACGCTCCGTTGCGACGTGAAAGAAGGACAAAACATACAAACACACACACTTTCGCATTTATAATATTAAGTAAGGATTGTGTGTGTGTGTTTGTTAGTTGGTTAGTTTGGGTCAAATCTTTCAGATCATTTCAATTTGTCTAACTTCCTGAAGTCCAATCGAGTTGAAATTTTGTACAATCGAGGAAATTTAATGTTTTGCTGTTTTGGACCTTAACGTAATTCTAATAGAGTTTGATATGTGCCAAACCTTCATTTTCTTCGACCGTACAATTATATAAGTCAGATGACAAATTGACTGCAATGGTACCATTAAGAGGCTGACAAGACCTAATTTGGTGAAATTGATGTTATTTAAGCAGTTTTTTAAGAAAAACTATTTGTTCTAGCACATCCAATAAAATACATGTTCATATTCACCATATTTCGAACACCGTAGACGGGCTCCATACATAATTTGACGAAATCGGCTCGATAGAAAATAATTGTAAAGATTGGTCTTAAAATCACATTAAACGGTTCTATGTCTTTATTTGTTTGACGTATGGGTCTGCAATTAAAAACATGAAGTCAACATATTCATACCTAAACCGCTAGCGAGTCATATTTCACAAATAATCCACCCTTTTTTTATTTCAATATTTATGTACAGTCAGCATCACATAGTTAGTAGCAGCCAAAGTAGCCAAATATATCGTAACACTTCCTTATTCCTATAGTAATAACGACGTGTTCCGATATATTTGGCTACTTTGGCTGCTACTAACTATATGATGCTGACTGTACTATTATCTTCAAACTGTCGTTTACTCCGATACAAATAGACAGTGCACGCGCTATCCAAAATCCTCAAGGGCATTTTAGTGTTGACAGCGCCTTAACCTGGTCTAATGATGGAGACGGAAGGTCGAATTTAAACTTTCGTGAGATGTTGAAATAATAGTAACAATTACAACAAGCCCTGAGTGGTCATGTCAAAGAGACCCAACATAATTGTCTCAACCGCCTCGCCTGGTGGGGGTAAGAATTGCGTAAACGCCGCGTTTGACGTTATGTCTTATATAGCTAAGTCCCTGGGCGATGAGCTCTGCTCGGGTAAAGAGCTTCGGGTAAACCTGAGAAAATACCGAGATAACGAATTTTCCCAGACGTGAGAGCTAGATAGTTAGATCGATTTTTCGCCCCCGTAAAGGTGCTCTTACACGAGAACACGAGCGATAAAAATTGCCGAATTGCCGGAAATTCGGGGCAATTTTGACGTCACGGCCACTTCAAGCAATTCGAATATTGCTAAAAATGGAGCGAGTATTGCTCCAATTGGAGCGATTATTGCTCCATATGGCGCCATTCTAGGCAACACGTTCATACACGAGAAATTCAGTGGAGCAAATTGTAGTCGGCGATATGGAGCAACACGGAAATTAATGGAGGAATATGGGGCAATATTTCCGAAATATTGCCCCATAAAAATGCTCCATTAATTTCGGCAACGTGTCGCCGGACAATAATTGCCCAAAAAATCGCCCATGTAAGAGCGCCTTAACCCTCTACATTCCAAACTTCATCGAAATCGTTGGAGCCGTTTTGTAGATCGTGATTGCAAATATATATACAAATATTGTTAGGATTTCAATAGCGCGATGTAAATAGAACTAAACGGGTTTTCTCTCTAGAGGTGAATTTAAACATACAACATGTATATATTACAATACTTTACTACTATTCATTTAGCAATACAGCGTTATCATTTATCAAATTTTAACATGACTCAACTACCCTATTGATAATCGATTTACTAGAGCTTCACAATAGAATTCATCTATTTACTACGAGAATGCTCACGCGACGTCACGATCTGCTACCAGTTTCTCTCTAACAAGCAACATTAAAACGGTTGTAGCTTCGTAGTTTTTTTTGAGATATTTGAATGGGATTTTCGTCATTAGCCGCTCACTTGATTCCGGATATTAAGAGGCTCCCATACGCCAATGACCTTCGATCTGAATCCCTTAGTTTTCTAATGTTTTTTGTAGCTTATTATATTAACAACAACGGCTTTAAGCAATATACACTCGCGGTCAAAGAAACCGGGTCAGTACGAAAATTTGTAATATCTCCTAAAATAATAAAGCTAGGGACATGAATTAAACTGCATATTGTAGATAATTTTATACTGAATTAAATAACATCAAATGGTGGAATCGTAATTCTTTTGTTTAATAAAATTACATAGGAAACAAAAAATCAACCAATTTTACGTACAAAAATAAGCAGTAGGTACTTCACATACAACACAAAAAATAAAAATTAATACTTCGTATTGCCTCCTCGGGCTCTTCTTACAGCTTCTAGACGATTCGGCATGCTGTTTATTAAGTTCTTTATGCGTTCTTGCGGGATATTGTCCCATTCTTCCACTAACGCCTGTTTCAGGTCTCTAAGTGTAGCTGGGGCGGGGTTTCGAGCTCTTACACGCCTCCCAAGCTCGTCCCATACATGCTCAATCGGATTTAAGTCCGGACTCCTCGAGGGCCAGTTCATACAGTTGATACCAACCTCCAAAAAATAATCTCTGACAATTTGAGCTGTGTGTGGCCTGGCGTTGTCATGCATAAACATAGAATTTCCACCCATATTAATTAAGTATGGGCCGACATGCTCATTAAGAATCTCTTCTACATATCTTGCACTCGTTAATGATCCATTTTCTATTAAAACTAACTCCGAGCGACTCTCTGAAGAGATTCCAGCCCAAACCATGACTGACCCACCGCTGAACGCCACTTTTTCCTCAAAACATGCTGGAATAAAACGTTCACGAGGCCGTCTGTAAACTCTTTGCCGCCCGTCATTTGCATAGAGCATAAATCTGGATTCATCGGAAAACAAAATTCTTGCCCAATCTTCGTCACCCCAGTATCTGTGATCGCGGGCATAAAGTCGTCTTGCTGTTCGATGTATTCTTCCAAGTTTTGGGCCATTGGCCGGCCTATGTGGGGTCAAATTTGCTTCTTTGAGCCGCCGCCTGACAGTCCGCTCGCTGATGCCGTCCCTTCGGGTCTCTAAAAGCTGATTTTTCACTTCAACTGCTGTGAGGTGCCGATTTCGGAGCATGGTTGTAACAATAAATCGATCTTCTCTAGCTGTAGTACATCTTGTTTTGCCAGTTCCTGGTCTTCTAAGGTTCTGCCCAGTTTGTAGGTAACGTTGGAGGACTCGCTGCACTGTAGAAAGTGACACACCTGTTCTTCTCGCTGTATACCTCTGACTTCTTCCTTCTTCTAACATAGTGATGATACGAGTACATTCATCTCGTGTTAGCGGCATGATAGACATTCAAGAATGACCACAAAATAAAACAATGACAGCCTTTTATCATAGTTCTTTGACAGATTGAAAATAATTGCTTAAAAACAAGCAAAAGTAAAACGAACGCAATTTCAAATAAGTACCCAATTGGTCTTTTTTTTTCAATTAAACCTTTTTCCAGTTACTACGTAGAACATTGAAGGTTGGATTTAGAAGTATATTAAATTCTCTATAAAACAGAGTTAGTTTCATGCAGATACGACCAACGATTTACAAAATATTGAGGTTTTCGTCACTGACCCGGTTTCTTTGACCGCGAGTGTAGTATCCCATATTTACTTCAAACTTCATTGTTTTCGAGATATTTGGCATCAAAGTTGAACAATTTTAGGCCAAAAAACTGGTTTTCTGGCCATAACTTTTGTGTTAATTGGTTTAAAATTAAAACCCTCTACCAGTTTTTAGAGACGTCATAGACGAACCGAAATTTGTAGATTTCGTATATGTTAGATCTTTCACGTCAATAGAAATGCGAAATAAGTGTTTTTTTAGACAATGTTTAAAAAAATCATACAAAATTAAGTATTAATTTGTTTCAAAATCCGGTCAGTCAAAATGGAGATAAAAGATTGAAGAACCGATAGCCGTTTGATTTATGATTCTATCTGTAGTGCAAAAGTAGTAGATACGATTCAAAACTTGTCAAAAATCGATGAAAACCTCGGGTAGCCCCTTAATAATTTACTTTGAAAACAAAGTTTTAACCGACTTCAATTAAGTACTCCGCCAAGCCACGAGAAAATTTCCACATTTATTTTCCAATTTACCACATGAACTGATTTCCGAGAGAAATGCGTTGATTATTAGAGAAATAAACCCAATCGCTGTACATGTGGCCCGATAATATTTGAGCACTTCCGTCGATTCCACAAGGATCACCTTTGGCACTTCATTAGCTGCTATTTCAACGGAATCTTATCAGAATCTGTGACGTACTTTTCGTTATAGTTTAAGTAAATAATTGAGGAGTTTCATAAGTCATCTGTGGTCTACAAGGATCACCTTTGGCACTTCATTAGCTGCTATTTCAACGGAATCTTATCAGAATCTGTGACGTACTTTTCGTTATAGTTTAAGTAAATAATTGAGGAGTTTCATAAGTCATCTGTGGTCTACAAGGATCACCTTTGGCACTTCATTAGCTGCTATTTCAACGGAATCTTATCAGAATCTGTGACGTACTTTTCGTTATAGTTTAAGTAAATAATTGAGGAGTTTCATAAGTCATCTGTGGTCTTCATCATCAATTCCACTCCACCAAATTTATTTCCGGGTGTAAATACACGAGATATAATAGAAAGTACCAAAATCACTACACGCGTGCCTAATATAATTGAGGAGTTCCCTCAATTACTCATGGATCCCATCATCCAACTGAATTAAAAAATAAATGGGACACACCCGGAAGCATATACTTGCAAACAAAAAAAAAATTACGAATCGGTTCATCAATGACGGAGTTCTGAGGTAACAAACATTGAAAAATAATACAACCGAGTTGAGAACCTCCTTTTTTTGAAGTCGGTTAAAATAGGTAGCCTAAACTGCTTTAAATTTTTCTTTATCAAAGAAGCCCTTAGCTTGGCAACCACAGTTTAGGGTTGCGCGAAATTGGCAACTGCCACAAGCAAGTGAGTGGTTAGGCATTTTTTTTGCCTTCTTTCTTTTGAAGTAATAATAATTTTTGAGTACACCCCTATTAACTGTTTTGTCATTTCTACACTCTACACTACAAAATCATTGCCAATGGCAATTTGCCATACTATACTTTAATGGAAAACTGTGTTGAATGGATGCGCGTAAGCATCCTTACCAGCATAAGTAGTCGGTTCCTGCTCAGCGCCAAGGCAACAGAAGACGCCTTTTTTTACCCGACTGCCGAAGAAGAGGAGGGTTATGTTTTTGCTAAAAGCTCTGATTAAGGGGCTCCTAGCTCCCAATGACCTTCGACCTGTAACTGTCGGTTTTTTCGCGTTTTTTATGGCCTATTGTATTAACAACAACGAGGTTTACCGAAATAGTATTTCATATTTACTTCAAAACCCACAGTTTTCGGGATATATCCGATGGCACCAACCTTTGGCAATTTCAGGCCAACCAGTTTTCTGGACGTAACTTTTGTGAAAATGAGTTCAAAATAAATATCTCTCGTGAGTTGTTAGAGACGTCAATAAGGAACAGTTATATGTAGATTTCATATATACAAATGCATAAACAACATACTAATATCGAAAATAGAGCTTTTGTAAACCATGTAAAATAAATATAAATGTCAAAATAAATATCTCTCGTGAGTTGTTAGAGACGTCAATAAGGAACAGTTATATGTAGATTTCATATATACAAGTGCATAAACAACAAACTAATATCGAAAATAGAGCTTTTTTAAACCATGTAAAATAAATATAAATCATAAAAAAAAACTCGTGCATATGTAGATAAAGGATTGAAGAACCGATAAGTGTTTGTGCCTTAAATATATGTATAGTTTTGACGGAGGAATATCAACTCAAAACTCGTCAAAACTAGCCAAATAGCGCGTGGAGCCCCTTAACGGCCTGGCCACGGACACGCGCGGCGGCGGCAGCGGCAGCGGTTTTACTAATTCATTGCGTGTGATCCCAACTATCCACAGTGCGCTGCGCGTCTGGACCGCGCAATGAACAGATAAAACGCTTGCCGCGCCGCAATTCGCGCAAAGTCGTGGCCGGGCTTACGCTTTGAAATGTTGAGGCCTAGGGTAACTTTTCAAGCTTGAATGGTTTTATAAAAGCAGTAAGTTATCAGGGTGAGGTCGGTCAGGCTTTTGGGGATGCCACTGGCTCTGGACCCCTGTGCCCCTTTCGCTTACACTCGTACAGTCGACTACAAATAGATCGATACGGCCAAAGTTACAAAAATATGTATACACGACTGTATTGCCTTGACATTAAGGTCGTGTATACATATTTTTGTAACATTGACCGTATAGATCTCTTTGTAGTCGACTGTACAAGCTCGCGGTTCTTTTGTTTCCCTCGATATCTACCTGCATGCCCGGGAGAACCCAACGTAATATAACGCTAGTTCTTTGCGCCCAGATCATTTAATGACGCGGCGCCAGTGTGTGACGCGTTTACATTTGCATGCCATGTTCGTTTTAAAATTTGCAACCCCGTTTTCAACTGATGGCTGGTGGTGGTATTTCATTCAAGTGACAAGAACTCTGAAGAATACTCCTATGACAAATATTCCGAACAAGTGCATGCATCCGTCCCGTTATAATACAAAATGGTCATTTTTAGGTTTCCGTACCTAAAGGGTATAAACGGGACCCTATTACTAAGACTCCGCTGTTTGTCCGTCTGCTGGCTGTCACCAGGCCGTAGCTCATGAACCGTGATAGTTAGACAGTTGAATTTTACGAAGGTTTCCTCGTGCGCGAGTCCGACTCGCACTTGGCCGGTTTTTAGAATCTGCGCGTTTTGTAAAACAATAAACGTTTTCTCAAACATGCTCGGAAACATGGTCGGTTAAGGGATTTGTTTAAGAAATTCCGGCGAACACTTGCAGCTTTATTACTGAATTTTAGAATTTTACTTATGTTTTCGTATGATTTTCAAATTTCTTAGCATTTTTTTGAGAAAAGTACATACCTCGCCTCGGTCGCAACTAGGAATTGCCTATAATCACACTCTGCAATCCCTTTCCTTTCGGCCTTTGTATATAGTAATGTAGTATTTCACATATGCTATTCAGGAAAACTAATTGTTGCCTTCGAATGAAGTATCAAAATTTTGCTTTTCTTCCCTTATGTTCCGTTTAATTTAAATTTTCCTCATAGCTAGGCTAGTGGTTCAGGCATGCGGCTGCCAAGCGGCGGTCGTGGGGTCGAATCCCGGCTCGTACCGATGAGTTTTTCGGAACTTATGTACGGAATATTTACCGTTAGCTTTTCGGTGAAGGGAAACATCGTGAGCCGGTCTAATCCCAATAAGGTCTTGTTTTCTCTCTGGGTTGGAAGGTGAGATGGAAGTCGCTTTCGTAAAACTAGTACCTATGCCAAATCTTGGGATTGGGTGTCAAAGCGGACCCCGGGCTCTTTTAGGGCACAACTGGGAATAACGCTAGGAGGATGATATGCAATATGCGTGAAAAGCAATATGTACTATTTTAATTTTATATGCAATATGCGTGAAAAGCAATATGTACTATTTTAATTCTGAGGCATTTCATCAAAAAACTTGAGTTTGTATAACCATGCTTGCAACTTTGGTCATGAGGCATGACTATAAAATTTGTTTAAATTCACGATCATTGTTTCAACAGCGTCTATTAATAAAAAAATTGTGTAGTAGCTTAAGATGGCTTTGTCAAGCTGATTTTAACCCGTAGCAGAATTAAATAATGTCGTGAACAAGCCTCGGTTTGTCTAGGCAAATGCCACAAGGAGACCAAAAAGTGTGTGCTTGCAAAGATATAGGGTTAAGAAGGGCATTTTCAAAAATATGTGTACCCAATTAGCGTTAGTTGTTATACAAAAAATAACTCAAGTGTCAGTTTTGTGACGAAAATGAAGCAGTCAAATTATGTGAAAAGGAACTTGTTTTACATTTACACAACTTGTTTATGTATATCACTACAAAGTATAAAACAAAGTCGCTTCACGCTGTCTGTCCCTATGTATGCTTAGATCTTTAAAACTACGCAACGGATTTTGATGCGGTTTTTTCAATAGAGTGATTCAAGAGGAATGTTTATATGTATAATAGACATGATGACACATTTTACAACGAATAAGATTTTTCTAGAGAAAATAACAGTTAAGTAGGAAAAAAATGCATTTCAGTTTTTAAATTTAAAATTGGCGCTAAAACGCTTGTCAGTGTCATGGCGTCCCGAGTGACGTCACTTTTGTATAAACCACGAACGTGTATATACTATGAACTATGCCATTCAAAAATGTTTTGAAACCAGAAAAAAATTACCTTGAATGACGACTCGTCTTTCTGTCATCTCTTTCTATTTTTGTGATGTGTTGCTATAACTTGAAACACAAACAATGGCATTTTTATAAAGACGTGCTCTGTTACATTTCATTTTGTTATAATTTTGCGAATAAATGGTATTAGTATTTTTTTCAAACATTCGCTCTCATAGATTTTTTGGTTGACCGCTAAACCACTAGGTTTAAACCACAGTTTAGAAATACCTCTTTCGGAAATAGCCACATAAAGCATAACTTTCTGCTCAAACTTGTGTTTTATATTGTCCGGAGTTGCAGAACTATTGCTGGTGTAGTATCGGTCGTTTCCAGGTACGAGGGCTGCCTTTTAAGTTCTGTCGTTTGCAAACCTCCCGTGATTGCATAAAAAAGAACTAGTGTCACCCTAAATTATATGAATTAAGAATTCGAAAACAAAAGAATGACTCGAAATCGGCCCAACCGTTTTAGTACAGCGTTCGTTCAAAGTTGACAAGTCAGTTGTGAAAATGGAAATTTCGAAGGAAAATTTACGTGCGATAATTTTTTACAACTTCAAAAGGGGCTAACGCGACTTCAGTGCTTCGAAGAGTTGACTACGGTTTTCAATGATAAAGCACCATGCCTTCGGACTGTGGAACGCTGGTATTTACAATTTCAACGTGGTTGCTCTAGTCTTGGTGATAGACATCGTGAAGGTCGACCAAAAACAGCCGTAACCCAGGAGAACATTGATGCTGTACGGCAACTGATCATCGAAGATCGCCATGCGACATACCGTGAGATAGAAGCTTCCTTAAGTATTTCAGGGACCAGTGTTCACAGTATTTTGCATGATCACTTAGGCGTAAAAAAGTTGATCTCACGCTGGATACCACATTTACTCAGTGAAGACCAAAAAACGGCTCGCGTTCGATGGTGTCGCAAAACTCTGCGGCAATTCAACCGAGGAAACTCGAAACATGTTTACGACATTATCAGTGGTGACGAATCTTGGATATATGCCTACAATCCCGATTCTAAACAGCAGTCGACTGTTTGGGTGTTCCAAGATGAGCCAAAACCGACCAAAGTAATACGCTCACGGAGCACTTCGAAAAAAATGGTCGCCACGTTTGTGGCGAAAAGTGGCCACGTTGCCACCATCGTGCTCGAGGATCGTAAAACGGTTAATGCTGACTGGTTTACCACTGTCTGTTTACCAGAAGTCATCGGCGAGTTTCGAAAAAATAACCCAAGACGTCGTATAAGACTGCACCACGATAATGCGAGCTCGCACACCGCCCGGCAAACTATTGCGTTTTTAAAAGAGCAAAACGTCGAAATTCTGGAACACCCGCCGTACAGTCCAGACTTAAGCCCTAACGATTTTTTTACTTTTCCAAAAATCAAGCAACGACTTCGTGGTCAACGGTACCAGACGCCTGAAGAAGCGGTTGAGGCATACAAAACGGCCATTTTGGAGACCCCAACTTCGGACTGGAATAAGTGTTTCGAAAACTGGTTCGATCGAATGAAAAAGTGTATTACATATCACGGTGATTACTTTGAAAAACAATCAATACCATTTAACACTTAAATTGTCTTTAGTTTTTCCAAACGACACAACTTAAAAGGCAGCCCTCGTATATGGGTTTTGCTTAGAGGAAAATAACTTTCATCATCCAAAATTAACGTTTTTCCTTTGTAATTTCGAACGATCCAGCGACACTGTGACATAATATTGGATTTTTGCTGACTGATCTATTCCGGTGCTCTTACCTTCTTGCGGCATTCCAAACCTATCTTTTTTTAATGATCGACAAATGTACGGTTGGGTACACTTAATTTTTTTCGCGGTATCTCGTTGGCTCAAATGTCATTATTATTAAATGTGCTATGGAGTCTGGTCAGTCTTTTCTTGGTCATTATCTTCGTTATTAAAAATGTACTACACGTCTTCGCAGAGCTTCTTGTTTCGACACCATTTTGACAAATACCAGGCCCCTATTTCACCAAATTGACAATCGTCACCTGACAATGACAATTCTACTTACATGGCTGCGTCGACGACAGGTTAAGGTGGTTGCTGGACAGCCTATTGATCCAGCAATGTACGTGGAATTGTCATTGTCAGGTGACAATTGTCAAGATGGTGAAATAGGGCCCAGAGCGTGAAAAAATTAAACAAATGAAGATCAAAAATCTCAAAAGAGGAAGCAACAACTTTATGTACAACCTTTTTTGTCTATTTACATAGTTAATTTGTTAAGTATCCATAAAATAATTCTCATTTTTTTTGTTATCACCCGTTGTTAGTACCCGTGCGAAGCCGGGGCGGGTCGCTAGTCATTAATAAATTGAAAAGAAAAAGTTATTTTTTATACAAACTGAATACTTAGGGCGCGTTTTACCACCACAAAGAAAAAGTTATTTTTTTAACAAACTGAATACTTAGGGCGCGTTTTACCACCACAAAGAAAAAGATATTTTTTATACAAACTGAATACTTAGGGCGCGTTTTACCACCACAAAGAAAAAGTTATTTTTTTAACAAACTGAATACTTAGGGCGCGTTTTACCACCACAAAGAAAAAGATATTTTTTATACAAACTGAATACTTAGGGCGCGTTTTACCACCACAAAGAAAAAGTTATTTTTTATACAAACTGAATACTTAGGGCGCGTTTTACCACCACAAAGAAAAAGTTATTTTTTATACAGACTGAATACTTAGGGCGCGTTTTACCACCACAAAGAAAAAGTTATTTTTTGTACAAACTGAATACTTAAGGCGCGTTTTACCACCTTACGATTACAGATCGATAACCGTTAAGAGGCTGTCAACACCAAAATGGGATAGCGCGCACACTGTCTATTTGTATCGGAGTAAACGGGAGCAAGTGTCACTGGGCGGCCCGGTTTTTGAAGATAATAAGAAAAAAAAAAGTATTAATTAGTATTATTAGTTAAATATTGAAATAAAAAAAAGTGTGGATTATTTGTGAAGTGTTAGTGGGCGGGGCACATTGCACGTAGAACCGATGGCCGTTGGGGCGGACAGGTTCTCGAGTGGCGACCACGTACCGGAAGACTCAGCGTGGCAAGGCCCCCCACAAGGTGGACTGATGACCTGGTAAAGGTCGCGGGAGTCCGCTGGATGCGGGTGGCGCAGGACCGGTCATTGTGGCACTCTTTGGGGGAGGCCTATGTCCAGCAGTGGACGTCTTTCGGCTGATATGATGATGATGATGATGATTATTATTATGACGAAGTTAACGGAAATTCCCGGGAACGCCGTGTATATTTGATGTACTTACATACATGCTACCGCTAGTATCTGCAATCGTTTGAAAAGTGGAGGCAGTTTTTTAGAAATATCTCAAAAACCTTTCAACCGCCTTACGCTACTTAATAAGCCCCTATGTCCATGATTTTTTTCATACTTTTAAAATACACGGTTCAAAAAATTAGAGACAATTTTAGTGACTTTCGGGGCGATTATCTCCCGACTGTATTCACTTAATCAAAAAAAATGTTGAGAAACCTTACATTTATTTTGAAAGGCCTATCGATTGATGCGCCACACGTGGGCTTCTTCAGTTTTATGTATGGAGTGCACCTCTAAATTTTTTTTTTTTTTCAGTAATTTAATTACGAAACTATGTAGAGGCTAACAAAATACACCTATCCTCGAAATTTTATTCAAATACACCTTATAGTTTTCGAGTAAAATGCCTGTGACATACGGACGGACAGACAGACAGACAGACATGACGAATCCATAACCCTACTAGAACCCTAAAAGTGGCAACTCAATGAGGTTTCTGTTCGGCAGAGATTGCAGATTATCAGGGGTGAAATTCTATACAATTAGTTACCTACCCTACCCTGTCACCTAGACCAATTTTTGTACTATTACACTTTTAATTTTTTTGATATTGGAAATTCCTCAATAAAATCTGAGCGTTGACATGAAAAAATAAGCCTCATTTCGTCGAACAAAAGTTTTGTTTTTATGAATCTAAATTGAAATATTTTAAACACATTATTTATTTATTTATTAAAAACATGTAATATAACGGGTTGGCTTAAAGTAATGAGAGATTTTATTTTGATTTATTTTAAATTAAATCACTCAGTATAGGTTTTTATGTTATTATTATACGAAAATAAACTGTCACAAAAAGGTCCCCCGTCCTAAATTTTTCGCAACTTGGTTTTATGATTTTGCTTCCCATCCGTCACTATCAACCAGTCTCCTAAGGATTGCCCAGAAATCCTCAATTGGACGAGCTTTTGGGACATTTGGGGGGTTAGCCTCTTTCGGCACGAAATGTATGTCCCGAATCTCTGATCACTGTCTTTGAAATCCCTCTAGCATATATTACCACCCAGACTAGAGCTTTCTTTTCGAAATTAAGCTTGCATTTAAATTTCACGTTGTCCGAAACCTTACTTTTATCGACGGTGTAATACCCGTCGTTACCAGGCAGGTTATCGTTGGTAAAAGTGAAATATTATCCGTCATCCATTAGCATTACTATTGAAATTCCTTTACTCAAATGCTTTCTTCGCAATCTCATGGACTTGCTAGGTATTTCTTCAAGTTGCTTGTCGGAATATTTGGGTGTTTTATGTCGTTTGAAGTATTGAATGTTGTCTGTCTTTAAAATATTCCTGATGCACCCATGGGATACGTCATATTTGATGGCTAACTTGTTCAGTGACACTCCAACCCTATTTTGTGCAAACTTAGCCATTTTCTTTTGAACTCGAGCACTAAGAGCTGGCGGTCTACCAGTTTTTGGTAAATCTTTAGTGCCTATGCCGAGTTCCCATCGGCGGATCAAGCGGTAAATTGTAGACTGAGTTACATTTTCAGTTATGTATGAAGTGTGCGATCACCTCAGATTTTGCCTGTCGTAAACGCAGATGAAAAACACGTTCACGCAATAATTCTCTCGCAGGCATTATTTATTAAGAGCAATGCCTAGCTGAGCAACTTTTCAAATCTCGAATTTTTGACGTAATGTTTCTGTCGCGCTGCTGTGGATTCCGCCTCCAATTCGTGCGATAAGGACAAATTGGAGGCGGCAGCGACTGCAGCTCGGACTAAAAATGCCACGCAAAAAACTCAAAAATCGAGGTTTCGCTCTCGACTGTTTCCTCCTCCAAAACGCAACCAATCATTATAACATTTTGGGAACTGCAAGAAGAAGAAATCATCTACGCCGCTATGTTTTGTTTTTTTTGGTATTTGTTGTCATATTTGTATACTGCGCCTTTTTTGGCAGCCAATTAAATTAAGCCGTTTTTGCGATTTTCAAGGCGCTGTTAAAATAAAAATATCCAAAAAAGCAAAACATAGCGGCATAGATATTGATGATATTAATCTTATTTGAAAAATTCATTGCTCTATGTTCAAAAACCAGAGAGGAAACAGTCGAGAGCGTTTGTATGGGAAAATCGCAGGTAGGCATTCCACTTAAATCAGAATAATACTTTGCCAGAAATTAAAGAGATTGACATTTTTGACATAACATATATTATAACAAAAGAATATAAGTTTAAATTTTTTTTTCGTCTGCCAGTATCAATTGAAAACATTCTCATTACTTTAAGCCAACCCGTTATATATATGCAAGTAAAACAAGAAAGAGTGTATTTAATGATAACAAAAACCCGGTCAAGTGCGAGTCTAACTCGCGCACCGAGGGTTCCATACAAACGTCCATACATATACCCGTCGCGTCTCGACCCCATTCATTCTGGAACAATCTTAACAGCTCATATTAGAAGTTACTGTTGTACAGCGCCATCTGCATTTTGGTACTGAAAACTTGCAACCTAAGAAGTTTGTTTTTCAGCGATATTTTTTATCACGAGTACCGATTTCAGTCATACTTTTTATTTTGAAAGAAGAAACTTACCAATGATCTCATAGGACATAAAATTGCATACTAAAGTGATTAAATTACAAACCTAGTTAGTAAAAAAAGAAATACGGCAGATCTTCCGTTTTATTTTTCCTGTATTATTTATGTTGATCTTAATCATACGTAATAGTTTCTACATGTTCGCCTGTTAAACCTCGGAGATAAGGAGCATAAGTAGTTTCTGAGATATTTAACGTTGTGACAGACGGACAGGGTCGCACTGAGGGTTCCTTTTTTACCTTTTCGGTACGAAACCCTAAAACGATACGATACGAATAATTTGTGTTTAATGCCGATACGATACGGCGTGCGGCTGTCAAGCGGCGGTCGTGGGTTCGAATCCCGGCTCGTACCAATGAGTTTTTCGGAACTTATGTACGGAATATTTACCGTTAGCTTTTCGGTGAAGGAAAACATCGTGAGGAAACCGGTCTAATCCCAATAAGGTCTAGTTTTCCCTCTGGGTTGGAAGGTCAGATGGCAGTCGCTTTCGTAAAACTAGCGCCTATGCCAAATCTTGGGATTAGGTGTCAAAGCGGACCCCGGGCTCCTTTAGGGGCATAACCGGGAACAACGCTAGGAGAATGATGAATGCCGATACGATACCGAGAACTTGTTGAACACATCTCGTATATCAGTTAGATTGCAACGCAACATTATGGCAACGCGGAGCTGATCTAACGATGGACGCAGAAGGTGGCCATGGCAATTCCTAAAAATAAACCCCTGTCAATCAACCCTTTCATCGCTTAGTAGGGTAGACTCAAAATGTATTATTACTCCAAAAGAAAGCAGGCAAACAAATATGCCTAGTGACGAAAATCCCATTCAAATATCTCAATAACCGGCCAAGTGCGTGTCGGGCCACGAGTAGTGTAGGGTTCCGTAGTTGCCTGTCTCTATTTAAGTCTCTATTATTTATACAGGCATATTCAAAAAAATAATAAAACTTACAAAAAAAGCACAGAACACCCATCAAATAAATACAGCACATAATAAAAATAAAGCTACATGGCAGATCATTAATAATTCTAAATACGTATGTCCCAAGGAACCCATACTAAAGATCAGATTAGATCAAAATAACGTTATAACAAATGCCAAAGATATCGCAAACACTTTTAATAATTATTTTATAGATCAAATTAAACAATCGTCAAATCATCAACCTTATAAGATCCCCATTCACGCTATAGTTAAGTCGATGTTTATGGGTCCAACTTCGGCTAAAGATGTAAAAGATATAATAAAAAACCTAAAAAACACAAAAATCGTAGGTTACGACGAAATCGATACTACTGTGTAGTAAAATTCGTCAACGAATCTGTAGCCAAACACCTGGCTTTTATTATAAATCTGTCCATCAGCTGGTGTATATCCCGAGAGCTTAAAAACAGCCATAATTAAACCTCTTTACAAAAAAGGTGACAAGGAGGACCCACAAAATTACAGGCCTATCGCATTTATACCTATCTTCTCGAAAGTCTTTAAAACTGTTATATACAATAATCTTTATGGTTATTTGGATAAATTTGGTATTTTATGTGACGAACAAAAAGGCTTTAGAAAAAATAAAACAATAAAAATGGCCATTTATGATCTTCTTGATACAGTAGTTCAAAATATAGACAAAAGAGTGCCAATCTGTGCTATTTACACTGATATGACAAAAGCTTTCGATCACGTGGATCACAACATACTACTGGACAAACTTAACGCCTATGGAATAAGGGGTAACATTTTAAACTTTGTTAAAGTCTTACTTAACGAATTGATTTCAATATACAGAGATAAGTCGAATATGCACAAAACGAAAATTTGAATTCAAATACACTTCAGACCCTAGAGCTATAACCTACGGTGTCCCACAGGGCATTGTACTAGGCCCACTACTTTTTTTGGTCTACCTACATAAATGACTTGCCAAAAGCTGTGCACCACCACCCAATGATACTCTTCGCTGATGATAGCACAGCGATAATAAAATGTCATAGAAGCACCGAATACGAAAATGAAATCAACACTGCCTTAGATGAAATTGTAACGTGGCTTAGCAATGATAATTTAATCATTAACTTAAATAAAACCAACATAATGCATTTTTACCAAAAAAAGGCAATATCTTGTAAAAATATTAACTATCGAGGAATTAAGATAAATGAAGCCCATGAATACAAATTTTTAGGCATTACCATAGATAGATAGATGTAAAAAAATCAACAATCATTACGAAACTTGTCTAAACTTGTAAACCGAAAAGCCTTAATAACGGCTTATCATGGCTTAGTAGGGTCAACATTAAGATATGGGAGTTATACATATTTTGGGGATATTCTACATATACAAGTAATATCTTTAAAGCCCAAAAAAAGTGTATTCGAGCTATGCTGAACTTAAAGTCTAGTGAAAGCTGTGTCCCTGCATTTAAATCTTTAAAATTATTAACTTTTCCTGCATTATATATTTTAGAGTTAGCGTTATTTGTAAAACATAACATGCACTTATTTGTACCTGCGTCTCGAGGGCGACCGCGGCCTGCGCGGCCACAACACATGTACAAACTCCGTTGTCTAGCAGGGAAAACAGCTCTTCTAAATAAGAGTGTATTAAATATGCCCCCTGTTATTTATAATAAATTACCCAATGACATATTACAATTAAATTTTAAATTATTCAAGAAAAAAAAAATTGTTGTTAAATAAATTTTATTATTCTATAAAAGATTATCTTAATGACAAGTCAATATAATTATTCATCTTTTGTTATGATTATGAATTAATGATTATAATTGTAATCGCTTAATAATAATATTTAAAAACTGTTTCGTAATTACCAAGTGCGCTCGTTAAATGTTAAACTTCATACTACAATAATAATCTGAATGCTACTTAATACTTATATTTGCACACCTAAACTAGTGGGTAAAACATAGAGAACGATTTTGTTATACAGTGTTTTTTTTAATGGGACAGTATGGGGAAATCCGAATCTAAAGGAGATAGAGGAAAAGTGTCCAAGGAGACATTAGGTGTTTTTTTATGTAAACAAATTTGGCTCATTAAAATTTTTGGTCAAGCGTGAGTTGTTCTTAAAAAATTATAAAGTTGGTCAATTTTTTTTTTTGACGCGGGTCGGCTCTGTTTCATGTAAGGATTATTTCATTGTATGGAAAGAAAAAAATCTGAACAGCAGAAGTTGGTCAAATTTAATGAAAACTAATTTTTTAAGAACAACTCACGCTTGACCAAAAATTTTAATGAGCCAAATTTGTTTACATAAAAAAACACCTAATGTCTCCTTGGACACTTTTCCTCTATCTCCTTTAGATTCGGATTTCCCCATACTGTCCCATTAAAAAAAAACTGTATAGTATACAGAGTTGTGACATATTTGAAATACTTGTATTTAAAATACAAATACAAAATACAAAATACGTATTTTGGATTTTGTACTTAAGTACTTTTTTTTTAAAGTATTTTGTATTTTATTTGAAATAGCTTCTGCCCGCGACTCCGTCCGCGTGAAAATCGTTTATATCGCAGCTCCATACAAACTTTAACCCCCCATTTCATACCCTTAGGGGGTGATTTCCAGGATGAAAACTATCCTATGTCCTTCCCCGGGATTCAAGCTATCTCCATACCAAATTTCATCGCAATCGATTCAGCGGTTTAAGCGTGAAGAGGTAACAGACAGACAGACAGACAGACAGACACACTTTCGCATTTATAATATTAGTATGGATACTATTCGAGACGTATTTTGTATTTGTAAAATGGTTTGTAAAATACAAAATACTTTTTTATTCTTAGCTTCATTTTTCTAAAGCATTCCGCGATTCAGTAAAAACAAAAAATGGCCACTAGTGGCGCAGCTGCTTTGAAAGTCTATGCGCAAAATGACAGATGAAACAAAACGCATATAAAACCTGACCAATAATATATGAGGGACCCCTCTTGACAATCCTCAAAGTCACTGTTACGTTTTGCAGTGTTGGCAGCTATTTCATTATTTCTATGTTGTTCGCTCGAAATGTCCTTAAAAAATGCCAAAACAAATTGTATTTAAACAATATGCCGTGTAGGCAATAAATAATACGTTATTTTAACGATTCGTATTTAAATGATTATGAATGTATAAATGACAAATAAAAATAAAGAAATAGAAAAATATATTTATAAAAAACCGGTACATAAACAGCACTACAAAAAAGATGTCATTGTGGGCATTGTGGCAAGTATGTAATATAAATATAAGCTTCGATCATATCATAAGTTAATTTCAGAGTTGTGACTTATTTCAAATACTTGTATTTAGAATGCAAATACAAAATAACGTTTTATACAGTATTTTGTACTTCAACCCTTTTTTTTTTAAGTATTTTGTATTTTATTTGAAATACTTTTCGAAATGTATTTCATATTTGTCAAATATACTTTATTACTGATAAGTTTCGAAAGTATTACCTTTACCACTGAAATTTTCAAGTGAATGGGTCAGCGAATCGGCAAATGGCCACTAGAGGCGCTGCAACTTTGACAGTATATGTGCAAAATGACAGTTAAAACAAAATTAACGTTATTATCTGTGCAACATGACGTTACGCTTCGCTTTTTAATGAGATTGACTTCGATTTAGTTTCGATTACTTTTTGAAAGTATTTTACTTGAATAAAGTATTTTGAAAATACGTATTTTGTATTTAGTATTTAAATACAAAAAGCAAATATATTTTGTATTTTGCATTTGAAATACTAAATTAGAAAAGTATTTGTATTTTGTATTTAAATACTTTTTTAAAAGTATTTTGTACATCTCTGATAGTATACCAGCTTATTTGTACCTATGTTTCACAAATAAAAATTCTGATTCTGATTCTGATTACTAAAGCAATTGAACGGCATACCCGACATTTTTTTTCTAGACAGTACATTCGCTTTGCGTACACGTTGTATTTCTTGGATGGTACGGGTGTTTTATTAACTCACTAGGTAAAGTTTTTTAGAAGTCCGATTAATTGAAAAGTTTTGGATACCTCACAGTTTTCTACAGAAAAACCATCTAGTAGTAGTAGTATACTTAACGATTACACCTGTATAATCTATTATTTATAAACTCAATACATAATGTAGATTATCCAAACCTATCGACAGTGATTGTAATAGTAATGATTCTCTGATCTCAACTAAGTTTGCTACTTTGAGGGTATATGTTTTTCTTACGTGATATGATATTTGTGTGACTCTTACAAACTTAGACACAAGGTGGGTTTAGGTTTGAATATTTAAAGATAGAGATTTAAAAAATAAGGTTAATCATATAAATAACAAATGTACTACTTGCATTTTTCTTGATTTCTTCCCACATTCACGAAAAATCGCAATCACTTATCACAACACAACAGTCAAAACACTCGAAACGGAAAGTACCCAAAAGAACCGCACAATTCAAGACAGCTTAGATAACTTTCGACATCTGTGGCTATTTTGCGACTTAATTGATATTTGTCATCATCAGAGGTCGGAATTTTCGTGACACTTTTGAGCTGTCATAGGGACTTCTCGTTTATCGACTACCGATATTCATAATTATATCGATAAATTATAGAACGCAACATATGAAACAAGATTAAAAGTAGAGGTAAACAACAGACAGTCTTACCGCTAAAGAGCGATCTCTTTTAGATAACTTTTGAGTGGCTGAAATTGTTAAATAGAGATTTGCAATGAAAACAATGAAAAGTTAATAGTTAACAATTTTAAATTGAATCAGTTCAGTTCAATGTTTTAACATTTATTAATTTCATGTTCATCTATAAAATATTATTATTTTAACTTCTATTTAATAATTTCCTTAATAATCATATTTTCCATATATTGTATTCTGTATTTGTCGATATACATATGTATAATCGGAAGTCGATAAACGAGAAGTCCATATGACAGCTCAAAAGTGCAACGAAAATTCCGACCTCTGGTCATCATGGTGTTTTTACTTCCCACCTTAAAAAATAATGTAAAGCCAAAGTAAGTGAGATAACGACAAACCCCTTCCATAGACCGTATACCTGGTATTGACCTTGATCGGCCCGATAACCTGTGAAGGAAGAATACCAAGCGCTGACCGATACGGGCGCTTAGGGTTCTAAACATATATTAACTCGTTCGCTGACAGTCGACTGGCGGGCCATATGTAGGCTTAACAACGCTTAATTGAAGATACTGTAAACGAACGTGTTAAGTTGTCATGACCATGACAATTTAACACGTAGGGGGATTACCCTACTGTTATGTATGCGACTAGCGTATGTATGCATGTGTGTGTGGCTGCGCCCACCACGTCACCTATACATCAATAAACAGTGCATTGCTAGCTACCGGTTGTTTCGCTTGTGTACCTGCCCATCGACTTATCAGTGGCGACGAATACCCGCGTTATTAAAAAAAAAACATGTCGACTGGACTATTTGGTATTTTAACCAGTTTTGACCACAATGGCCAGGACTGGAAGACTTACAAGAGTCGTCTCACACAGTGGTTTGTGGCAAACGACATCACCAGCGCGACGGATACAAGCGGGACAAAGAGAAGAGCTATATTACTAAGTGCACTCACTGAGGGTACCTATAGACTCGCCGCGGATTTGGCCTTACCCAAGGATTTGCAAGTGGTGCCCTATGATGATATAATTCAAGCGCTGGACAAGCATTTCAACCCTAAACGCGTCGGATTTAGCGAAAGGCATAATTTTTACGCAGCGGTACAACAACAGGGCGAAACTCACTCACAGTGGGCCGCGAGACTTCGCGGTCTGACGTCGCTTTGTGCCTTTAATAACGTGGAAGAAGCGCTGCGTGATCGATTTATTATGGGAATGAGAGCTTGTCCCGAGAAAGAGAAATTGTACGCGCACGATTTGGTTGGCTTGACGCTCGGCAAAGCTGTGGAATACGCGGAGAATGTAAGCAGCGCTCGGGCGGCTGCCGCGGCCAGCGCGAGCGGCGCGGGCGCATCCGCCGCGATGCCAGATTCGCTTTATAAGATTTCACGAAATGCCAGGGGATCAGCAGCCTCCAAAAGCGATCGTGTGGGGAAACCTAAGTGTTCCGTATGTGGATATACCAACCACAAGACTCCGGAGTGTCAGTACAGTGACTATGTGTGTAGGAAGTGCAACGTCAAGGGCCATCTACGTAGGATGTGTCCATCTAAAGTGAATTACGTAGATAACGGTGTCGGAGACGAGGACTTCGGAGATGACGGTGAGGTATTTACAATCCGATCATTACGGGGGGAACCAATGTTAGAAACAGTAGCTATTCGCGGATTAAAATTAAAATTTGAAATTGATTCAGGATCCAGCGTGACAGTTCTTTCAAACGACATTTATCAGTTGCATTTTAACGATGTGCCATTGATTCCGTCACAAAAAAGGCTAGTTAGCTATACCGGCGATAATATTCCATGTGTCGGTGTAGTGCGGCTGCCTGTGTACTTTGCCGGCCGCACACACGCGTTAGACATGCATGTGGTACGTGACGGACAAGAGAGGCCAATTTCTTTTGCTTCGCGGACATTAACAAAGGCTGAAACACGATACTCTCAAATACAAAAGGAAGCGACTGCGATTATTTTTGGTGTGCGCCGTTTCCACCAGTATTTGTATGGTAGATCAGAACCGTTCGTTTTGCGAACTGATCACAAGCCACTTATATCAATTTTCGGACCTTATAAGGGCATTCCAGAAGTATCGGCAAACAGACTTCAAAGATACGCAATATTTTTGAGCGCGTATAATTATGTTATTGAGTACGTGCGAAGTGCTGATAACAGCGCCGATTTTTTGTCTCGTGCCAGTCTGCCGACACCGGCAGCGGGCGCGCGCGGGGGGTGTGCGGGCGCGCGCGGCGCAACTCAGGAATGTGCTGACGGAGTTGAATTCTACGATCGCGCCGCCTATGTACATTTTGTTATGAGCGGCAGCCTACCCGTTACGTACGCTGATGTTTGCAAAGAAACCCGCAATGATGTAATTTTAGATAAAGTAAGTAAATACGTAATGGATGGATGGCCTAACAAAATTAGCGATACGCTTGTAAAACCATACCATCTATGCCGGACTCAATTGTCGTATGAAAATGGATGCATAATGAGAGGGCATAAGGTCGTCATTCCCGATGCATTACGGGAAAAGGTACTATTGGAGCTCCATAAGTCCCATCTCGGCATTGTAAAGACTAAAGCGGAGATTAGGTCTAGGTTTTGGTTCCCGGGTGTAGACGAAGCCGTGGAGCGGATGATAGGGTCTTGCGATATTTGTTTACAAATGCGGCCGGCGCCAGCGCGAGTAAAACCCGTACCATGGACGCGGCCTAAGGACGCCGGTAGCCGTGTTCATGCCGACTTCCTAGGCCCGATAAACGGTCGAATGTACCTAGTATTGGTAGATGCGTATTCCAAGTGGCCGGAGGTGTACGACATGGCTAGCACGACGACATCGACGGCAACTATTGACAAAATGTATGAGTTTATGTCCAGATTTGGGATACCGGTAACTTTAGTGACGGACAATGGCACAGCGTTTTGTTCTCAAGAATTCCATTCATTTTGCGAACTGAACGGAATAACACATGTTACATCGCCGCCGTACCATCCGGCAAGTAACGGTCAGGCTGAATCTTATGTGAAAGTTGTTAAGAAGGGAATACGATCTAGTGTCATGTCAAGTACTAATATTAAGGAAACAAAAACCAAATTATTGAAATATCTGTTTGACTACCGTAACTCGAAACATACTACCACAGGGTTCTCCCCCGCACAATTAGTCTATGGACGCAAATTAAGGTCACGACTTGACCTTTTAACCCCGCCGTCACCGCTGCCCTCGTCTGCGACTCCAGTCGGTGATAACCGCGATGATCAGTGCTCACAGGGTAACAACAAAGACAATACAAAACAATTTGCAACAGGCACTCTTGTGCTGTACACAAAATATTGTAATAATAAGTTAATGTGGGGTAAGGGAACAGTACAGAAACGATTGGGGAAAGTTCTATATTTAATTAAAGACTATGGCTCTCAAGTATGTTATCGTAAACACGTAAACCAACTAGCATTATATAAAGGTAACACTCAAAGTCGTAACGCATGGGACTGTGACGCAGAAGATATCAATATATACTTACCGTCATCGCCGCTACCGCCATCGCCGCCGCCGTCGCCGTCGCCGCCGCCGTCGCCGTCGCCGCCGCCGCTGGTGCCACCCCCGCCTCCTCTATCGTCAGTGTCGCGTATGTGCCCATCGCCGCAACAGAGTACAGAGACTACTCACCCCGAGGATGAGGAAGAGAACCCCGAGGGTGAGGAAGAGTTCCAGGAGGCCGAGTCGGAAAATACGTCTGATACAGCCGAACCACGGAGAGTGTTGCGTCCCCGTCCCAAAATAGACTTCAAGCAATTCTATTAGGTATTAATGTATTAGTTCAATAGGTGGAGGGAATGTTATGTATGCGACTAGCGTATGTATGCATGTGTGTGTGGCTGCGCCCACCACGTCACCTATACATCAATAAACAGTGCATTGCTAGCTACCGGTTGTTTCGCTTGTGTACCTGCCCATCGACTTATCACCTACATTATATCATTATATACACGGCATTATAATGGTAATAAATGTAATAATACAATATTTACAAGGTATCGTTATTGAGTTTACTAGCTTAAACAACCTATATTACAAAAATAATCAAGAATTGTAACTCAAAAATGAAAACCGGAATTTCGGTATTTCGGTATTAGTCCCTTGCAATACCGGTATTCAAATATAGGAAAAATCCAGGCGAGATTCCGGTATTTCGAGATTCCGGAATTCCGGTATTCATGCCCTATTCGAAACCCTTATTTAAGAAATCATCTAAATCGGTTAAGCCGTTCTCGAGTTATAAATGGTGTAACTAACACGACTCTCTTTTATATATATATAGATTTAATATGTAGTTATTTAGTGTCTATGTAAAATGTTTTTAAGTGTTTTTAAATCGTGGCTGTATACCGAACCGTCTTTGCCATACGCGCCTCACGTCAAATTCAACAAAATGGACAACTGACATGTTGACATTATTACGATTTGTATTAATTTCATCTAAAATGTATTTGTTTCCTCGCAAATGTGATGAAAAACATTGTGTACACGGGCGTTAGAATATTGCAAACGGAGAATATTCGGCGTCGGGCTTCTGATACACTTCTCGTTCGCAATATTCCACTTGCGCCCCTCGTTAAACAATGTACTATTATGATTCCGTGCGCCGGCAGAATAGGGGTGAAGACTTAAAATTTAAAATTACTTCAAATTAAAAAAGGCAAAAAAATATGCCTAATGACGAAAATCATTCAAATATCTGAATGAATTACGAAGCTAAAACCGTTTTAATGTTGCTTCTTATAGAAAGGAAACGCATGCAACTTCCAGCATGGTGTACCCAATGATGTAATATAAAAAGAGGTAGATACGAGTACGATGTCTATGTGAAATTACGTGTTTAAAAATGGCCACCAAATCTGACAGCTGAGACACGTTTATTCAGACAATAGGCATGCGGCCTCATGTTCAAATTGATAACGTAGTGATGCTAAAGGGATAGTCAGCCATCAAATTATCGTATTAAAGTATAAATTATAAAATGTAATTAAAATCATAATAAAAAGATATGAACCTTGAAAGTTTAGAAAAATGATGCATTTTTTTTATTGTCCAAGAGTAATTTTAAAGCTGCCAATACAATCCTTACGCTTTTATAGAAACAAAATTGTATGACAACTATGTACTTAAACGCAGTATTTCGCGACCGAAACAACAATTTACCGGATTTTTCATACAATGATACAACTACTTTGTACAAGTGACGTCATACGTGGGTACGTCATCAGTATGAAGCGTTTTCCGCTGCCGCCAGCGACGTCAATCTTTGTCTCAAATTTTTGGGTATTTATGTTCCATTCATTGCCCAGAATCGCTACGCGCTACGCTCGTAGCCGATCCCGTGGTTTTCCTCGTATGTAGCGGAAAGCGACTACGGCGATCTGACGCATATGTGTCGTCATGGGCCCTGAATGGGTTAAGGCCGAGGATATCTTACATGGAGCAAATAAAAGAGAAAATAAACGCTTCATCGTACAGAGAAATAAAAAGAAAGGCGGAATGTAGAACAAGTTGGAAATTACTCCACCGACAAGAGCCTAGCTCTTAAATAAGAAGAAGAATTTCTTGTTCTTTAATTGTAGTTGCTCCCATACAAACATTTGTTGCTCTCCAAAAACTGGTTCGAATGGCATCGTAAAAAAATCTTAGTCCGCATCCCTATTGGCTGAGTTTTAGTGTGCCACTTTTGGAGCACTTATAACCTATCTATCTACCTCTTTTTATAAGACATCATTGGGTGTACCCATCATTTATTATTACTGCAAAAAAATATGCCTATAGTTACGAAAAGCCCATTCAGATATCTACGAATCTACAACCGTTTCAATATTGCTTGTTAGAGAGAGAAAACGCTAGCAGATCGTGACGTCACGATCTATGAGCGTCATAGTGAATGACAATCGTTAAAACTTTGGACACTTTAACCTTTGTGATAATTTAATCCCCTGCTTTACTGTTTTCTCCATTTGACAATATTTTTAATACTTTTTCGGGAAAACTCAATATTATTGGCTATTTTATTTGGTGTCTACACTCCTATTACTTGCTCTGTAGGGTGCTGTAGGAATGTGTTGTTGGTTTCCTGGCCCCTATTTCACCAACTTGACAATTGTCACCTGACACTGACATTTCGCCATACATTGCGTGTCCTAGAAGTTAAGGTGGTCGCTAGGTTACTTGTGGATTCAGCAATGTACGGAGAATTATCGTTGTCAGGTGACAATTGTCAAATTGGTGAAATAGGGGCCTGGTGGTCAGTAAGGTAGCCAGAGCTCCCAAGAATGCACGGTGTTCAGAGTGATGGACATTCGTCTCTGCCGATGAACACAATAAATCCTTAAATCAATAAAGGGTCGGCAACGCGCTTGGGATTCGTCTGAAGTTGCAAGCGTCCATAAGCTATGGCGTCGACATCAGGCTGACCGTATGTTTGTTTGCTACTGTCGTATTCAGGAAGGGAAGGAAGTTTGTACGACTTATACCATATTGTTGACAGACCCTTCGAACCCGGCCGGCCGCCGGAAAGAGTTGGACAACGTGATGAAGCGGGCGCGACAAGCCTCGCCGGGCAGCTGGGACAGGAAACTACTGCAGGTCGAAGAAAAGGACCCTAACAGGTACATTATATATCAATAAATTTCAAATTAAAGGGAAATCATTGAAGAATTAGTTTCCCGAGCAAGATTTGAATTTTTCCTTCTGGCTTACGCGGCCGGTCGCTGCTACCAACTGAGCTATCAGAACCCTTTAGCATACGTGGCCAGTCGCTACTTCCAGCTGAGCTATCGTAACCAATTACTCGGATAACAAATCTCTCAGTCAGTTCCCTTTTACAAAAAGTTGTCATTCACTTCAAAGCCTCGGTGACGCGTCAATGATGATTTTTGCTTTACCCTTCTTCATGCTTGCCGTATAGGCCAGTTATATTTGTCCAGTAAACTCGCAAGCTAACGGCTAGTTCTGCTTTTTAGGGTTCGGTAGCGAACTAGAGGAACCCTTATAGTTTCGCCATGTCCGTCTGCGGTTTAGCTCAGGAACTACATAGTTCTACTAGAAAGCTGTAATTCATTGCAAACGTGGAAAATTTAAAAATGATTCGCCTCAAGCGGGATTTGAACCCGCGACCTCTTGAATCCATCCATAGCTCTTGCCAACTGAGCTACCGTGGGTCCGCTAGTGGCGACAAATCTTTCAATCCCTTCCACTCGCCCGTAGTGACATTGAATACGTGAGTTGTACCGTGTAATTTTTAGTATTATTTCAACATGTCTCACGAAAGTTTAAAATTCGGTCTCAAGTTACATTGAGAATCGCTAGTAACAATGCGCTACCCCATATGAACAGTAAATATTTACTAAGCAGAAACGTCCGCTAACGAAATTTGAAATTTCGATCAAAGAGCAAGTCGTGGGTTCAAATCCCGCTCGTGGCGAATAACTTTTCAATGTTCGACTGATCGAGATTTGCAATTCCCACGCTGGTTGTGGACGCTTGCCAAGCCTTGGCAAGCGCTAAACAAGTCTGCTGAAAATCTGAACAACCGGTTTTGGCGCAAGTACCCCGTACTTTCAGGCGACAAGGTTACTGGATTACATGGTTGACAATTAATAAATGGTTATGATTATGGGGAACTTCGGCCGCGCAAATATTGCACTCCTCCCATCTCGTTTTTTTTTTCTCCCGCTCATCAACACGCGCTGCGTCATCGAGGCTTTGACGTAGTCTATAAGGGACTTATGTACCATTTAACAGTTTCAATTCAACTAGACTAGAGTCAATCATCTCTCACCGTTTTGTTTGTTTTATATGCCTGGCTTTGATCACACATCGCATAACATTTTAAGTTGCTCCCTCCATTGCGCTGATTTATTTCTTTTAAGTATTTTAAGCTTTGAGAACACAACGATTGGGCACTGTCCCATGGAGACCGTAATATTCATGATTTGAATGCATCAAGTTATTATGTCCTTCAAGACAGTAAGCAGGTTCTCTAGAGACTAGGATATAAGTATTGGGTAACACAGTGTTAAGACCTTAGTATGATGCTTTCGAACAACATAAGTCGATTTTAACTGTCAGATACTACGCTTTAAATTTCAGGCGGGCAGGTAACATACGGTGCTATGTGTTCCCGGTTGTTCACATAAAACTAAATAACCAAATGTTACAAAAACGGTGGGAGATCGAAACACAATACTACATGTATTGTGATTAATGTATTTAAATCACAAATCTTTAACCAAACTGCACTCAACTGACCATTATCGAACACTTAAGCGGCAATTACACTGCTTCGTTCACCTAATGCGGTCGCCGAATTCATTTTAAACTACTTAGGCCAACAAACGTCGTCTTCACATTAGTCTGTCCGCCTACTACGGCGACATGGCAGCTGTCGATCGCAGAATGCGGCCGACTAACGTGTTCTTTACACTTTTGCGTTCGCCGCATGCAGCATGCGGCGAACGACGAAGTGTAATTGCCGCTTTACTAGCAAGCGTGTAAATGCCATCCAAGCGTTTGTGACGACTTGGCGCTTGTGGACGCTAGTGTCGAGCCTTGACAAGCATGAAAAGCCACCTTTACATGGTATAGTCATGGCACGGGTTGTTCTGCAGATGGCGCCACACTGGCTACAAGCAGATGTACTTGGAGGGGTCGCGCTCGCCGTCCCCGCGCCGCTCCCGCTCCATCGGCAGGCGCTCAAGGTACAAAAACATCTATGCGCTCATAGATAGGAGTCAAAATCGAATGAAGTATATCGTAACAGGCGGAATTGAAATCGACCTTTTGCTAGTATTGATAGGGCTCAAATCGGTTGAACTGTCCGATTAGGTGATTGAAAAACTGGCGGCTTAAAATCGACTTATTGCGATTATAGATGGGACTTGGGATGACAGTTGTTCCAGAGATTGTAGGAAACCTGACTTACTTTACATTCTAATATGGTGCAAAATAGGATACTTAGTATCGTGGTTACCCTTTTAAATAGACCGTTTCACTCAGTCCTCGCCGGCTAGCGCGTGGGTGTAGGCGTATGACGATAACGGGGCGTGCGGGCGCCGGGCTTTGCCTCCCGCACGTCGCGCCCGCCCCGTTATCGTCCTACCCCTGCACCTGCGCGCAAGCAGGCTAGAATTGATTTAAGCTAGCAATCTAACAATCTAGAAATTATGTCTGGCGTATGTTATCTTCTGAGGTCAAAGATGGGGTAGGATTTTAACACAACCTGTTTTATTTTAATTTCCAGTTTATTATAGACCTCTTCAGTTAATGCGTGATTTTTCGTTGTAGCTTGTTTTTGAAATCAATCTGTTTTTAATTGTTTACAACAATGATGTAATATAAAAAACAGGTAGATAAGTTGTCTAACGAAATTCAGTGTTTGAAAATGGCCTCCATATCTGACAGCCGAGACACGCTTATACGTTTCCATTGACGATGTGACACTGAGGCAAGTTGGTGCAATTGACTCAGTTTTAGTGTGCCAATTTTGGAGCGCTTATACCTATCTTCCTTTTTTTATATGGCATTATTGGTTTACAAGATAACATATCATTCATAGCTTTTTGATCACCATTATTCACCATGTCATTAAAATACTGTGATTACCGATTCAACCGTCATCAAAAATGCCAATGTAAAGTTGATTTGTTATAGAAACAGCAAAAAAAATAAACTTTCTAAAGTTGAAGCATTAACGATTGATACATTTGATTGTTACGTTCATGAGAATTTATTCGTAAGCTAGTGTAGCTACTCGCTACATGCTGATTCAGCAAAACAGTTTACAAGCCAGAGCGACCGGGACGGCTAGTCAGTCTGCCGCGGAATAGCGCAGCGCTCACAACACTCTCCCACCAAATAGTTCGTGTTAGCTTAACCCCATATACAATAACCTAATTTATTTATTAAGAAACAAACAGTCTCATATAGGTACATTGATACAATAAAAAGTAGTAAATTATGGACTTCAGTTTCCTTAATGAGAATATTTAAACCTGAACATTAAAAACATTAAAAAAAAATTGAGTTGTTGAGATGCATGTTAATAGTAACAACTAATGTGTATAAACAAGTGAATACACTCTACATCTTAATTAACTACCTTGTTTATCTGAACTTACCAAATACTCCGCCCTCAGGTAGTTAAACTAGTAATATTTGCCATTTCTATTTAACTCCTTTTTATATAATTCCAATTTATTCAATAGTATCAAGTGTAAAAGTTTAAACATTAGTTTGCCATTCCTATTTTTTGTAGAGAGAATTGTTGATACTAACGAGAGCATAAAATGTCCTCGATTTTACTAGACATCTTTCTTAGTTTCCATTCCCATTCCGTTATAGTCGAAGCACTCATAGCCTAGCGGCGCGGCGCCTGCGAGTCGGAAACGATAACGCAGGTTAAGCAAAGATGGTAGCAGTCAGTCTTTGGATGGGTGACCGCCTGATGTTTGAGTGTTAATATAAATGAGCGCTTCCGTGCTTTGGAAGGCGCGCTAAGCGGTTGATCCCGGCTTCTGTCTATGACAGTAGTCGTTAAGCCGAGAACTGTTACTCGCGTCCGCAGGACCTACCACCTACCCTGCACGTGTCCCCTGGGTGGTATAGTTGAAATGATATAAGCTGTCCGTTTAGCACTTGAAAGCTTATCTTGTGAACAATGGGACTGTTTCCTATTGTATAAGCCTACCGCAAATCTGTGTTATGCTATAACAATTTCAACCTCAGGAGATGGTAGCTATTTGTACGAGTTTTATTGTTATGTGCTTAATTTCATCTGGTCGGAGGATTTGCGGTGGGGTTATTTATTTATATAGGAAAATCATCAGCTTAAATACTACACAGTAGCTTAAAACAGTAGTGACAGTGAGCTAATAACAGATCCTCACCGATAGCGTAATAAATATGCAAAAAATAAGTGAGCAAAAGCCAAACGAAAACACAGCTTTTGCATCTTGGTACTGCTACAATAGGAAACAGTCCCATTGTTCACAAGATAAGCTTTCAAGTGCTAAACGGACAGCTTATATCATTTCAGCTATACAAAAGAGTGACAAACTTTTAAAAGGCCAAAATAATGTAAGCCATACGATTTAATTAAAAGTCCGTGTTGTCAATCAACAACTGACAGTGAGTTTGGTTTGTTTGCAGATCGCCTTTGCCGATAGCGCGGCGCTCGCGCAGCCCGCTACGGCGCTCGCGCTCGCCGCCGCCGCGCCGCGCCGACCATGCTCGCTCGCCGCGCCGCTCGCCACGTCGCTCGCCACGGTGAGACCTTAATGCCGGCAGTACACATTGGGCCAACGTTGGCGCGTGAGCAGAAGGCAGCTATGCGTTAGAGGGAGAGGGCTATCATTCGATCTCTTTCGTTTACATAGCTGCCTCCTGCTCACGAGCCAACATTGGCCCAGTGTGTACAGTCGAGGTCATAAATATGTTTACACTTTTGCACCTTATTACAAGGCAATAAGGTGCAAAAGTGTAAACGTATTTATGACCTCGACCGTAGAGCAGGCTTTACATTTGTCCTTACACCCTGATCACACGTACCGAGCAAACGGGCGAGACAGTACTGTCTCGGCCGTTTGCTCGGTACTGCCTACGTGTGATCAAGGCATTACTTCACGTCTATTTACAAGTTTTTTAATCCAGAGAGAGTTATATTAGTCTATGCAAATAAAGTGGAAAACCTTCGACACTTGTGCACTCCAGTCGTTACATACAGGGTGTATCAAAAGTGGGGTGTGAACCGAGCTAGGGCATATTCGGTAGCGCATTGCGATTCCAAATATGCATTTGTTAATTTTTTGAAGTGAAAACTTCTTTGGCGGCGCTGAGCACTTTTTAGGATGGGGAAAAATTGTTAAATACGCGACAGATTTTTGTGACGTCAGATGTGAAGATCACAAACTTTTATATTTTACTGCTAGCCGATTCGACTTCATTCAAAACTGAACGCTATTCGTAAGAGTATACAGCCGTTAAACACTTTTTGCAATAGCATATTCTGCAAATAAATTTGTAATAATACCAACGTGTCCTTCACCGTTTTGCTATTGAGCAAATTCGAATAGTTCGAATTTGGACGTTATTCCTAAAGAGATAAAGCTTTGAAAAATATTTAACGGCAAAAACAAATTGTTATTTTGTTCGCACCCAACGCGCACGCGGCCCGTCCGCCTTAATGATTGATAATTGTTTATAAATTGGCGCCAAATTCATTTTTAGGGTGACACCGTAAGATGTCACGTGACCTGATTGAAAAACTGTTACAATATTATTGAGTTTTCACTTCTGCCGGCACTCCCGGAGTGCAACCCGGTCTTTTTTTTTATTATTTTTGTTTACATTTATATTTTTGTTTTTGTTTACCTTAGTCTTTTTTTTTTGTTGACATTGCTTGTGTATGACAACTTTCCCCCGCGAGGGTGTAGGATGGGAGGGTTGATTTCATTTACAACCGCTACGCGCACAGCTGTGTTATGAAAAGAAATGTTTTCTGTATGTTTTTTGACATGCAGGTGACAGCTTTTACGTTTTTTATGTCACACACAAGCAATGTCAACAAAACCAAATACTGTAGTGTAAACAAAATCAAACGTTTCCAATGTAAACAAAAACAAAACAAAAATTAAAGTTCACACCCCATTTTTGATACGCCTTGTATGGTTCTGAAACTTGGGCTTTCACTAAATAACACAGAAAAGTTGGAAATGGAGAGGAGTATTACAGGAATGAGGAAACAAGAAAAAGTGAAAAGTAGCAAAATAAGAGAAATAACTAGAGTTACGGATATAACTTATATAATAGAACAATAAAACTGGAGATGGGCATGCCACATTATTCGAGACCCTCATTGACCCTGTTTGTGTCAAAATCAACCCAATATGTTCTATAATAACCTCCGGTGTATTTGTTTTGTGCAGACGCAGCCCACTCGCACTAGGCGGTCGCCGCCGCTCGCCGCGCCCGCGCTCGCCGCCGCCTCGGCCGCGTGACGCGCGCGACGCTCGCGACGCTCGCGACACTCGTGACACTCGTGACACTCGTGACGCGCGTGACTCTCGAGACGCGCGTGACGCTCGTGACGTGCGCGACGCTCGTGACCCGCGCGAGGCCCGCGACGCGCGTGAGGTCCGTGACGCGCGCGACACGCGCGACGTGCGGCGCCCGCGACCGCGGCCCGCGCCGCCGCCCGCGGGCCGCCCGCCCTCGCCGCCGGACCCTAGGAAGGTGAGGGTTTTAATTGCATAATAGTACATTGTTTAACGAGGGGCGTAAGTGGAATATTGCTAACAAGAGTCTATCAGACGCCCGACGCCGAAGGCGGAGGGCTTTTGATGACTCGAGTTTGCAATATTGTTACGCCCGTGTTATACACAATGTTTTTCATCACATTTGCGAGGAAACAAATACATTTTAGATGAAATGAATACAAATCGTAATAAAAACTGCAACATGTCAGTCGTCCATTTTGTTGAATTTTACGTGAGGCGCGTATGGCAAAGACCCTTCGGTATACAGCCATGATTTGAAAACACTTAAAAACATTTTACATAGACACTAAATAACTACATATCAAATCTGTAAATAATTCAGTTAAACCTGTTAAACTAGTTTTTTAAGTTAAAATTTATTTATAAATACGTTTTCAGACATCGTATTTGATATAAAACCTCTTTGCTTTGTAACTGCTGTATGTATGAGTGACAGATACAATTTAAGAAAAAAACCATTACGCCCGTGGGCGTAACACAGGCTATTACAGCTCTGTATGTCTGCGCATTATGAAGCCCTTTTCGAGCAAGTGTGATGAAAAGTTATTTTCACTTCTCATGCTCAAAAAGTGCGTCTTTATGCTGTGCGTAGGCGACATAAAGCAGCTTTTTATGCTCCCAAGACCAAGGCAATCGCTCCAACAGCCACTCGAGCAACTTCAACTTCATAGAATAAACTCTTTATTTTAATTTTATTATGTTTCGTTAGTATTCTAAGACCAAGGCAAGGATACCAACAGCCAACGTACACAATAAAACTTCATGAAACAAACTTATAGTTTTCATTTCCTCGCAATTGAAGTGAAAAGTAGAGTGTACAATTCGTCAATATAACCCATTTTACACTCGATTCTATATAGTATACAGGGCGTCTCATTTAAATCGGTCAGTATTGGAAAGTCTGAAACTATAAGACATTATTATTATTATTATTCTGGTAGTGGCTTCCGGACTAGAGAGCCCTTATATCACTGCGACCATCGCTGATCTATTGTGATCGCCACTTACTACAATTCTTGGTCAAGTCCTGCAAACTCGAAGAATTGCAGGATACTGTTGATCTCAAGAAATTTAATCTCCTCCGGGCACATGATGTGTTTTCCCAGAAAGGAGTTACGGCTGCGCATAAGGCAGGGGCAATCAGTACCTAACGTTTGCATGTGCTTATTTAGGCGACAATGCCCTGTAAGCACCCTTACCAACATGCGTAGACGGTTCCTGCTTAGCGCCAAGGCATCGGAAGACGCCTTTTTGCTAAAGGCTCTAATAAGCGCCTTGGAATGTTTCAGTCCTGGTATAGCTCTCCTGGCTTGGATACTCTTGTAGAAACAATAGGTCTTTAGAGTGAGCTTGGTTAGACTTTTGGGGATGCCACAGAACGGCTCTGGTCCGCAGTGCGTCCCCTTCGCCCCCGCTCGTGCAAGCTCATCGGCCTTCTCGTTTCCCTCGATACCTGCATGCCCTGGGACCCCACGTAATATTATTCAAAAATTTATTCAAAAAACCGGGTTCGATTCCCGAGCTTATTACAGGGTTTTTTTTATATATAAATGCAGTTTTTCTTCTTATTAAAATCGATGACATGGTTCCTAAGAACAGATCTTCGTATGTCTTATAGTTTCAGACTTTCCCATACTGACCGATTTAAATGAGACACCCTGTATACTATACTATATAATATTATAAATGCGAAAGTGTGTCTCTCTGTATATCTGTCTGTCTGTCTGTTACGTCTTCAAGCTTAAGGCGCCGTAGGTTCAGCGAAATAAAGCGAACAGAGTTTTTAAAACAATATAATGCGTCTGTTTATAATAATATGGTTTCAAAACATACGAATAGTTATCTTAAGGCTTTTCTGCAGAGAAATCAGTGATTCGAAACATGTTTAAGCAAATTTCGCTCGATAGAAAAAAATCACGAACATAGGTCTAAAATACACAAAAATACACTTAAAATATTCGTAACAAATTATGCACAAAAGCTATAAATAGGCATATAGGCTTCTAAAAATAGGCAATATCATGTTTGAGGGAAATCAGTGATTACATTTTTATTTAATTAAACGGCCAAAAAAATAAAATTAAAAAACATGATATCCGCGCTTCCGAGCACGCACTTCCATCTCGCTCACGCTTATGCTCAGTGAGAGGGAGAGAAGACCATGAACCTACGGCGCCTTAAATCGCTGAACCGATTTAGATGAATTTTGGTATAGAGATAATATGAGTCCCTGGGAAGGACATAGGATAGTTTTTATCCCGGAAATCAGCCCCTAAGGGGGTGAAAGTTCGTATGGAGCTGCGATATAAACGAATTCCACGCGGACGGAGTCGCGGGCAGAAGCTGGTAATAAATAAATAATTAAGAAGGGCGTGCTAAGATGGTATGGGCATGTAGAGAGGATGGATGAAAGAAGATTAACAAAGAGAGTGTATATGGGAAAAGTTGATGGTACAAACTCCAATACAGTTAACTGACCATCCTGTATTTATATAGAACCTTATTACAGTGCACACAAAGTGCACGGATGCTCAGTTAGCTGTGTTGTCGATAGTACAGTTGGAACGGGAAGACCTCGTCGAACTTTTTCCGACAAAATCGGAGAAATCCTGAAGACAGGTCCGGTCAAGCTTACCCTAAACCGACGAGCATGTATGCAGAATGTAATGAAAGTGAACGAAACAATAAAGGTTTGTCAAGATCGTAGCAAGTGGAAATCCGTAACCTCCGGGAAATAGGCGTGATTATATTATCCATAGGTCACTGGTCCATATCCCGCTCGAAGGACCAAAATGTAAGGGCGAGCCATAACTATGATATAGAAAGTTCTAAGCAGGGATTCTGAATGAATACTACTTCGAGAACTAGCTGATAACTGAGTTTATGTATGTAAATTAGGACAAACTGCGATAACTTTGATGATTTAAAACCCCAGTACCGGTATTCTTATATTATTCATTTCATTAATTTTTTGTTACAATATTGAGATGTTGCTGAGATAGGAAATAATTTTACCGCAAAAACGCTGAACGTTCACCCCATCCCCCTCTGCCGTATAGCACGTGCTCTTTCGCAGTCACGTCAACTGAAATGCAATGCCATCAAGTCAACTGCCATGTAACCAAAGTCCTGTTTGTTGCAGTCGTCTGGCTCCGGGTCTTCAGCGAGCAGCTGCTCGGACGAGTCCTGCTCGGTGTGCTCGGCCAAGAACAAGAAGGGCCCGCCGCCCGGTCCTAAGGGTGCCAAGCCACCGTGAGTATAATTACTATTATTTCTGCAGACACAGCCCACTCGCACTAGGCGGTCGCCGCCGCTCGCCGCGCCCGCGCTCGCCGCCGCCTCGGCCGCGCGACACTCGTGACACTCGTGACGCTCGTGACACTCTTGACGCTCGTGACGTGAATTAAACATTAAGGGCCCCCCCACATTACGGCGTCTTGCGAACGTTTTTCATACAAAATTGTGCGTTGCGTCGTGGGTTGCACCAAACCGTCTGTAATCGTAAGCGGTGTACGTTAAAATCCGAATGTGTTTGACTAGTTTCTATGTAATAAGGTAACAGCTGCCAGTGCCTTATTTAATGTTGATCGGTCTGTATTCGTAAGCTGGTGCAACCCGCTCTTAAACCGGCCCTTCACGATCAATCCAATTGCACAACATTACGAATTGCGCAATGTTTTTGACCGTTTAGGGTTAGTATTGAAGATTGCGCAATGATTGAATGAAAGTTTAGAATAGAATATAATATTTTTATTGTATAATAACTGTGTACATACGTTGGACGTCACAGAATAGGCATGATGCCTCATGTTCAAATTGATAACGTAGTGATGCTAAATGGATAGTCAACCATCAAATCATCGTAATAAGGTATAAATTATATTATTATATAATATACTTAAAATCATAAAAAGATATGAACCTTGAAAGTTTAGAAAAATTATGCATTTGCCAAATGGCAATAAACAGAACCCTTATAGATTCGTCATGTCTGTCTGTCCGTCCGTATGTCACAGGCATTTTACTCGAAAACTATAAGGTGTATTTGAATAAAATTTTAAGGATAGGTGTATTTTGTTAGCCGCTACATAGTTTTGTAATTAAATTACAAACAAAAAAAAAAATTAATGGTGCACTCTATACATAAAACTGAAAATCAAAAAAACTTTTTTCATAGCAAGCCCACGTGTGGCACATTAATCGATAGGCTTTCCAAATAAATAGAGTGAATAGTGAATAGAGTCGGAAATAATAGCCCCAAAAGTCACTAAAATTGTGTGTCGTCCCCCCCCCTCTAAGTTATGAACCGTGTATTTTAAAAATATGAAACATGGATAGGGCTGGATAGGGATTATTAAATTCTTTCAGCGAAAATTGTTTTGAACAAGATCGGTTCAAAGGTTGTCGAGATATTTCTAAAAAACTGCCTTCGCATCTTTAATAGTCACGGAACCCTTCGTTGTGCGTGGTCCGACACGCACTTGGCCGCTTTTTTTTATTGTCAAAGAGTAAATTTAAAGCTGCCAATAGAATCCTTACGCTTTTATAGAAACAAAATTGTATGACAACTATGTAATTAAACGCAGTATTTCGCGACCGAAACAACAATTTACCGAACGGTGTCAGCCAGTGACGGACGTTCTATCCTGTCACTTATCGTGTGATAAGGCCGACCATGATACTGGACAATAATAGTAGATTACTGCAGAGGCCGTGAAGTAAGGGATTGCTGGACGAGCTTGAGGTAGACGAGGCCGGATACAACGAGTCCAGCAATCCCTGTTCCGGCCGAGGATTGTATAGTACTTTTCTCAAACGATGTGAGGAAATATTAAAATAAAAATAAATACAAGGGTAATCAATTAAATTATAGGTAATTGGCGCCTTTTTTTTATTTTCTAAACATGCCATTTGAACAAGCCGTTCGAGCACCATGTTTAACCGCACATAAGTATAGTACCATATTATAAGTAATTTGCGCCTTTTTTTATTTTGTAAACACGCCATTTGAACAAGCCGTTCGAGCACCATGTTTAACCGCACATAAGTATAGTACCATAGTTTTTTTTTTATGTAGCAAGTATGCTTACAGAGCAAGAAGCTTACATATCTAGACTGCAAGTTGCCCTTCCAACACTCGTTTGAAGCAAGAAAAAATGACCTTGAATGACGTCACGTCTTCCTGGCATCTCTTTCTAGCTTTGTGATGCGTTGCTTTAACTTCGTGTACTGGGCATTCTAAGATTATTGGGTAAGGTCGGGTCGGGTTGGGTCGGGACTTGTCGGGAAGGGTCAGGTCAAGTCCACGTACATTTCCAAGCATGTTTCATCATCCTCCTAGCGTTATTCCCGGTTGTGCCCCTAAACGAGCCCGGGGTCCGCTTTGACATCTAAACCCAAGATTTGGCATAGGCACTAGTTTTACGAAAGCGACTGCCATCTGACCTTCCAACCCAGAGGGAAAACTAGACCTTATTGGGATTAGACCGGTTTCCTCACGATGTTTTCCTTCACCGAAAAGCTAACGGTAAATATTCCGTACATAAGCAATTAATAATTTCCAAGCATGTTTGAGAAAATGAATGTTATCTTATGTTATCTGTGTGGTGTCCGCAGGCCGGGCCCGGGCGTGTCGCCCGCCAAGCGGCCGCCGTTGTCGTCGGCCGCGCGCGCCGTGCAGCCCACCCGGGAGCTGCTCAAGGCCCGGGAGGCCAGCAAGCGAACCAGGGAGGAGAAGGTAACTGGCTTTTGTTAAGGGGATATGCCTTGATGAGACTCGCTTATGCCTTCCGCGCACGAAAATAACTACAACTTAGAAAAGTTGAAAAACCCCCGACATTTTCATTTCAAAGTCCAATATCTCAAAAAGGGCTCAACAGATTTTCATAAAACACTCGGGATAAAATTATCTGACATAAAAAAAATCGCATTCAAATCGGTTCATCCGTTTCGGAGCTACGATACCACAGACAGATACACAGATACCCTCTCTTTGCGTCGGGGGTTAAAAATAGATGTAGCACTCTTCGGGAATGGCTTTTTTGGACAAATTTCGATAAATACCTAACTTAGTGAAGTTTTACATAAATTTTATAAAGTGAGATTTTAGATGAGATAAAATACTATAGTATTAACTTGGTTCTACGTGCTATGTGCCCCGCCCACTGCCACTTAAGTTTAGCGATTCGGAGTGCTATATCTGTTACCTTGGTTCTACTGCGGATAGCCTCATTTCTGATGAGATCCCGCAGAGAAACTCCCAACATAGCCCTCTCCATAGCCCTTTGGGTGACTTTGAGCCTTCTTATGAGGCCCATAGTAAGCGACCACGTTTCAGTACCATATGTCATCACTGGCAACACACACTGGTCAAAGACTCTCGTCTTGAGAGACTGCGGAATATTGGACGAAAAGATGTGCCGTAGCTTCCCGAACACTGCTGCTGCTGTGATGGTGTGTCTTTGACGACCGGTTAGCCTAGTGGGTAGTGACGCTGCCTACGAAGCTGAAGGTCCTGGGTTCGAATCCCGGTAAGGGCAAATATTTGTGTGATGAGCATGAATATTTGTTTCTGAGTCATGGAAGTTTTCTATGTATTTAAGTATTTATATCTATTATATATATCGTCGTCTAGTACCCATAACACAAGCCTTAATGAGCTTACTATGGGACTAGGGCGATTTGTGTAAGATTGTCCCCTAATATTTATATTTATTTTATATGTGTAAGTATGGCGTATAGTATAAGACTTGCCCATACTGACCCATCTAAATGGCCCACAGTCAACAACTCTTGCATCTTGCATATACTCTGATCCTACCCACCCCGAGCAAGTGGTGGCGAAGCCCGACGCATTTATTTATCTCGGGACAATGGACTTTATCACAATTTTATATTTAAATTAAAGGAAGAATAAAAAAAAAAATGCTTCAAGCCGGATTCGAACCAGTGACAACTGGCATTCCTCCCTAAGGTGTTGTAACAAGGTACTGGCCGAGTCAGATTGTTCCAATAGCTCAGTTGGTTAGTAGCGACGGGCCATGAATGCCTGTGGTCGCCGGTTCGAATCCGGCTTGGAGCATTACATTTTTCAATTTTTACTTTTAACACGTTCGCAACCAAGAACCCGCCTAGCGGGCACTCGTAATGTTTGCCGGCTGAGCCCGCTAGGCGGGCAGTAGTATGAACTTACACGCCTAGCGAATTCTGTCGGTTTCTGGTGAATTGTTCCATTTTTGGTCCGGTTGCGAAAATTTAAATTTATAATTTCGTTAGCAGCATTACTGCTTAATACAAAATTAATTAATTTATTTTATAATCATTACAGGTGTTAGAATGGCAGCGCACACAAATGGCCGTGAACCGGCCGCCGGCCGCCCCAATACCGGCCGCGCAGATCAAGCGCGAGGGAGAGAGGAGACGTAGAGGCGTCTCGCCCGCGGCCATCGCGGCCGCGCTCAACGACTCTGACAGCGATAGCGAGTCCGACGCCAGCTCCGAACAGCCGCAGAGGTGAGACGGTCCAAGAAGACAAAGCGGACTCCGGGTTACTTTGGGGCATGGGAAAGATGCTAAGAGGAAGGATGATGTGCCTTACGTCTTTAATGTGAATATTTGTTTGCATGTCTGTCAGGTTGACTCTCTCCGAGCGTTTCGGCAAGATGGCGCAGTGGTCCGCCGACCGCAGTGCGCGGCTGGAGAACATGCGCATCACGCGCCGCGACAGCGCGCTGCACGTGCGCATCGAGCGCGGCGAGGGCGCACCCGAGCCGCAGTCAGGGGAGCCCTACCCGTGAGTACAACACACGCTACACACCAAAATCACTCGTAACACAACAATCACATACACTACACACCAATAACACAACCACATACGCTACAAACCAACAACACACGTAACACAACAACCACGCACACTACACACCAATAACACAACAAACACATACATTACACACCAACAACACACATAACACAACGACCACACACACTACACACCAATAACACAACAACCACATACACTACACACAAATAACATATCAACCACATACATTACACACCAAAAACACAACCACCACATACACTACACACCAATAACACAACAACCACATACATTACACACCAATAACACAAACAACCACATACACTACACACCAACCACGTATATTACACACCAATATCACAACAACCACATACACTACACACCAATAACACACCAACCACATACATTACACACCAGTAACACAACAACAACACAACAACCACATACACTACACACCAACCACAGACACTACCCACAAACCACAAACATTACACACCAATAACACAATAACCACACATACTACACTCCAACAACACAACAACCACATACACTAAGCAACAACCACATACACTACACAACAACCACACACATTACACACCAATAACAACAACCACATACATTACACACCAATAACACAACAACCACATACACTACACACCAATAACACACCAACCACATACACACACCAACAACACACCAACCACATACACACACCAACAACACACAACACAATAACCACACACATTACACATAATTTTTCTTAATAATTTCATAATTTCCTTCCATATAAATTAACTAGTTGAGAAAATTCTAAAGAATCTTAAGTTAATACGGTTAGGTTGTATAAAATTGATTTTAGGTTGTATATATTGTAGGATCCCTCGCTACGTTCAGGATTCAATACGCCGCTCTCGCCGTAAATATACAATTTTGCTCCCTTGCGACACAAATAAGTATTCTCTATGTATGTTTGTTTGCAGAGGACTGGAGGCGGCGCCGGTGGGCAGCTACCCCGAGGAGCTGCTGGCGGCGGCGCCGGGCGGGCTGCCCTCGTGGGACGACGTGCGCGTGCGCTACGACTACTACAAGAAGCGCGGATACCTGCGAGGTCAGTACAGATACACCGTCGTTTACGTAAAGGCGCGTACAGATTGTGCGCGGCAATCACTCGAACATTGGATCACGCGGCGGCCGCGCGCAATGGAGACGGGGTTTACGCGCGCGGCAGCTCGAACAATGCCGCGCGGGGAACCGAGCGCTGTCGGTTTTTGAGCCCGCATCAAAAAAGCTTCAGTCGCTGGCGCGCGCGCAGTTTGGACGGTTGTGTTGCGAGCGGACGAAATAATTGGCGCGCTGATCAAGCTGGATCGCTTGCCTCGCGCAGCCGCCGCGGTCTACCTAAATTTCATCGAATATTTGCCGCGCATAATCTGTACACACCTTAACACATTCAGTGCCCGGAACCCGACTATCGGGTGCCTACGCCGTAGAGACTTTCCGCTACGCACAAGGAAAAGTACGGGATCGGCTACGAGCGTAGCGCGTAGCGATGCTTGACTTCTGTTAAAAAAAGACTTCGTTTCGGCGAACGGAAAAACCATAGATGTCTAAATAGCGCCGCAAAATGGCCCCACAGAATGGGTGCCATTGCCATTATTTATTTAATTATGAAACAAACGGTCATACAAAAAATATTGATACAATTTCTTCTCTTAATCTAGACCTATAGTTTCCATTTTTATTAAACATATCTTTATATAAGCACGAAAAAGTACCTATCCTGGATCAGGTTAAGCTAATTAGTAAAAGGTTACACAGAATTTTTAGAAACAGTTTCACAGAAAACCTAGTGAACGGAAACATGTTCTACGTATTTAGCAACTTTTTGAATAAGTATCGACAATAAACATGATGAAATATATTAATACTTTTATATATTAATAAAGGTTAAGATTTACATACTACTAGTCCCGAATTTTTTTTTTATTGAGCTTATGGTACAATTAAATATATCAATTTTTTTTACAATGTTATTTTCATTATAAAGTGCACATGCCCGCTTAATAAACATATTTTTAGAATAGTTAGTTCTACTACATGGGATGGAGAATAAATGTTTGTATTTGAGACGACATCGGCGTTCTTTATTACCTGGAACTCTTATACATATATCTTTTAACTGCATTTTATGTCGGTTTAGGGATTCCACATAATCTTTGTATTCAATACCGCATTTGAAATCAAGGGCTTTTTGGAACTTTTTCTGCAACCTCTCTATCCTGTCAATATGAATGCTGTAGTGGGGTTTCCAAACAGCACATGCAAACTCAAGCCGACTTCGTACATAACTGTTATAAAGAATTTTAAGTGTTAAGGTATTCCTGAAAGGTTTACCAATTCGCAGGATCATACCCATTATGGGGAAACTATTTCATTTCAGTAGCATCCTATAGTATCTAGTGTATTTTCTCTCGGATACCACAAATTTAGTGAAGTGGAACTGATGATGAAGACCACAGGTGAGTATGACTAATGGAACACCTCAATTATGTTAGTAGTAGGTACTACGACACAGATTCCTTTAAGCTTCTGTCAAAGTATCAACTAATAAAGAACTCAGGGTTAGGCAGAGCTCTAGAATCTACAACTATTTTCTACAGTGCATATAAGAAAAAAAGTTTATTACATCTGATTCGGGGTAAGACTAAATATATGTTTGTCTAGCCCCAGATGGACTGATAGTCTTACCCCGGCGATAGTCTTACCCCAACTTACCTTATGTGTTTTTTTTTCCTCAACAGGACTAACGCTGAGCGACTACGTGAAGTGGGAGGAGTGGTGGTACAAGTACCAGGAGTGGCTGAAGCGCGAGCGCGCCTACGAGCGCTGGGCTGAGGGCGAAGTCGGCTCGGTGAGTTCACTTTACCATACCTTCCCCTCTTTCGTCACCTAAATAATAAGCAACTACAATTAAATACCCAAAAATTTGAGACAAAGATTGACGTCGCTGGCGGCAGCGCAAAACGCTTCATACTGATACATACACAAGTATGACGTCACAATTGTACATATTAGTTGTATCGTTGTATGGAAAATCTGGTAAATTTTAGTTTAGGTCGCGAAATACTGCGTTTGAGTACATAGTTGTCATACAATTTAGTTTCTATAAATGCGTAAGGATTCTATTGGCAATAAAAAAAATGCATAATTTTTCGAAACTTTCAAGGTTCATATCTTTTTATGATTTTAATTATATTTTATAATTTATACTTTATTACGATAATTTGATGGTTTACCATCCATTTAGCATCACTACGTTATCAATTTGAACATGAGGCATCATGCCTATTGTATGTATGTTACCCAAGGTTGTCTGGATGAGATCGCTCTAAAGCAATAAGACCGCCTGTTGTTGCCTTTATTTGTTGAATGTACTCTTGTAACATGTTTTTCTTATGTTTTGGTGCAATAAAGAATAACATCGTTATTATGTTAGTCTTTATGGTATTTGTAACTATGGGCTTTAGATGCCTGTAATAAGTGGTTTATTATTATTATTAGGGAGCGTCCATTATTTACGTGAGGCGTTTATAAAAAGGGTTCCTGTTTGAGACTTACTGTAACATGTGCCAACTATGAACTATACTATAACAACATGAATGCAATAAAATAATTGAAACTTTCTGTTTCTCCTCCCGGGGGGATCAGGATCGTGGGTGATCAGATTTCGTGAGATCAGGCTCATCCCCCATCCCCATGCCACAATGTCACGTGAGATTTTGCAAAATGTGTGTTAAAAGTGTAAATGTTTTGGACGCTGGCCGCGCGTTCGGCTGGCAGTGGCGCGAAAACAAACGACGGGCTACTGTGTTTAATTTCAATATTAGACTATGTAACAAAGGTTTTAAATACAAATTTAAATAAAATTAAAGTTTGAGAACCACCCTTTTCATGTGCTGCCGGTTCAAGTGTTTCAATTACGTATAGTTTTATGATGCGAACTATTTTTAAGTAATTAAGTTATGTGTAACGTCGTAGCTTAAAAGTTTTCTTGCGGCCGGGATAGAGATAGTCGAACGAACGAAGCGTTTCATAGTAGCCCCTCAGAATTCCATTCTGTGTTAGACCCGCCGCACATTAAGCCACTAGTAAACGATGCGCCGCAAGCTGCGGACGAGTTCTTTCATACATGTTGTATAGCATCAGCGCACTCTCGGCGGTACAAACGCCGACACAGTTAACTGACCATCCTGTATTTATACAGGGTGTAATCGCTAAGTGTAGCCAGGCGATTATTCCCTAAATATAACAGATATCAGAAAACTTTTAACTGATATCGAAAGTAAGTTACCCAGTGAGTAAAACCACATCAATAACTTTTTGAAAATAAAACTACAAATATCCATAATATTAAGTTGAAACGTTCCCATACGTTTAATATCTCACTCCCTGTGATTTTTTTCTTTTGTGGATTGATAAAATATTACGTGTACGATGAGATAATAATCAACCTAGAAGAGCTAAAGAATCGTGTACGCCAAGCCATTGCTTTAATTACGCCGTAAATTGTAAGAAAATCGCATTTAGAAACAATGAAGAGGCCCGTCAATGTATCGCACTACAAGGGCGTCACTTAGAGCAACAGCTGTAAACAAAAAAACAACTTAAAAAAAAAACATCACTTATTTATATTTCTTGAAATGATAGTTTTATTTCTGTATTATAATTTAATTGTGTAGATCGTGAAGCTTACATATTTTAGTATCTTTTACAGTAGGGAAATTTGTGAAATTACAGCCTCTCAACGAACGTCGTACTAAATGTATGGGAGCGTTAAAACTTAATATTTTGGATATTTCTAGTTTTATTTAAAAAAAAGGTATTGATGTGATTTTACTTATTAGGTAACGTACTTTCGATATCAGTTTAAAGTTTTCTGATATCTGTTAAATTTAGGGAATAATCGCCTGGCTACACTTAACGATTACACCCTGTATATAACCTTATTACAATGCACATAAAGTGCATGGATGGTCAGTTAGCTGTGTGATCGATGTGGAGGCAGCTAGTGGCTGTAATGTGCGGCAGTGGTCGCATTTAGTGGCGGCCGCTAGTGGCTGTAATGTGCGGCAGTGGTCGCATTTAGTGGCGGCCGCTAGTGGCTGTAATGTGCGGCAGTGGTCGCATTTAGTGGCGGCCGCTAGTGGCTGTAATGTGCGGCAGTGGTCGCATTTAGTGGCGGCCGCTAGTGGCTGTAATGTGCGGCAGTGGTCGCATTTAGTGGCGGCCGCTAGTGGCTGTAATGTGCGGCAGTGGTCGCATTTAGTGGCGGCCGCTAGTGGCTGTAATGTGCGGCAGTGGTCGCATTTAGTGGCGGCCGCTAGTGGCTGTAATGTGCGGCAGTGGTCGCATTTAGTGGCGGCCGCTAGTGGCTGTAATGTGCGGCAGTGGTCGCATTTAGTGGCGGCCGCTAGTGGCTGTAATGTGCGGCAGTGGTCGCATTTAGTGGCGGCCGCTAGTGGCTGTAATGTGCGGCAGTGGTCGCATTTAGTGGCGGCCGCTAGTGGCTGTAATGTGCGGCAGTGGTCGCATTTAGTGGCGGCCGCTAGTGGCTGTAATGTGCGGCAGTGGTCGCGTTTAGTGGCGGCCGCTAGTGGCTGTAATGTGCGGCAGTGGTCGCGTTTAGTGGCGGCCGCTAGTGGCTGTAATGTGCGGCAGTGGTCGCGTTTAGTGGCGGCCGTTAGTGGCTGTAATGTGCGGCAGTGGTCGCGTTTAGTGGCGGCCGCTAGTGGCTGTAATGTGCGGCAGTGGTCGCATTTAGTGGCGGCCGCTAGTGGCTGTAATGTGCGGCAGTGGTCGCATTTAGTGGCGGCCGCTAGTGGCTGTAATGTGCGGCAGTGGTCGCATTTAGTGGCGGCCGCTAGTGGCTGTAATGTGCGGCAGTGGTCGCATTTAGTGGCGGCCGCTAGTGGCTGTAATGTGCGGCAGTGGTCGCATTTAGTGGCGGCCGCTAGTGGCTGTAATGTGCGGCAGTGGTCGCATTTAGTGGCGGCCGCTAGTGGCTGTAATGTGCGGCAGTGGTCGCATTTAGTGGCGGCCGCTAGTGGCTGTAATGTGCGGCAGTGGTCGCATTTAGTGGCGGCCGCTAGTGGCTGTAATGTGCGGCAGTGGTCGCATTTAGTGGCGGCCGCTAGTGGCTGTAATGTACGGCAGTGGTCGCATTTAGTGGCGGCCGCCAGTGGCTGTAATGTGCGGCAGTGGTCGCATTTAGTGGCGGCCGCCAGTGGCTGTAATGTGCGGCAGTGGTCGCATTTAGTGGCGGCCGCCAGTGGCTGTAATGTGCGGCAGTGGTCGCATTTAGTGGCGGCCGCTAGTGGCTGTAATGTGCGGCAGTGGTCGCATTTAGTGGCGGCCGCTAGTGGCTGTAATGTGCGGCAGTGGTCGCATTTAGTGGCGGCCGCTAGTGGCTGTAATGTGCGGCAGTGGTCGCGTTTAGTGGCGGCCGCTAGTGGCTGTAATGTGCGGCAGTGGTCGCGTTTAGTGGCGGCCGCTAGTGGCTGTAATGTGCGGCAGTGGTCGCATTTAGTGGCGGCCGCTAGTGGCTGTAATGTGCGGCAGTGGTCGCATTTAGTGGCGGCCGCTAGTGGCTGTAATGTGCGGCAGTGGTCGCATTTAGTGGCGGCCGCTAGTGGCTGTAATGTGCGGCAGTGGTCGCATTTAGTGGCGGCCGCTAGTGGCTGTAATGTGCGGCAGTGGTCGCATTTAGTGGCGGCCGCTAGTGGCTGTAATGTGCGGCAGTGGTCGCATTTAGTGGCGGCCGCTAGTGGCTGTAATGTGCGGCAGTGGTCGCATTTAGTGGCGGCCGCTAGTGGCTGTAATGTGCGGCAGTGGTCGCATTTAGTGGCGGCCGCTAGTGGCTGTAATGTGCGGCAGTGGTCGCGTTTAGTGGCGGCCGCTAGTGGCTGTAATGTGCGGCAGTGGTCGCATTTAGTGGCGGCCGCTAGTGGCTGTAATGTGCGGCAGTGGTCGCGTTTAGTGGCGGCCGCTAGTGGCTGTAATGTGCGGCAGTGGTCGCGTTTAGTGGCGGCCGCTAGTGGCTGTAATGTGCGGCAGTGGTCGCGTTTAGTGGCGGCCGCTAGTGGCTGTAATGTGCGGCAGTGGTCGCGTTTAGTGGCGTCCGCTAGTGGCTGTAATGCGCGGGCGCTCTTAATTAATCCTGTTAATTATAATCACACATTTCAGAATAGACGTGCTGTCGTGCATTGAGATAATTACGTTATGTTCTTTATAATAGGCTGCGTAGATCTATATCGCAAGCGAGCGAGGAACTAAATTCCGCATCATTGTGTGGTATTTTTCGCGACCCCTTCTGATCAAAATTGTGGCTACGGTCTCGTAAGCGAAAACTGCTCGTGCGTTCTGGAGGCCCGACAACAGTGCGCCATGCGCGATGGCGAGAGATCGGCGCTCGTTCCCGCCGGTTCTGACTGCGTGTGTGTGTTTGTTGCAGGTGCGGCGCGAGCGTCGACGTCGAGGCGGCCGGCACCGGCGCAGCTGAGGGCGCGCCGCCCCCGCGGCGGTCCTGGCTGTGGACCTGGCCGCGGGGGCGGCGCCCGACATGTAGGGCGCCACCGAGTGCGGGCCGGCTGTGAGTACACTAGCATCTACTGTACACGAGCCCGACATGTAGGGCGCCACCGAGTGCGGGCCGGCTGTGAGTACATTAGCATCTACTGTACACGAGCCCGACATGTAGGGCGCCACCGAGTGCGGGCCGGCTGTGAGTACACTAGCATCTACTGTACAGTCAGCGTCATATACTTAGTAGCAGCCAAGGTAGCCAAATATTTCGTAACACACCCTTATTCTTACAGTAATAAAGACGTGTACCGAAATATTTGGCTACCTTGACTGCTACTAACAATATGACGCTGACTGTACACGAGCCCGACATGTAGGGCGCCACCGAGTGTGGGCCGGCTGTGAGTACACTAGCATCTACTGTACACGAGCCCGACATGTAGGGCGCCACCGAGTGCGGGCCGGCTGTGAGTACACTGTGACCGGTCCTGCGCCACCCGCATCCAGCGGACTCCCGCAACCTTTACCAGGTCATCAGTCTACCTTGTCGGGGGCCTACCCACGCCGCGCCTTCCGGTACGTGGACGCCACTTGAGAACCTTTCCGCCCCAACGGCCATCGTTTCTACGTGCGATGTGCCCCGCCCACTGTCACTTAAGTTTAGCGAATCGGAGGGCTATATCGGTTACCTTGGTTCTGCGGCGGACAGCCTCATTTTCCGAGAGACGGATAGTGCGAGAAAAGTCGAGAGAGCTTGCGCGCCGGGCTGTGACATCCGTGCTGGACGACAAATACCCACAAAGCGAGTAGTTATGTTGTTACGGCTGCGGTCTTGAGTAAGGTGCAGGTATTCCCCTAGTTAGCTGAGCTCTAAATATGAGCGAGATGGCATTCCGATGTGTACGTCTCTAGCATTCACGTGGAACTACAGTGTCAACTTTCCCTACTAAACGAATTTATGTTACTATTGTTTTATCTAGTCTACCTCATAGTAATCATAACTACCGTTAAATTAATAGAAATCATTAAGGGCGGGTTGCAACAACTTACGACTACATACTGATCAACGTTAAATGGGGAGTTTCAAAAAAAAGGGCAGGTTAAGGTTAACCAAAGTGATACAGTCACGTCTAACCTGTCGGTTTTGTTACTAATGGCCGGTTCCAATAATCAATCCACCGATAGTTTTCCTTACCAACAGTTACATTTTGACACATTTTCTACGGGTAATCTGTCAAAATGTAACTGCCGACAAGGAAAACTATCGGTGCATCCAGCCATAAATGTATGCGATTGACATTGACTGTCGGTTTTGTTACTATCCGTTTAAGGGACATACATTAATGAATATGCCCAAATATAGCACCGGGAGTTATCATTCCATAGAAACTTGTCAAACTCTCCATACATTCATTTTTTAACGAACAGCGCTTACAATTACAGACGGTTTGGTGCAACCCATCCTAAATAGTAATCCTTACTATCATCATCATCATAATATTATAAATGCGAAAGTGTGTGTGTTTGTATGTTTGTCCTTCTTTCACGTCGCAACGGAGCGTCGTATTGATCTGATTTTTTGTATGGAGATAGTTTAGAAGCTGGAGAGTGACATAAGCGGGAAAACATCTAATTCCCACGGGAAAAAAAATTCCTATAACCACGCGGGCGAAGCATAATATTATAAATGCGAAAGTGTATGTGTTTGTATGTTTGTCCGTCTTTCACGGCAAAACGGAGCGACGAATTGACGTGATTTTTTAAGTGGGGATACTTGAAGGGATGGCGAGTGACATAGGCTACTTTTTGTCTCTTTCTAACCCCCCACTTCCCTAAAATGGGGGGGTGAAAGTTTGTATGGAGCTACGATATAAACGAGTTCCACGCGGACGGAGTCGCGGGCAGAAGCTAGTAAATAATAAATCCCAACTCGAAATTTTGATTATGCATTCCGTTTTGAGAAAAACCGCGTCCAAACGTCCGTGCGGCGGCGGATTGTATACGGGACATAAGCTACGGGGACATTCTGTTATCTATCTCGCTCTATCTTAGCTTATGCCCCGTATGACTATCGCGCCCTCTGCTATCGGATACTCCCGGACAAAGGTTAATGACTGATTGTAAACAAAATAATAATGTATTTATTTTTGTCTACAGGCAACTCTGCGCTGCAGTGGTTGTTCTCTAAACCAGCCGTCACCCAAACACCCGAACAGACTTCTGTGCAAGTGATTCTAACTTCGTGAAGTGTCTACTAACATAGCTATAGCTTATAATATAGATGTACATTAAATATAACGGACATGTCTGGGTAGTCCAGTGCGGAGGCCCGTCGGACGTGCCACCTCGAAGTTCGTATATCGCCGTCTCTATCGCACTTATTGTTTATGGTACTCGAGCGACAGAAACAAAGATATACGAACTTCGAGATTCGATTTTCGTGGTAGCGCCGCTGTGGTGCCGTTGGAACGCTTTGGGTTCATTGCAGCGTTATTTAATGTTGCTTAATACTCCAATACTTCTAGATCTCATAATAGCTGAGTGGCTAAATGCCTAAATCCCTGAAAACTTCACGTTATCCCAGTTACCCAGGGGAATTAGCGGCTATTATTTTATATTCAGCTAGGAAAAAATGATTATGGCGCTTCGCTGGACGCTGCCGCGTCACGCTCGCTTCGCTCGCTATTCTCGCGCGCTGTAGGGTCGCAGTTCACCTAACAACCTAACAGTTTTTTTCCCCTGGGGGATCCGGCTACGTGATTAACGTGGACAACAGCGAAAACTTTGACTAGTCTGGCTGAATGATAAAATGTTTTAGTCTTATAATTACGAGACTTAAAATCATTTATATCCCAAAACATGATAAGGTAAACGTGCGAGTGGTCGACGCTGTACTAGTATATGGCATGGCCACTCTATGTCAAAGCAATATGGGTTAAATTCGAACTAAGAAGATTTTTCTTCATTCGAATTTGAACCACGTCACTTTGACATAGAGTGCCCCTGCTATAAGACCAAGGCAGTCGGCCCAACAGCCACACGAGCAACTTTAACTTCATAGAATAAACTCTTTATTTTTATTTTATTATGTTTCGTTAGTATTCTAAGACCAAGGCAAGGGTACCAACAGCCAAAGTACCTACATAAAACTTCATGAAATAAACTTTTAGTTTACATTTCCTCGCAATCGAAGTGAAAAGTAGTGTACAATGCGTCCATAAAACCCATTCTTTGCGAGATGTTTATCAATCCGAGCGAACTTGCGAGCGAGGATGCGTTTTATGCACTTGTTGTACAATCTACTATAGGCATTCTAGGATTTAGGCGTTCACTCAGTTATTTTGAGATCTGGAAGTATTGGAGCATTAGCCAAAATGAACTTAATGCTATAATGAACCCAGAGCGTGCGACAAAGTCGCAAGATGGCGATAAGTGAAGACTCGCTTTGAGTGAGCCATGGAAGTTAGTTAAATAGTTAGTGTAACGGAAGATCAAAAGAAGAGTGAGATCACAGCCCAGGCTGTGACGTGGATATTAAAGACCCCGGCGCGGTCCACTCTCCATACAAACGTAGTTTGGTTATCATTATAAAACGTCATAATGACATTGAACCGCTCGGTTTTAACGTCATTGTCGGCTCAAGATTATTTCATCAGAGGTAAAACGTACCGCAGAACTTTTAATCAAAAAAGATTCAGTACTGGTATTGGCTTACATCTTCATCAACAGTAGACTGTGATACACGTACCTTTTAATAGTATTTGCTGTCTACGACAATGACGAAAAAAACGCCTTAAAACGCTGAATATTCGCCCGGCCCATTGGCCTTGGTCGGAAACAAGTTTATGTTCCTGTAAATAAGAATTTAACACTCACTGCCAGGAACCCGCTTAGCGGGCGCCTCCGCCGTAGTCGCTTTCCGCTACATACGAGGAAAACCACTGGATCGGCTACGAGCGTAGCGATTCTCGGCAGTGAATGTGTTAAAAAAGTTTCTAGCAACAAAAAGTAGTTTCCGACCTATATATGGCGAATCCCATCGTGTATACAAAGTTTCATGTTATTCCAGTACTAGCATGTCTGTCGTACAGAACTTAGAATACGTTTCTATGGATAGTCTAGCGTCTAGTCTTAACGCCAGCGACAGAAAAGCCTCTATTTCACTAGCTTAAGTCACTCGACAACAATTCAATGTACATTACCGAGTCTATTAGTAGCCACCTTTACTCGTCGCGCCACCAATGTACAGTAGTACCGAAAATATAAGTTACAACGATGCACCTGCGCTGAAAGCATTTTTTGAAAACATTTTCACCAATCATAAGGCGGCGCTTTTGCGCGGGTAAAGTCTCCAACGCCCATTGGCCAAATTTTTTCCCGCGACGCCGGCAGCTCCGGCGCCCGCCATTTTGTCTGGCGCCATGAGCGGGAAAGCACGAGTACACCTGTCATTGCATATTGTACCTTACGTATAGTGGAACAAGGTCTTCATTGAAATGGTCATGGTACGGTCGAGGTCAAAAATATGTTTACACTTTTGCACCTTATTACAAGGCAATAAGGTGCAAAAGTGTAAACATATCTTTGACCTCGACTGTACGTTCGAAATCATTCGGTACTTGTCAGTACTCGTCGGCGTGGACGAAGATTGCCGATGTAACTTACATTTGTGGTACTACTGTGCATTGTATTGAACTGGTGATATAGCGGCCAGAAAGTCAGCTGTATATTTTGTACACCACTGACGGTATAATAGCAATCAGATCGCGTAAAAGTCGACCTTAAGTATGTTAGACCTTAAGTCTTGGTTCAAATACCAAGTCTTTTGGATAATTGAATAATTATTCGTGTTTTGATGTATCAATGTTGTAGCGGTAAACTGGGCGCTTCTCAGCACGTCTATCATGACACGGTCGCGACATACTCTCGATTTTCCTCGCAGTATACCCCTTGTTCTAAGTGTTCTAATAAGAGAAAGACGGATAGTGCGAGAAAAATCGAGAGAGCTCGCGCGCCGTCGCGTGATAGCCGTGCTGATTCGTCGGGCGACTGATTAAAACGGTATTTTTTCGTAAATTATTGCTTTTATTTGCACGTGACCCGTGGCACTTGTAAATAATAATATACCTTGCTGTGTAATTTATTAAATCTATATATTCAAAAAATCTTTTATACCACTTTCTAAATAGTTAAATTGTTGATTTACCCAACAAACAAGCATTCTAATTTGGTCAGTTTTATTTTTGTAAAATGTTGTACATACTATAATTTTACAACTGTCTCCACCGATGCTGGTGTAAATGTTGTCATATGTTTGTCGCCTCGCTAACTTGAAAAACTGTGAAAGATATGAGAACAGCTTCGCACACCTGTGGTGATTATTCACCCTTAGAGCATTTTCACTGACAAATAGTCTGTCTTTTATCTTACCGGACAAAATATTGTCGATCCAAAATTTGATTGACACATTACTTTTATTATTAGACATAAATATGTAAGAAATGTGTTTTTCGTAATAGTATTTAGATCACTATACCAATAAGTTATATTTATTTAAAAATTACATTATTTAACTAGTGACTAAGTGTATAGATATAGGTATTTTCAATTGTCTACTTAACATTCACGTTGAAGAATATAATAAATGTGTTGTTATACAGCTTGAAACTAAAATGGGGTGTGAACCGATCGACGCTATGTTCATATTGCGATTCCATAAATACATTTATTTTTTTTGTTTACATTAAAGTTTGTATTTTGTTGCATTGCTTGTTTGGTAAAAAAAAACGAAAAAGCCGTCACCTGCGTATTAATAAACATACACAGAACATTTGTTTTTATAATCATAAGTATCATAAACATAACACAGCTGTGCGCGCGGCGGTTGAAAAGGAAATAAACACTCCTACCCTTCACCCTCGCGGGGTAATGTTGTCATTGTCATACACAAGCAATGTCAAGAAAAACAAAAATAAACAAATGCATATTCGATATGCACTACCTAATATGCCCTTGATCGATTCACACCCCATTTTTGGTACACCCTGTATGAAAAAAGGCCCGTGTTATGGAAACATGAAAAATATATGTACATATTATGCTTATTGCTGTCATTATCTTATTGGTGTCCTATGGAACTATCTCTTTCACACTTGTTAAAACCATGCAGGTGTGAAAACTGTAGTATTACCCCTTTGTACATCTTGAAACTAGTGACTCCAATCTCCAATGATTCATTTCTAACTATGTCTATGCTATTTAGACAATTGTTTTACGTAATGATCAAAACAGTACATTAGTACATCTGTATATAGAAATAATAATCTCATATAGACATATACATTTATAGTATAGTGTATGGGCATTATGGGCAAAAGGGATCTTATAATGTATTCAACAGCAAAAGTACTAAAAGTAGCAACGGCCGAGATGTGTATAGTGCGCTTCTCAAACATGCAATTTTTTTTTTTAATTAAAGATTTGTTTTAGTGGCTGAACGCCATTATGTCATCAATTGAAGATGCCACAAAACAATATCACTTTGCCGGCCTAGGCCACCAACTTTAATTTTCTTTGGAACGTTAACAATATTCTATTGCATGTTTGAGCAAATGCTCTTCTCAAACATGCAATTTTTTTTTTTAATTAAAGATTTGTTTTAGTGGCCGAACGCCATAGTGTTGTCATCAATTAAAGATGCTACAAAACAATAATACTGCCGGCCTAGGCCTCCAATTTTAATTTTCTTTGAACGAATGAACGATAAGGAATGTTAAAAATGTTCTATTGCATGTTTGAGCAAACAAAATATACAATTGTTTACTCGCCAAAGGTGGTCAAACAAAGAATGTCTCACAGCGCAGGTATTTGACGCCCGAGCCGAAGGCAGTTTTACGTCGCACTTGGCCATAAAGCGGAGATTACCGCTCGCGTACGGAAAAACCCACCTCTTGGCCCTCGTAAATCTTTTAAATTTGAATTTTCATTGTTACTGTTTACCATACAAATAACTTTGAAAATAACATGTAAGATGCCTTTTACTATTAACGTCTGTTGTAGTGTAGGTTTATTTTATTATAGAATATAAACATTTTATACAATCCTTACCTTATTGTAATACAGACTTGCTCTGACGCGCGGCCTTGAAATATTGCCTACTTCTTTACTAACTATTGCCCGCGACTTTCGCGTTAACTTCCTTTTGTTGGACTTTTACTGGGATAATAAGTATTCTATATGTTAATCCAGGCTACTCTATTTGTATACTAAAATCCATCTTAATCCGTTCAGCCGTCTTTGCGTGATTTAGTAACAAACATCCAAACTATCGCATTTATAATATTAGTTGGATTGGCGCTCTGTTTAAATAAATGCCTAGATTTCATTTCAATCTGTCTCTGTCTGACGCTGTTAAGGGTTGTGTAAAATGTATTAAATCGTATTATTATGCGAAGAGCTTCATTAACAAATCGTTGCAACGATCATTGACAGTAATGCTGCATACTGCTACAACTATGTCAGGCCCATCGTAATATAACTACAACTTAGAAAAGTTGAAAAACCCCCGACATTTTCATTTCAAAGATCAATATCTCAAAAACGGCTCAACTGATTTTCATGATACATGGCTAAGAACATCCGGGATAAAATGATCTATGACACAAAAAAAAACTAAACGAAAATCGGTTCATCCGTTTGGGAGCTACGATACCACAGATACACACACGTTAAACTTATAACACTCCTCTCTTTGCGTCGGGGGTTAAAAAATGGGGAAATACTGGACACTTGTGCAGTCAAGTATAAAGTAATTTTTAATATGTACACTAGATTTTTAAATATTTTAACTATTATTAGATTCCGAAGTGAGAAATGTAATTCCCACTTGCGCTATAGTACTGAATAAAGCTTACGTTATATGGAATAAATGGGAATACTAGCGAAGGGATGCGATGGGAATACTATTAAAGTTTCGTGAGACATGTTAAAATAATGCTAATAATTACACGGTTCAACTCACCGGATCGGATCGGAGCGGGCGCGGGCAGTGATTCAAGCGACACCGCCGCCGCGAAAACTCACCCTGAAGAACTCACGAACAGTTCGAAACATGTCGCCCGTAGTGACATTTAATACGTGAGTAGAACCGTGTAATTATTAGCATTAATACTAGGGAAGTTGAGCGAATCAAACGAATAGCAATATAGTATTGTATGGAAAATGGACGACAGATGTGGTTTGTAGATAGTGGTGCTGTGTTCCTGATGGCGAGGTCACTAGGTTTTCGGCGATGCGCTGTTAGGGTGGGTTGAACCAACTTACGATCACAGACCGATCAACGTTACGCCGGCTGTACACATTGGGCCAACGTTGGCGCGTGAGCAGGAGGCTATGTAAACGAAAGAGATCGAATGATAGCCCTCTCCCTCTAACGCATAGCTGCCTTCTGCTCACGCGCCAACGTTGGCCCAGTGTGTGCAGCAGGCTTTAAATATGGCGCCGGAAGCTGTCATCCCATAGAATCTTGTCAAACTCTCGTTAATCTTAAGCTGTTTGGGAAACCAATGCAATTTGGTTCGCAAACAGCTAACGCGATTTAAAAAACGTTGCGTTGGCGTTATACTCCAGGCAAAATACGGTTTTGAAAAACATTAATTTATAATAGCGTTTTTTTTGTTGATTTCATTTGAAAATGTTATTCTAAGATGATTTAGTCAAGAATCCGACAAACTTTCCACCCGGAAGTAATTATGTAGATTTAAATGAAGCATGCATTATCTTTTTTTGTACGATTTATCTTGAATATTATAGAGCAAATGTAAATGAACCAAAATAAAGACAAAAACATTTATTAATATTTTTACTGACTTTTCAGAAGCCAGTTAACTTATCATTTTTTCGATGTCTGAAATTTTGTCGGATTTTGTCGCTGGGTAACTATTTAATTGATAATATATCCGTTACACATAAAAAATAAGCTATTATAAATTATTTCCAAAATTGACATTTTTTCCATACAAGTTGTCAGTTCATTGCCTGGACTATTAGAATTATAGAATAAGCAAACGGGTGAGACTATTGAATGTAGCCAACTCTTATAAAACTGTCATTGTAATTGGAAGCTTCTACCTGGGATGGCAAAGTTGCTTTTTTAATGATCTACTTTGAAGCAATTCCGCCAACTCAAATAATCTCAAGTATAAGGCTGGTTTTAGTGTCATGCGGACCGTCACACTGTGGATCGAAAATGGCCTCTCCATAGAATTAGGGACTTAATTTTCAAAGTGCCTATTTTTTAAATTGAAATCGAGTCTTCTCTTGATAATTAGGTAAACAAAATGAATATGGGTAAATTTGGCTAAAAAACCGCCGAGTAATATTTTTTTTACGAAAATTTTGTATGCAGCGTATATGAAAAAACGGAATATCTCAGAAAGTGCACAATTTCCCGTAATATCCTTCCGCACAAATTTAGTACCAATTATTTATGATTTTTTGGCGTACTCAAAATTTCCCGGCCAGGTGCACTTTTTTTTTTTTTAATCTTAAACGTTTTATATGGGAAAAAGTAGGTTTTTAGTAGGTATTTAAGTTTGCAAGAGACGTTTAATCATGGAATAAAATTAAATAATGGCTTTAGATGAGATGCATTTACAAAAATGAGTTCATGGGAATAATTACATATCTCACTTTTTGGCCCTTTATCTCCCTGCCCCCTAATGAGCACATTTAGTGCTCATCTCTTGATAGATGTGGTCAAACAGGGGTCAGGGACAACTAATGATGGAAACAAGCCAGAAAGTTTTTTGAGGACCCGTGTAAAACAGGACTAGATGAGGGATTAATCAGGAGATTTGCAGTAATCTTGCAAGCAATCACTTCAGGAGAGGTTATAGATGTCAACAAATATAAAGATTACGCCCATGATACAGTAAGAAAATATGTGGAATTATACAACTGGTTTCATATGTCCGCAACGGTCCATAAATTACTGGTGCATGGAGCAGACATTATAGCCCATACCGCAGTTATACCAATCGGCAATCTCTCAGAAGAAGCGTCAGAGGCCCGGAATAAAGATTTTAGAAGGTTCAGGGAACACAACTCACAAAAAAAAAGTAGACAAGATTCAAATCATGACATTCTCAATATGTTAATTTTGTCATCGGATCCCAAACTTACCGCAATGAGGCCAACACTAAATAAAAGGAACAGACGAACCTTATTTATTGAGACCTTGGACCTTCTAATCAATTCCGAACCGCAAAATGATTCGGAATTGGATGCCGAAATAAGTGTCGCAGAACAATAAACAATAAAACATAACTGCAATCTGATTATTGCACATTACTAATGAAATCTGGATATTTCGACGGTCCCAATTAAAAGAGTCGGAACTGCAAAAATTGAGATTTTTGCTTTTCAGCGGCTTAGGTCGTAAAAAACTCTAAATTTTAAAACCACATTCACAGATTTTAGTTTTTTTCGATACTTTTCGTAAAAACCAAGATAATAATGTTGGATCTAAGAACAGATGACATTTAAAAACGTCGGTTGTGACAGTTACGACATTTTTACGGGACACACAGTGAGGACAAAGTGTCGGATATAAGACATTCTACTATTTTACACGGAAAAGTAAAGTGTGTTTTTTGTTGTGTATTTTTTATGTAATTTACAGCCTGTTAAGTTGTCAAGTAAAGTTTCTCTGTATTAAATTGTAACATAAGAGTTTCCGTGCAACAATGTCAGTTCTGCCAGTTACGACATTTTTTGGAGTAACTTTTTTGTCGGATGTGGTACATCCGACATAATTATGTATACAATTTCCAGACAAAAATGTCGTATGTGGCACTTCCGACAAATGATGCTTAAGCTATTCCGGTTAAAAAAGTAATATTGGAGGTTTTTGTATTTTTTTGGAAAAATGGCTGATAAAATACATGTATGCTCAACGGCTAGTAATAAACAACCTACTAATAAGCAAACATTCAAAGTTTGATAACGATATTCCATTAATTAACAATTTCCCCCATACAATTTTTTTTTCCAACAACTTTGACAGCTTCTCCTAAAAAGTAGCTGTTTTGCAGATCCGACTCTTTTAATAGGGACCGTCGATTTATTATTTATCATATTATCATCCTTAATAAAGAGATAAGACAATTTTTACTTTGAACCACACACTCAATGAGCACTATCTAATTATCAAGAGAAAACTCGATTTCAATTAAAAAAATAGGCACTTTGAAAATTAAGTCCCTAATTCTATGGAGAGGCCATTTTCGATCCACAGTGCGTCAGCACGGATCGCTCGGCAAGCGCCAATATGTATGGCAGAGCTGTCCGCGCGGACGCTCGTCCGTACGGACCCCCCCGCATTACTTAAAAACGCTCCCTTAAGAGGGCACCTATGCATGGACTTTTCTCCCTCTCACTGAGCATAAGTTTGAGCGAGATGGAAGTGCGTGCTAAAAGCGCGGACGTCATGTTTTTTAATTTTAATTTTTTGCGCGCCCATTTATTAGGTAAATCCATTTACCAATTTTGAGAACTTATAGTTGTACAACTATTAAACCAAAAATCATTGTTAAAGATAGGAGGGTCTTAAAGATCCAACCAAAAACATCCAAAAGGAGGGTTAGGTTTGAAAAATAAAAGTATCAAGAAAATTATTGCCAATCGTGTTTTCACTTTTAACAGACTGAAGGAAAACAGTTTAAGATTAATATACTGTAAGGACAGATATGTAATCAGTAATCACTATAGTTGTTGAGATCTCGGTCGATAATCATTGGCAAATTCGCATATAAGAATAACTTTATATGTGGGCTCTTAAGCTTAATACATATTGGTCCGTGCGGGGCGATCCGTACCTATTGACGGTCCGCATGAGACTAAAACCAGCCTTGGGGCCTGTATACACTTTGATTAGTGCGAGTCCATACAAAAGCTAGTCGCAGCAAATGTATGAACTCGCGCTAATCAAAGTGAATACAGGCCCTAAGGACAACGCTCACCGTCACTTGCGGTTCTGAGTACATTCGAAAGTTCTGGTATCGCATTGGTACTTGAGTCTTTCTGACCATGTTGGTCAGGAAGGTGTGACCACGCCTACGGAGCACATCTTATTCTTTGCTATCTGGGTAGCAAGCAGTGTCGTTTTACACATTGTTAGCAGCTTCAAGTAATATTGAATCCGTGGTAGCACAAATTGTGTCAGCATTTTAGTTAATCATGTAAGTAATAGATGTTATTAATTGATGAAAATAAAATTATTTATAGAAAGTGGTGATTGTTTTTATTTTATTTAGAAACGGTCTTAACCCATTCACAGCCAGGCGCCGAGCGCCGACGACCGTACACAATACGCCCGGCCACCATACAAACCATTTCTGGCTAAAACAAATGACTCAGCTTATGGGTCATAAGCCTGGCGCACGGACGTACATCTAAACCGGACTGAGTACTGCGATTCAAAAAGTGTGACCGACAGAGAAGTCATACTAGAGAATTGCATCGCGTTTTAATTAGGGTGACCAAGTACCTACGCGGATATTAGGATTTTTAAAAAGACATGTTTAGTGAGTGATGGATGACCTGGTAAAGGGACCGGGAATCCTCTGCATACGGATGGCGCAGGACCGTTCACTTAGGTACACTTTGGGGGAGGCTGATATGATGATGATATTTCTTACATATAATAATATATGTAAGAAATAATCTAAATAACCCGGTATTCTACAACAGCATAAATATACATGCATGTTTAGTAACGTCCGCTTTGACACCTAGCGGACTCCGTGCTCGTTTAGGGCACAACCGGGATTACCGGGAATAACGCTCGGGGAGGAGGATGATGACGACATGTTTACTAACGTATTACGACTCCATAAAATTCTGACGTCATTTAGGTAATATTCCCTGCAAAAATCATACTAACTGAGCGTTTTTGACGTTTCATTAAAAGTTGATGCTGATTTGATTATGAGTAGAATACCGCAATGCAAAATGAAATAAGATTATTTCTTGTAGAAATATTAATTAATTGCAAATAATTGGTTTACGTATCATAATATATGTTGTTAAACAATATAGCTAGTCTTGTGTAGTTTTTGCGTAAGTCCTACTTTATACCCTTTTCACGAAACAAATTATACTATGCTACTACGAGTATGTGCGAGAACAAGTCTGTCCATGCTCAACTGTTCCTGCCGGTCTTGGCACCATTTAAGTTTAGCCTTGGACTTCCTCCTACTGCTGTTCATCTGCTCAAACAAGTGGCCTTGACACGGCTTTCCCGCATTCTCACAAAGTATGAAGTGAAGCCTCGCTTCCCTGTTCAGCCCGCAGCAGAACAAACCTGTTCCAGCCCGCCACATATCCACCCTTCCTCTTACGTTTACTCTTACTGGTTGTTATCGCGGCCTTTAAGGTGGTGGCGGCGGTAAGGGTGGATATGTAAAGTTCATCCAGTATGAGCTGGTGATCGCGATTTGTGCAATTCCCGTCGCAACAGTCCCTAACATTTATAAATATATAATAAACAAAATAAAATTGAATTAATGTAATCAGCAGTCTTACAAGTATTAAAAATAATAAAATGATAAATAAGCTTCTAATTTCATGCCTCCAACATAAGTGCCAGAATGCGGTTAATTTAATTAAATGCATGTGTGTGTAGTAGTAGCTTTAATTCGCCTAGAAGTAGTTGCAGTGCCCTAACAGGGTTCATGTGTTAACCTACCCTAATGTAACAACTATTTGTACCACATGGAAACTATGCAATAAATGAATTATGAATTAAGTTCTTCCGGAAAGTCAATGTTTTTCAAGCGTTCATTACACAAACCGGTATATTCGCTTATCTGCTCATCCGTAGGTACGCTCACCCCATATCACTCTATTTTTGACCTTATAATCTAACACTTTAGAGATCGGCTTCAACATATCCAAGCTACACTCTAAGGTCATCGGAAAGTGGTCAGACCAAAATACGTCGTACATGACACTAATTTTTCTAATCATGGCATACGCACTTTCCGTAACTATACAATGGTCTAACCAACTCCTACACCCGTGAGCGTCACTTATATAAGTGTATGTTTCCGAGTTGAGGCCCATTCTCTCCACATCTGCACATCGCCATTGGGATGGGAGTTAAAATCGCCCAACACGAACATAGCTTGCACATTTTCATGATCCATCATTATGGAGGAAATAGTACCTAGGCAATTCGCGAACACAGTATATTTTCCTGTGCATCAGTGGGCATGTACACATTACAAACTATGACATCCTTATCCTAATGGTGGCTTCAATTCGCTCCAAGTCTTCTCTATGGTCTTCGCCTCTGCGATGATCGTCCGCCGCCAGGTCTGTTTAGGGCGGCCACGTTTACGCTTTCCTTGGGGATTCCAGTCCAAGGCCTCGGTATGTGATCAGGGTCCCTTCGGAGCGTGTGGCCGATCCAGTTCCACTTGCGGCGTTTGATCTGCTGGTCGATCGGAGTCTCACCGCAGCGTTCCCACAGTTCTATATTGGAGATTTTCTCGGGCCAGTAAACACCGAGAATACGGCGAAGACAGCGGTTGATCACGACCTGGAGGCGGTGCGAGATGGACTTTGTAAGCTTCCACGTCTCACAACCGTACAGCAACACGGTTTTTACGTTGGACCGGAATATTTTGAGCTTAACTCTCCTAGTCAGTTTCCGCGATTGCCATACAGGGCGGAGCTGTGCAAAATTTGCTCTTGCCTTGGCGATTCTCGAAGCGATGTCCTCTTCGGTCCCTCCAGTTTCCGACACTACACTACCGAGGTAAGTAAATTTGTGGACCCTTTCCACAGCCTCTGTGCCAATGAGCAACGGCAAAGCGCTTGTTGCCCCGCACCTCATTTCCTGGGTCTTCCGGGTGTTGAATTTCAATCCCGTCTCCTTTGCCTCTCGTTGTAGGTCGTCCAGCTTGGCTTGCATGTCGGCGCGTGTGTGGCTCAGCAGGCATAGGTCATCGGCATAATCCATGTCTTCCAAGACGCTGGATAGTCCCCACTCTATGCCGCAGCGCTTGTTGCTTATTGTAGTGCTCATGGTGCCATCGAGAACAACAAGGAATAGGAGAGGTGAGAGAAGACACCCCTGGCGTACACCCGCGTGCACCGGTATGTCCTCCGAGACGAGGCCGTCGTGTGTCACCCTACAGGAATACTTCCCGTAGATGGCCTTAATCATGTTGGTTATTTTCTCGGGGACCCCAATTTCACGCAATAGGTCCCAGATGCAACTGCACCTCAGCGTATCGAAGGCTTTTTCGAAGTCAACGAAGGTCAAATACATTTCCCTCTGCCATTCTGATGCCTGTTCGAGAATTATGCGCAAGGTATTGATCTGGTCCGTGCAAGATCGGTTGGGTCGGAAACCAGCCTGCTCTTTGCGAAGAAGCGGTTCAACGGCCCTCGATAGCCTGTCCAAGATAATATTGCAGAGCACCATAGACGGGATCGAGAGCAAAGTGATGCGTCTCCAATTGCCACATTCACTGAGGTCTCCTTTCTTAGGTACGGTGATGAGAAGGCCTTTGTTCCAGTCGTCGGGTAGGTCTTCGGCTGACCAGATGTTCCGCAAGAGGGGTGTCAGCGCGTTCGTGGCAGTAGGCACGTCAGCTCTCAGCATCTCCGCCGTAATGAGGTCGACTCCTGGCGCTTTACCGTTCTTGAGTGATCGGATGGCTTTCACCACTTCCTCTCCAGTGGGGGGAGACACGTCAATGTCGAGGCTTTGTGCGGGCAGGCTGACAGCAGGTATTAATAATAATAATAATAAGCCCGCGGGGGCCGCTTGTGGCGAGCTGACGGTGAGTGGCGACACCGCGGACCCCTAACCTCCAGAGGGCCCGAGTGATCTGGTCCTCGCCTCTGTGCTTGCCTTAACCGGCCGGCCAGAGTGGAGTCGCAAGAGCAGAACCGGGAAGGAGGAAGAGTAAAATGTCATAACGCCGGCGGCCCTTGAACGGATTACCGGGATCTGGCGCACCGCAGACTCACCTCTCGACAACCTCACAGCCGCTCAGACGTGTTGCTCCATTGTCGCACTGTGCGTGCGACTGTTTGTGGGGCCCACTTAACGAGTTGGCGAGTCACCGCCTGCCTTTTCACAATTTTGAGACTTATTGTCACGGCAGGTGTCCGCTAGTCTCCTCCCATAACCCATTTTCCAGACCACCCACCATTCAACCCAATAACCCATGACCTTAGTTTCCATCGCAGCACAGTGTTGCACTGCAATAGTCTTTGCACCTGGCGGGGACCATCACCGGCTGTATCATGTTGTGCGCTCGGAGATAGTATCCGCCACGTGTATCCCTCGCTTTATTATATTTGTTATATTATATTTGTTTTAAAGGGTCTCTGCGCTGTTGGCTTCGGCCCCACGCATGCCTTCCAAATGTCCGGGACCCCATGGTCCTGAGATATGGAAAAAACATACAATAATAATAATAATAATTTATTTCAGATATAAATCCATAATTATAAAATACAATGAGGCAATACAAATTGTTTAAGATTGTAAATTTCTCCATAATTATAAAATACAATTAGGCAATACAAATTATTTAAGATTATAAATTTCTGGCCTGTCTCGCATGTGCACGTCGTTCCAGCAGTGCCTCACCACAGGGCAGTCGTACTTGTCCAGCACAGCAGTCAGGAGGCTGTTGGTACTGTTTCGGACTCTACGCAGCACGGAGGCAACACGTTTTCGCACTATAGTTTTAAAGCCATCCGTGTTCGCCTCTAGAACATGCCAGAGGCACTGCACCAGCGAGGCAGTCCCAACAGCATCCTAAAAGCGTTATTGTACTGAACCCTTAGACTGCCGTACGTTTTCTGAGTATAGTTGGTCCATAGGCTGCAGGTATAAAAAGTTTGACAGTATGCTTTAAAGAGAGTTATTTTGACATCACGTGAGCACCTAGCAAACCTACGAACCAACATTTTAGCTCTCACTGCCAGGGCCCTTCGCTCCCGCTCAATGTCAATGTATTTAAATTCAGTGACTCGTTTCAAGGGAATAGGGAATATTCATATTTTTTTTATCTATTCTATAAGTAATTATATAACCGGAAAAAAATATAACACTCACAATATTATTAAATAAGCTAAAAAAAAAAAATTAAAACTACTATCATTTTCGGACGATCAAAACGCCACCATTTTGGCGCGCTCATTTGTGACGTCACCGTGCACCTTAGTGCACGGTGGTTCATAAACAAATTAACAACAAAGTGTTTGATTCACACTTTTAATAAATGTGAGTGATTAAAGCTTATAAGATCAACTTATTGTAATGGAACAGCACACAAAAGCTTATTATAAATATTGTATTGTCCCTATGTGTGAAAATAACATTAAAACTGCAAATATTTTCATATGCCCAAAGGTGCAAATATAAGGATAAAGTGGTGTAAGGCGATGAGGAGAGATAATGTATCGTGCTTGAGTAGTTTATATTGTTGTGAAGATCATTTCGACGTGAGTATTAAATATGTATGTACCTAAAACCACAGTATAAATGTATTCAAATTTTTTATAATGGATTGGCGTAAGGCTGACTATGAGGAACTCTATCCGGCCCTGGCTGCCATTGATTGGGCTGATCTCCTGGTTGCCACTGAAGTTGACAGTGCTGCAAAGATCCTTTATGAGAAGCTTTACTCCTGTATTAGCCAATTCGTCCCCTCAAAAAACCGTCATAGAGTTGATTCCAAATACGTTTATCCGAAATGGTATACAGCAGGAATAATCCGTAATATCAAGTTAAAATATTTTCATTTGAAAAGGTTTAGACAAGAGGGAAAGGAATACAATAGACACATGTTTAAGTATTACAGAACACATGTAAAAAAAAAAATTAGTAGAGCTTATAAACTACACATACAGACAGTGCAAAATCATATTATTAGTTGCCCGGTAAAATTTTGGAAATATGTTAAAGATAAAAAAAGTGAAAGACAGCACCGAGGTAAATCTTTTACCTTCGAGGGCCGTAACGTGAGCGGGCAAGACGCGGCGGACGCCTTCGCTAAATACTTCAGCTCAGTGTTCCAGCAGGACACGCCGCGCTTGGATGCTGAAGCTGCGGCTCGCGTAGCTCACTCCTCGGGTGACTCTCGGTCGGTCTCGATCCCCTCCATTACTGAGGTTGATTTTAGAGCGGCAATACGAAGGCTCAAGCCGCGATCTTCTGGAGGGCCTGATGGTATCCCGGTGTTTTTGGCCAAGGATTGTGCTTCCGCCTTGGTGATTCCCTTGTTGTACGTCTTTAACCTCTCGCTCAAACAATCCATCTATCCTAGTCGTTGGAAAAAATCTAGAGTAACACCAGTTCCCAAAGGAGGATCCAATATGGACGTCGCCTCTTTTAGACCCATAGCAGTTCTATCCGTGTTCGGTAAAGTATTTGAGATGACCCTTAACCAACACATAAGTCAACAGGTGTCTAATCGTTTGCACCCCAGTCAACACGGTTTTCGTAAAGCCCGATCTACCACCACAAACCTGGTTGCCCTCGCTGACTACGTCTGCAAGGAGATGGACGCTGGACGCCAGGTTGATGCTGCGTATTTCGACTTTAGGAAAGCATTCGACCTGGTACCCTGGTAGACAACGACATCTTGCTGGAAAAGCTTGCATTACTGGGCTTCACGCCAAAGCTTTTAAGTTTCATTTCCAGTTACTTGTGCGAACGGCAGCAATATGTCAGGGTAGGCGGCTTCGAGTCAAACGATTACTGCACGCTGTCTGGGGTGAGTCAGGGCAGCACTCTGGGGCCTACGTTATTTCTTTTAATGATTAACGATTTGCCTGATACAATTCGTTCAGCTGAGTGTCTGCTTTTTGCGGACGACCTAAAGTTGTTGCTCGGCGTCAGTAGTATGGCGGACAGCGTTGCGTTGCAGAGCGACATCAATGCGGCAGCTGAGTGGAGTGTTGCGATCCGTTTGCCTTTTAATGAAGCAAAATGCAAGGTCATAACATTTTCACGTAAGCGCTTGCCACTTTTAACCGATTACGGCCTGGGGGACGCTTGTTTGGAAAGAGTCGACGAAATCAGCGACCTAGGTTTAGTTTTAGATACGAAACTAGATTTTCGAAAACACGTAACTAATATTTGCAAACGGGCTAGCAAAACCCTAGGTTTCGTCATGAGGGCATCGAAGCAGTTCCATGTCAAAGTCGCTGTGGTTTTGTACAGTGCCTATGTCCGTAGTAGGTTGGAGTATGGGGCTGTTATTTGGGATCCCTACGAGGATAAATACTCTTTGTTGGCGGAAAGAGTACAGCGTAAATTCGCCCGCTGGTTGTACCGCAAATCCTACGGGTATTACCCATATCTGTACCCTTCATTGTTTGTCTCCGGGATGGTTGGGCTAGATACGCTTCGGATGAGGAGGAAGTTGTTGTTGTTAGTCCACTATCTGTCTGTTGTCCATCACAGAGTGGACAGCCCGGCTGTGCTCGAGAGGATCGGATTGGTGGTTCCGACGAGGGTCCCCCAGGATTTGGATTGCGTGGCGGTGGCGCCTCGCCGCCGGCCGGGCCTGCTGCAACGTGTGTCCGCTCGCACGTGCCACGCTCGACGCGCTCCTACCGCGCGCGCAATATCTTTATTATACCAAATGCTCACTCAGCACGAGGAGGTTGACATGTTTGCTGATCGCTTTACTAAATTACGCCGTATTGCTAAGCAGTTCCTTGACAATTTTAATTAACAATCATTTATTATTCTAACATATTTTATAATTCTTAATGTATTCCATAATTGCGTATGTGTACCCAAATTGACGACCTGTTCATTTTGACATGTATTGTGATCTGTTCTGTTATATGTGATAATGTATCGTGTAAGTGTTTTGGTGTTATTGTATGCTGTAAACTTACATTGACTTTTAAATGAATAAATGAAATAAATGAATCATACAACGTTTTACTATGCCTTGTGTGAGGAAATATATTAAATGTTGAAATGTTGGTTTAAAATAGATCTAGGTTAAAATTGAAGAACCCAGGTAGATTGTCAGGTACCTACTTATTATCTGGAATTGCATTTAACAACTTCTCCACATCTTTTGCTGTCAAGCTTATTCACTTAAAAGTTAAAGCCATTGTACCTATTGTGGTTTTAGAACACAATTAATTTTGAGTAACTCAATATATTAAACAACAAAAAGACGCTGTACCGTCTAGTTCTAAGAAACATACTGACACTATTGAAACTCAATAAATCATTATTATTATTGATTACTCACTTTCACTCGACCTTTTTAACATATTTACATAAAATAACTACACAAAACTCACAATAACATTGTTGTTTATACATGGGGCTTTTAGATACATGCGCGGTCAACATATGCGCATTGCGCATGTGCAAGCCGCCATACTGTCGTATTGTAAAAGGCATAAGAAAGATATGCGTTCAGCCAAACACATTAAGTGAATATTTAAAATTAATTTATTTATTGACCAAATTAAAAATTCATAAACATTAATAAATCATTTTATACGTGATTAATATGTATGTACCTTTTATATTATAAGAAAACGTGTAATTGAAATATTTGTAAAACTTTTCTCGAGTAATAAAAACTCTTTGTGTCTGGCTAACGACGGACTTGAAAATTAAAAAAAAAATTAAAAGTAAAAAGCACTAGTGCGAAAAAGTGGCACTTTCCGCACGATTTTAGTGCTTGGAAAACGCTCTTTTCGAGCACATGCATTGTAAAATCTTTTTTATTACGACTCGCGAACAATATAAACAATAACCTAACCTCAAAATTGTATTATATACTTATTCATACAACTACATATTCTGATTCCCAATTTTTTTAGTTAAGTATTAATGTTACAAATATTATGATTTTTGTTGCTCAACAGCTGACTACGAGTGTTGATTTTGATCATGAAACGTTTAGCTAAGTTTCTTTGTTTGCACTGTTGATCGAAGAAAGTTAAAAGAATTTAATCCTTTTTACTGAGTGACCTACACAAATTTGTTTTATTTATAAGCCTTGACGAAAACAACCTAGTTTGTTAAAGTTCATAAAGATGTTCTCAACATTTAACATTCCTAATAGGTACCTACATATCTTTGATTATATAATACTAGCTTCTGCCCGCGACTCCGTCCGCGTGGAACTCGTTTATATCGTAGCTCCATACAAACTTTCACCCCCCACTTCATCTCCTTGGGGGATGATTTCCGGGATAAAAACTATCCTATATCCTTCCCCAGGACTCAAACTATCTCTATACCAAATTTCATCCAAATCGGTTCAGCGGTTTAAGCGTGAAGAGGTAACAGACAGACAGACACTCTCAAACTATGGGACATAGGATAGTTTTTATCCCGGAAATCATCCCCCAAAGGGATGAAGTGGGGGTGAAAGTTTGTATGGAGCTACGATATAAATGAGTTCCACGCGGACGGAGTCGCGGGCAGAAGGTAGTATATATTATATATATAGTTATAGTATAGTAAAATAGTATATAGTATGGATAAATATCTACTAGTTTTTTATTCCACTTATTTAACAAAGACACCTATTTGAAGTAGTTTAAAAGTTATTTGAATCGCCAAAATAGGTTATAATTACTTAATTGACCAATCTCACGAGTATAAAAACAAGGAATATGAAAATTTATTGAATATCTGCAACTTATTTACCTTGCAGCTTTTACTCCTCTTAGTTCAGCGGACGTAAAGTCACAAATATTTGCGAAGTACGCATTAAATTTAGTCATCATGAACACATCAATTTTAGGCAGATTATCCGACTGTGCCTTGACAAAACCGCCTTCAGTCATTGTGGCGAGTCTTTTTTCACAAGGAGTCACTGCTTTCAGTTATCATTTACCAAAAAACACTGATTATTTATCATAAACAGCGGCAAAACAATGCGAATAACTTTCAATAATCATACTAACGACGCACGGGGCACGGTGACGTCACGTTTCGCTCCGCCAATAGCGTTGCGTTTTGGAAATTTGCGAGGGAATTTGAATAATGGTACTTTTAAACAATTAAATTTATCAATAGAAACATGATAATTTGCAAAAATAATCATGTGTGTATATTTATTAAGCAATATAGATTACCTACACGTGATTTTTTTTGTCCATTTCTAAATCACATGCATATTCCCTATTCCTAACAGTTTTACTGGTGGAACTGTTTTAGGCTTTTTACTCCCAGCCTTGAAAACAAGAAGTTCACTTTTTTTTATTGTTATACCTCAGTCCATGAGCCGCCGCGTACTTCTCACAGATGCTCAATGGTATTGTAGTAACGGTGTCGTTTGGGACTCGGAAGATCTCCTCGAAATGCTCCCGCCAGCGTTGAAGCTGCCCTTCCGATGTCACGATTTGCTGGCCTGCTTTGTCTTTTAAAGGCTTCCTCTTCCTCTGGTTTCGGTTCCCGGCTAAGGTCTTAGTGGCCTTGTATAGTGAGATTTTTTTAAAATCAAGATTTCCACTTGAAGCTTATCTGCACGATGAATGGCATTGTTATCCTTTGTGAACCAAACCGCTAATTGCCTGCAGAAAATGAAATGCAGTAATGATAAAACCGTAAAAATATTAATTACAACCTTATGGTCTTAAGAATAAGCGTCAAATTGGCATAAGACACATTTCACATATAACCTTTTAGAATTGAAACATGATAAGGACCACCTGGCCTAGTGCTTTACAAGTGTTCGTTAGAGGGTGGTATTTATTTATATTTAAATTATTTTTGTTCTTGTTCAGTATAAGTAGCTTGCAATAAAATAAAAATCACTATTATTTTTTTAATAATTTATTTGCTTGTATAAAGTTTACATTGGGTATCAATAATAAAAAATTAAAGTATTTTATTGGATAGGTATACGCTTAACTTAATAATAATTTACATCTACAGATAATCATTATAAAACACGTGGTAATAATATGTATAAGAATATGCAACTTATATAAAAATTAAACTTAGGTATAAACTTATATGTAAATATGTATGAAACTATAACTAATTAACTAAACCTACGTATAACTGATTAGTTACGACTCATCCGAACTTATTTCTGAATCATCGTCGCTCCCTGAGACCTCTATTATAACAGCTGGGTGGCTATAATTTCGGGCCATTGATTTTTCTATTTTCTGAAAATGCAGACAACAGTTTTTCCAGTGTTCATGTGTTAAATCTATTGATCTCCTTATAATTTGAAGCACGCCTTCACTAAACTTCGGATTGTTGTTATCCTTTCGTACGTTTCTTTTTAAGCTAATCCACATTAGTTCTATAGGATTTAAATTGCAATAGTATGGCGGTAATCTTAGAACTTCGCAATTCTTGAGTTTTGCTGTTTCATCTACATAATACTTTTTGGCAAATGAATGTTTTTTTAATATCTTCAACAGATCGTCTTTTTTTGCCGTGGCCGGATAATTAATATTGTTTTTCTTTAAAAACTCCTGTATTTCTCCTTTTCTTGTTTGTGTGCAAGGTATTAATTCTGTCTGGCGTGAATGATATGAAGCATTGTCCATTACGATAACACTTTCTTCTGGTATGTTTGGTAACAGTTGGTCTTTGAACCATGTCTCAAAAAGTGATGCGTTCATGTCCTGATGGTAATCGGCACTGCAGTTGGCGATATTTTTTGCAGACAGCATTAAAGCTCCGTTCACCCATCCATTTTCACATCCTGCGTGTAATATTATTATCCTTTTTCCTCGTGATGCAGGTACATCCAGTGCACACGTGTTGCCATCTCTTTGCCAGCCTCTGTTGGAGACGTCATGCGTATCGTACCAAGTTTCATCTAAGTAGATAATCTGCTTTCCATTCTCACGATGTTTTTCAATTTGCTTCAAATATTTGTCACGAAGGTCAATCAACCTCTGTGAATCCATTATCACTTTCCTTTGATTTAATGTTTTGTACTCGAACCCCATGTTTTTCAGTACATGTAAGAAGTACGACAAGCTATATGGAAAAACGGCACCGTCCTTTGTTAATTCCTTATAAATCAAGCCGACGGTAGGGGATACGTTTTGCCTATAGAAGTTATCAACAGTTCTAGAAATAAAATCCTCTGTGAAATTGTCGATTCTTGCGAACTTTTTTTTATTCCGGGTCAGTTCTGTTGGCCGTCCTTTTTTCACAAGTCTTCCGACGGTGTTTTCAGAAGCGTTTGTCAATTTTGATGTGCGTCTAATAGCCCCATGAGGACCTATTTCACTTAAAATCACTTTGTAGACATGTAAAACAACTTCTTGAGCAGCCGGGTGCAAATGCTTCTTCGGTAATGGTGTATGTTCACCGACACAGATAGCACTGATGGGGTTGTTGGAAGGGGCTTCCGATGAAGCTCCAGCTTCACTCACCCAAGGGCGAAACATAGTAACTATCACTTACTATTTTCGCTTAATCAAAGTCCAAATACGTAGCCGTGGTCGAGTTCGTACACTTTATCACAACACAAAGTCCCAATCGGTAAGCAATCAAAATCCAAAATGCAGGCCAGTTGTCAATTGTATAAAATATCGTGAATAGGGTACAGTGAAGCTAACGATGCCGGTACTTGGTAGCGACTGAAGCACAATATCCTCAAATTGATAAGAAATCTATCCCCACTTAAATACCCACGTAGCTCTTAGGTTGCAAAAATTAACACGAGTTACAAAAATCTAATCATCCTTTAACTAGACACCTGGGTGACCACAGTTCTTAATTTCAAAAGGTTATATGTTGAGTGCAAGCTGTGATAATTTGAACCTTATTACCTAAGGAATACTGTTGTTATTCATAAAACATCTTTTGTTGTTTATGGTCTTTATCTCGTACGTAGGTAATTAGCGGTTGGGTTCACAAAGGATAACAATACCATTCAACGTGCAGATAAGCTTCAAGTGGAAATCTTGATTTAAAAAAAATCTCACTATACATCTCTCTGAGATTACCGGAGTCAGCAGCACGTTGTCTTTTCATGACGTGTTAAGTCACTTTTATGGGCACTGGAGTAACTACAGTGGGCACATTTGTATGGTTTCTCTTCAGTATGTGTCTTTTCATGACGTTTCAAATTGGTTTTTTGGGCATTACAGTAAATACAGTGGGCACATTTGTAGGTTTTTCGCTAGTATGTTTAATTTCATGTCTTTTCAAATTACTTTTATGGGCAGAAGAGTAAATACAGTGGGCACATTTGTATGGTTTCTCACCAGTATGTTTCGTTTCATGACTTTTCAAACTACTTTTCTTGGCACAAGAGTAAATACAGTGGGCACATTTGTATGGTTTCTCACCGGTATGTTTCGTTTCATGACTTCTCAAACTACTTTTCTCGGCACAAGAGTAAATACAGTGGGCACATTTGTATGGTTTCTCACCAGTATGTTTCATTTCATGACGTTTCAAATGACTTTTACAGGCACTAGAGTAAATACAGTGGGCACATTTGTACGGTTTCTCGCCAGTATGTTTCATTTCATGACTTTTCAAATGACTTTTACGGGCACAAGAGTAAATACAGTGGGCACATTTGTATGGTTTCTCGTTAGTATGTTTCATTTCATGACGTTTCAAATGACTTTTACGGGCACAAGAGTAAATACAGTGGGCACATTTGTATGGTTTCTCGTTAGTATGTTTCATTTCATGACTTTTCAAACTACTTTTTTGGGCACATGAGTGACTACAGTGGGCACATTTGTATGGTTTCTCGCCAGTATGTGTATTTAAATGATGTTTCAAATTGGTTTTATAGACACAAGAGTAAATACAGTGAGCACATTTGTATGGTTTCTCACCAGTATGTTTCATTTCATGACTTGTCAAACTACTTTTTTGGGCACAAGAGTGACTACAGTGGGCACATCTGTATGGTTTCTCGGCAGTATGTGCCTTTTCATGAACTTGCAAATTATATTTGTAGGCACTACCGTAACTACAGAGAGAACATTTGTATGGTCGATTATTAGTTGAAGATTCAATTTTCCCCTGCTTTCTTCGGTTAGCTCCTCTTTCTTGTTTCTTCAAGTTTTGTGTTAGCCCTGGAATCACAATATTGCACATTACTAACACAGAGAAGTAAGTTACCTATGACATGACATTATATCGGTGAGTTCAACTAAAATAGTTACAGCAATGATGCGTAGTTGGCAGTAACCAAGAGGCAACCGGATGGCTCGCGGTATTTGAGCCCCCGAAGTGTTGTGGAACCGCCCTGTGCAACCCGAACTGAGCCAACTTGGACTGGGCGGAAATAGGAGGGAGGGGTGAAAAAAAAAACAACTGTCGCGAGGCAGCCTATCAGGAGGAATCAAGTAATAGAACGATAAAATATCCTTCAAGTGTTTTAACTCATCCGAGTGGTTGCAAACTGGCACACTATATAAGGTAGTAGGTAACCGGCACGGTATTAGAATAAGCTAGAACTTCAGAATGTAATCTTTGATGTATTAGTTAATATTACTTGTATTGTCTTGTGGAGTGCTGCTGCCCGACCGGAACAAGTAAGTGTGCGGCCCGATCCTGCAGGCGCGGCGCTGCAGGTCCACCTGCATGTGCTCCAGCTGCACCGAGCAGGCCCTGCCCACCGCACTCGTCGCTGCTGTTCCGAGAGATGCTGCAATAACGGTATACACTAGTTAAGCTACTTACATGTATGCTTTATGTAGGGTAGTAGTACAGCTAGTGTCGCTGGTAGGCCAAACAACCGCCTGTCCAGGCAAAGCTTAATATGGCAAGCTTCCGGAAAAGCTTGCTCCACTTGGAGACGCATAGTCAACAAAGAGGCTGCTTCAACGGGTCTCAGCTGGAAGGAGATTGAGGTCGCCACCCAGGACAGAAACAGATGGAAGACCCTTAAAAGACTACACATTATTATTATTGGTTATTGTATACAAATAAAAAAATGGATATATCAATATATTATCAAAACGCTCGTGGATTGCGATCAAAAACAACGGAATTCATAACTTCTACGATCCAATTCATCATCCTCTTAGCGTTATTCCCGGTAGTGCCCCTAAAGGAGCCCGGGGTCCGCTTTGACACCTAATCCCAAGAATTGGTATAGGCACTAGTTTTACGAAACCGACTGCCATCTGACCTTCCAACCTCGAGGGAAAACTAGACCTTATAGCTGCAAACGCACAGAGAGCGGCGCGGCGCGGTGCGGTGCGGAGGCGGTGTTGCGGTAAAGCGAATGCGGGGCGGAGGACGTCGCACCAAAATCCCGCCCGGTATTCGCGCGGGATAGCGGCGCGGAGGCGGCGTGTGTGACATATCAAGCGGTAATCGACAGTTGACAGATTCGGAAAGATCAAAAATGTTATCCTCAGATTCAGATAGCGATGACGAGACGTTCCTAAATAAAAAGAAGACTAAACGGACATCCGGGTCCATGAAATAAATAAATAAAGAGGAATTTTAAAAAGGTTTGACTGGTAGAGAATGCCATATGGCATTAAGTCCGCCTTTTGTACGATAAGTTTTCTTTTGTGCAATAAAGTTTAAACAAATAAATATTTGGAGAGTTCCATTTCCATCATTTATGCCAAGAGCTGACTTCTTATAAAGATCTTTTTACACTTATTTTCACATGAGTAAAAACAATCTTGTAGAATTACACGACATCTTAAAACCAAGGATTGTTGAGCAGGGTACCAAGTTTCACCAGGGAAATAAATTTTACAGTTGTACTCATTGTTAAAATTAATAAAATCTGAACTGAAGTTGTAAAAAAATACAACTTGTTGCACCGCCCTCAGCACGCCTCCGCGCCGCGCCGCGCCGCCACCGCCAGTGCGCGCCGGTGCATTGACAACTGCGTAATACAACTTCCCGCCGCAAAACCGCCCCGCGCCGCCTCCGCGCCGCGCACGCCTATCTGTGCACGCGTTTCGCCGCCTCCGCGCCGCTACCGCCTCCGCGCCGCCTCCGCCACGCTTTTTTCCCGGCCGGTTGTCTGTGCGGACCCTTTCATATTAGCTCGAACATTACAACCGGTACCGCCTCCGCGCCGCACCGCGCCGCACCGCGCCGCTCCGCCACCGCTGTCAGTGCGTTTCGGCCTTATTGGGATTAGACCGGTTTCCTCAAGATGTTTTCCGTCACCGAAAAGCTATCGGTAAATATTCCGTGCATAAGTTCCGAAAAACTCATTGGTACGAGCCGGGATTCGAACCCACGACCGCCGCTTGACAGCCGCATGCCTGAACCACTAGGCTACCGTAGCTCTTCTCTACGATCCAATTATAATAAATAAATTATATATCGCCGCGGCGTATCGGCGACAGTCGGCGACCGTCGACGACCGTCGCGGGCGTTCGCCAGCCACAGCCGGCGACGGTCGCCGGTGATCGCCGATTGCTGTCGCGGGCGGTCGCTGGCGAGCTGTTGCTCGTCTGTAAGGGCCCTAATGGTTTCTCTTAAAATTAGAAAAAAGCCGCGTATTGGGACATTTTTTTCGGGGGGTGAAGCTCCACCCGGAGGGGTGCGGAGAGTGAATTCAATTTAATACTCTGTCCCTCCCTAATCATCCCAATAGGTTTCGGAACCACAATATTTTTCCAAATTTGATTATTCCATACATTGCGATCTAGACTAGATTGCCTCAAAATATCGTAGCAATATGATTTGCAGGAGTTTAACTATATCTCATATTAAAGAGGAAATTATATCCTTTACTTTTGTCATAGCATAGCATTGAACACCTTTTCTGAGGCGTGGAAGCTCGCCAAAGTAAAACCGATACCTAAAGGCAGCGGAACTGAGCACTATAAAGATCTCCGCCCAATTAGCATCCTACCAGTGCTATCCATAATAGAAAGAGCCGTATGTCAGCAACTGGAAGAGTTTCTGGAGGATAACAATCTGCTACGTCGTACACAGTCCGGGTTCCGAAGTGGCTACGGTATGCGGCAACTGCATTAGCGCAAGTCACGGGTGACATTATTACAGCATCGGATCAATTCTTGTGCTACTGGACTTTTCGCGCGCCTTTGACTGCCTAAGTCCGACATCACTTATCTCGAAAATGAAGCACTATGGCGTATCATCATCATGTCAGTGGTTCCTATCGTTTCTTACAGGCCGTAAACAATATGTAGAGGTGCAAACTGACCAAAGAAAGCTAGAAAAGTCAACGGTTCAAGAGGTCAAGCGTGGCACACCGCAGGGATCGATTTTGAGTTCTTTACTTTTTATTTTGTATTCAGCCGACCTAGCTCGAAAACTCTAATACTGCAAGATAGCACTCACAAAAATAAACGAGGATCTAGAAGTTGTAGCAGATTGGTCAATGAAAAACAACCTTATACCAAATCCTGTGAAATCTCAATTCATTGTTATAGGTAATAAATGGCAGCGTACGAAAATAAAGGAGCAGGACCCGAGAGTTACCATTGAGGCCGAGATTATATCCCAAGTAGAAAACGCGAAAAATCTTGGTATGATAATGGATGGACAGTTAAGATTCATGGAACATGTTAATATAAAAATAAGGAATGCGTTCTACCGATTGAAGGTACTGTACAATATTCGAAAATACCTATCAGAAAAGGTAAGGGAAACCTTCGTTAGTGCTCTCGCAGTTGAACTATGCGGATATAGTGTATGGTCCAAGACTCTTGTCTAAAACCAAACATCACATACAAAGAGTACAAAACGCCTGCATACGTTTTTGCTATGACATCCCTAAAATATCTCACATCACGCCCTACCTCAAAGACAGGGATATGCTGAATATGGACAATCGAAGACGGCTTCATTTAGCCTCCACAGTAAGAAAAATAATAGAATTCCATAAACCCTGTTATTTATTTGAGAAACTGAAAGGTCCAGGATAAACGTTTAAAACGGTTGAGAAGATGCACAAAGGAAACTTCCTTTTTTTATCTGACAGAAAAAAACATCATTATTTCAGTGTCCAACCGAAACATGTTGTTTTGCCGAAACCGAAACCGAAGGTTCGGTTTGATTATAGTTTCGGCCGAAACCGAATCTTTTATAAACGTGATTAAATCGTTGAATAAAAATGTCAGTGAGCGTTCTTTCCAGATATTTGATTAATGAACAATCTCGCCGGCTAATATTACAGGTTTCTACGTTCAACTTTAATCGAATTGAAATTTCAACATTGTTATAGTGACACTGGGTCAAAAATGTCAACATGTAACTACCCGAAAGAGTGAAAAATTGAAAATGTTGCATTAAGTGTAATACTGAGGCCGCGACTTGTTAATTGTAGATGGTATAAAATGAAACAGGTTTTTTATTAAAATATGATAATCATACAATAATATTATATTACGCGTGTATTAAATATAATATTATTGTATGATTATCATATTTTTTTCTTAATATTGCCGCCAAAATATTTGAACTACACTTTTTAAACCTCATTTGACCGATGGCAACCCTAGCTTGTTCAAATCCCGAAATATAAAAGGCAACCCTCGTAGCGTTTTCGCAAGAGACTGCTACATTTGATTCCAATATCATTTTAGTACCGGGATCTTCTACAAGTAAAGAAATGTTGCAAGTTGATGAACCTATGGAAGTGAATAAACTCACCAATAAGAGGTTTGACAGGCAGAATAAGTCATGTTTCAGATGTGGCAGTCAACATAAAGGATGTAGTTTTTGTGGTAAAATTGGACACATTGAGTCAGTATGCCTTATCAAAAATAAACAGGATAGTACATTTAAATCAAATTGTAATGGATTATATGTGGCAACAATAAACAATGTGAGAGAATGTAAAGTTGATGCTTACATGATGATTAGCTGTTGATTGAGGGTTCTGTAATTGAAATGGAGGTGGACTCCGGGTGTGCATTTCCACTCATTTCTAAAGCGACAACCAGACTCATTTGGAATGGAGACATACCCATATTGGAAAATGGTGATGTGACATTAACTACATGGACAGATAACCATTTGAAAATATTAGGCAAAATAAGGGTGCAGTTTCATAAACAAGGTTAAATAATAATCTGATGATTTATATTGCCAGCAGCAATGGACCCAGCCTTATCGGGCGGAATTGGTATGAACCATTGAACATACAATTGCAAGGTGTGTATCATATGAAAATTAATACTACGGAAAGTATTAATTTACTTAAGAAATATAGTGATATTTTCCTGGACGGTTTAAGAAAATATAAAGGCCCCATAGTAAATATTACACCCAAAGAAGGAACAGTACCGAAGTTTTTAAAAAGCACATTCCTTTTGCTTTGAGGGAAATAGTGATCAAGGAAATAGACAGGCTTGTAGATGAAGGAGTACTGGTTCCAACAGCACATTCTGAGTGGGCAACGCCTATAGTACCAGTACTGAAACGGAACAGCACTGTTAGGCTTTGTCGGGACTATAGGTCTACAGTAAACATGGTCACAGACACGGATACATATCCATTGCCTACTCTTGATGAAGCTTTCACAGCTATACAAGAGGGTACAATTGTCAGTAAAATTGATCTGGAAAGAGCATACACTCAAGTTAGCGTTGATGAACCAACATCACAGCTATTGACAATTATTTATTTATCGTATGGCAAATCAGTATTTAGAACCGTGAGATCTTGGAAAAGACTAATACACCGAAAGGACTATATAATATGAAACACTTAGCTTTCAGAGTAAAAGCATGTCCGGGCATATTCCAGAGATTAATGTCTTCCTTACTTACAGGAATTACATTTTTTTATTACTTTTATCATACGTGTGTAATTGTTTGTCACAAATAAATGTTTAAGTTTGAATTGCAGTAGGACCTGAACCAACCTGGATGCACGAAGACTTGAGGCCGATGCAGGTCCTCGGGGCCCACCACGAGCTCGCCCTTCACCACGTGGTCTGTGTACAAGCCGGCCCGCGCCGCCGCCTCGCTCAACCCGCACAGACCCTCCTCGCTCACACACTCGGGCTCCCCTTTGACCTCCCCGTGCGCTGGTGCGCCCGCTTCGCGCTCAAGCTCTCCTTCAACCTCATGCTCCGTGTACAGGTCGGCCTGCGCGGCCGTCTCGCTCTCAAATACGAGCTCCTCCTTCACCCGCACTGCTCCCGCGCCCTCCAGCGACATCGCCGGTTGCAGCACAAGCTTTCACACCGGAAAAGCTACTCTCGCGTCTATGAATGGTAATATACACCTTATGTTATGTGCACACTATTACTAAATTTATCATTGTCCAAGAAAATATTAGGGAAGTTCATGAAAAGTCGTCATAAAACTACAAATCAACACGCATAACCACAGACTATACTAGACAAGTAGACCAGGGGCTGGAAACTTAGAAAAGAGGCGACACGCCGATTGATTGTATGGAAAGTAGTGACATCTCTGGCGAAGCGGATTGCTGTATTTAATGTTGTTGACAGAAAATGGAAATAGATGTCAGCACAATAGACCCACGACAATAAATTTTAAGATTTCGTAATAAAATAAAATATATTGCGCGAATTTATTGACGCGCGCGATGCGCACCCTGAACCTCATAGCCACGCATGTAGACCTATTATCTTGTACGATGAGTGAATTCACAAAAGTAGCATTAGTAACTCTTTGTTATATTGAATAGTTCGTTATTTTATTATAATAGATAATTTTTTTTTGCTACATTATCGCATTGGGTTCAGCCTGTAATGATAATTGTGTGTGTGGAAATAAAAATAAATAAATAAATAAATAAATAAATATTTTTATGTTTTGAGATAGAATTTATTAAGTATCCATTTTATTTAACTGAACATGAACAAATATCTCATTAATATGGAATTGTGTTTGTTGTTCGGCCTTTGTGGTTTTAGATGAAGTATACATACCTACGTGTCAGTCAGTAAATAAATGTCAATGTATTGTCTATAAAAACATTGAATAAAAACATATTTAAATCATATTTAAATAAAATCAAGCATAGTTTTAGCCACAGTATCTAGTTATAAAAATAATATCTAGGTATTATGTGTGCAGTAAATAGTTTGAGGTTGAGTAATATGCAGTGTAGATCGGCTGTACGTGGATTTGTTAAATCTGGTCCAGGAGATTTAATCTAAAGTTTTGAAGCTAAATCTCGTCCTTGTCTCGTGTTTTTGATAAAAAGGTTGTGCTTTCTTAAGTTCTTGTTACATAATTTGTTTAGTTGAATAAATACTTTTATGAATGTTGCATGTTTCACTTTTCAGATCCATTTCATAGTTGTGTGATTATTTTGAAACCTACAATGTGACTGGCAAAGTATGAAGGGAAGCGTACTTAGGTAACTAAAATGTGATTTATATCATGTTTTAGAAACGTTTTCTTCCTTACTTTGATAGTCGCATTGTAGGCTTCAAAGTCAAAACAGAGAATACAACTTTAGTATACGTGTGTGCGTGGTGCGTGAATATGTATGTGTGCGTTAGTGTGTATGTGAAGCGTGCACGCTGCACGCATGCGTGCGTCAGAGTAGTTCAGTCCACTCGCTGCTAGGCGGCTGTGGGACCAGTAATTTCTTGGTGTTGCCACTCTTTACATAAATATACTTATTATACTCTTTGAAGTAGACACAGACTACTAAGAAGGTAAGAAGATACTACGTATGAGTGTAGCGTCTCCTTAACTAGGGATATTGCATCTGACACTGACATGTGTCATTGTCTACTTCAATCTACTTGTCTAGATCAAAACTGAGGGGCTACCGCGAAACGACAACGAACTTCGTTTGAGTATCTCCCTCTCTGTCGCTCGAACAAGCAAGTGCAACCGAGAGGGAGAAACACGAACGAAATTCGTTTTCGTTTCGCGGTTGGGCCTTGCCAAATACAGAGGCCCTACCGCGAAACGAAAACGAATTTCGTTCGTGTTTCTCCCTCTCGGTTGCACTTGCTTGTTCGAGCGACAGAGAGGGAGATACTCAAACGAAGTTCGTTGTCGTTTCGCGGTAGCCCCTCAGCGATGTTACGAGTCGAATTTATTCCAACTCGGATAACTCGAGTTGACTCGGCCGCTAACTCGACTCGCATCAACCGGAAGGGATCCGCTTCGCGGCAGCAGCCAAATGGGGCATATACATTACATGATTAGTCAGCCCCAATTCATCAGAATCTGACTAATTGCTATGGTGATGATGCATGTTGCGCTGCAATCCAACCGTCAAACGAGTTTTCCTTACTAATTGCATGAAAATCACAATTTGGACCATGGAATTGGCATGATCTGCCAAGTGTTTTTTTTTCTCACAATATTCATTCAAATAAAATTAAACGAAAATTAAAAAATATATACTAAAGAATATTGTTTTAATATTTTACACTGTAATTTTGTCCATTTTTTTAAACCGGTGTTTCGTAACTACAATTTCATTCAGTGTGGCCAGTTAATAGTAAGAAAGTGAAAAATGCCGCATTCAAACGGTCCTGCGAAGCGGACTGCAAGATTGTTACAAACCGATGAGATAGGGTGAGACAGCACGTCTATCATGAGACGGCCGTTACATACTCTCGATTTTTGTGTGCTGCATGGCTATCACGCGACCGGCGCGCGAGCTCTCTCGATTTTTCTCGCACTATCCGTCTCTCTCTTATTAGAACACTTAGAACAAGAGGTATAGTGTAAGAAAAATCGAGAGTATGTCGCGGCCGTCCCATGTTAGACGTGCTGTCTTGCCCTATCTCATCGGTTAGTAACAATCTTGCAGCCCGCTTTGCAGTACCGTTTGAATGCGGCAATTTTCGCTTTCTTACTATTAACTGGCCACACTGAATGAAATTGTAGTTGCAGTTGTTACGTCTGTACGCTACGTCCAATTATGACTTCGACATGTTGGGCTGACAAATTGGGGTAAAATCACATAATCTGGATGCCCCAAAACGGATCGGCGAGTCGAGTCGAGTTCACAGTATTCGCATTCTTATTTTTGATTCGAGTTTACACTTGCCTTTTGCCGAGTCACTGAGTTAGTCTCCCGAGGTGTGCCGACGGCGACCGGCGATGCAGATGGAATACTAATCAAAACAAAATGAATATTCGTCGAGTCGAGTTTCGGTTTCGAGTTGGCGAATCGCTGACTCGCGTGCACTCGCATCACTCGCATTCGCCGCTCACTTGTCCGGCCGTATCAATTCTAGCTAGATAGTAAAGGTGGAAACACACTATTGAAACGCCACGCGACCCGACGAAACGCGACGCGTGTTGGGTCGAATCAAATCGTACACACAGCAACACACCTAACTAACCATACCGTGAAAACCTAGAACCTTATTACAATGCACTTAAGGTCAGATTAGATTTCCGATGGTCACTTAGCTGTGTTGTCGACTGTACTATTTTCTATGACTAGAATCACATTATGAACACCCGACGCGACGAAACGCGCCCACACGCCACCCGACGCACCACACGCAGTGTTATCGGGCAACTCGATCGCCCATCGCTTTGATTAAAGTAGCATTTTGATATCCATTCGAATCTAAGCAGCGTGTGGTGTAGTATAAGCTCATAAATGTATTGTTTTGTTTAGTCTTAAATCTATTTATTACTAACTAAATACATGCAAACTATTTAATAATATTTTATTATTGGCACAACTACTAACCCATAAGTCAAAAAGATATCAACAACAACAAAATTAAGAAAAAGTAAACCAAACGTCAATTTGACACTTATCAAAAGTAACGTGTTTATAAAGGTTGCTTTGTGTTCTTTACCATGTTTTAGCACTTCTTAGCGGAAATACAAAATCTTCAAACAATATCGAAACCGTTTTTAGATCTTTTATTAAATATAGTGAGACAAAATCTTTATGTAATATTTATTATATCATTCCCATAATCGAGTCTGATGTTATTCCATAGCCTCAAAATTAAGCATGACTCATGAATATTATCATGCTTCATAAATCATCCTAATGGAGAGGAGAGCAAGAGGAGAGGGAAAATAAAATGTCAGGAAAAATATGTTGCGGCGAAAATAAATAGTTACTAAAAATCGCAATTATAAATCAAACGTAAGTACAATTACTTTAACAGTACATTTATAAGCTAAGTACTGATACCTGGGCTAAGAAAAGAAAGTACTTCTGACAGAACATAAAACATGCATAATTATGTTCATTTTTGTCCTCGTGATTTTCTTCTTGATCTTCATGCTGGCTTTTGTAGCACTAAAGGAGAAGGTTACAGCAACATCTGTGGCTAAAATTATAATACTTAAGTGGTGAGTGAATATACATTTAAAAAAGCCAAACTAAACTACATTAGAACTGGGCATTTTGCAGTGTTGGGTTCTTACGGGATTCGTTTGAGATATAATTGAAAATATACATCAGATTATTTTTCAATATGTCTTATAAACGAAATATTAGATTTCCTTGCAATTGTTCAGTCATTGCTACTCAATAACATTACTTATTGGATTATGGTATTAAAACAGACTCCCTGCCACCTGCTGAGAGGCCTGGCTTGGCATTATGCCAAGTTTTGTGACCATCAACAATTACTTCTAAGAATGTTAATTATGAACTGTTGCTATCCATGTATTCTAAATTATAATATTTGAGCTAAGCATGGCACACTGATATTCTTTTCTGAATTGTGTGTGTTTTTGTATTTAAGAGACTTTTTTGTGTGGCATATATGATTTTTAACCCTTGAAAATTTTCTTAGCTTTAAACGTTGCAAACAAGCCTTGAAGTAACAGCATTTTTTATTTGCAAAGGAAATGGCTACATAATTACAGTTTAATGTCAAAGAACTATGGCATTTTGAGAAAGATACAAGAATATCAGTAATGGCTGAAGAACTGAATTTATCTTAAATCAAAACACTACATGATAAAAAAAATCTGTGAATTCCTCTGCTCTCATAAGTGTGCTATACAAATACTACATGGCCACCCATAGGATTGGAAAAAGAGAGAATAGACTAATAATGTGTGTAACTCATCTTGTATTCACTGAAAGTATGTCGAAAAGGTTTTAACCATTAAAATACTTGATTTCAGATGGCATTGTTCCTGAAGCAGAACTTCTCCCCGCCGCTGCTCTCCAGGAAATGGATTGCCATTAAATTCAGACCAAATGTGGTAAGTGCCATATTAAGATAGATAGATAACTTTATTCAGCCGCAACAAACGAGTTGCAAACATTAAAAAAAAAAAAATCAAACAAGTTTATAACCTAACCTAAGGCATTCAGAACAGTAAAACTTAGTCCAGGGTTGTCTGTTGTGGTGTAGAATAGGCTCTGACTCAGCGTGACTGCTGAGGGGTCCACAGCGCTGATCTTCTGCTAGAACATTTAAAAACGACACTAATGACAGTGCAAATAAATTTTATAGATCATCAGGCCACTTATCATGGTCGGCCTATCACGCGATAAGTGACAAGATAGAGTGTCAGTCTCATTCTCTCGAACGGTGTCAGCCAGTGACAGACGCTCTATCTTGTCACTTATCGCGTGATAAGGCCGAACATGATACGGGGCCAGTATATTGTTATTTATTATCTAGTTTCATATGACCTCCTGGAACTTGACCTTCAAAGTTTGCCAAAATGAATTTCAACCTTAACAAATGCATATATAATTGACTATCAAATATTTTTAAGTAGTACCTATAGTACCAACCGAGACCATCCCGTGCACTTTATGTGCATTGTAATAAGGTTCAATATAAATGCAGGATGGTCAGTTAACTGTGTTGTCGTTTGTACAGGCCTCAGGAGGCTAATGTTGCAAGTTAAGGTTAACTAGAGTGAAGTTGAACCTATTCGCCGCCATCGTATTCGGGATTGCACCGCCCCACGCAAGTCTTACACGTAAGACTATTGTTTTTGAACTGCCTTCGGTTGGGTGGATACGGCAACAAACTTAAGTCCAAGTCAGTGGCGGCTAATGGGTTTAAGTCACGTTCCACCTGTCGGTTTGTTGGTTTTGTTCCTTCGGCCGCGTATGTAACCTGTTACGATCAAAGAATTTTTATTCTTTGTGCGAAACTAGTTGCGATCGAAGAATTCTTCTTCCTTGTGACTACCTAAAGAACCTAACCTACCAAGTGTTTTGCGATCGCAGCAAGTTTCCAGCAGAGCGGTGCTCCGTCAAAACCGTCGAATTCCGAAAAAAAAAGACCGGGTTGCACTCCGGGAGTGCCGGCAGAAGTGAAAACTCAATAACATTGTAACAGTTTAACACATCTTACGGTGTCACCCTAAAAATGAATTTGGCGCAAATTTATAAACCATTATCAATTATTTAGGCGGACGGGCCGCGGGCGCGTTGGGTGCGACGGGCCGGCTCGCCCGCCGCCGGCGGCGAACAAAATACCAATTTGTTTTTGCCATTGCCAAATATTTTTCAAAGCTTTATTTCTTTAGGAACAACGTCCAAATTCGAACTATTCGAATTCGCTCAATAGCAAAACGGTGAAGGACGCGTGAACAAAATCACAAATTTATTTGCAGAATATGCTATTGCAAAAAGTGTTTAACGGCTTTATACTCTTACGAATAGCGTTCAGTTTTGAATGAAGTCGAATCGGCTAGCAGCAAAATATAAAAGTTTGTGACCTCCTTCACATCTGACGTCACAAAAATCTGTCGCGTATTTAACAATTTTTCCCCATTCCAAAAAAAGCTCAGCGCCGCTAAAGAAGTTTTCACTTCAAAAAAATCGCAACTGGTTTCTAACAAAGAAATGGAATGAAAATGAAATGACAGTGGGCAGGGCACGTCTCACGTATGTCTGACAATAGATGGACCGTAAAGGCTACTGTATGGAAAGGCCCAGTCGCCAAAAGGAAAGTCGGCAGACCAAGCAAGAGGTGGGCAGACATACAAGAAGTAGCAGGCAAATTACTGTATGGAAAAAGAAAAGGACAGAGAATGTTGGAAAGAGCTGGGAGAGGCCTGTACCCAACAGGGGTGTAGACTCGAAAATTATTATTACTCCAAAAGAAAGAAGGCAAAAATATATGCCTAGTGACGAAAATCCCATTTAGATATCTCAAAGAATTACGAAGCTACAACCGTTTTAATATTGCTTATTTAGAGAGAGAAAACGCAAACAGTGTGTGACGTCACGTTACGGGATGCTGCCGGGGGGCCGCATCGACGGATCGTGATTATTTAACTTTTTGCGTTGATTTTTTCTCCATTTGACTACATTTTTAATCCTTTTTCGAGAAAATATGACATTATTAGATTAGATTAGATTATTGATTATTTTATTTAGTGTCTACACCCATAGGGATCCATATTAATTAATGTTACCTAAGCCTTGTAAAATCTACATACGTACCAAAATATAGAAATAAAAAAGGCTTATTATTATTCGAACAAATAATTAAAATTACTGGTTACCTACGAACTTGCGGTTTCGTACGCGGCCGAAGGGGTTTTGTAAGTGTTTGACAAGTTGAGCGACTAGCTGCCCGGCCCGGCTTCGCATGGATTACCCGTTTTCCCTCAGGAATGAAGCATTTTCCCGCGGTAAAAAGTAGCCTATGCTCATCAGGGATAATGTCGGCTTCTAATGGTAAAATCATTTTTCAAATCGGTCCAGTAGTTTCGGAGCCTGTAGAGTTCACTTAATCGGCACGTTCTATAGATATATCTGTGTTGCTACACGTTCCTTGGCTCGACGGCACACCACCACTCCCGGCAACGGTCGGACAACTACTGCCCCCACTCCGGTCATCGTGACGTGTGCGCACGAGATAAGGATAGCAATACACTACAGAGCCTATTCAATACAAACACACCGTGGTATAACAACACAGGTACTCTCTTCGGAGACTCGCGAACCACGCGACTGACACATAAGCCCACGTCATCATGCTGTTAAATGCCGTTTGATGACGTAGGCTTGTGTCAGTCACGTGATTCGCGAGTCTCGGACGAGAGTGCCTTGTGTTGTTATACCATGCAAACACACAAACAATCAAATTTTTCCTCTTTATAATATTGGTGTATGTATGACTGACATTCCACAGTGTCTTACCTCTCATACAGTTGCTGTACAGTCGGGAGCATGTCATCTGCATCCTGGAGAGCGGGCTGCTGTTCAGAGAAGACAGCGCCAGTGTGGAGCAAGAGTGCCCGGCGCCAGAGCGGGTGAGGACGAATACTCAGGGGCGGCTTTAGTTGCACCCGGGCGCACGGTTCTAAGGGGCGCCGAGCGCCACTTGCCGGGCGCGCTAACACTGCGCTAGCGCGCGCTAGTGGGAGGGGGTGTTAGAGGGCTAGGGAGAGGGGGTTATTGCACCCGAGCTAGAGACGCCTCTGCGAATACTTTTTCTCAAACTTGCAGTGAAATATTGACGTTGTGTTCTTCATAATGGGCTTCGAAGTGCCACGTTTCGGGCGCAGCGAGACGAGAGACCCGTAATGGCCTTTCATGCAAAATTGGTCTTTTTTAATTTCCATTCCAAAATATGTGGCACAGCATCACGTTCAGTCATGAAAATTAAAGTTTGATTTCATGGAGTTTTATTTATTTCATTGCATGTTTGAGAAAAGCACTATACATACCTTGGCGTGAAAAGGGGTTGCCAGCCTCGTAACTATCCTCATAGTCTATATGTACTCGGCCGGCAACGCTTTACTTCCCGGCCTCTGTAGTAATGTAATATTTCTCAAACATGCAATGAAATATTGACGTTGTGTTCTTCATAATGGGCTTCGAAGTGTCACGTTTCGGGCGGAGCGAGACGAGAGATCCGTAATGGCATTTCATACAAAATTAGAGACCTAGGCCTCCAAGTTGGTCTTTTTTAATTTCCTTTCCACAATTTGTGGCACAGCATCACGGCTTTCAGCCATGAAAATTTAAGTTTGATTTCTTGGGAGTTTTTTTAAATTTATTTCATTGCATGTTTGAGAAAAGCGCTATACATACCTCGGTGTGAAAAGGGGTTGCCAGCCTCGTAACTATCCTCATAGTTTATATGTACTCGGCCGGCCACCCCTTACTTCCCGGCCTCAGGCAATGTGGCTATTTTCTTTCACCATGGATGTTAGTGAGAGTTGAGGCGTGTTTGGATTGAGTTTGAGTTTATTGAACATTCAACTGTTGCACAAATATAAATGTTTAGTATTTACTTGATCTGTGTGTGTGTGCATTGACCATTATGCGATTCAAATAGCGTTACGATTATTTATTTCTTGTATGGCATATTGGTCACAGCATTGAAAATGATTATGGGGTGCATTTAAATATATGATACTAGCTGATGCCCGCGGCTTCGCGGCTTTGAATTTTCCCGTGGGAATTAGATGTTATCCCGCTGGAAAGAGTAGCCTATGTCACTCTCCAGCTTCTAAACTATCTCCGTACAAAAAATCACATTAATACGACGCTCCGTTGCGACGTGAAAGAAGGACAAACATACAAACACACACACTTTCGCATTTATAATATTAGTAAGGATTGATGATGACCGATTTCGCCACAGCGAAGCTCAGGTGCGCTCTCACGTGGCTTGCATATCCTATCTTTTCAGGGAAATTAATTAAATGTGTTATAATTACTTGAAACACCGCATTGCGTGTAAAATATAGTGTGAAGCCTTTGAAAGATTTCGCAGAAAGAATGCTTACAGCTAAATCATAGTACTAGTATCACCGCGTTATTAGGTATTATCACAATATAATTTTTGTTAATGTGCTTGTATGATTTCCTCACATATTTCAGTAAAGCACTATATTCACCTTTGCGGAAACCGGGATTGCCTGACTCGTGTCTTGGTATGCCTCGGCTTGCCAACCACCTCGTCACGCAACCCCTTTCTTTCCGCGCCTCGGCAATACAACTCGGTTACAATATCTGTGGACCTCGTTGGAATGTGACGCCCCTACCCCTTCTCTTTTACCCGCGCTCGCCCCGCACCGTACCAGAGCGCCGACGCGACGTCATCGACGCCAGCTCCACAGATGTAACCGGGTAGATAATGTACCATTGCACAGGTCTGGGCGTGCGCGGGCGGCGGCGGGTGGGGGTGGTGCACGCGCGGGGAGCGGGCGGGGGCGGTGCTCGCCGCCGGCGCTTGCCTGCTGTTGTTCCCACCGCGCAGGTAAGCTACTGAATAGTACCGAGAGCCCGACTTCTTCCAGCGGTAGCAGTGCTCCATAGGTGGGAGCGAGATGGTTCAGATTCGGATTCATTTATTGCTTACTAGCTTCTGCCCGCGACTCCGTCCGCGTGGAAATCGTTTATATCGTAGCGCCATACAAACTTTAACCCCCCATTTCATCCCCTTAGGGGGTGATTTCCGGGATGAAAACTATCCTATGTCCTTTCCCGGGATTCAAACTATCTCCATATCAAATTTCATCGCAATCGGTTCAGCGGTTTAAGCGTGAAGAGGTAACAAACAGACAGACAGACTCACTTTCGCATTTATAATATTAGTGTGGATTGAAAATTGACATTATATTTTACAAATTTTCTTTGTATATAAATAAAATGAGTTCAAAGAAAACTCGTCAGGTACATACAATAAATTTGTTACAATAATTTATTAATGGCAATAATAAATAACAAGGGCATACAGAAATACCAATTTAAAGCAATATTGATCGTTGTAATGTCAAAAAATAGAATAAAATGTCAGAACCAGAAAAATAAAAATATACGGTCTCCTACCATAATGTAGGGATGTCAAAACATATATATAATCAATCCCATGTCAAATAAATGAATAAATATACATATATGTCAAACGTACAATAACATAAAAACGGAAATTACAGCAATAATAATAAAAATATTTTATCTCTAGGGCGCTCTCCTACATTATGATAAAGTCAAAGAAAAACAAAATTAAAAAAAAATTAAAAATGAAAATTTTAAATGGCATCGAAAATATATTGTCTAATATTGTGCCACCAGTGCCGCTGCTCCCGCCACTACAATCCTTTATGTGTTATTTTTAGGGTTCCGTAGCTCAAAAGAAAGAACGGAACCCTTATAGGATCACTTTGTTGTCCGTCTGTCTGTCTGTCAAGAATCTCAAGACCCTTTATCTAGGGAACGCGTGGTTCGAGTTGAAATTATAACCCATATACTACTACATTTCCTTGAAGCTGTGAACTTTTATAAATTATATTCATATACACGTTAATTCAATGTGCTACGGTAGCCTAGTGGTTCAGGCATGCGGCTGTCAAGCGGCGGTCGTGGGTTCGAATCCCGGCTCGTACAGTCAGCATCACATAGTTAGTAGCACCCAAAGTAGCGAAATATATCGGAACACGTCTTTATTACTATAGGAGTAAGGAAGTGTTACGATATATTTGGCTACTTTGGGTGCTACTAACTATGTGATGCTGACTGTACCAATGAGTTTTTCGGAACATATGTACGGAATATTTACCTTTAGCATTTCGATGAAGGAAAACATCGTGTAGAAACCGGTCTAATTTCCAATAAGGTCTAGTTTTCCGTCTGGGTTGGAAGGTCAGATGGCAGTCGCTTTCGTAAACGTCGTCGTCGTTGTTTGATGTAAGACGTACCAGGCAGGGGTGGGGCGGGGCGCGTTAGAAACCTATCGGTCCCTCGGCCCCGGGCCGCCAGTCAGTCGAGTGCCGGCACTTGAACAAGACGAACCGCAAGTACCTATTTTTAACCCCCGACGCAAAGAGAGGGGTGTTATAAGTTTAAAGTGTCTGTGGTATCGTAGCTCCCAAACGGATTTGCTAAATTAAAATTATTCAAGTTTTCACTTCTACCGGCACTCCCGGAGTGCAACCCGATCTTTTTTTGTTTAACTCACGGGGTACACGAATGACTGAAAATGGCCAGTAACCAGTTGTTCCAGCTTGACCCGCAGCTCGCTGGCGCGGCTGGCGGGCAGCGTGGCGTGCGCGGCGGCGGCGCGCGGCTGGCTGCGGCTCCGCGCGCGCGCCGGCTCGCGGCTGCCGGCGCTCCTGGGCGCCATGCGGCGGTATCTGGCGCTCGCGAGGCGCGCGCAGGCCTGCGTCAGGGACAACGCTGTGCATAATACGCTGTAAGTTCACAACACACACGCACACACAACATCATCATCATATCAGCCGAAAGACGTCCACTGCTGGACATAGGCCTCCCCCATAGAGTGCCAAAGTGACCGGTCCCGCGCCACCTGCATCCAGCGGACTCCCGCAATCTTTACCAGGTCATCATACGCACACACATATTCGTAATAAATAAAATAGATCAAAATGTAAACAGTCATTTGAAAGGGCTGCCACAATAGATCACTTGCTGGTCGAAGCGGCATATAAAGGCCCACAAGTCATCAACAATAATAAACAGTCATTTATAGTCCGTAAGCCCGCTCCCAATATACCTACTTCTCATGACAACACGATAAAATGCATGGCAGCTGGTCGAGAAAGTTGTCCTGAGCAAGAATCGGAAGATTATCGTACCTAAAACTTGCCGATTCTTTGAAAAATCCACGTTATCCACGTCAATCACCTAACCCCGATCACCCAGGGGAATTAGCGGCAATTATTTTATATTCAACTAGGAAAAAATGATAATGTCCGGTTATGGCGCTTCGCCAGACGCTGCCGCGTCACGCTCGCTTCGCTCGCTCGGCTCGCGCGCTGTAGGGTCGCAGTTCTCCTAACAACCTAACCGTTTTTTTCCCCTGGTGATCAGGCTAGGGGATTAACGTGGGCAACAGCGAAAAATCCTACACTTCCGGTCAAAATTTAAAGGGTAGATAAGCTAACCTAATCTACCCTTAAAATTTTGAAATAAATTCATGAGTCATGTGACAACAGTACGAGACACGCAGCATAATTTAGCCCTTTAATTGTAGAGAGTGTAAACCTAAGTCTGTCAGTGTTGAAATCATGAAATGGCCGGAAGTACTTGGCATTTACATTAATAACGATAAAGGGGCTAAATGATGCCACATGTCTCGTACTGTTGTCACGATGAGTATACCTCAAAAATTATTACCGGAAGTGAAGGATTTTTCAAACTCGGTCAGTTTTAGATGCGATAATCTTTTAATTCTTGCTCAGCACAGCTTTCTGAACCTGCTGCTATGCATTTTATAGTGTTGTCATGAAACACAATGAAAGACTAGGTGTATGTGTTTTCCTTTTTTCAAAATTTGCAATAAATTCAAACTTATAGGCACCTCATAAACTTTTTGAAGTGAACACTTAATTATAGCAATTCGTGCAAAATGATTCCCTAACCATTCCAAAATATCAAAAATGCACAACGTTAATATTCAAGTTTTCACTTCTGCGCAACCCGGTCTTTTTAAAAAAAATCGAAACCTATAAACTTAGAATACATTATGCTGAAGCGATCGACATCAAAATCAAAGTGAATTTTCTTAAGACGTTGTTAAAAAAGTACCCATTGTCAGTCGCGAGCCGCTGCAAAGCTTTTCATCCATCTTAAACGTTTTTTTCCACCAGCGGCACGGTGTCACAGGCGCTTCAATCGACCCACGAGCTGCTCCGCCGCCAGCAGTCTGCGCTGGCGACGCTGATGTCGCGCGCGTCCGCCGCGTTGCTGGGCAACACGCCCTGGCTGCGGGACGACCTCGCCTGGGGCTCGCTACCAGACTCAACTGACCCTGTACAGGTATGTAGCATCATCCAGTCTGCGGTCAAGGTCATCGATCTTCGGTGGCAAGCGAGCATTATGATTGTGTGGTATTGTGGGCCTTTATATGCCGCTTCGACCAGCAAGTGATCAATTGTGGCAGCCCTTTGTTTAGATTTCACCGTTAAGGCACGTTGCCTCTAGGAAATTCCAGATTCTTTGGGCGGTGATATGTTGTACCTCTTCTGGGTGCACGATGTGCCGCCCTAGGTAGATACTTCTTTTGTGCATGAGTGTTCCGCAGGAGCAGAGAATGTGCATTGATGTTTCCTCTGTCTCCTGGCAGAACCTGCAAGTTGCGTTTTGTTTCATACCCATTTGAAACGGGTGCTTGTTTAATTTGCAATGTCCAGTCAGAATTCTCGTCACTGCGCAGGTTTTGTGCGTTCTGAGTTGTAATAGCACTTTAGACAGTTTATTATTGTACCCTTTGATCAAGGCTTTAGCATGTTTTTGTCCGAGATGCGTGACTGAGGGGGAGCGCAGTCGCTAACGGTGGACCCTCGATAACGGGCAAGCGAGCATACGGCCTGCCTGAAGTAATAAACAGATACCGAGAGTCTATTTATTTAATCGTATGCATACATTATTATTGGCCTTTTAAAGTTTTTCACTCTTTAGCAACGCAGGGGACACGTGCAGGGTTGCGGTGGGTAGCTCCTGCGGACGCGAGTAACAGTTGTCCCCCCTTTGTCAAGGGAGAGTAAAGTTAAGTAAGTCATAATTAGGAGAAAATATGTAGATTCTCCTATCCATCACTGACTAGCGGTCTTAATAATAATGATAGCAAATGCTGTTGTCAATAAATCTATATTCGTTATAATTGTATTGGTGATGGATGAGGCTGGCTTCCATACATTTCTGCCCATCATTCTTTAACTTGCAAGATTTGATGACAAGCAGGTGAAACTAAATAAAAGCTTGTAAAAAAATAGTATCCATTCATCATCATCATAAACTTAAGAGCCGGGCTCTTGTCGGTGGAGTAATCGCCACTCTGGTCTTCTCTCTGCTACTGTTTGGGCTCTTGACACGACATTACATTAACTTTCTCTTTAGCTTGGTCCATAAACGCACGTCTTGGTCTTCCCCTGCCTCTCCTTCCATCAATCTTTCCTTCAATTATAGTTTTTATGTAATTGTCATGTCGTATCGGGTGCCCCAACATATTTCCCCTTCTGTTTTCAATCGTTTTTAGTAGACTTCTTTATGGTTTCTTTATGGAGTATCCATTATGTTCCAGAAAATCCACCACGCGTTCCTGGTCGTCCAGTCCACGCTGCTCAAACACGTCGCCATGGCCCACGTCCCGCAGCCCCCGCACACCCAGCACTACAGGAACCATAACGAACGCCTCCATTGGATCCACACCGTCCTACTAGACCACTTGTTTCAAGAATTCGAACAAAGCTACGAGGCTTTAGACCGTATGTATAGAATCTTTAAGAACTACGGCAGCGTGGATGTCGAGAAAAAGAGCTTCCCGGTCAACGACAGGTGGGTGTACTCTGAAGTCCACAGTGGCGTCGCCAGGACATCTTTAGAGCTGAAAATGGCTCTAGAGAAATGTACAAATCTAGACATGTTCCTAGATTCCTGCGCTATCAACGATCAGGAGCTAGATTTAGACGTGCTCAATGAAGATATAGACGGTTTAATTGATGAGCTAGCTAAGTGCATGACAACGATGCAAGGATCTCAGATTAGGTTGAAGAAACTGCAGAGGAAATTCGCCGTTGCAGAAGAGAGACAGGAGGAGAGTGAATCAGAGGAGGAAGTCCTTTTGAAGATAGAAGATAAACCAGTTGAAGTAAAAGACGAAGTGTTTTACCTGCTCAAAACAGACGATGATAATGAAAAAGATTTGGTAGCTGATGTGATGACAGCTCCAGGCAAGAAAGAGAAAGAAGCAACAAAGTTCATGCTGAACGAATTGAAGAGGAAACTGGTAAAGAGGGAAGACGTTATGAGAGAGCGGGAGAGGCAAGCTTTGGTCAAAACTATGCCAGAATTAAAGGTTGTTCCGGAATTCCCTAGACAGATAAAAATGGAAGATTACTCAGATAGTAAAGGGTATATAAATAAAATCTTCAAAGAGTATGGTAAAGATAGATTGTTCAAAGACTACAAAATAGGTTCTAAGACGAAACGTAAACTAAAATACAAGCTGAACGTCAATAAATACGCAAGCGAGTCTGAAATTAAAGCAGACACGTTAGAAGCTAATGCTAAATTAAGCGCTAAAAGTAAAATAATAAGCTTTTCTAGTAAGGATAAAGCACTAATCGTCACAAAATGGAATAAAATACATACTAAAGCAGAAAGTAAAGAATTAATCGTCAATAAATGGCATAAGAAACAACATCCGAAACTAGAATCAACATATTCATCGGATAAAGATTCAGAAGGTTCCATCAGCGAGGCTTTCAACAATACAGTCAATAAAGCTGTCAACAAATCAATCAATCAAGCAAACAACAACATAAATCAAATTAAATTCACTAAGAAAGATCTAGAACTGTCTCCGTCGTCATCTGAAAGTGATTTCGAACATGAGCAACACATAGCACTCCTGAAAGACATAAGAAGACATAGGGTTGCTAGGAAGAAGAATTATCCAGTCAAACGCGTATCCATAGACATAGTAGACGAGAGTTTGAAGCCCATAGAGTACAGTTTTGGCACCGGTATGGCGATAGCTTCAGTGTTGCAAGTTAGCAACAGTAAAATGCCTAATATGGTGGCTGAAGAGGTGTTTATTGGAGATGGGGAGGTGTCTGATGATAGTGGAAATGATCTGGACGCTTGAAAGGTTTTATTTTGATTGGCAATTACAAGTATTATAAAAACGAGGTTGACATGTTGCCAATACCCAATTCCAATATGGGTTACGCTTATATAAGACAAGTGCAAGCAGGACGGTATGCTAATATCTGGGTGCAAAACAGAGACAAGAAAGTATATGGTGAGGTTGGTCAATTGACCAAGTTTTAGTGTGCCACTTTCGGAGCGCGTATAACCTATCCACCTACCTCTTTTTGTATTACATTATAGGAAAATTATGACGGTTCTCTTCTGATTTTAGTATTAATTGGGCCAATCAACATTTTTTTATTGCATGTTGCCGTGTCCAAAAACCATGGTTTTATAGGGTTAATCCACTAAACATGTCTTTGTGATATTTAACCCCTTTTATTGGGTTATTCCCACCTGTTACCAACAATTTGTTACCATTGTTAACAGCTGAGATTATTTTCCCACTTTTACCACTGGGAACTAATGGGTATAGTAATTGATGGTAACTAATAGGTTTTTTCCCCCAGTAGTTACCACCAAGTACTTTAGTGGTAAAAGGAAAAATCCCAGCTGTTACCACTGCTAACAAATTGGTGTTAACAGGTGGGAAAAACCCCTTTTATGGTGGGGCATCTCCTAAGCATGCTTGAAGTACAAATTATAATCACCTGTCCAAATTGTGTCTCCTGGCTTCCCAGGACAGAAAACAAGAAAAAGTTGATTGACCCAATTCCTGGAGTCTCAATAATTAATGTTTGCGGACATTTATAAAGTACAGTATTATATAAAGCAAAGGAACATATTGTTCTAAAAACTGGTCATAGATTTCCGTAAAGTAAAAACGAATTCCATCAATATATCATTTATTTTCTAAACGATTATACAAGATGATAACTAACATTAACTAAATTAGATTAAAACCAAGTTAAATCTAAAGACCCTCGAGGCATTGTATCAAGGATGCGGGCGGCATTTCCTCGCTGAATTGCAATGCTGATGCGTTGCGCGAAAGCCAGCCCTTCGGTCACCAGTTACGTCAACCAGACGTTTCGCCATTTCCGCAAATTAAATTGACACTTCCCGGTGACCGATTGAGCTGAAATTTTGGGTATAAGTATGGTATTGGTACCAACGAGCTGATCTGATGATGGGGACAGAAGGTGGCCATGGGAATTCAGTACTTAACCGACGTAACCCCGTTGAGTTTGGGCTCGTTAGGATCGTCTCCATGAGTAGTTGATGACGGTATACAGAAATGTACAGTCGGCACTAAGGCTTGTACCAAAAATTACATTTTTGACAGTAACTTATTTGTAGGCTCATCTAAAATCCAACTCATTCATCACTGTATGTTAAGGGCACTTTTTATTCATATAAAAATCATATAATTAATTGTAAATCATACAACAGTGTCACTTGTTTCAAGAAATGTTGGAGGAAAATGTTCAGATGCACCTAACTTTTGAAATAACGCATAGATTGAACTCGGTCAAGTGTAAGAAATGCCGCTTGTCGCCCCGCTGTCCGCTGGCGTCCAGGCCGCAGCCTTAGCGACCAAACCGAGCCTAGGCTTTAATAAAGACGTAGCCTTACGTTTTTAATTAAACTTGAAATAGATTTTAATAATTATCATGATTGTGATGTTTTATGGTCAATCTGTGATCGGAGTAATGAATGAATCATTGTAATTTGATTAATGGAAATGTTAATGATAATAAATAATTGCATTTACATTTTTGTCTTATTTCATACTGAGAATACCTAGTAACCATTTTGTGTTATTGAACGAAATTCTCCATTTCAGCTTGGAAAAAACAATTTCGTATGTCCCGCTGGTCTCCTCTACAGACGGCTGATCTAACGTTTCGAACGCACGTTAGGACGACTCAACTGTCATTTTCCCGTACAAAAAGTGACATTTAGTACCTGACGCGCTTACAATGCGTTACGTGATCGTCTTGCTGGTTGCATTTTCAACCGATTCCCGTGAAATTTTGTGACCTGGTTTGATAATTACATAATTTTTTTGTCGATTCAGTGTTTCGAAATTAAAAAAATATGTATTTAAGGAAAAACGCTACCCTAGTGGTTCAGGGGCCGTAGACAAGGTTACAATCGACAAGCGCTAAACGCCCATAGAAAACTAATAAAATGTATGGGAATGACAGATGTTAAGGAAAAGTTTTTCGTCGGCATCTGTCATTCCCATACATTTTCTATTGGCGTTAGCGCTTGTCGATTGTAACCTTGTATACGGCCCCAGGCATGCGGCTGTCAAACGGCGGTCATGGGTTCGAATCCCTGCTCGTAACCAATGAGTTTTTCGGAACTTATGTACGGATATTTACCGATAGCTTTTGGCTAGGAAAAACATCGTGAGGAAACCTGCAGACATCCGCCATGAAATTCAAAGGTGCATGTCAAGTCCCCAACTCGCACTGGGCCAGCGCGGGGACTACTGCCCGTTCACTCTCATCCATGAGAGGAGGCCTGTGCCCAGCAGTGGGACGTATAGGCTGATATATATATTTAAGGATAACTAACTAATTAGAAAAGTTGAGAAACCCCCGACATTTTCATTTCAAAGTCCAATATCTCAAAAACGGCTGAACAGATTTTCATGAAACATGGCTAAGAACACTCGGGATAAAATGATCTATGACACAAACAAAACTAAACGAAAATCGGTTCATCCGTTCGGGAGCTACGATACCACAGACAGACACGTTAAACTTATAACACCCCTCTCTTTGCGTCGGGGGTTAAAAATTAAGGTTCGTGAGTTTTCCAGCTCACAGAGACACTGGTAATAATGTAGGTATACTACCCGCAAATTACGAAGAAAGCCGCGTGCTAAAATATAGCTATGTCCATCATGCATATCCAATCAATATACTGGTGAAATAATTTTTGAAATCGGATTACTGGTTCCGGGGATAGAGATAATAGGGTAAATCGCCAATAACTGGCCGTGGGTGGCCACCTCATACTAAAAATGAACTCCATTCACCAATAATACAATTCATTTTTCACACTTTTCATTCGGAAAAGTACCTAAGTTTTGCTCCACGATGAGGGATCAAAATGATACTTTTCTGTTCAAGCTGCTTTTTAGGGTTCCGTAGCCAAATGGCAAAAAACGGAACCCTTATAGATTCGTCATGTCTGTCTGTCTGTCCGTCCGTATGTCACAGGCATTTTACTCGAAAACTATGGGGTGTATTTGAATAAAATTTTGAAGATAGGTGTATTTTGTTAACCGCTACATAGTTTTGTAATTCAATTATTTAAGGGTGCACTCCATACATGAAACTGAAAGTCAAAAATTTTTTTTTCATTGCAAGCCCACGTGTGGCACATCAATCGACAGGCCTTTCAAAATAAATATAAGGTTTCTCAGCAATTTTTTTGATTAAGTGAATAGAGTTAGAGATATTCGCCTCGAAAGTCACTAAAATTGTGCCCCCCCCCCCTCTAATTTTTGAACCGTGTATTTTAAAAATATGAAAACAATCATGCTCATAGGGCAAAATTGTTTTGAACAAGATCGGTTCAAAGGTTATTGAGATATTCCTAAAAAACTGCCTTCCTTAAAGAAAAGGACGTAAGTGCCATAAGATTTCAGTAACGATACGACCTTTTTAATAGGCACGGAACCCTCGTTGTGCGTAGTCCGACACGCACTTGGCCGCTTTTTTTTAATTTATTCAGTTGGCGTCGCCTGCTTTATTTGTGATACGCGGGCGGAGCCGTACGGGTCATCAACATCATCATATCAGGCGAAAGAAAGAAAGAAAAACATTTATTCGTGACACACACAAAACGACAAAAATTTAATAAAAATACAAATAAACACGAAAGACGCCCACTGCTGGACCTCCTCCCCCAAAGAGTGCCACAGTGACCGGTCCTGCGCCACCCGCATCCAGCGGACTCCCGCAACCTTTACCAGGCCTTATCGCTGGAAATGTACCGTTTTTTTTTTCAAGAAATAAACAGTATGTATAAATTTTAATATATTTTTTTTATCAGTCCACTTTGTGGGGGCCTACCCACGGGCCTTCCGGTACGTGGTCGCCACTCGAGAACCTTTCTGCCCCAACGGCCATAGGTTCTACTGCCACTTAAGTTTAGCGATTCGGACGGCTATATCGGTTGCCTTGGTTCTGCTGCGGATAGCCTCATTTCTGATGCGATCACACAGAGAAACTCCCAACATAGCCCCTTGGGTGACTTTGAGCCTTTTTATGAGGCCCGTAGTAAGCGAGCACGTTTGTCATCAATCATCATCGCCGCGAGGGTAGCTAGTAATAAATAAAAGTCCCCATAACAACGTAACAAATTTATTGAAGTAACCTTCCACCATATACAGGGTGTGGCCTGTAATAGGAGCAAAAAATTAAACGGTGGCTTATTAAGTTAATCAGTAATTATTTCCAAGTGGTTAAATTGAAAAAAAAAATGAAAAAAAAATAGAAAAAAAAAATAAGTAAAAGCGTACGTGTGTTCTTTTGCTTAACTGGAATGATATCCATTTTGTTTTACTTCAAAAACACCAAAAAATCTTGTAAAATTGAAAAAAAAAAACAAAAAGAATTAGAAAACCAAAGTTAGTATAATCGCAATTACGAAAGTGCCCAGTGTTCTACCAATATAGTTAATGACTGGCATGCTACGATATCGAGATGTCGAGATCCATTACTTAGGTGTCACAACTTCAGATAAGATTATTTCCGAATTCAAGAATCTTGAAACACTGGTACCTTTACAGAATCACTGCGGATAATACATAGAGTCAGCCCTTAAATGTATTGCTCCCATTACAGGCCACACCCCGTATATATACTTGTATCTAAAACAGGTATGGCTGAGATTACTTAATGGGGCCGACATTCTATATATCTGTCACTGGAATTGGAATCTCCCGGCTTGGACGATAGAGTTGCTTTCTGAATGAACTACTTTGATGCAACGCGGCCAACTCACATAATCTCAGGTATACGTTCATTTGACTTAAAGGGGCTCCTAGCTCCCAATGACCTTCGACCTGTAACTGTCGGTTTTTTCGTGTTTCTTATGGCTTCTCGTATTAACGAGGTTTACCGAAATAGTATTCCATATTTAATTCAAAACCCACAGTTTTCGGGATATATGACACCAAACTTTAGCAATTTCAGGCCAATAAACCAACGTAACTTTTGTGAAAATGCGTTCAAAATAAAAATCTCTCGTGGGTTGTTACAGACGTCAATCAACAAGAAACAGTTATATGTAGAGTTCATATATACAAGTGCATAATAAACAACATACTAATATCGAAAATAGAGCATTTTTGGTTCATGTTGAAATAAGTTATGATTTTTTTTTTTTTTTTTCAAAAAAAATCGTGCATATGTAGATAAAGGATTGAAGAACCGATGTGTTTGTGCCATAAATATATGTGTCGGAGAGGAGAAGTTTCATGCAGCGCCCTCTATTACATTCATCGTGACTTTGGTCGTAATGTGCTCCACTGTCAATCTACAAATGTCATCATTGAAATACATGCGAACGAGGACATATTTGTCTGGGCAAACTCGGGAGCTCATTAGTTCCGCCGCGCGCCAACAGAGGGCTATGACGAGTATTATTTTGAATTAGAAACAGAACAACGGACGGTTGTGTTCGCTGTCATTGAGGAACAAGGCTGACAGGAGGTGGTTGCTCTCTTGGATGAAGAATTAATCGTTTAGAGAGAATGGTGTGACGGAATAATACGAGAACCGAAATTGCCAGTTCACTGTATTTCACATGAATTTTGTAATTATGCTGTGGAGAAGTCCTTAGTAAAGTTTGTAATCATAGTAACATCGTTTCCTATCAATGCCCGAGAAGCCAGGATACGCCCACACCTCGACATATGTATAGTTTTGACGGAGGAATATCAACTCAAAAACTCGTCAAAACTAGCAAAATAGAGCGTGGCCTCTTAAGAGGAAACAAAAGGCCGTTTTTCCATACAAACGTAGTCCCCTGTTTTCTTCCTGGATGGCAGTAGAGCAATTTTTTTTCCCTAAATCTATGGCTACTATTGACATGTTTCTATGTTTTCCTTATTTAATAAATTTATTCTTAAAAGTGCATTTCAGCTGCAAAAGTGCAGTTTGAATGCGAAAAAACCATAGATGCGAGCTCCTTACATCTACCCAACCCAAACACGTGCCTACAACCCGGTGTGCGCATGTTCAAACTCGATTCATTTCGTTTATTCAGTCACGATTTACATTGTAAGTATATGAATTTTAGGTATGTAATAAAAATGTCATATAGAACTATCATCCTACTATCCTACTAATATTATAAATGCGAAAGTTTAGATGTTTGTTACTCAATTACGCTTAAACGGCTTAACCGATTTGGATGAAATTTTGCACGAAGATAGTTCATAGCCTGGATTAAAGTATAGGATAGTTTTTATCCCAGGGCCACGCAGACGAAGTCGCGGGCGGAAGCTAGTATTAAATACACAAAAAATTAATTATGAAATTCGAGCTTAAAATTACATTTAAATATGGATAGGTATGTCAATTAATAAATTTAACAAACAGGTGTTAACAATTACAAATTAAAATAAATCAAAAACAAATAATAACAAAAAAACAATTACTATTAATAATATACATTATTATTAATGATCTTTGTCGTTTACGAAGTCAGATACAGTATAATAAGACTTCCTCAGGAATAAAGCTAAACGAACAGCTTAGCAATCTAAAAAGGTGCCTGGCATCGTTTTGACACCGCCCCATCCCCGCATATGGCAATGTCACCCATTCTGTGGGGCCGTTTTGCGTCGCTACTTAGACATCTATGGTTTTTTTCGGTCGCTGAGCTGATAACTGCGTCGAAACTGACCACAAACTAGGTCGCTAGGTCGCACGGTTGCAGTGCAGTTGGTACAACCGCATTAAAGCTGCAAACGGACAGAGAGCGGTGGCGGGGCGGCGCGGTGCGGCGCGGAGGCGGTACCGGTTGTAATGTTCGAGCTAATATGAAAGGATCCGCACAGAAAACCGCGCCGCGCCGCGCCGCTCTGTGCGGATCCTTTCATATTAGCTCGAACATTACAACCGGTACCGCCTCCGCGCCGCACCGCGCCGCTCCGCCACCGCTGTCAGTGCGTTTCGGCCTTAAAACTGCGATAAACGTCAGTGGGAACTGCACGCCGATTGCAAGCGAACTGCGCAGTCGGTTTGCAGTTGTGTCAACTGCACTTTTGAAGCCAGAAAGGAGATGAATTAGCTGAAATGCAGCACATCTGTAACCGCCCATAGACACAGTAAAAAAAAATGACGCGTTTTTACATAATTACCATATTTTATAAGCTTTTATTTAGTTTCACCTGTCCCGATGTTTGCCATCGAATCTTGTTAAGTTAAATTCGACACACTTCCCGGTGACCGATTGAGCTGAAATTTTGGGTAAAGTCAGAGGGGGTAAGTGCGCCTTTCATCAAACGTATCGAGGTCTACAGATATTTAACAAATAACGACATCTTGCATTCATGCAACAAACTAAAACAAGTTTATTGCATGGATTTCAGCGAATATAATCTTGATTTAAATGACTGAATGATGAATGAGGCGCACTTTCCCCGGTGGCGCACATACCCCAACTGACTATATAAGTATAGTTTGGATGACAATTCAATATTATGGTACCATCGAGCTGATCTGATGATGGAGACAGAAGGTGGCCATGGGAACTTAGTACTTAACCGACGTAACCCCGTTGGGTTTGGGTTGGTTAGAATCGTCTCAATGAGTAGTTGATGATGGTATACAGAAAAGTACAGTCGGCAATAAAAGCTTGTACCAAAAATTTTTTTTTTGACAGACTTATTTTGAATTATTTTCTTTCTTTCTTTTCTTTCTCGGAGTACTGAAGTAGCGAAGCCACTGCGTTCCTCTGGTCTGCTCATCACTTTTCGACAATTGAACATTGTAAAACAAAGATTGTAGACGTGAGGGCCATATTGTAAAATACGCAACATGATGTAAATGCATTATTTTCCTATAACCACTGTTTTTTTTTCGGAATGTCAAGTTTTCTAATAGAAGTTGAGTCAGTTCAATATGTTTTTTTTTTTTAATTAACAACGATAATTAGCATTCCCTCTTAAGTCCCCAGGACGCTCGACACAACTCGGTTCCCCATACAAACACAGTTTGGCTCTTATTTTAAAACGGCGACAGAAACAGGTTTTTCATAGGTACAATTTTTTTTTTCTATTAAAATTTCTAGCACCAGAAACTGGTTTCCGACCTAGAGGCTCCGTATCATAATGAGAGCTGAACTACGTTTGTATGGAGAGTCCGGCTTCATGGCGACTCTAGACCTCTTGGATACAGGTATAGGCAGTGAAAAGACCATTTCCACAGGCCATGTGAAATTCAATCGTAAGTCAATATCATTAAGACATAAAGCGATGTAGAGGGAACTGATTGAAACATTATCAGCCTACTATTATTCCATAAATAAGTAAAATTACTTTCGACACCTCTTAAGTACTAGTCACCAGCACCAAATCACATTACACAATACTATCGACAACACAGCTAACTGACCATCCGTGCACTTTATGTGCATTGTAATAAGGTTCAATATAAATACAGGATGGTCAGTTAACTGTGTTGGTGTTTGTACACCAAAATAAATACAATCCATGAGGTATTCCATACATCACATAAAAATACTAATACCACACTGGTTTTCAAAGGTATGTCAAACATTAAAACTTTGGTACACAGTGAACCACCCCAATATCTCCAAAATCTTTTTGCTAAAAAGTCCAATATAAAGTCCAAAAGCACGTTAGGACGTACTGAGGAATACAATAATAGAGTAAATCGCCAATAGCTGGCCACTGTTCAATAACTGGCCACCTCATGCTAAAAATGAACTCTACATCTATAATAGAATTATTTTTTAGTCTAAGGTGTTAATTACTGGCCATCCTTCAATAACTGGCCACGTTATACTAAATTGAATTCTGTCTGTAGGGGTACAGAGTTATTTTAGTACGAGTATGAGGGGGCCAGTTATTGGCGATTTACCGTTTGGTGATTTTTGACAAATTTTAGATTTGCCTTCTGTACATCCCAAAGCGTCTATAGACGAGTAGGTATATACTAACATAACTGTGAAGTGAAGTATTTTTTTGAATACGACGTGATTACTAATTATATTATCTATCTTGATGCAAAATATCAGACTCGTGACTTCAACAACGTCGGAGATAGGATGTTTTGAAATATTGGTGTTTTATGTATGGACATGTTATTTTTATTACCCTTACCCTTACAATAAAGAAATCTAAAACACAAAAAAAAATTGTATAAAACTGACAACGTTTCTACGTTAATATAGTATAAAAAAATAAATTACTTCATAAACCAATCACAATTCAAACAGGAATAGTCAGTTCGCAGAATATCTAAAGTATTCAAAAATATCTTGACAACCCGTAATGGCGATAGTGTTTATAGCCATAGCGTTTAACTATAATTCGTTTTTTTTAACAGCCGTCATCCCGGTACAATAAACGTCAATGATGACATATGTTGACATAAATTGTACTGGGATGACAGCTGTCAAATATTGCACTGCACACTGCCTCTGCACCAAGCCAATACCGCAGGTACCGATAGACGGTATGCCAATGTTGACATGGCGTCAAATAGGGTAAATAGCCAATAACTGGCCCCCTCATACTAAAAATGAACTCTGTTCCCCTACAAACAGAAGGAAGGGTGAAGTGGCTTGAAGGGTGGCCAGTAATTAACACCTTATACTAAAAAAATATTCTATTATATGTCAATATAGTTCATGTTTAGTATGAGGTGGCCAGTTATTGGTGATTAAAAATAAATTACACAAGTTAGTTTTCCAGCCGTCTATTTTGTACAAAACGACTGAACAAACTACCCAATAATTCTCAATTATTATAAAATACTAAACACCGTGTTAAAAACGAAACCGTTACCCTATCACCAAAGGACCAAACTAACCTTAACACGTTCCCAACCAAGAACCCGCTTGGTAGGCACTCGTAACCTACACGCCTAGCGAGCTCTGTCGGTTTCTGGTGTATTGTTCCACTTTTTGTCCGGTTGCGAGTGTTAAGAAATCATAACTTAGCTTTCCTATCCAGCCCTTCCACTCCATACAACAAAAACTGCCCAACAAACGTCGCCATTCTCTCCGGATACATCACGTGAACATCGTGAGCGCCTTCCACGGTGATGACTCTGTAATTGTTGTGTGGGTAGCATTTTTCGTCGAGCGCGAACGGTGTTTTCGAATACGCGCCTCGCTCGAGCGACTCGGAGGCGATTATTGTGAGCGTGGGTGAAGTTACATTGGTGTATTCTTTTTGGAGGTGCTCAATAGACGTCGGCGGTTGGACGACCACTTTGGTCCGCTGGTCGAATGTGTATCTGTGACAGACAACGTGAGGTTCATAAGAGTCCGCAGTAAGCTCGGCCGAATTTCACCTTCCCATACAAACGGAGTTTCGTTCTCATTTTAAAACTACGTGTTGGATTGTGACGAAACTTTGCATGTACAATGACATGAGGTATATCTATGTCCGTAATTAGTTTATATGGTTCCAGTTTATAAAACAAACGAAATACAGCAAATTCAGAGTTTTGTATGAAAAACTTAAATTCGCTGTATTTTTGAAGTGAAAACTTCTTTAGCGGCGCTGAGCACTTTTTGGGATGGGGAAAAATTGTTAAATACGCGACAGATTTTTGTGACGTCAGATGTGAAGGAGGTCACAAACTTTTATATTTTGCTGCTAGCCGATTCGACTTCATTCAAAACTGAACGCTATTCGTATGAGTATAAAGCCGTTAAACACTTTTTGCAATAGCATATTCTGCAAATAAATTTGTAATTTTATTCACGCGTCCTTCACCGTTTTGCTATTGAGCAAATTCGAATAGTTCTAATTTGGACGTTATTCCTAAAGAGATAAAGCTTTGAAAAATATTTGGCAATGGCAAAAACAAATTGGTATTTTGTTCGCCGCCGACGGCAGGCGAGCCGGCCCGTCGCACCCAACGCGCCCGCTGCCCGTCCGCCTAAATAATTGATAATTGTGACGACCGGTTAGCCTAGTGGGTAGTGACGCTGCCTACGAAGCTGAAGGTCCTGGGTTCGAATCCCGGTAAGGGCAAAATATTTGTGTGATGAGCATGAATATTTGTTTCTGAGTCATGGAAGTTTTCTATGTATTTAAGTATTTATATCTATTATATATATCGTCGTCTAGTACCCATAACACAAGCCTTAATGAGCTTACTATGGGACTAGGTCGATTTGTGTAAGATTGTCCACTAATATTTATTTATTTATTTATTGTTTATAAATTTGCGCCAAATTCATTTTTAGGGTGACACCGTAAGATGTCACGTGACCTGATCGAAAAACTGTTACAATGTTATTGAGTTTTCACTTCTGCCGGCACTCCCGTAGTGCAACCCGGTCTTTTTTTACTATGGCATCTGAAGCTACATAAACTAATTACAGACCTGGATATACCTCATGTTATTGTAAATGCAAAGTTTCGTTACAATCCAACACGTAGTTTTAAAATGAGGGCCGTAACTACGTTTGTATGGAGAATCGAGCTTACTGCGGACTCTTAGCGCTGGTTTTCAGATTGGTCCCTCAGAAGAGGACCGTCGCATTTGAAATTCAGTTACCGTATCCTTAACAATATTTTGCCATTACTGCCACTATTTATAATTATTATTTTTAATCGCTCGCCACCGGAACCTTAAAGTAAACAGGACTAATAAATAATTAAAATAAATAAATATAATGGCATAAATATAATAAGAATAAAAGTAAAAATAGGCGCAATATATTGATTATCCGCGTGTAAGTGTACGTGAGTACGAGTGTGCGTGTGTCTGCGTTTAAGTAGGTACTTCCCCAGTTGGGCGATGATTCAAAAACGCCTCTCCGATTGTCAGTGACGAGCAATTTGACAGCTGTCAAACTCACCTGACGAGTCCCGCGCCCAGCGGCTCGGAGATCCTGTCAAGCACCATGCTCGCCGCGGCGCCTGTCAGACCGCGGTTGTGTTCCAGCATTGACAGCGCCTGTTAAACACGTCCGAATCATCTGATGATCCATATTATACTAATACTAGTCCAGCTTAGATGGAGCCAGGAAATACTTTTTCTCAAACTTGCAATGAAATGTTGACGTGACTTACTTCTAATTAGGTTCGGAAATACTACGTATCCGGTACGATGAGTGAAGATGATAAGTAAAGGAATTTCATACAGCCTTACACACCTAGGCCTGTAAAGCAACCTTCTTTTGTTTTTAAACGGGGGGGGGGGCGCGGGCCCGGAAATGCCGGCGCGGCGGCGGCGGTGCACTTCAGACACGTATTATTTAGTTGTGTTAACCTACGAATAAGACAAATTGACTAGCTACTTTTTATTTTTATTTCATTCCAAGTTTGAAAAAACGGCTATACAAATCTCGGCGAGAAACGGGGTTGCCGGCCGCGTATCCCTATCTATATCTACTTGGCCTGCAACCCTTCGTTTCCCGGCCTCTATAGTAATGAACTATTAAAAAAGAGGAATTCGGTGAATGTCATCGTACTATAGAGGACTTATATACCCCATTTTGTGATGAATCAAGTTAATACATTTCTCAACAGCGCGCTCCCGTAGTACTTTCAAGGTCGGGATCGTTCGCGCGGCTTCGTGCGTGTTGGGACGAGTATATTTCGTACGAAAACGTGTCCAAGTATACAGTTTCGTTTCAGTTAGAAATCGCCAATAACTGGCCACCCTTCAACAACTGGCCCCTTCATACTAAAATTGAACTCTGTTCAATTACAAACAGAATTCAATTTAGTATAACGTGGCCGGTTATTGAAGGGTGGCCAGTAATTAACACCTTATACTAAAAAAGGAACTATTTTAGGTGAGTTCATTTTTAGTATGAGGTGGCCAGTTATCGGTGGGCAGTTATTGGGGATTTACCCTACTATACATTGCTGCTTATTCCAAAGACCAAAGGTTACCAAAATAAAGTCCCTAAATGAAAAAAATGGTACCTTTTCTCTTGTGTACTTCGGCGCGTTTTCTCTCGGCGAGTTGTAGATGTGGTACTTCTGGTAGTATCTCGTAAAGTAATAATGGTACCTGGCGAAAAAACATATTTTTCTCAAAAATGGCATTGGAAGGTAAAGTGTATAGTTTAAGGTCAGATCTAAATTAAAAAATCAAAAACATTGTAGGCCGCCTGGTACGTTATAGATAAATTCTTTTATTTGTCGATTACCAAATTTTTTTTAAAGTATGTATGTACCTACGGCATATAAAAGACGGCACAGCTCGTATTCAGCCAATTCAACTCGTATTTTTCTGTTGCAAACACGACGTTTTTGAATCTGTCTCAAATAGTTTGCGTTTTTTTGTTGGAAAAATACACTTGCGATTCTGTTTAAAAAAAAACGGCGGGAAATCGTAAATATTTTCACGTTGTTCAACGATATTTAAAGTTTATATAAATTTAGTATTTTTTATTCCCCCATCTTTGAGAAAAGCACTATATTAGCCTCAGCCGGAATGGCAATTGCCGGCTTCTTATTATAATTAAACGGACTCGCAAGCTCGTCCGTTTAAACAAATACTCAGCCTGCAATTGCCTCCTTCCCGGCCACGGCAATAATGTACTATTATTAACCGGCTAAAAAAAAGGAGGAGGTTCACAGTTCGTCGAAATCTTTTTATGTATCTTCCTCGATTACTCAGACCCGTGGGCTGATTTGGACTAACTGACTGGTGTTTTGATTGCTCTTTCGAGCTGGGCCTCCGGCTGTGGCGGACCCCTTTGAGGCTGCATGGTGTCTCAACCCATAACGATGGGAAGGTTGTTAAGGGGACACTTTTCGTCACCTGGATGCTTGGTTTTTGTGGTGTGATTTAAGTTTGGTGTACGAAGTCTTAATTCAAACATTAAGGTCGACGAGTATAAAATAATAGATTATAGCACCATCCTCGCGATGATGACTGATGACTCACCAATCGGAGAACTGGTCAGGCCGCACGGTGGCGTAGGCTGGCACGGGGTCGAAGTCCACCACCTTCGCCATCCGACCAGGGTACGACAAGTTGTACAGCTTGCCTGCAACAATACGGATGTAGACTGAAAATGTATTATTACTCCAAAAGAAAGAAGCCGAAAAAATATGCCTAGTGGCGAAAATCCCATTCAGATATCTCAAAGAATGACGAAGCTGCAACCGTTTTAATATTGCCTTGTTAGAGAGAAAACGTGAAGTCACGATCTGCGAGCGTCATTGTAAATGACAATCGTTTCATATCTATACTAAAGGTAAGAAAACTCTCCGAGATGCCCTTCAAAAAATGTCGTACGAAGACACAGAGAACATATTTATTGTTCTAAAATGAATCTTGATTTATGTAAATAAAATAAATACTTTGTATAGTTGTTAAGTTTTGCACTGTATTTAAACGTAGATTTTTTATGTAGCTTAGGTACTAACATACTCATTTAAGTAAATCTGTAACACTAACACTTTATGGACTCCAAATGTCTGAAATAAACGATTTTTATTTATTTTATTTATGTTTTGCAAGTGTCTTTAAAATAGTTATACTGATCTTTCCTACTGCCTGAAACACAGGGTATCCTAGTTCAGGGCCTCGTAAAATCTATGCCTTAATATAATATATATTATACTGATATTATAGTATTTGAGACATCATCCTGTAAAATACGTTTTTAATAATAAATGAATTATGAATTATATGAAGGTGCGTTTAACCGAAAGGGACTGAAACTCGTAACATTTTCGACACTTATAACTTTGTGATGATTAAATCCCGTGGTTAACTTTTTTCTCCATTACACAATATTTTTAATCCTTTTTCGGGAAAATTCAACTCTATCGATTATTTTATTTGGTGTCTACACCCCTCTTTATACACGTGTTGGGAGCATGGACTTGCCTTGGATAATACTCAGGACAAGCTATAAATACGACGTCCGAGCGAAATGGCAGCATACAAATCTCCATAAGTGTGACAGAAAGGGAAATATCATTAGTTGCCCTTGTCATAGTTCCACTTTTTTTTATTTGCCACATAAGTTGTGGCAAATAGACCATTACCCGCCCATATTAAGTAGGTTGTTTGTGGTAAGCCATCAGCCATATTACGAGTTAGACCAGTTCTTAATTTTGCTGCATAAGTAGGAGCCCTTCCGTCCCTCATTGTGGCAACACGTGTAGCTTTTCCTGAGTATTATAGCCATTATATAGGACCTATGTATAGGTTGCCATATCCATAAGAGGTAATTTCAAAAGAAAGAGCGGGAGAGAGTGAGCTACTCGCCTAGTTTGGTGCCAAGTACATGTGCCGTCTCATGACGATGTTACTTGAGCACGATGTTCACGGAGTCACATTAGAACGTGACATCATATTATACTGAGATATTACAGTTGAGTGTGATGTCAATGTCACATCATAGAATGATATCTCATATTAGACTGTGATATTACATTATAGTTAAGTATATTAAAGTGTGATATCTAAAGATCGTTATCAACGTGCTGTATTGGTGGCAAAGTATGGTTGACAAAAAAAAAACAAATTACACAAGTATTTTAAACATTATATATTTCACTTATATATATTTATAACAACTTATCCAAATTATAGTGAATAAATGACTAAAATTTGGCCAAAGATTTGGCTGTCAGTCGTTGACGACGATTGGAAAAAATCCATCCACTCTAGATACGATGTGCATTGGATTATTTAGATTAGGTAAAATAAACACTTCGCGTAATGTAATTGGATTTTCAACTATAGTTGTATTTTTATGACATTTTATGTCATCTGATGTACATTGTTTTAAAAATATATAAGGGCCGAAAAGGTTTTGTACCGTAGAGTTATATCTAGAGGTGTAATCCTAAGAAGGTAAGTATTTATTTTATGGTTAAGAACAAAAGTGAATATTCAAATTCTGATTCTGTTTTTTCTGCCAACCATACCCTTTGCCACCAATACAGCACGTTGATAACGATCTTTGGTGATATCAAAGGTTGATGCTCACCTAGTTTGGTGCCAAGTGAATGCGCCATGTATACAAACCGCTCCCAGCGGAAGTGCCTCCTCACCACCTCGAGCGCGTACACCAGGTCGTGTGCCGCGATCATGAGCCCGGCTGGGAGGGGGTCGGAGCGACCGTTGCCTGGGAGCTCCATGCCTGCCGGGAATATTATTTGGTCAACACCCTGGACAAACATGGTTAGACGACCGGTTAGCCTAGTGGGTAGTGACGCTGCCTACGAAGCTGAAGGTCCTGGGTTCGAATCCCGGTAAGGGCAAATATTTGTGTGATGAGCATGAATATTTGTTTCTGAGTCATGGAAGTTTTCTATGTATTTAAGTATTTATATCTATTATATATATCGTCGTCTAGTACCCATAACACAAGCTTTATTGAGCTTACTATGGGACTAGGTCGATTTGTGTAAGATTGTCCCCTAATATTTATTAAAAAAAAAATATAATAATAATAATAACATAGCGAAGAGCCATCGCGACAGACAAGACTAGCGAAAGAAAAATCGCGCTCAAAACACACGCTGCGTGCGCTCGCCCTCACTTCGCGATGCATTGGAATATTTACTTTATAATAATAAGCTGCGAAGAATGCGAAGTATAATTTCGGCGGCGGCGAGACGAGTGATCATACAAAACTGCAACGCAAAGTGACCTTCTTTTGCTTCAATATCAATAGGGTTGTATACTCAAAATTTATTATTACTCCAAAAGAAAGAAGGCAAAAAATATGCCTAGTGACGAAAATCCTATTCTGATATCTCTAAAAATTACGAGTCCACAACCGTTTTAATATTGCTTGTAAGAGAGAAAGCACTGGTGAATCTTGACGTCACGATCCTCGAGCGTCATAGTAAATGGCAATCGTTTTGCGGAAAAGGGACAGAAAACAACCGCTCTTGAAACTTTGAACCCATAACTTTGTGATTATTTAATCCTACCTACTTTACTTTTTTTCCTCATTTGAGAATAGTTCTAATAATTTTTCGAGAAAATTCAACATTATTGGTTATTTCATTTGGTGTCAACGCCTCTATTGGTGACACAGTGACATCATGGCTTTCAGCCAAAAGGCTTAAGACTAACTTCTTAGCCGGCAATCCCTATTTCCCTGGCCGCCAGTAATCCACAATATAATATGTATAGATTAAAGATTTAGATTTCATTCGATGATACTGTTCCACAGCTTAGCTGGAAGAGATCCCTTATAGGGATCAGTTCGCCTTCGTACTTCAATCTATTGTGTGACCTGTATATTGTTTAACCTGTAATTGTGTACAATAAAGTGCTTACGCCACGGTATCTCAATTGGCAGAGCGATGGACGGATTCCAGAGGTTGTGGGTTCAAATCCCGGTCGTGGCGAATATATTTTTTTTCCACAGATCAAAATTTAAAATAAAGTGCTTATACATACATAGTTGACAAAGTTTCCTACTTACCAATATAATAAAATTGTGATGGAAGGCGCTCGATGATGGGGCGCCAGCTGGCCGCCGAGTCTACTGCTCCGTGCACTAGCAGCACCGGCGGGTCAAGGCAGGAGCCCCATGCTACAACTGACAGAAAAAAAAACTACTATAAAACTCCATAGCAGCATTCATCAACACTCAGAGTCGCACATGTTAGCTCATTGGGCATACTCCGCCGCCAGTTCACCGAGAAAGTTCCGTTTTTTCCAAATGCCGAGGTGTGCAATAATTACTTGCAAACATTGCAGTGATTTGATTATCCACACCAATGGGATCACTTTTCACAGGTAAACTATAAATACTATTTATTTCAAATAAAACCACGAATTCAGGAACTTGCGACAGGCATATTCAATACAAATCGCCCGGCGTCCGATCTCCTTAGTTCCTATAACTGTGGTTCAACATCACGGATTCCTGTCAAACTGTTGCTAACAGATGTCGCGCTAAATGATTTCGATGGTTGCTCATCGTTTTTCGCAAAACCGTGGCCAGGGGACCGATTTTTGACTTTCGAGCGCTCGACTCTTTCACTCGAAAGGTGTCAAAAATTATGAAATGCTATTTTGAAATAGCGATAGAAAATTGAAAAACGAGTGGTATTGACCACTCGTAATTCATTCTATTGGTAGAAAGTAAGTGCCTGCCATTTTGACACTACAAACGTATTTACTTTTATTTTATTTTCGAGCGCTCGAAAGTCAACAATCGGTCCCCACTTCCCCAGTACCAATGTGTGTTTAAAACTGCGGAAGCCGAAGAGCTGGCTACGTATGAATCGCAATCAATCTGCACTAAACAGTGTTTTTTTTGTAGTCCGAAAATATGCATAAAAGTGCTTTTGCGTGAATTTAAGCCCTTATTACACTTTCCTAAGTAAATTTAGGATTCTAAATGATTTAGAATCATAAATTAGTAAAGTGTAATCGCGTTTAGCAAGTTAGGATGTCCTAATTAGGTGCAAGGATGGTTTGTGACAAGCTGAATGATTTAGCATCCTAGTTAGGATAGGTGTAACAACATTTAGTGTGCAGTCAGTCGCCTCGCACACCTGACGGCGGGCGGACGTGTGTCCCGTTTTGTTTTGCTGACTGAATCACTGACTAAATTTAGAACAGTGCAATCAGGAGCCTCCTTCCTATCCTAAGCATTCTAATTCATCATCATCATCATATCAGCCGAAAGACGTCCACTGCTGGACATAGGCCTCCCCCAAAGAGTGCCAAAGTGACCGGTCCTGCGCCACCCGCAACCAGCGGACTCCAGCAACCTTTACCAGGTCATCAGTCCACCTTGCCTACCCACGCCGCGCCTTCCGGTACGTGGTCGCCACTCGAGAACCACCATTCTAATTAGGATGACCAAATTTAGGAAAGTTTTTTTTTTTTTTTTTCCTTGTTGCAGTGCGGCCTGCTACAAATATGTTGAGGTAACCTCACTGGGGGCCTTATGGGCCGCCCAGGGGAATTTAGGAAAGTGTAATAAGGGCTTTACCCAGCCTAACGTTAACGTAGGTAGCTAAATGTCACTTCGGAGTCTGTCATTGTCAAACATTTTGCATAAATCAAACTAGAGGGCGCAAAACTAAATCTACAGTAGCGCCTCTATTAGGAAATACAAGTTACTGACAGAACGACCTTACAGAAGTCGGCAGCCATAATAACGCCACTACCTTTTTTTATAACATCGGTGGCTAACAAGGTTACAGCCCACTCGGTGGTAAGTGATTACCGTAGCATATGGACGCTTGCAACAACAGGGGTGTTACATGCGCGTTGCCGACCCTTTAAGAATTTATACACTCCTTTTTTGAAGAACCCCATACTGTAGTCCCTCGGGAAAACCTCGCTCTATAGGTCATCAGCGCGTCTATCATGAGACTGCCGTGACATACTCTCGATTTTTCTCGCACTATACCTCTTGTTCTAAGTGTTCTAATAAGAGAGAGACGGGTAGTGCGAGAAAAATCAAGAGAGCTCGCGCGCCGTCGCCGTGCAGAGCTCCCGAGGATGTTATTCAGAGGAATGACTCGTAGTTGCAGTGTCCGCGAGGCAACCGGATGGCTCGCGGTATTTGAGCTCCCGAAGTGTTGTGGAACCGCCCTGTGCAACCCGAACTAAGCCAACTTGGCCTGAGCAGAATGTATGAAAGAGATTTCTTTTTTCTGCATTGACCCGGGATAAACACATTCCTAAATTTTAATCCAGGCTACTTATAAACTATCCTCATGCAAAATTTCATCCAAATTGGTAGAGCCGTTTAAGTGTGATTGAGTAACAAACATCCAAACCTCCAAACATTCAAACATCCAAACTTTCGCATTTATAATTAAATATTAGTCAGATATAATATTTATTATTTATTTATTTAAGCCTTTTTTTTTTCCTTAAATAATTTCACATAATAACCTTCACATAATAGCCTTATCACACTTGCGATTTCCAAGCGTATTTTGTATGAAGGCGATCACGCAGCGTGTTCGCCGCGACTGATAATTGTATAGAAAACACGCTCGCAAATCGCAAGTGTGACAAGGCTCTTAAAGTTATCAAGTAATGTTGTTTTTCATTTTACTATATTAAGGACCCATGTCGGGTATAGGCCTCCTCCATTTCTTTCCACCTTTCTCGGTCTTTAGCTTTGATTAACCAATTTTCACCAGCTGTGGCTGTGATGTCCTTGGACCATCTTGTTATGGGTTTTTCCACCTTCCTTTTTAGTCCAGGCAATGAACTGACAACTTGTATGGAAAAAATGACAATTTTGGAAATAACTTATAATATGTAGCTTATTTTTTATGTATACCGGATATATTATCAATTAAATAGTTACCCAGCGACAAAATCCGACTAAATTTCAGACATCGAAAAAATGATAAGTTAATTGGCTTCTAAAAAGTCAGTAAAAATATTAATAAATGTGTTTGTCTTTATTTAGGTTCATTTACATTTGCTCTATAATATTCAAGATAAATCGTACAAAAAAAAGATAATGCATGCTTCATTTAAATCTACATAATTACTTCCGGGTGGAAAGTTTGTTGGATTCTTGACTAAATCATCTTAGAATAACATTTTCAAATGAAATCAACAAAAAAAACGCTATTATAAATTAATGTTTTTCAAAACCGTATTTTGCCTGGAGTATTTGCCATTAGTCAGATAACTTTAACAATAACATTTTTAAGTCAATTTTATTTTTTAGTTATTCATGAATTCAAATTGGTTAAGGGTTGCCAGTACTCGACTCTCCTTACAAATGTAGTTTTGTTCTCATTTTAAAACGACAACCTAGAATAACACATTTTATTTTCTATTATAATTTAAAGCAACTGAAACTGGTTTTCGATCTTGATATGGTTGTGTATAAAAAGTCTCATGTTCCAGTAAGCCATTTAAAATGAGTACCAAACTATGTTTGTATGGAGAGTTGACTTCAGTTGACCAGCCCAGGCAGGCACTCGGCAGGAGACTCTTAATTCAGGGTCTCTCACATAATTTTTTTTATCACTATCCTTATGCCGGCTGTACACATTGGGCCAACGTTGGCGCGTGAGCAGGAGGCAGCTATGTAAACTAAAGAGATCGAGTTATAGCCCTCTCCCTCTAACGCATAGCTGCCTTCTACTCACGCGCCAACGTTGGCCCAGTGCCTATATACAGACCTAATAATACCAGACCATGGATATAATATAATAGGGAAAAATAGCTTTGCAGCAGCTAGAAGCTCGCGACTGACAATAGGTACTTTTTTGATGAAATTTCCATCCCGGGAGAAAACAGTGTCCACTAACTAAATCTTAACAAATCATTAGATTAGATTATTTATTTCATGATAAAAAATTACATACACACATTACATTACATTTTGATGATTATCGCTTCAGTATAATATATTCTAGGTTAATAGGTTTCCTTTTTATAAAAAAGTTTTTGAGGTGCCTATAAGTTTGAATTTATTGCTAATTTTGAAAAATGGGAAACCTATACACCTAGTCTTTCATTGTGTCAATAACGACAAAAAAATCATTGGGATTGAAAAATATTTAGAAGTGGATAAACATTTTCTCTTTTTGTATGGACGAGTACGTAACATTCTTTCCTCTTAAGAAAAAAAAAATACTCACTGCAAATCCTTCCCCAAGGTGCTTCGATAAACCATTCCTTTTCCGAGTTAAGCATTTTTTTTTACACTTTTCACACAATATTTTACACTACACACAAATTGTGAATCAAGTATCTTCCGTTTGGCCAATTTGCAAGCCAACAACACGGAGTACTTATCTATATATTTATATATATAACCACATTCAACATAATGATAACAATGGGTTGGGTTAACCAAAAATTCGGCTAGTGAATGCAGGACAGTTTTACTGCGCTGATAAAGAGTTTTAACTTCGTGCATGAAGTTTCAACAGTATTTTTTTTAAACTGTGACTGAAAGAATTTGATATCGAACACGATATCTATTTTAAGTATCGCTTGCATGGATTTCTCAAGGAATTTAACAGACGCATTACAGAAATCTAGTCTCACAAAGTACTTTCGTTGTGTGGTCACAATAACAGGTGCCTAGATTTGACAACTGAATTTTTGACAGCTCATTCACTTACGTCTTTGCAAATTACGCTATTTTTCTTAAAACAAGTCAAAGACTGCAATCAAACCTTGACTTTAAAAGTTAAATATAGAGATGAAAGTTGGCTAGAATTTGATATTTGGGTATTGAAAGTAGTTAAATAGCAATAGCAAAGTCCAATTTTATTAGTTTTTGAATACCAATGTACTATACATAGTAAATCTTATCTCCTGCTTGACGTCAAAATGGACATTGGACACTATCAAAACCACTATTACCTATTTGTCTTTTTTCGAGATTAACGACGCACACATATATAATGTAGTACCTATGCAAAATAACCTTACTTCCGCATTGAGTTTGATGTAATAAGATAAGTCGTCATTTCACAGACTGTCTGCAAGTACAATATAACGACTATCAGTTGTTTATTAATGTGCAATTAGTATTTGCCTATTTGATCTAAACAGTTACATAATATTGTTTACGGTCATGAAAGTATCCGGAATATTACTTAAGGAGTGTTCAAAAAAGTACGTATTCGAATTAATTATGAAATGTGTTTATCGAAATTTCCGAACGCGTTTAAATTTATGTTTATGAAAAAACACTTAATTATTCAGGACATAAAGACTAAAATTGAATAAAAAAATTAAAAGGCGTAAACATCAATCTTTTCTCCAAATTCTCCAATAAGACATAAAAATATAGGTTATTATTAGTTTTTGAGGTTATAATGTGTACTAAACTCATATTAGTAAACAGTCTTCGGTCCAAAGTACCTAGGAAAGATGTCAGAGGCCCTACCGCGGAATTTCGTTCGTGTATCTCCCTCTCTGTTGCACTTGCTAGTTCGAGCGGCAAAGACGGAGATACTCGAATGAAGTTCGTTTTCTCTTCGCGAAGTAGCCCCTCAGGTGATAACTCGTCGATAATCGGATGATTCACGAATTACATACGTAAAGGATGTTCGCTTCATTATCTGAGTTTCCATTGATATAATTACTTTGTTTTATTTAATTACAATGCGTTTATTAATAATTGTATATTACAAGATGATAACTAGCATTAACTAGACTAAATTAAAACTAAAAAGAGGGCCATTTTTAGTTTTAATTTAATTGTACCGAGCATTGTACCGAGGATGCTGGCGGCATTTCCTCGCTGAATTGTACTCTGCCAAGACCTCTATATACAATGTATAATGCGATACCTATGTTAGAATTTTTTTATTAATATTGTTACTACCTATACCAAAGAACCACTACGTTCTAGGAGACGGGACTTCGAACAAAGTTTTGGATGACAGTGATATTGTCATTTGATTTTGACATGATAACTCAATTGAGTTTAGCTATTTTGCCATACCACATTAAAAAGTCCAATACGGAAGTAAGTCGTACCAACATACATAACGGCACGAAAGGGATTAGGGATGTATTACTTAATATTATCGATGTCGCTAATATTAGTACGCAACGTTATCGATATCGATAAATTATGATGGTCAGCCCCCCTAGCACACTAGGTTTTATGTCCGACATAAAGCATTTGTCCCTCTTGCACTCGCATATTAGCCAGAATGGGACGAATACTTTATGTCCGACATAAAACTTAGTGTGCTAGGGGGTCAGGTCCAATGCATGAAGAGCAAATTATTGTACTACTAGCTTCTGCCCGCGACTCCGTCCGCGTGGAAATCGTTTATATCGCAGCTCCATACAAACTTCAACCCCCCATTTCATCCCCTTAGGGGGTGATTTCCAGGATGAAAACTATCCTATGTCCTTCCCCGGGATTCAAACTATCTACATACCAAATTTCATCGCAATCGGTTCAGCGGTTTAAGCGTGAAGAGGTAACAGACAGACAGACAGACAGACAGACAGACAGACACACTTTCGCATTTATAATATTAGTATGGATATCGACACTAACAAAGTAAAAAAAGGATAATAAATGTTTTATGTCAGTTTATTTCACACCCATTTAGAAATTATACAAAATATTTAGGAGTAGGTAGGTAGGTATATCTATTTTTACAAAATTTCACCAATTTGTCCATACTGTCTCTTTTAACTTCGCAAGCAGTCCCAATGTATTTCCATAATTCTTCTTGTTATAAGACAGCTCCCGCTTGTATTATCCAAGTGCCGTAGATTTTCAAAAGTAAATCAATGTTTACGCTCGAGATTTCATTATTTTCTTTATGGGTATCTACTTACATATTTCGTTATAACAATAGGTTAAACAAACTTGTATGTAGGTAGTACGACATAAGGTTCTTGGTATCTATTATGCTGGCTTTAAACTGGTTGATGTCGAGAATCTTATACATATTATGTTTATACTTTTGAAAATAATTAAGTACGTGTTTTAAATGTATTCGTCAAAAGCATTGGTTGTTTGACACACATGTTTTCTCCTGAAGTTACAATATCCATGGTAACCATCCAAATGCCACAATGACAGAAAGAGAAAGAACGGAAGTAAGAGATAGCATGTGTCCGCCATGGTAAAAGCACAGATAGAAAACTTGTCACTTGTTCTGACACTTGTCAGATTTGATCTGAATATGAGCAAATGGATGTCATTCTTCTTTTTGTTCCTAGTTGCGTGACAATTGACCTATACTATACTTGACTGTAACCGAAACTTCAAAGTTACTCGATTTTAGCCCTTGCACTAGTGCTATTAGGATTCTTGTTTGTTTATATTTTGTAAACATTACTTCCTATTATATTAAGTACCTCTGTATATTAAACCATAAATTTTATATACCGCAATATTAGTGCCTTCCTTATTAGCGACCTCTGTTGTCGAGTAGGAATAACATAACATACATTTACATTTAAGTGTTTGCATAATTTAGTTTTTTTTTCGCATTTACAGCTCTCTTGGAGCGATCATGCAGCAGACAGAGCGAGAAATTACTATCCAAGCTCCATGGGGCAAACTCAGAGGTAATATTATTTCTTACTTTACTTAATTAAAGGCTAAAAAAATGGCACGACGTAAACCGCTTGTTGCAGTTTTCGAATTGATCACAACGCCATCTGTTTTGAGTTTGAGTAGAATGATTATTGCTCGTAGATGTCGCTAGTGCTCATCGTTTTAAGCTAAGTAGTGTGTACCGACTAGACTGGAAAGTCGACTATCCGGCCACATTTATAGTTGGCAAACAGTCCGGCAAAGTACAAATATAAAGTACCAATATTTACTTTAAGTTTTATATTTCAAGTATTTTATTTCGGTAAATACAACAAATAGTCATCATATGGGAATATAAACTTTTTATTTTCATTATAGGTATAGATTAATTAGCACTGGCTAGCTCTTTGGGAGAGGCCTATGACCAGCAGTGGACGTATTTCGGCTGATGATGATAGATTAATTAGAGATGTACCGACTAATCGCCGACTAGTCGGCAAAGCCGTTTATCGGGCTTCATTTATAGTCGGAGACGAGTCGGCCACCTCAGCGCCTGTTGCGCCCTCAGCTAGTCGGCAAAATCCATAGTTGGCACATCTACTAAGTAGAGATAAATGTAGACACCACCCCATATGACACTCTTAACACAGCGGATCTCTGGCGTTCTTACTAACCTTTTTTTTTTTCCCTTGTTAGGCCTGCAGAGCGGCCTGCTACAAATATGTTGAGGGATAACCTCACTAGGGGTCTTATGGGCCGCCCAGGGGGAAAGTTACTAACAACCTTGTGTGTCTCAGGCCTGACGTGGGGCGCGGAAGGCGCTCCGCCGGTTTTCTTGTGCCACGGCAGGATGGACGCGTGCTCCGGCTTCCGGCCGCTCGTGAGGCTCCTGCCGGACTGCTTTCATTACGTAGCGGTTGATCTGCCGGGGAACGGGAAGTAAGTGTGACTAAGTATAGTGAAAAATGCCCTTACATACAATATTTGACAGCTGTCATCCCAGTACAATTTATGTCATCATTGATGTTTATTGTATCGGGATGAAGGCTGTCAAATATCGGCTGTTAAAGCCGGCTGTACACATTGGGCCAACGTTGGCGCGTGAGCAGGATGCAGCTATGCGTTAGTGGGAGAGGGCTATAACTCGATCTCATTCGTTTACATACCTGCATCCTGCTCACTCGCCAACGTTGGCCCATGTGTACAGCCGGCTCAAAAAAAAACAATTATTGCATGCTGGCCGACGCGTGATTCGGCCCGTGTGGATACGTGTCGGAAGTATGGTTGCTGGCCAATCACTCCATACTAGATTTTCTGTGACCTTGCTTGCCCGTCCGCCGCCGATATCGTCACCTTATAGCTCTATCTATATAGAGATTGAGTACTCTGAGCTGCTTCTTACGCCATCTATGCGTAGAGGCTGTGGAATTAACGGGAAATAACAAGAATAAGAATAATTTATTGAGTAGTAAAGTGGAATTTTAAGTGTGGCTCCTGTCCTGCCGCCTTCTACAGAGAGATTGACTCTAGTTACTCCAGTGATGATTCCTGGCCATGTTACGTCGGCAGGGTCACAACTCGCAACCCTCAGCAATTTGGGAACGATTGAGGAGTACTATTTAGATTAAAAAAACTCGTATATCGCCAATTTTCTAAAGCTTCATGTTACATTTTCACATGTTTTTCTCTCTACCTTGTTTTGATGCTAGTTGAGACGGATGACAAGTGATGACAGGGTCTCGGTGATTAAGATTGGATATTGGATGGTGATTCAATGGACATGCGATATTTCAATTAATTTGCAGGTCAGACCATCTCCCGCGTGGCATCCAGATGACGGCGATGGACTACGTACCAACGGTGAAGGTTGTGAGGGAACACTTTGAATGGGACAAGTTCATCTACGTGGGACACTCACTCGGCGTACTGTTGGGTGAGGTTTTTATACTTATGATAGGGAGTTAGGAATCCTTTACTTACCACGCTGGCTGGATGACCCAAGGACGTTTTTGTTCTGACACTCACTTCACGCCAGTTGGGTGCCCCGAGGGTGGCTAGATCTTTGAGGGTTTCGTCAGGAGTGACGCGAGTCCAGCGGAATATATTTTTTCAATTTCATAATTCTAACCTAAAACTGAGCTATACTGGTGGTTCAAGCATGTGGCTCTAAAGCGGCGCGTGGGTAGAATACAAATTCCAGCTCGATGAGTTCTTTATTTATAAATCTTATTTACGATTCAGATTTAGGCTTTGAAGATTGAGATTCATTAGTTCACAATATATTAGTTGGTATTTAGGTGCCATGAGCTTTTCAGAGCAGGAAAGCATCGTAAGTAAACCTGCAGACATCTGTGGTATGGACTAGTGCCCCGTTCCTCTCTTCCACGGGAGTAGGTAATTACCCAGCAATAGAATGGAACATTAATAGGTGGGTTTGAATTGATGATGATGAACTTAAACCTCCCAGGGAAATACTTCAACATCGCCTACCCCGGGCACATCACGCGCATGGTGGAGCTGGACCCGATCCCAGCGCATGAGTGCTCTAGCCCGGACCCCGAGGGCGTACGTCGTTGGTACCACCTCCACTACCACGCTTACTACACGGAAGAGCAGTATAAGAAACTGAATGGAGGGGGAGAACCACCGAAGTACACTTATGAAAAGGTAAGGTTACGAATGTTATAAATTCGAGTTGCTAAGTGGCTAAGCAAATCACAGGTCTCGAATACAAGGAGTATTACTTGTACAGATTATTCTATTATACTAGATCACCCTAGGATTACAACACACTAGACTATCTGAGCGCCTAATACCTGGAAAGTCCCAAGGTCTCCCTTTAGACAACAAAACCATTAGAACTGGCAGCATGGTCACGTTAACGTTCGACGTAGATAATTCTTCCTTCTTGCATTTACATACTTGCTAGTAAAGGACGAAGCTATGCGTCCGACATAAACGGTCCTGGCTAGCTAACATGATTACCCACTCATGTGAGCTAGTCAGGACCTGAACCTTCTGGAGTAGTTGACAGCATTAAGAAGACGCTACACGGGCCGATATCGGCAGGACTGCATGTAGCCACGTGTCGGAAGCACGGTGGCTGCCCTAATCAAGGTCACTCCAAATTAGTTTTTCTGTGACCATGCTTGGCACTCCGGCCGATTTCGCTTGTGTAGCGACTCCTTTAGGCTAAAATAAACGATGTTCCAATAAACTTTCCAGGCTTTAGAGATGGTGATGCAAAATCGAGAATTACACAAGAAGGAAGCCGAGTACGTGCTGGAGAGAGTGCTAACATCGGCTGGTGATGGCCTGTTCAGGTAATTTCGTAAAATTGGCTTTAGCACATTGGTAACCGGATCGCGTTCAGATCTACGTAATGTGAGCACTTTGTAGGCTACGATTTATACGATAGCTAATACAGTGTTTTTTCTAATTGCTTAGGTACGGTGACATACGTACCTAAAGTAGTAAATTTTATAACCTCTGGATTTAAGGTTATAAATCACATTGGGTTGACAGCTAAATGACAGTTGCCACCTTACCCAAGCTATATGAAAAGCATTATTTATTTAATCTTTATTGCACAAAATAATAAGGCGGTACTAAAGGCGGATTGAATGCAAGCATTCTTTACCAATCAACCAATATGTATCAGTCACTATGGTACTAATTAATCTAAAACACTACCTACGTTTTTCTTTTCAGATTCACCCACGACCAGCGTCTAAAAACCTTCCCCCGTCTCCCCCTCATCTCCGGTGAAGCGTGCCGTTCCATCTACACGTCAACTCACACACCAACACTCTGCGTCCTCGCACAAGGTTCTATCGACGACGGGCAGTATAATAGCACGCCCTTTGTAAAGGACCCGGCCGAATGGCCGAACGGGAACTATAGAGTTAAAATAGTAGAAGGCGGTCATGATGTCCATATTAGCCAACCGGAGCGCATGGCGGATGATGTCAGCAAGTTTTTATTAGAGGACTTTAGAAGTGCTAAATTGTAAAGTTATAGTAAATACACCATATTACTATAATACCTTTTAGGGTTCCGTAGTCAACAAGGAACGCCAGCTTTCATACAAATTCGGCCGACGCAACCGCATCAATTACTTGGCGCGTGCGTGTCGATGTAACAAAGACAGACAGGCAACTACGGAACCCCCAACACTGCGTGTGGCCCGACCCGCACTTGGCCGGTTTTTTTGGTTTTAAATCGTGTTTAATCGCATAAGAGCTCGCTTTCTGTCTCATCGTTGCGTCTCTAGCTAGACGTCGATGTGTGTCAGGCACTTAAATTGTCATTTTTAGTCTGCTGTTCCACTAAATACAATGTTACAGACCTACAGATAAAGGTGCCATAAAGGTGTTACAGTACGATTACTGTTAGTTAACCACTGGCAGATAGTTTGCCTTCAGTTAATTTTGAACTTTAATGTCATACAAATACAATTTTCAGAATACTGTTACCCACGTCTACCGATTTAGAATTAACTACTTAATGTGTATGAGGTAAAAGTTGAAAATTAAATGAAGGCAAACTATCTGTCAGTGGTAAACCCCAAATAATTCTACTGTAAAGCGAGCTTATTTTTTTGGCATTCGTATAATGGAAGTCATTACTGATCTATCTTTTGGCGTACTGACTGATAACAACGCCATTTATAGGTGTATTGGTGATATGAACAGTGACATCTACACGTCATCCCACACACCAACACTGCATCTTCATACAAGGCTCTGTCGACGATGGACAGTATGACAACACGCCATTTTGTGAAGGACCCAGCCAGTTGGCTGAGCGGGAACTATAGGGTTAAAATAGTGGAAGGCGGCCATGATGCCCATATTGCCCATCCTGGGTGCATGGCGGATGATGTTAGCAAGTTTTTATTAGAGAACGTTAGAAGATACCGGATTTAAACCGTGTTTAAACGCATGAGAATTTAGGACTTAAGGGGCCACATTGTAATCCCATTAAATCATATAATTGCGTCTCTTACCAGACTTCCGACGTGTGTAAGGCGATTAAATTGGTATTAACACCACAAGCGACTTTTTATTTTGCCATTCTAATGACCTGCAATAAGACACTCCACTCGATACTGATAACAGCGCCATCTACACGTCATACCATACCACACACCAACACTGCATCTTCGTACAGAGACCTGACCTGCTGAGAGTGCTGAGGCAGTAATAGGACCCAGGAAAGGAATAGAATAGGTTTGTTAACAAAAAGAAATTAAGGAAATCTTGCAGCGATGGCATCAAATTTTAAACATATTTTTACTTACTTATTTATAATGTACACATACTTAAATATTAATTTTAGTTAGTAGTAGTTAGTACGCACGTTTGTTTTTCTACTCTTTAAATACAGAAATATAGGTGAAAAACTAAATTTCTGCCCATTGCAATATTAGCTTTTTTGTCTCCTTGATCGGAGCTGCAAGGAAGTTCAACCGATTCAGCTAGACTTAATAGTCACTAGACAGATGGCACTATTGTCTGTTACGACAAGATAGAGTAAGTGCAGTTCTGTGTCTCATGCTAGGTGTCGCTACTATATTTTAAAGAGAGCGAGTATTGTACGTAGTTATTATACTAGATGTCGCTAGTGGGTTGTCTAAGCGAACTTGGAGCATTGCTTTCGCAGCGGCGGCGGCGCGAGGCGCAGCGAGGCGATGCAGCTCTTCGTGTTGGAGAGCTCTTTGCGCAGGCGCACGATGTCTAGCTCCGCCTGTCGCTTGCGCTGGAAATACAGGGAATAGATTACTTTTATTCAGCGGCTTGAGCTTATAAGCTAGCTACATCTAATTACCACACTCAAGCGATCTCTTATTTGTCGCGCTGGCAACAAATGTAATAAAAATTGTACCATACTTAAACACACAGTTCCATGGCACAGGAACAAATACGCGTGCTTATCACACAAATAAATGTTCTTACCGGGATTCGAACCTGAGACCGCTTTGTGAGGCTCACTACCAACTAGGCTAGTGGTCGTCGAAAAAGAAAAAGTACTCATGACATAATTTTCCAACACGTATCATACTGATTACATATATGGTTCTTGATAAGTCAGTTTGTTTGTGATTACCTTCTGTTCGTTGGCGAGCCTGATCTCGACATGGGCCACGCGTTGTCGCAGCTCTGCGATGTCGCGCATCAGCCGCGCGGCAGCTAGCTTGCTGTCGGCCTGTGCAAAAAATGGGGTTGGATATTAATGTGAAACATTATCTTATGAAGGAAGAATACTACGTACTCGTCCACACAAAAAGATAAAAAATACACTTCTAAATATTTTACAATCTCGATGATTTTTTAGTACGCTATTGACACAATGAAAGACTAGGTATAGGTTTTCCTTTTTTCAAAATTTGCAATAAATTAAAACTTATAGGCACCTAAAGTGAAACCTAAAAACCTAAAATATATTATGCTTAAGCGATCGACTTCAAAATAAAAAAAAAAGTGTTTTGTTAAGATTTTGTTAGTGAAAACCGTTTTCTCCCGAAATCGAAATTTCATCAAAAAAGTAGCTATTGTCAGTCGCGAGCTGCTAGCTGTTGCAAAGCCATTCTTCCCTCTTAAGACTTCACTGGTAGTTTCTGACTTCTAAAAGTGGTGCCATTGCCGAATAAACACATATTTATTTCACTCTTGACTTTCCATGAGTCCCTTAATGCTTCGTGTTGCTGATGAAAACGCAACCCCGCCCTCCTGCCCACCATTCCATCTTTACTAATATTATAATGTGTGTGTGTGTTTGTCCTTCTTTCACGTCGCAACGGAGCGTCGTATTGATGTGACTTTTCGTATGAAGATAGTTTAGAAGCTGGAGAGTGACATAGGCTACTTTTTTCAGCGGGAAAACATCTAATTCCCACGGGAAAATTCAATATGTTACATTTTCTAGTCGTATTATACCGTGACGTGACAATAGTTTGACAGATGGAGACAAACAATCTGTACGTCTAGCAGTACAACTTGCAACTCAGTGCTTCGAGCGCGATTGAGTATCTCCTGTCTTACTCGCACCGTGCAAATTAGAAAAAGGAGGGTAGATCTTTCTCGACTCGCGTCGCGGCGCGGCGTCAGTTGTGCTAGCCCCCCAGCACGGCTAGCACGCGACGGCGCGCGAGCTCTCTCGATTTTTCTCGCACTATCCGTATCTCTCTTATTAGAACACTCATCACTTTCGAAGTATGTGCCATAGAATGTCCTAAGGATAACTTAATTGTCATAAATGTATACCTACCAGATAGAACAAAGACGGATATTCTGGGCATATTAACTAATATGTTACAATATCTGCATAAAAAATATTATAATAAACATATTGTTATCGGAGGCGACTTTAACATAAATGTATTTGATAAATCTTCTTTGACCGCGAACCTCTTAAATTTAATGAATAGCTTTAGTTTTAGCCAACTCGTAACAGAACCAACTAGAATTACACCTACGACAGCGACCTGTATCGACCTAATTTTTGTTAACTTTCATAGTAAACAAACCATTGTCAATGTAAATGAATACGGGTTTTCGGACCACAAAGGCATACTCGTCAACATTCCCACAAAATTACATGTTATGCAAAAAAAGTGGACAACAGAAAAGAGACAATTTACGAAAAAAAACATGCTAAATTTCAAAAAAGAGTTGAAAAATATTGATTTCTCACCTATCACTTTAAGTAGCAACAATAATAATGTAAATGAAAATTACAATTGGTTTCATAATAAGTTGAAAAATGTACTGGATACATGTATACCAAAGGTAAAAATTAAAATTAAAACTAAAAACACTCCCCAAAAAACATGGCTAACTACAGGAATTAAAATATCTTGCAGACATAAGCGTCTGTTAAAAATACTTACATCACAGAGTAATAATCCCATTCTAAAAAAAGTCTACAAGAATTACGAAAAAACTTTGAAAAACACTGTTACAATTTCAAAAAAACTATGCTACATACGTAAAATTTCTAAAGCCGCAAATGTTACAAAAACAATGTGGAACATAGTCAAAGAACACACAAATAAAAATGAAATAAAAAACAGAAATAATATGGAAATAAAAATTAAAAATAACCTAACAAGCGACCCATTTATAGTATCAATCGAATTTAACACATATTTTCTGTCTGTTGGTAATGACACAGACAACCCTAATCAGGTACCGCTCGGTCAGCCAGTCATGGACCAGCCTCTAAATTCAATGTTTCTCCGGCCTGTTAACCCCCAGGAGGGACGTAAAATTTTGCGTAGTCTTAAAAACAAGCGAAGTTTTGGTGTGGACGAAATGCCCCCTGTACTTATTAAATTGTGTGCGGAAGAGCTCAGCACACCTCTGAGCCACCTTATTAACCAGTCATTTGCAGAAGGAACCGTCCCCAACCTCTTGAAAATTTCCACCATTAAACCTATTTATAAGAAAGGTGACCGGACGGATCTTAATAATTATAGACCGATAGCATTACTGTCGACATTTGCAAAAATTTTCGAACTAGCAATTAGTAACCGCCTATACTCGTTCTGTGAGGCAAATAATATTTTCAGTCACTCGCAATGTGGTTTTAGGAGGAACCGATCAACTACACTCGCAATCTTTAAATACGTCAAGGGAATACTAGATATAATCAACTCAAAAAAATATGCTGTGGGTGTCCTATTGGATATGAGCAAAGCATACGATAGAGTCGTTTATCGTATACTATTAAACAAGCTCTATGGGATAGGTGTAAGAGGTTATGCCCATAAGTGGTTCACCTCTTACCTAACAAACCGCATACAACGCGTAGAAATAGAATACCATGACTATAAAACAAGTATCATCAAAAAAATACAATCAAAAGATGGTCAAGTACTACAATCCATACCACAGGGCAGCGTGTTAGGATGCATTCTATTTTTAATTTACATTAATGACTTGCCTAAGATAATAAACAGTTGCTGCTCGCTCTATGCAGATGATATTTCTGTAATAATTCCTTGCCACAGTGAGCGAAACCTGGATGAAACTTTAGATACCACTCTTACAGACATAATAGCTTGGTTAAGTGATCACAATCTACAAATCAACTTTACCAAAACGAAACTTATGCAGTTTAAGCCCAATCAAAAACGTAAGCTCCAAATCGATTACACATATAAAAACAATAAAATAGAATGTACTGATACTTTCTGCCTGCTAGGTATAAATATTGACTCTGCTGTGAACTGGAAGGAACATGCTAATATAATAAGAACGAAACTAAGTAAATTTACGTATGCGCTTTACGAATTAAAAAAAATAACAGACATTAAGACTGCAATCTGCGCGTATTATGCTTATGCCCATTCTATACTCCAATACGGCATTGTGCTGTGGGGTGCTGCATCGGACACCATTGAACTATTTAGAGCTCAAAAAAAATGTTTAAGAATAATTGTCAACATAAGTCAAACAGACAGTTGTAAGCCTCACTTCATTAAGTATAAGATCTTGACACTGACTTGCATTTATATTCTAGAAGTAAGCGCATTTGTAAAGAAAAATGTACATCTTTTCACTCAACAGTCCCGCGCCCAGAACTTGCGTCCCCAAACCCGGCTAGGTCTGCCGGCCTCCAAGCTAAAAATGGTTAACTGTGGTCCCTACGGTATGGCAGTTAAAATATATAATCATATTCCGCAAGAAATAAAAGACGTGCATGACTTTAACAAGTTTAAATCTAAATTGAAAAATGTACTCATAGGAAAAGCTTACTACTGTATAAATGACTTTCTAACTGATAAAAATATGTAGAATCCGCTACTTACTGACATAAATCGAATTATAAATATTATACCTACCAAATTTAGCTACAGAACCATTTGATTGAAACACGTTCATTTATTATATTACTTACAGTCAGCATTCACCTTTACCAAATTATTAGCTAAAAGTGTAAATAGTTTTTATTCGTTTTCATTGCACATGTACCTATATTTTAATGTTAAAAAGTAAATAATATACTTAAGCTTAAATTTAATGATTATTATGCCTATGTAATTAATTTAATTTAATTTTTAAATTTCAGTATATATGTATAATGAAATGATATTATGTGATTGCCGCTAATAATAATTAATTTTGTATGCCACTAAATAATAATTATGTACCTAGTTTATAAGTTACAATTGCTGTGCCCTAGCAGGGTTCATGTTGCGAACTGTATTATCCTGTAAGATCATTGTAAACCACATGAAGCAATAAATGAATATGAATATGAACACTTAGAAGAAGAGGTATAGCGCGATAAAAATCGAGTATGTCGCGGACGTCGTGTGCTAGACCGGCTGGTGACAAACACAAAAAGCCTATGCGCGCTGAGGGACAGGAGATTTGACATTGCATCTCGTTCCAACTTGTGGTATTTTCTATGGTGGTGGTGGTGGTGGTGGGGTATTTTCTTTTTTTGTGGTATCTTTGTGACACATGTGTGTATGTGTGAGTGAGTCCTTCTATCCTTTTTATATGGTTCATGAGGATACTCACAGAGCGGGAAGGCGCATTCCTGGCAACATTTCTGCTTACTAGGTTTGGCAGCTCCGTCACAGAGCACTGGCTGAAGAGGCTGTCGGAAGGACCCGCCTTAGTCATGCCCTGGATCGCCTGTACACAAAAAAATACAGTTACTTACCTGTACTAAATTAACTCTAATACCTACGAGGAACCCTAAAATAATGACTAAAAGCAGCAATTTTAGCTGCCCCGCGAATTCTACTGCGTATTACACCCAGAAAATGTCGAAGTTTCCGAAAAGCTGTCGAATTCGTTTGCCCCATAGCCCTCCACATAAAAACCTATACTGTGTACAAAATGTTTCGCTAACAAAAGATTCTTTAAAACTCAAATCTTAAAATTAAATCGGAAGTCTTTTGTCTGTTGTGTACGTGGCTTAAAATCTGAGTGCTTGACAAATAGACAACGCCATCTGTGTTTACACTATGTTACCGGCGCGGCACCGGTCCTTGCTGCACGTCCTTCAACAGCTTGCACTTTTCGTGGTCTACCATCAATCCCCACGAGATCCAACTTTAACTAATACGTACCTACGTACAGAAGATCCTATATCTAATTAAACCGATGTTTGACAGATAGAAAACGTAAATTATGCCTTCCCGCTCTACCGCGTATCAAATTCACTTTTGTCGCGTTTTGTGTGACATTGACAGTGACAACGCCGGTCACGCGACTATGTGCGAAGTTGCGTACTATCCGGCGGTGTTAGCCGCCTTCGGGTGAATCAGAGGGGCAACCGCGAAATGGAAACGAACTTCGTTCGTGTATCTCCCTCTCTATCGCTCGAACTAGCAAGTGCGACAGAGACGGAGATACACAAACGAAGTTCGTTTTCACTTCGCGGTAGCCCCTCAGTTCCTTGAAGGTGTGCGGAAGCAGAGATTAGCGAAGTGGCCAGAGGAATGAACATGGTTAAACTTAACTACAACAACGCCATCTATGTTTACACTATGGTACCTGCGCGACAGCGGTCCTGGCGTGTTGCACGTGGTGTGTCTCTTCTTTCATCAGATGGCGCTTCACATGCTCTATCTCCGCCGTGAGACCTAGCTTCTCTTTTTCCAAACGCAGGTTCGACTGTTTTAGCGCCTGAAAATAAATGTTTTATATTACATTTGCGCCCCTCTTGGTTCATGACAATTCAATATTGTGGTACAGTCAGCGTCATATAGTTAGTAGCAGCCAAGGTAGCCAAACGTTTCGATACACGTCTTTGTTAGTGTAAAAACAAGGGTGTGTTACGAAATATTTGGCTACTCTGGCTGCTACTAACTATATGAGGTTGACTGTACCATCGAACTGATCTTGTGTGATTAATTTGATTGGTCAAATTGGTCAATTCTACAACTCTCCGCCCCGCTCCGCCTCAGTTGACACGCAACCTTACACTTCATTTCTTACAACAGGGGGGTCGGCAACCTTTTATACCACTTCTTCATATTTTGTGACTTTAACAGGTCATTTCAACATTCTGAATATAACCTTTACATACTGAACAGCTAGTGAGGCTCGCGGGCCGCAAAGTAAAGGGCTGGGCCGCTGGTTGTCTTACAGCATCGGTCCGGATGCGCTCTGGGCTGGCCACGATGTACCTGTGTCCGTAATAATACCGACTCCTTTAATCGTACTCTTTACCTTCAACTTTTCTTTCTTGTCAACATGGCACTCCTCTACCCGCCGCTTCAGCTTCCGCCTCAGCTCGTCCAGCAGCGTGGAGAGCGTCACCCGGTTGGACTCCAAGTCCGCCCGCTGTTGCACGATCGTGTTTATTTGGTTTAGCAGCTTGATCCCTGTATGATGAAACGATAGGTCATTTTTAAGACATGGGAAGATTTAAAAAAAGTATTTTGGGGTGGGATAATTTTGCTATATTTCGGGTGGGCAAAGTTGGATAGTTTTTGTTATGATGATATCTCAAACACTCATATAATAATGCTATAAAATAATAATACATTGTTTTTAGATCAAAGATCCATAGAAAAGAAAGAATCTTCGCAATACCAGTGGCAAGAGTGCGTTCGGTCTTTGCTCGTCGGTTCGCAGATGTTGCGCATCCTCGTTTGTATAACGTGGCAGTCAAAGCCTGTGACATTAAACTTCTAACCATCCGACAGACTAAATTTAAGATCAGAGAATGGTTGAACGGCTTGGAATACAGAGAAACTGAAAATATACTACGAGTAATCTACTGAACCGTCCTGCATACGCATACATATACACTCACACTCACCACACATACACACACATACTCACACATATTCTGAAATAGCTTAACTTTTATACTCCAAATATTATTTAATGCAATACCCTTTTATACAAGACAATTTACCTAAATGCAATGATGTTTTATCGGATATGTTAATTACTGTGTTAATGCTAATGTCAAATTATCTTTAATGTATTTAATAATAATAATAATGATGCACTCTCGTGATTCTATAATGTGCTGCTTTTTTGTATGGCCATATTATGTAAATGTATCTACTCTGAAATATTTTTTTACTCTTTAAAAAAAAATAGAAATAGAAAAATTTATTGTACAAAAACCGTGTAGACATACAAAGGTGTAACAGTTTTTACCCTTTTCGGGCATACAATTTTATGGCATAGAATTTAAATTACACAAATAACATCAAAACTAAAACAAATTAAATTAAAATAAAAACACATTAAATTAAAAATTACCATTTCAAAAACATTAGCAAATAGAAATAAAAATCATTTAAATAAAATTAAAAATGTCAATTACAGAGACGCCCTATATACATTTTATCCCAATGCAGCAGGAAGGGTCCCTCTAGGCGCGCTGCCCTCACCGTCTGTAGAAGGCTGTTCGGGCTGCGCGCTATAAGGCGGTGAGGTTCAGAATTTCAGATTGGGCTCCTTGAAATGTAAGTACCTGTTTCAGGTGCGCAAAGTTGAACTCTTTCTATTGGCAAAGTTGAATTGAAATTATTACGTATCTTACCTTTAAAGCTGGCTGACAGCGCGGTGCTAAACTTAGTGAAAGCTCTTTCTCGGAGTTTTCTTTTCCATGGGCAAAGTTGGATTGTTACAGTAACTGTATGGGTGTCGTTATCATTCATTTCATTACTCACGCTGCTCATTATGTCTCAGACGGTGCGCGGCCGGCTGGAAGCTCGCGGGGAAGTCCGGGCTCGGTGCCCCCGAGTCGTGGTTGGGGTACGAGTTCGGCGCGTAAATTGGGGGGCTGGAGTCTGAGGAATCCTGGGAAAGTCAATATCTTCTCAATGGCATAATAATGTCTTGTTTATAAGTTCTAAAACTAGCATTGTAGCATGACAAGTTCATCCTGAATTTCTGTGGTAAGTCCTCCTTGATTTAATTTTATAAAAAAAAATACTTTGCATAAATAAACAATGAGCTCCTCTCTACGCCGTTTACTGATAGAATTGTTTCTGGAGCACAAATCTCAGATATCGCGGAGGCACAGAGGTACAAGGTACTTCTCGAGCTTAAAGCGCAATTTTCGAATGCAAGCAATTGCATGCAAGTTTAACTAAATTGCGGTTTTAGCGCGACTAAGGTCGTTAACTATTTATCAATAAAAATAAACTTACAAGGGGCTTGTATTTAGGCATCTCATCGCTGGTGAAACGCACGGAGTGGTGTGTCATGCGCGTCAGTCTATGCTGGATAGGATTCAGTGTCTTCATTGCCATATTAGAGCTTGCGGTGGGCAAAGCTGGCACTGCGGGGCAGCATTATTAATGAGAATAAAATGATCGTTATTTTTATTTCATGATCAGTAGACATGGGCAATGTTGTATACAAAGTCTTAATTCATTTTGTATAGGTACCTACCTGGGTTTACAGATACTCCGTAAAAAGTAAATTGCGGGAGATATTTTATCGTAACTACTGTTTTCAGTCGTGTTAACGATCCCATCGAGATTGGTTTTTGGTTGCTGGTCTACCAAGTAACAAACGCATGATAGTGGCACTACACTTGGCGGTATTTGCCCAAATATTCGTGCTGCATCTTTTTTCTTCCTACGGCAAATGAAAGAGAGGCAACGACGCAACGCGAACACGCATTCCCAAGTGTAGTGCGACCATGAGACGCTTTGATGGGTTTGCGGGGTCGGTAGAGGACGGCTGCACACATAGGAATTTAGATAAATGCTTAAGAATATCTTTTTATAGTACTTAATAGTATATAAATATTGGTACATAAATACTAGTAAAAAAAACGAATGTAGTACTAATATAATCTGATAGTAGCTTTTCGGTTGAGGAGAGCATATATAATCAAGAAAAGATGATTATTAAAGTTGTTATGGTGCGATAAGACCGCCCGTTGTTACCATTATTTATAAAGCATTTTTTTTGTAAGATGTTTCTCTCTTGTCGTGGTGCAATAGAGAGTATAAATTTATTATTATTATTAAGTATTATGACCTCCAAGCCTCCAAGTGATGTATCTTGGCACCACGAGACCATAGCACAGCAGTCAATGCAGATTTTGAGGTAACATAATGACTGTAATGAATGAGTCATATACTTTGTTTTTTTTTTTTTGTAATTCTTTTTTCGTTTTTAAAATAAAAAACAATTTATGTCACCCCAGTAGAGTAAAATACTATAATAAAAAATACAAGTAAACCTACTTTTAAGACGAAAAAAAAATTGTTTTAATTAAAACCACTTTGAAATAATTGCTCACAAGCTCAATAATCTACCGATTAGTTTTTTGCTCCTGTTACAGGGCCCACCCTGTATATTACACTAGATTTTGAGCTTAACTACTAATCTTAGATATTAAAGATTTGACCTATTAATGACTGTAACTTGAGCTTCACGAAACGGATCACAGGGACCCTGACTAGCATCTAGTACCTATATCTATATAAATCAGTCCAGTACCTATTAACTTTATTTGAGTTAAGTATTGTACTAATCAAGCAGTTATCTAATTTAGCAGTAACTCACCACCGCTCCCTGAAGAGGTCGCTAGGCTCTGATAACGTTTCACGTAAACAAGGTCCTATGTAAATCATTACACAGGCTGTTCGGGAAAACCAAATCAATCCAGTTTGAGTTGAAATTTATTTTCGCGGTAGAGTCAAATAATAATAGTGCCATAGTCATACTCATTTATTGATAATACTAAATAACCTAAAAACAGGTATTTACCAGAGGCTTTCTCCCTAATTATGGCGCACATGTCATTCTTTCATTCCTCAAAGAAAATAAGGGATACCTACTTGAAAACCCTCTTATTTTGGATTGTTTCGAAAGAACGAAGCTTCTAATTACGATTTTACAGGTCTCAGGCAACGCAGGTCAAGTCAAAGGCGAATGCTACACGCCCGATATGAATCGTGATATTTAACGCGATAATAAGGCAATATTTATCTAGTAATATTTTGATATACTACACATACGATACGAATCGCGTCAGTACGACGGTAAATTTCATTGAGTACACTCGTACGTTTCGTTGCTGACTAGAGACTAGACGCTCGATATTTATCGACGATACTGCATACAGATCGTGGATTTTTGGATTTCTAGAAATACAGCGATCCGTATCACGATACGTGATATACTTATACTACACACTCGATAAACATCATGATCCTAGATGAAACGGCATGTGTTGTCATTTTAGACTTGTACGAGTATGGTGGCTTTGTGGAACGGGTCATTGCACGGAGGGACACTCAATTGCAAAGAGATAAGGCACGTACCCTACAAAAAATGCATGCACGACTAACTGTCTCAATAGGGTCTGTACTGTAGCAAAGAGTCTGTAGAATTAGATGTTTTTCTTTTAATATACAACGATGGTGGCAAACAAGCGTACGGCCAAGAGAAAAAACATTGTCCTTCAGGTGGTCGCTAACCGAAGTGCGTAACCAGCAAATTGACCCTACATAGAGTATAGTAGCGTGTGGTAGACAACAAATTAACCCTGAAACTATAAGATGTATTAAAAATCTTTTGAATAATTTTGGACCACCGAATTCTATTTGTTTCCCAAATATTTTTAACAAAGTTGAAAATACGACCACACGTTCAATTAATAAATACGTAGCTATGCCAAACGAATTTTCACCATCCTGTATCCCTAACGACTCCGTACCAAGTACGGCCGTGTATCGTAAAAAATAAAATCATAACCCAACTGTTTTGCCAATATTCTGCCATTCCGGAAGGCAGCGAGCAGCACGGAACCAACCACCATGCTATTTAACAACCGAATACTGACTTTCCCAAATAGGTAGGTACACATTATTATTATTATGTCTTTCCCGCTCACGGGACAATGATGTCCCGGACCTTTGGGAGGCGTGCGTGGAGCTAGGTACCTACAAAGTACCAACTGACACCAACACGTAGAGGCCCTTTTGACAATTTAATGAAATGCAAGGAGTACACCGAGCGGATGCTGTCCCTGCCCGTGTCATGGGACGCACACAGAGACAGCACCCGCTGGGGTGTATAGGGCCTATTAATGGTTGATGGAATCTAAATGAAACGGGTTATTGGGTTAAAATGATGGACTAGTGGCTGGGCTATTGGATGAAACATCGGACGCCTGCCTAATAAAACTGTCTCACTTTTTATCTCTGGAAGACGGTGACTCGCCAACTGCTAGATGGGCCCCTATTAATGTGATTAATAGCGACATTAAAAAATGGCCTAAGGGCAACACCAGTCAGAGAGCTGGGGGGTAGAGAGGTGGCACTGGACTTTAAACATATAGCCAACTCGCCACTTAGGTGTCCACATCTACCCTCGAGCAACAGCTCTTGCGACTCCACTCTGGACGGCCAGTAAAGGCAAGCCAGAGGCAGGGGGTCTGTCCAACCATCTACCCGGTCGGCTCAACCTGACCACAGGACACCCCCAGGAGTACTGAGGTACGTAGGGTCGCTAATCCCTAACAGCCCGCCACAAGCTGCCTTACGTTGACTGATTGCACCAGAACTCTGGTGGGCGATGGGGCCGTCACATCCCTACGCCATTATTATTATTATTATTATATCGAGCCGTTTATGTCCCACTGCTGCTTTGCTCAGCCTAACCTAACCTCCCCCTCTTTTTTTCCAATCATCGCGGTCTTAACCAATATCAGGATAGTCTTTTCTACTACTTGGGGCTTCCACTCCGTCGTCCCTTTGGCCCACAACTCATTGGGCATGCGGTAGACGTGACCAGCCCAGTCCCACTTTATAACTTGCCGCCGTCCGAACTGCATCTTCTATTTAGGTCTTGCAGGGCAGCGTGGTGTTCCGGATACGATCCATTGTGTACACATAGGTATACCTATATACCTACCATAAATAATTGGTATCGTATAGAGAATTTAATAAAAAGTTTCGCTTTTGACGTGAATTAACATTGTTGTTGCGTTGCGAAGTTCGTCGCAGTGTGCTTTACTGGACAAAATATTTACAGCGTTATTTTACTGATTTATTTTTAATCACAACGCAATCACAGTTAAGGTTTTTATAGCTGCCCGGTCCAGCTTCGCACGGCACGGATTACCCGTTTTCCTGTAGGAATGAAGCATTTTACCGCGGTAAAAAGTACCCTTATGTTCATCAGGGATAATGTCGGCTTCTAATGGTAAAAGAATTTTTCAAATCGGTCCAGCAGTTTCGGAGCCTTTTCAATACAAACACACAAACAAAAAATCAAATCTTTCCTCTTTATAATATTAGTGCAGATATATCTAAGTAGAAGTTTACATCTTGTTTACATCTTCAACAGATGTACCTACCACTGAATGTCGCGGCAATCTATTACTTATATCCAAGACGACCAATATAATAGAAAATTAACATTTGATTCATATTCTCTTATCCATGAGGTTAAATTTGCCCATATAAAACTATTAGAATAGAACGTTATCAGTTATCACCCTTATTATATCTTTTGCAGTCTGAGACAGTAAATAATAATACAATATACTACATGACATATTCCGCCGGGAATACCTGTCCGCGGGAGATGACGGAAGCGAGCCCAAAGCGGGCAAAGCTGTCAAAATTACCCCGACATCCGCCGCCGCCCATAACCCATCCAATTCACCAAGAATATTAAAATCGACTTGACACACTTAAAATAAAAGCATAAAAATGTGCGCAGGACCCTACATAAACCCCCCTTATTCATAAATTTAACAAACCTCTGATAAATACAATGTGTTTTTACGCTTTCTTACAAACACCATGTCAAAGTGACAGAAAATGGCGAACAAATTTTAACGGCATTTTGGCTAGTAAAGGTAAACGTAGTGGTTATATTCTCTTTGGTAAAGGTTGCTAGAGTCCGCTGGATGCGGGTGGCGCAGGACCGGTCACTTTGGCGCTCTTTGGGGGAGGCCTATGTCCAGCAGTGGACGTCTTTCGGCTGATATGATGATTATGATGATGAGGTTTGATGAATGTTTATGAATACGGCCAAAACAGACCAAAGGTTAAATCCATTGATAGAAAGTATATTAATTTCTTGCATACCGCCGTTCCCTTTTGACAGCGGTTCGGCAAAACTTAAGTTATTATGTTTTGTCACGCGAGCCGAACACGCGGGTTATCCAACTGCAAAGCTCAAAGTGCCTGCCGTGGTACAATGATACAATCCTACATTGGATATATCATTTTAACGAGGTTCACGACAGTAACATGATACTTTTTACGTAAAACGTATGTGCGTTGTCAATTAGGGATCGTCCTAAAGTCCTCCTAATATAACTACGCGACTAGGTACGCGATTATCGCAAGTTCGCGCGAATTTTACTCACGCGAACGCGCGATCAAACATATTGGACTCGAATGGGATCGACATCGCAAGTTCGCGCGATTATCTTATCAATTAGGACACCTATTCGAGTCCAATAGGATTGTCATTATTATTATAAAAGAGAAATGGCAGCCTCGAGGGCCTTTGCCAGAGTCAGTAAGTGTATAAATTAACTACGAATAACGAATTAAACCATTATAAAATCAAACGGACGTGACTCTCGCCAAGATGGCGACAATCACCCATCCCAATAGGATTGATCGCGCGTTCGCGCGAGTAAAATTCGCGCGAACTTGCGATACCTAATCGTGTTGTAGTAGGACGATCCCTTATGTGAAAACCTCATCTTCGCATACCTCTCATATCCTATATTATTAAACGAGCAATATTTGTATGTATATATCCTTTTAATATTTGTACATATACATATATATATATATTGCAATCACGTTCTCGGAAACGGCTCTAACGATTTTTATGAATTTTGGAATATGGGAGTTTACGGGGGCGAGAAATCGATCTGGCTAGGTCTCATGTCTGGGAAAATTCGTTTTCTCGGTATTTTCGTCCGAGCTGAGCTCGGTCGCCTAGGAATTCACCCTTAAAGTGCAAAACATCCCGCTTCCTGGCTAAGGGGTGAAGTGATTTTATTTTACTCACCGCGGACGCTTTTATCGCCTTTTACTTCGGCTCGGGCGTCAAATACTGTTTTATACCGCCCTAGAGGTTAGTAATGTACTATTTTTTATGCAAGGCACTATTGGTACCGTAAAATGCTGCAACTTTGCCATTTAAACTCAATTTTGCCTATTTCGTTTCAATTATGACCTCTCGAATTTGCTTAGTTTTTTCTTGTTTTTTACCATTTGGTAGGAATTTTCATTATTCTGGCAACACATATTTAATTTTTTACAATGGTAACTCCATTGTTGCGCCGCCAGTTACGCATCATAAGTCGGAGTGAGTGGCAGCATTTTTTTAGTGTCTCGCAACTTTTGAACTTTTATCTACAAAAAAGGTGTTTTTTGAGAAGTGGTAACGTCCCAGGGTAAGTAAAGACTGTCTATTTTCCGTAAGTTTAATATTTTCAAGAAAAGGACATGATTTCAGCATAATAACGTACTAGGCAATATTGGGCAGTGTTTTGGAAACTTAAATGACACAATTTTGCCTGGGTCTAGGGCTGTCACTAGCTGGGTTTTATAAATGTACAGAAAATAGTAAAAATAAGCCTGCTTAAATGAGTTTATTTATTACAAGCTTTTTATTGTTGGTTTAATCAAATGGTTTAAAAAAAATCTTGCAAGTCGATTTTCACCAACTTTCAGTGTGGGTAGATCTGCTGACAATGCAGTAATAAACTAACGTTAACAAAAAAAACTTAAAGGTACTTAAGTTATTTTTATTGCAATTACTGGCAAATTGTATATCTATTGTATTATAATTATGTTGTATGTTTGTCTTTTAGTTCAAGATTTGCAATAAATTTTTCAACCACTTATTAGCGACCAATTGAGGTGTTTAACGTACTTATGTAACTTGGGTGACAGTGCAATGTTTATGGTACCATCGAGATGGTCTGATAATGGAGACCGAAGATAGAAACTTCTAAACAACACATAATAAACCCACTGTGTTTAGGCTCGTTTGATTTGTCTTGCAGTTATCTTTCTTATCAAATGGGTTGTCAGGTCGATTACCTACAGTTGGAGTTTAAAGGTGATGGGTGATTAGAACTTTACAATGAAATAGAACTTTACACTATAATAATGCATTGTGAATTAGCAAAAAAGTGTACTTGCAATGTACTTATAATAAATAAATAAAAGACCGGGTTGCACTCCGGGAGTGCCGGCAGAAGTGAAAACTCAATAACATTGTAACAGTTTTTCGATCAGGTCACGTGACATCTTACGGTGTCACCCTAAAAATGAATTTGGCGCAAATTTATGAACGATTATCAATTATTTAGGCGTTATTCCGTTTAAAAAAAATAAGGAAAAAAATGGGTAAGTATTATTGTTTGTTGATTATTTTGTAACTAAAAATAAAAATATTTTATTTAAATAATGATCTTTTTTTTGGCACAACCCTACAGTTAACAATATTTTTGTATAGAAAGTTTGTGGAACCTGCTACAACTTTACCTATTGCCTGTGAAAAAAAAAGTATTAAGCTTATGGCAATAATTTGACTGCCAGGGACAAGCCCAATGTTTCATGCACACGAGTAAATATTATTACAAATAGCAACACATTATTTATTGAGATATCCGCCTAGGCAAAGTTACGTCTTAGGTCTACAACTTTGCCTGCCACTTTGATTGCTTGTAAATCGGAAATACAGTATGATTAGGTAATGAGATTTGAGTCTTATCTGGCAAGACATAGGGTATCTTTTCCGACTAATACTCATTAAACTCATAATGAAAAATAGGTTCACAGATATAAGAAAAAAACGTCAAAATCCAGGCAAAGTTGCAGCATTTTACGGTAGCAAACAAACATACGGCCCGCTTATAGCAGTCACCGTAGCCGACGGACGCTTGTGAGTCGAGATTACAAAGCGATAAGCGATGGAGCGAAAGATCCTGTACGTCACCCTGGCTGGGCGGTAAGTGAGATATACCGCGCACGGGCGCAGCGGCACACCCAGGAGAAGACGTAAAATTGTGTAGGTACGCACCACGGGCGGTAATTCGTAAATATCGCATATTTATGGCCCTCGCCTTCGGTTCGGGCCACGAACACCTGCAACCTCGGGCATTCACGAATTCTCCGATTTGAAGATTCGTTCGCCAATAACTGGCCACCTCATACTAAAAAAAAAACCGGTCAAGAGCGAGTTTGACTCGAGCACCGAGGGTTCCGTACAAACTATCAATTAACTCAAGGTAAAGTAAATTTCCTAATCGGACGGACTTGCGTTCGCAAATCAGGTATACCTACTTGTACCTCTCATGTATATTGTATTTGGTAGATCATCTTCGATGTAAATGAACACGTAAAACATAAATTACCCTCGTATGAAATAGAAGAGAAAACAACGAATTCTAATACCTCAATGTATCAATGAGTGTATTTTGTTTTAGTTATTTCCTAGCCAATCCGCTTTAATTTTTTCCGTTACTGAACAAAGCCCAACGAATCGATGACAAATAGAAGTAATTTTCCCCTGTTAAATTACACAGAATTCAGTTTGAAACACCCACAGACCACTTAACCTACTAGGTTAAGTGGTCTGTGGAAACACCGAATAACTTTTACACCAAGACCATCGATGATCGAACTACCAAGACATGGCATAAACAATCACTTTCGAACGTTCTTACTGGAATTAGTAGGAATGTTTGAAAAATTGACTGTTAAAAACAATTTGAGAAGTGATGTTTTTTTGTCGAATGTATGTAAACTACGATGAACAAACGATAGCGCGATCTACAATACATACAGAGACATCTAGCGGATAATGTTGTCACTAAAGTTTAGTAGCAGTAGCCACAAGTGTCCTCAATATCAATACAAACAACAACCAAACTTTGCCTTTCCCGTGGCTTTAAAAATATGAATCCTTGTGTTTTGCATTGACTAGATTTTTAAGAAAACGATAAGAATGTAAAAACGAGACTAATGAAATCTAGCCAATTTAATATATGTAGTTCATCAACACGTAAGCTAACGTAACTAGATGGCGCTAGTAGGCTCAATATTATTCGGCCCTGAAGCCTGTAAAAATACAGCAAATGTATCGTGTCATACTTTCTAGCGGTGACATGGTATCGTACGGAATTCAAACTCATATCAAAAAAATGTACGAGAAATGTACTAAATTGTATGCTAATGGAAAAAAAATGTACTACACGTACTTACAAGAAAACAGTGATCAATCTGTCACCGCTAGGAAGCATACTTTCTGGCGGTGTCATACTTTCTTGGTATCGTACGGAATTCAAACTCATATCAAAAAAATGTACGAGAAATGTACTAAATTGTACGCTAATGGAAAAAAAAAAGTACTACACGTACTTACAAGAAAACAGTGATCAATCTGTTACCGCATACAAGCAAGCAAGCATACTTTCTGGCGGTGTCATACTTTCTTGGTATCGTACGGAATTCAAACTCATATCAAAAAAATGTACGAAAAATGTACTAAATTGTACCTTAATGTAAAAAAAAGAACTGTAAGAATAACTAACTATAAGATTGTTACATAATGAAATAGATAGCGTTCGCCAGAATTGCCTTTTACTTGTAAGTACGTGTAGTACTTTTTTTTACATTAGCGTACAATTTAGTACATTTTTTGATATGAGTTTGAATTCCGTACGATACCAAGAAAGTATGACACTGCCAGAAAGTATGCTTCCTAGCGGTGACAGATTGATCACTGTTTTCTTGTAAGTACGTGTAGTACATTTTTTTCCATTAGCGTACAATTTAGTACATTTCTCGTACATTTTTTTGATACGAGTTTGAATTCCGTACGATACCATGTCACCGCTAGAAAGTATGACACAATGTATCCCCATAGTTTAAAGTAATTACCTCGGGCATGCTAATATATTTACTCAATCTCATAGTAGATGTCACTGTTACGTCCGTAACTCGCCCATACTATTGAACATCGCGCTGTTTTTTCTGATTTGATGACCCGAGGCACCTACCAATGTTGTAGTTGTAGTAAGAACAAGACTATCGAATCGAATCTCGAAGTTCGTATATCTCCGTCTCTATCACACTGATTGTGGTACTCGAGCGACAGAGCCAGAGATACGAACTTCGAGATTAGACTTTCGTGGTAGCGCCGCAGTATGGTGCCGTACCGAGTAGAGTAGGTAGTTCACGAGGGCTGGCGCGGAAAATATATGAAACCGTCATTAATTTCATAGACATTACGCGCCAGCTCTTGTGAATCGACCTTTACCTAACCGTCCCTTAGAGGTTGATAAATCATAAATCATAAAAGTAGTGGCGACGCTATATTACATTGCTTTTCACCTAGAGAAGAGGAAGGTGAAGAAAATTGAAATAAAACATCTATATAACAAGTATCGTTTAGTTTATTCGCTCTCCTGCGTGCGGAGTCGCGCCTGCGCGTTGGTGACGCGCACGGACAGCTGCTGCGCGCGCGCGACGATGGTGGCGCGCTTCTTGGCGGACACGCCGTGCGCGATCTCCGCGCAGTACGTGCGGTTCTGCATCATGAGGATCTCCAGCTCGCGCACGTTGTGGACGAGGACCTAGAATTTAAAATAAGTTTCTGTCAAAAAATTCATTTATACCATCATCAACTACTCATTGAGACGATTCTAACGAGCCCAAACCCAACGGGGTTACGTCGGTTAAATGCTGAATTCGCATGACCACCTTCTATCTCCATCATCAGATCAGCTCGATGGTACCATAATATTGAATTGTCATCCAAACTATGCTTATACCCAAAATTTCAGCTCAATCGGTCACCGGGAAGTGAGTCAAATTTAACTTGCAAGAATTGTCCCATACATATTACATACATTCTAACAGGGCAAGTTAATATAAAGCTTGTAATTAAGCAAGTCAATTGAGCATTTCTATTCGTTACCAACTTTATGAATAATTTTATATGAACTTCATTGTTCATTTCGGTAATTAAGGTTCTGCTATCATGGTATCTGGGTCATTGTCAGTCAGTGAAACAAAAGCGTCTTTTCGGTGGGCAATAGTTAAGGGCTTATGTTTATATATAATATGTTTTTAGTGCATATAATTATAGAAGAGGCGACGCCGTTTATGGGGATTCAGAGTTCAATCAAAAATTAGGCTTTAAAGCCCTTAACTTTGGCCGTTTATGGGGATTCAGAGTTCAATCAAAAATTAGGCTTTAAAGCCCTTAACTTTGGCAATGTCCACCGAAAAGACGCGCACCTAAATCTGACAATGACCCATCTATGGTCTTGAAAAATATGAAATAAAATTAAGTAGAAAAGTCCGCTAACGAAATTCTAAACTTGAGACGTTGGTGCCGTTTCAGAAGTTGTAACAAGTTCGCGGTAGATGTCGCTACGAACCTCTAAGGTGTTATTAGAAGAGTGAAGGGATTGAAAGATTCGTCGCCACTAGCGGACCCACGGTAGCTCAGTTGGACAAGAGCAATGGACGCATTACAGAGGCGTGGGATCAAATCCCGCTCGTGGCGAATTTTTTTTTGATTTTCCACTTATCGAAATTTATGAAAAAAAATTGGTAACAAAAAAGGAATATTGTTGTTTGGACATTGTTTTGGTACAAAACTACATTCCATTTGGTCTCTTGGTATGCCCTATATTTTACTTATCTTATAAATGGACCAACTAACCCCTAGATTTATAAATCAGATTAAGTTTAGTCAAAAAGGTTACTATAATAATTATGATATATCTTTATAAAATGGGGCCTTAGACCTAGGCTCTAGTAGCCATACATCCTTCAATATGGTGGGAAAAAGGAGCTTATCCAGGATGCACTAAAGTTCTTTTTGCCTTGTAAAGTGGACTAGGGTACCTTTTTCCAGTAATCAACCTAGGGTTATGACTTGTGCTTGGCATGTTGTACAAACGCCAACACAGTTAACTGGCCATCCTGTATGTATATGTAACCTTATTACAATGTACATAAAGTGCACGGATGGTCAGTTAGCTGTGTTGCCGATAGTACTGTGAGTCAGTGCAACACTCTTGAGTGTCCTTGATAGGTGTATAGTTAAAGCAACGACGCGTAGTTTCAGTGTCCGACAGGCAACCGGATGGCTCGCGGTATTTGAGCTTACGAAGCGTTGTGGAACCTCCCTGCAACCCAAACTGAGCCAGCTTGGACGGGTGCGGAAAATGAGGGGTCAAAAAAAAAATTGTCGCCAGGAATTCCAATTTCTACCATTTCATTAGATGCCTCTTGCACGCTGCAACTAGGCGTCATTGCTCTGAATATATCGTCACAATTATTTATCATTATTTTTGCCAACCATAATAACCAGAATTTGATTGCTGCAATTAATAATAAGTGTTCAGTGGGATAACTGGTATAGAATGCCTTGAAGTGTCAAGTCTGTCTTGAACTATATGTATCCTTACTAATATTATAAATGCGAAAAGTGTGTGTGTGTGTGTTTGTTTGTCCTTCTTCTACGTCGCAACGGATTGATGTGATTTTTTGTATGGAGATAGTTTAGAAGCTGGAGAGTGACATAGGCTACTTTTTCCAGCGGGAAAACATCTAATTCCCTCGGGAAAATTAAATATGTTACATTTTCCTATAACCACGTGGGCGAAGCCGCGGGCATCAGCTAGTCTCTATATAATAGCACAACTTGCCACTAGACTCCTGTCTCCCTCGCACTGTGCTATAGAAAGAGGGTAGATTTTTCGCTAGACTGTTGCAGTAAATCCTGTATTTGAATGATTTAAATTTTAGTGCGATTGTAAAAGTGCACATGATTAATATCTCTAATATTGAAAATTTGGCCTCCGATTCAAAATAAGAACACAAAATTGTTTTGTAAATATATAAATTGTTTACCCTTTCACTGCTGACAACCGAAGCGTTGTGGAACCGCTCCGTGTAACCCAAAAGCCAACTTGGACTGGGGCGGAAATTGACCTTTCTAAGATTATTTCTGCTTTAGTCGGCTGACAGAAAACGCCATAGCACTAGATACTTTACCCCACAGCTTTGCCTGCTTTCCGTGTAACATGCCGGCAGGGCCAACTAGTTGAGAATAGACAGTGTCCTCACCTTGCGGAAGCCATTGGGCAGCATGTGGCGTGTCTTCTTGTTGGAGCCGTAGCCGATGCCGGGCATCAGGAACTGGCCCTTGAAACGCCTGCGCACCCTGTTGTCGATACCTGCAATGTTACAATGTTTGTGTTCAAGTACGGTGCACAATACAGTCGTTGATGAGTGAACAAAATGGGAAACTAAAGGATAGGAACCATAAAGAAATAAATATTAAGGGTCAATCTCACACAATACGAGTTATGGGTACTAGGCGATGACATATTAGATAGATATAACTACATAGAAAAGATCCAAGACTCAGAAACAAATATTCATGCTCATTACACAAATATATGCCCTTACCGGGATTTGAACCCAAGACCTTCAGCTTCATAGGCAGCGTTACTACCCACTAGGCTATCCGGTCATCAAATGAGGATGATTTTAGAACATATTTGCTGTTTTAAAGATTTTTGTATAGATAAATATCCAAAAACGCTATATAACAACAGAAAGTAGTCCCTACAGACAAACTGAATTAGCGTTTAGAAGCCCAGATTTTTGTAGCTTACTTACATTGTAATATTTTTTTTAAGTGCACTAAATATATTTTGAGACACTTTTGTACTGATTGTAATATGCTGATCTCTGTCCATATTTGGTTATGGTCACAATCTTTTTCACATGGTTGAAAGAAATGCAATGAATTGTTAATGACATGAAATTTGAAAATAGTGATGAAGTGTTCTCAATTTATTTTTTGCATTTCAGATTTCCACCATGTGGAAATCTGAAAAAAAAAGGAAAAAGAGGTTTACTTTTTGTAAAAACATTAACCAACATCTTAAATTAAACACATTACTTAAAATGGACTATTTAATAACGAGGTTAACCCTGCAATTCCCAAATTAAAATTAAATTGAGTGTTTAGGCCGAGAATTGTACAGCAAAAAATTTAAACACTGCCTAAAATTGTGTATTTTATAATTCACATTGCGAATTAAAGGGATAACATGAATAATGACTATAATTTATAGAATTAGTAAAAATGTATCTACCACTATGACCAGATTAACTATGGGAGTTATCCGGAATAGGATTTGGTAGTTCCAATATAGCAAGGTAACAAATTGTAATTATCATACTGAATGTATAACACAGAGTGCCCTTGCATAATAATAACTTAATATTCTTAATAACCATTATAGAAAACACTAATTATATAACATGATCAGGATTTGAACCTGAGACCTCCAGATGTAACACCAGAGTATCAAGCCCCTGGACCAAACTGGATGTTGAGGGGCAGGGTGAAATTTGTAATGTTATGCTTAAGTAGAAGACTTCAAAAGTAAGGTACCTCTAGTCATGTAAAGATACAAAAAATAAAAAGGTAGTTTTATGAAAGTAGATGGAATACCTATATGAAATTGTGTCTAGTAAGTGCTATATTACGCTATTTAGAACTAGAATGCGCTATGGAAATGCTGTCCATATAATTATTTTTTATTAAAATAGGACGTAATTTGGACTTGGTATAAAAAAGAATCCAAGCCACAGAAAATTACTATTGAAGTTTGCGAGTTAAGATTTAGCCAGAATAATCCGATTTTAAAATGTATAATGCAAGGTTTGGATCCTTTTAGTTACAACTGCGTCCATGCATGATAAGGTTTGATAGGAAACAAATATAACCTATCAACAAAATAAGAGACATGCGTCAAGGTAAGGTTAAAAGAAAATAAATAAATATGATTTTATAGATTATTTATGACCTGAAGGCTTCTTTGGTTGCTATTATATGAGTTTTGTAGGTGTTGAATTAGTTTTAAAGTCATGGACACAGTAAGGACACAGGACAGTAAGCATGGTTATAAGAAATTTTGTACATCTTACCTCTCGGTTTACGCCAGTTACGCTTGATTTTGTCATATCGGTCTGACTGATGACGAATAAATCTTTTTGTCCTCTTTTTGACGATCGTCGGCCTGTAAACTGGTCTGATTGCCATTTTGATATATTTCACGCGAAATGCGGCAGTGAACCACGCGGTGACACGGCCACACGAAAAGGAAGAAGGAATAGACAAATGTAGACATTCATAGATTTCGAGTGCGCTTTCGATTACAGAAGACTTTTTGCAAATAATGTGTTGTATACACACAGCATCTAGGAAATTGTAATATTAAGTCATTTTATTATGGATATTTATTCCTTATATTATTAAGGGCTAAAACTAATAAAAATCTAATTTTCGTTTCATCACATTGTTAAAAGAAAATACTCTTATATCATGACTAAAATGAGACAAAATTCAATTAAAATATTGAACTGTGCATTTTGCTAAATTTAATCAAAGTTTTGTATGGAAAGGAGTTATTTTTCAATAAAAATATTATTTGAATATGTATGAGCGGAAATGCGATTTGTCTATTCCTCATCATAGACACACTTTTATGACAGCTCGCTGTTTACATAGAGAACAATCCGATTTCTCTATGCCACAGACGCCAAATGTCGCCATCGATCAATGACATTTTGTAAAGTTGAATTTATTGATATAAAGCGTTAATGTAAATAATAAACAATTTAATCATAAACGTCGACTTCCAGTCGATATGTATGCCAAGGGCAAAGGCTCTACGGTGCCTTCGGACGCTCAGGCTCGCGAAAAGTTGGCCCTCTATGTGTACGAGTACCTGCTTCATGTTGGGGCTCAGAAGGCGGCTCAGACGTTTCTCTCAGAAATACGATGGGAGAAGAACATAACGTTGGGGGAGCCTCCGGGGTTCCTCCACTCGTGGTGGTGCGTTTTCTGGGACCTGTACTGCGCGGCGCCGGAGCGCCGGGACACATGCGAGCATTCATCGGAGGCGAAGGCCTTCCACGACTACGGCTTCGTTAATTCTGGCTACGGCGTCAACGGGATCGGCCACAATGCCGGCCCGGCGCCACCTAACGACGGTAGGACTCTTTACATTACTTAAAACTCGCATATTTATTACTATTTTCTATTCACTTCTCTAACAGTATGTAGGGCATAGTTTTTCTTATCACAGTGTGTAAATAGTGGTTTGTTCCATGATAATATGTGGTTTTTGCCGCATTATAATGTTTTTGTGGTGTTTTTACTTATTTTTGTACTTAAAATATGAAAAGGGACATACAATTTGTGAACTTAGAACATTCAGTTCATGTTTTTTGTTTTACATTCATTTAGTAGCATTTATATTCATATTTTATGTTAGCATTAGGTTTGAAAGTACAGAAATAGCTTAGAAAAGCCAAAATGTACACAAACCAGTTGAAAAAGGTCAGATAATTGCTATATTTTAGCTGTTTAACATCTCTTAGCTTTAGATTTGTTATGTGTAAAGCCATCTGTGAGATAACAACAATGCCTACTAACTAAATGATGATTAGTACAATGATTTTTAAACCAATTTCATGTGATAAAACAATTTTTTAACCCTGATGGGAAATTTGAACATACAACATTCCACAAACAGCATTTGGTAAATATTCAACAATAAAATGTAAGTTTTTCAAAACAAACTCCATAGTCAAATTTTTAATGCAATAACCATGAACTTTCCTCATAAATTATGATTGTATGTTCCTTTTCGGAAAAACAATTGTCAAAAGCATTTTTGCTTTCAAAAATCCTTTAAATATACCAGCATTTGCATGCTAGTAAAAGTCAGAACAATGACATTAACCCTTGGCAAATAGAAATCTAACTATTAAAAAACAGAACTCAATTAAGAAGGTATCAGGTATCATCAACCTCATCAACACCTACCATCCGTGAGTAGTGGTCAAATGCGTCTATAATATAAAAAAAAAGGCTAGGTGTCGTCTCAACACAACCACCATGGCCTATGGACAGTTGAAACACCAGAGGAATTGTATGCATATTTCTGACTGTTATTAGATTTGTTTGTTGACAAATAGGCATTAATGGCAGTGTATTTTTTAATACACATATTTTAGTCACGTTTTATATTTTAGAGAGTTTTTGGTTTATTGTAGCAACCCCTATCAGTTCAGTTTGGTAGCTGTTCCCAATCCTCTCTTCTACATGAAACACTAGCTACATAGTAAGCTCAATAAGGCTTAACTTATGGGTACTGGACAACATTATGTTACATAGATAAAAATAATTAAATGGAAATCGTACAAGACTTCATAAACAGATATTGATGCTGATTAGGGGCTGTTCATAAATTACGTCATCGTTTTTTGACCCTCCCTGTTATTCCTTGAAATGGACCCTCCCCGCCGAATAAAATGACTATCCTCATCCAATGGCCAGACCCCCCCTCCCCCTTTTTTGAGATGACACCCTTACCGGGATTGGAACCCTGGACTGTCAGCTTCACAGCCAGGTTCACTACCCACTAGGCACTAAACCAGTAGTGTTTTCTATTAATCTATACATTATTATAAAACGAATGTCTATTAGATTAGCTATGTAAGTTTGTATGTACAGTCAAGTTCTCCAATATATGTACACTTTTTTACCAACTCGAATGCGGCCACTAACAATTAGTATGCAAACGCGTTCGATTAGGTAAAAAAGTGTACATATATTTATGAACTCGACTGTACCCACGGAACAAGAACGGAGCTAGAGGTAGACGAAAAATAGGGGAAGACAACCAAACAACTGGAACAGACTCTCAATGAATAGAAAAGAGTGCCAGTCTGGAGGAAGCCTTTTTTTTTTTTTTTTTTTTTTAACGTTGGGGAAATGCGTTTACGCATCCCGTCCTATCCGGGGAGGCAGGAGGGGTATGACGGACTAACCGAAACTGGACTACCGTCTAAAACCACCAACGACATCCGGCTCCGCCTTGTAGGGGGGGCGTCTCAGGATCGCTCTTGGCATTCAACTACGTAAGTCTGGAGGAAGCCTATGTCAAAGACAGATTGACTAAAACATCATCATCATATCAGCCGAAAGACGTCCACTGCTGGAAATGGGCCTCCCCCAAAGAGTGCCACAATGACCGGTCCTGCGCCACCCACGTCCAGACCAAAACATGATAAAATGTTTTCAAAATCAAAATCAATTATTTATTCTGCAAATAGGCCACAAGAGCACTTTTACATGTCAAACGGTAATTTACAATAAAATATATTATTTATAACAATTTACAATACCAAACTGTGTGTTTAAGTATAAAGGTTATTGAGAATATTGAGATTATAGCTATGTAAGTTTGTATGTAGGGGATAATCTCCAGATTGTAGCGAGCCTGTTTCCTAAAATAAAAAAAAAACGAGAAACTCAATAATGTATAAAAAAACATAGGAACGCATTTTCGTCCAAGCTGAAACGCGGAACTTCATTCGCTTCGCTCGATCGTCCAAAAAACTATTAACGTTCCGTTCCGTGGGAAAAGAGCGTAACTCCAGTCATGAGTCTCATCACTTACGTCCTTTTGTTTGATTAGGACATCTCAGCTCATCAAGCATAGCTCATCAACACCTCAGGCTGGCGCTTACCTCTCAAAGAATCGCCCTCGCGATTGACGACCGCCTTAGCTTAGTTGGTAGTGACCCTGCCTACGAAGCAAGAGGTCCTGGGTTCGAATCCCGGTAAGGGCATTTATTTGTGTGATAATTCTATGTATTTAAGTATTTATTTATCTATATAAGTATGTTTATCGTCGTCTAGTACCCATAGTACAAGCTTTGCTTAGTTTGGGACTAGGTCGATTTGTGTAAGATTGTCCCCTAATATTTATTTATTATTTATTTATTTATACAGAGAGGTAACGCAGCCGGGTCGTTCTTCTTTTTGACCGACAATGTCATACATAAATTCTTACATAAATACTTTAAGGGCCTACCCGAGGTTTTCATCGAACTTTGACAAGTTTTGAATCATTTTGCACTATAGATAGAATTATAAGTCAGACGGCTATCGGTTCTATCTCCATTTTATCTACCGGATTTTGAAAGAAATTAATACTTAATTTTGTATGTTTTTTTTAAACATTGTCTATAAAAACACTTATTTCTTATCTCTCTTGACGTAAAAGATCTAACATATACGAAATCTACATATTTCGATTCGTCTATGACGTTTCTAAAAACGTGCCTAGGGTTTTCATTTTAAACTAATTAACACAAAAGTTATGGAATGGTTAAACCAGTTTTTTGGCCTAAAATTGTTCAACTTTGATGCCAAATATCTCGAAAGCAATGAACTTAGAAGTAAATATGGGATACTATATTGCTTAAAGCCGTTGTTGTTAATATAATAAGCTACAAAAAACTCGAAGGTCATTGGTATAGTGTTACTGATGACCATAGAGACGAAAAAAATGAAGAGTCATAGGAGAGCCTATCCAGCAACGACTGATATATGCGTCAGGGAGCCCAGCGCGATAGCAACCTTCTTGCATTGACATAAGGTTTAACACCGCGCTAAATGTCTTGTTGATGTGGCGTGAGGTTGAACTTTTCTCTTTGACAGAGCGTCGAAAAGGGTAATAGGGGTAGACACTAAATAAAATAATCAATAATGTCATATTTTCTCGAAAAAGAATTAAAAATGTAGTCAAATGGAGAAAAAATCAACGCCAAAGGTTAAATAATCACGAAGTTATAAGTGTCCAAAGTTTTAAGAAGGGGTGTGTTCTGTCCCTTTTTCGCAAAACGCAACTTCATATGAAACGACGACGCTGGAAGATTGTGACGTCACTAATAGACGGCAATGTGCCGTGTCCATCGTGTTCGGCGCCGTCGTCGCCGCGGGCCCCCGGCAGCATCCCGTAACGGGACGTCACACACTGTTTGCGTTTTCTCTCTAACAAGCAATATTTAAACGATTGTAGCTTCGTAATTCTTTGAGATATCTGAATGGGATTTTTGTCACTAGGCATATTTTTTTGCCTTCTTTCTTTTGGAGTAATAATAATTTTTCTGTTTTGTTCCAGGCATGGGCGGCGGCGGCATGCCGCCCGGCTTCTTCCCGAACTCGTCGCTGCGGCCTTCGCCGCCCGCGCCGCACCCCGGGCCGCAGCCCTCCCCGCACGGCCCGCAGCCGCAGCTCATGGGCTCGCAGCCGTTCATCGGGCCCTGGTACTCCAGCGGGCCGCGCCAGCCCGTCAGGATGCCCATGGGGAACGACTTTAACGGACCGCCAGGTACGTTCTACAATTGGAGATGTTGCGTTTGAGCCCTCCACTACGCTTTGGTTTCTATTGGAGCCTAATAAATTGCCAGTCACGTTCTACGAGTAATGAAGTTGTTGCGTTTGAGTCCTTAGCTAAGCTTTGGTTTCTATTAGAGTCTAATAAATGCCTATGGGGAACCACTTTAACGACCCGCCAGGTACGTTCTAATCAAAACTAGTAAATTATCAAAACTTGTCACATTGGCGCTGTCTATTAGGAGTTTTTTCATTGATTTCATAGATGATGTTATTGTTATAAACAGAGGTCAAAGTGTGAGATGAAATGTCAGAGACCTCTTTATAGCGTAATACAGTTTATTAACTAGTACGGAAGGTGGCTTACTTTAACTTAATGCTTACCTATACTTAGATCTTAAAATAAAACTACATGTGGTTAGTTACCTGACATATTTACCTATATTATGTAAAAATGTGTAGTTCAAGTAAGCTAAATAAATAAATAAATATAGTGAAACTAGTATTGCCGACGTTGCGTTTAAGTCCTTAGTAACGTTTTGGATTCTATTAGACCCCTCGCCAGGTATGGTCTCGAAGATTAGATTAGATTAGATTATTTATTTCATGATAATAAATTACATCATAGATTTGCATACATGTCAAAAAAATAAGAATTATTATCACGATCGTTAAAAACAGAGAAATATTAAGAGAATGTCAACAAATGTAAGAACACAATAACAAGGAAATAGAAGAAACAAACCAAAAGCAAAAGACACAAATATATCAACCTCTAGGTATCGACATTTTTTACAATATTTAAATACGTGACACGATACATTTAAAGTCAAATCATAATCATACAAATTTAAATAGGTAATAATAATAATTTAACATGTAAGTCCAGACTCATATACTCTTTAACTGAGTATAATGGATTTTCCAATAAAAGGTATTTAAGGCGGCGTCGAAATGCTTCGTCAGATGGTTCCTGTCTAAGATCAGCGGGCAGTCGCTCGTAGTAGGTAGGCCCAATGACACGCGGGTTCTTGCCTGCAAGTGCCATGCGACGGGGAACTGTTCTCAAACGCCCAGTGCGGCGGAGTGTTTTGCCAATCGCATTTACGGTATCGAAAGAAGAAAGATTGTTCCTTACGAACATTATAATTTCGAATACATAGAGTGAGTAGTCCGTCATAATACCGTACATTGGGAAGTAGCCTCTACACGAAGTCCTCGATTTTGCCCCAATCATCGCACGTACGGCACGTTTCTGCATAAGTAGCACTCTGTTGGCATCCGTTGAGTTTCCCCAAATGAGCGAACCGTAGGACATCAGCGAATGGAAATGAGCAAAATAAACCTGCTTCATGGCATCGTCAGATATTAAAGGTTTTAACTTACGCAAAGCAAAGACTGCACTACTCAATCTATCGCATAGTTTGTCTACATGGCACTTCCAGTTAAGATTAGAGTCCAGAGTGAAGCCAAGGAACCTACATTCATCACTTATTGGCATCGGGCTGTTAGCTATACATGGAGGAATCGCAATTTTGCGCCCCGAGAAGACCATGACGTTGGATTTGGATATATTCAAAAGTAAGCCATTGGTAGAGAACCACCTCTGCAGTTGATCACAGCCGCCATGTATCTTCTCTCCAAGCTGTTCATGAGTGCGCGCACTGACGACCACTGTGGTATCGTCCGCGAATAGGACAGAGAGACCAGCTGTGATGGCAGCGGGAAGGTCGTTCATAAACGTTAGGAAAAGGGTATTTCCTAACGCCGAACCTTGAGGGATTCCTATATTCACGCTGCCAGCACTGGACTTCTGTCGTTTACCGCCCACAGATAATTTAACTACCTGTCTCCGGTCGGACAAAAACGATCTAACTAACTTGTGACTCAAGTCCCGTATCCCGTAATGATTTAACTTGTCCAAAAGCAATTCATGATCAATCACATCAAAAGCCTTGGACAAGTCACAAAATTATACCTGCCATCTTGCATTTGTCATCCAGACCGGAAACAAGGCAATCAAATATCTTGAGCGCAGCTGTTGTAGTGGACATGTTTTGCCGATAAGCGAATTGGTGGTCAGTCAGTAGGTCATTGTTCTCTAGATGGGCAATGGCCCATATATGGGATGAGAAGATAGACTCCACAATTTTAGAAATTGTGGGGACTATTGTTATTGGTCGGTAGTTGTTGACATCGTACTTGTCACCCTTTCCCTTATACACTGGGCTCACTCTGGTACTCTTTAACACTTCCGGGTACAAACCTGTTTCAAAAATAATATTAATAAGTGTGCAAGATTGCACAACTTTTTAGGTGTTTTTAGCTTTTTATTACCTTTTATTGTCTTTGATTTTTATACTCTTTTTATTGTCATATTTGACGTCATTATACTTCTGTTTTTACCATCCGAACCAGTGCCCTTTTGATTTATCCTAAATATTTGGTACTTCTACCGGCAGTAAGTATGATTACTCGTTCTAAATATGCGAAAATAAGTGCCCCTTGCACGGGAGACGGTGTGATAGCTGGGGCAAACGAAAGTAAGCCAACCGCGCAGGCGGGCGTGGACCTACCCCCTCAACCCAAGCCGTCGACACCTTCCCACGCATCGAGTGCCGCCACCTCGCGCTCCTCCGCCACCATCGTGGCCCAGCAGCTGGAGGCACAGGCGCAGCATGCGCGCCGGCTAGCTGATTTAGAGCGCCACGCTGCGGAGCGAGCGGCCGAGCTAGAGCGCCAAGCTGTGGAACGAGAACGGCACGTTGCCGAACTTCAACTGAGAGCTGAACTCGCGGCCATTGAGGCAGGCGCGAGCAGCCAGCGCGGCAGGAGCCGCGGCACGCGCAGTGCGCAGAGGAGTGGCGCGCGAGGCTGTGGCAGGACTGCTGGCGACGGCCCGCGCGCCCGGCGCGGTGCTGGCCGCACTGGACGCGCGCTTCGGCCGCCCCGAACTCGTCGTCATGCACGAAGTGGCGGCGGTGCGCGCGCTGCCTAAGGTAAGCTACGACGGCAAAGATTTAGTAGTTTTCGCGAGCCGGGTACGCAATTGTGTAGAAGTGATCCGTTTGCTGAATCTACCGGACCACTTACACTGCCATTCATATAAAAAATAAAAACGCCTTGGAATGGCAGGCAACTTACCCGGACGCAGCACGAGCAATCATCGCTGATCACTACATGGACGATTGCATAACTAGCTTAGATAGTGTCACCAAAGCCGCCAAGCTGGCATCAGATATATATACGGTTCATTCTCTTGCTGGGTTTGAGATGCGTGCCTGGGTATCCAACAATCCTTTGGCGCTCTCGTTGTTGCCTAAGGATTCACTACTTGAGGCACCAACTCACAATGATATTGACATAGATTTAGGCCGTCTGGCCACGCCTGTACGCACGCTTGGTCTCATCTGGCAACCCGCCCCAGATGTGATAGGTTTTAACACGGGGGTAAAAAAAGAGGTCTCGTTGCCAGATAAGCTGACAAAGCGCGAGGTGCTAGTGCACGTGATGCGAATTTATGATCCACTTGGAATCCTTGCCCCAATCGTTGTTCGTGGTCGCATCATGTTTCAAGACGTTTGGCGCAAGGGTGTGGACTGGGACCAAGAGCTCCCTCAAAGTGACTGCACTGCGTGGAAGTTATGGTATCAGGATTTAATATCGGTTTCCACTCTGCGCATTCCTCGGCGCTATAACTTAAGTGATCTTAAGGTAGTAGGTTGCGAACTTCATTTGTTTTCAGATGCGAGCGAGTCTGCTTATTCAGCGGTCGCGTTCTGGCGATTCCTTTACGAGAATGGTGACGTCAGGCTCTCTCTCATCTGTAGCAAAGTCAGGGTATCCCCCCTTAAACCTGTCTCGATTCCTCGCTTAGAGCTTCAGGGCGCTCTGATGGCTGCACGTCTTGCGACGTCTATATGCGAAGCCCACCGATTGAAGCCTTCGAGACGCATTTTCTGGTGTGACTCAATGACTGCTCTGGGCTGGCTTCGCAGCGACGCTCGCACGCTCAAGCCTTTCGTGTCGCATCGAGTCGGTGAGATACTGGAGCTTACAAATGCTACCGAGTGGCGTTGGGTCCCGAGCGACTTAAACGTAGCTGACGATGCCACACGTGTGAAGCGCACTGTGCTGTCTCCAGAATCTCGCTGGATTTCAGGACCCAAATTTCTTCTTTCTTCGGACTGGCCCGTCGAGCCTAAAATTGATATCAGTGGATTAGGCCGTGAAGAATACAAGCATCATATTCATCTCATCACCGAAACTGATCTGCCCGCACCAGTCTCTGCAAACCCACACCGTTTTAGTTTGTGGTTGAGAATGGTGCGAGCAACGGCAAAAGCGCATCAATTCATATCATTACTGCGTGCGCGTAGTCTGCAAAGACGAGATCGTAACTTTAACATGGCCCGTCTAGAAGGATATTTGTGTACCTTCCAACCCACTTGCACATCCTCTCCTGGCATCTCTAATGCTTCCAATACATCAGGAAGAATTTCTGCGAGTGATATACGCCTAGCTGAGGTCCACATCCTGCGACAGAGTCAGCTGGATTCTTTTAAGGAAGACTTCCTGCGCATCAAGAATCGAGAACCGTTGCCTCGAAGCAGCCGTCTGTTTAAACTGTCGCCATTCATTGATGACAGCGATCAGCTTAGGATGTCCAGTCGCATAGTCGCAGCAACAGCCGTCACTGATGAAGTTAAGCGCCCACTCATATTGGACGGCAAACATCCATCTATACGCCTCTTGATAGCCAAATACCACCAGAAGGCTGGTCATGCAAACCACGCACTGGTCTTAAACGAGTTGCACCAGAGATTCTGGATTATAGGCCTAAGAAATGCAGTCCGGTTTGTAGCCCACAACTGCCAGATGTGCAAACTCCGGCGCTCCAGAACCTTCCAACCACCGATGGGAAACCTGCCAGAAGCTCGCTTGGCTCACCATCAGAGGCCGTTTTCTTTCGTCGGCCTCGACTACTACGGCCCTGTTCACGTCACTGTTGGTCGGCGACAAGAGAAGCGCTACGTGGCTCTTTATACGTGCTTAGTTGTTCGCGCCATACACATAGAAGTAGTCCACAGCCTTTCAACTGACGCGGCAATAATGTGCCTTCGCCGCTTTATCGCTCGCCGTGGGACTCCTGTCGAAATCTGGTCCGACAACGGAACTGCTTTTGTGGGGGCCAGTAGAGAACTGCAAGCGCTCTATAGCGAGTCAGTTGATGACTATGCTGCTAACGAGTCCATCAAATGGCGTTTTATCCCCCCTGCGGCGCCTTTTATGGGTGGAGCGTGGGAGCGGCTAGTCCGTAGCGTTAAGGACGCACTTAAAGTGACGCTTAGAGACAGAGCTCCTTCTGACGAGGTCTTGACTACCCTTTTGGCGGAAGCTGAGGCATTGGTGAACATGCGACCTCTTACACACGTCTCGCTGGATTCCGACGCCGACGAAGCGCTAACGCCAACGCATTTTCTTCTTGGGTCATCGTCCGGGCGCCCTATCCCAGCTACCCTTGATGAATCGGACCATCTCAGCCGAAGCAGATGGCGAAGAGCGCTTAGGCTAGCCGATCATTTTTGGAAGCGTTGGGTGCATGAATACCTACCCTACTTATCACCCAGAACAGGAGGCGGAACTCCCCCTAGTATCGACGAGGGCGATGTCGTGATCATCTGCGACTCCAACCTGCCACGCGGTTCGTGGCCCAAAGGACGCATCTCACGGCTGTACCCAGGGCGAGATGGTGTAGTTCGAGTGGCAGATGTAGCTACCGCTGCAGGCACCTTTCGCCGACCTCTGAAGAAGCTGGCTAAGGTCCCGGTCTCTTAAAAAAGGGGAGAATGTGCAAGATTGCACAACTTTTTAGGTGTTTTTAGCTTTTTATTACCTTTTATTGTCTTTGATTTTTATACTCTTTTTATTGTCATATTTGACGTCATTATACTTCTGTTTTTACCATCCGAACCAGTGCCCTTTTGATTTATCCTAAATATATAAGTATAACTAAAATTTCAGAAATAATTGGCCATATACATAATAAAATATTGAGTGAAATGTCATAGGTAAGTATTGGAGATGTTGCGTTTGAGTCCTTAGTTACGCTTTGGTTTCTATTAGACCCCTCGCCAGGTACGGTCTAGAAGTATAGGAGATGTTGCATTTGAGCCCTCAGCTACGCTTTGGTTTCTATTAGACCCTCGCCCATGGGGAACGACTTTAATGGCCCGCCAGGTGCGTCCAAATGCTGATTTAGAAATACTGCAGATGTTGACACGTTTGAGCCCTCAGCTATGTTTTGGTTTCTTTTTTACTACAACGACGGCAAACTAGCATGCGGCTGGTCTGTTGGTACGCAGACACGGTTGTCTTTATAAGCTTGCGTTGCGAAATCAAAAGAATCCCTTTATTGATTTCAAGATTCATTGTGGTGACTGGCGAACGAAAAAACCATAGAAGTCTAAAGCGCCGCAAAACAGCCCCACAGATTGGGTGCCATTGCCTTTAAAAGGTGTTTTTTTTTTGGTTGCGGAGGTACAATACAATACATCATCATCATATCAGCTTAAAGATGTTCACTGCTGGACATAGGCCTCCCCAAACAGTGCCACAATGACCGGTGCTGCGCCACCCGCATCCAGCGGACTCCCGACCTTTACCAGGTCATCAGTCCACATTGTGGGGTGTCTACCCACGCTGCGCATTCCAGTACAATACAATGGTTGTGGCTATCACTTTCTGTCAAGTGAGCGTCCTTGTTTGTCATCGAGGACATTGGTTAAGATTGGCGGGAATGTTACAAGGTAACTAACTAGCTCTTCATAATTTTCAATAAGAACCAACAAAATTAATAAAACTAATAAAATCATTGAATTCGGATTATCTCATTAACAGGCTCAGCTGTTATTACGTGGCACAGTTGTTAAATGAAATATGTCCTTGTCTTAATCTTATGTCATTTGGTATTATACATTTGTATCTTTCAATACACATGTTATAAATATGTCTCCTATAGATGTACTTCTTGCATGATGGTCCTTATAACTCGTCAGTTGCGTTATCCACACTGTATTACAAAAAGGAAATAAGGGACGAGCGTACTAGGATGTTTCCTGGCCTTTTTAAAGACTATCTCACACTTTTAGCCGCCGCTACGAATCGGTTCAACTCGACCCGTCCAGGATTCTTTGTATGAGACTGCATACTGCAACTAAGGACCGGAAAACCCCTATTTACAAATACAAACAATGTATTGTCTGAAAGTGCAATTATAATGTGGTTCCATGGTTTGTCACAATCAGCCATTATATGGCGTACAATATTTAAAGATTCTGCAAGCATGTAATTGAAATTTAATGTCCTAAAAAAGGCTTCAGGCTTAAGCCTATCGATTTGGTAACCCTGTAGCAATTTGGTTACCTTATGATAGGGTTACCCTATTGTTATGGTAAGCATATAGGACGGGGTAACCATAAGTTAACCCTATTGAGATAGGGTTTTCAACTAGCGGCAAACCAAGTTAACCCTAGCAATAAGGTTACCAATATGGATAGGGTTTTAAAAACAACTCCTAAAGTAACCCTATAGAAAACCCTAATTAGGGAAATCGGTTCCGGTACGTGACTGCAACGCACACTTATCAATTCCGTAACGGCATTGCCGTAGATCGTTAAAAGCTACCGGCGAGTGGGCAACTCTCGGTTGTCGCTCATATACCGGGGGAAAACCGCGCTTGCAACCAGACCGCCTGCTTCTAATGTAAATAAGCGGTCAGCCAGTGGACCCTCACTCCAAGTGCGGCGTTGCCCCGCCCTCGTTCTTGCTGAGCTGGCGATGTTACGCTTGTGTCAAAGCAGGTTAAGTATACAGAACGAAACACCTACGGCCTCCAGACATGCTACTGGAGGCAGTAAGCAATACCAAGGCACTCACTAACTTTTTAGAGGAGCTGGGTTGGTTAGAGTAGCGCTAACCCTCTTTTTCACGCAAAGTAGGCACTGGATTTCGACTTGCGGAAAACGCCCTGTACAGCTAACTAACTACGCTTGTGTCGACCGCCGAGTGGACAGCGGGTGAGTGGGCCGCGTGCGTGTGCGTTAACTTTTAGCCACCGTCAGCTCAAGAGTGCTTGTTTTATTCTTCCAGGCGGCGGCATGATGGGCAACTCGATGGAGCGCGGCGGCGGCGGCGCCGCAGGGCTGCTGGGGCCGCGCATGACGCCCCCGCGGCCCGGCTGCGGGCCCATGTCCCCCGGAGCCTACACCGGCATGCGCGGCCCGCCGCCCCAGGGACCAGGTGAGCCCCGCGTGCAGCCCTAGCGCTCCGGACCGAAGGTGCAGAATCTGGTTGGGTTTATAGCGGGTTGGCGGGAAACCGGCCATTGTACTGTGCAGCACAGTCTGTGCTACGGAACACAAATGAGGCAACCGGAAATCACCGTACTTATATCCCCAAATAAAGAAGTATGAGGTTGGCTAATGAAGAATTGGCGTCTAATCCACAGACGGAAACCAACCTTTGTAACGAAACAAATTATTTAATTAAACTAGCTTCTGCCCGCGACTCCGTCCGCGTGGAACTCGTTTATATCGTAGCTCCATACAAACTTTCACCCACCCATTTTAGGGAAGTGGGGGGTTAGAAAGAGACAAAAAGTAGCCTATGTCACTCTCCATCCCTTCAACTATCTCCACTTGAAAAATCACATAAATTCGTCGCTCCGTTTTGCCGTGAAAGACGGACAAACAAACAAACACACTCACTTTCGCATATATAATATTAGTATGGATATGGATTATGGAAGTATGGATATTTTTGTTTCGTGTTATTTTTAACGAGGAGAAGGCGCATAGCTCGCCCATTAGTGGTGCCAAGGCTGTGAATAAGTCTTTCAAGAGGATACAGAGAGGGCGCTAGTCTTAGCGGGAATGTAGTTGAAAAGTATACAACTTCCGTCACTGTCCTCTTAGCTCAGTTGGTAGAGCAGTCTAGCGTTAATAGAAAGGTCGCAGGTTCGAATCCTGTCGGGGGCTACAGACGAAGATGGTTTATTTTTCCATTATATTCTTTCTCTCTGTATATCGTTTAGAAACCAAGCTTTTCAATTATAATCAGTCGTCACGCTTTTGACGCTTTAGGGTGGGTTGCATCAAACCGTCTGTAATTGAAAGCGGTGTTCGTTAAAATCTGAACTTCCGGAAAGTTTGACAGGTTTCTATGCAATGACAGCTGCCAGCGGCATATTTAACGTTGATCGGTCGTCAAAGTTGGTGGAACCCGCCGTTAGTCGGATTTTCTCGAGTACAAAATATACCTATTGTTACTAGCTTTTATTTAGTTTCACATGTCCCGTTGTCTGTCTGTAATCAAAACTTGCAAGTTAAATTTGACCCACTTCCCGGTGACCGATTGAGCTGAAATTTTGGGTATAAGTATAGTTTGGATGACAATTCAATATTATGGTACCATCGAGCTGATCTGATGATGGAGACAGAAGGTGGCCATGGGAATTCAGTACTTAACCGACGTAACCCCGTTGAGTTTGGGTTCGTTAGAATCGTCTCAATGAGTAGTTGATGATGGTATACAGAAAAGTACAGTTGGCAATAAAAGCTTACATTGGCATTCACGAACAATTAATACCAACTTTGAAGCGGATGCGGATGATCCCATTGGCCAGGCCAAAGACAGTATAAATAAAGCTTCAGATCGCATATTTATCGCCCCAGTCTTCGGTTCAGGCGTCAAATGCTTGCGATCTGAGATAATCTTTGTTTTACCGTTGACGGAACCCCGCGGTGAGTAATGTGGGTACTAAAACCTCAATGTCAACGTGTATTGCATGTGCACTCTCATTGCAACATATCATTCGTAGTACCTTTGGAAGCAACGCATTATCCTCCTAGCGTTATTCCCGGTTGTGCCCTAAAGGAGCCCGGGGTCCGCTTTGACACATAATCCCAATATTTGGCATAGGCACTAGTTTTTACGAAAGCGACTGCCATATGACCTTCCAACCTTATTGGGATTAGACCGGTTTCCTCACGATGATTTTCTTCACCGAAAAGCTAACGGTACCTACATATTCCGTACATAAGCTCCGAAAAATTCATTGGTACGAGCCGGGATTAGAACCCACGACCGCCGCTTGACAGCCGCATGCCTGAACCACTAGGCTACCGTAGCTTTCCTTCGGAAGCAACTACTCCGAAGAATCCACAGCGTCGGTAGGTACTAGATACCCCACAAGGTGGACTGATGAACTGGTAAAGGTCCCTGGACACCGCTGGATGCAGGTGGCGCAGGACCGGTCATTGTGGCACTCTTTGGGGGATGTATATGTCCAGCAGTAGATGTCTTTTGGCTCAATATGATGATGACTTTGGATAACGAAGAACATTACTGCAAATGCCGGAAGCAGGACCGAAGAAACCATTGAATGCGAGCTCCTTACAAAGGACGATGCCCATTTCTGCCCCACCTGTTATTAAAATATACAGAGACATCATTAAGTAGGCATTCGTAATTAATTCGACTTTGATTTTTGGGATAATTGTAGGATTAATTAAAGCTTGCGTTTATTATTCACTGATAAAACGTGATTAATGCATTTCTGATTTACAAATAATGGTGACATATTTAAACATATTGCTCCTAGCGGTGAGTAGCAGGCAACTGTATCTGTCAGTTATGCTATGTAATGCTGTCTCCAAATATTCGCCTTGACTGTTTTTAACACGACCAGAAACAATTAACAAGTAGGCATGCTTAATTATTTTGACATAGATTTTTGGGATAACTGTAAGATTCATTAAACCATGCGTTTATTATTCACTGATAAAACGTAATTAATGCGTTTCCGGTTTACAATGATGGTGACATATTTAAACATAGTGCCCCTAGCGGTGAGTAGCAGGCAACTTTATATGTCAGTTATGCCATGTAATGAAATGAATGAAAAATCGAAACTGAATCGTGGACGACCAGGCCAAGGTCCACTCAGGGCTACATAGCCTCAGATCATGATGATGATGATCCAATCACCTTTCTTGTATAGAAAATACTTCTATAAAAGTATTCCAAGAAATTAATTGGTTAATGTCATTAGACACGCCTTCGGAAAAAAATTAGCACAGTCTGTTTAGCATATGCGCCTAGCTAAGTAATTACAAGGCGTAATTTTTCAATCAAAAAATATAGGAAGCCACCTGGTTTAAATCAAAAATAAAAAATATATACTAAATCTACGTCCAAAGGACTTTTAAATAATATATACGTTAACTTTGCACTTGGCAATTTTTGGTGGGGCACGCGTCCATACTAATTTGGTCATCGTCCTTTCTACCCAAACACGTGCCTAAAACCCGGTATGCACATGTTCGAACTATACGGCTGCCTGGCATGTTTTGACACCCCGCCCCCATACCCGCATAATGGCAATGGCACCTGTTCTGTGGGGCCATTTTGCGGCAGTACTTAGACTTCTATGGTTTTTCGTTCGGAAGGAAGAGATTACCTGCAGTTTGTGATTTAGGGTAGTAATACGAGGCTGGCAATCTCTAGTTCCGGCCGAGGTTTGTATAGCGGTTTTTGCTGGTAACCCCGCGTCGCCGCGCCCGGCCCGGCAGCAATCTATACTAATATTATAAACTATCTTCTGACCGCATCTCCGTCTGTGTGAAACTCGTTTATAAGCTCCATTTAAGCTCCTTTGACGACCGGTTAGCCTAGTGGGTAGTGACGCTGCCTACGAAGCTGAAGGTCCTGGGTTCGAATCCCGGTAAGGGCAAATATTTGTGTGATGAGCATGAATATTTGTTTCTGAGTCATGGAAGTTTTCTATGTATTTAAGTATTTATATCCATTATATATATCGTCGTCTAGTACCCATAACACAAGCCTTACTGAGCTTACTATGGGACTAGGTCGATTTGCGTAAGATTGTCCCCTAATAATTATTTATTTATTATTTTATTTATTTATTTAAATGTTCACCCCCCAGACAGACACTTTCGCATTTATGATATTAGTATGAATGCGAAAGTGTGTCTGTCTGTTAACTCTACACGCTTAAACCGCTGAACCGATTGAAATGAAAATGAAAATTGAATCCCGGCGAAGGGCATAGGATAGTTTTTATTCCGGAAATCATCCTCTAAGGGGGTGAAAGTTTGTATGGAGGTTCGATATAAACGAGTTCCACGCGGACGGAGTCGCGGGCAGAAGCTAGTTTCTCATACAAGTCTCATTACCGTTCTTTAAGTTCGCGATGTCGGTAACACCGTGTTTCGCAGTTTCTTTTCGCGAACATGGTCTAGTTTCCGGGCACGTTTGAGAAGAAATATCTCAGCAATGCATAGATTTATTTGCAACTAGCTTCCGCCCGCGACTTCGTCTGCGTGGACCCGGGATATAAACTATCCTATATTTTAATCCAGGCTATAAACTATCTTCGTGCAAAATTTCATCCAAATCGGTTAAACCATTTAAGCGTGATTGTGTAACAAACATCTAAACATCTTTATCTACGCACATATCATTAGTGCTCTAAAATGCGTTCAGAAACCGTAGGAAATGACCAGCATTATTAGAACCAATTTTACTATGAGAACTTTCTTGTCTGTGGTAGTAGGTAAAATCTGTACTGTAATGTTATTACAGTACAGATTTTTGTAAGGTTATGAGTTTAAATTTCGAACAGCTGTCAAAACTCAAGTGGGTCTCTATTCTAGTATCCATAGATATTAAAACAGTCATCGATGCGAAACGTCAATTCAGTATGTTTTTTAATATAAACCGCACGACATTTGATCAAGAGTGACATGAGAATAGGGACTTCATTCGTTTGTCTATGATTAAAAAAAACATTCGTGTTGACGTAGGATCGAATTGCCGCCATTACTGTTGTCATTTCATTGTTGGTTTTTGCTGTTACAAAAGTAGAATTGTGAAAAGTTGTTTATAATTCACATTTCAGTTGAAAATATGAGTAGTAGTGACTCCGAGAACGAATGAACACTCCGCCGGATATCGTAAATGTAGCCACGATTGCAACAAATATATTTTACAGGTAGCACTATAGTAGCAATGCAGGTCATTTTCTTACGGCTTCTGAACCCATCTTAGAGTACTTATGATATGTGTGTAGATAAAGTAGTGTATGCAACTGTACATAATTTAGCCTTAAAACACTCGTGTGATCCTATTATGAAACTCGCTGAGGCTCGTTTCATAAAACCACACTCGTATTTTAAGGCCTCTGATTATGTATCAGTTGCATAAACTACTAAAACGTCCAAACGTTCGCATTTATAATATTAGTAGGATAGTTCCTTCAAAGGTACCGCTTACAGCCCACATCACACTGGCGCGGCCTGCGATGGCGGTCGGTAGTAAATTTGACAGCTAATGACGAGTTTACTACCGCCACCAGTCTGTTAGAGGCTTGAAGGAGCTACTGCGAATCCGTTGCGCCTATATTAAACCAGTATACTCGAACTCTAGTTTTACCGTGAAACGTTTCATCGATTGAATGGACCCGATTCTACGTGCACATGGCTTAACTAGCCTTTAACTAAATTGTCTAATTTTTAGACATAATTTAGGCGGCAGATTACAAACGACATATTTAGAATAGCATTTAGGCAGCTAAGTAAGTTGTATAGACCGCCTAAAATAAGAAACGTCAGATTCAAATTAGCGCTGTCATTTGATTATGACAGCTGCTCATAGAATAGCAAAGTGCTTTAGCGACACCTAAATAAAATTAGGAAGTTTAGAGGCCACTGTAGAATCGGGTCCAATGTATCGCCGAATTTTCATTACATCGTAAACTATGTTTTTCAGAAACAGTTAGCTTTTCAGGATTGCTATAAAACAAACCTATCCTAACCTAATAATGGGTTCGACACAATTTTAGCTGTACCTAAAAAGTTAACGGTATCTTTGAAAAATAAATTTGATTGAATGAAAAATCGGTACAAGGTACCAAATTCTTGTCAACTATTGGCCTAGATACAAACTGAAACAGTGAACAAAGTTCCGTTGCGACATATAAACTAATCATAGAAGGGGCGTAGACACTAAATAAAATAATCAATAATGTGATATTTTCATTTTCTATTATATTTATTTTTGTTTTCATTTTCTCTGTGTTTTTGTACACGGTATAAGTTTGCCTATCTCGTTCTACCTACCTTCCTCTCAATTGCTCAAAGGTTAGCTGGAAGAGATCCCTAATAGGGATAAGTTCGCCTTTGTACAGTCAAGGAATTTAATTTCCGACCCAGCTAAGGCTCAATATTGTATAGCAAACTGTCACCATAAGAGCTAGCTAGAGCACGACGTTCCTTTGACATATCGCATGCATTGTTATATGTTAGTAACTAGGCAACCAGATTAACTACGTTGACATGGTGAACTGAAATTTTAAACGCGTTATCTCCTCAATCCCCACTTCCTGGTGTAATTCTGCTATTTCTAGCTCTTAATAGTTCACGGTTAGCGGCAGGTATTTTATTTTTCAAATTAATAGCGTAATTGAAAAATATTTTTCAGATTTCTCGATTGACACTGTCACATGTTCGTAATTAGAAAAGCAAATGATAACTTTTCGCAAAGAGGTTATCTGTAATGTGAAGTGACAAATAAATATGTATTGACAATTTGACATTTCAATACTATTACTGAAATAGAAGTTTCGACCTTAATGCATTGCGAATGTCTAACGACATTTCAACTAAATGGGTAGGTATTTAAATTCCTTGACTGTACTTTGATCTATTTTTTGACATGTATATTCTTTAACCTGTTATTGTGTACAATAAAGTGCTTACATACATACATACATACATATTTTCTCGAAAAAGGATAAAAAATGTAGTCAAATGGAGAACAAATCAACGCAAAAAGTTAAATAATAAAAAATAAAATAAAATGAAATTAATTGAATTCAATTAATTACGAAGTAATAAGTGTCCAAAGTTTTAAGAAGGGGTATGTTCTGTCCCTTTTTCGCAAAACGCAACTTCATATGAAACGATGACGCTGGAAGATTGTGACGTCACTAATAGACGGCAATGTGCCGTGCTCCATCGTGTTCGGCGCCGCCGTCGACGCGGCCGCCCGGCCAGCATCCCGTAACGTGACGTCACACACTGTTTGCGTTTCCTCTCTCTAAGCAATATTAAAACGGTTATGTAGCTTCGTAATTCTTTCAGATATCTGAATGGGATTTTCGTCACTAGGCATGTTTGTTTGCCTTCTTTCTTTTGGAGTAATAATAATAATCGAGTCTACACCCCTATTGAGTGAGTTAAGCTGGCCAAGAATATGGTCCTTACCCAACGTTTGGTAACATGAGGGGCTCCCATACACAGACACACATACATATACATAGATCACGCAAATGCATGCACTTCGCGTGTCAGAATTCGGACTCCGAGTTGGCACTCCGACTTACATTCCGCGCGCGTCTGTTGTGGTAGCCGTTTGTCCGTGAATATTAAGAAAATACCTTATTGCACAATCGATTTTCCGCGGACAACGGGGAATTCAGATCACTAATCCGCCCGTGTGACGTCACAGTGGGTAGAAAAAAGTGACACGGTCGGTTTTCATACAGATTGAGGTGTTTAAGTTATCTAGTGTATATCTACAATGTGTATTGCTTATACTTGATCAAACGAAATGTGCGGATACTAGACAAAAATATATCGATAAAAAAAATAAAAATAAAAATTATAGGCTAAAAAAAAAAGAAAAAAAAGCCTACCAAAAAAAAAAAAAAGTGCAAAAAAGACTTGCACTTTTATGGCTTTTATTTTATTTTTTTTATCGATATTTTTTTGTCTAGTATCCGCACATTTCGTTTGATCAAGTATAAGCAATACACATTGTATATCTGTGCTCCCGTACTAAACGATCCCCGTTTACCAGGTATGCCTCCGATGGGTATGGGTCCGCGCGGCGCGTGGGCGGGGTCGGGCGCGGCGCCGCTGTCGTACAGCGGCGGCTCCCCGGGCTACGGCGCGCCGCCGGGCTCCAACGGCCCGCCGGGCCCGCCCACGCCCATCATGCCCAGCCCGCAGGACTCCTCCAACTCAGGTGAGCGGCTTTGACAGGTGGCGGTGGCGGTGCGGGGCGGATGCGGATACCGGTCGGTGCCGATACCGGATTTTTGGTATCTGTTGGGATTTTTTGTGGGAAGTCGAGCTACATTGCTATTTACAGTCGTCTTATTTGAATAGCTATTAACGCAACTTGTTTGAGTTGAACAGTAGTTTGGTATAGACGTTAAAACTTAAAAAAAAAGTGCCGCTAGATTTTTTTTGCTAAGCACTTCAAATGTTACGACATATCTTTGTTAAATTTTCATCTATCCCTTTAATATTACTAGAACAAAGTAAAAGTACAAAGGCATTATGACGTTAGAATATATTTTCAAATAAGATCTGTAAGGATATCTCGACAGTTAAAGATGAACTTATAACGCCGAGTGCACACTATGTAGCAGCACACAATTTTATATAGCAGCAGTTTTTTTAAATCAGACTGCATTTTTTTAGTCCAGTGTGTATCCGGTGTAAAATTACGGACATATACCGAACTTGAATACCAGCGAGACTACCACAATTTACAGAACTAAACTCGTCTTTCTAGTTAATACAGTGTGAAAGAAACAGGTAACGACGACAATCGAAGTCGCTATTGTGGCCAGCAAATGAAGAAAAATAATTTTTGGTTCTTAAATTCGGTATCGGTACCATATAGCAAACTTAACCGGTATCCCACAGCTTCTGTATACTGTGATTGTACCTAATGGTCGGTCAAACTTTAGCGTCTTAACACATTTAACATTATTATACCATAAATTTAGACATTTGCAGGTTTTTGTATCGTTACATCACTAAAAACCAGGTATTTCACTGTGGCACTTCCTTAAATGTACGATGATTTTTCGCGTTCGTAGTTTTCGGCGCGAAGCGAGACTAAAAAACACGAAACTATTAAAAAAAAAAATTTTTTTTTCAATTCGCCTACTTATATGATATTGTTAAATATATGACGTTTTTACATGTCACATAGTTTAAATGGAAATGCAGTACTTGAAAATTTTCAATAAAAGATATTCGTTTTTTATTTGTTGTACAGTTTCACGCCGATGACTCACCGAAGAAATCACTTTAGTGTAAAATTACCTATCACAAAAATCTTAATATTTTTCGTTCTGCTTGCTTCACTCTTGCTTAATCTTGGTTGTACACGCTTGGGTCTCTTCTGTATTCCGCTTTTTATGTTTTTAAGTTGTCCTGATTTTGTAAATGCCTTAATTTTATGTTTGTATCGATTCTTCATATTTTTCGATCAGAAACATCATTCTGTTATATTTTTTTTGTGTATAAAATTTGAGTAAAAATGTATTAAAATTATCTTCGCACTAATTAATATATAATTGGTGAATTGGTATCTTTGTTATTCGTTTCTGTTTTCTAACCGAAAAAAAAAAACAATTAAATCTTGTCTGTGAATATATAATTCGATTAAAAATAAATACTAAAATATGTTTTTATATTTGTGTATGTTTGTTTGTTTATAATTTTAGACTATTTTTAATCGAGTTTGTAACTGTTAAATATTTAAATACAAATTTGTGTAACTGTCCATAGGCAAAATTATCATTAGTAGGTACCTATGAACTTCGAATAAATTGTAAAAATTGTGATTATTGAAATTTTTGTTTCTATTCATCACCTTTTCTTAACCCGACATAATTTTGTCTATGCATACACTTACTCCGAATTCCAAAAAAAATACTTATAGAATATTGTGTAGTTGAAATAAGTGTTCCGTTGAACCAATATTGGTACGGCACACTAAAAACGATATCGAAAAAAACTGAAATTAAAAAGGTTTCATTTAAAAAACAAGCAAGACGAATACTTTAAGACAATTTATTTCGCTATCGTCCAAAAGAGACGTGACACGTTCGATACCAGAAAACTGGTATCGGCCGAAACCGACAAAAGCGTTTACGGCAGGGGGCGACAACATGTATACACTGATGAAGCCGGTCGGCGCCGCGCTCGGCGCAGACTTCCCGCTGGCCGGCGACCACCCGGCGCCGCCGCACTTGCCACAGCCACCGGCCACAGAAGGTTACACTCGACCACGTTACCAGGCAGGATAGGTCAGTCCTCGCCTATATGGGGCTAGTCTGTGTACGTTGAGGTATCGGGTCGCTCTGACTATTGGCCGAAACCGGAATGTCCCCTGCCTGCGCTTTCCAAAGTCCTGATTGATATCTTATTTCGGGGGCCCCAGGGCGAGGACTGACTTATCCATGCAATGTTTTCGAAAGTTATGGCATGGAATTTTAAATGAATTTGTTAAATGCTCAGTTTTTTGTCTTCCGATTGAGCAACATTTAAGAATGTCATAACTTTTGAATACTTAGTATAAAATTCAGAATTTGATTGATATTAACTATTAGCATGAGCGTCGCTATAAGTATTTATGTCTCAACTTATATCGAGACGCGACGCGATGCTAGATCCGTCAATAACTGAATTATTATTTGTTGAACATAAGCGAAAACGAAATTAAGCAGGTCTGTAGAAGATATACTAAAGAATAAAAAATATAAGCACACATATAAAGCCATAATGGGTTCAATTATAAAAATACATATCCCCATATTTATTGTTATCTGACTTGATAATTATTTAAAAAAAAAGTGACGTTCTATCGCCAGCTTAGAGACCGCATAATAACAGGTAGCATTTTATGTTTCTACCTGCTCTTTTAGTATGCTTATACCTGACCTGCTCAAAGGCATTACAAGCCATGCAGTTTGTCGCAACAACCGACAGAGCCGCAGCTCAGTCTCTGTCAGATTTTGTGACAAATTTCATCTTTTGTAGTATGCTTTAGCTAATGTACAGTAGGTTCGAGAAAATGTAAAGCATTTGTCTTGCCATTACAAGAAAAAACTTCTCTCATAACAAATAATAATTCTTGAAGTTTATGGCAAATTACGAGAATGCTTGACATTCTTTTAGACTGTGCAATAATTTTAAGACTATGACTATTAGCGTCTTGGATTTTATAACAAAAACTACGTTTGTCTTTGATTGTGGGGCTAATTGACATTTAACTTGTTTTACAAAAATACTATTATATCTGACAAGGGTTGTTTTTGTAATCTGACCCCTATTTCGTGACAAACAAGATATAGTTTTAAGTAACAACATTTGGCAAATGTCTATTTGATTGATTTTACTCTCTTGTCACATAAAATATAGGTCAGTCTTTTCTTATTTAGAATAAGTAAATGTTGACTGAGCATAGTAACAAACCCTTATTAACAGCTGCCGTTATATAAATGAAATGAAAATAAAAGTACAACGTAACTGTACTCAGTCAACTTAATAATTGGCGAGAAAGAAAACCTTGTCGTGTTAATCATAAATATTTTATATTTTGGCGTTAAATTGGTTAAAACGGCAAAGTACTAAAACTACGATTTAGTATTTTACATATATTATTTCTATTCTATTTCACCCAAGCCGCTACCGCCCTTCTGCTTTTTTAATATTAATAGTTGATGTAGTCTACACAATATTGAACCTGAAACGTCAACTAAATAACATTGACATATAATAAAAGTAAATAAACTCACAATGCTGAACAAAAATGACAAAAAAATGGCCCAAAATGACAACTGACTCGACTTTATTTCTAGGGCCGTTAGGACGTGTCAGATAATTTTGCTGCCTATGTTATGGCAGATCCTAATGCTGGTGACTGTACCAGTGCAGCTGACAAACTGCTTAAGGGTCTTTACGCCTAAAACGAGCGTATTTTGCAAAATGCTTGCTTTTTCATTCAAGATTACGACGTAACAATTAGTATTTATTCAAAAACTGATAACGTACTCAAATAATTATTTCTAAAACTAGGGGCCAACATAGTTGAAATTTTTATTTCCTGTTTCTAAACCTAAAATAAATGAGTTTTCTTGGGAGTCTTTCAAATTTTGCAGTGAGAAGTGTCGTTTCCGTTCTCAATTTTGCAGTAAACAAGAATCATTAGGTACATGAATGATTACAATTCACATCACCAAATCTTTTACGAGCGGCTGACATGATTGAAAATCAAAGATTCATTTTAAAAAGTTGATAAAACACCTTTCGAGTTTTCTTAATTTTTTTGGTGCAAACCGGATTACATTATATTTTTTTACCGCAAATTGTACTTTTATTTTGCCCTAAAAATAATATGGTTGCAAATTATAACTTTGTGTTGACCCATAAAAAAATAATCATAACTATAGGACCTACGATGCCGTAAATGTATATTTTTTTAAAAGACTTATAAATCACGCTGCACAGACGCCGCGCGCCGAAATTTATTTATTAAAAATTATTAAAAGGTTAAGAAATGATTATTTAATTACGTTATCAGTTTTTGAATAAATACTAATAGTTAAGTCGTAATCTTGAATGAATAAGGAAGCATTTTGCAAAATACGCTCCCGCTTCTGCTTATGTGGGCGTAAGGACTTAAAATTTCTACGCACAACTAGCGGGAATAAAAAGTTCTTATTTTTAAGGCAGATCATTTTAGCGTGGTGTATTTGATGTATCTACTAGTTCTGTTGACATAATTTTGATTTAGGTACAATCAGAAAATCAATTTATACCATATAATAATAATAATAAATTCTTTATTTCGGAATATTACTCCATAATTATATTAATAACATACTTAAAAAGCTAGGTTAGAATTAGAAAAAAGTCAAATTAATGTAAAATGTAATCTAAAAAACCGGCCAAGAGCGTGTCGTGCCACGCTCAGTGTAGGGTTCCGTAGTTTTTGTAATTTTTTTCAAAAACTATTCCACCTATCAAGTTCAAAATCATTTTATTAAAAAGTTTTTATAAAGTTCTACTTTTGAGATTTTTTTCATATTTTTAAAACTTATTATGGTTCAAAAGTTAGAGGGGGGGACACATTTTTTTTACTTCTGGAGCGATTATCTCCGAAAATATTAACATTGTCAAAAAATGATTTTCGCAAACCCCTATTCATTTTTAAATACCTATCCAACAATATATCACACGTTAGGGTTGAAATGAAAAAAAAAAACACTGCCCACTTCACGTATGAGGGAGGAGGAGGGGAGGTACCCTAATAAAAATAAAAAAAAACACTTTATTTTACCACTGTCGGCGTGATTGATATACGGACGGACAGACAAAGCGAAACTATAAGGGTTCCTAGTCGACTACGGAACCCTAAAAAGTCTTTAATCTAAAGGGGTACTCCCTTTGATCTGCTCGATTCAATACATAATTATGGGACAGTCGTCCTTATAAGCAATGACGTTTAGAATGCCGTTGGGGCTCTGTCTGTCTCGTCCAAGCAAACCCGTCGGTGCGAGCCTCACAGAACATTCCAGAGGCACTGTATGTACCTACTGGGCAATTTGCTTTCACTAGATTCATATAAACTTGTAAAATAAACACACGACAAAGTCGTCGCGACTCTTCGTCATTGACGTTTCCTATCTCGTGCTATAACTGCGGCCTACTTTGCACGTCACTAAGGCTTTCTTAAGAATCTTAAAATGAAAACCATTATTTACGTAACTACGACTCCATACAAAAAATCTAATACTGACTCCTTGGGTGTTTGTTCCGTGATAATCTGTCATTTGTACTGACGAAATGAATTATTCATAACCATGAAATGACGATGAGTTTACATAAAATTATTTGCGCTATCAATAGAACTTAGTTATATATAAGTATATTATATATATCTTATCCTTCTTGTTTTTTTTTCTTTTGCTATATTTGCCATTAAACATTTTTTCACAGAAGATATTAGCCATTTTTGACAACCGTCAAGTCTCACGTTGGAAATCAGACTAAACACAAAAGAGTCGCCCGAGTCGATCGGGCGGTTCTTTTGGATGGTCAGTTTTTTCGGCTGATTGTGTATCTAGTTACTTATACTAAATCAATGCTAAATAACCTTATAAATGATTAACAAGTAGGAAAAAATATATTGAAATTACTTCGCATTTTATTGTCTCACGAGTTCAGTACTGCACTAAATATACATATATATGCTTACTTATATTTATACAACATTATTTTAGTTAATAAAACTTTCACTAATATATTAATACAGTTGTCTAGACACAAGTTTAGAACCTCGACAAAAGCGATTTTTCTTTCAGTATTGCCAAGTTTCAAGATCCATCATTACTTATTAAAAAGATAATCATAAGCAATAGGGAATATTCATGACATTTTTTTATTTTTTTTATCTATTCTATAAGTAATTATATAACCGGAAAAAAATATAAGACTTTCACAATATTATTAAATAAGCGAAAAAAAAATAATTAAAATTACTATCATTTTCGGACGATCAAAACGCCACCATTTTGGCGCGCTCATTTGTGACGTCACCGTGCAGCTTAGTGCACGGCGGTTCTTAAACAAATTAACAACAAAGTGTTTGATTCACACTTTTAATAAATGTGAGTGATTAAAGCTTATAAGATCAACTTATTGTAATGGAAGAGCACACAAAAGCTTATTATAAATATTGTATTGTCCCTATGTGTGAAAATCACATTAAAACTGCAAATATTTTCATATGCCCAAAGGTGCAAATATAAGGATAAAGTGGTGTAAGGCGATGAGGAGAGATAATGTATCGTGCTTGAGTAGTTTATATTGTTGTGAAGATCATTTCGACGTGAGTATTAAATATGTATGTACCTAAAATCTTTTTTATTACGACTCGCGAACAATATAGGTAAACAATAACCTGACCTCAAAATTGTATTATATACTTATTCATAAAACTATTCTGATTCCCAATTTTTTTAGTTATTAATGTTACAAATATTATGATTTTTGTTGATCAACAGCTGACTACGAGTGTTGATTTTGATCAAGAAACGTTTTAGCTAAGTTTCTTTGTTTGCACTGTTGATCGAAGAAAGTTAAAAGAATTTAATCCTTTTTACTGAGTGACCTACACAAATTTGTTTTATTTATAAGCCTTGACGAAAACAACCTAGTTTGTTAAAGTTCATAAAGATGTTCTCAACATTTAACATTCCTAATAGGTACCTACATATCTTTGATTATATAATACTAGCTTCTGCCCGCGACTCCGTCCGCGTGGAACTCGTTTATACTATCTCTATACCAAATTTCATCCAAATCGGTTCAGCAGTTTAAGCGTGAAGAGGTAACAAACAGACAGACAGACACACTTTCGCATTTATAATTTATTATTAAGTAAGTATATATAAAATATATAATATAACTAGCTTCTGCCCGCGACTCCGTCCGCGTGGAACTCGTTTATATCGTAGCTCCCCCCATATCCCCCAAAGGGATGAAGTGGGGGTGAAAGTTTGTATGGAGCTACGATATAAATGAGTTCCACGCGGACGGAGTCGCGGGCAGAAGTTAGTATATATAATATATAAAGTTATAGTATAGTAAAATAGTATATAGTATGGATAAATATCTACTAGTTTTTTATTCCACTTATTTAACAAAGACACCTATTTGAAGTAGTTTAAAAGTCTAGCTATTTGAATCGCCAAAATAGGTTATAATTATTTAATTGACCAATCTCACGAGTATAAAAACAAGGAATATGAAAATTTATTGAATATCTGTAACTTATTTACCTTGCAGCTTTTACTCCTCTTAGTTCAGCGGACGTAAAGTCACAAATATTTGCGAAGTATGTATTAAATTTAGTCATCATGAACACATCAATTTTAGGCAGATTATCCGACTGTGCCTTGACAAAACCGCCTTCAGTCATTGTGGCGAGTCTTTTTTCACTTAATAATTACCAAAAAACACTGATTATTTATCATAAACAGCGGCCAAACAATGCGAATAACTTTCAATAATCATACTAACGACCTGCACGGTGACGTCACGTTTCGCTCCGCCAATAGCGTTGCGTTTTGGAAATTTGCGAGGGAATTTGAAAAAAAGTACTTTTAAACAATTTATTTTATCAATAGAAACATGATAATTTGAAAAAATAATCATGTGTGTATATTTATTAAGCAATATAGATTACACGTGATTTTTTTTGTCCATTTCTAAATCACATGCATATTCCCTATTGCAGCAACATAAGAGTTTTGGAGAATTTGGCAATTCTGTGAACTCAAGGAGAGATAGATATTCTTAACAGCTAGGTAAATAGGGTAAATAGACGTTTTATCTGATGCTATTAAATACAATGTATATTTAAAAAAAACTTTGCCTCAATTCCTGCCTAATTGATATTATTACTATGTTTAAAATTTGTGCTAGTTTATAGCTTACATCTTTTGTTTATCATTTATTTCATTTACTAATGGCGGTTAACATACTTTCTTATTTTTCTATTAGACTAGTACGTAATTAAGTAGGTTTATTAGGAATATGATCAAATCTTGATTAAAAAGCTACTTTAATTTGCTGCTAACTTCAGATGTTTATTTTATTTTGATCATATTTCTTTTTAGCTTTATTATTTTTAAGTAGCATAAGAATGAAGCAAACGGAACATTTTAGCCATAGTGCCTGCATAGTTATGCCTTGATTTTTTTTGCGTTTGTACCAGTACATTTGAGTTCATTAAATTAATGCTTTTCACGGCATTATTGACATCTGGTATGCATTAGAGTGTTTAGACATTAAGAATCTGATAATACCAGATTTCTTAACATTAAATGCACCCATAATCAAAAATGTACTGCTTTAGAAAACTAATAAGGACCCATATTTTAATCGCTATGCGAATAATAAACTCAATGTAAAGTGCAATGGCACTTTCTAGGGTGGTCATTGAACAGTGAACATTTATAATTATAGTACCAACTGGCAAAAAACATTCACGATATTTATATTAGTAGTGACGGGACACTTAATTTCAGAAACAAACAGTGTCGTTCACGATACTGATAATTGTATCTGATTGTGATAGTAGGCATCTAGGTTAAGCCTGATCCACGATGCGTCATTTGTAGTGTTGTCATTTAGCGCTGGACCGAGCCTCGAAGACTAGTGTTACGCAGTACTGAGAAGACTCGCTTTAGCCTCAGGGATAGGGCAGAGCCATGAGCGGCTCGGCCGAGCTACAACTCTCAACTAGTCATTATTCGTCCACTAATGGTCGACAAATGACGCATCATAGACAGTGCCACTGACTAGTAATGATAACTTGGTGATCCCATTACCAAGGATGTTGTCACACATCCAAAACGTCGGGAAATTTCAAAGAGGTAAACAAAATTAAGTCCCGTTTAGTAAAAATAATCAATATAATAGCACTGTTCACTGACCGCTCCAATACCTCGTCCGGTCCGGTAAATATACGGCCCAACAATCCGTATCCCAATATATATATCTTTCTTTTTAATTCATGCGTAATAGGGGTGTAGACACTCAATAAGATAATGAATAATTATACATTTTCTTGAAAAGGGATTAAGGGGTTAAATGGAGAAAAAGGCAATGCAGGAGGTTAAATAATCACAAAGTTATAAATGACTAAAGTTTTACGAGAGGGTATGTCCTGTCCCCTTTCCACAAAACGCACCTTCATATGAAACTATTGCCATTTACTATGACGCTCGAGAATTGTGAAGCCACGCTCTGCTAGCAAGCTAGTTTCTCACTAACAAGCAACATTAAATCGGTTGCTTCGTAATTTTTTGAGATATTTGAATGGGATTTTCGTCATTAGTCATATTTTTTTGCCTTCTCTCTTTTGAAGATATAATAAAGTGTACACCCCTATTCGAGAAAGGTACGCGCATTATTGGGCCGTACCGAACCGGTGAACACCGGGCCTTGTCCGTCCGCTCCGCCACTGTGTGCTTGCCGCAGGTCTGGGCGGCGTGGACGGGATGAAGTCGTCGCCGGGCGGCGTCGGCGGCGGCGGGCCGGGCACGCCGCGCGAGGATTCCGGATCCGGAATGGGGGATTACAACTTAAGTGAGTCCTAATATTACGATAAAATTGTGTTTTTAAATACCCATTTTTAGCATATGAACGTCTTGTGTCAACTTTACTTTATATTAAAAATATGCAATTATATTTTTTTATGATAATTATTGATTCTGATATAGATGAAGTATCCCCAATTTTACATAACATTTTCATATATCAGTGACGAAGCTTACAAATTTTAAGAAAAATCTCACTAATAAATCACACTTCATCTGCATAAAACAATGCCTAATTTGTAATCAAAATATTCTGTTAAAATATAGCCATCATGGTTACAGTTTGTTATTTTATGTGCTAGCAATATATTACTGTACATACTTTATCATATTGTCACCAATCATTCTAGCAATTGATTTCGTTTTACTACTTTAAGGTACAGTCAACTTCCACACTTGACGTTCTATGACAAGATATATGCTATATATCATATTAGCATGAAGTTTTTTTAATAACATTAACGATTTTCACATATTTTTAAAATTCTAAATGGGGTTTAATGCTGGCGTCCACTAGGCTCGCCGAGGCGAGTCGAATCGAATCGAATATAATTCGCCTTCGTACATTAACTATGTAATTGACGCAGAGCCGCGGTGCGTTAGTGTATGAAGGCGAATTATTTCGATTCGATTCGACTCGCCTCGGCGAGCCTAATGGACGCCAGCCTTTAGCTCTCGGTTCTACTCACGAATGTTAAATAAATAGATTATATGCGCCTATGTCGCGTTTAGTCAAAAAAAAAATGTTTAATGGACTTGACAGACTTTGAAGAAATTATTTTTTCCCGTCGCATCACACATTCCAACATTCAACCCAACCAAGTGAACCTTAGATATAAAATATGAATGTTAAAGGGTATTTTTCATAGGTTTCGGAGGGCCGGGCGGGGATCAGAACGACCAGACTGAGTCCGCCGCCATCTTGAAAATCAAAGAGAGCATGCAGGAGGAGGCGAAACGATTCGAGAAGGATCCCGACCATCCGGACTATTTCATGCAGTGAATTTGTTAACGGGCCGCCAACTTGCCACAGATTCGGTATCAGTTTCGGTTTCGGCTAACGGGGTATGGGACAACACTATTCATAATAGCTAAAGGTCATACGCGGATTTTTGTTTAATTCTGTTACTAAAGAGTAATCCAAAGCTAATGTTTAGGCAACTTACTCGGTCTTCGTGACACGTTCTCTCTTACTCTGTAGTATTTAGAAAGAGATGAAGTGTTTGACGCACAAGGAAATATTTTTCGTTGTTTTTTAATCAGCGTATGACCTCGAGCTCATTTATTTTAAATTTTAATCACTGAACATATTTAAAAGAGAAAATTTGGTTTGATCCATAATAACGTGTCAAATAGAAATGTCAAATCAAATCGCAATGGCATGGAATGACGTCTGTTTTTATGCCGGTTTCTCTTATACTTACATACAGTGTGGCTATATAATAAAATCTGTATAATGTCCTATGCCCGCTATTACAAAAGCATTTGTATGATCTCAAATTATCCTAAAGGTGGGTTGGCGCAGAATATCGTTAAGGCGATCTGATAAAACATACGAGTTTTTTTTTGTAGCTTTCTGAAGACTTTATTTGCTGGTTTATTTATTTATTTTAATTTATCCTTTCATAGTTTCATGGGTCTATAGTCGGGTTTTAGCCGCAATATTTCAACTGTGTGAATTTATTTATTTCGAAAAATATAATAGTGAAATTGTAACAAGAAATATACATTGGAAATTATAATAATCCCTCACGTAACATTTTGACAAGACTTGATAAAAAAAAACCGCACTCAAATCGGTTCATTCATTTGCCACAAACAGACAGATATACATGTTCAACTTATTACACCCCTAGTTTTCGTCGGGGGTTGTAATTAACAACTTAAAAAGTTGAAAAACCCCATGTTTATTTCAAAGTTCAATATCTCAAAACCGGCTGAACCGATTTTGTTAAGAACCATCTCGATCACGGACAAAAAAACCGCACTAAAATCTGTCCATTTGTTTAGGAACTACGATGCCACAGACAGACACACAGACTTTAAACTTATAAAAGAGGGGTCACTCAGTAATGTCAGATCTTTCAATATATTATGTAATTTATGTATATGACGATGGCTTCTAATAATTTTATTGCGGATTTAGTTAAATACCCGAACTCGATAGAAAACTGCTCGTGTATTAACAACAGTTTCCTTTTATTTCGAATAACATATATGTATGTATTGGTTTTACATAGGTATTCTATTATCTGTGACGTGATTTCAAGTATTCTTATATTTGAAGTTGATTTTATAATATTAGCTCGAGTTGTAGCAGGTTTTAAGTCATGAATCGAGTTAGTTGCAGCTAGTTAATGCACATGGCTACTAACACCAATAACCCGAAACCTGCCATTCCTAATATTCCTATTACATATTAAATATTTGTCTTAAAAATGCAGCTCATATGTTACTTACCTTTATAATTATTACGTTCCTGTTTTCGCTGCTAAGCTCTATTAATCATTTATAACTTGACTTTAGCGCAATCCATAAATATACTTATTTTCAAAATCTTTCCTTTTTAACCGGCTTCAAGACAGGAGGTTCTAAATTCGTCGGAATCTTTTATTTTTTATGTATGTTCCCTGATTACTCGAAGATGCCTGGGTCGATTTGGAAAATTCTCCTTTTTTTCTCTCGATTCAATCGTTACCAAATGGTCCCATTGGCATCATCCTGGATATATCGAGGAACTTCTAATTTTATAGGCACACTTTAATTCCACTGAATTGAAGTCAGTTAAAACTATTATGTTCTTAAAGTAAATTGTGTTGTGTAGGTTCTTGAATATGTTTATAACTTCTAAGCCTGCTACAGTGAAGGCGTCCTTGAAACGCACCGATATTAGATTTGTGTGTTCCAATAACAATTTTTTTAACTAAATATCTTCCACGTTTTAAATAAATTATTTAGAGTATTTCGTTTTAAGCTCTTAATGTTCCTAGATTTGTATTGTTTACTTTAAGCTCACAGTGCGTAAGTTGGATGCGCCACCCGGATTAGAAGAAATGCGCAAAATATAGAAAAAACGTCAATATCTGTAGTTACTGATCGTGTATTTGAACACCACCGCTAGTAAACATTTTACTTGGTGAAGTTGGGTACATACTACGTAATTCCGAAGAGTTAGGACCCATGCTCACCACTTTTGTAACGCGCGTTTGTATAGATTGTGGGGATGAATTGGAAATTATCGCGTGCTTTGAAAAGCCGTTCTGACTAGATTAAGAAACAATAAGGTCCTATTATCAGATATATGATTCTTGACTATACGATTGTTCATCTGATTTAATCGATACATAACTTTCCTTGATAGAAAAAAATCCAAAGTTGGTTCTTTATTTTCTTTTTTTACTCAGCCTACTCAAACATCAAGTTAATACTTTAGTGTTTTATCTCATCTAAAATCCCACTTAATGAAATATAAATAAAACTTCACTAAGTTAGGTATTTAACGAAATTTCTCCAAAAAAGCCTTTCCCGAAGAGTGTAGCATCTCTTTTTCTCGTGCGCTGAAGGCATAAGCGTGTCTCTGTCAAAGGGGCGTGGTCGACTCGAATCACGGCATTCCTTTAACGTGTAAATAGAGACAAACGCGCGTCACCGATGCGTTTAATAACGCGGTGAGCATAGGCCCTTATTTGTACGAAAGCATTTTTTCCAAAATTCATAAATCCACAAAATTTGTTCCTTTATAGGAACTTTAGATTTTTACAGGATAAAGATAGTACTAACCCATCGTTCTAGTGAATCAACTGCCTCCAAATTTTCGTTTAGCGATAAATGACATCAAATTTCGGAATTCTGATGCCTTCAGACATATGACTCTTTGGAACTTTTACGTGTTTCATTTAAAACTGATGATCGCAATTTTCTTAGGCTCGACCCTATCTAATGCCCAAATGATTAACGTAAGTTTTAGTTTAACTTATCATTGAACTTTTTAATATGCGCATTTTTTCTCATTCAGTTGAAATTCCGGAATACGGTTGGATTCCGAAAAACCGTTTCGGCGAAATGATTTTCGGCCAAAACATTGCACGGCCCAGCTTCCGAAGCATTTCCATGTAATACAACCAGACATTTATTGGCCGAGAATTGTTTTCGTATTTCGGGTCTGCATTTATTCATGTTTATATGAAAATATGGATCGTGGAAGCTACTGTTACGACTTTGGTGTATTTGGAAGCGTCGTCGAAAATAACACAAGATACCATTTACAAAGAATTTGTGTCTAAAATATATCAGTGGGCCGTTTCACGAAACAAGCTACAATTTGACTTGTCTAAACAGGCACACCTGTTCAATAGGGGTGTAGACTCAAAATGTTAAAGAGAAAAAACGCTGGCAGATCGTGACGTCACGATCCTCGAGCGTGAGACTAATAGAAACGGAAACAGAAAAAATATTTATTGCCCAAATAGAACCTTAAATATACAAGTACACATGAAGAAATAATAAAAGTAAAAAAAAAGACCGGGTTCCACTCCGGGAGTGCCGGCAGAAGTGAAAACTCAATAACATTGTAACATTTTTTCGATCAGGTCACGTGACATCTTACGGTGTCACCCTAAAAATGAATTTGACGCAAATTTATAAACAATTATCAATTACTTAGGCGGAAGGGCCCGTCGGTGCAACACAATACCAATTTGTTTTTGCCATTGCCAAATATTTTTCAAAGCTTTATCTCTTTAGGAATAACGTCTAAATTTGAACTATTCGAATTTGCAAGAACAGCACAACAGCAGACTCGTCTTTGAACAAGCTTGGCGTTCGCGACCGAGTAACCATAATACCTTTAAGCGTACCCGTTTTGATGTGCCACGGGTCGCTGCACGCCTCGAGCGTTTATAAATGAAGTTTCGTAGACATGTGTGTTTTTCGATGACGCTCTCCGCGTGGGGATTTTTTATACGAGATAGCGCGGCGGAATATTTCTGGTATCATCTGTAGAATAGGGTTTTTTTCTCGGGGTGTATGGAAATCTGTATAAATTAGATTATTTCTTAGAGATTCGGCGAGGTAGATGTTAAGTTAGGAGCGTCGGCTCTGTCCATAGTTTGAGCAAGTTTGGGTTCCTTTAGTGAAACCAAAAAATGAAAATCATAAAACCGGCATCGGTTTTGAATCTCGACTGAATGCGGACATCACTATTTTAATTTTTTTATTAATGTAAATAAAATCAATTTGAATATGGCGTAAGTATATTGAGTTTTTTTTATAAAATTTTACGCGTCAAGAGAATAATAATATATCAAGTTTTTAGCAAAATTTACACTAAACGGACCCAAAAATTGTAAAATAAATGCAGCGTTTAAAAAAAGAATAGTATGTAAGAAATTAGGTGTTAACTTCAAAAAAATTGATTTCGACAATGCAATTTTAATAATCTGCAAGTTTATAAAAATAATTTAATTGAATTTTATAATTTAATCTTTTTAAAAATACGTGTAGTGTGAGGTTGTATGTTGTTTTAAGGTATATTATTTTCCTTCATTTTTGTGTTAGGCAAATGAAATATTTTTTTTCTAATCGATGTAATGTTTATATACTTAAATAAATAGTTATTATATATTAAATAAGTGGTTTTATTTTAGACGTAAGAATCCAATTATTTGGCAGATTGCTCGAAACGGATGATGTTAATGGATTTAACCCAAAACCTAAATCTATCATCATCTTAGCCGAAAGACGTCCACTGTTGGACATAGGCCTCCCCCAAAGAGAATGGAACTATACTATATTTAATATAACTTACGCAGGGTGCCTATTTCCGCCCTAGGATAAAAAAGATACCTTAACCTAACCCACTTTTCTGTTATCTGAAGAAGCATACTGGGTTCAGTATTTAGTTGATATTGTTTCCGCCAAAGCCGTGCAAGTTAGATTGAAAAATGAAAAAAGTATTTATTGACTCCACCACAAAGTATACAATGTGTACATTAGTTTTCTTAAAGTAAATAAAATACAATAAGTGCATAACTTGTGCGGCGGAGACTGGTGCCCGAACTAGGTTGAACCTGTATGTCAGGTCGCCAGGTCTCCAAACCTCAGATGTATATAGCAATGGAAGTAACAGTGCACTCACTTAAATTAGGAGGCTTTGGCGGAAACCGTATCAACCTCTTGTTCTAAGTGTTCTAATAAGAGAGAGACGGATAGTGCGAGACAAATCGAGAGAGCTCGCGCGCCGTCGCGTGATAGCCGTGCTGGGTCTGAAGCACTTCTCTTCCGAACTATCTTGTTCGCTTGTTTATATAACGCGCGCAGATAAAGAATGGATCTGAAAATGGCGTCCGCTCACATGCTATCTCGCTCACACCCTGTCGCTGTCTATACACCGAGTAAAGCGTTGTACGTGTCGTGCCTACATTACTCCGCCACGGCTGATGACGTGGTGGAGTATATTCAGCAGAAGACGGGCTACTCGCTGAGGGTTTTCCAGCTGCGTTCGCGCCACTACGTGCACTTCAGCTCGTTTGTGGTGCGCGTGCCGCGGCCGCTGCAGGAGACCATCGCGTGTGCTGAGTTCTGGCCGAAGGGTGTCGTGTTTCGGCGGTTCCGGGGCAACCTACCGAACTCTACACCGGACTTGACGACGCAACGGAGCCACACTGTTTCGTCGCCTAAATAATAATTCGTTTTTTAATATTATATTGTATGTATGTTAGTCTGTAACGTATTTGTAACTATGGGCCTTAGTTGCCTGAATTAAATGTTTTTATTAACTGTGTGAGTATAGACAGCGATAGGGTGTGAGCGAGATAGCATGCGAGCGGACGGCCATTTTCAGATCCATTATTTATCTGCGCGCGTTATACCGGGTGTGGCCTGTAATAGGAGCAATAAATTTAAAGGATGACTCCATAGAATATTGTGCAGTTGTTCTATATCGGTCCCAGTGTTTCAAAATTATTGAATTTGGGAAAAAAAGTATTTGAAGTTGTTATCCATAAGTAATGAAACTTGATATCCCGATATCGTAGCATTTAACTCATTAAACATTTCGGTAGGACACTGGGCTGTCATAGTGATTAGTAGTGTCTTTTTCTCATCCATTTTTGGAGTTTTTTTTTGCATTTTGCAAGATATTTTGCATTTAAAATGTTTAAAAAAAGACCGGGTTGCACTCCGGGAGTGCCGGTAGAAGTGAACAGTTTTCACTTCTAACGGAGGGCACCGCGCCGGGCCGCCCCGGCACGCGAGCGGCCGCGCTACACAGCTCCCCCCGCCCCCTCCCACGGCCCGCCACCGCCCCCAAGCCCCGTACGTATTACATCAAACAATTTCCCCCCCGCCCCCACGGCTCGTCCCGAATCTCTCAGAGACTCCATCCTACGGTCACGTGATGTCCTACGCATCTGACGTCACAAAAATCTGTCGCGAGTTTAACAATTTTTTGCCATCCCAAAAAGTGCTCAGCGCTGCTAAAGGAGTTTTCACTTCAATAATTCATTCAAATGATCATTCCCATAAGCGTTAGTCGTATACAATAAAATCTTAATCGACAAAAAAAAAGAAGACCGGGTTGCACTCCGGGAGTGCCGGCAGAAGTGAAAACTCAATAACATTGTAACAGTTTTTCGATCAGGTCACGTGACATCTTACGGTGTCACCCTAAAAATGAATTTGACGCAAATTTATAAACAATTATCAATTATTCAGGCGGACGGCCCGCGGGCGCGTTGGGTGCGACGGGCCCAACGCGCCGCCGCCGCGCAACGGTGCCGGGGTCCGGCGCGCCGGCGGGCGGCGGCAAACACAATACCAATTTGTTTTTGCCATTGCCAAATATTTTTCAAAGCTTTATCTCTTTAGGAATAACGCCCAAATTCGAACTATTCGAATTTTCTCAATAGCAAAACGGTGAAGGACGCGTTGGTATTATTACAAATTTATTTGCAGAATATGCTATTGCAAAAAGTGTTTAACGGCTTTATACTCTTACGAATAGCGTTCACTTTTGAATGAAGTCGAATCGGCTAGCAGCAAAAAGTGACCTCCTTCACATCTGACGTCACAAAACTCTGTCGCGTATTTAACAATTTTTCCCAATCCCAAAAAGTGCTCAGCGCCGCTGAAGAAGTTTTCACTTCAATAAATGTTGACTTACCTAAGCGTTGCGAGGACATGGAGCTGTGGCCATCGACTTTGGTGCTGCACTTTACCCGGGCTAGCAGGGACGCACAACAAACTGTCGGTCCGCGCCTCCGCGAACATACCGGATGCGCTACAGTGCCGTGGCAGACCCATCAGTATCCTGATCGCGTTGTTGTATTGGACACGCAAATGGCTATATGTCCGCTGCGTAAAATTGACCCCCAAGCCGCACGTGTAAAAGTACTGGCAAAACGCTATTGACTGGTTGTGAACATCGTGCGAACCTGCGAGCCAACATATTGCATCGGACGGCCAGCGACCTGCGTTCCCTCTACATTACAGCTATCTTTTAAATCATCGGTGACCCAGTGACCCAAGTATTTGAATTGTTGCACGCTGTTTAGGGGCGCATCACAGAGCGAGATACCAAGAGCGTTTGTATAGGTCTTGGACCCTGCCTTTTCTTGACATTGTTACTTGAGTATATATATATATACAATAAGATACCTACTTATACATATCTAGCGGCGCTGGATAAAACATAGGAAGGTTAATTCTATACGCAACTGAAAGATTTTTTTATAAATCTGATTATGATGATCCGGAGATTACTCAATACATACCAAATTACTGTTGGGTGCAGACTATACGGGCGTCGAGCTGAGCACCATAACCAGGAACCGAGGATTACCGGGAGTGTAATAAGAACGCTCATTTAAAGTAAAACTGTGCAGAGTGTGTAGTCGCTCCTTGCGACCGCGCGCCGTCGCAAAGAAGTGATGAAGTGTTTTTTTTTTTTTAATCTGACTGTGGCTATAATAGGACGGACCCAATATAGCGGTCGAATTGCATGGTTGGAGGGTAGCCTGGGGAAAGAACGTTGAACGGTATCAACCGAATCTGGGGTGTGAGTGGTGTCGAACTACTGGGAGTTTTATCGCTGGTTCGCTAAAACCTAGCCTAGCTGAGAAGAGTCCAGCAAGAAACTCAGCTAGGCCCGACCTGGGTCGGACTGACTCTACCCGGTATGCGGCGGTACCGGGACGAATAGGGACTGTATGTGTCTGTGTTGTCGCGATCTCGCGGTGGACGTCCCCGCCGGCGGGAACGCCGAAGTCTACGCGATGTGATGGACGCCGAAAGCGCAGCGTTCCATCTTTCGATGGACGCTGTGATTTCGTCGTCCGGGTCCGTGAGAGTGTGCCTAGGATGCCGGACCGTGCGGCCCCTAATCAGTGAGCGCCGAGTACCTAACGACTGAGGGGGGAGGGATGGGAAAGTAATCAGCAGCCTTCCTAACTAACGGATTCCTATGGTGGGGAGCGTTGTCAAAATAACGTCTGGCAGCCTGCTTAAAGAAACCATACATGGTGCTAATCCCCATGTCGTGGTGCAGGCTGAGGTTCGATTGGTACCACGGGGCACCAGTCGCCCTACGGAGGAAAAGTGAAGTGGCCGGGATTGCCTCCCTTATATACCTTCGCTTCGTCACACACTTCACGGGAGGGGTAAAGCGGAAGTGTTTAGTGTGTTTTATTCAATAAAAAACAAGCGTTATAATGTGGTAAGCGAAACTAAACATAAATCTCTAGTAATTAACTTATTCTATAACACATGCAGTAAATATTTATTAAAAGGTAAAAACTTATATTAAACAAACAATAAAACACAATAGGCGAATATAATATTATAAATAAGAGAACTAAAACGACAATATTATTTACATTCTTAAACCTATATGCGACACTTACAAACCTACAATCTCACAGACTCGTCTTTATAGTGTTAGTATAGATAAATAGTGTGGAATGTAAGTTTGTATGTAGAGGGAACTACACATCTGTCATCAAAAGTTCTTACACCAATGTAGAATGGTTCGGTATGAAGATACGCTATAGGTATCATTCCGCGGCTTCGCTTTGTGTTCTTTGCATACTTACGGGGGCGGAGCCGCGCGGGCAGATAGAGTAAAACATAGGCAGAGAGCGTACTGCCGTGGTACTGCCACAAAAAAGCTCGGCTTGACCCCTTGGCGCTGCGTAGAGATGTGGCCTCTCTCTGCATTTTCTATCGCATGTATAACGGGGAGTGCTCCGAGGAATTGTTCGGATTAATCCCTGCCGCTTCTTTTCGCCATCGTCCAACGCGACAACATTACCATCCTCACCACTTAGATGGTTGGCAGTCCTCAACTGTGCGCTTCTCCAGAAACTTCCTGCCTCGCACAGCTAAACTGTGGAATGGATTGTCGCCTGCGGTATTTCCGGACCGATACGACCTTCAAACCTTCAAGAAAAGAGCGTACTCCCATCTTAAAGGCCGGCAACGCACTCACAACACCTCTGGTGTTGCAAGTGTCCATGGGCGGCGGTAATCGCTTACCATCAGGTGATCCGTCTGCTCGTTTGCCTCCTATATCATAAAAAATAAAAAAAAAATAAAAAAAAAAATGACCGGGTTGCACTCCGGGAGTGCCGGTAGAAGTGAAAACTTGAATAATTATTATTTTTGCAAAAAAAAAACCCTCCCCGGAGTGCTCAGCGCCCCTAAAGGAGTTTTCACTTCAATCAGCACTAGAAATTTTGTTGCTGGCTCGGGGACTATACCGTGGTGCCACTATTAGGAAAGGAGTAACTATTACCCTAGATCTCATTTATTTTTATTTTAATACAACGACGGTGGCAAACAAGCGCACGGCCCGCCTGAAGGTAAGCGGACACCGCAGCCTATAGACGCATGCCACTCCAAAGGAGTAACATGGGCGTTGCCGACCCTTGATATGTTTGAGGATTCGCCGTGTTGACAGCTGAAGGAACAAATTCACTCGCTCTCAACACAACGCATCCTCGGGAGCTCTGGCGACCTTGCTCACCTCCAGGAACACAACACTACTACAGAGCAAGTAGTAGTGTTATTATGGCTGTGGTCTTCTGCAAGGCGGAGGTACTTCCCCAGTTGGGCTGCTCCACATTGAGCGGGATGACATTTCATTTTTCATTTTAGAAAGACTAAAAATAAAACCAGATTATACAATAAAAGCATTATTTATTTCATATTATAAATGTGAGAAAATGTCATAATTACATTTATATTAATTTTCTTTTCTACAATATAATTATTAAGTATATTATTCTAGTCTAATATATAACTATTAACATGTAACAATTAAAACAAAATGAAATCAAATCAACATTAAGGCTCGTCACACATAGGTTGAATTACGTTGCCGAATTCCGACTGCAACTACCTAATCCATATAATACCGTAAGTTTCTGTCAAAATAATCATCATATTGCCAACTGTACTTTTCTGTATACCGTTTCTGGATACTGAGACGGTTCTAACGAGCCCAAACTCAACGGGGTTACGTCTGTTAAGTCCTGAATTCCCATGGCCACCTTCTGTCTCCATCATCAGATCAGCTCGATGGTACCATAATATTGAATTGTCATCCAAACTATACTTAAACCCAAAATTTCAGCTCAATCGGTCACCGGGAAGTGGGTCAAATTTAACTTGCAAGATTTGGTTGATGATGGTATACAGAAAAGTACAGTCGGCAATAAAAGCTTGTACCAAAAATGAAATTTTTGACAGAAACTTGATTTACTTTCACCTGTCCGTTGTCTGTAATGAAATCTTGCAAGTTAAATTTGATCCGGTTTCCGATTGAGCTGAAATTTTGCACGAATATGCAAATCGCGAGATAATGCAATATTATGATGACGTGGAGCTGATCTGATGATGGAGCTGGAAGGTGGCCACAGGAACTCCGTAACAAAACCACATAACCCCATCGAGTTTGGGCTTGTTAGAATCGTCTCAACGAGTAGTGATGATGGTATCCGGAAAAGTACAGTCGGCAATAAAAGCTTGTACCGAAAATGAAATTTTTGACAGAAACTTGTTCCGTTGCGCATGAATTCCGCTTATATAAGGTGCTAACAAATTAAGTACCAATATTTTAAGAGGTGTTACATTACATCAAAACAATTGACTTTAAATAGAAATTAAGAAAACTTTTCATATGATATTTTTGTTTTAATTTCCGGTACAAAATAAATAAATTAAAATTTCGACCAAACATAATCAGCCTGTGCATTCAACTGACGAGATGTTAAAACACTATCTGTCAAGTGAACATCGTCGTTTGTGACAAACGTCAATGATTGATTGTTGACTATCTCATTAACAGGGTGTTTTTACGCAGTAACGTTGTATCCCTAATTATCTCCAAAAAGTGATACACACTTTTAAATGTTTCATACTTAACTCTACTCCTAGAGACTAGTACTATCAGCTCTAAAAGTATTGGTACCTAATTTGTTAGCACCTTATATATAGTCGGTCAGCGGAATTACGCGACGGCGGGTATTCAGTCTTTTTTAGGGTTCCGTACCCAAATGGTAAAAACGGGACCCTATTACTAAGACTTCGCTGTCCGTCCGTCTGTATGTCACTATGGCTGTATCTCAATAACCGTAATAGCTAGACAGTTGAAATTTTCACAGATTATGTATTTCTGTTGCCGCTATAACAACAAATACTAAAAACAAAATATAACAAATATTTAAGGGGGGCTCCCATACAGCAAACTTTTTATTTGTACTGTTTTTATAGATAATGGTACGGAACCCTTCGTGCGCGAGTCCGACTCGCACTTGGCCGGTTTTTTGTTAGGTCGTATCGAGATGTCAAAGAGGTTGCCTGGGATCGGAGTAAATGGAGGGCCTACTTTGAGCTACACACAAGAGCTTAGCTCTTAAATAAGCAGAAGAAGAAGAAGAAGAAGAAGGTATTCAGTCGCGGAATTCATCACGCCCGGGAGCAGGCCTTCTCTTAGGAGTGAATTACCATTTAATCAGAAGTAGAATTACAGTATTGCTAAAGCAAAATAAAATAAAAGAAACTGCGTCCTGAGAATATTTGTATTTTGTATCTATAGTTTCATCCTATTGTTTTATTGGTGATCAATAGTAGATATTGTCTCAAGGGAACAAAATTACATATTTCCGGCGGGGGCGGTATATTGATTCCTGGGTGAAGCGGAATTATTTTATGTAGAAGACGGAAATAATTTTGCTAACGAGTAACACATACTACTTTTCACACCTATGATAAAAATTGAAATCCCTCATTAGAGGGCGACCATTACTCACCTAGGGCGGTAAAACAAAAAAATGTCTCAAATCATGATTTTGACCTTTTTTTCGGCTCGCGCAATAAATATGCCATCTGAGACTTTATTACCGCCAGTGGTTAATGTACAAAATTTTACGTCTCCCTCTGGAAGCGGGATTTTCCGTACGCGTAGCGGGCGGTATTTGCCAATTTATGGCCAAGTGTGACGCAAAGAGTATAGTTTGGTACTTTTGTGTTATCCATAACTCCACATAACATAACCTTGTATGTCTTAACGAACCGAAAGGCTAACGGTAAATATCAAATCATATTCCGTACCTACAGTTCCGAAAAACTCCTTGGTACGAGCTGGGATTTGAACCCACGACCGCCGTTTGGCAGCAGCATGCCTGAACCACTAGGCTACCGTAACGTTATTTCAAATGAATAGGAAAAAAATATAAACATAATGCTCCGAGCCGTATTCAAACCGGCGACCGCAAGCATACACAACTGAGCTATTGGAACAATCCGTCTTTGTCACCAAATATTCCAATCAGTTCCTTACAACGCCTTAGGGAGGTGTGTAAGTTTACAGACATTCAGAACTACTCTATGACTAATGATTTCAAGGATTCACGTACAAGTCAATAGAGAATCTATATCCTAAATTTTTAAATAAAGGAAAAATTTAAAAATGTAATGCTCCGAGCGAGTTGGTATGCCATGGCGCATCGTTACTGACGATTTCTCAATATAATTTGAGACGTTGGTGCCGTTAAGAAGCCTAAGTCTTCTGGTAGATGTCGCTACACGCCTCCCTAAGGCGTTGTAGGAAGGAACTGATTGAAGGATTTGGTGGCCGAACCGGATTGTTCCGATAGCTCAGTTGGTCAGTAGCGACGGGCCATGAATGCCTGTGGTCGCCGGTTCGAATCCGGCTCGGAGCATGAAATTTTTCAATTTTTCCTTTATTTAAAAATTTAGAATTTCGTTAGCAGCGTAACTGCTTAATACAAAATTAATCTATATCCTCTTCATTCCAAGTATGCTGCGGTCCATGGATCTCTTAAATCTTCGGTTTAGTCTTGTAACTGTCAGCGACCAAGTTTTGGGTACCGTAAGCTAGGATATGCAGTATATCCATTTCAACGAGCCCCCACCTCAGAGCTAATAGGAGAACACCCTTCATTAGGTACTTCATAGACCCATACCTCTTCCAACCATTTTGGATCCATCTTTCGACTTCTATATAACCTCTATTTATTTATTCAATCTTTATTGCACAAAACAAGAATGTATAGTATAAAAGAAGGACTTAATGCCGTTAGCATTCAACCAGTCAACCTTTGGACAAAGCAGACAGATGGTTGAAGTAATTCTCTAATAGGGGCGTAAACACTAAATAAAATAATCAATAATGTTATATTTTAAACGATATGATACAGAGACAGAATATAATGGAAATACTCTGTATCATATCGTTTATAAAATGATCGGGGTAACTTCCTCGTTAAAAATAACACGAAACAAAAATATTTAATTAAATAATTTGTTTCGTGAAAAGGGTATAATGTTATATTTTCTCGAAAAATGTAGTCAAATGGAGAAAAAAATCAACGCCAAAGGTTAAATAATCACGAAGTTATAAGTGTCCCAAGTTTTAAGAAGGGGTATGTTCTGTCCCTTTTTCGCAAAACGCAACTTCATATAAAACGATGACGCTGGAAGAATGTGAAGTCACAGAAGACGGCATCGTGCCGCGCCGCATCGCGGTCGGCGCCGCCGTCGACGCGGTCCCCCGGCAGCATCCCGTAACGTGACGTCACACGCCGTTTGCGTTTTCTCTCTCTAACAAGCAATATTAAAACTGTTGTAGCTTCGTAATTCTTTGACATATCTGAATGGGATTTTCGTCACTAGGCATATTTTTTTGCCTTCTTTCTTTTGGAGTAATACTAATTTTCGAGTCTACACCTCTATTGTTCTAAATACTCGTTGGCATTGGTAGTGTTAAGTCTGCCCATCTACTTACTGGCAACATTATTTGCGAATTTGAATTCAGTCGCTGGGTAAAGAGAAACCCGCTTTAGTATGCGCTTCTTCGTGTTTCTGCAATCTGCGTAAATGTTTAAACGGCTGTTTACATATCCTACAGGCTAAGGAAATTTGAGGCTCGGTGTGAGTCTTCTTATGCCGATTTAACGTCCCTCTGGCTGTGAACTGCTTTTGGCATTCATCGCACGAGAAGGGTTTCTCGCCAGTGTGAACTAGCTTGTGCGCCGTTAAATGGGCTTTTTGGGTAAACTGCCTTTCACAGACGCTACACCGGAAAGGCTTGCTTCCTGTGTGCGTGCGTTCGTGCCTTACCAAGTCGTTTTTAGACACGAAATTCTTACTGCATATTTCACAGCAGAACGGTTTCTCTCCTGTGTGGACGCGTATGTGGACGATCAGTTGGAAGTTCTGCGAAAATCGCTTGTCACATATCGAGCACACATAAGGTCTGTCCCCGGCGTGGACGCGCTCGTGGCGGACTAATTTGTATTTGTGCGTGAACTTCATTGAGCAGTCTTTGCATGGATACTGTTTCGCTGTCTCCCCTTTGTGAATAAGCGCATGGATAGCCAGTTGCGTTTTCTCCCTAAATAGTTTCTTACATATCTCGCAAGCGTGAGGTTTTAATCCCTCGTGAATGCGTTCGTGTTTTGTCAGATAACCCAGCAAAGCAAATTGTTTATTGCATACTTTGCACGAGTATGCTTTCTTTCCTGAGTGTATCATACTGTGTGAATACGCGTAAGTGTGAGATTTGAATTGTTTATCACAAATGTCGCAGTAGAACGGCGTGTGTTTCATGTGGTAGTAAGAAATGTGTCTGATGAGTCGAATTTTCAATGTAAAAACTCTATGGCACATATCACATATGAATGTTCCCCCGTCATCGATGCGGGCAGGATAACTTCTCCTTTTAGGTTTTTGTGACTGTATATTAGATAGACTAGGTTTGTGGGCGATTTCGTTGCGTTTAACATCCGTTTCTCGATCCGTTACCTCAGGGTCCTCCGACGTCTCTTTAACAGTGACCTCCACTTTACAGGATGGAGCTGAAACAAAAATAGATCGTTAACTTTCTTGTTATTTTATTATACAACTCGTAAACCTAATTCGGTATGACGCAGTTTTATTCGAAACCATCCAAAAAGTAATGAAAGAATTATTGAAATCAGATAAGCGGATCCGGAGACCCATATATACAAACTCACATAACTACAACTTAGAAAAGTTGAAAGACCCCCGAAATTTTCATTTCAAAGTCCAATATTTCAAAAACGGCTTATAAGATTTCCATGAAACATGGCTAAGAACACTCGGGATAAAATTATCTATGACACAAAAAAAACCGCATTCAAATCGGTCCATCCGTTTGGGCGCTACGATACCACAGACAGATACGCAGATACACAGACAGACACGTTAAACTTATAACACCTCTCTCTTTGCGTCGGGGGTTAAAAACTTCAATCTCACAAACTTTTCCTGTTTAAGTATAGTATTAATATAACTATATTTATGCACCCAGAAGAGGTACAACATATCACCGCCCAAAGAATCTGGAATTTCCTAGAGGCAACGGGCCTCGGTGAAATCTAAAACAGGGCTGCCACAATAGATCACTTGCTGGTCGAAGCGGCGCATAAAGGCCCACAATACAACAACAATAATAATAATAATAAAATAATAAATAGTATTACTAGCTGTCCGTGCGGCTTCGCCTGCGTATTGCATACAACACAGGCAAACACCGCGGGAGATAATATATTTATTTATTGTCGTATAGCCTATAACCATACAACCATGTAGTATAACCATACAAAAAGTCCATTCTACACGCAAGTTAAAGATTTTTTAAATTCGGGGAGATTACCCCTTACATACAAACTTACAAAGCTACCATCTGACGTTTCCTCTTTATACCCAATATTAGTATTAGTATACATGAGATTCGAAAAACCGTGCGTCAATCGCCAAGCAATTGCAAGGAAAACAATATAGAAACGTAGAGAAACTGATAGTGTTACGTATGTAGTTGAAAAGTAATTGGGCCATTTTACGAAAAGTTGTACACACGACTTTTTGTTTAAATTTGGATTTTTTCTTCTATTAGGTTCGAAAGTGCTCTCGATTCTGAAAAGAAAAAACCCGATTATATCAAAATTAAAAAAAATGTCGAATGTACAACTTTCCGTAAAATGGCCCAATTAAGTAACTATCGTAATAAGTACTACTACTATACAATACATCTCTTTAGTATACTAGATAAACGAAGAAAATTTGTGCGTTAAAATTCTAATCTATATCCAGAACGTGGTAGAGCCCATACTGAAGGAACTCGGCATCAAGCAGCGTCTATCATCCATAGTGCAGTCTCGCAACCTAACGTTTTTCGGGAACGTATGTCGTCGAAGATCGTCATCCAGGGAAAGGGCGAGGCGGGTCACCAATGAGATGGACAGACCAGATTAAAGCTGCAGTAGATGCATCACTACACGCAGGCATAATGAAGGCGACTGTCAGAGACGAATGGCGGCGCGTTGTGAAGCCTGCCTGCTACCAACACCTGAAATGATGACCACGACCACTAGGTACTACTGAGATAGAGTCATCAGCTTCCTCTATGTACTAGCGCCATCTATTGACCAACGCTCGAGTAAACCAATCTAGTTCGTGCTTTATGCCCTAAGGTTGCTAGTAATGCAAAATTACTATCATAATTCATGATATTTCCCAATAAACTGTGTTTTTATTATGTATTTATTCATAAATAAATAAAGACCGGGTTGCACTCCGGGAGTGCCGGCAGAAGTGAAAACTCAATAACATTGTAACAGTTTTTCGATCAGGTCACGTGACATCTTACGGTCTCTTCTTTATCCTCGCCTTATCCCATTTCAGTTGGGGTCGGCTCTCCTAATCATTCTTCGCCAGGACATTCTATCCTGGGTCGTCTGTGGGTCTATTTGGGCTGCACGTAGGTCCTTGTCAACAACGGATAGCCACGTGAGTCGGGGTCTGCCACGGCCTCTTGGACCAGCTTCTAAGTTAAGCACTCTTCGTGTCATATGGTCATGTGGTCTTCTCATGACGTGCCCGTACCACCTCAACCTACATTCGAGCAGTTTTTCCGGGATTGGCCTCACCCTGAAGGTGCCGCGAATGTGATCATTGCGTACTTTGTCAAGGAGCGTCACTCCTCCTGACCACCTGAGCATCTTCATTTCGGCTACATGCATCTGATGTTCCTGCTGCTTTTTCAGTGGCCAGCATTCCGCGCCATATGTTAAGGCTGGTCTGACGGCGGCTTTGTAGACTTTTCCCTTAACCGGTATGGGCATTCGTCGGTCGCACAACACTCCTGACAATTCCCTCCACTTCATCCATCCGGTGTTTATGCGGTTTGCGAGGTCAGTTTCTATAGATCCGTCACTCGACAATATAAGCAAGCTAGGGCCAAATCAGAAGATGACATCTTACGGTGTCACCCTAAAAATGAATTTGACGCAAATTTATAAACAATTATCAATTATTTAGGCGGACGGCCCGCGGGCGGGTTGGGTGTGACGGGCCCAACGCGCCGCCGCGGCGCAACGGTACCGGGGTCCGGCGCGCCGACGGGCGGCGGCAAACACAATACCAATTTGTTTTTGGCATTGCCAAATATTTTTCAAAGCTTTATCTCTTTAGGAATAACGTCTAAATTCGAACTATTCGAATTTGCAAGAACAGCTGATGGCGGTGCACGGTGGCGACCAAAATATCAATTTGTTTTTGCCGTTGATAAATATTTTTCTAAGCTTTATCTCTTTAGGAACAACGCCCAAATTCGAACTATCCGAATTTTCTCAATAGCAAAACGGTAAAGGACGCGTTGGTATTATTACAAATTTATTTGCAGAATATGCTATTGCAAAAAGTGTTTAACGGCTTTATACACTTACGAATAGCGTTCAGTTTTGAATGAAGTCGAATCGGCTAGCAGCAAAACTCTGTCGCGTATTTAACAATTTTTCCCCATCCCAAAAAGTGCTCAGCGCCGCTAAAGAAGTTTTCACTTCAATAAGAATTTAAAATTAAATCTCATCTTAATAATTCAAATCCAGTTATCAGTTGGAAAAAAATCAACTCGTAACATCGCTACATATTACCAATTCAAATTTTAGAAATAAGTAGCTCTATCTGTTGAGCTACGGGACCGTGACAGCAACCTCTTCTGGCGTATTCGGTACTATTTTAGTACGTCCGCTCGTCGAGGGAGGTCGCTAGTAGTATCGTGTGTTTAGTGCGTTTATTCCTCCCTGGATGGCGTTAGTAGTATGGTTATTCCCATTGGTTTAGTGCATCTATTCGTCACTGGATGGCGTTAGTAGTACGGTTGTTTCTGAGTGTTTTATGTATCTGTATATAATTAAGTATTTATTATATATGTATATAAGTAAATAGTGTTTATTTATTAGTATATTCATACATATAGGTGGCACCGCCACAATTATTACAATAGCTTGTCCTGAGTAATCGTAGATTGCTGGTGCTCAGTAACAAAAGTGAAAATCAATAAAACCAGTGCAACTTAAAAGTATCAGTTTATTGATAAATTAACCATTTAATTTATGGGTAAGGCCGTTATTTCTTGTTCCTGATTAAGCAGTTTAAATCGTCTACATTTTAATCACTTCCAGTGTGTTACGAATATTAGTAATCCATTTATATGGCTAATTGGCGTAACACACTGGAAGTGATTAAAATGTAGACGATATAAACTGCTTAATCAGGAACAAGATAATAACGGCCTTACCCTTATACATTGGACATAAATACGAATAATAATAATAAGTATGCAGTAAACTTTACGTCTTAATCTACTTAACCACATTACTAACATCCAAATATGCAATTTATTTTAATCTCGCAAGTTTTATCCACTAGGTTCAGTTACGCGGTTATTAACTAATCATAAAGTTGATAGTGGTTCCATGGTACGTCACAATCAGCCAATAATGGCGTGCAATATTAGCCCTTTTATTCATAAAACTTAAAATGCCTCTGCTAAATAAAATGTGCTTTGTCCTTTCTTACGAACACAAATGTCAAAGTGACAGATAAGGACAAACTAATTTTAACGCTATTTTAGTTAAAATAGGCTTGTTACCGACGCGACGCTTATGAAGCTACTACGGTATCACTAAATTCACATTTATTTAATATCAAGGAAACGTACATTTTTCCTTCTTTGACATGTTTATTATGAACCGTTGCTAAGACAACAAGACATTACTTTAAGACAAAAAAGAGTTATAAATATAACCAAATAGGTTATGGCACGAGTCGGTAACATATTCTCCCCGACAATGCGCGACTAAGCGCATTCATCTTCAGTTGGGAGACGGGCGATTTTCGCAGCAGGCCGCCGTAGCACTCCGCCCGCTGTGCGCACGTCAGCTACTCGTACGACCATCTGGACCTGGGAAAACTTTTATTATTATGCCTTTTGGCCAGGTGTTGCGGGGTAACCCGGGATCAACGATGACAACAACGTCGCCTTCCTTCAAGTCTGGTCTTTCTAAAACATGTGCTCTGGGCAGTATTGTTGGCAAGTATTCATGGACCCATCTGTTCCAAAAAACGTCACAAAGTCTTTGTGCCCTGCGCCATTGCTTTCGAGTGATCATGTCATTCTCAGTGAAAGTTCCAAAATGTGGCACATTGCTTGGTCCTGCAAGAAGTAGGTGATTAGGCGTTATAGCCTCGCGGTCATCCGGTTGCACCGACACGTGGGTCAGTGGACGCGAGTTCACAGTACATTCCGCTTCTGTCAGCACAGTTCTTAGAACTTCTTCGGACGGAAATTTCTCCTTGAGAGTAATATTCAGCGCTCTTTTAATAGAGCGGATCAATCTCTCCCATGAGCCTCCCATGTGGGGTGAAGCGGGTGGTATAAAGGTCCAATTTATGCCTTTGTTAAGCAGGAAGTCCTTGACCAACTCTTGGTCTATCTCCTTGACCGATTTTTTGAGTTCTGTGTTGGCTCCATGAAAATTGGTCCCATTATCGGAGTAAATTACTATAGGTGGTCCTCTGCGAGCTATCATTCTGCGTAGGGCAAGTATTACAGAGTCTGTAGATAGCGATGCTGCGAGTTCGACGTGTACTGCTCTACTCGTCATACATGTAAACAGAGCACCATACCGCTTCTCATGCCGTCTGCCAATTGTCACCATCATGGCTCCAAAATAATCCAGCCCACAATGACTGAACGGTCGTAAATGATGGGCAAGCCTTGCAGTTGGTAAGTCCCCGCGGGGCAAGTGCATTGGCTGAGCTTTACGTATTCGGCACAGGCGACAGGTTTTTGCAGCTGTCCTAACTGTTGGTCGTAAATTAAGGATCCAGTATTTTTGACGCAAGCAGTTAACTACTGTCTCATTGTTTTCATGGTTAGCCTGCTCGTGGTGATGCAGGGTAAGTAATTTTGTGAATGGGTGTTTACCATCTAATATTATCGGTTGGGTGAGATTCCTGTCTATATCGCTCACAGCGCTGGCTCTCCCCAGTAATCTCAGCAATCCATGATTATCAATGAAAGAACAAAGATTCCACAGTTGACTGGTCTTGTCAAAGGGCTTGTTGTTTCTTAGATTGTCTAATTCGACTGGAAAACTTTGACTTTGACTGTGTTTGATCCATGACTCTTCAGCACGCTCTATGTATTCAAATTTCAGGCCACTTCGTTCTTTCTTCCGAGTATTTTCAATAAATGCATAAATATACGCAGTACTTCTGATGAGTCTCAGCCATTTGGAAAATCTGGTGATGTTAGGTAAAGCTAGTTCATATGCATGCACTAGTAAAATTCTGTGAGACTGCTTTTTCATTTCCAACAGATTGGTCGGTACCGCTGTTGTATCTTCATCCTGCGAAGGCCATAACTTAGGATCTTGATAGAGAAACGAGGGACCTTTAAACCATCTGTGTTCAAGGTTTAAGTCATCAATGTCTCTGGTTGCGTCATCTGCTACATTTTGCGAGGTAGGCAACCACCTCCAGTCTTTGGTGCTGGTGAGTTCCGCTATTTCTCCCAGTCGATTGGAAACAAAGGTTTGATAATTTCTCGGATCTCCTTTGATCCATGCTATGACTGCTGAGGAGTCAGTCCAGAAGAACTTAGAATAGAATAGAATAGAAAAACTTTATTCAACATCACATGACAATTCAAGTTACATGGGAACCTTAAAAGTAGACTTAACATATAAATTTAAAATTAATCCTACAGTTATCATTATGTGATGTTAAAAAGGGGCTTGCCTCAGCATAGTGTTACAGTAGAAAGGCCACTGTAACGCTGGTTTTCAGGCAGACCCTGGTGACTATGTTAATCCATTTTACATTGCTCGCTGTTTGTCGGGAACGAAATGTCTCAGTTTGTATGTGCGCGTGTGTGTGAGTGTGTACGTGTTTGTATGTGTGTGTGTGTGTGTGTGTGTTTGACTTGACGGAATACGGAGTGTGTGATATTGTGTCGTAGGAATGAAATTTGAGTAGGTAATAATATTGTACGTTTGGATATGCACTTTAACGTATTTGGCCAAAGAAATAATTATATTAAATATTATTATTAATAAAATACTTTAATTATACTAGGTACTATAATATAAATACACATATGAATTTAAATCTTAGGGTCATTACATATATGAAGGCACAGCTCGACTGCCAGGAGGAAGTGCCTGCTGTATTTGCATAAGGTATCGTTTCAGATGTAATTTGAAATTGCCGATGGTATTACATTTCTTGAGTGGTGGAGGTATGTTATTCCAGCACTTAGTGGCAGTGTATTTAAAACTTCCTCGGAAAGCGGCGGTATGGTGACGTGGAGGTAGCAATTCATGACAGACTGATCTGATGCCGTGTGAGGAGGACCTGTTTGAGCGCCAGGTGAACTTTTTATGTAAATACTCTGGCTCGGATGTTTTTACCACACCAAACAACAAGGAAGACAGATGAAGTTCTCTTCGGTATGTCATTTTGAGAATACCCGCCGAGTTCAGATAAGGGGTCACATGCGATCGCGGGGGGATACCAAAACAGTAACGCGCACATGCGTTTTGCACCCTTTGCACTATTCGGTCCGTACAAGCCAATAGCCGTGGGCCATATACCACATCCCCATAATCAAACCTTGAAAGCACCAGGGAATCGCATAACTTAACACGCAAATCTACACTAAGGTAGTCACGAATACGGTATAGTACCTTGAGCCTGTAAAATGAAGCTTTGGCGACATTAGCTATATGACCCTCGAAACGCAATGACTCGTCCATTGTAATGCCTAAATTGCGCGCCTCAGGTACTCGCTCCACTTCATCACCCGATATGATAACAGCTGGTTTATGTATCCGTTTAAGCTGGTTTTTAGAGCCGAAAATCATAAATTTAGATTTACTGGGATTTAGTACCAATGAGTTAGAGTCGGACCAAGCTGCAATACTTTCTAAATCGTCGTTTAGTTTATCAGCAGCCCCATCGGTATCAGCTGGATTAAATGATGTATAGATTTGAATATCGTCAGCATATAGGTGGAACTTACAATGTTTTATAACGTCTCTGACATCCGCTGTATATAATATGAATAGAAGTGGACCCAGTATTGAGCCTTGTGGCACTCCTCTGGATACAGCCAATGGTTTTGACTTTTTATATAGACCACAGTTGTTCTTAAGTTTAACAACTTGACTACGGCTATAAAGATAGCTAGAAAACCACGAAATTGTCCCCAACTCAAAGCCATAGTATTTCATTTTGGATAGCAATAACTTTGTATTAATAGCATCAAAAGCACGTGAGAAATCGAGAAGTGCCATTATAGTACCACGACCCATATCTTGCTCTGTTAAAATGTTGTCCACCACATCCAGGAGTGCTGTTGTCGTGCTATGAGACTTGCGAAAACCGGATTGAAAAGTGGGAAGAACTTTATTACTTTCAAGAAATGTCGACAACTGTATGTACACTACTCGTTCCAATATTTTAGACATACAAGGAAGGATGCTTATTGGCCGTAAATCTTTCACATCAGTAATATTTTTTTTTTTAGGAAGAGGTGTTACCAATGCCACCTTCCATGCATCAGGAAAGATCGAAGATGAGATGGATTTATTAATTATGGCAGTAATTGCGGCTAATGAATGGGGAAGGGTGAGAAGAAGCATATCCAGTGAGATACCATCATCGCCTAAAGCGGCAGATTTAAGAGATTTAATAATTTGAAGTACAACGCTATCGTTTACTGTAGTTAAATTAAATAATGAGGTATGAAAGTGATTATGTTCAAAGTGGTTGAGATACCATGGAGTAGCAACTGGGTTTCCTGCAACATTTAGAAAATGTGAGTTGATAAGGTCGGGGTCGCCTAAATGTGCAGGTATTTCCGAATCGTGTGAGTTCTGGGTTATTCTGACAGTGCGTTTAAGGTTGTTCCAGAGAGCTCGTGAGTTGTTAACGTTACGATTAATATGTTGGTTGAAATATGCACGTGTTTCGTTAAATAATGCTTTATTAACGCAGCCCTTCAGCTCGCTGTAGTACTTCTTATGCTTGTCTTGACTGCCGGTTTGATAGTATCATGATCTTTCTCTATCGTACAAGCAATTCGTGCCCCAAGAACAGCTGCTTGAAGTTCGAGCCTGGGAATCGACACAGGTTTTAACGGTGTCACGCGACACTTACTAGTTATGAGAGTGACCCATATAAAACCATCTTCTCGGACAAAACGCCAGTAAGCTGCAGAGGCGTATGCTTTCTCGCTAGAGTCACAGAAAATATGCAACTCTATGGTACACTGAGTTGGCTCCGGCGCGTAGTGTCGAGGCACTGTACATAAACATGCAGCGATCAGGCGCTTGATCCAGCGTTTCCATATCAAATGTTCGGCTTCTTGTATGACTTGGTCCCAACCAATTCCTGAACGCCATATATCCTGGAGGAGTATCTTTCCTTGTATGACGATAGGCGTCAAAAGACCGAGAGGATCGAACACACTCATTACGACTTTGAGGGCCTCTCGCTTGGTTGGTTTTCTCGAATGGTCAATAATGTCTGTCGGCAATTTCGAAAGGTTCAAATTAAATCCTAATGTATCTTTGGACGGGTTCCATGTCATTCCCAGAATCTTGACATTTACATTGAAGTCGAGGTTTACTCCCCCTGAGCCCCTTTTCGTCTCTTCAATATCTTGCATGATGTTTTCGCTGTTAGACATCCATTGCGTCAGAGTGAAGCCCCCTTCTTGATTTATGTGAGTCACTTCTCTCACAGTCTTTCTGGCTATCTCCTCTGAGTGGAAGCTATGTAAGTAATCGTCCATGTAGAAACGGGTTTTTATCGCCTCAACGGCTTCAGGATACTTCTCATTAAAGTCTTCGGCATTTCTGTTCTTAACATAAATTGCAGTTGCCGGTGATGAAGTAGCACCGAAAATCACAGATTTCATTTCGAATTCTTTCATAGGGCCTTTTCTGTCAAAATCTCTCCACAGAAAACGTTGAGCGGGGCGATCTTCTGGCCTTATTCTTATCTGAAGAAACATCTCTTTAATATCCGCAGACACAGCTACTTCCCCTTCTCTGAATTTAAATATGATCGCTAAGAGGCAGAGTAGCAAGTCCGGTCCAGTGTGTAATTTGTCATTCAGCGATATGCCTTGTACCCTACTCGCTGCGTCGTGAACAATTCTCAATTTCCCAGGTTTATTCACGTTGGTAACTCCAAAGTGCGGGAGGTACCACCTTTTTGGGGATTGTGTTGGTTCACATGGTCCAGCATACCCGCTTTGTAGAAAATTGTCCATATTTTCTTTGTATTTTTGGCCATATGCTAGATCTCTATCCATCTTTCTTTCTACGGACTGCAATCTCTTGGAGGCGTACGAAAAGCTATTGGGCATTACAGGGTCGCTTTCTCGCCACAATAACCCCACTTCCCATCTTCGGCCGTCTTCTACTCTCTTCGCTGTTCGTTGAAGTATGTCAAGGGCCCTTTCGTCTTCTAGGTTTTGTTTGAGTTTGTTTGTAACCCCAAGAGAATCAATTTTAAAATAATCTTCGACTAATTGATACATCGCTTCTTCGGTGTGTCCTACAAAGTGAACGGCGTTGGAACACGAGTGAGAAAATCCGTGTACGACCCAACCGAGTGCTGTCAACGAAGCTATAGGTTCGTTTCTCTTGCCATGGCGGATCTCTCTGGATACAATCGCATGCCAGTTGTCTTGGCCAATCAACAGCTCTGGGACTGCATGGTCGTAGCAAAGTCCAGATCTAGGCAGGTCTTGCAAGTGTTTATACCCATCAATGTTGGCAACAGTCTGAGGCGCAAGGGGTAGTCTCTTGACAGTCCGGACTCCGTACAGTTCCAGCGGTGTGTCGGAGGGTCCAGTCACTTCAATGTCAACGCGTTCAGAGTCTGGTTCTTCGGTTGTGGCGTTCACACCAGCTAGGGTCAGCGGTTCGGATATTCCATTGAGGCCAATTTCGGCTGCGAGCTCTTTTTTCATTAGGGTAAGGGTACTTCCTCCATCCAATAAAGCGTAAGTTCGTTTAGACGCGATCGGCCCTCGGATCTCTATTGGTATAATTTTCAATAATACTTGGGTCTTTGAGGTGGTTCTGCTGCAAGCCGTTGTCTCGTTCGGTGTTTTCTCAGCTCCCGGTTCCGTAGTTACTTGAGTATCTAAAGTCGACGGGTGCGCGCAACCTGCGATTTCGGGTCTTTGTAAGGTACAAGAGTGAAGCAGTCTATTATGTGACATGCGACATCCGTCAATTCCACAGGGTCCAGCTCGGCAGTATTCTCTACGATGTCTAGATTTCAAGCATTTGAAGCAGACCTTAGCTTCCTTCGCCCACTCCCATCGATGATCCGTCGTAAGGCGAAGGAACTGGTCACAGTCCTTAAGAATGTGGGTCTTGGACTTGCAGTACAGACAATTCGGTTCAGGTATATATTTCGGCAGATTTGAAGTAAAGCAGGGTTCGGGTTCGGTTTCATCATCTTCAAATTCAGCGTAATGGGTTCTGTTCGGAAGTACTAGTTTAAATATAGTGCGTGGCGGTTCGTGCAACCAATACTTTGACGTCGATTGAGCTTCTTTTTTCAAAAAGTTTGACAGCTTCACAAGTTCGGGTTCATGTTCGTATTCATGTTCTACAGCGTATGAAATCCAGCGTGCCTTCAGGTGCGGTATCTTCAGTTTCAGGGATCGTAAAAGTTCTAGGTTGAAGAGGTGTTCCGGTTTGTTCAGTGCTTTGATAGTCGAGACGCAATTTCCGACCTTGCAGGCCAATTTGCTAAGCTGCTCTGTATTATCGCTGAGTCTAGGCATGTCTTTAAGGGTCTGTATTTCCTCTAAAAGAATTAGCTCTGGGAGGCCAAAGCGTAGCTCTAGGGCTTCCATTATTTCACTGACTGGGACGTGCGTATCTAAAAGTGCAGCTACGGTAACGCGTGCTTCTCCCTTTAGGCAGCGACGGAATCTGGATATAAGTTCGTTGTCAGTTAAGTGAGCTCTTATCTCTGCGACGGAAGCTTTGAACGAAAGCCATTCACTGACATTTCCGTTGTAGTATGGCAATTCCTTTGGTTCTGATGGGCGACGCAAATTTGCTATCTCTCGTGCTAGAAGCTGTACGTCAGAGAGTTGAGGATCAGGATGGACGCGTTGCTCATTTTGAACTTTATGTTTCGGGAGGTCCTCTCGTTTGGCATTTAGAGTATGATCATCACGTCTCATTCTCGGATGTTCGGCGGGTTCGTGTTGTTCATTGGCGAGGAATTCGGTTGTCAGCCACTCCTGGACACGGCTTCGGCTGGTTCGACTCGACCCACCGTCGTGGCTTTCGCTTGCGTCCAGTTGTGCCAATTTTACTTCGAGTTCCTTTTGTATGACAGTACGTTCGACTTCTAATTTCTTTCGGTCTAACTCAGCTAATTGTTTCGTAGCCTCTAGCTCAGCCTCTCTTTTTCTCAAACGTAAACTGCTAACATTGGAGCGGATGGTTGCATTCTCGTCCGATTTAATGTGACTAACTGTACTTGCCCTAGAATTAGAGGGTACGAGGGTCTTGTCTTGTATGGGCGTCGACGTAGGGGGCCTTTCCTCTTGTTTAGACGTAGACACGTGAGGTTCCTGGTTTTGTTCTTTAACGAAGTTCCTCGTCACCGGCCGCGACATGGTTCTGTTCGGTTCTGGTTCGAATTTCGCGTGAACGGTGGCGTTGGTTCGTTGGTTCGATGGACCAATATGTTACCGACGCTTATGAAGCTACTACGGTATCACTAAATTCACATTTATTTAATATCAAGGAAACGTACATTTTTCCTTCTTTGACATGTTTATTATGAACCGTTGCTAAGACAACAAGACATTACTTTAAGACAAAAAAGAGTTATAAATATAACCAAATAGGTTATGGCACGAGTCGGTAACAAGGCTTGTAGAACGTTTATGAATACGGTCGTTAATGATTCTACAAGCATGTCATTGACATGACTCGAACAAAAAATTAAAGCCCAATATCTCGCAAACGAATCACTAAATTGAAAAATGGTTTTAAGAAACTCATAATTGAACAAGCTATCCAACGAAACTATAAGGGTTCCTTGTTGACTACGGAACCCTAAAAACGAAACAGAAAAAAAGATAAAGAAAATGTACATTTTTAAATAAAGGAAAAATTTAATGCTCCGAGCCGGCGACCACGGGCATTCATGGCCCGTCGCTACTAACCAACTGAGCTATCGGAACAATCCGGTTCGGCCACCAAATTTTTCAATCAGTTCCTTCATACAACGCCTTAGGGAAGCGTGTAGCGACATCTACCAGAAGACTTAGGCTTCTTAACGGCACCAACGTCTCAAATTATATTGAGAAATCGTCAGTAACGATGCGCCACCCCATACTAAATTAATTTTGGATTAAGCACGCTGCTAATGAAATTATACATTTTTAAATAAAGGAAAATAATAATTTAATGTATAATTTCGTTAGCAGCGTAACTGCTTAATACAAAATTAAAGAAAATGTAATCAATGACAAATATATAATTAAATTAGAATGAGATAAAATAAAATTAATGTGTGTTTATACATATATTATTACATGGGGAAGGCAATTCGGGATGAATACCTACGATTAGGCGGTAGCGTTGTTGTTCACTTGTATGGAACCGCCTCCAACTCAATTTTAGTTTACGGAAAAAAACCCGGGATTTCTAAATAAACAAATAAGAACAACAAAAATGCATATTTAAGTAGTTAGCTACATTTATATTTCATATTTTTTTTTGCAGCATTAAATGTTTATTGATCTTCTCTACATGTTTTTACTAGTTTTAATTTTGTCGTTTTATTATTTTTTATTTAGTATTAATTGAAGAGTTGACTTATTTGTAATTATGCAAAAATTAACTGTATTTATTATACAGTGTGTTACCGGCATGCGGGCATTTATTAAAACTGATAATAATATGTTCCATTAGCAATTGTATGCATGTATTTGCAAATCATAATTATGTAAATTAACTGCGCAATTAATTTTCTAAAAGACAAACCTTCAATGGACTAGGTGTATGACGCCGTACTAAACAAATTATGACGAGCTGTCACTTACACTTACTTGTCAATTTACTTTGCTGTACATTGCTGGCAATTAAACTTTTGTTACAAAGTTAACGAAGTCTGAGATCTAGTTTATTAATTAAAATAATGTCATGGTTGAGTTACATATACATGTTATCATAAAATCCTTTTAAAAAAGCCCGGGTGCTGGTAACACACCGTATGAGACGTGTAAAATGTATATTTTATATTATATTATTATATTGCGCATAAATTCAATTAAAATAATAATAAATCAGCCTGCATACGTCCCACTATTGGGCATGGATGAGAGGGAACGGGTAGTAAGAAGTCGTATATTTAAGGTATTGTTATATATACCGGTAAGCGGGCTTTTTTAAGTAGGGTCAATTAACGTAGTTCTTTAACTTACCTGACTTTCATTAAATTAATTACTGTAATTCCGACTTCATACAATTTCTAACAAAATTTAAATTGCCAGCAATGAACGGCAAAGTAAATTGACAAGTAAGTGTAAATGACGGCTCTTCATACTTTGTTTATTTCGGCGTCATGCACCTAGTACAGTGAAGATGTGGATTTTGGAAAAATAATTGTGCAGTTAATTTACATAATAACGAGTATGATTTGCAAATTCATGCAAACAATTGCTAATGGAACACATTATTATCAGTTTTAATAAATGCCCGCGTGCCGGTAACACACTGTATTAGATTAGATTGTATATAACCAGTGTGCTTACAACAACGGTCAAAAACGGACACAACTATAACATATTTGCTAGGTATAACATCCTCGTATCAATCCCGGATTCCCGGGACATATATTATTAAAATAATATTTTAGAGAAGCTGACTCCATACTTGCTTAACTTCTTCCCGGTTTTGCCAACTGTAGGTATTTATTTATCCGATTTTCCTATCCCTGATTACACTTAACAGAGCTTAACTATTCTTCTCCTTTTATTTACATCTAATAGAACACCTGTTCTAAGAAATAACTGTATTCTAATAAGTATTTCTAATTAACATTAAGAGTCCCTAACACGCTCCACTCTCCATAGAAACGTAGTTAGGTTAACATTTTAAAACGACATCCTAGTATACCATGACACCTTGTATACACTATGGGATCTGCCATATCAATGTCAAACACTATGTGAGTACAACTTTTTTCACAAAATCTCTACACGCTCCATTTTTTTCTATTATAAGTATGTATATTATATAGATATGGCGGATCCCATTTTATACAGGGTGTATCAAAAATGGGGTTTGAACCGAGCAAGGGCGGTAGCGAATTGCGATTCCAAATATGCATTTGTTTGTATTTTTTTTGTTTGCATTGATATTCTTGTTTTTGTTGATACATGACAACAACAAAAAGACTAATGTAAAAAAAAACAAATCAAAAATAAAAAAAATAACCAAATGCATTTTAACATGCCCTTGATCGGTTCACACTCCATCTTTGATACCCCCTGTATAAAAAAAATCGTGTTAATCCCGTATGCCGCTTTAAAATTAGAACCAAACTACGTTTGTATGGAGAGTAGAGTCCTGAATGGAAATGAAAACCACTGGTAAGAAAAGATTGTCTGAAAAAAAAATACTCAAAGAACTTATATTAATAAAGTTGAACGGTATTTGTCATAAAAATTAACAACAATAACTAATAGTACTGCAGTTCTAATAAGCGGTTAACTTTGTTTTACTGACAATTGTTCCATCGAATTGTACGTTTCGTAGAATTTTCATTTCGTCGAAAACCATTATTTTCATTATCGGAAATATTTTCAGGAATGTTATAAAACAAACCTTTTTCTTTTTTTTTACGTTGGGGGAATGCTTTGACGCACCGTCCGACCGGTCAGAGGGACCGGACGGGTGTGTGAGACTCCAAGACAGAAGGCCCAGACTACCCACTAAACCCCCAACGATTGTCCAACCATGTCGCTGCCAAGGAGGACCAAAGGCTCGCTTGACGCATTCTACTTTGACCCTCGCGACTGGCCCGTTTGCGCGGGCACGACCAGGATAAAACAAACCTAACCTAACTTATGGGTTCTAGAGTGGCCTTTTACCTGTACCTACCTAACAAGTTCACGGTTTCTGAGTAACAGAAATTCGATGAAACGAAAATTCGGCGAAACCATGCATTCGGTGAAACGTTTGTCGCTGAAATAAGGGGACACCCTGTTAAACACATCATCATTAGCAGCATGTTATCGCCCACTGCTGAGCATAAACCTCTCTTCCAGTACGCCTATTAAAAGGGCGTATTCATTAATATTAAAAAATAAATGAATATTGTTGTTGTTATTAATTTATGTCCCTTAAACGGTTAGTTACGGATAGCAACAAATCCGACAGGTTAGACGTGACTTAAGAGTCCTTACGCTCACATAAGCAGAAGCGGAAGCGTATTTTGCAAAATGCTTCCTTTTTCATTCAAGATTACGACGTAACTATTAGTATTCATTCAAAAACTGATAACGTAATTAAATAATCATTTCTTACCCTCTTAATATTCTTTTAAATAAAAATTTCGGCGCGCGGCGTCTATTCAGCAGTCTTTTAAAAAATATATATCCTATAGTTTATTTTTTTATGGGTTACCATAAAGTTATAATTTGCTATCATTTTTACGGCAAAATAAAAGTACAATTTGCGGTAAAATAATATAATGTAAAAAAATTAAGAAAACTCGCAAGGTATTTTATCAACTTTTTAAAATGAATCTTTGATTTTCAATCATGTCAGCTCCTCGTAAAAGATTTGGTGATGTGAATTGTAATCATTATGTAACTAATGATTTGTAGTCATTATGTAACTAATGATTCTTGTTTACTGCAAAATTGAAAACCGAAACGACACTTCTCACTGCAAGATTTGAAAAAGACTCCCAAGGAAACTCATTTATTTTAGGTTTAGAAACAGAAAATGAAAATAGAATATTATATTTAATACGATGAATAACGAGAAATAATTATTTAAGTACGTTATCAGTTTTTGAATAAGTACTAATAGTTACGTCGTAATCTTGAATGAAAAAGCAAACATTTTGCAAAATTCGCTCGTTTTAGGCGTAAGGATAACTTTAGTTAACCTTAACCTGCCATTTTTTTTAAACTCTGCAATTAAACGAAATACTTATATTGTGATCTTATTTTGCATCTGTTGCAGTGAATATCTCATATAGTTCATATACTAATACTCACACAGACTTTACTAAACAGAGGTTAATTTTGTTTTAAGCAGTAACATGTAATAACGAAACTCAAAATAAATTGTAGTGTATTTCAAACTAAAGGAAAGTATTATCGCTCCGAGCAGGACTCTAACCTGCGACATTAAGGCATCCGCGGCCTGCCGCTCTAGCCAACTGAGCTATCGGAACAATCTCCTCGGTCGACATTTATTTCAACCAGTTCCCTCGCTTTGGGGAGGCGTGTAACGGCATCTACGGCTTGGCTTCTTAACTCTTATTCGGAGCGTTTATGATTTTTTTTCCCCGTTAATTCGAAACAAATGTTTTAACATGTTATAATGTACAAAGTACTTAAACAATAATAATACCTAATACTACTTACTTACTTAAAAGTCTCAGTTCACTCATAGCAACACGAAATGTATAGCGTCTTAATAGCTACAACATCTTAATTCATAGGTAAAGTAGTTGCCATATAAAAAAATAAAAGAAAATGCTTTTTACAGGACTGCAACTGGCAGGCCAGATTCTGCAAATATTGGCTGTCCCAAAAATCACACAAGTTTTAAATTTGCCGCCATTTGTTAAATAAAATGTTAGCGCCAGAGAAAAAGCACTATGTGATAGCTAGCAGTTTAGGTTAAATGAAAACTGAGACATGCACAGCATAAACATTTGTTTCTGAGTCTTGGATATTTTCTATGTATTTAATGTATTTATATGTATTAAATATAACGTCATCTAGTACCCATAACACAAGCCTTATTGAGCTTACTATGGGACTAGTTCGATTTGTGTAAGAATGTCCCTTAATATTTATTTATTTATATCTCACCGGAAGATCAGCGCCGGCTCTTGAGTCGTATATGTATTGGCTTTTATGTCACGAACTAATGTTTCTTTCTTTCTTTTTTTCTTTCTTACATGCTACTGCCCGTGAAACGATTACAATTACTGTGACCATGGATGTTGCAACACATCCGAAACGTCCGGAGATATCAGTGAGGTAAATAAACAAGTTAATTATACGCGATTAAGTCCCGTTTAGTATAAATAATGTGTGAGAATCGTGAAAGTTTAAATCAATATATTGTACGAGACATTTCCTCGTCGGATACCCTCTCGTTTCGGTGACCAGAATTGGCCTAGAACATGTGATTTTACCCCAGGGATTCCTTTTTATGGGGTTATTTGGAAATCATGGGTCCATGCCAACATTTCCAACCTCGCTCTATGCATTGAGGAAGGAAACTTAAGGCTGCATTTTTGAAATTCAGCCTTACGTTTGCTCAAAAGTAATTAGAAAATAAAAAACAGGACGCGTACGTGTCAGCAGTGTCGTGGGGGCGGTTTCCTGATGTGATATTCCACAAGTAACTCTACTCTCTTTTTTGTTTGAATAACGAAATATTAATTTAAGAAAATAAAACTGACTTCTCAATAGAATTCAAGAGTTGTGTGATTTTGTAAGACACCCTACATACATACACGTTTGATCTCTCAGACAACTTAACCCCTTTACAGCGCATTTCGTGATATTGCGGGAAAACCCTACACTGACCCTTTACACGAAGATCTTCTTGAAGTGGCTACGGATATAGTCACACAGCGGAAGAGTTACGGAGATTTTTTCTTACGATGTTCTCTTTTTTTCGTACAAGCATGCTTATCTTCGTGTTGCTTCAATCGACCTCTGTATTGAAATTGTCTGTCACACAATTTACAGGTAAAAACCTCCTCAACTTTGTGAGTTCGTTTGTGGCATCTCAGGTAGCCTTTAGTCGCAAAAAGTTTGCTGCACACATCGCAACTATAGGGCTTTTCTCCAGTGTGTGTCAGTTTGTGCGACTTTAAATGCGCTGACTGAGAAAAGCTTCTCTCACACACGTCGCATGTAAAAGGCTTATATCCTGTGTGGATTCGTTGGTGTCTCATCAAGTCGGCGCGCGCCCCAAAGAGTTTTTGGCATGTCTCGCATGGGAAAAGCTTCTCCTTTACTAAGCTTGCTTCCGCCGAGTGCACTGCCTGTATATGGCTGCGAACTTGATATTTTTGTGTGTACTCTTTTCCACAAATCTCACAAGAGTACTTCGACTTATTATGAACGCGTTCGTGAAGACCTAGTTTATATTTGTGCGCAAATTTCATTGGACACTGATTGCAAGAATATCGTTTCACTGCGTCCCCTTTGTGTATCAGCGAATGGATAACTAAATGTGATTTCTCTTTAAATTGTTTTAAGCATACTTCGCAAGAATAGGATTTCTCCTCGGTGTGTATCCGTTTGTGTTTATACAAACCGGATTGACAAATGAAATCTTTTTGACAAATGTTGCATCTAAAAGGCCTCTCGCCTGTGTGCGTTCGTTTGTGTCTCTGAAAGGCATTTAAAGTTGTGAAATTCTTCGAGCATAATTTACAACTGTATGGTTTCTCCCCCGTGTGAACGCGTCTGTGTGTGGACTCGTAGCTACGGAACGGGAAATATTTATTGCAAATGGTGCAATAAAAAGGCTTTTTCTTACTCATGTGGTAATGCATGTGTCGGACTATAAGAACTCTCGTCGAAAACGCTTTATTGCACAAATCGCAAATGTATATTCCATCTCCTGTACGAACTTGGCTTTCTAATGTTCGTCCTTTTCCTGGTTTGTAATTTTTTGTCCTCTTTTCGCCTGTAGTTCGCTCCTCCTCTTCCGACTCTCCTCCAAATGTAACTGAAAAGGAAAATTACATTGTCTTTATTGTACTACCAGAGTTTTAATGGCTATTAACAATATGCGTTATTGTCACACGGAAGGTAAATATAATATGTCAGATGTGAGAGTGCGATAGCGATAGCCTATAACTAAAATGCTGGTAGTATAACTCTAAATAATTATATTCAACTGATTATGTCGACAAAATATAGAGACAACAGCTAAACTAATCGATCGATTTCACATTCTATATTGCTTTTACAGCACCGGGCAATCACCTGCATGTTGGTTTTAACGATTTACGAGGGGCGTTCAATAAGTTCCCGGTGTCGGCATTATAAACAGAAGTTATTCGTATCGTATCATTATTAATTATTAAATACACTCTTTCATGTTCTATGTCCATATGTAATGTGTTAAAAATATATGAATTTTGCTTTAAAAAAATAACTTTTGTTCGACGAAATGCGGCTTATATTCCACACGAACGCAATTGCACAGATTTTATTGAGGAGTTTTCAATAACAAAGTATAAGAAGTAAAAGTATAGGAGTTGGTCTGGGTGACTGGGTAGAGTGGCGGAGTCGTGGAAGTGTGTGTTCCCGTGGCCCCACCCAAGGCGCGCGTAGACTCGTAGAGCACCGTGGGGTTTTAGACGGTAGCACAGATTATATGATATAACCCGGTTACAATATCTGTGGACCTCGCGTCGATGACGTCACGTCGGCGCTCTGTTACGGTGCGGGGCGAAGAGAAGGGGGAGGGGCTTGACATTCCAGCGAGGTCCACAGATATTGTAACCGAGTTGTAGTTTTACGGTAGTCCGGGCGGTTCCCGGGAGTGCGTCATACCCGTGCTGATTCCCCAGCCAGGCGGGATACGTAAAAGCATTTACGCCACGAAAAAAAAAAGGTGACAGGTTAGATAATTAATTGTATAGAATTTACGTCCCAGAATAGCACCCCTGGTAATCTGCAATCTCTGCCAAACAGTAATGTCATAAAATTGGCATTTTGTTACTCCACGTCCTTTAATTGCTGTACTATCTTATATCGCTCTTCCTTGGGATTTACACCCATATATTGTTCATATTCACCCAATTACTACAAAAAAAAAATGATGGCCTTTACAACCCACCTTTAACTTTGCTGCTTTAAAAATGTTTATTTGTGTCAGAGTCATGGATGTTTTTTATGTATTTGTTTATCTATATAAGTATGTTTATCTTCGTCTTGTACCCATAGTACAAGCTTTGCTTAGTTTCGGACTAGGTCGATTTGTGTGAGGTTTTTCCTCAATATTCAAAAAAATATTCATGTCCTTAAAATGTACAAATTTGATATACCTACGTAGAAAGAAATATATCATTTTATATTCTGGCATAAAGATAAATTATAATTGGATTTTTTGAATAGCCGATATTTGACAGCTGTCATCCCGGTACAAAAAACGTCAATGAAATATGATGACATAAATTGTACTGGGATGACAGCTGTCAAATATTGGATGTAAGGGCATTTTCACTATAGTAAATAAGGTTAATGACGAAACCTGCTGTGGATTGCTCTATTGTTGAGCATTTGTATGTGACGATGCTTGTTGCTGATTCATAGTTGTACCCATCAGCAAGGACGGCCCACAAACCATGTCGCGGCGACATGGGTTATCCGTCTCTGTCTAAGGTTAGTTAGAAATAAATCATAAATCATTTATTCAGTCACAGTCACAGAGTGGTTTACAATTGTTATTTGATATTTGATGGTGCCTCTTTTTAAGTATACAATACCTGTGCTAAGAGGCACCGCTCTTCCTTAGTTGGTATTGGACATGTGAAGAATAATTGTATTATTAAATAGTAATCAAAATTGAAATTAAAATAAACTCAAAAGAAATAAAAGAACATCATTAAGAAAAATAACAAAAGCGGTATTATCTTACGCTTCAATTTAAAATTAAACATAATAAGTACTCGTACTTTTATAAGCTGGTATCTAGGCAACTATAAGTAAGTATACACATACTTATAGAAGCGTGGTGTGTGTATATGTGTGTGTGTGTGTGTGTGTGTATGTGTGTATGTGTGTGTGTGTGTGTCTGTGTGTGTGTGTGGAAGGTTTTAGCCAATCATATATAGACTGATAGTCTATCTCGCCGCGACAGTTCGCGATAGTTCGCGCGCCGTCCCGATAGCCGTGCTGACGAAGCCTACGTTGCATATTTACATTTGTCGATTTAGTTATTTTCCTTGTATTATGTTTTTTTGGCATGGAAGGAAAAGTACAACTGTGATCTCTCGTACGAGGGCATCAATTATTTTTTTTTTTTAATGATCTTTAAATTAAAGAAAATTTCATTTTGTAATTTATTACCCTACTAATGTATGGAAAAAGTTTTCTTTGATTTGAGGGTGTTCTAGTATTCTAACCTTAGTTGGTCTCAAAGAGTATTTTAATCCTTGAATGGGAACGATTGGCATTCAAAAACTCATCATCATCATCATTATCATCATCATCATTTTCAGCCTTTAATCGCCCACTGCTGAGCATAGGCCTCTCTTCGAGTACGCCACTTAGCAGCACGGGAACTAAGTAGCTGCCCTTACTGCCCCATCTCAACTTTCCACCCTGTATACGGACAGTAGTCCCCACTCTAGCTCAGTGCGGGATGGAGAAATGTGTGTTGTATGCTCCTTTATAACTAGTGGCACTGTGAGCCGTAGAACTGGCGAGTCAATTTTTTTTATTCCAAAATCTGAAACGCCAAAAAAATCTATATAATTATCGTATGCTTACAAAATTTCACAAAAATCAGTTGAGAAATGCGGCCTGTAGCGGAGAACAGCCGGACAGCGGGACATCCGGACATACGAAATAAGCTTCGCTCGTTCGTTCAAAGATCGTATGCATTTTTTATCTGAACTTTTGCATATATTTAGTATACAGTGGCTTGAAGCATCTGTCTTGTTAAAATTTATTGAAACCTAAGAGGACGACCATTGAAGGCAAACGCTCTAGAGGTCGTATTCCGATCAGATGGTCAGACCAAGTCCATGGCCGAACACCAAACTTCATGATACTCTCCACGATACAAAGGAGAGATACAGGAATACAGGATACAGGAGAATTCTGATCCAAGAAAGGATGCTTTTGCAACAGGAAACGACCCTCAGTAATGAATACGACACGGGGAGGGGAAGACGAATGATAATAAAACAAACAATTATTTAAGGTACTATTTATTAAGACAAACAAAATACGCGTATTTCACAGAACACAACAACAACCAACAAACCAAGGTTTAGTAGAGTACGAGTGTACTCATTATTTGAGTCAAGCAAATTGTACCCATGCATATACCGACTAAAACGTACAGATCAATATAAACTCACTACCCTCAAATACACCTACAATTTAGCTCACTGACCTCAAATTGTACTTATAATTTACCCTTCATTGTAGGTGTGCGAGTCGGCATCCTGTTGTTTCCGATAAACGTTTGTTTCGAATTTCGATAGTCAGAAATTGATATCCATAAAATGTATAGACCTAAACATCAATAGTCATATTTTTTGTTAAGTATAACGCTTAATAGTTGTAACATTAATGACCTACACATAATGTTAAATACTACGAGTATAATCACTAAAGTCATAATATTGCTGACTATGACGTGCAAAAGTCTATCGATAATTATTCAGAAATATTTTAACGTACTAACGGTATACATACCGTTTTAATGCCTAAAGTGAAGTAATAGCAATAAATATTATAAAATAAGACTAATAACAAAAAATATATTGTCCTTTCGATTTTTTTCTAACAACACAAACCCGGGTGTCCCGGGGCATATCCTTACTAACATAATGCTCGTTGCATACAAATCGCCGATCACTGTTTATTTCACTTCCTCATACTGGACAATCCCCTGGACTTTTGTACTTATATAAGTACTAATAAAAAAAAAACTTTTTTTTTATGACGAGTGTTTTTATTGACCTTAACAGTATGGATTACCACCATGACATTTAATGTTATGACTAACTAATCAGGTCAGGACTACCAATTATTATGACCTGCGAAAAAAGATCTTACAACAATTATTACGAGCTAGTTTATGGCAATAAACGTATTTAACGTTACATATTTTCCACTGAAGAGGTATCCTTCGCCTTTTAAAAGGTGGCTGGTCCTTTAGGCGCCCAAAGGGCCTAGAGGTTATATCACTGTTAGCTCTCGCATTGTATCCCAGAACCATGACAAATCCCTAAGAAAGTTATATTAACTGGATCCAATCAAATAAATAAAAAAGAATATTCTACATTAACTTCAAGAACTATATGCATCTTTATTGCTCGTGCTCACATTGCCTTGTGTCTGCTCTGCATATGCCTTTTCAAGTTATGCGTGTCCCGGAATTCTCTATTACACACACCGCAAATATGCTTCCGCTCTGGCCGCTCTCTTAAGTGCGCGTTTTCGTGTAATTTCAAGCTACATGCTCGAGGAAACTCCTTGGCACATATCTTGCACGTATGTGTCGGTGGTTCATTACTGCTGGAGTGTATTCTTTGCATGTGTTTAACCAAATACTGCTTTTTAGTGAATCGCGTTGAACATGCTTCGCAAGCGTAGGGTTTCTGTCCTGTGTGGGTCAACTTGTGCGCTCTTAAATGGCCTTTTTGAGTATACGCCTTGCTGCACTCATCACACTGGTAAGGACGAGCCCCTGTGTGAATCACTTGGTGTCTAACCAATTCCGTTTTACATTTAAAGGTCTTTTCACATACTTCACACAAGAAAGGATTCACGCAAGACACACCTGTGTGGGTCCTCAGGTGTCTATCCAAGTCTAACCTTGTTTTAAAATTGGTTTCGCATAGTTTACATCTGTGAGCGCTCTCCCCTGTGTGTACTCGCGCATGCTCGGTGAGTTGATACTTGTGCGAAAATTCTTCTTTACACATCTTACACGAAAAAGGTTTTTCACCAGTGTGAGAGCGTTCGTGGTTAACCAACTGATATCTCTGTAGGAACTTCCGCGGGCAAATTTTACAAGGGTATCGTCTAGCCTCGTCTCCTTTATGTATCAGCGCGTGGATAGTCAGTTGACTTTTCTGTCTAAATTGCTTTTTGCATACTTCACACGCGTATGGTTTATCATCTGAATGGATGCGCTTGTGTTTCAGAAGGGAGCTCGAGCATGCGAACCGTTTTGAACAGATTTCGCAACGCATTGGTTTCTCTCCCGTGTGTATGCGCTGATGTGCGTACTTGGAAGTGTAACAGGCGAGATGTTTGTCGCATATATGACAGTAATAAGGCTTGCTGTGGGTGTGGTATGTTATATGCTGGACTAGACGATCCCTTATTGAATAGCTTTTGTTACAATAATCGCAGATATATAATTTTTCTTTTTCTTGGCCCCTTGGCTTTTTCTTTAACTTTTGTCGCTTAGTGAGGGCGCTATTTGTTATTTTAAAAGTTTTATCGAGCATTTTGTTACTCTTTGTCACACTCCCACGGGGCCGCCCTCTTTTGCGACGCCCCGCCACAACGTTCGGCTCTCTCTCGCATTTTACCAAAGCTTCGCGGGTACCTGAAAAAGAAACACTATTTCAGCCACTAAGTGTAGTATTAAAAAAAAGGTAGAACGCCTTTTGTAAGCTGTTTTTAGTTGCCGACATTTTGGTGCAACCCACGAGTTTATAACAGCAAATGGCCTTGAACGGTACACAACTCATTTTTGTTACACCCTGTATGCGTAGCGGTTTCGGTTTTTTAACGAAAACGAGGGGTGTTGTAAGACTGTCGTGTTTTGTACCGTTCCGTCCCTCTTTGGCTCACGCGTATAGCGGCCCTAAGCAATTTTTTCTTTAACACTTTCTGATTTGGACGGGCGACGCCGTGACGCGGGCTGCGAGTATTTACGAGTATCAACGAGTATGAAAATGCTTCCGCCTACACAGTATACTTTGACATAGAAACATGTACAGTAAAATTCTCAAATCCATCGGAGTTTTTGTACCGTATGGCGAGAACGTGTGGGGTTAACGGTCAAGTGTTACGAGCGCAAACAACGACGACCTTCTTCAAAACAGAAGAAGGAAAAGAAAAGTGTGTGCTCACTGTGTGTGTACTGCCACCATTGCGGAATACAATGGCGCTCCCGCATACTTACAGTCATGTAAAAAAGTGTAACAACTATATTAGGAAATAGAGTAAAGAGAGTCTTGTTTTAAACTCGAATGGAACAAATGTGACTCCCTCCAATCTATAATGGTACTAATTCCATTGAAGGCTGGATACCTTTTATGGGCGGCTAGTAGCTATATGTATACTCATAAACATTGCTTTAATCCATACTGATATTATTAAGAGAATTTTGAACAAAACCACGTCAATTACTTTTTATATCTTGAAGATTACGATATATTTTTTTGTGATATTAAAATTGAGAGTAAGTTCTTCGTTTCAGGTCGGACGAAAATGCGTTCGTATGATTCAGATTCAGATTAGATTTATCTTTGCTAAATGGATAGTAATCCATCAAATTATTCTACTAAAGTAAAAATTACAAAATACAATTCAAATCATAAAAAGATATACCTTAAAAGTTAAGAAATATTTTTTATAGTCTAAGATTAAATTAAAAGCTACCATTAGAATCCTTACGCTTTTATAGAAACCAAATTGTATGACAATTATGAACCTAAACGCAGTATTTCGCGACCGAAACAGAAATTTCCTTAATTTTCTATACAACGATTAGTACCTACCAATAGCAAACTGTGACGTCATACTTCTATTAGTATGAATCGTTTCGGCTGCGCCAGCGAAGTCAGTTTGACAAATTCTTTTGGGTATTATATTCTTTAAGTATAGTTGCTCCCATACAAACATTTGTTCCTCTCCAGAAACTGGTTCGAATGGCATCGTAAAAAAATCTTAGGACACAATCCCATTGAACGAGCGAGCTAAGCGAACGAAGGTCTCCGTTTCAGCTTGGGTAAAAAATATTTCGTATTTCCGGCTTCTGAGCGGCTGTTCTTCAATACAGGTCGCATGTCTCTACCGATTCTGGTGAAATTTTGTGAGCATGTTCAATAGTTATATAGATTTTTTGTCGGTTCAGTTTTTCGAAAGACTGGCTCGCAAGTTCTACAGCTAGGGCCACTAGTCATTTGAATCAATACTTATGGAAATAGTGGATATGGATCCATACTTATGGAAGTAGTTGATATGGATCCATACTTATGAATATCCATAAATGTGTACAATTTAATTTAAGAATGATGACATGCAATATTTTGAATATTATTAATAAATGACTTATGACTTATGGAAATAGTGGATATGGACCCATACTTATGGATGACGTTGATATTGATCCATACCTATGGAAGTAGTGGATATGGATCCATACTTATGGAAGTAGTTGATGTGGATCCATACTTATGGAAGTAGTGGATATTGATCCATACTTATGGAAGTAGTGGATACGGATCCATACTTATATTATACAGGATGAATTCTAAATCGTGAATCGTAATTTTTTTTTTGAAGTCTATACATAGTTAACAATAACTTACAATGCTTTTAAACCTAAATTAAGTACGTTTTTATTTTGTCCACTTTTAATTTGATTTATCCTAATTTTTAAAATCTCGTGGTCACGCTACATTTATGTTTCGCACTTGTCATGAAAATTTCAACATTAGATATTCAACCTCCTAATATTGAAGTTGGCTGGATAGAATTTTGGCATGTAATGTCAACATCGTCGACATTGTCAACTTATGTATTTAAATCGTATTTACTCATAAAATAATTCAGTTTTATTACGATTAATGGTATAAAAATGCCTCCACCGTATCCGTACACGAACATACAAAGGTTTGATATGGTATCTTGGTACGCTCAGACTGGCAGAATTGGTCAAACGCAAGAACTATTCGGAAGAAGGTATCCTGAGTCGCCGGTACCGAGACAAAATTTAATTATGAGGATGGTGCAAAACTGTTTCTTTTTTATGTGAGTAAACTAAAGGAAAATTTTATGAGTGTTTAAATAACAAACTGCACAATGCATTTAATGCATGATATTGATAAGATAACCTTTGCACTTAGGTAAACATTGCGTTGCAAGTCACGTGACTCGTGTAGGGTGACCAAGGCGGATGACAAGTGGGGACGCACTTTCTGGTTTTGTTCATAATTAATTAAGCGGGTCCTTAATTGTAATTAACACTAGTGCTCTGTAATAGTCTTAAGTAGCTTTACCGGTAAACGTGGTTACGATTCACGATTTAGAATTCACCCTGTATATGCGAAACTGTGTCTGAACCGATTTAGACGAAATTTGGTAGAGATAGTTTGAGTCCCGGGGAAAGACATAGGATAGTTTTTATCACGGAACTCATCCCCTAAGGGGTAGAAATGGGCAGTGAAAGTTTGTATGGAGCTACGATATAAACGAGTTCCACGCGGACGATGCGTTGTCGTGGGCTAAAGCTAGGATTCTATAAAACGTGTTTAGATATGTCATAGATTAGGAGCGTTGGAGATGAGAGAAGGATTATGTAAGTATGCGCTATCATACCCCCCCATATCAATCCCTATTTCTTCTCCCTGGGGAACCACCAGGTATCAAAAGGTTAATTGTAATCTGTAACCATGTACACTATTGAGTGATTCTCAATAAAATGTATGTATGCATGTATGCAAGCACACAATAACAGGTTAAAGAATATACATGTCACACAATAGATCAAAGTACAAAAGGGAACTTATCCCTATAAGGGATCTCTTCCAGCTAACCTTTGAGCAATTGAGAGGAAGGTACGTAGAACGAGATAGGTAAACTTACACCGTGTACAAAAACACACATAGAAAATAAAAACAAACTGTGTAACCTAAACTACTACTAACCTTAACCTAACCTCTAACCTAACCTAATAGGTATTAGTTCTAGAAAAATAAAAACAGATGTAACGAGCGTTTCAAACGATCTTACCCCCCCCCCCCCCCATATTAACTGTGGTGTTCGACAGCCACCAGTGTTTCATCATACTCCTAGCGTTATTCCCGGTTGTGCCCCTAAAAGCCCGGGGTCCGCTTTAGTTTCACGAAAGCGACTGCCATCTGACCTCCCAACCCAGATGGAAAACTAGACCTTATTGGGATTAGACCGGTTTCCTCGCGATGTTTACCTTCACCGAAAAGCTAACGGTAAATATTCAGTAAGTATATAAGTTCCGAAAAACTCATTGGTACGAGCCGGGATGCCTGAACATCTAGACTACCGTAGCTTACAGCCAACAGCTTTCAATCTTACTAAATCAGAATCTATACTCTATCCTAACTTACTAGCTACATATAATTTTGAGCGATTTTAATTTTAATTAATTATCACACATTCAGGAGCTTCGCGTTACTGAAATGAAGATGTTGCGGTGGATGTGCGGCGTTACGCGTACGGATCGCATTCGTAACGAGTACATCCGTGGCAGCCTCGGAGTTCGTGACGTAGCGGATAAGCTCCAGGAATGTCGCCTTCGTTGGTTCGGTCACGTCTCTCGCAGGCCATCTGACTACGTAGGGAACAAATGCCTTGACCTAGTCCTCGACGGCCCTCGACCCCGCTGCAGACCTAAGAAGCGATGGCTGGATGTCGTGAAGGCCGACATGAGCGAAAACGGGCTCACAAAAGAAGACGCCCAGGATCGTGCAAAGTGGAGGAAAGCGAGTAGGAAAGCGGACCCTGGCAAAGGCCGGGATAACGCTAGGTAGAATAAGAGGAGATCACACTATTAATCCGAATCGCTAAACTTTAGTGGCAGTGAGCGGGGCACATAGCACGTAGAACCGATGGCCGTTGGAAAAAAAAGGGGAAAGGTTCTCGAGTGGCGACCACGTACCGGAAGGCGCGGCGTGGGTAGGCCCCCCACAAGATGGACTGATGACCTGGTAAAGGTAGCTGGAGTCCGCTGGATGCGGGTGGCGCAGGACCGGTCACTTTGGCACTTTGGGGGAGGCCTATGTCCAGCAGTGGACGTCTTTCGGCTGATATGATGATGATGATCACACTATTACAAAGAATGGCAAGGACAGCAGCAGAGCGTTTAAAAAACGTTACGCGAGAGTCACCTTATGAAATCCTTACCATACACTATTGAAGCCTTGTCCAAAAAGGCTAAGCAGGACCTATGCAATTCTTCAGGCTAGCTGAGTTTAGCCGAAACGCTAAACTCAGCTATCACACAGCTCCAAGGTATAGAACCTTAACCTTATCATATAAAACCCATTAACTAGGTTATGTAGCGTTTGTTTAATAATCCTGATAGTTTCAGAGAAAAACTGCTTATTGCCGAAATGAAAATTCGGAGATAGTTGAGTTGAGTCTCTTCCCAGACAAGGATGTTTGAAACACATTCAAAAGATTGTGGATAACACTTACACTTGATATTATATAAGGCATATTTAATATTTTTTGAAAACTGTGAATGTTTAAATGAATGAAATAAACTTGACTTTTAATGGGTACATAGCCGGGTGGAAAATTGCGTTTTCTCCCCTAGGGTGGAAAGTATTTTTGAAGTGAAAACTTCTTTAGCGGCGCTGAGCACTTTTTGGGATGGGGAAAAATTATTAAACACGCGACAGATTTTTGTGACGTCAGATGTGAAGGAGGTCACAAAAAGTTTTATATTTTGCTGCTAGCCGATTCGACTTCATTCAAAACTGAACGCTATTCGTAAGAGTATAAAGCCGTTAAACATTTTTTGCAATAGCATATTCTGCAAATGAATTTGTAATTTTGTCCACGCGTCCTTTACCGTTTTGCTATTGAGCAAATTCGAATAGTTCGAATTTAGACGTTATTCCTAAGAAGATAAAGCTTTGAAAAATATTTGGCAATGGCAAAAACAAATTGGTTGGAGGCGGCGACGTTGGGGAACGGCGCGGGGCGAGCAGCGGGGCATCGGCGCCGGCCCGGCGAGCTGCGACGCGTCCCACTACCAGATCAAACCACACACAGCAATGACTCGTCCGTGATTTTTATATTAACATTTTTGAAGTGAAAACTTCTTTAGCGTGCACTTTTTGGGATGCGGAAAAATTGTTAAACTCGCGACAGGCGTGACCGTAAATGGAGAGAGATTCGGGACGAGGCTTGGGGCGAGGGGGGGAACGATGCCGTAGTGGCGATGCGGCGCTTACCCGTTCGGCCGACACACAATAAGTTCTCACGCGCTAATTTGCAAGTGAAATAGTTTACTTCTGTTGCTACGGTATTCGTCGATTCGAAATGTCAAAATATTCAACTTTTCACTTCTGCCGGCACTCCTGGAGTGCAACCCTGTCTTTTATTTAATTGTTAATATCAGCCACAGAGTCGAAGATAATTGAGTTACGTCATATTGTTAAAATAAAATCTTTACCTACATTTAAGTATCTAAACTCAACTACTCATTAATCGACGGGTTTATTAGAATGTACAAGTTAATATTAAAGTCCTTTTACAGCTGGTCTTTTTTTTTATTGTAATTTTAGAAAATCAACATTCAAAATCATTCCTGTAAATTTGGGCAGCCCGCCATGAATACTTTCTTTTCTTGACGTTTCGGCATGGCCCTCTAGATAAGTCGCGTCGCGGCCTACTCGTTTACAATCTAGTAGGCCGTGGCAAGTGGCCAATGCGAAAAGGTTGGAGGTTGGATATATGTGTAATAATTTATCCATTTCATGTTCGTAATACATTAAATTCTGTACATTTATTTATAGAATTAATACTTGAAAAAATAACATTTAAACTATAACCCCCTTATTCATACAACTTAAAATGCCTCTGCTAAATAAGATGTGCTTTGTCCCTTTCTTACGAACACAAATATCAAAGTGACAGATAAGGACAAACGAATTTTAACGCCATTTTAGTTAAAACAAGCTTGTAGGTCGTTTATGAATACGGCCGTTAGATATGTTTGTTAACTTTTCTAAAGTTGGCAGTATGTGTATTTTTACTGGTTACTCTTAATAAACCTTTCATAAAATGTACGTGCAGTATTCTACTTTCTTCACAGTCGAAATGAAAAGTAGTGTTTAACTCGGGTGAAATTACTCATTTCACCCTCGAACTATTCCATATCTCGGGTGAGATTGGTCACTTTCAACCCTTGGTTATCAATCTACTAGTTGTTATTTTGTCTAGGTAAGCAAGGAGTGGGGCCAGCATGAGGACTGCTCGTTCCCTCACATTCATGAGATGTGACATAGTCCAGTCAATGGATTGACAACTTATATGGAAAAAAATACTTATTGCGAGCTTGTTAGGGTTCCGTAGCCAAATGGCAAAAAACGGAACCCTTATAGATTCGTCATGTCTGTCTGTCTGTCTGTCCGTCCGTATGTCACAGGCATTTTACTCGAAAACTTTATGGTGTATTTGAATAAAATTTTCAGGATAGGTGTATTTTGTTAACCGCTACATAGTTTTGTAACTAATTTTTTAATTAATAAATTTTTTTTAGGGGTGCACTCCATACATAAAACTGAAAGTCAATATTTTTTTTTTCATTGCAAGCCCACGTGCGGCACATCAATCGATAGGCCTTTCAAAATAAATATAAGGTTTCTCAGCAATTTTTTTGATTAAGTGAATAGAGTCGGAGATAATTTCCTCGCAAGTCACTAAAATTGTGTCCCCCCCCCCCTCTAATTTTTGAACCGTGTATTTTAAAAATATGAAAAAAATCATGCTCATAGGGCTTATTAAATTCTCTCAACGAAAATTGTTTTGAACAAGATCGGTTCAAAGGTTTTTGAGAAATTTCTAAAAAACTACCTTCTTTAAAGAAAAGGACGTAAGTGCCATAAGATTTCAGTAACGATACGACCTTTTTAATAGGCACGGAACCCTCGTTGTGCGTGGTCCGACACGCACTTGGCCGCTTTTTAGTGTTTGTGTAACGAATGTATTATCAATTATTGAATCGTTACCCAGCGACAGAATCCGACAAAACATAAGCCATCAAACTAAATTATAAATTAACTCATCATCGTAGCGTTATTCCCAGTTGTGCCCTAAAGGAGCCCGGGGTCCGCTGTGACACCTAATCCCAAGATTTGGCATAGGCACTAGTTTTACGAAAGCGACTGCCATCTGACCTTCCAACCCAGAGGAAAACTAGACCTTAGACCTCGGAAAAAATATTAACAAATATTTTTGTCTTTATTTTGGTTCATTTATATGTATTTGCTCTATAATACCCAAGATAAATCATACAAAAAAAATGCATGCTTCATTTAAATCTCCATAATTACTTCCGAGTGCAAAGTTTGTGAAAACAAAAAAAATGCTATTATATATTAGTGTTTTGTCATGTCAAAACCGTATTGTTCCTGGAGCAACATGTGCCCAGCAGTGGGACGAACATAGCCTGGTGATGAAGAAGCAAGGAGCCAACATTGACAGTTTCTAAGAAAAAAATATTATATTTTGAACTCCTATGGACCTAGTATGTTTATTGCTTATACAGGATGTTAACGGGGTCATGATCCGGAATGACAAAAAGCGAATAAGATGATCATACTGAACAACCTTTCCCATGGGACCAACCACGAAATCGCAAAAAAAAACCAGGTATTCCATACATTAACTCTCAATTAAATCGCAGTTAACTCTTAATTGGCTCTTTTTTTTTGCGATTTCGTGGTTGGTCCCATGGGAAAGGTTGTTCAGTATGATCATCTTATTCGCTTTTTGTCATTCCGGATCATGACCCCGTTAACATCCTGTATATAAAATTATATACATATAAGCATTAAACATACTAGGATTCCAAACAATTTTGTTTTTGAGAAGCCTCCGATGAATATGACAGCACTTCTGCTTAACCTTTTTCCTCGCTTCACACCTACCTACCTACACCTACCTACCTACACCTACCTAAGCTTTTACCTTTTATTTAGAGCCCAGTATTATTATATAGCTCAAAGGAGTATAACTACAACTTAGAAAAGTTGCAAAACCCCCGACATTTTCATTTCAAACTCCAATATCTCAAAAACGGCTGAACAGATTTTCATGAAACATGTCTAAGAACAACGATATGATACAGAGACAGAATATAATGGAAAAATAAACCATCTTCGTCTGTAGCCCCCGACAGGATTCGAACCTGCGACCTTTCTATTAACTAGACTGCTCTACCAAGGGTAAAGGGTATAATGTCTAAGAACACTTGGGATAAGATTATCTATGACACAATAAAAACCGCATTCAAATCGGCCCACCCATTGCTCTCTCTTTGCGTCGGGGGTTTACACAGCCGCCTTGGGTTCATTACAACGTAATATCATTTTGTTAAACACTCCAATACACCTAGATCTCAAAATAACTGAGTGGCAAAGTGCCTAATTCCAGCGAACGAAAAAACCATAGAAGTCTAAGTAGCGCCGCACAATGGCCCCGCAGAATGGGTGCCATTGCTGCGGGGATGTGGGTGGGGTGTCAAAACGATGCCAGGCAGCCGTTTAGTTCGAACCGTTACCGGGATTTAGTTAGTTAGCTCGCATTCTAGTGTTGTGGTAAGTGTTCTAATAAGAGAGAGACGGACAGTGCGAGAAAAATAGAGAGAGGTCGCGCGCCGTCTTGCGATAGCCGAGCCCAATAAGGGTTTTTGGCCCACGTAAAAACCAATCGATACTAATATTAAGGTACTGTTACTTGCTCTTTAGTAGCACGAAAGCATGCTAGTTGCGAGCAAATAGCATGTGTATCTAAATGTAAAATTGCTGGTAAGTAGCATGCTATTTGCATATATAATAATTGAGCATGGTCAAACAAGCATGCTACTAAACAGCATGTGTACCAGTACCTTTATAAAGAGGAAGTCTGTCAGATTGTAGCTTTGTGAAATGTAAGTTTGTGGAACCGCATAACCAATATAAATTATTAATATGTTTATCAGACGTGCTTGCAGACATTTTAATGGAAATTTAAAATTAACTGATATTTTTAATAGTAGTATAATATCTTTGAAGAAATTGTTCAAATGATTAGCAATGTAATACCAGTTTCTAAGATTATAACTGTAGCTATACCTACTTAGTTTATAAGTATTTATAACACATTGTATAATTATGGAGGTACTACATGTAATTGTATTGTTTCTCTTTCTAACTGCTTGTATGGTACTATTCAAAAATGCAATTACGTGCCACTGAATGTATGCGTCTTTGTATGTGTATATATATATATATGTGTAGATATATATATATATATTATAAATGTAAACTTTTTTTTTTATATTGTATTTAGCACAATTACAATTCAAGGAAACTGTAGGTCTTAAGTTTCTAACAACATTTCTGTACACATTTTTGTATACGACCGTTTGTTTCTATCAATAAATAAAAAAAAATAAAAAAAAAACAATTATTCTTTCACCTGCATCAGGCCTATCCCACTGTCATGGCGGCGCGAGAAGGTGCTGTACAAAGTAACAACATAATATCATTGATCGCACATCATTATACACATTTTAAATTACAACATTTTGCTTCCGCAACAAAATAAGTAATCCCATTGCAAAATATGAGTGGTTTTGTAAAAACTTAATCTGTATTCATGTATTCTTTTACTTAATCCTTACTTCCCGGCTAAACAACAGTACCCTCAACAAGGACCAGCTGATCGAAATCAACACTAAACTACAAAACACACACCTGGATTATGAAGCCTTGCCCCCAAACTTCGACATTCAACAAAAATACGACTGGGTGGAAAACACGATTAAAGCAGCAGTAAACTCGAGTGCGACCAAATCCGGGAATGGCAAGAAAAGCTAGATGTCAACAAAAACCTTGTCTCTGATGGATGAGAGGATCATCCTAATCAGTAAAGCCAATAAAAGTAAGGATGTTCGGAAAATAATCTCAAATCTCAGTAAACAAATAAATGAAAACTTAAAGAAAGATAGAAAACAGAACAGGATGGAAACACTAGAAAAACATATACTGAGGACAGGCGGCATTAAAAAAGCCTACAAAGAACTACAGGAAAACAAAGAATGGATTACAAAGATGAAAGATAAGCAGGGAAGGGACAAGAACCAAAGGCACGACATTAGAGATATAGCCACAAACTACTACAGGGAATTATACAAAAAAGCTAAGGCATATGTTTAACGGACCACCAGATATAGTAAAATATGAACACAAAAAAAATACTTTTGACGACCAAAAATAGTAACTGAGCACCTAATTTTTTTCACCATTTTAATGTGAAATGATAACCTAAATAATAACATCTTACTATCGTATTTAAAGAAAATGTCTCCTAATGAATCATTGCTAACACATAAATAGTAAATGATCACCAAAATGTTACCACCATTTTAATGTGAAATAATTACCCAAATTATAACATCTTACCATCCTATTAAAGAAACTGTCTCCAAACTAATCATTGTTAACCCAAAAATAGTTAATGAGAGCCAAAATTTAACCACCATTTTTATGTTAAATGAAAACCAAATTATAACATCTTACTATCCTATTAAAGAAAATGTGTCCCAACTAATCATTGCTAACCCAAAAATAGTTAATGAGGGCCAAGATTTAATCACCATTTTTATGTTAATTGATAACCAAATTATAACATCTTACTATCCTATTAAAGAAAATGTCTCCCAACTAATCATTGCTAACCCAAAACTAACTCAGTCTCCCGCCCTCCGCCCGGGCTCCCGCCAGAAACTTGCTTCTGTCTCCGCGGGCTTTTATATACACTCTAGGGGTAAGACAGACAAGACCACGTGGAAGTGGGGTACGCTGATTCGGGTTTTGGTAGCTATTTTTACCTTTTGATCGCTATAAACAAGGCAATCGCTATAAATACTTGGAAGGTAACTAAACTTCTAGAACTCACCAGCAATCGGTGGCTGCACCTCCTCAGTCCCGATGACCAGCTCCTGCTTAACTACATGACCAGCGTACAGCTCCGCTTCCTCTGCCTCCTCACTAACTCCCCACTCTATCTCACATGGCTCTTCCTTGATATACACTTCAGTCTTCACATGGACGATAGGCTCTTCTTCCATAGACAACGGCTCTACCTTGATATTTACTTCTTTTACACATATTGCCGGTTCTGTTACTTCCTCTAGTGTTACAGAGATATTTTCTGCAGATTGTATTTCTTGCTTTACGGACACTATTTCAGTGTTAAGGTCGTCCGTAACGTGTTCTTCTTGCGACATTCTTCCTTTTTAGATCTTAAATACGGGAGATTCTTGAGATATGGTAAACATTTTTAATTCCTTTGACGAGGAATGTAGAAAGCGATTCCAAGAGTATTGCAAATAAACTGATGACTTGAGGAACAAGTAACATTGACTTGGCTTAACTAAAACGATTGGTAACATTACGACCCATTTAAAAGATAAAACAACCCGCTAGCTAAAATTTAATGATTATTTCGATTTTTCGATAGCCAATTCACTACTGCAGCAAGATGGCAATAAACATAATTGTCAAAATGAAAGTTGACCAATAGCGGCACTCCACAGGTAAAGTATACTGTAGTGCCTGTAACGTCCCGTACAGATTGTCAATCTTACAATCAATCCGCTTCAATATACTTGCGATCTGTAAAAAAGAATTCGAGGGCGGGTGTAAATTGAGGAGTGAACAATAAAAATCACAATCAAGAGACAGCATTTTATTAAAAAAAAACTGTCTGAATGATGGTTATAATAAAGCGGCCAAGTGCGTGTCGGACCACGCACAACGAGGGTTCCGTGCCTATTAAAAAGGTCGTATCGTTACTGAAATCTTATGGCACTTACGTCCTTTTCTTTAAGGAAGGCAGTTTTTTAGAAATATCTCAAAAACCTTTGAACCGATCTTGTTCAAAACAATTTTCGCTGAGAGAATTTAATAAGCCCTATGAGCATGATTTTTTTCATATTTTTTAAATACACGGTTCAAAAATTAGAGGGGGGGGGCACAATTTTAGTGACTTTCGAGGAGATTATCTCCGACTCTATTCACTTAATCAAAAAAAATGCTGAGAAACCTTATATTTATTTTGAAAGGTCTATCGATTCATGTGCCACACATGGGCTTGCAATGAAAAAAAAAAATTTGACATTCAGTTTTATGTATGGAGTGCACCCCAAAAACCAACCTGGCAACCGTACTGTCTTTTCGAAGATCTCACGGTTCTAAATACACGTATTTGCCATACGATAAATAAATAAACCCCAAAAAAATTTTTTTTAGTAATTTAGTTACAAAACTATGTAGCGGTTAACAAAATACACCTATCCTGAAAATTTTATTCAAATACACCTTATAGTTTTCGAGTAAAATGCCTGTGACATACGGACGGACAGACAGACAGACAGACATGACGAATCTATAAGGGTTCCGTTTTTTGCCATTTGGCTACGGAACCCTAAAAACGTGTAGATACACACCGAATTCGCAGACAGGCGGACGAATTTAGTCTGTATGTAGCAGCCCTAACAGACGGTTATAATTACAGTTAGAGATATGTTTACACTTTTGGACCTTATTCGATTGTAACAGTTAAGGTGTAAAATGTAAACAAACTTATCTTTAACGTCGACCGTTCCTACCACCCCCTCGTGGCTTAGCGGGCGTACCTATTACAGAAGCGCTAACACGAAAATCGAAGCTTGCAATATCTCACTCTCTGTCGCTTGAATATCAGTGTGACAGAAATAAAGATAGACGAAGGAACGACCGAAGCTTTTCATAGCATGAGAGAAACCAGGGAGCCGCTAGATATAATATAGCCTATGTTCATACCGAAGGTTCCTTCTTGTACTCGGATTTTGGGATTGGTAGTTTACCCCCTGCATACAAAGCAGAACGCCACTATGTCAGTCCGACTCCAGGACCAGAACTCGAAACTATTCCACTGCAGCGGGGAGTCAGGCAAGGAGATGTTATTTCTCCAAAACTGTTCACCGCTGCACTGGAGGACATTTTCAAGACTGGACTGGAGAAGGCTAGGCATCAACATCAACGGCGAGTACATCACTCACCTTCGGTTTGCTGACGATATAGTAGTCTTGGCTGAGACCATGGAGGACTTAAGTACGATGCTCGATGACCTCAGTAAAGCTTCCGAGCGAGTTGGTCGAATAATGAACATGGATAAGACGAAGATCATGTCAAATGCCCATGTAGTACCAACTCCCATTACAATCGGACACTTTACGCTCGAAGTTGTAGACGATTATGTATACCTAGGACAGACTATCCAGTTAGGTAGGTCCAACTTCGAGAAAGAGGTCAATCGTCGAATCCGACTCGGCTGGGCAGCATTCGGGAAGCTACGGCACATCTTGTCGTCCAATATTCCGCAGTGTCTCAAGACGAGAGTCTTTGACCAGTGTGTGTTGCCAGTGATGACATATGGCACTGAAACGTGGTCGCTTACTATGGGCCTCAAAATCACCCAAAGGGCAATGGGATTGGGAGTTTCTCTGCGTGATCGCATCAGAAATGAGGCTGTCCGCAGCAGAACCAAGGTAACCGATGTGGCCCTCCGGATCGCTAAACTTAAGTGGCAGTGGACGGGGCACATAGCACGTAGAACCGATGGGTGTTGGGGCGGGAAGGTTCTCGAGTGGCGACCACGTACCGGAAGGCGCGGCGTGGGTAGGCCCCCGGCAAGGTGGACTGATGACCTGGTAAAGGTTGCGGGAGTCCGCTGGATGCGGGTGGCGCAGGACCGGTCGCTTTGGCACTCATTGGGGGAGGCCTATGTCCAGCAGTGGACGTCTTTCGGCTGATATTCCGTATACCCAGTAGAGCTCGGCGTAAGCCGCCACTATCCGTGCCATTATCAATTATTTATCATCCACCAACTATAGGCAAAATAGTTTTATGATCAGAGCGAGCAACGGCTTAAATGATGTGTTTCAGAGGTTTGACGACCTGGACCTATTCAGCGGCGCTACCACGAACTTCGAAAGTCGAAGTTCGGGTATTTCCATCTCTATCGCACTCCCTTAATCGAGTGACAGGGATGCATGTATTACGAACTTCGACTTTCGAGGTTCGTGGTAGGTAGCGCCGCAGGTCGCATTTCGCTACTGATTCTCGTAAAATATTGTGAACTCGTACAAACATTTTTTTTTAAAACAGGCTCGTTTGTTCTACAACTCACAGATCCACTATTATTAAGTATAGACAACATTTATAAGTACGTTTCTGTTTGGTGCAATGAAACAATTAGATAAGAAATGTTATCGTAATAATATATTTTACCAAGCGAAAAAACTTTATCTGCTTTACCCAAATGTTGACTGGTAGAGAGTGCTTACGGCATTAAGTACGGTAAGTTGTTCTTTTGTGCGCTAAAGATTAAATCAATGTATTAATAAATATAAAACAAGTATTCGGATTTAGGCATGATCTGTGAAGATTTTTTAGCGAACCCACACAATCTTGCAGTTATTGAACTGCAATTTCAGGGAGCCTTCTAATAGGCTAGTCACCGTCTGCCTCGATAACTTAGTAGTAATAGTCTTCGCAGTAACCCAATGTTATTGTCCAACGCGAGTTCTCTCGAACTATCCGTCTCTCTCTTATAAGAAACCTTAGAAAGAGAGGTATAGTGCGAGAGAAATCGAGAGAGTTCGCGCACCGTCTTGTGATAGCCGTGCTGTCCACCCAAATTTCATCACCATAGACCCAATCTGTATTCCATTTCCCCACATAACAACACCGGGGACCGGTTCACGGGTATCTACCGATCAGGGCTGCCAGATGAATAAATTCAGCTTCAAAAAAGTCGTATTTTAGGGAAATAATAAAATTAAAAATCGTAACTACATATTTAAAAAATTTAATGCGTATTTATTTACTTAACAAAATTTTGTCATTCTTCAAAATGTGCCTCCAGAAACTTTGTCTTGTCAACTTCAAGTTGTCTTATACAAAGTTTTTGAATTATCATTTGTATGATCCCATCAGTGAGTGGGTTTAAATTGTGTGCAATTGCCGGCACTTTTTACTGGTTGCTTCGCCAATAGTGCCATTGGCAGTCAAGACTTCGCACAACAACGCAATGTCTCAAATTATGGTTGCTCTTTTGTGAAAACTGTTAAGTCGTATTTTTTCGTACGATTTAGATATTTGGGTCGTACGTTTGTATTCATGAAAAAACCGTACAAATACGATTTAAATCGTACATATGGCAGCCCTTGGACCCGTGAATGACTTCTAGCGTGTATTAAGGAGACGCTACACGAGCGAAATCGGCAGGACTGCCAAGCAAGGTCACAGAAAATCTAGTATGGAGTGACCTTGATTTAGCTGGCCGTCTTCCGGCACGTATCCACACGGTTCCACAACACTTCGGGAGCTCAAATATCACGCGCCGCGTGTAGCCGTGTCCTTTACATTACATTAAAATTCGTCTCCGAAGCGCCTCTACGTGTTGGATCTATGTCCCCACGCACGCCTTCCAAATGACCGGGGTTCGCTTGTTGATGTTAAATCGCACTACAAGAATAGTTCGTTTCTTCGATTTACAGTTTAAAATTAAACATGCGAATTTTAAATACGAGTTTTAATTTGGACTGTTTTTGCGTACTTAACGTAACTTTGGGAATACAAATACATAAATACTTAACTATAGGGTAAATCGCCAATAACTGGCCACCTAATACTAAAAATGAACTCTATTCACCTATGATAGAATTAATTTTTAGTATAAGGTGTTAATTACTGACCACCCTTCAATAACTGGCCACGTTATACTAAATTTAATTCTGTTTGTAGGGGAACAGAGTTCATTTTTAGTATGAGGGGAGGGGGCCAGTTATAGGCAATTTACCCTAACAATATTTTATCGAAGAGCTGTTACAAATATTTACAATGCAGGCCTTTTATTAATAGATATAACTTGAATAGATCTATGAATACATAGTTAAACACCTAGGTAGGTTAGAGTAGCAAGCACCCATACTGCCCTCATACGCCATTCCAAATAACTGTATCTCAAAATGAAATGTCATGGTAAGTTATGTCATTAGACGTAGATTTTAAATTGCATGTTCCAATGACATTTCATTTTGAGATACCGCTATTTGGCTTATGAGGGCAGCATAGTGGTTATAGTTTGTTCAAGTTTAGCTGACGAACAGTAGGTACTTAATAACAACCATTTACCGACATCTATTGTTATCTTCAAGTAGGGCTACTATAGAAGGGTTAATATAGACATGTGCTACACTTCGGGCAGTTTTATGAAGTAGCTTTGTTATCTTTCCCTTTCATATTTAGCAACAAAAGAAGTTGTAAAATCCCACGTTAAGTGCATTTTCGACATTTTAACAAAAACAAACTATATACATGGTGAACTTTTGCAGTGATACAAACGCGCATTTCACGAAAGCCCGACGGTATCGCGACAATAGCCGTAGACCATCAGTTATGACAGGTGTCATAAAAGCCTCATCGATGTTGCATCGCGTTTGTATAGGCGACGCTACACGGGCCGATATCGGCGGACAATCAAGCAAGGTCACAGAAAATCTAGTATGGAGTGACCTTGATCCACACGGGCGGAAGCATGTGTCGATATATCGGCCAGTGTAGCGTCTCCTTATCGCTGCAAAAGTCGCCGTGTCCGCTCAAAGATTGCGCCTACTTACAACCAAGTGTTCTATATACCTATCAATTTGTCACAACAACCGCCTTCAAGTGCCTCGTTCTATCTTATAGATGTGTCTCTAGGTTGTTAGTGTCAAATACGGGTGTAGACTCGATTATTACTACTCCAAAATAAAGAAGCCAAAAAAATATGCCTAGTGACGAAAATCCCATTCAGATATCTCAAAGAACGTCATCGTTTCAATATGAAGTTGCGTTTTGCGAAGGGACGGAACATACCCCTTCTTAAAACTTTGGACACTTGTAACTTCGTGATTATTTAACATTTTGCGATGATTGTTTCTCCATTTGACTACATTTTTTATCCTTTTTCGAGAAAATATGACATTATTGATTATTTTATTTAGTGTCTACGCCCCTATTGTTACGTGTTTAGAACGCTTTAGCGTCCATAGAACGGTTGTATAGTCAGCATCATATAGTTAATAGCAGCCAAATATATCGTAACACTTCCTTACTCCTTTAGTAATAAAGACGTGTTCCGATATATTTGGCAACTTTGGTTGCTACTAACTATATGATTCTGACTATAAGCGCCGACTTTTCGCAGCGATACCAACGCGCACATATACGCTCAACTGCACTTAAGTATTAGACAAATTAGATAACTTCCTGAATAGACATTTTACTTAAAGTTTGGCACAGTTTAAGACTATACAAGGACCTACATATAAATTTTACAGGGAGGTCCAACAAAAAGTGGTTAATTGGTGTATTCAGAGTTGATTGATTAAATTCCCGAATCTTCTAGCGGTATCCTCGTGCCCTAAAGAAGCCCAGGGTCCGCTTTGGCACCCAACTCAAAATTTGGCATAGGTACTAGTTTTACGAAAGTAACTGCCATCTGACCTTCCAACCCAGAGGGAAAACTTAGAGGGATTAGACAGAATAAAGAAAAAACTTTGAAAGCACTATTGCTAAACAAATTAACACGTTCGCAACCAAGAACCCGCCTGGTAGGCAATCGTAATGTTTGCTCAGATGCCGGCTCAGCCCGCTAGGCGGGCAGTATACTCCAGGCAAAATACGGTTTTGAAAAACATTAATTTATAATAGCGTTTTTTTTGTTGATTTCATTTGAAAATGTTATTCTAAGATGATTTAGTCAAGAATCCGACAAACTTTCCACCCGGAAGTAATTATGTAGATTTAAATGAAGCATGCATTATCTTTTTTTGTACGATTTATCTTGAATATTATAAAGCAAATGTAAATGAACCAAAATAAAGACAAAAACATTTATTAATATTTTTGCTGACTTTTTGGAAGCCGAATTTTGTCGGATTCTGTCGCTGGGTAACTATTTAATTGATAATATATCTGTTATACATAAAAAATAAGCTATTATAAATTATTTCCAAAATTGAAATTTTTTCCATACAAGTTGTCAGTTCATTGCCTGGACTAGTAGTACGAACCTACACGCCTAGCGAGCTCTGTCGGTTTCTGGTGTATTGTTCCATTATTAGTCCGGTTGCGAAGGTGTTAATTAAGACATATCTTGTATGTCAATGTCTCCGCGCCTATTCTACACCACAACAGCCAACCATCGACTAAATTTAACTTTTCTGAATGTGTTAGGTTATAAAATTGTTTTTTTTTTTTTTAATGTTTGTACCACTATACTTATTTGTTGTGGCTGAATACAGTTATTATCTATATATCTAAGTTGTGAATTTTGAAATATGTAATACTTATATGAACAGGTAACAACATACAAAACCGTCAGTTTTTCACCAATACATTTTTTTTTAAGGTTACTTAGTAGGTACACACAGAGTGCCAACAGACATACAGCATAACAAAACAACCTAATCATGAGACATAAAAATGAAGCTTATATGAAAGATATCAAAGACTCTCACAGACTGGCGCGGCGGTCAATAGTAAACTTGTCATTAGCTGAAAAAAATATTATTGACCGCCTCCGCAGGCCGCGCTGTGTGACCGAGGCCTTACACCGGTCCTCGACGCAGTATCAGCGTAAAACACAAGAACAAGTTTAATGTAATAAGTACATGGGAATAAAAAAAAAATCGGCCAAGTGCGAATCGGACTCGCGCACGAAGGGTTCCGTACCATTATCTATAAAAACAGTAAACAAAAAAAAGTTTATTGTAAGGGAGCCCCCCTTAAATATTTATTTTATTTTGTTTTTAGTATTTGTTGTTATAGGGGCAACAGAAATACATAATCTGTGAAGATTTCAACCGTCTAGCTATCAGGGTTCTTGAGATACAGCCTGGTGACAGACAGACGGACGGACAGCGAAGTCTTACCGCGTGTCCACACTGCGTCCGTTTCCGTGTCCGGGAGGCATCCGTCTCTTTCGCACTCGGGCGAAACATCGCAAGCGAGAAAAAGAGGGATGCCTCCCGGACACGGAAACGGACGCAGTGTGAACATGCGGTTAGTAATAGGGTCCCGTTTGTACCCTTTGGGTACGGAACCCTAAAAAGATCGGATATAAGAAAGTCAAAGACTGGCATACTTGGCTTACTTTTGGCACAGATATTAAAGTAATTTCCCTCTTTCTGGAATACCCATTGGACACCCTGTAACATCTTTGGTATACATTATATATATTTATTATAGCCTATAGTTCAAATTTTTAGAAATTAAACTAAACAAACACTCATGTTAATAAAAACGACATTAGTAAATTTGCTTACTCCGTCTACCAGACGCATGAACCCATTTGTTATGGTCGCACTAAACTTGGGAATGCGTGTTCGCGTTGCGTCGTTGCCTCTCTTTCATTTGCCGTAGGAAGAAAAAAGACGCAGCACGAATATTTGGGCAAATACCGCCAAGTGTAGTGCCACTATTACACTAACATGTAACACTACATTTCAATTCAGTATTTGACAACAAAAAAAAACAAAAAATAACCAATTATTTGCTCAAACTTCATATTTTAGAGAAATTTCGTAAGTTTGTATATTGTTTTTAGGGTTCCGTACCCAAAGGGTAAAAACGGGACCCTATTACTAAGACTTCGCTGTCCGTCTGTCTGTCTGTCACCAGGCTGTATCTAAAGAACCGCGGTAGCTAGACAGTTGAAATTTTCACAGATGATGTATTTCTGTTGCCGCTATAAAAGCAAATACTAAAAACAAAATAAAATAAATATTTAAGGGGGGCTCCCATACGACAAACTGTTTTTTTTCCGTTTTGTCTGTCGCCAGGCTGTATCTCAAGAACCGCGATAGCTAGACAGTTGAAATTTTCACAGATTATGTATTTCTGTTGCCGCTATAACAACAAATACTAAAAACAAAATAAAATAAATACTAAAAGGGGCCTCCCATACAACACTTTTTTTTTTTTTACTTTTTTATAGATAATGGTACGGAACCCTTCGTGCGCGAGTCCGACTCGCACTTGGCCGGTTTTTTATATACATACAAAATTTCTCTGAAATATGAAGTTTGAGCAAATAATTGGTTATTTTATAAAATTAAAATGTTTTAAATAAATTATAATAAACCAATATCATAGTTAAAGAGTCTTCAATGAAATGTAGCCATGGGGAATACAACTAGCTTCTACCCGCGACTCCGTCCGCGTGGAACTTGTTTATCGTACCTCCATACAAACTTTCACCCCCTTGGGGGATGATTATCGGGATAAAAACTATCCTATGTCCTTTCCCGAGACTCAAACTATCTCTATACCACATTTCATCTTAATCGGCTCAGCGGTTTAAGCGTGAAGAGGTAACAGGCAGACAGAGAGACAGACACGCTTTCGCATTTACAATATTAGTATGGATATAATGCGCGTCCACGTACTTTCTCTCACTTTATGCATGCGTTAAAATGACTCGTTCTTTCAGTGTCCGAGAGACAACCGGATGACCGCCCCGTGCAACCCGAACTGAGCCAACTTGGACTGGGGCAGAGGAGGGAAGAAGGGGGGTGAAAAAAAAAATCGTCGCCAGGTATTCGATTGAAACAGCATTTCATTATATAAACAGCGTACACACTTTCAGTGTTTCAGTCGGCGGGCTCGCGACAAAAAAAAACTTTTCATATATCCATACTAATATTATAATTATTATAAATGCGAAAGTGTATGTGTGTTCGTTTGTATGTTTGTCCGTCTTTCACGGAAAAACGGGGCGACGAATTGACGTGATTTTTTAAGTGGAGATAGTTGAAGGGATGGAGAGTAACATGATAGTTTTTATCGCCGAAATCATCCCCTAAGGGGGTGAAATGGAGGGGTAAAAGTTTGTATGGAGCTGCGATATAAACGAGTTCCACGCGGACGGAGTCGCGGGCAGAAGCTAGTTTTTTTATATTTCCACCCCCGTCCAAGTCGGCTCAGTTCGGGTTGCACAGTGCGGTTCCACAACACTTCGGGAGCTCAAATACCGCGAGCCATCCAGTTGCCTCGCGGACACTGCATTGCAACTACGCCTCATTGCTCTGAATAGCAACATTAACATGTAACAGTCACGCATGTCAAACTTTGCCACTTGACGCTGACGGTGACGTGCCACCGTTTTTTTATAAATAATACGTCGGTTGCAAACAAGCTAACGTCCCGCGTGATGGTAAGCTGCCACTGTAGCCTATGGACGCTCCATCATCACACAAGCCTATCACAAGACAGCCGTGTCGTGGCGAGATAGAGTAACTTAAAATCGCGTGCCGTGTTGTCAACCGAGCAGGGGTGACACATGCGCGTTGCCGACCAGTAATAATTTAAACACTCCTTTCTTGAAGTATCCCTTAGTCCCTCGGGAATACCTCGGCAGCTCATTCCACAACTGGAGCATTCGACGGAGGTTTTTTTTCTAAGCCAGCGTCTTGATTCGGCGTCTCAGATTTCCCGCTATGGGTCTGCACATGCCTGTTAAAGTTGAACTTGTCTCTAAAACTCTTCTCACAAACCTCACACTTATGAGCCCACCTGTGTCTGTTCTGATGTCGCTTCAAATCCGTTTTCACAGTAAACTCTTCATTACACACTTTACAGATGAGAGGTTTTTCACGATGCGTCAGCAGATGCCTTCTCATCTGCCCGCCCTGTTTGAAACGCCGTCCACACACTTTGCAAGCGTAAGGTCTCTCGTTAGTATGTACTCGCTGATGAATACGCAATGAAGCTTTGCAGCTGAAGGTTTTCGGGCACATGTCGCACGAGAAGGGTTTCTCACCAGTGTGCACTAGTTTATGAGACCTCAAGTGCGCCTTTTGGGTGAACTGGCGATCGCATACGTCGCAGGAGAACGGCTTGTCACCGCTGTGAATAAGTCGGTGTCTAGCCAAGTCAGCTTTTGTCACAAAATGCTTTCCACACGTTTCGCAAACGCGCGGCTCCTCCCCCGTGTGCAATCGCGTATGGCTGTCCAGTTGGAACTTCTGGTTGAAACTAAGGCCGCACGTTTTGCAGCCGTATGGTTTCTCTCCAGTGTGAGTGCGCTCGTGAATGGCCAGTTTGTACACGTGCAAAAACTTCTTTGAGCAAAATTTGCAAGCGTGTTGTTTAGCTTTATCCCCTTTGTGTAAAAGCTCGTGGAGGTTTAGGTGCGTTCGTTCTCTAAACTGCTTTTTACAAACGCCACAAGAATATGGCTTATCGTGTGTGTGGATGCGTTCATGCTTGTACAGATGGCTGGAGCATCTGAACGGTTTCTCGCAGATTTTACAACTGTATGGTTTCTCACCGGTGTGTATCCTCTCGTGAACGGTAGCGTAAGTCTGGCACGTGAATTGTTTATTGCAAATGCTGCAATAAAACGGCTTCCTGAACATGTGGTACCTGATGTGACCGATCAAATACTTCTTCACTGAAAACTCTTTACTGCATAGGTCACATATGAATTTTTCTTGACTTTCAGCGTCGATAATTGGTTGGCCAGTGACTTTCGCTCTCTTCTTTCTGGTTTTGAATGCTCTTCTCAATAGTGTGCCCTCATGCATGTGGGTAGAAAGACTGGATATTTGAAGGATCATTTTGTTGTTTATGGCATCCCAGCTCGAATGGCCTGTATTTGGCACAGCTTCGGGGTTATGTCTGAGCTCTTCTGTGCGTGTGTTTGCGTCTCCAAATGATGTGACTGGAAAAAAAAACATTGTTACAGTCAAACATTCCATTTTCGAAACAAGCTTTTATTGCAGACTGTACTTTTTAATTAGCAATAGGGTTGTAGACTCAACATTTATTATTACTCCAAAAGAAAGAAGGCAATGAAATAAGCCTATCGACGAAAATCCCGTTCATATACACGGTGGAATTTAATCGGTGAACAGGAACCCATTTTTCTTTGTATTGTAACCCTACTAATGGTTTAGACTGAAAAGTTTAATACCTCTTTTCAAACTATCAGCCATAGAAACTTAAAACATAAATGAGCAATAAGCTGTCAATTTGTCATTGTCAAATTCATAACAAACGTCTGATCTGTCTAGTTTCCCGCCAAAGCCAGCAAGCACTTGACGTATGTACACTTACGAGTAACTTCCCTTCAATAAAAGTAGGGTGTCCATTTATTCAGTCAGTGTACATTTTACCGATGTTAATTAAGTGTGATTAATTAGACTGTGAGCTATATTGCACGAGATCTCACGTATTGGTTTCTGTGTAGATTGATAATTAAGATTTTTGGATTCCTGATCACCGATTAAATTCCACCGTGTATATCAAAAAAATACGAAGCAAAAAAAACGCTCGGGGATCGTGACGTCACGCCACTCGACGTTTCTAAACAGCTCAAACTCAACGGGTTATGTCTGTTAAGTCCTGAATTCCCATGGCCAACTACCTCCATCATCACAGCTCGATGAAACTATTCAAAGATACTTAAACCCATAATTTCAGCTCATTTTGTTTCAGATATCTGCTTCAAAATTGAGTTGCAAGATTGCCCCCGAACAAACATAGTTACATGGTTAGGTAATAACTACAACTTAGAAAAGTTGAAAAACCCCCCACATTTTCATTTCAAAGTCCAATATCTCAAAAACGGCTGAACAGATGTTCATAAAACATGGCTAAGAACCCGAGTGTTCTTAGCCATGTTCACATCAGCTTTCGGATAAAAAAACCGCATTGAAATCGGTCCATCCGTTTGGCAGCTACGATACCACAGACAGATACACAGATACACAGACACGTTAAACTTATAACACCCCTTTGCGTCGGGGGTTAAGAATGCCCATGCTTCTTTTGATATATGAAATTAAATAATCTATCCTAATATTAATAAACCATTACATGCTTTTTTTATTAAGCAGAAACGTCCGCTAACGAAATTTCAAATTTCGATCACAGTGGAAAATTGAAAAATTATTCGCCACGAGCGGGATTTGAACCCACAACCTCCGGAATCCGTCCATCGCTCTGCCAATTGATTGGATTTTTTATTAATAAACCAGGCAGTTAATGAGAAACTTAGAAAATAGAAGAGGCTCCTCATACGACATAACAAGCTCATACTCAACATAATTGAAAGAAAGAAAGAAAGAAAGAAGACATTTATTCACTACGCAAAAGACACACAGAGACAAAGGGAGTACAAATACAATACAATTTACACATAATGTGTGTGTCTTCGCGGCGCTTAATTGAAGGAAACATAGAGGGGAAGCGAGGCAGACTTGGAATAAACTACATAGAGCAGCTCAAAAAAAGAGTCGAAGTTAGGTCGCAACGAGATGTCAAAGAGGTTGCCTGGGATCGGAGTAAATGCAGGGCCTACTTTGAGCTACACCGACAAGAGCTTAGCTCTTAAATAAGCAGAAGAATATTAATAGTGGCTCTTTGAGCCGTAGAACTAGCAAGTATATCTTAAAAAAAAAAAACGAAGAATTTAATTTAAGAAAAAACCTATATAATTATTGTACCTGCTCACAAAATGTCCAGAGAATCGGTTTAGAAATGCGACCTGTAGAGGATAACTTTAACTACCTACCATGAGTACAGAAAATTGAAATTATAAAATCCATATCGATAGGATTGAACGCGTTAAGAGGCGTCTGACCAAACATCTGGCATATCGATGCAGAATATCTAGTCGAGTTCAGTCGCACAAAGACAGGCTTAAGCACTTTCGTATGATGTCTCTTAAAAGCAGGAGAGATATGCTGGACATGACGTTTCTGTACAAAATTTTGAATAACATGACAGACTGTCCAAGTTTACTTAATAAGTTTGCGCTCAAAGTGCCCACCCGCGTTCCGAGATACCCTTGTCGACTATTTAGCATACGACTCTGCCGCACCAAACTAGGCTCCCACTCGTCGGTGCCCCGTCTGTCGCGCCTATACAATAAACTGAGCAACAATTCAGACCAGGAGTTGGACATACACCATGACAGCTTGCACCGATTCAGGACAAAACTGCTGTCGATAATCGATTGAAATGCCTCAATAACCATAGCAATTTGCATTAGTTTTAGACCCTCTTATTCTTAAATTAGTTCTAATTATATTATTATTAACTGCTATTGTGTCCCTTACTTGTAATGTCTCTTTTTATTTTATTTTTATAGTCGATGCTTTGTTTAATGCATGCTGTGTTCGCCTGTAATTGGTGGCGCAATTAAATGTAAACCTATGTCTTTTTTTGTATTAATTGCTTGTAATTGTTGTTGCCGCTGTTGGCGATCCTTAATAATAAATAAATAAATAATTGCCTTAATCTAAATCCTTTCTTCAATAATCACAATGATTTAAGAATTAAATTAATTTAATAGTTTATAAACAGAAACTTTCTTCCCAACATTGCGAGTCATCGCAGTACTCGCTGCCGCGAGGTTAGGGACCCAAAATAACAAAATAATAATAATAATATATACCTCTTTGCAATAGCCCAGTTACATAATTCATCCATATCTCATCACCATAGACCCAGTTCTCTATCCATTTTACCTACAATATCCCCAACGTCTGTTGGAACCAGTTCACGGGTATCTACCGATGTACCCGTGAAAGTGTTCTAGCAGGTGTATTACATAACATTAAACTTCGTCTCCAAAGGGCCTCTACGTGTTGGATCTATATCCCCACGCACGCCTTCCAAATGACCGGGTTTCGTCCCGTGAATTTCAATCGGAGATACATAATAATAATAGATTAGATTTAGAATAAATTAAAATTAAGTAAGTTGAATTTAGTTATGTTAATACTTTTTTATCTGTGCATGTGGTGATCTTCTATAAGTGATAAGGCGCTTAATTGTTAAGTGAAAACGTAATACTATCATGTATCAGTGTACTTATTGTTGAAGGTCCAAATAAATAAATAAAATTAAAATAAATAAAATAAATGATGGAGTTAACTACATCCATCCATCACGGCATGATTCTATCCTTTACCACTAATCGAGCAATGCTTGTATATTTGTAATCACGTTTCTCGAAAACGGCTCTAATGATTTCGATAAAAATTAGAATAATATAAGGTAAGTTGGGGTAAGACTATCGCCGGGGTAAGGCTATCAGTCCATCTGGGGCTAGACAAACACATATTTAGTCTTACCCCGAATCAGATGTAATAAACATTTTTTTGTAGGAACTATATTATATAAATTTGTTATATACACTGTAGAAAATAATTTTACAAAATAAGTACCTACTGTAGATTCTACAGTAGGTAGGTACTGGTTTTACCGTTAAGTAAAAAAAGGTTCTACACGCCTGATTTTAACTCGCTCGGTGCATACAACTTACTCATAAATATGTCCCATAACTCTTATGCCAACGGATTAAGGTTTTGGTACTTTTCTATGAGAGGATGTTATCGATACATATTTTTGCACTTGACTGTACTAGATAAATAAAAATACCAAATCACTTAATTGTATCTTTTAAAAAAAATGTATGTCTGTTGGCATGATACACTCCCTATTTATAGATACCCTACTAAAATTCTTTTTGATCTAGCCGAAGTATTGAGTGTACGTAAACTTTTCATATTTCAAAGTCTTCCAAGATACCATAAGTTAATAGCTCCTGCCATAGTAATTGGTGAAAAACGACTAGTACGATATCCAGTACCTAGCTGTGTGTCCAGTGCTACAGTGCATGCGCAAAGTTACATTTTAATTTCTTCGCTCCGCACCTATACAATAAAATAATTAAAATGTGTAAAATAAATAAATTAAGTAACTTTCAATTTAAACACAAAATTAACGCCTGGCTGAAGTCGATAACGTATATGGAGTCAGAGGAGCTGCTTACTATAATATCTTAATACAAATGCTCATAGTTCTCAGACACACACACGCGCGCACTTACACACACACACACACACACACACACACACACACACACACACACACACACACACACACACAACACACACAGGCTGACACACACAAACACATACATGCATGTTGCATTCTACCTAAGTAACATTTATAAAAATAAAAAAAACCTGTCTTGTACAAATTAATGTTGTAACTATTATAAATTATAATGCCTGCATCAAGGAAGGGACCGGCTTTTGAGACACAGGGAAACCTACTTTGAAAGCCGGGGCTTCACCTATTATGTACCTATGTTTTAGACGATGATTCCCGGAATAAACACTATATGTATACCAAAATTCATTTTAATCCTTTTTTGCGTGATTGAGGTCCAAACTTTAGCATCATAGCCTAGCGGCGGCTGCGAGTCGGAAACGATAACGCAGGTTAAGCAAAGATGGCAGCGGTCTTTGGATGGGTGACCGCCTGATGTTTGATTGGGTGGTTAATATTTAATATAAATGAGCGCTTCCGTGCTTTGGAAGGCACGCTCCCGGCTGCTGTCTATGACAGTAGTCGTTAAGCCGAGTTAGAGGCCTTCGGGCGGCTTAAGAACTCCTAACAGTCGAGTTGCCCACTCACTTGACAAAGGGGGGACAACTATTACTCGCGTCTGGAGGAGCTACCTACCACAACCCTGCACGTGTCCCCTGGGTGGTACTAAAGAGTGATAAACTTTAAAGGCCAAAAATAATGTATGCCATACGATTAAATAGTTTATGAATTAGGTTTATTCACGATTTTCGCTACAGTGATAGAATTGAGCTGAAGTTTACCAACAAAGTGAAAATTTAATTGATAAAATAAGTATAAAGTCAATGATAATCCTACTAATATTATAAATGCGAAAGTTTGGATGGTTGGATGTTTGGATGTTTAGATATTTGGATGTTTGTTACTCAATGACGCTTAAACGGCTCAACCGATTTAGATGAAATTTTACACGAAGATAGTGTATAGCCTGGATTAAAATATAAGATAGCTTTATCCCGTGTCCACGCAAACGAATTCGCGGGCGGAAGCAATTATTAAATAAGGGATAAAACTGGCCGAGATGGCGTCGGACTTTCGCAGCGATGAAGCGCGCCGGGTGCCTTTGAACGTGTTAAAAGTCTTAAAACTAACGCAATTTCAGATCTTTGTTATAACGGATATTAACAATAATATATTCATGATTATGAGTCGCAAATTCAATGAAAAAGAAACATTATTAATGCTTGAAGTATATAATGATAGCACCATCTAGCGAGCATGACTTTGATACAATTTCAGTTTGATAGAGGTCGTTGATGTTAGTTGTCGATTGGCGCCATCTACCGAGCTTAAGTTTAGTCCAATTTCAGCTCGATAGATGCCGGCTATATTATGTTTTTGATTTTATTTAGACTAATAAAAATAACATACCAAACCGTATTAAATGAGTTTTATTTGATTCTAAAATTATGAGAGGAGGAAATTAAGCCTGCCTTTTGCGAGAAAATACGGAAAAAACTAATTTTCTCGAAAATAAGACGAAGCTAGATCGGTCTCTCGGCCCGGTAAACCCCTATACTGCACATTTTACAAATATATATAAACAATTTTACATCCATTGTTTTTTCACGTTTAATCTATATTTTGCTGAAAGTTTGAATAGGGTTCTTTTTAATTTCTAGCCAAGTATATGCTTGCCAATTTTCAAGTCTTTAGCTCATAGATTCAAGGGGTTCCCATACAAACTTCAACCCCATTTTTTAACCCTTTTGCACCCTTATCTTTATAACCTATTCCGTGGCCGAAGATCCATTGAACGTTTTAGTGAAAGTTGCATATCCATTCGATAGTTTTCCCATTATACCCGGACAAACAGAAAACATAACACTCCTTTTCGTTGGGCTGTCGTAAGATGGCGCTGTTGCGTAAAGTAAAGACGATTTTGTCAAAACGATGCCAGACAGCCGTTTAGTTCGAACATGCGAATACCGGGTTTTAGGCACGTGTTTGTGTAGAAATTTGTAGAGCTCGCAATCTATGGTTTTTTCGTTCTCTGGTTGGCTGTCAGCCTTTTTAAGAGCACTTCCTACTTTAGCTGCATGGGAGCCTTCCTCCTCCTCTGTACAAATCCATACTCTAAGCTTGAATGAATGATAATTTATTCGCTGAATATGGTCACATTAGCTGGTATATAAATATTTTTTGTAACTTACATTGTATTGTGATGATTCATCTCTTGAATTATAAACATAATAAATCTTTCTTTAGTGTTTAATTAAATTTTCAAGCCTAATTAATTAAATAAGTATGTGCAAAAAAGTTTTACAGAAAAAGCAGTTTTTGATTTATTAAGGCACCTTCCTGTAAAACGTCTTTTGCATTACTTTTTAAAAATATTTAAATGAATTTATTTTAAAATAATAACCACTAAACATATTACATACTGTAACAATGCCGAATATATACCATCAAACCCAATGACCCGAACAACTTTAACTTTAACCATCATTATGAGCAATTGTCATTTTAATCAAATTCATTTTAATTTTATTATATTTCTGAACATGTTAAATCAATTAATTTTATTCTGCCCTAATAAAAAAACCTCTGAATTCAAGCTGCAGTACGACAATTGACGGCATGACAGTGGAGGGGAATGGAGAGAACTTATCTAGGACCGAAACTTAGAGATAGATTAAAAAACTAGTCAATCAGAAAACTAACCAAAGCCACAGATGCAGTAAAACAAGCGCTGCAACTCAAATGGAAGTGGGCAGGGCACAGACAAAGAGCGAAAGGCAAAAGGTGGACACGTTGTAACGGAATAGTACCCCATGGACAGCACACGAAGAAAAGGAAGACCTCATGATGGAGTGATGATATCAAAAAGACAGTGGGATGCTATTGCGGAAGAAAAGCGAAAGTCAGGGAAACTTTGGAGGAGGCTTTAGGCTTTAGGCTGTCTTTATACAGAAGAAGTAGAGTATTACTTTAAAAACAGTGAATTTAAATAGTAATATAATAGTAAATAAGAAAAATAAACAAAATAAAATAGTTATTTAACAAATAAGTGCATCTCTACATTGTATAAAACAAAGTTGCTTCCCGCTGTCTGCCCCTATGTATGCTTAGATTCCGAGTCATCATATCAGCCTACAGACGTCCACTGCTGGACATAGGCCTCCCCAAGAGTGCCAAAGCAGCAGCAAGCAGTTTCCAAGTAATCATCTCATAACTTTTCTTTATCTAATTAAGGACAGAAATGGATGGCTAAAGTATATATTTTTTTTTTTTTTTTATGATATAGGAGGCAAACGAGCAGACGGATCACCTGATGGTAAGCGATTACCGCCGCCCATGGACACTTGCAACACCAGAGGTGTTGTGAGTGCGTTGCCGGCCTTTAAGATGGGAGTACGCTCTTTTCTTGAAGGTTTGAAGGTCGTATCGGTCCGGAAATACCGCAGGCGACAATCCATTCCACAGTTTAGCCGTCATTCGGTTGTTATTCGGTCATTAAGGCTCTCTTTTGAGTATATAAAATATTATTATAAACAATTGAATACCTGTTTTAGTGCAGGTTCTTTAATAACCATTATAGTTTTGTCTCTTACTCTGGATTCAATATTGTTGGTAAAAGTGATTTAAAATTATGTTATACATCAATGTGCTTCAGAGAGAAAAAAAATATGCATGATGTGTGTACGAAAAATACAACTTACCATTCACCATTGACACATTTGGAAGCTGCACTGACTCTAACCCAAGTATCATCTCTGGTTCAACCTCCTGTCCGCGATACGAGCCTGCTGTCTCGCTCGCACTGTCCCAGGCTTCTTCCTTTATGGCCACCACCTCCATCTTAACATGCGGTGATGTTTCTATTGTGGCTTCATTTTTCACAGATATTCCTTCATCTTCAATGTCTAACTCTTCTTTAACTAACACTATCTCCATCTTTACTTCTTCTTCAAACAATTCTCCATTTAATTCCTCTTGAGACATACTTGCTCGCTGTTCCCAGTTGAATGTGTTTACTTATAATATTTTTAAAAGGCGGAGTCAATAAAGTCTAAATGCAATGCATAATCCTTAAAATGCAGACAAAATGAAAGGAGCCTCTGGGAAGGTTATTCTGGAAAATTGACTTTTGTGCCACGAAGAATATACTTAATTTGAATATTTGTTACAGTAATAACTCTAAAATAAAGGTGAATAATCCGAAATTTAGTTATAATAATTTAGATTCGATATGGATTATAGATTCCAAAGTCTGCTGTCATGTCACTAGTGTCAATTTACACGTCAATAACTCAACGCAGTAAGCCAACCACGTCGTTCCATAGATTATGATAACTGCCACGTTTGTATAATGCCCCCCCAAACGATCAATGTTTGACTGCCCTTTAATATTTTAGATCCAAATATTAGTTTAAATTAAACAACGCTGCGCGGTACGGAACGTTTTACTCGGTTTGTTCTCTATTGTCATATAATTCTGATATATAAGCAAATCCTGCGCTGTGATTAGTTTACTGTTATGTTTTTTTTTTAATCTGTACAATGGAAACAAATGCATTTAGACATTTAATTTTCATTTAAGCATGAAAAATAACGGCCAATTGGTAAATTGAAACTTAGCGCTGCGATAAAATTGTTTTGAGAAAAATAACAGTGATTTTATGTATCGAGAAGAGAGTTATGTGAGAAACTAAGTGTTCTAAAATGGAAGCGAACGATTTTATCACTAAATTGAAGGCGGACGGCTCTGCAAACGATCTTCATGACCTGGATAAAGTTTACACGAGTTTTAAGGAACTTTCAGGAAAAGTGCCATCGAAAGATAAAGGGCCGTTCTCTCTCAACGTTCTATGCATACTTTGCAGGTATGTCAACACTCCTAGCACCTTATTATGTGTTTTTTATGACTTATTTCACTTTTCAATTATTTGGTATATCTTCGAGTAGAATACAGTTTTACCTAGAAGTCAAGTTAAGCATTGAGAATCAGGCGATTTTGTATTTCAATACATGAATATAGTAGACTAGCTTCTGCCCGTGACTTCGTCGGATAAAAACTATCCTATATTTTAATCAAGGCTAAAAACTACCTTCATGCAAAGTTTCATCCAAACCAGTTGAGCCGTTTAAGTGTGATTGAGTAACAAAGATCCAAACATCTAAGCCTTTGCATTTATAAGTAATATTAAGTAGGATAGTCGGATTACATGAGTACTCGCCAAGTTAAACTTTTAGTGATATGTAAATTTCTAAAAATAATTCTTTATGACAATTTTACAGAAATATTGACAAGGTACCATCATGGCGCGACAAGATCGACGGTAAGGCGCTACTGAACCTGTCCATAGACTGTGTGCGGCAGACAAGAGGCCTGGACAAGCCAGAGCGGATTAAAGTTCTGGCATGTGTGTATCATATACATAAGTTTGTTGTGAGACAGGTGAGACACGCGTACATACTTTTATTTATAACTAGTTTCTACCTGCAAACTCCGTCAGTGTGGATTTTTAAAGTGAAAACTTCTTTAGCGGCGCTGAGCACTTTTTGGGATGGGAAAAAAATGTTAAATACGCGACAGAGTTTTGTGACGTCAGATGTGAAGGAGGTCACTTTTTGCTGCTAGCCGATTCGACTTCATTCAAAACTGAACGCTATTCATAAGAGTATAAAGCCGTTAAACACTTTGCAATAGCATATTCTGCAAATAAATTTGTAATAATACCAACGCGTCCTTCACCGTTTTGCTATTGAGAAAATTCGAATAGTTCGAATTTGGGCGTTATTCCTAAAGAGAAAGCTTAGAAAAATATTTATCAACGGCAAAAACAAATTGATATTTTGGTTGCCACCGTGCACCGCCGTCTGCTGTTCTTCCAAATTCGAATAGTTCGAATTTAGACGTTATTCCTAAAGAGATAATATGAAAAATATTTGGCAATGGCAAAAACAAATTGGTATTGTGTTTGCCGCCGCCCGTCGGCGCGCCGGACCCCGGCACCGTGGCGCCGCGGGCCGTCCGCCTAACTAAATAATTGATAATTGTTTATAAATTTGCGTCAAATTCATTTTTAGCGTAAGATGTCACGTGACCTGATCGAAAAACTGTTACAATGTTATTGAGTTTTCACTTATGCCGGCACTCCCGGAGTTCAACCCGGTCTTTTTTTTTATATTGTAGCTCCATACAAACTTTTACCCCCTATTTGTCCCCCTTAAGGATGATTTCCGGGTAAAAAAACGATCCTATGTCCTTCCCCGGGACTTAAACTATCTCCATACATAATTTCGTCTCAATTGGTTCAGCGGTTTATGCGTGAAGAGGTAGACAGACAAACTTTCGCATTTATAATATAAGTAAAGTTAGTATGGATTATTTAGTGTGGACAGCTAGGTCCCCACATAAGATTGAGGTACAGTCAAGTGTAAAAATATGGGTGCATACAACTTACTCATAAATATGTCCCATTGCTCTTAAATAAATAAAATATAAGGGGAAAATCTCACACAAATCCACCTTGTTTTTCCGGTTTCAAACTATCTCAAAAATGTTTAATCCCCATTCTTGGGAACAAAACTGTATCAATTTCAATTAATATTAAAGTTTAATTAATTCATTTCTATGTAACAATATCACTAATACTAATTCCAAATGAATTGCATATTTTTTAAATAAAATATTCAATGTACCTATATATAAAATTAAAAAGCAGTTAATTAACTATGCACAATTTTCATAATATGACAATGTTTAGCATTCAAAAAGACTGATGTTAAACTGTAAGGCACTCACTTTTCTCTATTTTTCTATTTTGGATTAAACCAGCCCTTATTCCACATTCCACTCTTTTATATACCACCTACACCTGCAAAGGTTTTACAGTACCAAAGGTTCAGGTTGAAATAACAGATAGACAGATATACTTTCGCATTTATAACATTAGTACGGATTTTCCGACAACCTCGACTTGGCCTTTGACAAAAGCCTCTTCCAGAGCTTTCCATATTTTATGACCTCTTGCGTTTTGTAGTCCATCAATCCTTTTAAGCTCATTGACCATCTTAAGCTGCGTACGAATTTGAGCGATTTCAGCCTGAGGTATGCTCGCCCCGAGCGGCGAGCTGCTCGCGAGCCAATTGGTGCACATAAACATGCGCGGGAGAGGCAGCGCGCTCGCGGCGAGCCACCATTGTGCGTCATTCAAAATGGCGTCGGACACGATGACAGTCGTGGCTGCGTTTATCTTAGTTCACCGAATTATTACCAAAAAGAAGAGGAAATCGCCTTGGTGGTGGATGAAACAGTTGTACAAAAGTCGTAATTCATGTGGTGCACATTTACTTTACCAAATTACATCGTTCTGTCCACGGCACGCTCGGATACACGTCCAATTTACGCGAGGCACGCACACTGAGGCGCCTTTGAGCACGGCAAAAGACCGACTCTAGGCGGCTCGCCGCGCGCCGGTCGCGCACAGCGCGTGAGCGCGTAAGAATTAGAGCAAAATAGGTGAGCCGTGCGTGCCTCAACCGAGGCTGCTCTAATTCGTACGCACCTTTAGAATTGGACTTCCTCTTTTTACATAATTTCATTTTACAGCCATCGCAACCACCTCCAGAACTGGTCCTGAAGCTGTCATACATGCCCTTCGAGTACGACCAAGACAACTTGCTCACAGAGTACTGCAAGACCTACTGGAACCTCCTCGCCGATCGCCTCATGTTCATTGAGAAATTTAAATCCGGCAGACGAGCTATCATCAAACTACTTCCCAAACTTACAGAGGACATACAGAAAGTAATATCCATGTATGATACTGTACAGTTCTGCAACACTATATTAGTGTTCCTGTTTAAGAAACTCCATTTTCTCTACAGTACGGAGCATGCAAAGGATTTAAACGGGGCGTTTGGGGTGATATTTGACAGTCTTTCTTTGAAAAAGGATGTTAAGGCTTTTAAAAAGTTATCCGAAAAGGAGCTTCTAGAGCTGTATGTGAAGCTTAATGATTGTTTCTATGTTATCGCTGACAATGCAACGAAGTTTGGTTGCAAGGATTCCGTTTTGACTGCGACAGTCAGAAGTTGTATTCCTTTCATTGGGCATGCTCCTGAGCTGTTCCACTGCTTGCAAACCTTCTATTTAAACGCATTCTGCTGTATTCTAACTGACATTGATAACCCTACGTTCAATGAGACAGTTTTAAACAGTTTGATAATATCGTGCGAGACTACAGAAAAACTTGGATACGCGAAAGCAATGAAAGCGACATATCCATACATAAATCAACTGTTAAGAGTCTTCATCGAATACAGCCTATTAAAAACAAATTTGACTGAAGACTCGCAAGAGACTTGTCTGAAACTGATCATACTTTTATTGGACAAACTGAAAAACACGGAACAGTTGTTAAAATGCGATAACTGCAAGATAAAATCAGGACTGCACGATGCTTTAAGACTATCATTTTTGGCCAAAAACTTTGTCTCGGCTTGTCTCAAGTCGAAGCTCGACGTGTCTGTCATTCTACAGCCGTATCTGATGATCATACAGAAACAACATAGTATCCTGACAGAGCTATGTCGCCTTGGGTGTTCGAACCATGAGAAATGCCTCCGTAAACTGCAAACAGACATTCATAATACGGCTATACTGCTAAATAAGGCGTCCTACTTCGACTGGGCGATACGACTCTTCGATCTTTACTTGACGCATGAATTCCTTCACTTCAAATCAGCTCAGGACTTCAAGAATATAAGCAGAGCTTTGTATAACAAGAGCATATGTGAATTGGACAATGAAATGTATGAGAAAGCTCTTTTGGACGGGTTTTTAAGCTTGGTATTCGCTCAGCCTGAAGGTCTGAGCTCGGAGAAGAATATGAGTCTGGTGATGGATGTCAAGGGTAAGGCGTTGAAGGGCAGCGAGGATGAGGCGCTGCAGATGATGTCGGTGCTGGATGCATGCGGACTAGCGGTCGACAGGAAGCTTTATGGAAATTTGAAGCCGTTCTTCTGTAATTTGGATTTTGGGTGAGTGTCCGATCAAATTTTTGCAACTCTTTAATTAGAATCTTAGTTGTGCACCAGCGGGGCTAGCACAATTGACGCCGCACCGCGACGCGAGTCGAGAAAGATCTACGCTTTTCTAATTAGCTCGGTGCGAGTGTGACAGGAGACGCTCAGTCGCGCGCGAAGCGACTAAGCAGCAAGGTGTGCTAGACATACAGGTTAATTCTCGGATTCGAGAATTCTAGCCAAACACGTATGTATATGTCTACCCATGTAACGACGACCGGTTAGCCAAGTGTGTAGTCACGCCTACGAAGCTGAAGGTCCTGGGTTCGAATCCCGGTAAGGGCAAATATTTGTGTGATGATCATGAATATTTGTTTCTGAGTATTGGATTTATCTATGTATTTATAACTATTGACTACGGGTAAGGACGAAATTCTTGGCCAGCTTAACTCATTCAATAAAATTTTCTATGAAAGTTTTCCGTTGTGACACGGAAATTAACCATACAATAGGGATGATGACTAAGATTTTTTTGTGACGTCATTCGAACCAGTTTTTGGACAGGAACAAATGTTTGTATAGGAGCAACTACAATGAAAGAACATAAATACCTAAAAAATTGAGATAAAGATTGACCTCGCTGGCGGCAGCTCGAAACGCTTCATACTGTGTGTCTATACAATTGTGACGTCACATTTGTATATTTGTACTAATCGTGTATGGAAAATCAGGTAAATTGGTGTTTCGGCCGCGAAATACTGCGTTTAAGTACATAGTTCTTATACAATTTTGTTTCTAGAAAAGCGTAAGGATTCTATTGGTAGCTTTTAATTTACTCTTGGACAATAATAAAAAATGCATATTTTTTCTAAACTTTCAAGGTTCATATCTTTTTATGATTTTAATTATATTTTATAATTTATACTTTATAACGATAATTTGATGGTTTAGTATCCATTTAGCATCACTACGTTATCAATTTGAACATGAGGCATCATGCCTATTCTATGGTTAAATTTGAGTCTAAACGGAACTTTTTTCAGTTCTTCCGTTTGTATGGCTAACTACCGACTAACCAGGCTAACTACTGGCTAAGAATTTGGTCCTTACCCATATGTCGTCGTCTAGTACCCATAAGTCAAGACTTATTGAGCTTACTTTGGTACTAGTTCGAATTTAGTAAGATTGTACCCTAATATTTATTTATTTATGTAAATGGGCCCTTAATTTTTGTACCATCCACAGAAAACATTGCTAAAGTAAATAGTACCAAGAGTTCCTATATTTACTCTACAGAAATCAAAATGTACTCCCATTTTCATTACATACGCGAGCGAGGAAATGTGTTCCTTCAGCTGTCAACACGGCGAATCCTCAAACATATCAAGGGTCGGCAACGCCCATGTTACTCCTTTGGAGTTGCAGTCTGTAGGCTGCAGTGTCCGCTTACCATCAGGCGGGCCGTACGCTTGTTTGCCACCGTCGTTGTATAAAAAAAAGATATTGTTAAAAAAAATGTTGATCATCATCATTATATATAAAATATGATTTAGGCAGCATACTCAAAAGTGCGGTACTTGCGTACGTGCCTTGTCAGGACTATACGAGAGCGACAGATATATACGTGTTTGATATATATATAATTACTTATTGTATACTTTGCAGCACACTCCTTCAACACGAATTCAACATGTACGCTCGCCTGTGGCCGTCGCTATCGCCTATCGCCGGCGTGTGGCGCTCGCTGCACTACCTGGCCACAGGGAAGCGACTCGCGTGGATGTGTGGTGAGTGTATACATATTACTGCTCTTGAAGCGCTCATAGCCTAGCAGCGCCTGCGAGCCGGAAACGTAAGCAAAGATGGCAGCGGTCAGTCTTTGGATGGGTGACCGCCTGATGTCGTTAAGCCGAGTTAGAGGCCTTCCGCCGGCTTAAGAACTTCTAACAGTCGAGTTGCCCACTCACTTGACAAAGGGGGGACAACTGCTACTCGCGTCCGCAGGAGCTACCTACCACAATCCTGCACGTGTCCTCTGGGTGGTACTAAAGAGTGACAAACTTTAAAGGCCAAAAATAATGTATGCCATACGATTAAATACTGCTCTTACAACACTAGTATATTCTCCTTCTATATAGGTAGACAATATAAGATTTTAAAGAATGCGGGTAGCATTATTACTCGCTCTGGACCATGGGTCCAGTCGTTATTAAACCGCCATTGAAGTAACTTTGTGTTTGTCTTCGCATACATATACAGTCAGCGTCATATAGTTAGTAGCAGCCAGAGTAGCCAAATATTTCGTAACACACCCTTATTCTTACAGTAATAAAGACGTGTACCTTGGCTGCTACTAACTATATGACGCTGACTACATCATTTGGCGCAGTCGGTAGGATACATGTACGGCTGTCGCTGCACTACCTGGCAACAGGGAAGCGACTCGCGTGAATGTGTAGTGAGACTTCCCAGCTGACCAAAAAGCGTAGCATAAATATTTTCAACAGGGTTATTTTTATAACGCTTTACCTTCGCTACGAAAGTATAGAGACGCGCCGAATGCATGTGTCGAAAGAGCACGTGCCATGCGGTGAGCGCGCGCGAGCGGGATGCCATGACGCTGACTGTACATCATTTGGCGCGGTCGGTAGGATACCATGATTCCAATTTTCTAGTTAATAAAACATGGTTGTTAAACAGGATTTTCCGTACCTAAGTTCTATTATTTAGTCTCTGCTCAGAAAAACTAACGCCAACATGATATCATATGCCCTTATAGGTCGCCGCGTGTTGCGGGCTGTCAAGCTTAAAGGAAAACCTACATCCTTAAATCTATCTATAATATTTGTGCTGACGCTTTTCCCGATGCCTTCGCCCAATCTATATCTTATCGATAAACGCGGCTATTGACGGAAATATTTATTTATTATTTTACACGCTTTTATTTAGTTTCACCTGTCCCGTTGTCTGTCTGTAATCAAATCTTGCAAGTTAAATTTGATCCACTTCCCGGTGACCGATTGAGCTGAAATTTTGGGTATAAGTAATAATTTGGATGACAATTCAACATTATGGTACGATCGAGCTGATCTGATGATGGAGAAGGTGGCCATGGGAATTCAGCACTTAATCGACGTAACCCCAAGTTTGGGCTCGTTAGAATCGTCTCAATGAGTAGTTGATGATGGTATACAGAAAAGTGCCGTCGGCGATAAATGCTTGTACCAAAAAAGAAATTATTGACAGAAACTTGTTTGTTTCCAGCGCAACCGCCCGCCATGGACACTCTCTGCTCTGTCATGCTCGAAACCCCCACCTGCGCCCGCACCATCCACAACCCGCACCTATCCGCCATATTGTCGTCTCTGCTCGACATGCCCGACGCCAAGTCGTCTATACTCGACAACTCGTCGACCAAGGGGACATCTATACTTGACAATATGTACAGCAATGTCAAGACGTGTGTTCTTAACAAGTCGGCAACTGACGTCAAATCGAAGGTGACGATAGCGACAATGATGTTTTTGAAGGCGGAGATGGATTTGGCTGACGCGGCTGTTAGGTATGAATGGAAGATTAAAGACCAGGTGAGTTATAAAGCCGTTTGACTTTTCATCAGCGTTCCAAATTATCAACCTGTAATAATTATCGCGATAGTTATCGGGAAATTATCGCTGGTGTGACATTTTTTTTATTTTGACATAATATAAATTAATATAGTTCATTTCACTGATTATTAATTATAAACGATATGATACAGAGATAAAGAATATAATGGAAAAATAAACCATCTTCGTCTGTAGCCCCCGACAGGACTCGAACCTGCGATCCTTCTGTTGCCGGTAGAGTGCTTTAACCACTAAGCTACGAGGACAGGGACTGGAGTCGCGTATCTTTCAACCATATTCCTGCTACGAATAGCGACCTCTCTGTATACTCTTGAAAGACAGCCTTAGGACCACTCTAATGGGCGGGCTATGCGCGGCTCCATTTTAATCGAACCACATCAGGTAGTTTCTGATTAACGAGAGAGACGGCGCTGATGTACATTATACTGTCTTAACGAAACTAATTATTTATTTAAATATTTTGTATCCTGTTTTTTTATTTTTATTATTAATTATTTCATTTGAACCCTTGTTTGAAGGTATCTTTTTATGGCCGGTTCCAATAATCAATCCACCGATAGTTTTCCTTACCGGCAGTTACATTTTGACAGATTACCCGTAGAAAATGTGTCAAAATGTAACTGTTGGTAAGGAAAACTATCGGTTGATTGATTATTGGAACCGGCCATCAATGAACAAACGCCAACACAGTTAACTGCCCATCCTGTATGTATATTGAACCTTATTACAATGCACATAAAGTGCATTGATGGTCAGATAGCTGTGTTGTCGGCTATTGGAAGCTTATTTATCATTTTATTATGCTATTGAAATTATTGATATATTTTTTTTATTAATAACTGCCCCCATCGGCACACAAACCTCTCCAAGGTTTTGCCTAGATGGGCTTTGTAATAATATTCATTGTTTTTGTCTTAATCAATAAATTAAAAAAAAAAGACTGCTGATTACATTAATTCAATTTTATTTTATTTATTATATATTTATAAATGTTTCCACAGTAGTATTACCAGATGTGAATTATCTAATTAATAATATATTATATTATTAGTACTCAAGCCTTATTGAGCTTACTTTGGTACTAGTTGGAATTTAGTAAGATTCTACCCTAATATTTATTTGTTCAAAACAATACAATACAATACAAATACTCTTTATTGCACACCTCACACAAACAGAGCAGTTTAAAAGAGAAACAATACAACAATATATTATTCATGTAAATGGGCCCTTAACGTTTGTAAATAATTATTTGTTTATCTTCAGAGTGTAGACCCCGACCTGGTGCCATGCTGCCGGACCCTGGAACAGGAGCACTCAGCATTAAGACCCGCGCTGCGGGCCGTGGCGCTGTGGACCCAGGTCCTACCGCGACTCGATGACGGTAAATCCTACTATCCTACTAAACCTACTATCCTACTAATCCTACTATCCTACTAATCCTACTAGCCTACTAATCCTACTAGCCTACTAATCATACTATCCTACTAATCTTACTATCCTACTATCCTACTAATCTTACTATCCTACTAATCCTACTATCCTACTAATATATTAAATGCCGAAGTTTGGACGTTTAGATGTTTGTTACTCGATCACGCTTAAGGCGCCGGAGGTTCAGCTAAGTTAAGCGAGCAGAGTTTCTGAAACAATATAATGCGTCTGTTTATAATAATATGGTTTCAAAAAATACGAATAGTAATCTTGAGGCTTTTCTGTAGCGAGATCAGTGATTCGAAACATGATTAAGCAAATTTCGCTCGATAGAAAAAAAATCACGAACATAGGTCTAAAATACACTTAAAATATTCGTAACAAATTATACACAAAAGCTAGAAATATTAAAATTGCTTCTAAAAATCGGCGATATCATGTTTGAGAGAACTCAGTGATTACTTTTTTATTTATTTAAACGGCCAAAAAATTAAAATTAAAAAACATGATAGCCGCGCTTCCGAGCACCCACTTCCATCTCGCTCACGCTTATGCTCAGTGAGAGGGCGAGGAGACCATGAACCTACGGCGCCGAATGAGCGAGCCAAATTAGATGTGGCTTGCCTCCATATGTCTTTGACACAACGCCACGCTTGCTTAATACAATAACATAATAATGCATCCTTTCAGTCCCACAAGACTTCCTGACCGCGCCGCTGCTCGTGTTGCGCGCCGTGTTGCAGCAACTGTTGCACGCGCGGCGCGCGCTCGCGTTGCAGCTCGCGCATGTTGCGCTGCGTGTCAGCCAGCGGCTCGGAGACAGGTCAGTGCATCACAAATATGTCTAAGGGTGGTATTCCAATTGTCCAATATCTTTGTCTAATGTGCTGTTGATGAAAGATATTGAATGACTTAATTTTTACTAAAAACACTGACATTTGATCAAATATTACGAATGACGTTTAATTCAAAATGGCTATGCAAATACTATTGTACTGCTCTGTGATTGGTTGAAATATTGAACCTGCGCGCTCCACTCGCACAGATCTGGAAGTGAAGTTGTCAATTTCGACAATTTTTGATTGGTGCGGTTGTATGAAACATAGATTTTTCAGTCTTTTGTAGTTATTATTGCCTCGCAAATGTAATGAAAAACATTGTGTATAACACGGGCGTAAGGATATTGCAAACTCGAGTCATCAAAAGATCTTAAACTACCCTCTAGAGCGGCGTACCTGGAAGCGGCCGGAATAATACTGTCACGCGCACACAAACAGACGGAACAGCTGCGGTGCATCCTCACTCTGGCCGCCGAGTGGGCCGCGCGCATGATGGAGGAACACACGATAGAGCCGGCGCTAGTCTTCTTATGTGATGCTGCGGTGAGTTCTTTATACTAAGACGGCGGCAAACAACCATACAGCCTGCCTGGTGGCAGGGCTGGGCAAAATATTTGGGCTTAAATAAAAATAAAAATTACAAAATACTATCCCGCCTGTAATTAAAATACAAAATATTTTTATGTTGTGTATTTGAAATATTAAATACAGTATTTTAAGCATTTTTAGGTTCCGTACTCAAAGAGTAAAAACGGGACCCTATTACTAAGGCTCCGCTGTCCATCCGTCTGTCACCAGGCTGTATCTCATGAACCGTGAATAGTTCGACAGTTGAAATTTTCACAGATGATGTATTTCTGTTGCCGCTACAACAACAAATACTAATAAACAGAATAAAATAAATCTTTTAGGGGGCCCCCATACAACATATGTGTTTTTTTTTGCCGTTTTTATAAATAGTGGTACGGAACCACGTGCGCCAGTCTGACTCGCACTTGGCCGGTTTCTTTTTATTTAAAATACAAAATACAGTAAGGGGCCCGTTTTAGCAAGGTCTGTAACCTGCAATCAATAATAAGTTTCTGTCAAAAATGTCATTTTTAGTACAGTCAGCAGCAGAACTTGCTAAGCAGCCCTAGTGCTCAAAATGATCTACACACCAACTCTAATGTCAAGGGAATAAGGATCTGTGTAGGTCATTTTGAGCGTGTTATTTTGCTTAGCTACTTCTGATGCTGACTGTACTATACCATCATCAACTACTCATTGAGACGATTCTAACGAGCCCAAACTCAACGGGGTTACGTCGGTTAAGTACTGAATTCCCATGGCCACCTTCTGTCTCCATCATCAGATCAGCTCGATGATACCATAATATTTTTTTCAATTCAATTATTTTTTTCAAATCATTACGATCCATATAGATTAGTAAGTACAAATAAAATGAAATCTTATAACTATATTGAATTGTCATCCAAACTATACTTATACCCAAAATTTCAGCTCAATCGGTCACCGGGAAGTGGGTCAAATTTAACTCGCAAGATTTGTCCCATGCTAATATACATACTAACAGGGCAAGTTAAATAAAAGCTTGTAAAAATAATACTAACAGTTACACGGTTTAACTCACGTATTCAAAGTCACTACGGGCGACATGTTTCGAACTCTTCGGGAGTTCTTCTTCAGGATGAGTGTTTTCGCGGCGGTGTCGCTTGTATCACTGCCCGCGCTCGCTCCGAACGCCGAGCGGCGCGTGACGCACGCGCCGACAGGGCGGGGGGAGGGGGGCAGTCTAGCGCTGGAGTAGTTGTGTGAGATTGCGGCAGGAGGTCGTCACCTTTTGCTTTGTTTTTTGCAAAAGGTTAAATAATCACGAAGTGTCCAAGGTTTTAAGGGGTTTCAATTCAAAAATAAATTCTTCTGCCCACAGATATTTTACCATAACACGAAGCAATCAGCGACATCAGCGAAGCTCGTCCGCGTGGTACAAGCCCGCGTGCTGTCCCACATCGACTCAATGCCTCTAGCTGTGGGACGCCTGTTGGACGCCCAGGCTCTCAGTGGGGACCTCAGCGCGAGCGTCAACGCGCAGAGACACTACCTCACTGTTGGGAACAATGGTAAGTTAATATCTAGCCCGCGACTCTATGCCTCTAGCTGTGGGACGCCTGTTGGACGCCCAGGCTCTCAGCGGGGACCTGAGCGCGAGCGTCAACGCGCAGAGACACTACCTCACTGTTGGGAACAATGGTAAGTTAATATCTAGCCCGCGACTGCATGCCTCTAGCTGTGGGTCGTCTGTTGGACGCCCAGGCTCTCAGTGGGGACCTGAGCGCGAGCGTCAACGCGCAGAGACACTACCTCACTGTTGGGAACAATGGTAAGTTAATATCTAGCCCGCGACTGCATGCCTCTAGCTGTGGGACGTCTGTTGGACGCCCAGGCTCTCAGCGGGGACCTGAGCGCGAGCGTCAACGCGCAGAGACACTACCTCACTGTTGGGAACAATGGTAAGTTAATATCTAGCCCGCGACTGCATGCCTCTAGCTGTGGGACGTCTGTTGGACGCCCAGGCTCTCAGCGGGGACCTGAGCGCGAGCGTCAACGCGCAGAGACACTAACTACCTCACTGTTGGGAACAATGGTAAGTTAATATCTAGCCCGCGACTGCATGCCTCTAGCTGTGGGACGTCTGTTGGACGCCCAGGCTCTCAGCGGGGACCTGAGCGCGAGCGTCAACGCGCAGAGACACTACCTCACTGTTGGGAACAATGGTAAGTTAATATCTAGCCCGCGACTGCATGCCTCTAGCTGTGGGACGTCTGTTGGACGCCCAGGCTCTCAGCGGGGACCTGAGCGCGAGCGTCAACGCGCAGAGACACTACCTCACTGTTGGGAACAATGGTAAGTTAATATCTAGCCCGCGACTGCATGCCTCTAGCTGTGGGACGTCTGTTGGACGCCCAGGCTCTCAGTGGGGACCTGAGCGCGAGCGTCAACGCGCAGAGACACTACCTCACTGTTGGGAACAATGGTAAGTTAATATCTAGCCCGCGACTGCATGCCTCTAGCTGTGGGACGTCTGTTGGACGCCCAGGCTCTCAGCGGGGACCTGAGCGCGAGCGTCAACGCGCAGAGACACTACCTCACTGTTGGGAACAATGGTAAGTTAATATCTAGCCCGCGACTGCATGCCTCTAGCTGTGGGACGTCTGTTGGACGCCCAGGCTCTCAGCGGGGACCTGAGCGCGAGCGTCAACGCGCAGAGACACTACCTCACTGTTGGGAACAATGGTAAGTTAATATCTAGCCCGCGACTGCATGCCTCTAGCTGTGGGACGTCTGTTGGACGCCCAGGCTCTCAGCGGGGACCTGAGCGCGAGCGTCAACGCGCAGAGACACTACCTCACTGTTGGGAACAATGGTAAGTTAATATCTAGCCCGCGACTGCATGCCTCTAGCTGTGGGACGTCTGTTAGACGCCCAGGCTCTCAGCGGGGACCTGAGCGCGAGCGTCAACGCGCAGAGACACTACCTCACTGTTGGGAACAATGGTAAGTTAATATCTAGCCCGCGACTGCATGCCTCTAGCTGTGGGACGTCTGTTGGACGCCCAGGCTCTCAGTGGGGACCTGAGCGCGAGCGTCAACGCGCAGAGACACTACCTCACTGTTGGGAACAATGGTAAGTTAATATCTAGCCCGCGACTGCATGCCTCTAGCTGTGGGACGTCTGTTGGACGCCCAGGCTCTCAGCGGGGACCTGAGCGCGAGCGTCAACGCGCAGAGACACTACCTCACTGTTGGGAACAATGGTAAGTTAATATCTAGCCCGCGACTGCATGCCTCTAGCTGTGGGACGTCTGTTGGACGCCCAGGCTCTCAGCGGGGACCTGAGCGCGAGCGTCAACGCGCAGAGACACTACCTCACTGTTGGGAACAATGGTAAGTTAATATCTAGCCCGCGACTGCATGCCTCTAGCTGTGGGACGTCTGTTGGACGCCCAGGCTCTCAGCGGGGACCTGAGCGCGAGCGTCAACGCGCAGAGACACTACCTCACTGTTGGGAACAATGGTAAGTTAATATCTAGCCCGCGACTGCATGCCTCTAGCTGTGGGACGTCTGTTGGACGCCCAGGCTCTCAGTGGGGACCTGAGCGCGAGCGTCAACGCGCAGAGACACTACCTCACTGTTGGGAACAATGGTAAGTTAATATCTAGCCCGCGACTGCATGCCTCTAGCTGTGGGACGTCTGTTGGACGCCCAGGCTCTCAGCGGGGACCTGAGCGCGAGCGTCAACGCGCAGAGACACTACCTCACTGTTGGGAACAATGGTAAGTTAATATCTAGCCCGCGACTGCATGCCTCTAGCTGTGGGACGTCTGTTGGACGCCCAGGCTCTCAGCGGGGACCTGAGCGCGAGCGTCAACGCGCAGAGACACTACCTCACTGTTGGGAACAATGGTAAGTTAATATCTAGCCCGCGACTGCATGCCTCTAGCTGTGGGACGTCTGTTGGACGCCCAGGCTCTCAGCGGGGACCTGAGCGCGAGCGTCAACGCGCAGAGACACTACCTCACTGTTGGGAACAATGGTAAGTTAATATCTAGCCCGCGACTGCATGCCTCTAGCTGTGGGACGTCTGTTGGACGCCCAGGCTCTCAGCGGGGACCTGAGCGCGAGCGTCAACGCGCAGAGACACTACCTCACTGTTGGGAACAATGGTAAGTTAATATCTAGCCCGCGACTGCATGCCTCTAGCTGTGGGACGTCTGTTGGACGCCCAGGCTCTCAGTGGGGACCTGAGCGCGAGCGTCAACGCGCAGAGACACTACCTCACTGTTGGGAACAATGGTAAGTTAATATCTAGCCCGCGACTGCATGCCTCTAGCTGTGGGACGTCTGTTGGACGCCCAGGCTCTCAGCGGGGACCTGAGCGCGAGCGTCAACGCGCAGAGACACTACCTCACTGTTGGGAACAATGGTAAGTTAATATCTAGCCCGCGACTGCATGCCTCTAGCTGTGGGACGTCTGTTAGACGCCCAGGCTCTCAGCGGGGACCTGAGCGCGAGCGTCAACGCGCAGAGACACTACCTCACTGTTGGGAACAATGGTAAGTTAATATCTAGCCCGCGACTGCATGCCTCTAGCTGTGGGACGTCTGTTGGACGCCCAGGCTCTCAGTGGGGACCTGAGCGCGAGCGTCAACGCGCAGAGACACTACCTCACTGTTGGGAACAATGGTAAGTTAATATCTAGCCCGCGACTGCATGCCTCTAGCTGTGGGACGTCTGTTGGACGCCCAGGCTCTCAGCGGGGACCTGAGCGCGAGCGTCAACGCGCAGAGACACTACCTCACTGTTGGGAACAATGGTAAGTTAATATCTAGCCCGCGACTGCATGCCTCTAGCTGTGGGACGTCTGTTGGACGCCCAGGCTCTCAGCGGGGACCTGAGCGCGAGCGTCAACGCGCAGAGACACTACCTCACTGTTGGGAACAATGGTAAGTTAATATCTAGCCCGCGACTGCATGCCTCTAGCTGTGGGACGTCTGTTGGACGCCCAGGCTCTCAGTGGGGACCTGAGCGCGAGCGTCAACGCGCAGAGACACTACCTCACTGTTGGGAACAATGGTAAGTTAATATCTAGCCCGCGACTGCATGCCTCTAGCTGTGGGACGTCTGTTGGACGCCCAGGCTCTCAGCGGGGACCTGAGCGCGAGCGTCAACGCGCAGAGACACTACCTCACTGTTGGGAACAATGGTAAGTTAATATCTAGCCCGCGACTGCATGCCTCTAGCTGTGGGACGTCTGTTGGACGCCCAGGCTCTCAGCGGGGACCTGAGCGCGAGCGTCAACGCGCAGAGACACTACCTCACTGTTGGGAACAATGGTAAGTTAATATCTAGCCCGCGACTGCATGCCTCTAGCTGTGGGACGTCTGTTGGACGCCCAGGCTCTCAGTGGGGACCTGAGCGCGAGCGTCAACGCGCAGAGACACTACCTCACTGTTGGGAACAATGGTAAGTTAATATCTAGCCCGCGACTGCATGCCTCTAGCTGTGGGACGTCTGTTGGACGCCCAGGCTCTCAGCGGGGACCTGAGCGCGAGCGTCAACGCGCAGAGACACTACCTCACTGTTGGGAACAATGGTAAGTTTATATCTAGCCCGCGACTGCATGCCTCTAGCTGTGGGACGTCTGTTGGACGCCCAGGCTCTCAGTGGGGACCTGAGCGCGAGCGTCAACGCGCAGAGACACTACCTCACTGTTGGGAACAATGGTAAGTTAATATCTAGCCCGCGACTGCATGCCTCTAGCTGTGGGACGTCTGTTAGACGCCCAGGCTCTCAGCGGGGACCTGAGCGCGAGCGTCAACGCGCAGAGACACTACCTCACTGTTGGGAACAATGGTAAGTTAATATCTAGCCCGCGACTGCATGCCTCTAGCTGTGGGACGTCTGTTGGACGCCCAGGCTCTCAGCGGGGACCTGAGCGCGAGCGTCAACGCGCAGAGACACTACCTCACTGTTGGGAACAATGGTAAGTTAATATCTAGCCCGCGACTGCATGCCTCTAGCTGTGGGACGTCTGTTGGACGCCCAGGCTCTCAGTGGGGACCTGAGCGCGAGCGTCAACGCGCAGACACTACCTCACTGTTGGGAACAATGGTAAGTTAATATCTAGCCCGCGACTGCATGCCTCTAGCTGTGGGACGTCTGTTGGACGCCCAGGCTCTCAGTGGGGACCTGAGCGCGAGCGTCAACGCGCAGAGACACTACCTCACTGTTGGGAACAATGGTAAGTTAATATCTAGCCCGCGACTGCATGCCTCTAGCTGTGGGACGTCTGTTGGACGCCCAGGCTCTCAGTGGGGACCTGAGCGCGAGCGTCAACGCGCAGAGACACTACCTCACTGTTGGGAACAATGGTAAGTTAATATCTAGCCCGCGACTGCATGCCTCTAGCTGTGGGACGTCTGTTGGACGCCCAGGCTCTCAGTGGGGACCTGAGCGCGAGCGTCAACGCGCAGAGACACTACCTCACTGTTGGGAACAATGGTAAGTTAATATCTAGCCCGCGACTGCATGCCTCTAGCTGTGGGACGTCTGTTGGACGCCCAGGCTCTCAGCGGGGACCTGAACGCGAGCGTCAACGCGCAGAGACACTACCTCACTGTTGGGAACAATGGTAAGTTAATATCTAGCCCGCGACTGCATGCCTCTAGCTGTGGGACGTCTGTTGGACGCCCAGGCTCTCAGCGGGGACCTGAGCGCGAGCGTCAACGCGCAGAGACACTACCTCACTGTTGGGAACAATGGTAAGTTAATATCTAGCCCGCGACTGCATGCCTCTAGCTGTGGGACGTCTGTTGGACGCCCAGGCTCTCAGTGGGGACCTGAGCGCGAGCGTCAACGCGCAGACACTACCTCACTGTTGGGAACAATGGTAAGTTAATATCTAGCCCGCGACTGCATGCCTCTAGCTGTGGGACGTCTGTTGGACGCCCAGGCTCTCAGTGGGGACCTGAGCGCGAGCGTCAACGCGCAGAGACACTACCTCACTGTTGGGAACAATGGTAAGTTAATATCTAGCCCGCGACTGCATGCCTCTTGTGGGACGTCTGTTGGACGCCCAGGCTCTCAGTGGGGACCTGAGCGCGAGCGTCAACGCGCAGAGACACTACCTCACTGTTGGGAACAGTGGTAAGTTAATATCTAGCCCGCGACTGCATGCCTCTAGCTGTGGGACGTCTGTTGGACGCCCAGGCTCTCAGTGGGGACCTGAGCGCGAGCGTCAACGCGCAGACACTACCTCACTGTTGGGAACAATGGTAAGTTAATATCTAGCCCGCGACTGCATGCCTCTAGCTGTGGGACGTCTGTTGGACGCCCAGGCTCTCAGTGGGGACCTGAGCGCGAGCGTCAACGCGCAGAGACACTACCTCACTGTTGGGAACAATGGTAAGTTAATATCTAGCCCGCGACTGCATGCCTCTAGCTGTGGGACGTCTGTTGGACGCCCAGGCTCTCAGTGGGGACCTGAGCGCGAGCGTCAACGCGCAGAGACACTACCTCACTGTTGGGAACAATGGTAAGTTAATATCTAGCCCGCGACTGCATGCCTCTAGCTGTGGGACGTCTGTTGGACGCCCAGGCTCTCAGTGGGGACCTGAGCGCGAGCGTCAACGCGCAGAGACACTACCTCACTGTTGGGAACAATTGTAAGTTAATATCTAGCCCGCGACTGCATGCCTCTAGCTGTGGGACGTCTGTTGGACGCCCAGGCTCTCAGTGGGGACCTGAGCGCGAGCGTCAACGCGCAGAGACACTACCTCACTGTTGGGAACAATGGTAAGTTAATATCTAGCCCGCGACTGCATGCCTCTAGCTGTGGGACGTCTGTTGGACGCCCAGGCTCTCAGTGGGGACCTGAGCGCGAGCGTCAACGCGCAGAGACACTACCTCACTGTTGGGAACAATGGTATGAGTACACAAACGTATGCGTTGTAGCATCATTCACATGGAATAGAATAGAATCGATTATAGCATAACACATTACAAAAATTGGATGGAATTTTACAAATAAGTACCTAGGCTCTCAAAGCAATACACCTTTCAAGTATAGAGAGGAGTTTTCACTTCTGCCGGCACTCCCGGAGTGCAACCCGGTCTTTTTTTTTAAATACAACGACGGTGGCAAACAAGCTACGGCCCGCCTGATGGTAAGCGGACACCGCAGCCTATAGACGCATGCAACTCCAAAGGAGTAACATGGGCGTTGCCGACCCTTGATATGTTTGAGGATTCGCCGTGTTGACAGCCGAGCGTATTGGGATTGGACTTACGGTCTACTATGATACTCATACTCATTTATTAATAATATTATCTAAATATTACATGGCCATGTTGACATGATGATGATAATGACCTCTGTCTGCGGTTATTACAACTCTATCTTCCTCGTTCCAGAGACAACCTGGTGCCTCCGGCAGCGCCGCTCGCTCGTCCTCAAGCGCCGCGCGTGCGCCGCGTCGCTCGCCTGCGTGTCGCTGTCCCGCTCGCTCTGCCTGCGGAGACGCGCGCGCGCCGCGGCCGCCTGCGCCATGACCGCGGCCGCGGCCGCGACCAGGGCGAGGCTGTGCGCGCTCAGTGTGGACGCTAGTCGGAGTGATACAGCCAGTGTGAGTGCCATTATCTAGGCCAGGGGTCGCCACACTACCGCCCGCGGGCCAAGTCCGGCCCACGAGCCCCTTCTAATCCGGCCCGCGGAAAGAAAAGGTTCCGGCCCGCGCATAGCGATTGAGTATGACTGGTCATGAAATCAAATTCTTGCCCAGCACGAATTTATATTAAGTGCAGTGTGGCCCTTGAGTCAAAAAGTTTGAAAACATCTAGGCTAATTATGTTTGTTGTCACAGGCGTCTTTAGCCAAGAAAGCGGTCTTAAAGCGCTCTTAACTACTGAAGCAGGGTATACTGATGAGTTTCCAAGTAAGTGAGTGGAGTATCTTAGTAGCGCTCTCAACTACTGACGCAGAGTATACTGATGAGTTTCCAAGTAAGTGAGTGGAGTATCTTAGTAGCGCTCTCAACTACTGAAGCAGAGTATACTGATGAGTTTCCAAGTAAGTGAGTGGAGTATCTTAGTAGCGCTCTCAACTACTGAAGCCAAGTATACTGATGAGTTTCCAAGTAAGTGAGTGGAGTATCTTAGGAGCGCTCTCAACTACTGAAACCGAGTATACTGATGAGTTTCCAAGTAAGTGAGTGGAGTATCTTAGTAGCGCTCTCAACTACTGACGCAGAGTATACTGATGAGTTTCCAAGTAAGTGAGTGGAGTATCTTAGTAGCGCTCTCAACTACTGAAGCAGAGTATACTGATGAGTTTCCAAGTAAGTGAGTGGAGTATCTTAGTAACGCTCTCAACTACTGAAGCAGAGTATACTGATGAGTTTCCAAGTAAGTGAGTGGAGTATCTTAGTAGCGCTCTCAACTACTGAAGCAGAGTATACTGATGAGTTTCCAAGTAAGTGAGTGGAGTATCTTAGTAGCGCTCTCAACTACTGAAGCAGAGTATACTGATGAGTTTCCAAGTGAGTGGAGTATCTTAGTAGCGCTCTCAACTACTGAAGCAGAGTATACTGATGAGTTTCCAAGTAAGTGAGTGGAGTATCTTAGTAGCGCTCTCAACTACTGAAGCAGAGTATACTGATGAGTTTCCAAGTAAGTGAGTGGAGTATCTTAGTAGCGCTCTCAACTACTGAAGCCAAGTATACTGATGAGTTTCCAAGTAAGTGAGTGGAGTATCTTAGGAGCGCTCTCAACTACTGAAGCCGAGTATACTGATGAGTTTCCAAGTAAGTGAGTGGAGTATCTTAGTAACACTCTCAACTACTAAAGCAGAGTATCTCTTCAGACGGTAGTCCAAGGTTTTTACCGCAGTTAGTCCGTCATACCTGCCCTGGTCCCCCGACCAGTTCCCCAACTTCAACAAAAAAGGGGGAAACAAGGAGTGGATAGCCAGGACAGATGGTTTTTATATGTATGAGAATAAGGTATAAAATAAGGCAAATAACTCGCAATAAGAGCCAGAGTGATTGTATGTAACGTATAAAACCCATTTTAATAGCTCCCTGCTTGTGAATAGTGTCTTAAAGGCGTTCTCAACTACTGAAGCAGAGTATCTTCGATGCGCTCTCGATTACTATAAAAAAATAAAAAATAAACATTTATTTCGTGTAACTGGACACATAATTATGTTAGTAATAGCAATTATTAAAACTAACTCAAACGGTTACACAACACAGGGTGGTTTAGGTGGGTACTATAGCAGAGTATAAACGATTTTTTGCTGTGTTTTCTGACTACAGCACCATCTAGAGGGACCAAAACTAACTATAAACATTCCTTTCAGGCGACAATCGACCAGCGACTCAAGCACATCGTCGGCCTCCGAACGAACGAGCGCGCACTGCTGTCGCCGAAACCCGAAACCAAGGCAGCGGCACTCCTCACGCCGCAACCAAAAGTGGACATCATGCGAGACTCCCAAATACCGAAGAAACATCAAACCAGTCCTTCCATCCCTATAGAATACGTGGCCGCGTTCAAAACACCAGAGTTCTTTGATCATGATGGTAAATGTCAGTGTTACGCTTGCGAAAATCCATCTACCTTCATTTTGGCTTCCCTCCTATTAGGCATGGAAGCTAGCGTCTATTTCAGGGCTAGAGAGATCGACGTAGCGAAAAACTACTTCGATGGCGTGCTGGCGAGCTTCTGCCTCGTCGAAAACAAGCTTAAAGCTTCAGTGAAGCAGCTTAGAGAGAAATCCGAGAAGTATATAGTGGATATAATTGAAAAGATCTATGAAAAGGAGCTTTTGGATGTGGAATTGGAGGTTTTGATAGAGGCAGCGTACTTTGAGCTTTCGCAGAAGAACTATTCAAAGTCCGACGATTATATATACGTTAGGATACATGAAATACTTCAAGCTGCTGACATTGATGGTTATACGAAGAACGAAGTCCTGAATTTGATGACCGCTTCAGAGGTTCTCCGGAAAGCTGATAAAATAACAGACAGAGTAGCGGACATCGAGAACGATTTTGAGAATCTTAAACTCACACCGACTAAAGAAATATTGAAAACTCCTGAAGCGAAACCAACTAAGCCACCAGTTTTCAGCAAAGTCGTCGTTAATAAGGAAGAATTACCTGACTTGAAATGCAAGATACCTGTTCTTAACTTTGACGAGCCAGAGGAACAAGTTATACCTAAAAAGAAGACTAACTTCAAAATACCTATACCTATAACAACTAGACCCGTCTTAGAAACCATAACACCTCGCCCTAGGTCTAAAGTAAACATATTAGTGACTCAACCTTCTGAAGAAGAGATAAACGTAGCTATGACACCGCAAACAGACAAGACGAAGGTAGAATTCTTCACCCCGGAATCAACTCCGGACCAATTCTTCACCCCCCAAACCTCAGTCAAGACATACTCTAAGAAATCCTTAAGACAGAACATTGTCAAGAACTTAGAGCAAGAATTCTCATCCAAAGAAAAGTCAAAGTCAAACGCTAAAGATAATCTAGAGAAAGAACTTAATGAGAATTCTAAACCCTTGAAACAGTTGAAGACAGAAACAGCCAAAGCAGACTCGGCTGCTAAAGAGAACTCTAGACCAAGGAACTCAAAGATAGAGTTGGCTAAGACTGTTCTAGAGAAGCGAGGTACAGTAGAGACTGGGTCCCTGAAGTCCTTGAAGGACAGGAGGCTCAAGCGGGCGACTAGTCCTGGAAAGTTGCCTAAGGAAGAAAACCCGAGAACTAGACTTAGACGCCCCGCTGTACGCGTTGAGAGAGATGACAAGAAATGACACTTAAAATCTAAATGAGTCAAGTTCTTAAACGATATGATACAGAGAAAGAATATAATGGAAAAATAAACCATCTTCGTCTGTAGCCCCCGACAGGATTCGACTATATTCCACTATATTCCCACTAAATATACAACTTGCGTCACTGTCCTCGTAGCTCAGTTGGTAGAGCAGTCTAGCGTTAATGGAAAGGTCGCAGGTTCGAATCCTGTCGGGGGCTACAGACGAGGATGGTTTATTTTACCATTATATTCATTCTCTGTATCATATCGTTTATAAAATGATCGGGGTAACTTCCTCGTTAAAAATAACACGAAACATAAATATTTAATAAAATAATTTGTTTCGTGAAAAGGGAGTCAAGTTCTTCTTGTAGATAACATAGGCGAAATTTAAGCTCGATTCTCCATACAAACGTAGTTACGCTGTCATTTTAAAACTACGTGTTGGATTGTAACGAAACTTTGCATGTACAATGACATGAGGTATATCCAGGTCTGTAATTGCGCGTACGGTAAAACTCTCATTGTGGCCGGATGAAGACGTAAAATTGTTTACTCACCACGGGCAATAAAAAAGAAAGCCCTCTATCGCATATTTACAACCCTTGCCTGCGGCTCGGGTTACAAATACCTGCGATTTCGGGCTTTCTTTCTTTTACAGCCCTTGGTAAGTAATGTACTATTACCGGCCTAGGTGAGTAATGTACTATTCTAAGAAACTCATCATCATCATTATCATATTAGCTGGAAGATGTCCACTGCTGGAATAATAAATTCTTCCTAACATTGTTATTTTAAATACGTATAGCGACGGCAGTGAATAGAATATCTGTTTCCTTGAAGAATACGGTATTTGACGAAAGTCAAATCAGCTCTTTATGAAACTTCAAAAACGCTCCGTTAGTAGGGAATTTGTAGGGATTACTTGCTTGTGACGTCACAGTCAAACAACGTCCTTATTGTTCGTTTTTATGAACTTAAAAATCTTAAGAGGAAACACAAGGGCGAGAAAATTGAGAAATAGGTATTTGTAAAATGTATTGCTGTCGCGCCAACCTCAAGCCTCCCCCCGCAGAGCGCGATAGAGACAACTACAGCTTGGACCGAAAATACCTACAAAAAGTACATAAAATCAAAGTTTCGTAGTCCCCTGATTTTTTCTCCAAAAATTGACCGATTTAACAATTTTTTTATTCAAAATCAAAGAAAGGCTTTGGCCGTGTTCCTATGTTTTCCTTTTTTTAAATAATCTAGTCAAAATTATTTTCTGGATGTTTGAACACAGCGGAAAATCTGGCATTTTATGTAGGTTTTTGAAGGTTAATATCTCTTTTAAGAATAAATTTATGAAAAAAAGGAAAATATAGGAACATGTCAATAGTAGCCATAGATTTATGGAAAAAAAATTGCTCTACTGCCATTATCCAGGGAGAAAACAGGGGACTACGTTTCTATGGAAAAACGGCCCTTGCGTTTCCTCTTAAAACAGCAAACATAAATGAAAGATTGATACTCTCCGAGGATTTTCGTAATGTTTAGATGAACATATTTAATTTCACTGTGGCTATTGAAAACATCAATTTATTTTCACTGTGGTCATTTACCCTATTCTCCTAATGAATGACTCACGCACGCGACCCCAAGTTACAAATCTGTATATAAATACACCTACGCAACGCCATATGTTCTGTCCCTATGTATGCTTAGATCTTTAAAACTACGCAACGGATTTTGAGGCGGTTTTTTTTAATAAATAGAGTAATTCAAGAGGAAGGTTTATATGTATAATATAGTACCCGTTCGACGCCGGGGCGGGTCGCTAAATCAAAATCAAAATACAATAACTAGTACATTACAATATATGGTTAGGAATTGGTTTTAATTGAAAGAGAAATAGATTTTTCAATAGTATTTATTTGTAATAAACATGTTTAAAATATATCTGCCTTCATTATTTTATCCCTATCCTAACACGAGTCTTCAAATCAATTTTTGGATTCACAAGAATCTATAGACTACGGTGTCTACTCACCATCAGGCAGACCGTATACTTGTTTGTCACCGTCGTAGTATAAAATAAAGATGAGCTGAAACTTTCCAAAATAGTGAATCTTTCCTAATGGAAAGATCTTTGTAATTTCTCAAAATCTCCCATGGGGAAGTGGAACTTATAACGGTGGCTTTTCGGTGAAGGAAAACATTGTGAGGAAGATAAAGATAATTTATTTGTCCAAACATGAGTAAAGTACATACAGCTGTCATCGTTAAAATAATGTCCTTCATGTTTTGCCTTTAGGCGTACAAACTATTTTATATAGGTAGTGTCAGAACAATAAAAATAAAAAAAATAAAAACTAAAGTGGGTGACAGACGGGCGAGTAAGTTCGCGTACTTACGGCTTGACGACTTTACTCGCCTGTGTGTCATCGTAAGTACGCGTACTTTAAAACCGCCGAGCCAGTTTTTCGACGATCCAGCACGTTTGAATTTTGCTCGTAGCCCGCCTTGGCTCGTACGTCTGTCACTGCCGCGAACCGCGAGCCGCCATTTTGTGTGTCCAGTCTGTGGGTGCGGAACGCTTGGAGTAGGTGACAGACGGGCGAGTAAGTTAGCGTACTTACGGCTCGACGACGTTACTCGCCTGGGTGTGTCACTGACGCCGAGCCGAGTAAGTTTACGAATTTTAAATTCGCGATTTTATAGCTCGTACGTCTGTCACCCACTTAAGGATGTCAAAATTATAAATTTATGATTAAAATGTTTTGAATAAAAATACAGTCACAGTAATCTATAATTATTTAAACATACATTCATGTCATGCATACAGTCACATTAAAATAGTAGTAATAATTTATCATTCGTTCAATCTATATCTTTGTCTCAAATATCACATAGAATTATTTAGTAAAATGTTGTTGAAAAAATCATTTAAGCTATAATAACATTTACCTACTAATAGCGTCAACAACTTACGCTTAAATATTCTAATTGGGTTGTCCCTAATTGCTTTGGGTATCTTGTTATAAATTCTAGGGGCTAAACCAAATACACTTTTCTTTAGTAAGGCAGTGTTGGCGAATAGGCATCTTATTTTACTGTTGTCACGTGGTCTTAGAGCATTACTGGCGCCATTTCCCCGCTGAAATAAATCAGGATTGCTGCGAACAAATACTGGTACTTCATAAATATAGATACAAGGGAATGTCAATATTTTATAGTGGATAAAGTATGGCTTACAACTGTCTAATGGTTTCAGGCCAAACATAGCTCGTATACATCGTTTTTGACCTATTAAAACATGTTCCCGATCCGTACAATTTCCCCAAAATATGACCCCGTACCTTAAAACAGACGCTACTAGTGCATGATATGCTGACAAAACAATCTCTACATTTACTATTTGCCTTAGTTTATGCAATGCATATGACGATTTGGCTAATCTTGAACAAATCACCTCAACATGTTTTTTCCAATTAAGAGATTGATCAATATAAAGTATATAAACCCCCAAAAACTTAATACTGTCTACATCTTCCAGCTTACTACCTTCATATGATATGCTAGTGTGTGGTATATTGGACTTGCGTTGCCCATAATGCATGATCTTGGTTTTCGAGAGGTTGTTCTTTTCGAGCCAGGGAAATAATATTATTTATTGAATCATTAATATCATTTTCATATGTCATTCTATCTTTACATTCTACAATTACGGTGCTGTCATCGGCAAATTAAAGTGATTGGGTTAGTTACTACTTTTGGTAGGTCATTATTCATTAATATAAATAATGAAGAACAATGGTCCGAGCACAGATCCTTGCGGTACACCATAAGTATTAGTGCGACTCTTGGACGTGACGATCATCCGCCAAAATTGATGCGGAGTTTTTGCGGATGCGGATGTAGTGCAATTCACGACAAGAAAAAAGCTTACTGCGCGAGTCTTTGATATTTTCGCCATTAGTAAAAGAACTTCTTATCGTTTCTGTGACCAAGAGCAGACACGTTTTTGATTTGTTCGCAACGATTGTAATTGGTATCAACGTGTTTGATGATTGCGTGATACTTATCATAAAATGGACGTTGTTTATTTACGTTTTTGAGTGTTTGGCCACAACGGATGCGGGCCCCCAAATATCCGCATCCGCGGATGTCAAAAAAGTCGCATCCGCGGCATCCCTGGTGGAAACTCAAGTTCTTGTGAAGTTTCCTGAAACTTCCTAGCAGTTTCTCATATTTTTGAAAATTCCGTAACATGCACACCTCTGTACTATTAACTTAAAATACAACAGCCTCTTTCAGTCGTAAGAGTCGACTATGGGGATAGGTCTGATATGTGTTGTGGCGATGGGCTAGCAACTTATCACTGCAATATCACATTTTCGTGAACGTTTGTAAAGATATTTATTCCTCTTAATCTCAAAAGCAACTGCAGACGGTTCACTTGAATGAATGTTCACTCGAGTGAATGCTTCATTTTTCTTTCATGTTTTATTTCACTTTTCGTTCAGACTTGCAACTTTGAGTGAAAGATGCAAAATGAAACAAGAAAAGTGAACAGTCTGATTCTACGTTTACGAATCTTTTCAGTAATGTTGCATTTAGATATCACCCGAATAGGAAATATGCTGCAATTAAAAAAAAAACATTTAACAAGGATACGTCGAGTGATGAGTCGAGTAGAATGCAAAAATATGCAATAAGTAATAAATAATATGATAGGGGTCGAACGTTTGTATAGTATAGAGACAAATAAAATTTTAAAGTGAGTGTATTGAAATTTCGGTAATAATTGTTCGAGTCCCCCCCCCCCGTGCTGACTAAATACTGGGGTTGTGAAAAAAATCGTGGCAGTAGGACATATAATACATTTAAAAGAACTCACTACGGCTAAGCAGCCATAGCTAGTTACAATAATAATAGAAATTAAATTGCATGTGCAATTGCATTTGACGACCGGTTAGTCTAGTGGGTAGTGACGCTGCCTACGAAGCTGAAGGTCCTGGGTTCGAATCCTGGTAAGGGCAAATATTTGTGTGATGAGCATGAATATTTGTTTCTGAGTCATGGAAGTTTTCTATGTATTTAAGTATTTATATCTATTAAATATATCGTCGTCTAGTACCCATAACAAAGCCTTTATTGAGCTTACTATGGGACTAGGTCGATTTGTGTAAGATTGTCCCCTAATATTTATTTATTTATGTATTTTGCCCTTTGGAGTACCGGCGTGAGTTTATTCAGTTAGCGACCACCTGAAGGACAAGGTTTAAGGCGCCGTAGGTTCAGCGAAGTTAAGCGAACAGAGTTTTTGAAACAATATAATGCGTGTTTATAATAATATGTTTTCAAAGAAATACGAATAGTAATCTGGAGGCTTTTCTGCAGCGAGATCGGTGATTCGAAACATGATTAAGCATTTTTCGCTCGACAGAAAAAAATCACGAACATAGGTCTAAAAAACACTTAAAATATTCGTAACAAATCATGCACTAAATGCTACTGCTAAAAATATTAAAATTGCTTCTAAAAATCGGCAATATCATGTTTGAGCGAACTGAGTGATTACTTTTTAACTGACTTCAAAAAAAAGGAGGAGGTTCTCAATTCGGTTGTATTTTTTTTTTTTTTTTTTTCAATGTTTGTTACCTCAGAACTCCGTCATTGATGAGCCGATTCGTATTTTTTTTTTGTTTGTAAGTATATGCTTCCAGGTGGGTCCCATTTAAAAAAAATCAGTTGGATGATGGGATCCATGAGGAATTGAGGGAACTCCTCAATTATATTAGGCACGCGTGTAGTGATTTTGGTATTTTCTATTATATCACGTGTATTTACATCCGGAAATCATAAATTTGGTGGAGTGTTTAGTTTAGTTTAGTTTTATTTATCTCATTACACAATTCTCATATAACAATACCTTTGTAAATACTACTTATTGTATAATGATCGTTAGGCACAATTTCGCAACAATAATAGAAAGAATAATATAAATCAACAAATAGAAAATAAAAAATAAGAATGTCAAAATTTCAAAGTTAAGAATACAAATAATATAAAAATCATGAACAATTATTGTACTGAGAGGTACCTTATCAATAATTGGCGTACATAGAATTGTGTGAATTGATGATGAACACCACAGATGACTTATGGAATTCCTCAATTATGTACTTAAAAGTACAAAAGTACGTTACAGTTTCTGATAAGATTCCGTTGAAATAGCAGCTAATGAAGTGCCAAAGGTGATCCTTGTGGAATCGACGGAAACTCTCAAATATTATCGGGCCACATACAGCGATTGGGCTTTTTTCTCTAATAATCAACGCATTTGGTCTCGGAAATCAGTTCAAGTGGTAAATTGGAAAACAAATGTGGAAATGGTCTCGTGGCTTGGCGGAGTACTAAATTGAAGTCGGTTAAAACTTGGTTTTTAAAGTAAATTATATTTCTTATTTATTTATTTAAACGGCCAAAAAATTTAAATTAAAAACATGATCCGCGCTTCCGAGCACGCACTTCCATCTCGCTCACGCTTATGCTCAGTGAGAGGGAGAGAAGACCATGAACCTACGGCGCCTTAATATTATCCAACTAATATTATAAATGCGAAAGTCTAGATGGACTTAGGTAGACAATGGTCTTTTAGATGTACTCTGGCGCAACCGATTTGTATACATTTTGCATGAAGATAGTTTATAGCCTGGATTAAAATATAGGATAGTTTTTATCCCGGGTCCACACCAGACAAAGTCGCGGGCGAGAGCTAGTTGAAGATAATACATTCCTACACTGAGCCGCATGCAATATTTTTTGCATCGGATTCTATAAACACGACAAAATAAGAATACCTATGTAATGTTGCGGTTAATGGCAATGACCTAGATTCGCGCATTTCGAAGGAGAACCGAAACTCAAGGTAGTTTATATGCTCGCCAGCCAAGAATTGCGATACGATCATTTTCGTATTTTATTTAAAAACGTGAGCTGCAGCAAAAATATATTTTTACAGCCATCAAGTTCTCGTTAAGAGGGTTCTAATGAGCCCAAAGACGATAGACTAATCTTGTCATCTCAATTACACACTACTATCTTCGCCATCATCATATCATCCGAAAGATGTCCACTGGACATAGGCCTCCCCCACCCCTTGTAAGCCAAGAATTGCGATGACGATATTTTTCATATTTTTATTTAAAGGCCACACTATCAGAGGCAAGGATATCATCATCAGAGACGGGTACGAATGGAGGAGGCTGAAAGAGGCCTTTGCCGACTGGCAAGCGGACACCCAAAATACCTAAATAAGGAAAACTAATAAATAAATAAGAAATACAACATTTGGATGTCACGAACAAAGGCTAATAATATTTTAGAAAATGTGATAACCTAACCTAACATATCGCCCGCAACCCGTACGAAACCCACGTTACGTAAGTAAAAGTTTGGTATGTCCGGCCAGTCTCATAACTAATGTACCTACACGCTTTTCGACCTTATATCTAAGCAGTAAGGTCCTAGAACCATCTCGAATGTATACCTCCATATATTTATGTTGCAGACTACAGTCCGCTACAAATAGATGTAACTATCGGTATTTCAAAAATATACTTATTTAGGTAATGAATGACCTTGCAATATTATGCAGCTGAGTCGAGTAGAATACAATAACGTGAAATAACAAGCGAGATCCCGAAATTAAAACCCTTATTTTACATACATACATACGTTTACGCCTTTATTCCCAATTGGCAGAGCACATGAAACGTATGTGCGCCATTTTTAGCATAAATGTGGGTATAAAAGATCGACAAAATGTGAAAACCCTTAGTTTTGTGTGAAATTAATTACCGGTAAACTTAAGTGGCAGTGGGCGGGGCACATAGCACGTAGAACCGATGGCCGTTGGGGCGGAAAGGTTCTCGAGTGGCGACCACGTACCGGAAGGCGCGGCGTGGGTAGGCAAGGTGGACTGATGACCTGGTAAAGGTTGCTGGAGTTCGCTGGATGCGGGTGGCGCAGGACCGGTCACTTTGGCACTCTTTGGGGGAGGCCTATGTCCAGCAGTGGACGTCTTTCGGCTGATATGATGATGATGATGATGTGAGGACCAAATTCTTGACTTGACTTCAACTGAAGAAGTGAACAAAGTTCAATTGTGACACAAAAATTAACCATAGAATTGTATGGAAAACTCATAGAAAAATTAATTGAGTGAGTTAAGCTAGCCAAGAACACGGTCTTTGGAATAATGGGTAACTACATCTTTTTGTAGCCGACTGTACTATAAATCGAATGAGACTGTACTTTAATTTTAACATACACTAATGAATGAGTTAATTTAGACCCTTGACCATCATTCTTCATTCAAAATAACACGTCACAACGCTAATATATTTGCTAAGGGAACCTTGGAAAGTGCTTATCAAGGGTTTCGCTTTCCCTCCCGGCCTTGTTCAAACTAGATAACTATAATTGTATTTAATGGCGTCATTAACTAATACATGACCCGGTGCCTGCATTAATGTGATGATAAGTATTGTGTTGTGGCGTCGTCGCTCGTTAGTTTGTTAGTCTAGTGTTATAGTGCCTGTGCAATGGACGTGCGTGTTTTATTGTGAGTAATATTGCTTTATATTTCCAAATTAACTTTAATGAGGCTTGTCAAAAATTATTTTATTTAATAAAACATTGCGAGCGTTTTAAACTGGTGTAAAGTGCTAGTCTGATATAAGTATTATATGGTGTGTTTCCTTAAAAAAAGTCCAGATGTTATCAGCGATGTACTATTTTTGCATCAAACTAGCTGGATAAAATAAAGACCAGGTATGTCGATCAGGTAGGTCCTTCCTATAAATTGACGTATTTTTATTTTATTTTAAATGTGGTTTTAAATTACCCCCTACATATAAACATTGTAGCTTTGTATCTCACAGAATTTTCCTCTTTAATCAAACTTAACTTACAAGGGCGGAGCTGCGCCAGTTACTAATACTGATGCAACGGATAGTGTTTCTTCTGTTTAAAAATACTAAGTCCGGTATTCGGCCGGGTATTACACATATATGCCACTATTCGGCCGGATGGTAAAATTGTGGCCGGATACCGGATAGTGCCCGGATATTCGTTGCATATTTTAGCACTGCGTTGCACTACTGTAACTACCTACAGTATAATAATAATAATAATAAATATTAGGGGACAATCTTACACAAATCGACCTAGTAGTAAGCTCATTAAGGCTTGTGTTATGGGTACTAGACGACGATATATATAATAGATATAAATACTTAAATACATAGAAAACTTCCATGACTCAGAAACAAATATTCATGCTCATCACACAAATATTTGCCCTTACCGGGATTCGAACCCAGGACCTTCAGCTTCGTAGGCAGCGTCACTACGCACTAGGCTAACCGGTCGTCGGGGTCGTCCTACAGTAGGCATATTTAGCTTTATAAAAGTTAAACTATTTATAATCGCATACATACCCGTAAGTTGTCTCAAAATATCTAAACTCGTAAACAAATAACACTTTATTTTATTTATTTATTAACACTGACCTTACAAAGAAATATTAGGTACATTAAGTACATCGCTCCCCGAAATTAATTATTTAGTTTGACTGTGGAGTCTGGCAATGAATGACAATGTCAATACGGCCATGTTCAAAGTAGGTATACTTAATAATAACAATAAGTTTAAAGTATATTTACTTAAACACAATAGGTACCATAAATGGCTCTTACTCAAACACACAGAATAAACACAGTTTGTTAAAAACGTAGGGCAGAGCGGAATGTGATCTCGTTCATATTTGGAGCAGCCCAACTGGAGAGTTCATATTTGGAGCAGCCCAACTGGAGAGTTCATATTTGGAGCAGCCCAACTGGAGAGTTCATATTTGGAGCAGCCCAACTGGAGAAGTACCTTCTTCCACCTTACAGAAGACCGCAGCCGTTGAAATAACACCACTAATACGGGTGTAGCTCCAAATAATATTATTAATCCAAAAGAAAGAATTAAGGCATTAACTAGATACAACTTAGAAAAGTTGAAAAACCCCCAAGTCCAATATCTCAAAAACGGCTGAACGGATTTTCATGAAACATGACTAAGAACACTCGGGATAAAATTATCTATGACACAAAAAAACCGCATTCAAATCGGTCCATCAGTTTAGGAGCTACGATACCACAGACAGATACACAGACATGTTAAACTTATAACATCCCTTTGCGTCGGTGGATAAAAAATATGCCTACGAAAACCCCATTCAGATATCTCAAAGAATAACGAAGCTACAACCATTTTAATATTCCTTGTTAGAGAGAGAAAACGATAGCAGATCGCGACGTCACGATCTGCGAGCGTCATAGTAAATGACAATCGTTTCATATGAGAGTGCGTTTTGTGGAAAAGGGACAGAAACTTTGACCACTCAACTTTGTGATTATTTAATCCCCTGTTTTAGGTACTTTTTTCTCCATTTGACAATATTTTTAACCCTTTTTCCGGAAAATGTAACATTAGGTAGGTATTGGTTATTTTATTTGGTGTCTACACCCCTATCGTTGCATAGGTACTTATGAAGTGTTCTGTTCCTAGTGGTGAACACGTGGCCACTGGCGTTCTCTATATAGGGAGTGATGAACTTGAAATTGTTTTTCGCTATCTAATCAACAAATACCTAAATCAATAAATGGTAAAAACCACACAAGTCACATATGATTGCAAAACGTTAAAATGCGTTGTGGAATCGGGCCCCAGATACTTGAACTCACAGTGATGCAACCCGAAACTTTATCTAACTTACTTACCTCAAAATACCGGGTGCCCTTGACATTTGGGTAAATAATGAAATCCTGCGTAAATATTCGCAGGTTAAAAATTATAGGCATGTCGTAACGCGAAATAAGGATAAGTAACATGTGTTTCATCTGTGATAAGGACGGTTCCGGTCGACGGGCATACACTCAGTACGTTTAGGCGTGAATTATACAGATATGGCGTAAGGTGAAGGCGCGGCAGGCGTGCAACGGATACGGCACGGACGGCCGTGCCGTATCCGTTCCGTGTACGCGATAAAAAATATATAGAAGAGGCGAAGAGACGTTACGATCAGGGATCGCAACCGGTTTTTTGCAAAAACCTCGAAATAACCACATAGGTATCTCGAACTATTTTATACTTCATATGTAGAACTCAGTTGTGTTTTGAGGTAACGACTGCGTATTATTAGATTGCCCAGTTAGAAATGAAATAATTAACAAAGAACGAAAAAATTCCCATACAAAAAATACCGGGTTCCGATCCCTGGTTACGATGCGTCATTATACAGGCTGACTTCGTTGCGATAGCATGCCTTCATGTTGTCGCGAAGCCACTTCTGGTCAATCTCATGGCCGCGTTGAGTACCTACAGCACTCTAGCTTAGGTGTCTGGGTTAGCATATTATGCAACTATGAACCACTTACAGCTTGGGGAATCCTTTATATATCTGACATATGAGCTGCCACCTTGTGCGTACCAGCTCCATATGAGGTGTGGGGACCTTCGTCCCCGAGAATGTCCTCCACCTCCCCTTACAGACATCCCTTACCACACGACTGATGCACGATGCTGTACCAATTCACACGCTATTCTTCCAGTTATAATTACCCGGGTGCACCCTTGAATGATGCTGAGACTCAGACTACCGAACCTGAGACCCTGTTGTTACACTTGTTACTAATCCTCTCACACTAAAGAACTCCACGACTAAGAACTGTGTTATCGCATGTACGTGACATGTAGGAAAACCTTATTCATATAAATGATATACCGTCACGCCTCCCAAATAGAATAAGTCCTGTGGAGGCACATAAATACATCACATCATAAAGAATCATCGTCCGAGCCGTGTAAGCACATGAACACACATGTAAATGTACCAAATCGTTACAATATCATAGGATGCATTGAAAGTGATTATGGAAAGAGCTCACCCTGGTTTTCCTCCAAATCTAACACTACAAATCTGCACTTAACTGTTCGTACGCAATATAGCCGTTAGGAACTCTGACCATCCGCCTACCCGTCAACATTGTTATAAAAATGATTTCTTGCCGGTGTTGCTACATAAAATAAATCGGCTGTTTGAGACATGATTATTAACATCAATGTAAATACTATCGTGAATCATGACCATTCACGACACATGTTCAGAAGACGAAGATTTCATACAGCGCCTTAAGAAAACGTTTTGAAGTGGCATCATGCCTGTGCTGCGCCTTATAGACAACGTGCGACGTGAATTACACTCAAGTGGCGTGGCGCAGACACCGCGCTGCTGGAGTGTGTATTCCATTGTATTAAGGTCTGCAATCGTTTGAATAGGCATCATACCTGCGCTGCGTTTGCGCCGTGGCTTCACCTTACACCGTCTCTGTTTAATTCACGCCTAGATTAACACTCATCTGATGTGTTCTGACGTGACGACTCCTTTTATGTTAGGCGTCAGTGTCAAAATCCGTACAAACGTCGAAACGAAAAAACCATAAAAGTTCCAGTAGCGCCGGAAAATGGCCCCACGAAATGGGTGCCATGCACTACGGGGCAGGGCGGGGTGTCAAAACGACGGTCAGAGGCGGCAGTTCGAATAAAATAGTAATAATATACCGGGTTTTAGGCACGTGTATGGGTAGAAATTTTTAAGGATGCATTCTATGGTTTTTTAAAGATGCATTCTATGGTTTTTTAAGGATGCATTCTATGGTTTTTTCGTTCGCTGACTCACACAGACACGCAATGATACAAACTGATGTGCAAGTTGAAGTAATCGGCGGCAGGTAGGTACCTACACCGCCCGTGCGCCTCATAGAACTGGTTTTAAAAGGAGCGCGGGTGTAGACAGGTCTTATTCGACGCTAAGTGTCTGAGCGCATCACGTCTGATTAGTATAATTCCGGATTGATTGATATTCTTCTTCTTTCTAATGAATGAATGACTTGTGTTCCAGAACGGTGGTCGTCGTGTTGGCGGGCTCGAGGCACGTGTCAGCACAAAACGCAGTTGATGCTGGCAACAGTACCGTCAGTGCCAGTGGTGAGTCATTTGACTTATTTGTATCTCTGTTAGTCTATTAGTATATCAAATGTTTACTTATATACATACAAATACATATACATACACGCCTGTTCTCAGAAGAGTTATGTAGGTAGAGCATACGAATTTTAATTTTCTATACCCCCTACTTATTATCCCCTTCTTATAGTCTGACCAGTGTGTGTTGCCAGTGATGACGTATATGGGACGGAAACGGGCCACTAATATAGGTAATCATCGAAATCTATTATTTATTGCTATGATTCTTTGCCATCAAACTGTAAAAAAAACATATGTTTCCTTATAATTACTTGCAATTATCATGTCTATGGAATTATTTAACACGGGTATGTTCGACCAAACACAGTTTAAATCGTCTTTAAAAAAAATGTCTAATGTTTGTAATAATTGTAATGTAATGTGGACTGAAGGGTTCGAAATAAATGAATATTGAATTTAATTTAATTTACATCGAGCCCTCGTTCTACTACTTCTTATACAGGCTTGACGAAGCAACCGCACATCAAACTCGACTCTGAATCCAATACGGTAGCTGAATAGACTCCGATTACTGACGCATTTATTAATTGCCATATAGTATTTTCCTCTTCCTTTGCAATATAAGTAATCATTTTTTTCCAGTTGGAAAACCTCGATAAGTATTTAATTGACATCACATCAATCAAGTGTGATTAGGGCCATTGCGCCGTTTACGCGATCAACTTCAGTTAACGACCACCTGTCTCCTATATATCACCAAGTTGATATTGATGATTCGCGGTACGTTTCTGCTTGTACAGTCAGCATCACATAGTTAGTAGCAGCCAAAGTAGCCAAATATATCATAACACTTCCTTATTCCTATAGTAATAAAGACGTGTTCCGATATATTTGGCTACTTTGGCTGCTACTAACTATGTCATGCTGACTGTACAAGTAAAGGTGGTCGCTGGGTACTATCGATACTTATCGACCCACATCATCATCATCATCATATCAGCCGAAAGACGTCCACTGCTGGACATAGGCCTCCCCCAAAGAGTGCCAAAGTGACCGGTCCTGCGCCACCCGCATCCAGCGGACTCCAGCAACCTTTACCAGGTCATCAGTCCACCTTGCGGGGGGCCTACCCACGCCGCGCCTTCCGGTACGTGGTCGCCACTCGAGAACCTTTCCGCCCCAACGGCCATCGGTTCTACGTGCTATGTGCCCCGCCCACTGCCACTTAAGTTTAGCGATTCGGAGGGCTATATCTGTTACCTTGGTTCTACTGCGGATAGCCTCATTTCTGATGCGATCCCGCAGAGAAACTCCCAACATAGCCCTCTCCATAGCCCTTTGGCTTTTTGCTTTGAGCCTTCTTATGAGGCCCATAGTAAGCGACCACGTTTCAGTACCATATGTAATCACTGGCAACACACACTGGTCAAAGACTCTCGTCTTCGACCCACACATGCGGCGAATTGTCGTTGTCGAGTGACAATTGGCAAGTAGGCGAATCAGGGCGGCGTTTGCTTACCATCAGGCTTGCTGTAAGCTTGTTTGCCACCATCCTAATAAAAAAAGAACTTGAAGGGAACGGCTTGTTCAGCTAAAGTTAATAAATGCTATAATATTTCTACAGACCCCAAAAAGACAGTGAAGCGTATGGTTTTGTTTGTAGGTAGTTATTCTACTAATAAACGGGAAATATTGTGTTACACACACATCTACCTAAGTGGTCGCAAACCGGCATACTAAATTAGGTCGTCGCTAACCGGCGCAATCGCCCTACGCTCTCTGTAGACTAAAAATCTTTGTCAGGGTCTAAAGCTTGACTGTCAAATAGATGTCTGTTCGGAGTGTTCATAAATTTCTGACCCAAATTTCATTTTTGGTACAGTCGACGTCAAAGATGTTGTATAATTTTTTTTTTTTTTTGTGGACAATCTTACACAAATCGACCTAGTCCCAAACTAAGCAAAGCTTGTACTTTGGGTACTAGACGACGATAAACATACTTATATAGATAAATAAATACTTAAATACATAGGAAACATTCATGACTCAGGAACAAATATTCGTGCTGATCACACAAATAAATGCCCTTACCGGGATTCGAACCCAGGAACTCTTGCTTCGTAGGCAGGGTCACTACCAACTAGGCTAAAGCGGTCGTCAAAACCTTATTACAATGGAATAAGGTGCAAAAGTGTATACATTATATCTTTGAACTCGACTGTACTAACTTCCCCAGGCATGGCTGATAACGGGGGTGCTGATTGGTCGAATATGTTCGTGCCACCAAAACTTCACAGAGGTGTGCGCAGATAAAAACAACTATACAATGGATCACTTTAACTCAGATTATCGAAAAGTACGAAGAATACCGAAAAGAGCTTTATTTAGCCTTCGTTGATTATTCGAAAGCTTTCGATACAATCTCACACGCAGCTCTGTGGAAATCTCTACGACAACAAGGGGTACCATTAAAATACATAAACATACTAGAAGAAATATATAGAAAAGGGAAGTCTACAATTAAATTAGAGAGAGCAGGAAGGTCTTTTAAAATACAGCGCGGAGTCCGACAAGGTGACCCAATATCCCCAAATTTGTTTACTGCTCTTCTGGAATCCATATTTCGTAAGATGGACTGGGAAGCTATAGGTATAAATATCAACGGTGAACTGTTAAATCACTTACGTTTTGGCGACGATATCGTGCTGATCAGTGATAACCACAGTCATCTAGAGTATATGCTGACAACGTAGGACAGAGAGAGTCAAAAATGTGTTTTAAACATGAACATGGATAAAACATGCATTATAACTAATGGCGAAAAAACAGAAACCAACATCTCGGGAAACACGATTGAGTACGTACAAGAGTACCTATGTTTACTTGGGACGCAAAATAACATTTGAAGAACAGACAATAGGAGAAGTAGAAAGGAGAGTTAAAATTGCATGTAGAAGATACTGGTCATTAAAGCACATCTTCAAATTCAACCTACCTATCAACTTAAAGAAAAAAGCTTTCGACACAGTTGTCTGTCCTACACTTCTCTACGGTTGCCAAAGCTGGACTCTAAATAAAGAAATCCTGTACAAACTCCAAGTTTTCCAACGGGCAGCAGAACGTAGTATGCTGGGGCTTAAACTGATGGACAGGGTTCGAAGCTCCGAAATTAGAAAAAAGACCAAGCTGGTAGACGTAGGTGATCTAGCCTGCAGGCTAAAATGGCGCTGGGCTGGGCATGTGGCCCGCGCGAGCGACGGCCGCTGGAGCGAGCGCGTGCTGCACTGGAGCGTGCTCGACGCGCCGCGCGCCGCGGTCGCCCCCGCCGCCGCTGGAGAGACGACATCGAACAGAAGGCCGGCTGTGCCTGGACTAGACTCGCGCAAGATAGAAAATCGTGGACGTGCATGGAGGAGGCCTTTGCCCAATCTTGGGTCCCCAAAAACTAATTTAATTTAATTCACTTGTTTTTTAATATTATTATATTCTTTAATTTAATTTTTAAATGCTCATAGATCTCATGAAGACTTATAAATTCTAGTTTTTAATGTAAGTACTTAGGTAATTAATTAATTTACTAATTTTAGTTATGTATCACAATTTCAATCATTTATTTATTTATTTATTTATTTATTTATTTGGAGAACCAACAGCTACAGAAACATATTGACTATATAGATAAAATACAAAAAGCCAATTACAGGTTCCCACCGATAGCATCGCAGTAAACATTTGTGAGATCACTATTTTTACACTGAATTTGTGAGATTTCCTAACTAGGGGTTACAAAATGTGGAAACTTATGTATTCATTTAACTTAACTGAACAACAACATCATACGGATAGGAACACATTATGATTAACTAAAATTTTGAAGCTAGGCTCATTCAAAGTAACTTCTCGTCAATTTACGCCTCACAGCAGGAATATTACTGTTGAATATATCAATATCAAGGTCTTTTGTCAGCTTATTAATTTTTTTACAGCCACGAATTAGAAAAGTGTTCTGCCTATACTTACACGGGGCCTATCATTTCAATATTTGTTTGACATAAGTATTAGTTTTTAAATAGGTATAGATTTGAAATCATAAGTTAATACATTTTATTTACTACTAGCTATACTGTGAATACAAACATTTAATTAATAACACATAATAATACACATATAAATATACACAAATAACAATGAATTGATCAAATGATTTTAAATATGTACAATTTTAATTTTAAAATGAAACTCATTTATTAACTTTTTGCTTAAGTTTAAATGCATTTATTTACTTTTAAGTTTATAATTCTATGAATGTACTCGTATATACAAATCTTCACTGCATGCATGCTGAACATTATTGATATTCACTTTACTTAACTCTAAAATGCAATGTAATTGTTATTAAAAAGATTAATTTGTAATGTTTTTGCGGGAATAAATGGCTATTATTATTATACAATGGATCAAGGGGCACAGTGGCTAACTAGCCAGGAAAGGTTTAGAAACAGCGGCATATGGTCCGGAGCCAATCTTACTCCTGCCATAAAGCTACAAAATATATAATCAACGGACCAATACACCAAAGATACTGGGAAGAGATAGACATGCAAACAGACCAAAGAGATTCTGTTGAAACGCGACAACAAACTCCCAACCGCACCACTGAGAAATAGAAACGGAAGATAGTAGGAGTAATAACAGGCCACGACACCTTGAACAAACACCTCTATAATTTAGGTATCACAGACAGCCCCATGTGCAGAGCGTGCATGGAGGTAGAAGAATAGTACCCCTGTCCACGATAACGAGCTAGTATAGCGCCCTCGCATTTGCACTTTTGTATGCAGATGAAAAGGACAAAAATTGGCAGTGGGCGTGAACAATAGCACCTCATTGTCAGGCTCGGTTTACATGCCGTCGCTCGGAATATAATTATTTTTATATTTTTTAGGTACCTATTCCTTATGATTATTTTGGTAAGTTTTTAACATATTAAAGGACCAATGTATTGGTGATTATTTAAGGCATATTAATCTATTGCGACTTCTTTTTACAAACTTAAATCCAATATGTTTTAATAATTTGTGAAGTGTAGACCACTTATAATTTTCTAAGGTTGTATCGCTGTTGACCACTTCCAAAATTTTATTTAATGTCGGGATTTCATTCCTAGAAAAAAACTCATGCACGATTCTTCTCAATGCATTTTGGGTAAAGCTGTCAGTCGTGTTGATCACAGTTTTCCGCCGCCTTTGTTTTTTAGGCGATTTAAGAACATTATCGTTTTTTTTTCTTTCACAATTTTGTAGACCGATACCCAATGTATACCTAATGACGACGCAACAGTCTTCACAATTTCATTGTGTGAGGCGTCTGGAGCTTCTCGGACAAAAGTTTCATACAAATTACATATCATGCCTTTTTCATGTGACGAAAAATGCTGCCTCCGCCTTTTGTTAGGTGGGTTTGGTAAACTTGCCATTATAGTTCACCAATCAGTCCAAAACACTAGCCGAGTCACACACTGAGCAGGAAACAGTCAAATAATACACAAGCCATATAGAACAAGAGACAGTCCAGTAAACAAGCCGAGTCGCAAAGTAAGCAGAAAATAGTCTAGTATACAAGCCGAGTCACAGATTAAACCGGAAACTATAGAGAGAGAGAGCACTATAACGCGTCCGCACCGTACAAGAGACAGATGTTGACTGATTTTGACCGCCATGTAAACCCACCCAATGCACATGCATTGCCCTTATCGCTGACCAATTACGTGCCGTCTAAGTTTTCTAGTACTAGCTCGTTATCGTATACATTGTGTAACGAGGGGCGTAAGTGGAATATTGCGAACAAGAGTCGAGTTTGCAATGTTCTTACGCCCGTGTTATACACAATGTTATTCATCACTTTTGCGAGGAAACAAATACATTTTAGATGAAATGAATACAAATAGTAATAAAAACTGCAACATGTCAGCGGCGCTACCACGAAGTTCGAAAGTCGAAGTTCGGGTATTTCCATCTCTATCGCACTCCGTTAATCGAGTGACAGGGATGCATGTATTACGAACTACGACTTTCGAAGTTCGTGGTAGCGCCGCAGTCGTCCATTTTGTTGAATTTGACGTGAGGCGCGTATGGCAAAGACCCTTCGGTATACAGCCACGATTTGAAAACACTTAAAAAAATGTACATAGACACTGAATAACTACATTTTAAATCTGTAAATAATTCAGTTAAACATGTTTAAGTAGTTTTTTAAGTTTACATTTATTTATAAATACGTTTTCAGACATCGTATTTGATATAAATCCTCTTTGCTTTGTAACTGCCGCATGAGTGACAGATACAATTTAAGAAAAAAACCATTACGCCCCTGGGCGTAACACACGCTATTACAGCTTTGTATGTCTGCGCATTATGAAGCCCTTTTCGAGCAAGTGTGATGAAAACTGATGGAATTATCTTGGATCATCAGACAGAGCTTAGCAGGGATTACTGGCGTGGGAGGCTGACAAGAACAAGCGGTGCGGTGGCAAATTAAACTCACATATGTTCCATAAGAAGTTTGTATTTACTTACAAATACTGAGGCTCATGGTCGATCGTTTATACAGACGAACACATATTTAATTCTGGAGTACTATTACATAGTTTTAACAATTAATAAGCAAGCGAGCAGCCACCACGAGGAACAGAGAACAGACAGAGGGCCGGAAGAAATACGTCACAAGACAGTCCGGTGTTGCCATGGTTGAGAATATAATTTCCAACAAAAACAACTAAACATATTCCACTGGACTGCAGGCAGGTATAGTAATACAGAAAAAAAACCTAGGGTCTCCAGACACAGTATGGGAGGCTGTTAGCAACACCAAGCTCACTAACTTTCTAGAGGAGCTGGGGGTGGTTTAGCCTCGAGACTGCCAGCGGGACGGTAGCGGGGCTTGATAAGCGCGTGACGTGGGCGGGACGCCCGGTCACACAGACCATTATGCTACGTACGCGCCGCGCGCTGCGCTGTCTGACCTCACACTGGACCAGTCAACCAAACAACTCCTAAACTAACAAGATACACCCATCATGTTTGGGCTCATTAGCACAGAATAAATAATAGTACTAGGTACAGACGGTTCACTGTACAAAGCCTCTGTTTTGGAATGTCGAACGAGCCTAAACGTTGCCATCCCTATCTATCGCACGCAACGCGCTTCGATAGAATGCGTGCGTGCCGTCCGGTAGGCCACAGAGTACTTTTCTATATATTGTAACGGTTGGCCGTACTTGGAACGGCGCGACAAAATCACGGAATGAGCCGCAGCGTCGCTAGTCCAGTCAATGAGTAGTTTATGACCGTGCAAAGTACCTAGAGTCGGCAGCTTGTCTCAAAAATACTTCCCTTTTTAACAGAACCCGTGACGGAGTGCCTGACAGCCAAGAACGTGTCAGGGATCTGCGTGCAACGGAACAGCTGTGATTACAGCACGGGGGCGATCGACCTCACGCTGTACGCATATCATGCTTATAAGAGGTACGTCAGTTTATTATAAGGAGGGAGGAGGTATTTAAGTACTCATGTACTGAAGGCCGTCATTGACAACCCACACTGGTCAAAGTTCAAAGACTCTCGTCTTGAGACACTGCGGAATATTGGACGAAAAGATGTGGCGTAGCTTCCCGAACGCTGCCCAGCCGAGTCGGGTTCGACGATTGACCTCTTTCTCGAAGTTGGACCTACCTAACTGGACATGCTGTCCTAGGCATGGATGACATATGGCACTGAAACGTGGTCGCTTACCTTACTATGGGCCTCACAAGAAGGCTCAAAGTCACCCAAAGGGCAATGGAGAGGGTTATGTTGGGAGTCTCTCTGCGTGATCGCATCAGAAATGAGGCAATCCGCAGCAGAACCAAGTAAACCGATATAGCCCTCCGAATCGCTTAACTTAAGTTGCAGTGGGCGGGGCACATAGCACGTAGAACCGATGGCCGTTGGGACGGAAAGGTTCTCGAGTGGCGACCACGTACCGGAATTGACTACGTACAAAGTGCGCGAGTGCCGAGTTTAGCCGGAGCAGGCCTATCCCACTGACGATTTGGCGCGAAATGACGTTTGTCTATTAACCTCCTGTGGAGGTCTAGCAACATTGATTTAATATTAAACCAATGTCTGTGCAGCGTATCGTTTCATTATATACGTTCCGCTCTACGTAGTAGCAACATAATTTCATTGATCGCACACCGTTATACGAATATAATTTTTACATCTTGCTAACATGGCGAAAGAAGTAAATCCCATTGCAAAATATGAACTGTTTTGTAGAAACTTAACCTGTATTCGAGTATTTTTTTAAATTAATCCTGACTTCCGTCAGTCTATTTATTTTTTTCATATAATATTATTATTTCCAAAATTTGATGATCAAATGAAAACAAAATGTTTTGTTATTTTTTTATTTAACAAATCTGCAATCAGTCTCCAGACTGATCAGATTAGTGGAATGAAGTATCGCGGGTCGTAGATTTAGAGGCCAATGCCTCGTTCACTACTTAGAGGATACTAAGTCTCTTAACCACATTGACATTATTGAGCAATCCAGAGGCCAATGGATTGCAGTGATGGGTAAGGCGAGCTACGTGTTGTTCCTTATAGCGGGCCACTTCGGATGCTACCCTTGGCATTGTACATGCTCGTGAAATTCATCGTTCCTCGCGAACCATGGAGCATTGGTGATGCATCTATAGTAGATTATACACTAAGGGGATAAAGCACTGTTTTATGTCACGGGAGCGAATTGAATCCCGAACGTAACGAAGGACTCATAATTTAACTCCTGAGTCTAATATTTTTTTATAATTCAAAATAGACCAGAAGCACTGATTCAGACACAGACTTTACGCCTTTTACAGCTTTCCATTTGTCAAAATCGTTGTAGGCTTTTAGGTATTTTTCCTTTGACTTCTCTGGCAGCAGATTGTTGACAATGCCTATGGCATCTAATTTGATAAACTCAGGAGTCAAAACACTTTCATCACTCGACATTTTCAATATTATTTTTGAAATTAAATCTTCTATAGGCACCTACAAGAACTCGATTTGTTCGTCACGCGTGAACAAATGAAGGCGCGCGACGTTCCAAATTCGAAAGCACAAGCCGTGGTCCTAGATTCGAAATTCGAATTTCGAACACCGCGCTCCTCCGGACCGGGGTTCACACGGAGGCAAACTTCATTTATTTTGTCAAATCAAGTAGGCCATGGCCTAGGACAAATTGTGTTTAGCAAAATTAAACTTTATGCATATAGTAATAAGAATTATGAAAAGTGAAATCATATTATTAACCAGCGGGTTATAATGAAATTCAGTACAACATTATAACCCGGCTAATACCAAGGGATTTAATGTCTTGCTTTCGGTAGGGTTTACATGACCTATAATTCGGCATTGTCGAGCATGTGGTTTGAAAAGAATGTTTTGTACCCTTTGTAGGCAGGCTATATTATTTGGACACGAAATTTTACATATAAGTGTTCCGCTATGGAGCTTAATCCTACAGTTCGCTCTTATTCCATTTCTGTGTCCGCTTGCCAAGCTGAAAAGGCCTCCTACAATCTGTCATTATCCGTTTTGTCATTATTTATTTCGCCCTTTAAGGGTTTGGAGGCTTTTGGTCGGATATCCCACTGGGACCAGTCCGGTTGGGAGTATTAAAAATATAGTACAAAAATTTAATGAATCTCCTCTCTCCTTCGTCAAATACTTAGTAGTACATTCAAAAAGCAATTCTACGGTCCAAGTCAACCACATCCAATGATACATGTCAACCATTAGCATTAGCCAGCCGTTATTTATCACTATACAAATCACAATTGGTACGTTTTATACCTAACCTAATCTAACACAGTTCCAACTTCTACGTATTCCTCATTGCAATGATGTAATATACAAAAGAGGTAGATGCGTTGTCTATATGAAATTCAGTGTATAAAAATGGCCACCAAATCTGACAGCTGAGACACGTTTATACGTGTCCATTGACGACGTGACATTGAAGTGACGAAAATCCCATTCAGATATCACAGGGAATTACGAAGCTACAACCGTTTTAATATTGCTTGTTAGGGAGAGAAAACGCAAACAGTGTATGACGTCACGATACGCGAGGCTGCCGCAGAGCGCCGGGGCGCCGCGTCGACGGCGGCGCCGCACACGTCGGGGCGCGGCACGTTGCCGTCTATTAGTGACGTCACAATCTTCCAGCGTCATCGTTTTATATGAAGTTGCGTTTTGCGAAAAAGGGACAGAACATACTCCTTCTTAAAGGCCTCCACCCACCGAGCGCGTGTCGTGCGCGGCGCGTGTGCTGCGCGGGCCCGCGCAAGTTGTAAAGCATTGAAAATACACTTCAAACACACATCGAACGCGGGCCCGCGCTGCTGAGTGTGTTAGAGGTAGTGAGATACATATTAAATGTGTTGGTAGCGAGAGAGATATGACGCGCGGGCCCGCGCTGCTGCCGCGCTACTAAGTGTGATAGAGATAGTGAGATACGTATTAAATGTGTTGGTAGCGAGAGAGATATAACGCGCGTGCTACATGGCGCCCGTATTATTATTCGTTTTGTTAGGTAAGGCATTATACTCTGTTAGTGAATTTATGGACATGTAACCTGCATTTAAAATAAGTAGGTAATTTAACAAATATAATATTGGGACATTTACTTTACCTTGACTTGAGTTAATTGATAGTGCGTACGGAACCCTCGGTGCGCGAGTCAGACACGCACTTGACCGGTATTTTTTATATTACATCATTGCCTCATTATATATAAGGCGCCGTAGGTTCAGCGAAGTTAAGCGAACAGAGTTTTTGTAACAATATAATGCGTCTGTTTATAATAATATGGTTTCAAAAAAATACGAATAGTAATCTTGAGGCTTTTCTGCAGGGAAATCAGTGCTTCGAAACATGATTAAGTAAATTTCGCTCGATAGAAAAAAATCACGAACATAGGTCTAAAACACACAAAAATACACTGAAAATATTCGCAACAAATTATGCACAAAAGCTATAAATATTAAAATTGCTTCTAAAAATCGGCAATATCATGCTTGAGGGAAATCAGTGTTTACATTTTTATTTATTTATACGGCTAAAAAATTAAAATTAAGAAACATGATATCCGCGCTTCCGAGCACGCACTTCCATCTCGCTCACGCTTATGCTCAGTGAGAGAGAGAGAAGACCATGAACGTACGGCGCCTTAAGCAGTAACGCTGCTAACGAAATTTATGAATTTGAAAATGCTTCGAGCCACACACGCCGTTGGTAAGGTGGTTGTAAGAAGTAACTGATTGAATGATTTAGTGACCGACAGTTTTTGACGTTTCATAAAAAGCTGAAGCTGATTTGACTTTTGTCAAATAGGTACCGTATTTGGAAAATATGAAAGCCTCCCAAATGATATTACTTTACTATATCCTATTCCTTCCTGTCCCGTTAGGCTGGAGACAACATGGCAGAGTCAACCCTTTCGACGCCACAGAAAAATATGCGAGGTAGACGCTCCCACGCCACGCAAGTCTTAATTCTATTTTTTTTGGACTTCATACGAAGCCGGTCGAATCGCTAAACTTAAGTTCAAGTCAGTGGCAGCAAAGGGTTAATGGTTAGATTAGATTTAAACTCATTATAAAATCACAGTTTTAAATAGTGACTTAAAAGACACGTAGGAACATAAATCGTTGATTTTTGGGCAACACACCACGGCGGGTTGCGCCAAATTACAGACCGATCAACGTTAAATATAGCGCCCGCAGCTGTCATCCCATAGGAACTTGTCAAACTCTATATACATTCAGATTTTAACGAACACCGCTTATGATTAAAGACGGTTTGGTGCAACCCAGTCTTAAGTAAGATTCCCACTGACCGGGCCGGGCCGGAGCGCGCCTGAGAGCATTTTACAAGTTGCCAAAGAAGTTTGAACCTTAAACAGATGTTACATTCCATATTTGAATGGACTTGCCGCCGGTCGGCTGCGCTCGGCTGTCATCGCATCTGGCCGGCTCCGTCCGGCTTTTGCCCACTGTACTGTATTATAACTACAACTTAGAAAAGTTGAAAAACCCCCGACATTTTCATTTCAAAGTCCAATATCTCGAAAACGACTGAACAGATTTTCATGAAACATGGCTAAGAACACTCGGGATATAATTATCTATGACACAAAAAAAACCCGCATTGAAATCGGTCCATCCGTTTGGGAGCTACGATACCACAGACAGATACACAGATACACAGACACGTTAAACTTATAACACCCCTCTCTTTGCGTCGGGGGTTAAAAACGCGGTCGGCTGCCGCCGGGTGCTCGCGCATCCGCTGCGATGCGCCGCCACGGCCGGCGGCCCGTTAGGTGGGAACCATACATTAGAGGTTATCTCGCGTTCCCAATGAGCTACAAATACTATTCGAATGTCCCAAGTAAATATGACTATGACTATAAAAACAATCTATGCTCCCCAACCTCATCGTTCTCGCACTGATGGTGCCACCTCGCCGCGGCCAGCTCCGCCGCTCCAAACTCCTTATCACAGTGCGAACACATCCAATTGGGCTCGTTCAGATGCACCTCCCTGAAATGGTCCTTCAAGCCCTCAATGCCTTGTACCCCGTGGTACTTCATCTGGCAAATCGTACACTCCAGTTTAATCCAGTTGATATCTGTGTTCACTGCACTCGGATACACACTGAGCTTGCTTATATGGAATCGAAGCATCGGTGTTATTTTCTCTTCTAATTGCAAATCATACTTCTCTGAACGTGTCTTAACATCTGTGTACAAATGCCTGATGTACGGGTACTTGCTCATGTTGTACCTGTACGTGCAGGGTATGTCTATTTTAGTTTCAGGCAGTACGCTGAAGTCTTCTGCTATAGTTTTAAATAAGGTATCTACATCATCTTGCTGCTCCATTCCGTATCTGTTCGAGCGCTGTATCTTCTGAAGGACTAGTTTCATGTCTTTTTTAGCTACTTGGAATTGCGCGCTTTTTACGTTTTTATACACTTGTAGGTGTGGGTTGAGAGGCGGGTCCCTCTTTAACTGTCTTAGCTTTTTATTGACGAGTGTGTGTTTGAAATTGTGCATACATTCCCGTTTATATTTAAAGCACGCCATATTTATAGTAATATTGACGTAGCACGAATTAAGCATGGATTGGAAGTTCGTTGAGTTCAACGTTATTTTCGACGGCAGCGAGTTGTCTATATTGAAAATTGTGCTCTTGTATTCAGGATGCGGTTTTCTGAAGAACAGCGTGTTTAGCTGGTCTCTATTGCAGTTCACTTCCAGGATGACGTCGCCGGGAACAGCTCTGCTGGATGCTGGTATTTCTAGACTCCTCTTGAGCTTCTGAGCGGCTTCTTTCGCGAACGGCTTGCAAGCTTTCAAAATGGCTGTGAGGTATTCTTTTAAAGCGGAATACTCTCTCTCTAGCATCTTTTCTACCTCATCGTTGTCGTTCATGCAACGGGTCTCGTGCATGACCTGGTCGAACTCGTCCCACTGAGGCCAATCTTTTAGGAATTTCTTCAGCACGTTCATGTAGATGTCTACACTGATGAAGTGCAGATTGGCTACGTCTAGATCGAACTCTTTCTTGAGGATTCCTACGAGCTGGTTGTTCGTTAGCTTCGCGTTCTGTTTGCCGTTGTAGTTAATTAAATTCTTCATCAGGTCCAGGAGGGGTTTGTCTGGGGAGCAAAGAAATGGTGAATTATATACATTGACAGGACTGTACAGACTCCTTACAATAGGCATGATGCCTCAAGTTCAAATTGATAACGTAGTGATGCTAAATGTATAGTAAACCATCAAATTATCGTAATAAAGTACAAATTATAAAATATAATTAAAATCATAAAAAGATATGAACCCTGAAAGTTTAGAAAAGATATGCATTTTTTTTATTGTCCAAGAGTAAATTAGAAGCTACCAATAGAATCCTTACGCTTTTCTAGAAACAAAATTGTATGACAACTATGTACTTAAACGCAGTATTTCGCGACCGAAACAACAATTTACCTGATTTTCCATACTACGATTAGTACAAATATACAAATGTGTCGTCACACTTGTATAGACACACAGTATGAAGCGTTTCGCGCTGCCGCCAGCGAGGTCAATCTTTATCTCAAGTTTTTAGGTCGTTATGTTCTTTAATTGTAGTTCCTCCCATACAAACATTTGTTCCTCTCCAAAAACTGGTTCGAATGACGTCACAAGAAAATCCAAGTCATCATCCCTATTCATATGTATTGCCTAATCAATAGGCGTTGTCCATGTTTTTACGCAGACCCATTGGTTTTACGGAGTTGGCCTCTAAATTTCTTATCCTGAACATCACTGAAATCAGGTCTCCAGGGTTATCTTATCTAGATGAGGGCCCTTTCGGATGCACTTCGACCCAGTGGGATCTTTTGTGCATTTGCCCTCTTCTTTATGCCTACTCCCAAGCTCGCTCCATCATTTCCATGAAACGGATGATGCAGCTCAGCGGAAGCACCTTGAATTTTTCTCCAGGGTTAGGCTTACTCAAATAACTGAGCCACTTAACTTGGCTTAACCAGTAACCACTGGTGTCATTTTTAACAGAATCAACAGCTTTTCAAAACATTCAGTTAGTAATCATACAAAGCAGTGAAAGCTAAGAACACCAATATGGTTGTGTGGTCTCATGCCCATGGGCCCAAGATTGACTATAGCAGCGAACGGAAAAAAACATGGAATGCGAGGTCCTTACCCCACGCCTGTGGAAGCCCGTGGGGCCTACTTCACGGACAGGATTTCCAAGTGCATGTGCAGGTGGAAAATAACGTTTTATTCCGTTTTTTACGCAGTTGAAGTCTATATTTTGGAATATATCCTACCCAAACACTTGTCTAAAACCCGGTATGCTCATGTTCACTCTAAACGGCTGCCTGGCATCGTTTCGATAACCCGGGGCGGGGCCATTTTGCGACGCTTTTTATTTTTTTTATTTTTATACAACGACGGTTGCAAACAAGCGTACGGCCCGCCTGATGGTAAGCGGACGCCGCAGCCTATAGACGCATGCAACTCCAAAGGAGTAACATGGGTGTTGCCGACCCTTGATATGTTAGACGCTACTTAGACTTCTATGGTTTTTTCGTTCGCTGGACTATAGGTGTTATGACTTTATGACAAACGCAGTCAGTCAGCAGTTGTCCCCTTCATACTTTCAAACAAGGCTCATATTGAGCATATCGGCCGAAAGACAACCACTGCTGGACATAGGCCTCCCCCAAAGAGTGCCAAAGTGACCGGTCCTGCGCCACCCGCATCCAGGTGACTCCACGGCTACATAGCCCATACACTTCATAGTGGCCTTGGCTATCACATGATAGCCGCCCATATTTTTCTTGAACTATCCGTCTCTTTCTTGTTAGAAAACTTAGAAAGAGAGGTATGAATAGTGCGAGAATAAAAGAGAGAGCTCGCGCGCTGTCTTGTGATAGCCGTGCTGCTGCTGACACATACAAGTCCTTACTCCTACAAACAAGCATATTTTGAAATTTTTTTGAAAAAGGAAGCATTATTAAAATGCTTCCTTTTTCATTCAAGATTACGACGTAACTATTAGTATTTATTCAGAAGCGGATAACGTACTTAAATAATCATTTCTTAAACTGGGGCTAAACAAGTTCAAATTTTCATTTTCTGTTTCTAAACCTAAAATAAGTGAGTTTTATTGGGAGTCTTTTTCAAATTTTGCACTGAGAAGTGTTTTTATTTATTTATTTATTTATTTATTTATTTATTTAACATAATTACACAGCATTACAGTTAAAAACTAAGTCACTGTGAATTACAAATGATATATACACTGCATATTAATATATGACTGAAGAATTACGTCTATCCATCATCTCACAGTACCTTAAGCATTCTCGATACACAATTCCCCAACTACTTCCAAAGACGTCCACATCCGGTGCTGATGCAAGAAGCGCATTAAGGCTGTGTAAAGCTCTGACGAAAGGAGAGTTTTTGCGCGCTACGGTGCGCGCCTCTGGAGGAGCTAGCAGTAGCCGGTTACGCGGACGAAAATTGATCCTCGACAGTGAAGGGACTAGCAGACGCACCGCCTGACCCACCAGCTCAGGGCAATCTGAACCACCTCGCAAAATTTTGCAAGCGCTCGTTAGTAACACACAGTTACGCCTCACCTCAAGTGAATTAAAACCTAATACGCCCAATAAAAATTTTGTGGGATATAAAAATGGATAATATCCATATTTTTTCTTATAAAGAAACCGTAAAAAGGCTTTTTGGATTTTTTCCAGCAGCAAGGTGTAAGAAGCTTCATGCGGATTCCAAATTATAGAAGCTGTCTCAAGTTTGCTTCTAACTAGGGCGGTGAATATGAGTTGTATAGCCCTAGGACAGTCGAAATCACGCGCATTCCTGATCACGAACCCCAACCTTCTGAAACAATTCGCCGCTAACGCTTTTATGTGGTCATGAAACGTGAGGCGTGAATCGAAAATGACACCCAGGTCCTTGATGGTATCTACGCGAGTTAAAAGTTCCGTCCCTAGGGTATATTTGGCTTGTATGGGATTATGGATACGACCAAAGGTCATTACTGAACATTTATCTATATTAAATACAAGCTTGTTCTGAATGCTCCACCGATATAATCGATCAATGTCGTCCTGAAGTGCTTTGCAGTCTGAAAGCTGTTGCACGCCATACATCAGCTTCAGGTCATCGGCATAGAGCAGTGATCCGGCACTCTTTGGGATTGACGCCAGATCATTGATCATGATTCCAAACAATAACGGACCCAGGATCGAACCCTGGCTGACTCCAGAACGGGTGTGGTATGATTCAGAGACAAAGCATCCATGCTGCACGTACTGTCGTCTGTCGCGTAGGTAATTGCCAAAAAACCTAAGTAATTTGGGGGAGAAGCCGATACAATTCAACTTACTCAAGAGCACATCATTATCTACGCGATCAAACGCTTTTTTAAAGTCGAAGTACAACACATCAACTTGGATCCCCCTGTCTAAGTGTTCAGAGATCGAGTCAACCAAAGTCAAAAGATTCGTTTCAACCGAACGATTAGGTCTGAAACCATGCTGAGCGTCACTTAGGTAGGGTTTTATTTGAGGAGTTATATGCCTACTTAAGATGGACTCAAAGAGCTTTGCAATCACAGACAAAATAGCAATGGGTCGATAGTTTTCAACTTTAGCCGTGTCCATTGATTTGGGAATAGGACGCACGCGTGTCAATTTCCATTGATAGGGGTACGTCCCCTGTTGTTTCGGTTCTCAATTTTGCAGCAAACAAGAACCATTAGGTACGAGGGCGACACTGAAAGTCTTTAGAACTGGCCACTTGTAATAAATATAATAAAAAAATAAGTTCAAAATTTGAAAATGGAACTCTTTCTTAATATTTTTGTGTACGAATTCCACTCGATTGTCATTTGTTTTACGATTTGGCGGCAAATTGAAAATTGTGTGTACTACGTGAGCATGAATTTAACGCGAGAAAATTTTCGAGCAATGATTTTTTACGACTTTCGATGTAATTTAAGCCAACAAGAAAGTTATGATAGACTTCGATTGGCCTTTCACGATGAAGCCCCATCTCGTGCTACTATTTACAACTGGTTTAATGAATTTAAACGTGGCCGCACTAATCTCACTGATGATCTGCGTGAGGGCCGGCCTTCTACGGCGACTACTGAAGATAACATCAGTGTTGTGCGGCGTATGATAGAGACTGACAAAAGAGTAACCTATCAGCAGATTCGTACAAGCTTAGCCATTGGTATGAGTCAAGTCCACAAAATCCTCCATGAACATTTAGCGGTGAGGAAGCTTTGTGCCCGGTGGATACCTCATAATTTGACAGAAGCCCAAAAAGTCCGTCGTGTTGATTGGTGCCGTGAAATGGGTCAAAGATTCAACGGAGGTGACTCAAATGCTGTGTTCGACGTAGTTACGGGTGACGAAAGCTGGATTTACTGTTATGATCCTGAAACTAAAAGACAGTCTGCTGAGTGGGTGTTTCCTTCCGAGGAGTTGCCTACTAAAGTGAAGAGAGGTCGAAGTGTGGGAAAAAAGATGGTGGCCTCGTTCTTCGGAAGGACTGGTCATTACGCAACAATTATTTTAGAGGATCAAAAAACAGTTACTGCGAAGTGGTACACTAACAATTGTTTACCACTTGTCTTGGAAAAAGTTCGAGAAAAACGGCCTCGCAGTAGGATCCTGCTTCACCACGACAACGCCTCATCGCACACCGCCAAGCAAACGATCGACTATTTGGCGACGGCAAACGTGGAATTACTGGGTCACCCACCTTAAAGCCCCGACCTTGCACCTTGTGATTTTTATTTATTCCCAAAAATTAAAGAAAAACTTCGAGGAAAACGTTTTATGGACGCCGACGAAGCAGTGGCTGCGTTTCAAAAGGCCGTCGAAGAGACGCCTAAGGACGAGTGGGCAAAGTGCTTTTCTCAGTGGTTCTATCGAATGCAGCGATGTATTGATGTGAAGGGAGGCTATTTTGAAAAGATATAATAAAAGTAATAAGTTGCTTGTTAAGAATAATAAACAAGGAAAACATAATATACCTTAAAGTAAAAAACTAAATACTAAATTAGAAACTAGGATTAAAAAAAATTATAAATAAAAAATTTGGCCCAAATCACCTCCTGAGGGCAGCGTGCCCAGAAGGCTGGCAGCATTGCCACGTTGTATGGCAATGCTGATCCGCTGTGCCAGATATGATCCAGCCTTCTGGTCACGCGTCACCTCTACCAGGCGTTTGGAACTCTCCTTGAAAATTTCATGGGCGCTTTTCCCCCACGGTCCCATAGTCTCAACCCCAAACGGCGCAAAAAGGTAGCCACTACTAATGGCTGTGTACTTGCGCCGCTTGAGGAGTTCCGCCGAATTTGCCGCAGAGCCAGCCTTTACGGCGGTGCCGTGGAGATGAGACAGCGCTACTGTATCGGAACATGTCGCATCCCAAACCAGCGGCTGTCCCATCTTCCATGGCACGAGGGTCATGCCGTCGGGTCTCTTTCCGTCATCGTGGGAAAGGCCGGTTGGTTCTAAAATAGCCGGTGTTCCCGCACTGGCTAGCGCCCGACGGATGACGTCGTTTAAGTTCGCATGATGGGGGGCACGCCCTGCACTTCTGCTGCAGGACAATCCGTGGTGACCCAGCTGGTCGACCGGGTCACCGCAGCGACAACGGTGAGGGGCAACGCAGGTCACGCCCAGGCGGAGAGCGACAGAAATGCGGAATGTAGAATTGTCCAGGAGCGTTCCGATCGGTGATGAAGGCAGAGCCTGGAGCCACTGCCCTGATTCCCACTCAGCAACGGCTAGGAGCCGAGCACGCTCTGGGAGGCTGGTTGACGTTTGATACAGATTATCCCGTACCAGCCTACAGAGCGGCTCGTCCCAGAGTCGCTGGGAAGCGAGGTTTCCGGGCAGGTCAGTGTTTGGACAAGCGTCGGTCCATGCATTTTTGGCCTCGGTCATGAAAGGAATGTCGAAATGTTGGACAGGAGACTTTAGAATTTTGGAAGTAAGTTTTAAAGAACTGTGGACTGAGGACAGAAATGCCGGGAGCGAAACACTAGAAACTTTCCTAATTCCTAGACCACCATGTCTTATTGGAAGGGAAGCCTGTGTCCACGAACGATTGTCCAAATTTACGTTTAACACTGACACTAAAAGGTTCTGAATAATTTGGTCAATTGTTTGTAATAGGGTGGGATATTTCCAAAAGTGGCTGCACCTTAAGACGTAAGTAAATTTGGGTACAAATAGGCAGTATCGGATAACTGTGTACGCTACGTGGGAATTTATTTTAGTGAGACGGTCCGAAACATCGTTAAGATTTTTAATTTTGCTGTCTATGAAACTGGGAAAAGATTCGTCTAAGACCGGTGCACCTAAGAGGTGAAGTGTGTTCTTCTCAACTACTTTAATATTGGGAGCAAGGAGGCGGAATTTAGATAAAGCGAGTTCTTTGTCTTCACATGTATCCGAAAAGAAAAGCTCACATTTAGAAAAATTCAGTTCTAGTCCAATACCGTGAAATTGTTCAATTAGAACGCGAAGGTCCTCCAGAACTTCGCTTACATCACCTCCCAGGGTACCATCATCTAAGTACCATACATTAAACAGTGAATTTAAGTTCGAAATGATGGGGTGGATTGCTAAGCTGAAAAGCGCTGGCCCAAGCGGATCGCCTTGTTGACAGCCAACAGCCGAAAGTTGCTTGATTGCTCAGTTTTTGATTTTCTAAGAACTTTCAGTTTGACCCTCGTACATGAATGATTACAATTCAATTCACCATATCTTGTACTGCTAAAGCATTAAAAAAAAATACCATCCGAGTTTTCTTAGTTTTTGGTGAAAATAGGATAACATTTAATTTTTTTACCTCAAATCGTACTTATATTTTGCCCTAAAATAATATTATAGTTAACTGTAACTTTATGTTAACCCATGAAGAAATATCATACATAACTATAATAAAATCTATGTTGCCCTTTTTTTTAAAGACGTTTAAATCAACGCCGCGCGCTTATTCTCCGCTGAAATTAATATTTTAGAGATGATTATTTTAGTAAGTAATCAGTTTTTGAATAAATACTAATAGTTACGTCATAATCTTGAATGATAATTTACTTTAAAAACAAAGTTTTAACCAACTTCAATTTAGTACTCTGCCAAACCACGAGAACATTTCCACATTTCTTTTGCAATGTACCACATGAACTGATTTCCAGAGAAAATGCGTTGATTATTAGAGAAAAAAACCGAATCACTGTATGTGGGCCGATAAGATTTGAGGACTTCTGTCGATTCCACAAGGATCACCTTTGGCACTTCATTAGTTGCTATTTCAACGGAATTTTATCAGAATCTGTGATATACTTTTGTACTTTTAAGTGCATAATTGTGGAATTCCATCACTCCACCAAATTTATGATTTCTGAATATGATGAAAAATAAATACACGAGTTATAATAGAAAATACCAAAATCACTACACGCGTGCCTAATATATTTCCCTCAATTCCTCATGGATCCCATCATCCAACTGAATTTTTGAAAAAAAAATGGGACTCATCTGGAAGCATATACTTACACACAAAAAAAAAATGTTACTAATCGGCTCATCAATGACGGAGTCCTGTGGTTACAAACATTAAAAAAAAAAAAAATACAACCGAATTGAGAACCTCCTCCTTTTTTTTCTTCCTCGAAATAAAATACATTGTAGGCGACACTTTTGAGAAAAATGCCATCCAAAAGGTGAATGCTGAAGTTTGAAATTCAAAACACACAGCCTACTGAGTGTTTTCTGAGCAAGGGCACGGGCAGTTGCACATTCTCAATTTTTATTTATACTATATCCATACTAATATCATAAATGCGAAAGTGTGTCTGTCTGTCTGTCTTTTAGCTCTTCAAGCTTAAACCGCTGAACCGATTTAGATGAATTTTGGTATACAGATAGTTTGAGTCCCGGGGAAGGACATAGGATAGTTTTTATCCCGGAAATCATCCCTTAAGGGGATGAAATGGGGGGTGAAAGTTTGTATGGAGCTGCAATATAAACGAGTTCCATGCTGACGGAGTCGTGGGCAGAAGCTAGTACTACTATAAATGCAAAAGTGTGTCAGTCTGTCTGTTACCTCTTTTCACTTAAACAGCAGAACCAATTTAGATGAAATTTGGTATATAGTTTGAGTCCCGGGGAATTACATAGGATAGTTTTTAGCGCAGAAATCATACCTAAGGGAGTGAAATGCAGAGAAAAATTGTATGGAGGTAAAATATAAACCAGTTCCACGCGGACAAAGTCGTGGGCAACCGCTAGTATTTTATGTTATGGTCCATATGTAAGTAATGAAATTAATTAATAAGCAATGTCTGTTGTAATGTGAGGTTAACTACTTTCAACTTGTTGAAGAATAAAAAAATAAAGATCTAGATACTTACTTAGATAATGCGTACTGCTATATCAACACTATAAAAACATATTGGATGTTGACTGAAAAAATCTTAAAAACACGAAAAGGGCTCGAAAGTATGGTGGAATATATCGAAATAATGTTACCTTCGTCATCATTAGAATTGTCGGCCGTGTCTATCGTCTCACCGTCGTCGTACGATGTCTCATCCATGGTCAAAGGAGCAGATGGTGCTTCTTGGTCGCTTTGTGTACTTTTTCTACCATCATTTGGTTCGTGTACGACGACCCTGCTTGGACCGGCTTCAGACAGCGTTTCCAACTCGTCGCTCGAGTCATCTTCGACCACAATTAGTGACATTTATACAAGTTTAAGTTATAAAAAATAATTAAATCGGTAAACAATCTGTTTTTGTTCATATGCGTAAACTCGTAAAGCTCAAAAACTGTCAGCCAAGCAATATTGTCAAATCAAATATCAATTGACATCTAATTTTTTTTTTTTTTTATATTCGGATGAGAAGTAATTGGCCAGCAGAGGTGTTTTTGCACTTTATTTTGTGCAAGAATCGATTAACCATCGATTTAAAGTCTAATATCGACGTCTCAAATGTTAAACTTGAAAAAATGCACATTAACTGCAACTTTTCATGGTAAGTTCCCGTTCCCGGGTGATTTAGGCCAGTACGTCTAGCACAACTTGCTAAAAAGTCGCTTTCCGCGCGACTGGGCGTCTCATATCTCACTCGCACTGTGCAAATTAGAAAGAGTTGGGTATATCTTTTTCGACTCGCGTCGCGGTGCGGTGTCAGTTGTGCTAGCCCCCCTGAATCACACTGGTGCGGCCTGCGGTGGCGGTCAATAGTAAATTTGACAGCTAATTGACAAGTTTAGGTTTACTATTAACCCCATTGACCGCCGCGCCCAGGCCGCGCCAGTCTGTGAGAGCCTATAAGAGAAATATGAAGAAGTGCAGTAGGTAAAAGATAAATACAAAATAATAATATTAACTATATCAGCGGTCATATTGCAAAATCCGCGGCAAAATCCGCTGTTACGAAAGGTTATGAAGTTAATTGTTATTGTTAAGCTGGGTCCGCTGCGCCAATGTTTTCGATGTGTTTAAACATCTCACATGTTATCCGTCAGTTTCGGCCAACAAATACGGTATTGTTTTGATTGGCAAAACATTTTTGACGTTTAAAAACAACGAAAACTTGGCGCAGCGTACGCGGCTTTATTATACCATTCGATTTTTTTTCACATATTGATAATCTACTGTTACAGTCTACTGAGACATCAATATGTCTTACTCCCTTTAACGCATAGTTGCGTCCTGTATGATGGGTCAGGATGGCCCATCGTGTGGAGTGGCCATTATACGTGTTGTGCTATCCACGTGACCTTGTACACGGCCTCCTTCAAACGCTGGATTGGCGTGTCCATACGGACCATTTATGGTGAACCTAGAGTCCTTTAAGATAGAGTGGGATAGAGAAATGAATGGCTTCACATGGCCTTGGTTCTCGCTCATTTATAAGATAGTTGGCATTGTATATGCTTTTCCATCACACGTCACGTCACGTCAGAATGACGGATAGTGGATATTCTCTTTGGGTCTTAGGTCACAGCGATATGTGATGAAATGGCAACCACGCTACGCCCGCAGCACGTCTATCATGAGACGGCAGCGACATACTCTCGATTTTTCTCGCACTATCGCCTCGTGTTCTAATAAGAGAGAGAGAGACGGATAATGCGAGAAAAATCGAGAGCTCGCGCGCCGTTGCGTGCTAGCCGTGCAGAGACGGCCGTGACATACTCTTGATTTTTCTCGCACTATACCTCTCGTTCTAAGTGTTCTAATAAGAGAGAGACTGATAGTGCGAGAAAAATCTAGAGCTCACGCGCCGTCTTGTGCTAAGCGTGCACAGCGTGCAGGACTAAATTTCTAATCTTCGGCTTTACAGAGTCTATCTAGCCAGAATAATTACGGTCTTTTTCGTGTGAAGGGGTTAAATAGCTCATACATATGTCAGGACTGTATAGACTACTTACAATCACCTTTTCATCCAGCTTGTCCTTTCAGTCTAATTACTGTAAAGCTGGGGCCACACTAACGAGAAATGCCATTAATTATCGCGATAATGGACGTTAAAGGTGCGGCCACACTACGATTATCGCGATAATTAATGGCATTTCTCGTTAGTGTGGCCGCAGCATTAAACCCATAGTGTATTGAAAGTAATAACATGAATAACGTTTGTTTGACAGGCCCTGCACCATGGCTGAAGTGTGCTGCCCACCAGCTGCCATAGTGCACGTGGAACCGGCGAGGCCAGACACGGCCGACTCGGACGAAGACGAAGACGACATGTAAACTTCGAGGGATATTCATTAAGTACTTACTTGAGATTATTTGAGCTGGCCGAATTTCATAATGACAGTCTTATAATAAGTTGGCCATATGAAATAATCTGAACCATATTTGTCGCGCATTCGGGGGAAAACATATCTCTGAACATGGGTCATTCATACATTATATTTAGGTTTTCTGACTGTGGCTGATAGTTAACGACTTTGAAAGATTGTCCCATAATTTTAGCGTATGTATTGGTGTACCTAGTGTATGGTACGTAGGGACCACTATTAAGGAGACGCTACACGGGGAGATATCGGCCTACTGTTGTACTGTTACCATTATGTGTTACTTGTTTGCGCAACTATGCTTGATACAATTTTATTTCTATCCTTTTTATTGCATAAATTACTTCGATATATAATTAAGATAATTATATAGCCTTAGAAAAACAGCTTATAATAATAATATGTACATTTTTAATTATTTTTTATATAAGTGAAATGTATATCCTTTTGAGAAATAAATGATTCTTTAACCCGATATTAGCAGAACTGCATGCCAGCCGACGCGTGATTCGGCCCGTGTGGATACGTGTCGGAAGCACGGCGTTTCGACAAGTCAAGGTCACTCCATTCTAGATTATCTGTGATCTTGCTTCGCCATCCGACAATTTCGTAGGTGTAGCGTCTCCTTTATCCTGATTTACAAATTAAATCTTTGTACTTGATGTATTAAAAATAATGTTACGTAATGAATGAACGGCCCCTTTTAAGTTCGAACTTTTAAGTTCAGTTGAAGCATTAGTCATTTATTATGAATTTATGAACATTGTTATGAAATTAAGTTTTAATTTATATTACGTAAATACATTTCTGTGATTAAATTCGATTTAAGAAAGTGTGGTTTTAATTTGACGTATTAAGGCACATCCAGAATGACAAACTTCGATCTACAAGATGGAAAAAGATAGGAATACAGATGAAATTGGAATTCATAGGGTCTTTAGCCTGAAGATTGAAATGAATGGTTAAAAAAGCTCGTAAAAAACAAGACAATTATATTGATTGAAATTATATTAATCTTAGTAAAATAATAGATCTAATCCACTAATATGTACAATGTCAGCGGCGCTACCACGAACTTTGAAAGTCGAAGTTCGGGTATTTCCATCTCTATCGCACTGCCTTACTCGAGTGACAGGGATGCATATATTACGAACTTCGACTGTCGAAATTCGTCGTAGCGCCGCAGATTTTATGGCGTGCACTGTCAAAGTCACCTTCATGCTTCCAACTAAGGTTCATATTTACCCTCTTATGCAAAAATACTTGGCGTGGTGGTAAAATACAAGGTGTCACTTTCGTTCGGAAGAAATGCAAAGGGTTCCTCTGTAACTTCGGCACGTAACTGGAACCCGAGCTACTCGATTTTCGTGAGTAATCTCCAGTGTTCTTGGCGCCGTGGCCGCGACAACACGAAACGCTTTTAAGTATTCTTGGCGTCCAACGGGATTTGAAATTGTGTATGAAAAAATCTCAAAATGAGTCATGGCGCATGAAGGAGGACGATATGGCTATTAATCAAACTTGAAACAAAGTTTCTACAATAAATGTTGGAATATTGAAATTCCAAAAGTTTCTGTCGGAAATTTGGTATAAAACATAGCCAAAAATAAGTAGGATTTAAAACCTAGCGTAACCTAGTCGTTGATCTCTGATAGCTCGGTGTGTGAGAATAGATACTTAATGCAAATTCTCCTAGACTCCAGAATCCTAGATTCTAATATGTATTGTCATCTCTGTTGCAGCTAGGGCAGGAGCAGCGCTCGCGGCGGCGGCGGGAGGTCGCGCGGGGGACGCGGGTCTCGCGGCTCGGTGAGCGGGGCCGGTTGCGGGATCTAATGAGAAATACAGTCATTCGAAACAATAAGAAGAATAGTTATAGATCGCTCAATACACGGAGACTTGACCCATTCCTAACTACGTTATGGTTAAAACACAAAACTAGTTAATAGGTAGTTATTATTAGGTATGCAATTGGAAGGTGAAATAAATAGGTGCACGACGTTTTATATAATCACACTTAATCTATTTTGGTTTGATATACCATTGCTTTTTATATTGTAACGGATGGTATAATATTGTTTCAGATAATTTTCAAATGATCTAATGTAACAAGTGACAATGATTGAGGGCTATAATTACATTTAGTATCTATAATAGACATTTACTATATTATGGACGCTTTCGGGAGTCAGTCAAGGAAGCAATTTGGGTCCACTTAATTTCACCATAATGATCAACGATCTCCCAGACGTGGTCAAACATGCTAGCTGTCTGCTATTCGCAGATGACATAAAGATCTTTCTAAAAGTCAACAACATCAGTAGTCCAGGCAATGAACTGACAACTTGTATGGAAAAAATGTCAATTTTGGCAATAATTTATAATAGCTTATTTTTTATGTAACGGACATATTATCAATTAAATAGTTACCCAGCGACAAAATCCGACAAAATTTCAGACATCGAAAAAATAATAAGTTAACTGGCTTCTAAAAAGTCAGTAAAAATATTAATAAATGTTTTTGTCTTTATTTTGGTTCATTTACATTTGCTCTATAATATTCAAGATAAATCGTACAAAAAAAGATAATGCATGCTTCATTTAAATCTACATAATTACTTCCGGGTGGAAAGTTTGTCGGATTCTTGACTAAATCATCTTGGAATAACATAACACAATAACAAATGAAATCAACAAAAAAAACGCTATTATAAATTAATGTTTTTCAAAACCGTATTTTGCCTGGAGTACAGTGGCTGAGCATTTACAAGGCGACGACTTTGACAGGGTTGTGCGACAGGGTTGTGCGACAGGGTTGTGCGACAGGGTTGTGCGACAGGGTTGTGCGACAGGGTTGTGCGACAGGGTTGTGCGACAGGGTTGTGCGACAGGGTTGTGCGACAGGGTTGTGCGACAGGGTTGTGCTGATTTGGAGCACGGGACGCACGGGCGTCGTCAGGTTCAAAGTGTAACCCCAGATGTTACAATTTGAACCTGACTTGTCCTTCCGAAAGCAAATTATTGAAACTTGTAAAAAAGCTTTTCGGAATTTAGGTTTTGTATTAAGACACACAAATAACTTAATTTTATAATACCGCTACAGTAAAAGCCCTTTATAACGCACTTGTCAGGAGCAGGTTAGAGCGTGGCGCGATCATATGGAATCCACACGAGGCGGAGTACAATCTGATGATCGAAAAGATACAAAACCAATTCACCAGGTATCTATATTTGAAAGAATACGGGGTATATCCATTCTATCCTCTGAAGTACCTGACGCTTTTTGTTATCGGTATGGTCGGTTACACCAAGTTGGAAGTTAGGAGGAACTTAGCATTGGCTACGTATGTGTTCAAGATGTTACGTGGTACGTTACATAACCCGGGGGTGCTAGAGTCGCTGGCGCTAGTGTTGGGTGCCACGCGGGCCACGGAGGCGTGCACCCACCGTGCACCGCACTTGCTCGCGCGCCCCGTAGCGCGCACCAACCTGCTTGCTAATGCGCCCATTATCCGGGCCATAAACGTACTAAAACTACTAAACCTGCTTTCCTCTAAAAAAGGCTTGTTTAATTGCACTCTGACTGAGTTTACAAAAGCCGCCAGCAGGCAATTATGTAGGTCTTAAGCTGCAAACGCACAGAGAGCGGCGCGGCGCCGAGTATGACTGTGTAGATAGGTAACCTACTTTAAGTTTTATTGATGTATTTTTTATGTTTTAGTCTTAATGTATTTTTATTGTATATATAATGTGTTGGACTAGTCTGTAAGTGATATGTATATTTTGGGCTAATAAATAAATAAATAAAAAATATTTATTACATGGTATAAAACTTGTTTATCATAATAACTTACCTACTTGCAGGGACCTAGGGAAACCTAGGATGGATCACTAGGTACCTAGAATAATATGGTCTGAGCCTACTTGACATGATTACTCAGTGATATAAGTTGATTTTACAATAAATAACTTTAGATACTTATAAACAAATGATTAAAATTTATTAATAATGAATTCCGAATTTTCCTCATTCGTTTTCTAGTGAAGTTTAAAGTAGTTTCAGAGAGACTAAGGAATGAAAAGGTTGACCACTTTTCGGCCATAAGCTATTAAGGTCCAAAAGTGGTCAACCTTTTCATTCCGCGACTGTACATTACATACGACGGCGTGCGAAGCGAGGAGGAGTGTTAGGTACCTACAAGCGCGACGCCAAAAACGAACAAATAAAACAAATGTGGAAAATTCGGAATTTGTGTTAATTATGTGGGGGATGGCGGCGGGGTTGCCAGGCAGCCGTTTAGTTCGAACATGCGCATACCGGGTTTTAGGCACGTGTTTGGGTAGAAATTTGCAAGGAGCTCGCATTCCATGGTTTTTTCGTTCGCTGGGTAAAATACAGAGCATGAAAAATCCAGAAATTGAAACTCATTTTTGACACGGAATGTGAAATTCGGAAGTCCGGAAATCTCTCGCTCATACTAATTTACGTCATAAGTACCATAATACTTACGGCGGAAGAATCATTAGGCTCGCTATAGGAACTTTGCAGAAATCCATAATACTTAAACCTATCTAGGGGAAATAAACTTTTTCTAGTAACTTAAATGATTCCTCGTTATAAACAAGTAAAGTAAGTAAAAAAGTTATCGAAAGCTATTGAGTCACAGAAACTTAAACATATTTATGTCATAGATACGAAAATATAATTATGCACGTTGTACATTATGTAATTTTGCCTATTATATCAATCGATAATTATAGTCGGTACAGCAACATATAGCAGAAAAACCCTTATATCAAACATTACATTATATTAAATAACTTTATGTCAATTAACTGTATATCAAGTGTACGAGTATGTTAGTTTTTCTGTGTATGTGAAAATGTGTGTAGTCTTATGTGAAACATTACGCACCCGTAATAATTATTCATTCGAGTAGCTACTTGACTTGAAACATAACCAGAATTAAGTGAAAGTCAGCCGCTCTTAAGCTTGCATAGTTTGGTCCGACTGCCCCCCTCCAAATAGTCAGTGGCGGGTTCAGGATTTTAATTTTGGGGTCTTAATTGGCACTTAGTAAGGAGTCAGCTGCTTTTTTTTTCTAATAGGTACATAAAACAGACAGTAATCAATAAACAAAAAAAAAATACATACGAGTAGACACTTATGACCAGATTACAGTCCAAAAGTATATGTACACATCATGGCTATGAGTTATAATTTAGAAAAGATATGTATTTATGAGAAAGATCAGTTTTTTACATAGGAATTTAACTTTGAATAAATTTTAATTACGTACAATGAAACGAAGGTGATAACAAAAGGTAAAGCAACACTCGTGCGCTAAGCAGTTACTGAAAAAGATAAAAATGAAAACGAATTATTTGTGGCTAAATAAACAGATTTTTTAAATTGAGCCATTTTTGAAACATAAATGTCAAGATCCTTATAGACGCGTACCAAATCATTGAACTCCCGACACATGCGAACAATTGGATTATAATATGAAGTATTATTTCGATATACAGCCAGAGTAAAAGTACATAATATTTGGAGAACGAATTCTGTAATTTATGTTAATATTCAGAAGAGACAATAGACGAGGGGAATCAATATGAGAATGGATAATTTTATATAAATAGGTACCTAAAGAAGATCAGATGATGTGATGATGATGATGATGTGACATTAAACTTTGCCATACGCTGACTATAGCCTGAGATAGATCGTCCATAATGACAACGAAAGCATTTAATAAGGTGTTAAGAAATTTTCTTTGCACACTCTCGATTTTTTTTTAGAGTGTACAGCATAAAAAGGCGACCATATTACAGATCCATATTCTAAAACACTGCGTACCAAACTATAATATAATAACAGTATACTTTGAGGGTTTCTAAAGTTTTAAGTGATGCTTATCAGAAATCCCAGAAGCCGGCAACTTTTACTAACGATATGTTCATAGTGTGCACGAAAAGTAAGTTGGCTATCAAAAAGAATGCCCAAGTCCTTAACTAAGGATTTCCTATACAATACATGCGACGATAATTTATAAGGGTAATTTATAGGGTTGCATTTACGACTAAATGATATTACAAAACATTTTCCAACATTAAGAAACATTCGGTTATCAAGGCACCACTTATGAATTATATCTATATTTAATTGTAATTTAAGACAATCTTCAAGGTCCCCTACAGTTGAGAATACTTTCAAATCGTCAGCATACAATAAGCAGGGACAGGACAGACGACTCACAAGGTCATTTATAAATATTATGAAAAACAGTGGCCCAAGGTGAGAGCCCTGTGGTACACCTGATGTGATGGGCTTAGGTGATGATTTAAAACCTTTTACAGTAATAAGTTGACTACGATTATAAAGGTACGAGCAAATCCAGCGAAATAGTGACCCATGTATTCCATATAGCGAGATTTTCTGACATAAAAGCGAGTGATTCACTTTGTCGAAAGCCTTGGAAAAATCGGTGTAAGCGGCGTCAACTTGGCCCCCAGTAGCGAACGCTTTGAACAGATATTTTTTATATGTAAGCAGATTACTAATGACAGACCTATTTTTAACAAACCCATGTTGGTGTTCCGATATTAATGGCTTGACATGGTTGTAAATGTACTCATAAACCAGAGATTCAAACATTTTTGCAAAACAAGAAAGGATACTAATTGGCCTGTAATTTTCACATCGAGATTTATCCCCTGATTTAAATACGGGCACAACATGAGCTGTTTTCCATTTCAGAGGGAATACTCCACAAGTTAATGACTTATTATAGATAATGCAAAGTGGAGTACTGAGTTCCTTCCAATAGACTTTTATAAACGAAGCAGGAAAGCCATCCGGACCTGCACCCTTTGAGCTATCCAATTGTCTGATAGTATTAGCAACACCTTTTGCGACAAGCCTCACAGAGCTTAGAACAGAATCCCGTGGAGAGTCAATACAACAACTGCTATCAATAGGCGAATGTTTTTCAAAAACTGATCCAAAGTATTCAGCAAAAAGGTCACATATACCCGAGCCATCAGAAAAGGGGAGTTTTGGAGGGGGCTTCAGCCACCATAGACGCTAGTGCTAATAGTAGCCCTGACGTTCGCTTACCGTGAGCGTCCCGAAGACGCTCGTCGACTCGCATTGATCAGCCTGACTGCCCTCCTGTCTTATGGGTATAGTCCGAACAGAAGCACTGAAGGTCGCTTACCGTGAGCGCCCCCGTAGACGCTTCTTCACCTCGCATAGATCAGTCAGATCCCCCCCCTGTATCAAGGACTATAGTCCTAATAGTAGCCCTGACGGTCGCTTACCGTGAGCGCCCCCGTAGACGCTTCTTCGCCTCGCATAGATCAGTCAGATCACCCTCCTGTTTCAAGACTATAGTCCTAATAGTACCCCTGAAGGTCGCTTATCGTGAGCGCCCCCGTAGACGCTTCTTCGCTTCGCATAGATCAGTCAGATCACCCTCCTGTTTCAGATTATAGTCCTAATAGTACCTACTCCTGACGGTCGCTTACCGTGAGCGCCCCCGTGGAGGCTGCTTCACCTCGCATATATCAGTCTGACAGGGCTCCTGTTGTGTCAGCAGTAGCCCTCCGAACTGGTAGCTGACGTAGACAAAAATCAGGAGCCCCGCTAACTGGAAAATGCAAAGTACAATATTAGGTTTTCGGGAATCATTATACAGAGACAATTAGTGTTGTGATTGTGATATAGAGCCAGGCCGAGCCTTGGGGGATCGAGCGAGGTTAAGTGCGTGGCTCGCTCTCCGAGCCTGCTTAGTGTTGCAGAAGGCTAGTCTAAAGGAGAAGCAAAGTCAGATCCCTTCACTCCCTAAGGCGTCTCCAGAGTTTCCTTCCTCTTCGTACCAAGTTGACCCTTACTCAATCTTTTTTGCTTCCTCTTCTGGACTATGGCGATATTGCGTTTCTGGACCTCAACGAGGAGCTACTTGATAAGCTGGAGCGCCTACAAAATGTATGTATCAGATATATATTTGGTCTACGCAAGTATGATCATATCTCTGAATTCCGTTCTAAGCTTCGATGGTTACCGATTCGCCGGCGAAGGGACGTGCATATCCTGTCATTACTTTTCAACACACTGTTCAGCCCTACTTCCCCTCCTTATCTTTCTGAGCGGTTTAGTTATATGGCAGACGGCAGTGGCCACCGCTTGCGGTCGAGTGCTAACCTTACTCTAGCTGTACGTCTAAAAAGACGCGAACATACTCTAGATCTTTTCCCGCGCGCGCTGTTAAGTTGTGGAATGAGTTGCCTTTGTCGCTGAGACAGTCGCGGTCTGTTGCGTCACTTAAGATGAATTTGAAGAAGTTGTGGCTTTCCAATGACTTGTGAATTGGTTGAATATAGTATTTATTTATTTATTGTATATTTGCGATATATATATTGCATATGATAGTGTGTATCATATTTTATATTGTATATTTATATATGTATTGGCATGTTTTTATTTGTCTAGGATTAATACCTATTAGGTTATGTTTTCATTTTCTCTGTGTTTTTGTACACGGTATAAGTTTGCCTATCTCGTTCTACCTACCTTCCTCTCAATTGCTCAAAGGTTAGCTGGAAGAGATCCCTTATAGGGATAAGTTCGCTTTTGTACTTTGATCTATTGTGTGACATGTATATTCTTTAACCTGTTATTGTGTACAATAAAGTGCTTACATACATACGAGGGGCGGCTGAAAAGTAATCTCCTTGGTTAAAAAAATATGCGAAAATGATACTGGCTGAAATGCATTCTTGTTCTTTGGTTATTATTTTTTTGAATTATTTGACGTTCATTTGTTTTTTCCGTTCCATTTTTCTACAATTCTCGAATGTTTGCGACATATCGGTTGAAAAAATGAATATCGCTAAAATTGAACATCGTGCAGTGATTAAATTTCTAACAAAAGAAGGAAATACTCCCTCACAGATCCGAGAACGTATGATGTGTGTGTTCGGTAGTTCGTGCCCTTCCGAATTTACTATAAAGTTTTGGTCTAAACAATTTAAACTCGGTCGTGAGAGCTTGGAAGATGACGCTCGTAGTGGAAGGCCGGTTTCTGCCGTTACAAACGAAAATGTAGCCAAAGTTAAAAAAATAATTTTAGAAGACCGACGAGTGAAGCAGTGGGAGATTGCTAGAGATGTGGGCATCAGTAAAGAAAGAGTCAATGAGATAATTCATGTGCATCTGAATATGTCCAAGGTGAGTGCACGTTGGGTCCCCAGAATGTTAACGGCGTTTGACAAGGACCGACGTGTCAAATGTTGTGAGGAGTTTTTGGAAATGAGTCGAGGTAATGAGGAAGAAATTGTTTCTAAAATGGTGACGTGTGATGAGACCTGGATTCGACAGTGGGACCCCGAAAGCAAACAAGAGTCTTTGCAGTGGAAATTCAAGGATGAGAAGCCTCCTCGGAAGTTTAAGGTCAGGCCGTCGGCAGGCAAACTTATGGCTACCGTATTTTGGGATACAGAAGGAATTTTACTAATAGATTATTTACCAAAAAAAAGGACAATGAATGCTGAATATTATTCCAGCTTACTGCATCAGTTACGAGACGCGATAAAAGAAAAGAGGAGGGGTAAACTTAGCAAAGGGATCCTGATTTTACACGATAATGCACCTGTGCATACCGCCCGCACAACAATGCTTACCATGAAGGAATTAGGGTTCGATGCCGTTAACCATCCACCTTACAGTCCAGACCTAGCCCCATGCGACTATTTTTTATTTAGACACCTCAAAAAAGATCTCCGAGGAAGACGATTTCTGACCGATGACGAAATGAAGGCTGCAGTTAGTGACTTTTTTGACGAGAAACCGAAAGATTTTTTTTTTCATGGGTTAATGTCAATATTTGACAAATGTAATAAGTGTATTTCACTAGCAGGGGACTATATTGAAAAATAAAAAAAATACATACATGACAGTCTTTTGTTTCATACTTAGGTAGATTTCTTTTCAGCCGTCCCTCGTACATACAGAAGCTACACCTAGGGGTACGATATCGGTGGATGGCCAAGCAAGCAAGCATTCCGATATACGTATTTTGTCGATACATTATACAGCACAACACAACGTATCAAAGAAGATTAAAAGTAGAGGTAAACAACAGGCGGTCTTATCGCTAAAGAGCGATCTCTTTTAAGTGGCTGAAAATGTTAAATAGAGATTTGCAATGAAAGCAATGAAAAATTAATAGTTATGAATTTTACATTTAATCAGTTTTTACTCACATTTTAATACATAGGTAAGTAAAAGATATTAAGATATATATGAAAGGGCAGGGACGGATGCGCACCCAGACACTGGTTATAATAATAATGGTTAAGTATACAAAATATAATAATAATCATAAAAACTAAAGTAACATTGTACTTAAACAATTAATAAGGCGTGAGCAACTCGTCTCTCTAACCGAGGCCACGCACAATATTTTATATTAAGAGCTCCCATACTCCAATGACCTTCGATCTGAATCCCTTAGTTTTCTAATGTTTTTTGTAGCTTATTATATTAACAACAACGGCTTTAAGCAATATATCATCCCATATTTACTTCGAAGTTCATTGTTTTCGAGATATTTGGCATCAAAGTTGATCAATTTTAGGCCAAAAAACGGGTTTTCTGGCCATAACTTTTGTGTTAATTGGTTTAAAATGAAAACCCTGGACCAGTTTTTAGAGACGTCACAGACGAACCCAAATATATGTAGATTACGAAATAAGTGTTTTTTTAGACAATGTTTTAAAAAATCATACAAAATTAAGTATTCATTTGTTTCAAAATCCGGTGGACCAAAATGGAGATAAAAGATTGAAGAACCGATAGCCGTTTGATTTATAATTCTATCTGTAGTGCAAAAGTAGGAGATACGATTCAAAACTTGTCAAAAATAGATGAAAACCTCGGGTAGCCCCTAAGGTCCATCAGGTTATGTAAAATTAACTATTGTGATTTGAAATAAACAGTTTAAAAATTATTTTATTTTTATTTTTACTTCCTATTTTTTTTTTTCTATTTTAGTTTTTACCATATGATTTACAGCCTGTATTTACCTAGCTTGTTAAAACCGCATTTTTTAATTTGCCAACAATTTCCAGGGACACGTCTCGCTTGACATTGACACTCTATTAAAAATCTATGGTCATATTAGTTGCACTAGAAGTGCCCGAGGCTCCGCATTTCTAAAAAAATTACGCATTTATTTTGAAATCGGACGAGCAGTTTCGAAAATCCCAAAATATGAACATGTAGTTACTTACTTATAGAATTGTTACATTGGTCGGCCCGGCCCCGTTCTAAGTTAAATACATACGCTATTAGTAATTATCGCCCTAATGGAATCCATTACAAAAGAATTCAGTAACAACTGCAATTAGATCACGAATTAAGATAATGCTCAGGAATTGAGGCGCCCCTAATGGCCTTACCTAATTGGTGGAATGTATAGTCACGCGTAATAAGACTAATAAGGATAAGGTACACTAGCGATTCGCGAGCGTGAATCGAGGCGCGTATCGCGGTGAGAATCGCGCGTGAACTCTTCCTGAGTTCCTCATTCGCACTGTTCACAATGTTCGCGTTCGCAGGGTCTTTGACGCGGGCCAATAACCGACAAAAAGTGGTAAACAAGGCGTGAACCCGCGAAAAACATGCGAATCTGCTACACATTGACTGCTACTGAGTTTAACCAATATATCATCCAAAACTAGATACTTTAGACCCGGCTAAATACAGTGCACTGACTCGGGAAGGGGAGATAAACCATCTCGTTCTAATCAGTGAGTGAGAGTGCACTGTATTTAGCCAGGTCTAGAGGGCGCTTTAGTTACTAAGGTAAGGTCAGGGTGGCCAAATCCGTCAGCGGGGCATTTCCGTCAAACGGCGTTTGTGGCTATTCAAACAACAGTACACGCTTACTGACTCGATCGGTAAAACAGAGAGAAAATTTTATACCCGCAGTCAAAAACAGATGGCGCTGTCTAGCCAGTGAACGGAAAAACCCCGCTTTCAAAGTTCAGTTGCGCTCTGAACTCGAATGCGAGTGTAGTGTGCTGCTGTGTTTCGTGACGGTGCGATGAAAAAATGTACGTTTAGGGCGTAGTAAATGTGTTTATTATATAGTTCGATATGCATGTTTGAAGGTAGTTTTATTAATTTTCAATTATAATCTGTTGGTGAGAAACTATGGGTGGTTAAATATTGCTACTAACGAAATGATCGAGTAGACAAATCCGTCAATTGTGAAACGGGCAAAACCGTCATGTGCCGGAATTTCCCCATTTCATATATTGCCAACCTTTTTAATTTGACCTACTTAAATAATAACTATGATTATTATCCAATAATTAATTATCAACGATTCTTAGTTTAATTTGCAGAGGATCAAGTTTATTTTTATATTTTGCTTGATTTTTTATTTGTTTTTCAACTCGACGGACTGAGATTAGTCCCGATTGAAAATCAGTAGGTACTAAAATTGTTGTATGTAAAGGCGTTGCACACCAGATGTATTAGACGTGCGCTTCCTACTGCATTTGAAGGTATACATTTCCGTGGGACAGGACTTACCGCTTGTGTGACGTGAGCACGCGTGCGTCTCGCAAGCAGTGTGACTTGTATTGGGAGGGAATACTTAAGATAGCTACGTTTACATTTTAATGCCTGTCTACGTATACCTATCTGGTGTGTAAGTATACGTCTAAGTTTGTGTTAATTAGTCCATATCATTTTACGATTTCAATATTAAAATTGTAAGCACGGTTGCAAAGTTACATAATTAATTTTGATCGATAAAAGCAAAATAGCAGTATTATGGTAATCACGTTCTTCGATTGTTGAGCATTTGCGATCTTAGCTAAATTGGTCGTTCAATACTTACGCTTTGAAATGACCAATTTACTTATTAAATATTATTAACTTAATAACAATGAGTTGGCCACTGTACTTCGGATCTTACTCAACAGTGGCGCCGTCTGGTGAACACAAAAACAGTAGCTATTACAGTAAGTAGTTATTATTTTAAGAACATGATGTCAGTTGACGGATTTTCCCTAGGGTTTGGGAATTTGTTTTAAAAGGTTTACTACTCCTGATTATAAAAATAGGCCGGAATTGCCCCAAAAAATATATTTGGCGATAACATCTAAAATAAACCTTAAATTGAGTTCGCTAAAGTATAGTTTCGATTAAGAGTTCAGCGGTATTTGTTCACTTGACGTATATGTTTGTAATACGTCACGATACAAGAAAAATCGTTGGTTGACGGAATAGCCCCAAACCGTCGGGAAAATCCGTCAACTGACATGTTTTAAAAAGAAAAACATATTTAATTAACCAGCAGTACTAGCAATTTAATATGAGTACATTTGTATAGTTAAATAAATGCCCAATCTAAGTAGTGAGTTAATGGGGTTTTCAGATCAGAGCTCTGAAAACTGCCCATTAACACTTATAATATTCAAGTGATATTTGAAAACCTCCGTCGGGTATTTGTTTTCGAGCCAGAACAAGACGGTCCTTCTAGAATATAACTACTGATTGTCTTATTAATCCACATTATTCAAGATAAAACTTTCCTGCTAGTAACACGTCTTCTTTTGCAGAAATATGAAATTTCGAAAACAATCTCACAGCATGAAATTGGATGTGGTTTGTGCTGTTGGTAAAAAACGCAACTTTCGTCATGGTAAACTTTTACCTGACACTATCCGTTGTATAATTTGTGGACCCTCTAACTGTGGAAAAACGAATTTAATAATTGGACTTCTTCTTCACGAGCATGGACCGCGTTTTGAAAATGTTTATGTTTATTCTAAAACTCTTTTCCAACCCATGTACCAGTATTTAGAAAAAGTATTAACATTAGTTCCATCAGTCACTTATCAAAAGTACACTGAAAATGATCAAGTAATTAGCCCTCATGAAGCTATTATTAATTCAATTATAATATTTGATGACGTAGCGTGTGAGAATCAAAATAACATTCGGGATTATTTTGCTATGGGAAGGCACAAATGTATTGATAGCTTCTACTTGAATCAAACGTACAGTAAAATACCTAAACAGTTAATTAGAGACAACGCAAATTTAATAATTATTTTCAAACAAGATGACGTTAATTTACGTCATGTATATGATGAACATGTAGGATGCGATATGACATGGTTACAGTTTCGAGAAATGTGTGCAAAAGTATGGAGCATGCCTTTTAAATATTTGGTTATAAATAAAGATTGTCCTAAAAATTCAGGATGTTATAGGATGGGTTTTGATACCTTTATTGTATTTGATTAATACATCATTTAAAGCAATGTATATAAATATAGCGCTTATTGTTATCAAAGAAACCATTGAGATCAGACATGAGCAGCAATATGAGTGAAGAGAAAAATGTTAAAGGAAAGATACTCAAGTCTACCGAGGCTGTTAAAAGAAAAGTCAAACTTATTCGAGACCTACAAAATAACAATAACATGATTTTAGAGTCTGTTTTCAAACCAATTACAGAACCCCTTAATAATATGGTTAATCGTAAAGTCAATGCTAATTTAAATTCTGAAGATGATGAATTGAAATGGGATAAAAATACAATTAAAAAATTAAAATTCAGTCCAGATAGTGCAAAAAAAAGCGATAGAAGCGTGACCGATAAAACTGTTTTGCATAAATCATTTGATTCAAATATTTCTGATGACAATCTATCGAAAGTAAGTGATGATACTAATGATGATGATGACGACAATCTATCGAAAGTAAGTAATGATTCTGATGACGATGATGGCGATGATGATGACATTCTATCAAATGAAAGTCAAGACATTGAAGGTCACAATAAGACGTTTGAAAGCGTTAATAGTAATGTAACGGATAACACTAACGATACAACATTTTATTCTCCACGCAATGATCCAGAATTTGCTAAAAAGTCAAGTACCTTTGATAATGTTCCTTTTGGTGTTCGAACAGAACGTGGTAGGCTTATGCTTGGATCTTCTTCAGTTCGTGTTGCTAATAAGAAACTCAAAGTCAGTGGACGTATACTAAATATGACACCAGGATTAAAAGAATTATTATTTAAGAAAGTACCTGATATGGGTGTTATAACAGAAGAAGATAAGCGCAATTATAAAATACTTTTACTAGAAACTAATGCCCACAGGCGTGACTTTAATCCAAACAAACCAATCAAAAGTAACAAAGGCATGAAGTATTTACACATTATAAAACCGCTTTTTAAGTTAGCAAAAGAGCGAACGACTAGCACTGAAAGCTGTACTATGGGTGAAGGATTACCTACATTAAAAAACGTTAAAAAGGATACAAACTATGTTTATTGGGATGATCCTAACGAGCTTGTAGATAGGTTGAAACTGTTAATTGCTTCTCGCGATGCTGGTAATACGGGTTTGGATAACGAAATTATATCTATTATTGAAGAGTTACGAGAAGCTGGTCACGTGAATAATATATAACTTTGAAATTCATTCTTTACCAGACAGTTAATGAGAGGCTTTTCAGTTAATAACAACTAACAAAATATAAATGAATATCGATAAGTTTGGTCATCACGTACATAAGCGTTTACGTTTGATGACAGTTTCTGATAAAGCACTTTTGAGATCAGAGAATGGAGATTATGATTTACAATTTTCAAGATTGAAAGGCGTTACAAAACCACTGACAGGTGATGATGCAGTTAACAAGCAGTATGTCGATCAATCTTTCTCGAATTTTTACGACAAAAAAGAACTTGATCAATTATTAAACACTATAAAGGTTCAGATTCATAATCTCAATGCGCAGTTAAGAGTTAACTTTTATACCAAACAGGAAGTAGAGACTATCGTCAAACATACTAATAATGACAAAGGAACAAATCGTTAATGAAATTCATCGAGCAGCTCGTAAAAATTTCAAACGCAGACCAGTTATTTTAAAGGGAATTGATCATTTATGGCAAGCAGATTTATTGGATTTACAAAAATTTCACACGCTCAACAAAGGATATAAATATATTCTAGTTGTAATTGACGCGTTTTCTAAATATGCGTGGTGTGTTCCATCAAAATCTAAAACTAAAACTGAGATCAAAAACGCATTTGAAAAAATTATAAAATCATATCAAAGAATTCCAGTACATTTACAAACAGACTTCGGTACGGAGTTTTATAATACTGAATTTGAGCGTTTTTTAAAATCCTTGCACATTAACCATTATTCTACGTATTCGGTCAAAAAGGCTTCTATTGTTGAACGGCTGATAAAAACGCTCAAAGGAAAACTATTCAGATATTTTAGTTTTATAGGAAACTATAAATGGGTGGGAAGACCTTTAGCCGATATTGTTCAGTCTTATAATCATACTGTACATCGTACAACTAAATTTATGCCTGATGCCGTGAATTCTAAAAATGAAAATGAAGTTAAGGAAAACATAGTCAAATCACGAAATTATTTACATCAAAAATCCAATAAATTTAAGGTTGGAGATAGAGTTCGCATCAGCAAATACAAAAGTGTCTTTCATAAGGGGTATACGCCAAATTGGTCGACTGAGCTCTTTACTATAAAAAAAGTGAACAATACTAACCCTTTCACTTACCATATAGAAGATCTACGGAAAAACCCTATACTTGGTACATTTTATGAACAAGAATTGCATAAAACTCAGTGTCCAAACATATATCTTATAGAAAAGGTTATCAGAAGAAAGGGTAGAAAAATGTATGTTAAGTGGTTAGGACTTGATGATAGTGAAAATAGTTGGATTAATAGAGATGATATTGTTTAATAATATTTATACACTTCGTCTTACGAAAATTTATCATTAACTTAATGGTAATGAGAGGAAGCGGACTTGTAAATAGTGTAATTAATCACTTACCGTTTGAACTGCACCTGCCTGGGTATAATTATTGTGGACCAGGTACAAAATTACATAAACGGTTGCAAAGAGGTGATAAAGGAATCAATCCGTTGGATAACGCGTGCATGCAGCACGACATAGCTTACGACAATCATTCTAATTTAAGTGATCGTCACAGTGCAGATTTGGAACTGTATAAAATGGCTAAACAAAGATTACGGTCAAAAACTTCCGGGAAAGGAGAAAAACTAGCCTCATGGTTAGTTAGCAAAGTGATGAAGTCTAAATTAAAGGCTGGTGCAGGAATTAAATCATTCAAACATTTTGTTAAAAAAATACGTACGGAATTAAAAAAAAAAAAATCGAAAAATAAATCCGTTGCAATCAGTCAAGCATTGGATGCAGCAAAAAGAATAATCTCTGTTCACAATACGAGTAAACTGCGTGTACCACGCTTACTACCCATTCCGAAGTCTGGAGGATTCCTTCCACTCATTCCTATATTTGCGGGTCTCTCTGCATTAGGATCATTGGCTGGTGGAGCTGCTGGAATCGCAAAAGCTGTCCACGATTACAAAACTGCTAGAAAAAACTTTGCTGAATCTGAACGTCATAACAAGATGATGGAATCTATCGCGTTGGGAAAAGGGTTACATATTAAGCCGTATAAAAGTGGAAAAGGATTATGTATCAAAGCTTCAAAAAACTGAATGATCGGTTACCCAGGCGAGCACTCACTAATTTCGACATTTTAAAACACTCGACGGACATTCCTCACTTTAGAGGTGTTTTTATGAGGGATAATTTACCAAGACGGTCGAAAAGAGTAGAATGTGCAATCCTAAATTTAGATAGTTCTGAAAACCAAGGAACTCACTGGGTAGCCTACGTCAAAGTAAACAAATATTGTGAATATTTTAATAGTTATGGTGATCTTCAACCACCGTTGGAATTAATACATTATTTAAAAGACTGTAACATTTCATACAATTATGCAACTTACCAAAAGTTAAATACTGTGAATTGTGGACATTTGTGTATACAATTCTTGAAACAGTTTTGGTGTAACCATTTAAATGTGGATGACATATAAATAAAATTACATTCACACAATGTCTTTCACTCTGTCTATAACTGGATGCTCCTCCTCTCTTATAACAAATCACTCACCTGCTCTAGAACTAGATGACGATTATGAATGCGGTTTGCTATATATGTCAACTTTTAATTCAATACCGAATATAGACAAGAGAAATAATAAGTTTTATTACGGTGAAAATGAAGTAGTAGAAATACCTGAAGGCTCATATGAACTGCAAGATATTGATGATTACCTTAAAAGTCGTCTCCGAGATTGTTCTTTCACAATGACATGCAACAACAACACGTTGAAAACCTCTATATTGTGTTCTAAAACCGTTCACTTTAATAAAGAAGACTCTATTGGTAAGCTTCTGGGTTTTGGGAAAGAAACTGTTCCAGCGAATATATTAACCGAGTCCGCTTTGCCAGTATCCATTCTGTCTACAACCATAGTCAGAGTTGAATGTGACATCGTGAGCGGATCTTTTGTGAATGGGAAATCTTGTCATATAATCCACGAGTTTGTACCTAATGTACCGCCTGGTTACCGAATCATAGAAACACCAAAAAACGTTATCTATTTTCCTGTTACTCAAAAAAGTTTGAACTCTCTTAAAATAAGAATTTTAGATGAAAAAGATCATTTGGTTAATTTACGTGGTGAAGAAATTCAAATATATTTACACCTTCGAAAAAAATGATAGACTTTAATAAAAACGTGAACCTATACAAGAAGGCTACTAGTACTCTTTGTGCTACTAAGAAAAGAACACCTAAAGGACAACTTACGAAGGAAAATAAACAGTTTTTAAAAATAATAGGTTTATTAAAATGAGTATATTATCAGTAACAGATAATTTCAGCTTCGACAACTCTATAGAAAGTTTCGAATATCATTCTTATAAGCCGTACGTTACAAGTTTTAATTTAAATGATGAAATTCGTATACCTATTAATCAACAAGATCTGTATGTGCTACCGTCGGAAAGTACTTTATACGTAGAGGGTTCAATTGCAGTATTCAACAGAGAAACGAAACAGCGAGTGAACAGTGTTCTTTTCACAAACAACTCAATTCTTCATTTATTTCAAGATATTAGGTACGAGCTGAACGGTATTGAAATTGACAGAATTAAGAATGCTGGGGTCACAACAACAATGAAATCTCTCATATCCATGAATGAACTTGAATCGTCGATGTCAAAACAGTGGGGCTGGGATATCAAAGGCATAAAAAACTCACACGGATCATTTTCAGTGTCTATACCGTTAAAAAAGATTCTCGGTTTCGCTGAAGACTATGGCAAGATTATAATAGCATGCAAGCATGAACTGGTTCTCTTGCGATCAAATACTACTTTGAACTGCGTAAAACTGAATACAAATGAATATGTAGATAACCTAACTATATCTAAAATAGTCTGGCGTATGCCTCATATTAAGGTTTCTGATCGAGAAAGATTGAGGTTACTGAAATATTTGGAAAAAGATCACGTTATTCAAATGGCCTTTAGAAATTGGGACTTGTACGAGTATCCACTTTTACCTCAAACATCAAAACACTCGTGGGCCATCAAAACATCATCTCAAATTGAAAAACCTCGATTTGTTATAATTGGATTCAAAACGAACAGAAAAAATGATACTCTCAAAGATATAACTGGCTTCGATCACTGTAATTTGAAAGACGTAAAAGTGTTTTTAAATTGCACCTATTTTCCATACGAAAACTTGAATGTTAGTTTTTCATCAGAAAAGTTTGCTTTATTATACGAACAGTACGCAAAATTCCAACAGTCTTATTACAACCGTAGCCAAGCGCCGTTGCTTTCTCCACAAGAATTTAAAGACGTTGCACCTCTATTCGTTATCGACTGTTCACGACAAAACGAAACCTTAAAAACAGGGTCAGTAGATGTTAGAGTTGAATTTGAATGTGAATCAGATTTACCTGACCATACTTCAGCGTATTGTCTTATTTTAAATGACAGTATTGTAGAATATAAACCCTTAAGCAATATTACCCGTAAAATTTCGTAAATGGCGGACTATTTGTTTGTAGACCTCCAGGGTTTTAAATCCTCTGAAAATGAGTTTATTGTTAAAGAATTTGGATACAGTACAAATAATTACACGCAATCATTTTTAATAAAACCTCCATACGCATTCTTTACTCTATCGGAATTGGAAAAAAGACGTGTGAAGTGGATAGAAAAGAATCTGGGTATTTTGTGGCGTGAAGGTTATGTTGATTTTAGAGAGTTCAAACGAATTATTGTAATTCATTTACAGCACAAGAAAATATTTGTTAAAGGCAACGAAAAGATTAAATGGGTTAAAGATTTGTGTGCTGACTGTGATGTAATTGATATAGGAGAGATGAATGCTCCCTCGTTTGGTGACCTATATAAAAAGTATTGTTTAAATGGTAATGTGAATTGTGTTGATCATAAAAAGAAATGTGTGTTAAAAAACATTATATGTATTAAAACATGGTATTTAGATAATGTGTGCAAAAAATGATTTTTATGGTTTAATAAATTGTATTTTCAATACCTTCGAATTTTTATTTTACTTACTATCCACTAAACCAAGTGACGAGTGAGGTCATAAAAGTCGGTACCTATTTTCGTTGCACGGCTCGCTCCATAATGCAGTGCAGGTGTGAAAGAGATAACATGATTCCTATAATTTATGACCTAACTCACCAATTGGTTTTAAGGATAGTTATAACCAAGTGAACCTGCCTTAATACACACAGGATAGCTATAGAAATTAAATAAAACACCTAGTTACGAAATATATGTTTATTAGAAACTGGCACAAAAACATTTTTACATCTTTATTCATAATATTTATACCTTAAAACTAACTAATTAAATAACATAACATCTATGATGCCTAATTTTGCTATAGCAAATTTTATAGGCGATACAAATGCGTAGCTAGTGAAGTTAATTTACAATATCAAAACATAGACTCATGACCCCAAGATAAGGTCGATATTCGGTCCTTCAGCAAGATACGTTTGTCATCATTAGACGACAGTGCAACTTTTTTGACGGATTGCGTGAAAATAACATGTTTTAATGATTTAAATACAATGTTTGTCTTTCTCAACCTTTCATTATTTAACAATACCTTTTTATATTTCTCAAAATCTAAATGACGCAAGACATGTTTCTTTGTACCCTTGGCTTTTTTCAGTTGCTTTTTTTCTGTTTTGATACAGTATAATTTGGACCTGAGACCTACAAACTCATGTATTATTTCGCCTCCCAGTTCATCTTTGAAAAGGCCCGGTACTTTATTATGTTGACGAGTAATGCCATAAACATTATTAGCAGGATAATTACTAGTGTCAAAATAATGCTGAAAATTCAATTTAATGTCTGCGTATACATCTTCTGTGCTTATAGCGTATAAAAACGAGTCCGTATCAGAGTAACATAAATTTATATTAGGCCCGTAAAATGTTTTCATCGAAGAATAATGAAAATTATACATATGAGACTTAGATGTTTCCAAAACAGTAAAACCAATATAAATGGGTCGATCGAGTTTAACAGACTCGGGTTTCATTTGTACAGCAACGAAATTTTCAGAAAAAATTGTTGAGCTATGATAATTCGGTCTAGATATCAGGCATTCGGCTCCATATTTCTTTTTTGTTTTATTTTTAGTATCATTCCATATGTTAACCAACATAACTTTTAACCTCTTCTCAGGGTCTTCTAATGTCTTTCCAAAAATAGCATTGTTAAATAATTTAAACAAGTTTTGTTCGAATACAGATGTAGCTTTTTGTCGTAACTGAGTGTTTAAATCTATGTACTGTTTTAAAAATTGACTCTGCTTAAATTTTATTACTCTATGAATTTTTTTAAGTACTAAGCCATGTTTCAAGCATGTTTTTAAATGTACATAATGAATAACGTACTCGTATTTATCATATAAATTCGGAATCAGTTTAGGTTGCTTTGAACCAGGAGGTACGAATTTTTGAGGACAGAACGGAATGTCGTTGTGCAAGTCATGTAAGTATTCTGGATAGTGTAAATCCACTTCCAAAATATAACCAAAATCAGAATCATCTGGTACTAAGCGAACATCTAGGTCTTTAATTTCACCTTGCTGCAATAATTCGAAGTCGCCATAAGGCAAACTGGCACACATCGCATACCCGTACAGATTATTACAGTCTATATAAAGTAAATAATTATTTGGTATACTAGGATCATAATCGTGCATGTATTTGTTATTTGCCTTGACATACCGTGTTGAACATAAGCAAACTCCCCCCCGAATACCCTTTTGTATCATTCTAATTATTTCTAGGTCGTTAATAAGCTGTAATTTTACGTTGGTTATTCGTAACATAGCATCAAAACTTAAACTTGGCGCGGTCAGATAAAAAGCAGGATCTAGCCTATAGTTAACTTTACAAGTTTGACGGAATTTTTCAAATATGTCGGCCAGTAACAATACATCAGATTTAAGGTAAATATCTGTGTATTCCCCTAAATTCTCGACTCCAAATGATTTCCAAACAAGTTTCGCATGCTCGTAATCATATTTCGATATCGTTTCATTAGTTAATGAGCTGTAAAAACAATGTTGCTGAGGTAAGCTTTTCTCTTCGTAGCGAGCCCAATTATTCATATACTCATAAGGGTAAATACCTTTACGTTTCAGTAGGTCGAAATGTACCTTTAGTGGAAAAAAATGCGCAAGGTTAACAAAATCTCCGTCGTCTAAAGTGCTTACAAGTTCCTCTAAACTAGCTCCTAAAAATTTAAATGAATCCACAAACCGAACCGGCATCACTTGATCAGGATTTTTGATAAAATACTTTGTGAATGATATGTAATTTTCTTTATTTTTAGCAATAACTTTAATTTGACCGGGCATTTCCCCTAATTCACGTAAAAATAAATGGGAATCATAACCAGACAAATTGTGAAAAAACACGGGCACGAATTCAGGTAAACGGAAGCGTAAGTTGCAAAAACTGTGGCTGGCCCCCCGAAATTTTCCAGTCACATGCGAATGATCTCGAACTGAGTCCCCAAGCAATAAATTGCCACAAAGAAAACAATGTTGAGCATTTAAAAAATCCTTTTCTTCAGTCTCAGTAATAACCATAGGCTTAGGATTCGAATAAATATTGTTTATTGTGGATATATCCCTTTGCAAATACTTGAGAAATTTAGCAACGCAATCTTCTCCACGATATGTAACGAACTTGTTGAGAGAACTATCGTACGAACATACAACATAGTACGCAAAGGCAGCAGGCACGTGCTCCTGTAGTTGAATAGTATTTTCTGATCCCGTTTTTCCATTTGTGTTAGGCACCAATAAGGATTCAAAGTCTGCATATATTACGAAAGGCATATCTTGCATACGTTCGAAATTTTTAAACTGTATTTCCTCATTTTGATTTGGTAAAACTGTTTTTACACCACCACATATATGAGCATCCCTCTTTGTTTCGTTATTGAAAAATATCAAACATTCTTCACAAAGATAAAGTTTACCCTTGTGTTTTGTTAATTGATGTTTAAGCAGACGACCTAAATCTTTAATCAGACAGTAATGAGTTTGCCGACCGTTTTCTAACATTAATAAGTTAACATGATGCTGCTTACGGCATGCGGTTTTGTACAGCGGACCTACGACTTCCAATTTATTATTTATCGAATATACATTAACACTTATATGTTGATTATTTTTCTCAAATATTTTGATATCTTTTAAACCGACGGGAAAAGTCATGTTTTTGATATTGAGAACGTCCTCATAATGAGGATACGAAGATACTCTTTGAACATTATTTTTAGCCGGAAATAAATAAGCCATTACACACCACAGAAAGCAAAACGCGTCATTATTTTTTATATTGATACACGCGCGTTTTAGTTTTATACTTTTAGGCAAATCTATGAATCCAGACGCTCTCAGAGGATTGTACTTGCAGATATTAATTTCTAGGTATAAATTTTTCATAAACGACCACCCGCTGTCTTTGGTTTGAAATTCGTCAATTTTTCGACAAATCGTCTGCAAAACATTTAAAAATATTTCGTTGAAATCGAAATTTGGATGTATTACAATATTCTGCGTTGCAAACGACTTAATGCCACACGTATCGTTTTTTAGCAAAGAAAACTCTGCAAATAATTCGAAATTCACTTTGACACTACCGAAAGCTGATTGCCTTGCTTCACAAATACGACGGACGCGGGCGCGTATGTTGCGTATAAACTGAATAGGAGGGCACGCACAGTCAAGGTCATCTTGGCTTCCCCGCACTCGGTATGATGCAAGCCTACTACGAAAAGCGCTACCAATTTTTTCAATGCCTTCAATATTGTATATAGAGTTGTTATTTTTGTGGGCTGTGCTACGTAAATGGGCGGAAAATGTACGACTCGGTACAGCTATTTCGCAAACGGAACAGAAAACCGACCGGCTACTCATATTCGATAGATAATTGATTAAGAGTAAGTGAAGTATTAGAATAAAAGGTATAGTAAGAATAATTAATATGACTCACGGTAAATGTTCTTTTTCGGTGCAATGCTTTATCCTATAAATCTTTCGATGCAATTACATCAGCAACATTATATAATTTCAACTCAACAAAAATAATAAGGTCAAATATTACAAATAAAGGTATAGTAAGAATAATTATTATTCACGGTAAAATGTTCCTTCTTCGGTGAAATGCTCCTTACATATTTGTAATGCGTTTTTGATATGCGAAACCTCTGGTGAATTAGAGTCTACCTGAATTTTGAGGCTAACAAGTGCTTTCTCCCATCTGCCTTTCGAAGCGATTGATGCTATATCAGCAACTTTATACAATTTTAAATCTAAAAAAAGATCACCGGACAACTGACCGTAGCGATACACCTTTCCGCCGGGGACTTGTCGTTTTAGTACAGACCGCAACCCTGCAACATGTTTTTCGGCACAGAAGTCGTCATCACTATCGTCGTCAAGAGCCCAGCCTGAAGAAACGCTGCTTTGTTGATCCGACAATGGCTTCGGACCGGCTTTTGACCTGTAAACCATAAATAAGTTTGTTAAAAATAAACAAACGAACTTACATATAAGACAAAACTAACGACATCTTTGTAGGTAAAAAATATTATATATTATATATAATTAGTAAATTACTTACCGTTGAGACGAAACTTTGGACTTCAATTTAGTAGATCTAAAAAGAAAAAATAATATATATTAATACAGGTAACAAAACAAAATTAATTTCATTTTCTACAAGAACTACATAAGCAAAATTAAAATATATACCGTGGTATCGGAGTTGCGTCATCAGATTCATATAGTTCAGTACACTTTTTAGAAGCCTTTTGCTTCTTATACCTGAAACAAAATAATGTTATATTTAGTATACCTTATTTTTATTTTTATTTTTATTTTTTTATTTTTGGAAACAGAATTTAAAACAAAATAAAATATAAATTACTGCAACTCACCGTGTTAGCTCCTGCGTTCCAACATCGGATTCACAAAGCGCCCTCTTCTTACTCACTATTTTTTTCGACCTATAAAAGAAACAAAACTAAAATTAAATACACGTCTTTAAAAATTAAATCGCTTACTAAATAAAACAAAACAAATTAGTATAAAGTGATGTTTACCTCGAATTTGGTGTTGGTTTTCTGGCCTCGATTTCGGTAAAGGACTCGGAATCAGACCTGCAATAAAAAGGTTATTTTATATATTTGCTATTGTTGTTTGTTGAACTTATATTGGTTCTATTTATTAGTCACGTAGAAACGATAAAAAAATAAAATTTATAAAAACTTACGCACATAATTTCAATGCAGTGTTCCTTCGCTTGTGAAAACCCGTGAGAAAGTGATGAAGTGTAAATCGAAGTCTGGTTTGCATGAATATCGCTTCACAGTAGTTGTCAACCTTCGTTAAGTTGATTAATCAATAAAACTTAATAACAGTAATGGTAGAAAACATGCAGAAGACAAGTTTTCACAGGTTTAATACCTCAGATACCTATTTCGAAACATCAGCAATTATTCAACAAACAAAAGTATCATATTTATTTTAAATCATATACGGTTCTATCAAAGCGATCGCTCTAATTGCAAAGAACGCCGACATTCTGTTCCCTTCAAAATAATGGAATACGACTTTCGTCTCCTTTCAACACATTATGCTACAAAGAGTGCAAGTAAGAAGAAACGAGTATAGGTAACCATATGAACGGAAAGAATTGCTCCACTGAATGCGATAATTTGCAAGGATGTAACTTTTAAAATCTATTATTAGGTATATGAAACCTGTAATTATAACATTCGTACATAATTCTACTTTATGAAACACATGTGTTAACATGTTCTATCTTGTACTGATTGCATCCACGTTTCTCGATATAAACAGTTTACATACCGTAAAATGCTGCAACTTTGCCATTTAAACTCAATTTTGCCTATTTCGTTTCAATTATGACCTCTCGAATTTGCTTAGTTTTTTCTTGTTTTTTACCATTTGGTAGGAATTTTCATTATTCTGGCAACACATATAATTCTTTTTACAATGGTAACTCCATTGTTGCTCCGCCAGTTACGCATCATAAGTCGGAGTGAGTGGCAGCATTTTTTTAGTGTCTCGCAACTTTTGAACTTTTATCTACAAAAAAGGTGTTTTTTGAGAAGTGGTAACGTCCCAGGGTAAGTAAAGACTGTATATTTTCCGTAAGTTTAATATTTTCAAGAAAAGGACATGATTTCAGCATAATAACGTACTAGGCAATATTGGGCAGTGTTTTGGAAACTTGAATGACACAATTTTGCCTGGGTCTAGGGCTGTCACTAGCTGGGTTTTATAAATGTACAGAAAATAGTAAAAATAAGCCTGCTTAAATGAGTTTATTTATTACAAGCTTTTTATTAACTTGCAATGATTGTTTTAGGCGTTTAATTGTTTAGGCGTTATTCCGTTTAAAAAAAATAAGGAAAAAAATGGGTATTATTGTTTGTTGATTATTTTGTAACTAAAAATAAAAATATTTTATTTAAATAATGATCTTTTTTTTGGCACAACCCTACAGTTAACAATATTTTTGTATAGAAAGTTTGTGGAACCTGCTACAACTTTACCTATTGCCTGTGAAAAAAAAAGTATTAAGCTAATGGCAATAATTTGACTGCCAGGGACAAGCCCAATGTCTCATGCACACAAGTAAATATTATTACAAATAGCAACACATTATTTATTGAGATATCCGCCTAGGCAAAGTTACGTCTTAGGTCTACAACTTTGCCTGCCACTTTGATTGCTTGTAAATCGGAAATACAGTATGATTAGGTAATGAGATTTGAGTCTTATCTGGCAAGACATAGGGTATGTTTTCCGACTAATACTCATTAAACTCATAATGAAAAATAGGTTCACAGATATAAGAAAAAAACGTCAAAATCCAGGCAAAGTTGCAGCATTTTACGGTACCTAACAATTAAAAACGCAATTGTAGAAAATCATTCTGACTGGAAAACTTGTCATAAACGGACGTCGTCCGAGATCGATAAATCGTATACCTCATACTTCAGTGAAAATGGTGAGTTGATTGAATTTCTAATTTAATATTTACATTTATTTATTTATATTGCGGTTACAGTATTTAAAATGTTTTGTGCTTATTTTCAGAGTAAATCCAGTTCGCAGCCATTACCCATCTCCAAAAGTGTTTATGAGCCGAATATTTCCACTTTTTATTCACAAGCAACATTCGATGACGTGTTACCATGCTCACAAGATGTAAATGGATACCTAGAGTACCAACAGGATTGTATGAATAGACTGAATAACGTTCAAGAGGTAAAAAAGCCTTCGAAAATATCGAAGAAATCCTCGAAGAAAAAGGCGAACAGCGGAAAAAACAAAGCCTGCGGCAGTGGATTTAATTCCTATATAATTAAACAAAGTAAAAAAGGTCAGCGTCTTATTAAAATAAGCATATCCAATCTTGAACTGGACAACGAGTCTGAAGACGTCGCCGTGCAGTATGTCGTCGAGAGTGAATGTGATGACGTATTGAATTCCACAGAAGGACTAGTTGATAAAATTGTTAAAAGATTAAGCAATGCAAATTATTAGATTTAACCTAGATTTATTTTCGTATAATTTAAGATAATGTATGATACTAAAAAGTGAAAGTTTCTTTATTATTAAAAAATATTGTGATAAGTATACAAATAGAATATTAAATATACCTACAGATTTGTTTTATTTTAAGCTTACATACTTGCTTTCATTATTTGTAAGATTATTTAAAAATATTGGATAGTTATAAACGAACCAAGTTTTAAATAGCGTTATCATCCTCCCCTCCCAGGAGGTAAATAATTTGTTTGCAAATGCATACTAAATTCTAACGCATACATGGGTCAGCGGGAGAGAAGTTGTTGATTAGTATGTTTTAATGCTCCTTTGACAACGAGCGGACACGTAGAATGACTCAAGTTACAACAAAATGCATGATGACAAGTTAGTTACGTCGATCAACTTTGCTATGTAATTAAAAGCAATATGAACCAATTGTTCAATTCTAATATGAATCTAATAGCTTTGTTATAGCCTCTATTTTGCAATAAATTGGTCTAGAATATAGGTCATCAAACGGTTTACAATTGAAAGCAAAGAAATATTATTTTTAATTTGCCTTATTTTAAAGTCTAGATTACTAACAGCTTTGTAACACATGACGCACGAGCACGTCATGAGTTATAGCCAATGAATAAACAGGACCTGCATCGCGCTATTAAAGTTTTTAACATTTGTTCATATAAATAAAAAATCAGACCTAAGTCTGTCGGGAAGTTGCGACCGGACGACCCCAGCACGTAATTCAGATACATTGGACTGGCCACCCTCTGTGTGTGTTGTGTTGAATACAGAACCTTGAAAACTAGGGTTTTCTATACCTAGGCGGTCGATAGGTATGGATACCCACACCCGGAGGGGGTCAAACTCAACACATGTAAAACCGTAGCCTTATGCCAGGGACCTGCTTCCTGGGGGTTGCGACCATGTCTGACGAGCCTGATCAACTTGTTAGATGTGTTATGTGCAAACGCCATAGCCGTTCTGCGCTATGAGGGTTTATGCCAGGGACCGGCTTCCTGGGACCCTTGCATGCAACTGAGGGTTGGCCTCCTTAGACTGCATGTTGTGTTAAGCTTTTGCTATTTGAAATAATGTCCATTATTTTACGACTTCAAAACAATACCCGATTGGGACTTTGAAATATCACTTGAATAATTAGTAAGTAAGTATTAATGGGTAGATTTCAGATGGCTGATTTTATTGAATGTTAAATATAAAAATGATTATGCATTCGTTTCATTGATATTTTACATACGGATCCCTAAGTAGTAAGCGTGCATTGCAATATGAATAAGTGACGACTTGAAGGGTTCATATTTCTACTCAGTCACAAGTGCATTGTGCATAACTTTTAATTTAGATTTTAATATGATATGATTATGATTCAAGTTATCGAACTACTTTCATGAGTGATCTTTAAATACTTGAGTAATATTCTGCATTATAAAATCCTCTGTACGTCATTTGCACGCCGGATGAATCGACCAATCAGAAAATCTGGTCTGCATCGCGCTATTAAAGTTTTTGAAGCCGTTTGTATAAATAGAAGTTATAAGGTTTTCGAACGAAGCAAATACCCGACAGCGGTTTTCAAATATCACTTGAATATTATAAGTGATAATGGGCAGTTTTCAGAGCTCTGATCTGAAAACCCCATTAACTCACTACTAATCTATAACAGTGATCAGGTTTATTAAAAAGTAAATATCCTCTTAGTTATGACCAGCCAAAGTGAACTTATCAAAAAGTATGACGGAAATGCCCTCATTGACCTTACTCTAAAAAGGAAGACAACCTAAAACGTTACCAAAAAGGAATATACATCGCATCTGACTGTACTTTCAGTAAATTACTGTTAAAGCCTACCAATTATAGGTAGGAAATTGATCGTAGTAACTTCCACGATTGACACGAATCAAAAATATTTAATAATATCATTTGTTTCGTTAAGAGGTGTAAAGGTAGGAAATTATTTTCTCAAAATCGGTAAAGTCCCCAAATTCGCCAGCTAAATAGAAATTAGAGTGGGTTAACTCTCAACCAGTCACTTCGAAAAAGTAAAGGTACTTATGAAGATGTTAATGAAGTAAATAAATTGCAAAAAGAATTCACTTTAGTTAACTTAAACGCATTAATGAATTCGGTGCAGAACTCATTTTATTCCCAGCTTTGATTAACTAAACTCAAATAAAATACTACCTAATCGATGATATATTTTATAAGTTTTATAACGCGTCATACATTTTGTCTTCGATATTGTGTTATGATTATGAATGGCCCGTCTCAAGGCTGTACAATTCCTTATTATATTCTAATTCTATTTTAACGGTGCGAGAGTTCAGCTAATGTTTGTCCAGGCCCCGTAGCATGGATGGCGTTATCACGCGATAAGTGACAGGATAGGCGCGTCGTCTCGTTCTATCGAACGGTGTCAGCCGACGGAAGCTCTATCCTGTCACTTATCGCGTGATAACGCCATCCATGCTACGGGGCCAGGTAAGAAAAGCCTAGAATTTTAATCAATTTCAATGTAGGCATGCATATCTAATATCGACTATTAGTATAATTTATATTATAAGTTTTAACAGACTTCAATTCAGTACTTCGAATCTTCAATTCAGATCCTGACCTGGTAACCATGGGAGCACCTGGGAATACGCTAAGGGATGCCCCTTCAAACAAAAAAAATAAAAACCGGCCAAGTGCGAGTCAGACTCGCGCACGATGTGTTCCGTACCATGATCTATAAAAACGGCAAGAAAAACACGTTTGTTGTATGGGAACCCCCTTAAATATTTATTTTATTCTGTTTTTTAGTAAGTATTTTTTGTTATAGCGGCAACAGAAATACATCATCTGTGAAAATTTCAACTGTCTAAGTATCACGTTTCGTGAGATACAGCCTGGTGACAGACAGACGGACGGACGGATGGACGGACAGCGGAGCCTTAGTAATGGTCCCGTTTTTTCCCTTTGGGTACGGAACCATAAAAAGAGTTTTCCAAATCGGTCCAGGCGTCTTGAAGTAGGGAGTAATCGCGGGAAAACAAAAAACCGGCCAAGTGCGAGTCGGACTCGCGCACGAAGGGTTCCGTACCATTATCTATAAAAACAGTAAAAAAAAAAAGTTTGTTGTATGGGAGGCAGCCCCCTTCAATATTTATTTTATTTTGTTTTTAGTATTTTTTGTTATAGCGGCAACAGAAATGCATAATTTGTGAAAATTTCAACTGTCTAGCTATCGCGCTTCTTGAGATACAGCCTTAAAAAAAAAACGTTTGTTGTATGGGAGCCCCCCTTAAATATTTATTTTATTTTGTTTTTAGTATTTGTTGTTATAGCGGCAACAGAAATACATAATCTGTGAAAATTTCAACTGTCTAGCTATCGCGGTTCTTGAGATACAGCCTGGCGATAGACAAAACGGCAAAAAAAAACACGTTTGTTGTATGGGAGGCCCCCCTTAAATACTTACTTTATTTTGTTTTTAGTATTTGTTGTTATAGCGTACATCATCTGTGAAAATTTCAACTGTCTAGCTATCGCGGTTCTTAAGATACAGCCTGGTGACAGACAGACAGACGGACAGCGAAGTCTTAGTAATAGGGTCCCGTTTTTACCCTTTGGGTACGGAACCCTAAAAAGATTCTGATGAATTGAGAACCTCCTCCTTTTTTAAGTCGGTCAAAAATAGGCAGTATTTAACTAATAGTCATCAATCACCGTCATTAGGCTATAGGCTTCCCATTCTTCGCACTACTGGGTCACATGCCTCCTCCTGAAGAGGAAATGGGGTCCCCAGCTCCCCACGCATCGCAGTACAGGTTAGGACTTCAAGTACAGTTAGCATTTCTTATTAGACATAAGCAGGATTTTTATTAAATTTCCCTTGACGGAAAAGCGAATGGTACCTAACCAAAACCAGTCGACCTTTGGCACCTTAGTAAGTACCTACTAAGATTTAGCGAAGGCACATTAGTTTTGCGAAAGCGACCAACTGGCCTTCCAACCCAGAGGGAAAACTAGACCTTCATCTAATGTTATCGTTCACCGAAAAGCTACTATTAAATATCAAATGATATTTCGTACATGTATATGTCGCAGGGAAATGGCCAAAACAGAGATTTGAACAAATCTCTAAGGGATATGATCAAATCACGCAGGATGTTAAAATGGCGAATCCATTTTATCATTTGCCTAGAAAAAATCAGTCATTTAATCAAATCTCTGAGTCTGTTTAGTGAAATGACGAAATCGGCCAAAAAAGGCAACTCGTTTTTTCATTTCACTAGATTTGTTTAGTGATTTGACAAAATCCCTGAACCGCGTCAGTGAGTTGACGAAACTAACTCGCAAAGCCAACTCGTTTTACCATTTCACTAGACAAGTTTAGTGAAATGAGAAAAATCTCAACTCTAGTACAGATTAAGTCGCTAGTGCGGTCGTGTTACCCCCCTCCTGCACCTTACCGCTACCCGCTCTCGCCCTTGAGTGTCAGGGAAATGGCCAAAACAGAGATTTGAACAAATCTCTAAGGGATATGATCAAATCACGCAGGATGTTACAATGGCGAATCCATTTTATCATTTGCCTAGAAAGAATCAGTCATTTGATCAAATCCCTGAATTTGTTTAGTAAAATGACGAAATCGGGCAAAAAAGGCAACTTGTTTTTTCATTTCACCAGATTTGTTTAGTGATTTGATAAAATCCCTGAAACGCGTCAGTGAGTTGACGAAACTAACTGCTCGCAAAGCCAACTCGTTTTACCATTTCACTAGACACGTTTAGTGAAATGATAAAGTCTCTACTGTAACATGATATAGGTGATGTGATCAAATCTCTGAACTGGTTCAGTGTTACTCTACAATTAAGTTTGATCAAATCTCTCACAAGATGTTTCAGGGATTTTATCAAATCACTGAACAATTCTGGTGAAATGAAAAAAAACAAGTTTACTTTTTTGGCTGATTTCGTCATTTCACTAAATAGATTCAGGGATTTGATCTAATGACTGATTTTTCTAGGCAAATGATAAAATGGAATAGCCATTTTCACATCCTGCGTGATTTGGTCATATCTCTTAGAGATTTGTTGAAATCTCTGACATGATTTAGTGAAATGGTAAAATAAAATGTCGAAATTAGGTAATAAAATAGTATGTCAAATCAGATTTTTTAATCGTATACAAGAATTTTGTAAACCAGAATATAATCATTTTAAGGTGGTTCGCTTTCCATACAAAAAATGACATTCGCAGGGTAACAGCGTGCTATTTTAACTGCTACGTACTGCGCACGTGCGTCTGAGCCGGCCGGTGCCTAATACGCAAGGGCGAGAGCGGGTAGCGGTAAGGTGCAGGAGGGGGGTAAGACGACCGCACTTGAGCGACTTAATCCGTACTAGAGTTGAGATTATTATCATTTCACTAAACTTGTCTAGTGAAATGGTAAAACGAGTTGGCTTTGCGAGTTAGTTTCGTCAACTCACTGACGCGGTTCAGGGATTTTGTCAAATCACTAAACAAATCTAGTGAAATGAAAAAACGAGTTGCCTTTTTTGGCCGATTTCGTCATTTCACTAAACAGACTCAGGGATTTGATCAAATGACTGATTTTTTCTAGGCAAATGATAAAATGGATTCGCCATTTTAACATCCTGCGTGATTTGATCATATCCCTTAGAGATTTGTTCAAATCTCTGTTTTAGCCATTTCCCTGCGACATATACACTATACAGTCTTTTGGAATACCCCGTGGTACGAGGGGTCGTACCACCTCCAGATTAGGAGCTACATCTACGAAATTGGTGGACGGCCAAGCAAGGTCAGAGAAAATCTAATATGGAGTGACCTTGATGATGAGGCCGCCGCGCTTTCGGCGCATCCACACGGCCTGCAGTCCTGCCGATTTCGCACGTGTAGCGTCTCTTAAACGTCTGCTAGTATAACGGTCGCCAACAAGCCCCTCCGACCGAGTGACCTTGGTCTGGACCGACCGTGTAGACAGTTGTTTGCAGCAAAATTTCGTACGTACACGGTCTGTCCCATGAACTCTGGACAGGCTGTACGTGATGCCACAGTGAGGGACGGAAAGGCTCCTACTCCTATGCAGCTAAATTAAGAACTGGTCTTAAAATGGCTGATGACTTGCCATAAACAACCTACTTAATTTGGACGGGTAATGGTTTATGTGCCACAACTTCATACTAAATTTGTGGCAAATAAAAAAAAGTGGAACCATGACAAGGACAATGAATGATATTTCCCTTTCTGTCACACATATCGAAATTTGTATGCTAGCAGCTCGCTCGCACGTGGTATTATTATTACCATAGCCTGTCCAGAGTATTATAGGTTCATGGTCTGTCCAAGGTCGCTCGGTCGGAGGGGCTTGTTGGCGACGTTTTATTGAAAGCCCGTAGCCACTAGGACTTTTCTTTCTTATTCCAGGACTATTTCAGCAAAATGGCGATAAAGAAGAGGAAAACAAAGAAGTACAATAAGAAGCTTACCACAAAGTTGATTTTTCTGCTGCGGATAAAATCCATTATGGCTTCCATCTTCTCTGCCAGAACTTACGTGAAATTCTGTAAAGAAACCACGTTACACGGTCTGAAGCATACTGTGGCTGAAAGTTTTCACTGGGTGGAGAGGTAAACACAGGAATTTTGTATTTATTATTGAACACGATCACGGGAATTTATCAAGGAATTTAACTGACATTTTGATGATGGTTTTGTTTTTCATTTTCAAGACGTTTAGCGGCCAGTGTGCAGCCTTCTCTGTGAGATCTTTCTGAGCCATATAGACAATCAAGGTTATTGTACAATATCAGCCCCCCTAGCACACTAGGTTTTATGTCCGACATAAAGCATTTGTCCCTCTTGCACTCGCATATTTGCCAGAATGGGACGAATGCTTTATGTCCGACATAAAACTTAGCGTAAGTACTAGCCACTCAGCACGGCTATCACGCGACGGCGCGCGAGCTCTCTCGATTTTTCTCGCACTACTTATCCGTCTCACTCTTATTAGAACACTTAGAACAAGAGGTATAGTGAATAGTGTGAGAAAAATCGAGTCCCATGATAGACGTGCTGCGACCGATTACACGGTGATTAAATACTGATGATTCTGCGGCGCTACCACGAACTTCGAATGTCGAATTTCGGGTATATCCATCTCTATCGCACTCCCATACTCGAGTAACAGGGATGCATGTATTACGAACTTCGACTTTCGAAGTTCGTGGTAGCGCCGCTGGTTTGTCAGTATTTGCAGCAATACTCAGTATGGAAGCAGTATTGAATAGCACTTTAAACGCTAATTATTAAAGGGTGGGCAGACGGTAGTTCTGCTTCTTCCATATCCCCATCTCGCTCTATCTTATAGCCGCGCACCGCTCATACCATCAACCAAACGGAATCGTGTGGTGATATTGACAATCCTGTGATGCACGTTGAATGCACGTCAACATGCATGTGATCCGGATTGTGATATGGGTGGATCATCAGTATTTAATCACCGTGAAATGGCCGCCAATAAGACACACAACGTACACGACATTATTTAAAGCACAAAGTACTTTGTTATATACTGATTTAAAGCCACTTCAAAACTCAATGAATACGTCAAGTTCCCGGAGTCGGACCCTCCACCGGTTTTACGTTAATTTATGCTGGTCATTACAGCCCGCATGCTCGTGATATCATGGTTTTTCTCTGAGAAATATTGCACATATAAATATGTAAACATATCTTAGCATATCTCTGTGGATATTCTACTCAGAGACGTCTACTTTAAGAAGTAAAGCCTGAATCAAGCCTGAATCACATTGGCGCGGTCTGTGCTGGGGGTGTTCTGTGGGCGGCGGTCAATAGTAAATTTGTCAGTTTAGTTAGACCGCGCCATCGCCAGTCTGTGAAAGGCTTTAAACTGGTGCAGTCTGCGGTGGCGGGCATAGGAAGTTTGACAGACAAGTTTACTATTGACCGCCACCGCAGGCCGCGCCTGTCTGTGAGAAGCTGTATGCCTGAGACAAATCAGGTTCCGTAACATGATTTGGATTTGGGTACGTAGGGCGTGCGTTGCGTTTATTGTCATACGTCCTTTTTTTTTAAAGTCGGTTAATAAGCGCGCGCGCTACGTGCTTTCCGAGCCTCCGCCCCAAACCGTGTCTAAACCTGATCCGGGTCCCTGACGTGCCGTGCTCTGACCCTTGCTTACATCAAGTTGATACTGTGCTAGATCGTATACCACGTTCATGAGGGTGTTTATAGGAGTGGAGCCCTCCCGGAAGAGTGGTGCCCTCCCCAAGATGCTGGTGACTGACTCAGTATTACAATAATAAATATTAGGGGACAATCTTACACAAATCGACCTAGTCCCAAACTAAGCAAAGCTTGTACTATGGGTACTAGACGACGATAAACCTACATGTATAGATAAATAAATACTTAAATACATAGAAAACATCCATGAATCAGGAACAAATATTCGTGCTCATCACACAAATAAATGCCCTTACCGGGATTCGAACCCGGGACCCCTTGCTACTTAGGCAGGGTCACTACCAACTAGGTTAAAGCGGTCGTCGAATGTCGAACATTGTCATTAAAAAAAATTGCCAGTGCGAGCCGGGGCTCCCGCTGGCAAACAGCCCTATATACGTCGCTGCCCACGTTCTCTCCCAGACTGCTATGGTTCGTCCTAACCTGCGCGGCGTTTCTCGGCGCCGTGTACTGCGCGCTCCGCCAGCTGTCCCGGTACAACTCGGAGCCCGTGGTGGTGTCTCTCCGTCGGGACTACCGCAGCTGGTGGACGGCGTTCCCGGCTGTCACGGCCTGCTTCCTGGAACGCGTACAGCGGGCCAAGGCGCAGGACAGCATACTGATGTTCGTGAGGATTAATTAAAATCATACACTTACTCTTTCCTTTCACTCCATTCCCCGTCTTCTTTTACATTGCGTTATCCCGGCCTTTGCCAGGGTCCGCTTTCCTCCACTTTGCACGATCCTGGGCGTCTTTTGTTTTCGCTCATGTCGGGCCTTCACGGCATCCAGCCATCGCTTCTTAGGTCTGCCAAGGGGTTGAGGGCCGTTGAGAACTAGGCCCAGGCATTTATTCCATACGTAGTCAGATGGCCTGCGAGGACGTGACCGAACCAACGAAGGCGACATTCCTTAGCTTGTAGGTAGGTACATTAATTTCATTCACTCACTGTCTACTGTAAAAGCTGCTACACACAATGGGACATCAAGGCGCGGGACAGGAACTATGGAAGACCAATGCTATAGAAGTATGCCTTTCTCCATCTAACGCATAGTTGCGTCCTGTATGATGGGCCATGATGGCCCATTGTGTGGAATGTCAAAGTGCGTGCCATGTTGACTCCGGCAGCTGGATGCCGTGTTGATGCCTCATAACTAAAAGCTCAACGCACTCATCAAGTTCCGTGACATGGTTTAGAAACTCATGGTGCGCGTACTTAGTTCTTATATCTTATCTTTAATATGTGTGTCCTGTGTGTTTGTGATAAATATATCTTTATTTCTTCTTTCTTTCTTTATATTATTGTCATATTCGAGCACTATGATCGCAAAACCGTTTCAAGGAGCCAGATCGGGAAACCTGACAGGTGCGGGTCGATTGATTAGAAAGCAGCCTGGTTTGTTTCAGGTTATGGAACGTGACGAAGGAATCCGACCCAGACCGCTACCAGTACTACCTGGGCTTTATCGAGCTGGTCTCCGACGTGTCCTTTCGCAGCAACCTGCAGAACTTCTGGAAGTACCAGACCGACGACACAGTGAAGGGCGTAGAGCTGCTGCAGCTGGCGTTGGACGTGCACCCGACCTTCCCGCTCAAGGTCATGGTCTCCAAGAAGGACAAGGAGGTAAGATCGTTGTTTGATGATGTGTTCCTGTTATCCCTCATTAGGGACTTAGGCCTCGCAGAGGAGTTCCACATTTGTCGATATTGCGCGAATTCTTCCAGCTTTTTCCAGCCGAAATCAGCCCTGAGAGGGTACTAGTTGAACATATCGTTCCACCCTTGCACTTAGCACGGTTCCTATAGCTCAGTTGAGTAGAGCGACTGGCCGCATATGCTAGAAGGTCCTTGGTTCGAATTTGGCTCGGAACAATACATTTTTTCCCTATACTTAATTTGAAATATCCAGTGTGTTACCAGCACCCGGGCTTTTTTTAAAGGATGTTATAATAAAATGTACATGTAACTCAACCATGACATTAATTTAATTAATAAACTAGATCTCAGACTTCGTTAAGTTTCTAACAAGCGTTTAAGTGCCAGCAATGTACAGCAAAGTAAATTGACAAGTAAGTGTAAGTGACAGCTCGTCATAATTTGTTTATATGTATTTTTTTCTATCTTGATTAGAATGATAGATGCCAAACTAACGTAACTAGAGGTACTACCACTGTTATGCAAACTATCGATACTATTCGAATGCAGTGTATACCTAGTGCTAAAAGTATCGATGGTATACTTAATATTGTTGGGAACGTAACGTTGTAACGGTATTCAAATAAAAGTCAGTACGAATTTCCACCGAACTGCTTACTAGCAAGCAGTTCGGTACAAAACCTCTGGCCTTCCCTGCGTGGTATATAATAAGCCTTTGGCCCTTTCCTTCAGGAACTTTCGTTAACGACTGAGGTGTCCATATTTTTTCAACACTATGATTCGCATTTAACCATGTTTCATCTAGGAAAACAACTTTGTCCCAGTCGTCAATTGTTTTCACTTGTGATAAGAAGTCAAAGCGAGCAAGCGCTATGTCCAATCTTTCCACTCGTACTGTCTGACTGCATACTGAGAGGCTACCGCGAAACGAAAACGAACTTCGTTATTGTATCTCCCTCTCTGTCGCACGAACTAGCAAGTGCGACAGAGAAGGAGACACACGAACGAAGTTTAAGTCCTCAGCACGTCTAGCACACGACGGCCGCGACATACTCTCGATTTTTATCGCGCTATACTCTTCTTCTAAGTGTTCTAATAAGAGAGAGACGGATAGTGCGAGAAAAATCGAGAGAGCTCGCGCGCCGTCGCGTGCTAGCCGTGCTGAACGTCTATCATGGGACGGCCGCGACATACTCTCGATTTTTCTCGCACTATCCGTCTCTCTCTTATAAGAACACTTAGAACAAGATGCTTCTCTTCTAAGTAAATGTGTAGAGCTTTAACTGTCCGCTGACGGGGACCAGTAACCCAGTTTTCAAAGCTTAATTCATCAAACCGAATTCATCCACATCTGAATTCCAGGTCCAATGGGTCCCTGTGATGACAGAAATGGGCATGTGTATGACCTTCAACTCGGAATACGCGGGGTACCAGTTCCTTCTGCCTAGCGTGGAGTGGTCCGTCGACCAGCTCCTGAAATGTCACTACCTGAGTGGCCAGTGCTTCGTGAGAGTGGACTCTATGAATAACGCGATAAGAGTGAGTTTAGTTTTTGACCGGGCCAGCTAAAAATGTAAGTGAGTTTTTCTTGAATGGTGATTTTTTGTCTTTTACAGTATTTCGTCCATTCTCCATTTGACATACCAAACGCACTGTCGAATCCTACAGGTGAAGTTATGCCTGGAGAAGAATTGGTCATGGATTTTAAGGTAAACTCTATTTCTAAGAAAAGGGTAGTATATATTAATCGTCCCTTAGTAATAACATTATTAACAAGTGTTGTTACCTACTTCATCGCCATCATCATCATCATCATTTCAGCCGACAGACGTCCACTGCAGGACATAGACCTCCCCCAAAGAGTGCCACATTGACCGGTCCTGGGGCACATTGCACGTAGAACCGATAGCCGTTGGGGCGGAAAGGTTCTCGAGTGGCGATCACGTACCGGAAGGCGTGGCACTACGTGGACTGATGACCTGGTAAAGGTCGAGGGAGTCCGCTAGATGCGGATGGTTCAAGACCAGTTACCTCCTTGCGTTGAATTTTTTTTAGGGGGCGTCCACAAATTACGTAACGCAAAATTCTTAAATTTTTAACCCCCCCCTCCACTCATGTAACAGGACCGTCACGCTTAGCTGGGACCCCCCCCCCCCTTCAATTCCGTTACGTAACAAGTCTTCAGGGTAATATTCAGAAAAGAAACATAAGTGGTATTTTAGATACTTTTTAATCATAAATCTGCATTTTTTTAATGAAACATTAAAGTGTGTTTTTTTATATACAACGACGGTGGCAAACAAGCGTACGGCCCGCCTGATGGTAAGCAGACACCGCAGCCTATAGACGCATGCAACTCCAAAGGAGTAACATGGGCGTTGCCGACCCTTGATATTATGTTTGTTTGTGGTTTCAAGGAATCAAGAAATTTTATCATCTATGAACGGGTTTCGGTTCCATTTCTTAATACATTCTAATTAAGGGTAAATCGGAATCAGAATCGCTCTCACAATTGGTATCGGCTTCGGCGGCAATCACATCTTCTGTGGCTATCTCTGCGTCTTCTTCTGCCACCCACTCCACCGATAAATTTCACCTATTTTCGATGTCATCACCTTCAAATATATTAATTTACTTATAATTTAGCGTAACAACGGCACAAATCACAAACAACTGCGTCACTTGCAGCACGGCACTTTGCACTTGTATTTTGTTTTCGCTTGGAGGGTAGACTTTTGTATCTGTCTGTCATTGTCGCGTCGCGCGCTCGGTGTTGCCAATATTTTCTTAGACAAATACCGCAAACTAGGGATGTGAAAAACTAAACTTTTTTTAAGTATACTATTATAAAAAATCGTGCGTGACATAACGTAAACCTTGACACCCCCCTCCCCCAACGTAACAGGACCGTAACGCTTGGCCGGACCCCCCCCTCCCCACGTTATCCACGTTAATCCCCTAGCCTGATCCCCCAGGGGAATTAGCGGCAATTATTTTATATTCAACTAGGAAAAAATGATAATGTTCGGTTATGGCGCTTCGCCGGACGCTACCGCGTCACGCTCGCTTCGCTCGCTCGGCTCGCGCGCTGTAGGGTCGCAGTTCAACTAACAACCTAACCGTTTTTTTCCCCTGGGGGATCAGGCTAGGGGATTAACGTGGACAACAGCCCCCTCCCTCCAATTTGCGTTACATAATTTGTGGACGCCCCCTTACATGTTGTTTTTTAAGGAAAAAGACTATCTAAAGAGATCTTCTCCTGAGAGTACGAAATTGAGGGGCAGGGGAGTGAATGTTTTTACAGGAGGGCTACGGATTATTATGTGTAGTTCTGTGCGGGTGAAGTCGAGGAGAGAAGCCAGCGATAGTAAGACAAGGGAGCACCTTTCTCCAAATGTTCATGGATTGCTTTGTTTTTATATCGTCAGGCCGTGGAGATCCAAGCATCGTCGAGCGTGAAGAATCTACGTCCGGAACAGCGTCGGTGCCGGTACCCGGACGAGTGGCTCAGCAACTCCATCCGGGTACGGTATGGGGCTGGAGAGCCTATGGCCAGTGGCGTAACAATAGGGTGGCTGAGTCGGTTAAATGCCACGGGCTCCACAGGGGCCCCGCAGCCGAGCGGCCGTGATCGAGCACACAAGGGACCTACCTAACATTGTAGAAGATGCCCCATCCGAATTCGCCACGGGCATCGTATGGTATAGTTATGCCGCTGCCTCTGGCGACAGTCGAATTCATTAGTAGCCGAACACCTTGTTACCTGAGGACCTACCGCGAAAGGCATTCGAAGTTTCCCCTCTCTGTCAGACTTGCGATTTCGCACGTAAGTGCGATAGAGAGGGAAAACTTCGAATTCCGTTCGCGGTAGGCCCTTTGTTCGCTTACACCCGTTTGACATCTAGCTATGCCAGTTTAAACATGACGTTAAAGCGACATGGTACAAAAGTGAGTGGGTCAACCTGTTGTGAGAAGGGATGTTGCAGATATTCGCATCCGCATCCGCATCCGCAAAGTCGATGCGAAGTTTTTGGCGGATGCGAATGAAGAACATAAAAAAGGCCAAATCTGCGCGAGCCGCGCGCGTTTTAGGTGTTTTCGTCATTAGTAGTAGTCATCTAACGATTCGCCGCATTCGGTCAGCGGGGCGAGAGATCTACCCTCCTCTTCCTAATTTGCACGGTGCGAGTAAGACAGGAGATGCTCAGTCGCGCGCGAAGAGACTGAGCAGCAACTTGTGCTATGCGCTAGACAGTGATGCGTTAGGTTTGCAACGATTGTATCTCTATTCATAGTACTCTTTGGATTGTAATAAATCAGTCATGTCTGAGTACTGTGCGGCCATATAGGATATAGACGTTTATTAATGTTAAAGAGCGTTTGAACCCAACGTCCGCATCCGCGGATGTCTAAAGAATCGCATCCGCAACATCCGTAGTTGTGAGTTCGGTCGTAGGTACCACACCCACACTTTGACGCCGCGGCCTGATACATTCGAGTGACTTCAATGTATGGGCAGCCACTCGCCGCTCGCTGCCCGTTGGTGTCCAGTCCACGGCCTTATGGCCTTTAATGCTATGAATTAAGATTAAAGGTGGCAATTATTGGTGACCATCCGCGTATGTTTGAGAGCGTAGTACCTAGGTAGTTCTATTGTTGATTGGTGTATATTCTTTGTCTCATTTCTATTTCGCAGGCCTACAGCTTCGGTCTCTGCCAGATGCACTGCAGGAGCAGGATGGCGATCATGTTTTGCGGTTGTCGTCCGTTCTTTCACATTAAAGGAGGTAGATTTATGTATAGGTACAATAGCCCCCATACCATCAAGTGATCAAAATACCCGTTCCCCATTTGAGTGAGGTTAGTTAGTTAATAGTGAAGTGGCAGCCTCAGGGGCCTTTGCCAAAGACAGTTTTGACGTCTGATTATTTGAGTGAGGTCTAGTTTTCCCCCTGGGTTGAACTGCCAGATGTCAGTTGCGTTCATAAAAACTAATGCCAGCGTCAATTGGCAAACTTGTTCTGGGATTCGGGTTAACTGCTTTATGACGGACGGCATCGTAACTGAGGATGTGCATCGATACCTCATGGATTCGGTCATTACACCTTAATTAAGAAATAACAGCCAACCACAGTGGTCATTCTTATTATTATTATGATTATATTCTTTTTGGCCAACCACTTTAGTGGATTATAACAGTATTTTAAAATTAAAAAAAAATATGTCCAGAACTACCACATATCAATAAAAAGTATTGTACCGACCTACCTGTACCGTACTGTCTTTTTCAAGATCTCACGGTTCCAAATACACTGATTTGCCATATAAATAAATACCCGGATTTTAACCTTTTTTAGAATAGGTACTGACATTTGGAAAACTGGCCGTTGACAAACCTCACCCGTCAACCACAAACCAACTGTCAAGAAACAAAATCGTACAAAAAAAATATCCCTACATAACATTACAATATACTAATCCAATATAATTCTAAACAGTGCTTTCATAACCACAAAATAATTAAATAGTGTTTGTATTGCCGCCAATTTCGAATCCAAGATGGCGAAGTGTGTGACGCGCACGGCATGGCGTGCATCGGCCGGAACGTCGAGATACTCATCAACCTTCCTAAGAACCTTGCCAAGTGCTCCTGCCTGCCTCAGTGTGCCGAGCTTAACTACTATTCACATACAAAAAAGGTCGTTATTAGGTAAGTGCTTATACTGGGTAGCGTAAGTGTAGCTCGAAACTAAACTAGATTTGGCATTGGCTCAATTTGGCTTGTAGGCTCCACTACAGAATGGGCCATCATGGCCGCAAGACAGGACGCAGTTATGCGGTGGGATGAGATGGGAATAGGTATGTCTTACCTTGTCTTCCTTTGAAGCGATCTATACACCTATCAATTTGTCACAACAAATGAATGAATCGAACGTTTGCTGTATCTTTCCATGTTATAGCTGCTTCTCTAGGTTGTAGTGACAAATTGCTAGGTGTATAATGGCCTTGACGCATATAATGAGAATTGTATACCTACTGTATGATGGACCATGATGGCCCATTGAGTAGCCTTAAATGCCGTGAGTAGTATCAGTCAGGATTTACAAGGATATAATATATATAGGTACACACACTTTCTCTTATAAAAACCTAGGCCCTACTACCACAGACTGTGGTCCACAGTATACACTTGGAGTGGTTGCGCAATTAACAGCGTAAGTGTAACCTCCTTATAATTAATCGCGACTTCCTTTTCATTGGATTATCAAAATTAAACATAATTTATCAGTTATCACAAATATTTAAGACCCTTTAAAAATCTTAATTTACTATTTATATCCTGTGGCCAACATATGCGATGTACTATCGTGTTAATTTGAAATATCTGCTGGCAAAACTGTTCTATTCTCCTGTTCTAGTCTCCTGGTTTCACTGTTCTGCTTACAGACGGTTAGTTATGACGCGTAGTAGCGGTCTAAACCTGTCAGAGGCCTGGAGCTCGGATTGTCCTGTGTAAAATAAAAAAAACATTCGGAAGCCCCATTTGGGGGCTCCTGCGACCGGGACCTTACGCTCCCCTTTTAACCCGCCACAGCACGGCTATCACGCGATGGCGCGCGAGCTCTCTCGATTTTTCTCGCACTATACCTCTTGTTCTAAGTGTTCTAATAAGAGAGAGACAGAGGTATTTCGCGGCCGTCCAATGATAGACGTGCAGGTGACGACGCTGTCACCAGCTAGATGGCTAGAACGGGTCTGTCCTCTGCTGACTAGAGTGTTCCGCCGGCTCTATCCTCAAGCTTACCTAAACTGCCGTGTTCCATGACTTTTGTACTAACATGCTATCTGCTGGCCAGAAATGGCACCGAAGAGGACACCGACGAGGGCCCGGTGGCAGTTGTTCGCATCAACTTGATGCCGCCCAAACTGCGCCTGCGCAGAGATGTTATCTTCACACTTGAAGACCTGTTCGGTGGGTTCTCAGACTGGGTGGCTTCTAGTAGATGTCTGTCTGACTGAGATGTGTAGTTACATCTAGATGTGGAATGGCTTTTAGTGCCGTGCTTCACCGGGACGCCCTGGCGACGTCGCAGGTGACGTATCGCACAAAAAACGTGTGGTAGGCAAGCGTGGCGTGGCCAAGTGAGTTTACTTCGATACATTTCTATATGATTTGTTTGGATAAGGTAGCTGGCGACGTCACCATGGCGTCCCCCTTGAGGCACGAGACTTACATGTCAAGCTGTTAGTGGTTTCTATCATGTTCTTGTGAGTGACTCTTCTATGCCATTGAGCAAACAAGCGCCGAAATTGGATGGTAACTGAGACTGGGCTGTTGGACATATTGTTGGCTACACTGGCGTGTTCCGCCGGGTCTGTTTGCCTGCTAGCTGTTCTAGAAGCCAGTGGTGCAAAGACGTAATCTTCACACTTAAAGGAGCTACCTATTCGATGGGTGCTGATTGGGTGGCTTATAGAGGCTAGATGTGGAATGGCTATTGTTTAAATGTCAAAGCTCTTTGGTGTATCGATATCTCGGAGGTGTACGAGAGCCGAGTTTAACCGAAGCGGCAAGAGGAACAGGCCTGCTTCTAGTAGCTAGAAATGTATGGTGGATATAAGTATAACACAATTACCATACAGCGGCAATTACCATATTTGTATTCTTTGATCTGAATCTTTGTTGACTGGCGAACCATTCCTTAAATATCAAGCTTTGGACTGGCTATCCCCCCCCTCATCTATCTGGCTAACCCTGTGTGGTGTCGGGGTTAGAATAGCACCACCCCCTTTCTTCGTGTGGGTGTCGTAAGAGTCGACTAATGGGCCATATACATTACATGATTAGTCAGCCCCAATTCATCAGAATCTGACTAATTGCTATCGTGTGGATGCATGTTGCGCTGCAATCCAACCGTCAAAAGAGAGAATTTCGACATGTTGGTCTGACAAATTGGGGTAAAATCACATAATCTGGATGCCCCATAAGGGAACAGGGTTGAAGTGTGTTGTGGGCGATGGGCTAGCAACCTGTCACTGCGATATCACATTTTGTTGTTCTTTTATACCCACATTTATGCTAAAAGTGGTACTGGAACAACGAGTTTCATGTGCTCTGCCTACCCCTTTTAGGGATAAAGGCGTGAATGTATGTATGTATGTATGTATGGAATGGACTGGCTATTTGGAGACTGCTTTCGATTTCTAGTGCATGTTTTGGTTGTTTAGCTTAATTTTTTTTGCATGGCATGGTGGCATGGAGTATTCGACATCGCACTACCGAATTTTTAATAAAAAACTCGTGAGTGCATATTGTGATTTTTCGCTTTTGTGTACTGTTAAATGGTAAGTACTTGTTTTGCGTTCATTTATCTACAATTTAATATACTTAAAATGCCTTTTCCAAGAGCGTAGGTATTTTGTCTTCACGTTACCCTCTATTTCAAGACATTTATTTTGATGGACGCTTACCGGAGTTCTAAAGTTTTTGTATCTCCGTCTACGACAGCGCCGCGCCGTCACCGTGGGCAGAATAAAATAAAATATATGCAACCGGTTTCAGTTAGCGTCCTCTAAGGACAAGGTGATTTTTTCAATTCAAGATAATAACATATTCTACTAACTCGCAGTAGGTAATAAGAATTGTAGTAAACAATAGCTAACATTTCCTTTCAGTTCAACTCATTTACTTAGTTGCTCGTAAAACGGGGCACTAAATTAGGTGGTCGCTAACTGGCACAATGATCCTATGCTCTATAGCCCCCTTTTTGGGGTGTATACATGTCATGATCTCATGATTTGTCAGCCCTAATTTATCAGAAGCTGACTAATTGCTGTCGTTTGGAGGCATCCAACTGTCAAACGAGTTGTACTGAGAAATTGCATGCACATTTGGTCGGATTGTTACGTACGCTACACCCAATTATGACTTCGACAGGTTGTACTGACAAATTGGGGTAAAATCACATACTTAATCTGTATACCACATTTCACCTCCAGCATCCCTGGGCGGCACCACAGCACTGTTCGTGGGCGCCAGCGTGCTGACCGTCGTAGAGACCGCGCTGTTCGTCGTCCGGCACGCCGTCGACCTTATTATAGGACGCCGGACGGGCAGGATGGAGGTGCTGGATTATAAGAACTAACACCCCGTTCACACTGCGTCCGTTTCCGTGTCCGGGAGGCATCCCTAGCTCTTTTTCTCGCTTGCGATGTTTCGCCCGAGTGCGAAAGAGACGGATGCCTCCCGGACACGGAAACGGACGCAGTGTGAACGGGGTGTGAGGCGTTTTTTCTGGCTTTTGGCTCTTGCCGCTGGAGAAAGCATTCGTCCCTCTCGTACTTTTGTTGTTGCTAGTAACGGAGGAATGTTGTATATCCGATTTAAATAGGCTGTAGAATGTAGAGTTGTGCCTTAGACAAGTCAGCCTGTATAAGTAGTCGACCGCTTGGTGCTCCGATATCGTCATACCCCTGCGCAGGCGAAGACTGAATCGGTCTACCCTCATGTAGGAAGTGTTAGAGAATATGAATAATGTTTGTTAAACAATAAATAATTATGTGGGTAATTATTAATTAACATTTTGAATTGTTTATTTTTCTTCCTTTCTTCTCTCTTCCTACAGTTTCCTTTCGCTAGGTACCTACAATACAAAGAAGTTATTGTTCAAATAAATGTGGTATCCTCTAGTGTACCCTACACAAATATGTGCACAAACAAATAAGAGTCTGCATACATAATACAATCTCTTCGAATAATACAAATTAAGATTTTGGTCTGGTGATCGAATTATAACTTTTCTTACTTACTTTTATTAGAAAAGTTGAAAAACCCCCGACATTTTCATTTCAAAGTCCAATATCTCAAAAACGGCTAACAGATTTTCATGAACACTCGGGATACATAATTATCTATGACACAAAAAAAACCGCATTCAAATCGGTCCATCCTTTTGGGAGCTACGATACCACAGACAGATCCACAGACAGACACGTTAAACTTAACCCCTCTCTTTATTAATTCAAAATAAAATACATTTACAGTACATATGGTGCTACGGCTCCTTTCCCGCACTAGTGCGGAAAGAGCACTTTCCGCGAGCGTATGTCGACTTTAAAGAGCCATAAATATGATGTACAGTAAAACGTTGTACAGTCAGCATCATATAGTTAGTAGCAGCCAAAGTAGCCAAATATATCGGAACACGTCTTTATTACTATAGGAGTACTAACTATATGACGCTGACTGTACTTAAGATACACGTGCGAATAGGTAATTCGCAACTCATGTCGATTTAAAACACTCCTCCCTTCGGTCGTGTCGATTTAAAATACTCCCTTCGTTCGTGTTTTAATTTATCACCACTCGTTGCGAATTTCCCATTTTCGGCACTTGTATCGTAAATAACTATTTTAGTCCTTGATTTTATTATTGTAAAGATCACATGTCTAACAAGATGATTATTCGGTGAGGTAGGGCTAGAGGCACAGCGGAATGTCATCTCGCTCGTAAGGGACTTGGTTACCTCCACCTTAGAGCGTTTCCACATTATCCGATCCGATATCGGGTGTCGGACGCCGATAGCTGACATCCGATAGTTGACGGGCGTCCGATGGCCCCGCCGACATATCGGTGTCGGCTCCGATGCTACACATTTCATACATTTTATATCGTATCGGCGTCCGACACCGATATCGTGTCGGATGATGTGAAAACGGTCTTACAGTAGACCGCAGCCATAAAAACGCCACTAGCTACTTGCTCTGTATGTGGTGCTGTGTGTGTGTAGGTGAGCAAGGTCGCCAGAGCTCCCGAAGATGTGCTGTGTTGAGAGTGAGGGACCCGCGTTAGTTTCTAGCCATCAACACAACGAATCCTCATATCAATAAAGGGTTGGCAACGCGCTTGTGATTCTTTTGGAATCGCAAGCGTCCATAGGCGCCGCTTACCATCAGGTAGACCGTATGCTTGGTGGCCACCGGCCCTGGTTTAAATTGTGCACTTTTTTTTTTTTAACTGTAGGTATATTGTGGCTTTTTGCTACTTAGGCACTTTGCCAATGTCAAGTGGGGATATTATGTGCACTATTTAACGTAGGACAAATGATACCTGAGGGGCAACCGCGAAACGAAAACGAACTTCGTTCGTGTATCTCCCTCTCTATCGCTCGAGCTAGCAAGTGCGACAGAGACGGAGATACACAAACGAAGTTCGTTTTCACTTCGCGGTAGCCCCTCTGAGGGGCTAGTACGCTAAGTGAAAACGAACTTCGTTTGAGTATCTCCCTCTCTGTCGCTCGAACAAGCAAGTGCAACCGAGAGGGAGAAACACGAACGAAATTCGTTTTCGTTTCGCGGTAGGGCCTCTGCACGTCTATCATGGGACGGCCGCGACATACTCTCGATTTTTCTCGCCCTATACCTCTTGTTCTAAGTGTTCTAATAAGAGAGAGACGGATAGTGCGAGAAAAATCGAGCGCGTCGGGTGATAGTAAGTATATAAGTAAGATAACGCGCGCAGATAAAGAATGGATCTGAAAATGGCATCCGCCCGCATGCTATCTCGCTCACACTCTATCGCTGTCTATACTCACACAGTTAAAGTGTGCTAAGTTGATTGCGTAAAACATGTAGGTATACCTATTGTGTAGCAAGAACCTAAATTCAGAGTGAACCGTGTGTTAGTTAAACGTGTGTAACCTTTTAAACAATGTTTACTGTAATGTGGATAAAGATTGTCTCTTTAAATAATAAAAGCAGCTTTTCTGGAAGTGAGTTACCTGTTACCAAATCGATTCCAATATTTTTATTAATCGTTATTAAAATCTTTTAATCTATTAAATTGAGGTTATTTTAGCCACATGGATTTTTAATAAATCCATTTAAATTTTAGGAATCCCATTAATTAAAGCATTATTATTTCAAAATAGGAATATCAAAACGCAACTGTGCTGTCAAATGGCCCCTCCCCAATATTTATTTTCGATTAACCTAACCTAAACAAACATTAACAAACACGAACGAACGACATAAAAATGTTCACAGCCACCTTTAATATCATTTACAGTAGTATCACTTGGTTATTTTCCTTTATTTACTTTATATTCTCGCTTGTTTACGTAGTTTTACCATTCGGACTGGACGTTGGACTGTTGGGTGTTGGCGCGTATTATTGGACGCGGTTAAAGAAGCCTGATCCCTCGAATGTTACGAGTATATTTGGGCCCGAGTTGGGCTCTAAAGAGGCTGATGCCAACCCGGATCAGGTGGTGAACTGCATAGCCCATAGAGGCGCAGGTTTGGACGCTCCAGAGAACACTTTGGAGGCTTTTAAATATGTGAGTTTTATCGATTTTCTGTATTTTTTTGGTGCATCGCAAATTCCTACTTGATTGTTAATTATGGGTTGAGGTTATCAACCTGAACGTATTCAAGCAGGTTTAGAGTTTTGATATAGTTATTATAGTTTGGTGTAGTTATTGTTCTGTTAAACGATCATAGTGTATGCAAACTCGTTGAAAATATTTTTTTTTTTTTTTCTGGGGTACTTTTAGCAGAGTTTTAATTCATACCTAAGTAAAGCTTTTTTAAGTACAGTTAAGTGCAAAAATATGGGTGCTGTACAACTTGTTCACAATATGTTCTATGTCGGCGAATATAATACGATGAGATTGGGTACATATTTGAGTCTTATTTAATGTTTTTTTTTTATCAAATGCACAAGTAGTTTGTTACACATAGTTTTGGCGAGACACAGTGGTACTTAACAAAAATCCTATATAAATCATGTAATTTCCTATTATTAGTATCATAGTCAGAATGTAGAAAGCTTGACTGGTAGAGAATGCTTACAGCATTAAGTCCGCCTTTTGTACGGTACATTGTTCTTTTGTGCAATAACGATTAAATTCAACTGTTAATCTGTATTTGTCTTGGTTTCCACGGGACAAGCCATAGCCTTGTGTGTGACCATAGCTATGTTAATTTCTCAGTGTCTGTATTTGGTAATAAACATTTCATTCCATAAAAAAAAAGAAATGTAGGCTGCATTTTTGTTCATGCAATGTTTCATTTGCTTCGAGCAATTTTTAGCCAAACAAAAGATCTATCCAATTTGCTTGATACCCAGCATCTTACACAACTCTCCTTAAACAGTGTGTCGAACGAGAATGCAACTTCGTTGAGCTGGACGTCCGGACACTGAAGGACGGTCAGTTAGTGCTGCTGCACGACTCGGGGCTGCAGCGCCTCTCCGAGTCCAGCATCTCTGACGTCACGACCGTCGGCTGGGACGAGATCAAGGATATTGATGTTGGTGTCACACATCCCAATAGGTATGTTGCCCTTTCGGATACACTTCGACCCAGTGGGATGTTTTGTGCATATGCCCATTATGTTTAAAAAAAAAACCGGACCAGTGTGAGTCTGACTCGCCCACCGAGGGATCCTTACAAATGTATAGTTTTCAGTTTGTTCCCTGGTATTACTTGCCAAATTTCATAGTTTTAGGTCAACGGAAAGGACCCTATAAATTTTGATTCCCTTGAGAGTGTCGCTATACATTTCTTGCGGCATAAACGGCCGTATCTTTTATTCACGTTAAGTTAGAAGTTCGATTTTTTTACAGCTTCAAGGACTGTAGACTAGGGATGTTACGGAGGTGGTTTTATCGGAACCGAAGCCGAAACCGGAGTTTTTAAATTTGTTTTAACGAAACCGAAAGTGAAAGCGAACCCAAAAGCGAAACCGAAAGCGAAACCGAATCCGAAACCGGAGCCGGAGGTGAAGGTAGTAGTAGGAGGTAGAGGGAAACTAATGTGAACCTAATCTATTTGTATATTTTATGTTAAGGCGGACTCAGGCAGTTCCGCCCTTTCTTGAGTATGTTTTCTCACATATTTTACACTTTGCAGTGTTTGCGTCTACTTCAATAAAGTAGTTCCATATGGGACTTACTTTAGCCTTCATCCGCTTCATCGTCAAATGTTTTTGTCACTGTCACACTAACACTAGAGGTGAGACGTATTTACTGGAATAGGTTTTTGGAACAGGTCTTATCATGTACTCGTACGTAGGTACGCGTTCCCGCGCGGCCGCCTTTTAGCGTACGAGTATTTAGGAGTACGGCGACTTTCAACGTCCAACGGACGTGCAACTCGCTTAATGCCGGCTGTACACATTGGGTCAACGTTGGCGCGTGAGCAGGATGCAGCTATGTAAACGAATGAGAACGAAATAAAGCCCTCTTCCTCTAACGCATAGCTGCATTCTGCTCACGCGCCAACGTTGGCCCAATGTGTACAGCCAGATTTGATTTTTGAGAAAGCATTCGGGACATTTGATTTATGTTAATTGGAATCAGTTGATAATTGAGGCCAGGCGCTCCTATCGAGGAGTTTTGTGTTTGCCTGCCCGTGTTTGGAGCCTGAAGTGATAAATTGGTGCGCCTACGTGTTGGGCGGTCATCCAGGAGCCGGGAAGTGTTCACCAGGACACGCGACGGCCTCGACACACACACTAATACTCAGACATACAGATACACATATCGAAGCCGCCCTGTACAACGGCGGATGCAGGCATTAGGCGCCGCGCCGACCGCGACCGCCGAGTCCGTCCTTATACTCCGTAAGCCCACAACCTTCATGATCCCAGCCCAGCGTTCGGATTATTTCGGAAGGGCTCGGGCGGGTCACTTCGCGTCAACTTAGCGACAGGCGACGATTTCCGAGAATTGTTGGGAATGGAAGTTTAAGATTTAGATTTAGATTTCTTTATTTCATAAAATAAATTTCCATTATAAGTTAACTTTAAGCTAATTTACACGAATTTATTTAATGATCGTCAAATAATGAATATTATTAATTGAATGAAATGTCACAGGTACAATACAACATTATTATGGACATATATTACAAAATGATTAATGATAAAGTCAAAATAAGGAATATAAATATTGATATTGATATCTCGTAATGATCGTCAAAATAAAAACTAGAACATTATCAAATTGTAATTATTATCTTTAAATTAAATTAACCATGTCAAATATATTATATGTCCATATCCATATACTCACATACAGAATACAATGGATGTTCTAATAAAAAGATTACTTTATTTTACTTTATTGCGCGAGTGAAGATCCTAATTCTAACACAATGACGATGACTTCCCTATTCAAAAAAGACAGCTGACAGTCCTAAGCCTATATAAAGTATGAAGGGAAGTTTTTAGACGTTATCGTTAATTCGTTATGTTCCTAGATTAAATCAGATCAGATAGCATGTTTCATCAGCCTTTTCAATTGCATTGCAAAAAGCGCAAAGTAGTAAAACAATCGGCATTTCTTCTTAGATATAATATGCATATATCAACTTCGAGTTAAGTTAGGACTTGTAGTTTAGAAAGAACAGGGAAAGAAAATCTTATTTTTGTTACTTTTAGTTGTTAATTTCCTAGATTAAACCTTATTGATTTAGATCAAATAGTAAATACCAATTAATTTTCATGACAAGAGATGCAAAAACACGTTTTAACATTGTAAGAACATTAAAAAACTCGATAATCCTAGGTATATAGATAGATAGGCAGGTCTCGATCAAGTGTCTGTACTTGCTGTGACTTTAAATTACTTGTATTCCCAAGACGGACGCATACTACAATGGCCCGTTTTACTCACTGAATCGCGTACACGTAAGTACTCGTGGACCTAGTATTTGGATCTAGTCTTTTTGTGGACGCGTACTCGCAAGACTCAGTACGCGTTTTGCCTAGTACGTCTCACCTCTAACTAACACTAACACTTTGAAAAAACACACTGCAGGCCGTGACGTGAACCAAAACAATAAACGAATGAGTAAACAATCGTACCTACTATAAAACAGGTGGGGTGATTCCCGGGGAGACAAGTCAAAACCTGTTTGTACTCCTAGGCACACGCCGCGTGCCGCGGCCGCTGACTTTCGGCTCCGTTAAAACCTCCGCTTAAAATTAGACGAAACCGAAGCCGGAGCCGGAGGTGTTCGCTTCAAATTAGACGAAACCGAAGCCGGAGCCGGAGGTGTGAATTCAGCCGAAAGTTTCGGTATATCGGAGCCGAAGCCGAACCTCCGTAACATCCCTACTGTAGACTTGCGTTTTAATTTAATTTAATTTCATCTCGATATCTCCACGTGTTCCCGGGATAAAGGGGCTTGACAGACAGACAGACGGACAACAAAGTGATCCTATAAGCGTTCCGCTTTTCCTTTTGAGGTATGTAACCCTAAAAAGTAAGTTTCACTTCATTGTTAGATTGTATTGAGCTGGTGTTGCAAAAAGGAAAAAAAAATGGCAAACACCATAAGGTGGTCTGAATGAGATCTCTGTCTAGCGATAAGTCCACCTGTTGTTTGTCTCTACTTCTTTGTTCTGTATTTACAGGGACGTTATTAAAATGAGCAATAATAGCATAGCACATTGTTGTAGAGGCTAGAAAGTAATTGCAAATGATTATAAATTAAAATTAAGATCATAATACTAAACAAAAGAGCGCGGCCGCGCAGGGCGCCGCCGCTGTTCCAACTGGACTACAAAAACATTGTTGGACAGTTTGAATTCATGGAAGGCTTTTGAAGCCTGAATTCCGACCATCTTTTGCCACATTTCCGAGCGGTGGCGTGGAAATTTAATTAATGGAGAATTATTAGTCATATGGCGCAGTATTTTTTTTTTTTTTTTTTTTTTTTTATGATATAGGAGGCAAACGAGCAGACGGATCACCTGATGGTAAGCGATTACCGCCGCCCATGGACACTTGCAACACCAGAGGTGTTGTGAGTGCGTTGCCGGCCTTTAAGATGGGAGTACGCTCTTTTCTTGAAGGTTTGAAGGTCGTATCGGTCCGGAAATACCGCAGGCGACAATCCATTCCACAGTTTAGCTGTGCGAGGCAGGAAGTTTCTGGAGAAGCGCACAGTTGAGGACTGCCAACCATCTAAGTGGTGAGGATGGTAATGTTGTCGCGTTGGACGATGGCGAAAAGAAGCGGCAGGGATTAATCCGAACAATTCCTCGGAGCACTCCCCGTTATACATGCGATAGAAAATGCAGAGAGAGGCCACATCTCTACGCAGCGCCAAGGGGTCAAGCCGATCCGAAATATGCTCGCTGTCGACAATTCGAGTTGCTCGTCGTTGGATGCGATCCAGAGGGAGAAGCTGGTATTGGGGTGCCCCTGCCCATAGATGAGAACAGTATTCCATGTGTGGGCGGACCTGCGACTTATAAAGCTGCAGGCGGTGGGCCGGTGTGAAATACTGTCTCGATCTATTGAGCACACCGAGCTTTTTTGACGCTAATTTGGCCTTACCCTCTAAATGGCCGCGGAACTGGACTTCACTCGAAATGTCGACGCCAAGGATTCCGATACTGGCTGCGGCAGTCAGGGGAGTGCTCTCAAAACAAGGTGACACGTCGAACTTTAACTTTTTTGCGGTAAACGCGCAAACCTGTGTCTTGGTAGGGTTAAAACGGACTAAGTTAAGTCGACCCCATTCAGAGATTGCACTTAGGGAAGTCTCAATTTCAGACACAAGTTTGTTCCGGTTCTCGATGACGATTTCCCGAGAGATATTGGTACGGCCGGTGTAAGAGGCATCACCTGTACTATCATCAGCATAACAATGAATTCCGCTGATTTGCAGCATTTCATTGATATGCATAAGGAATAGCGTGGGCGACAGCACACAACCTTGGGGGACATCTAATAATTTCTTGGGGGGTATCTAATAATTTCTTCACCCCCAGAATATAAAATGGTTGTATGTCCGTCCGTCTCAGGCAGAGGTTCAAGGAGGTGAAGCCGTGTCTTTTGGACTCTGCGCTGGACTACCTGACGGAGCAGCGCGTGCGCATCATCATAGACGTCAAGGGCGACAACAAGGAGGTACGGTTAGATTACCTAAAATCCTGGCTACACATCATCCAACAAGCATTTTAAAAAAAAATGTCTACCCAAGTAGCGTGAGTCGTCAAACGAAAATTAACTCGGTGTTGTGTGACAAAAATTATGTATTTATTTGTTAAAAAATACTTGTCCTTTTCAAATAAAAATTACTACTTTCCGCCCGCGACTTCGTTTGCGTGGACCCGGGATAAAAACTATCCTATATTTTAATCCAGGCTATAAACTATCTTCGTGCAAAATTTAATCGAAATCGGTTATGCCGTTTAAGCGTGATTGAGTAACAACCATCCAAACATCTAATACCCGAACATCTAAACTTTCGCATTTATAATATTAGTAGGATATGCATAAACACGTCATATAAATGTGAAACAAGTTTATTTACACATAATTTGTATGCTTAATTTTCGTCTCAAAACTGGCGCTATATTAATATTCACGCTAATTGGGTACTTATACATTTTTTTTAATGCCCCTACACAAACGAAACACACGGTACATAGATTCAATCGACACCCGTAAAAAGAAAATCACAAGGCCACCTATAAAATATTATTATTATCATATGGCTTTATTCAGAAAATAATTAAATTTACAACAGCGAACGAAAAAAACATAGAAGTCTAACTAGTGTCGTAAAATGGCCCCACAGAAAGGGTGCCACGGTAGGCGGGGCGTCGGCGACGATGCCAGGCAGCCGTTTAGTTCGAACATGGCTGCCGTGACAAACTGTTAAACAAACCAAATGTTCAATTTAATTAAATATGCCTTGTTGTGCTGTAAAATGGTGTGCGAGTCGTTCGGACAAGCACAACAAAAAAGATGGAATCACTTTTCAAAAGTAAGTACTTACAGTGATAAACATATTATTTTGATTTTATTGTTATGATCACATTTTGTACAGGGATGGTATCATGCCAACAGACATCAATACTTTTTAAATAAATTAAACACAGAATTAATAATTTGGTATTTTTATTTATCTAGTACAGTCAGGGTCATATAGTTAGTAGCAGTCAAGGTAGCCAGATATTTCGGTACACGTCTTTATTACTGTAAGAATAAGGGTGTGTTACGAAATATTTGGCTACTCTGGCTGCTATTAACTATATGACGCTGACTGTACCTTGGCGATCGAGCCCCACTCGGGTGAAAATAGAGCAAACCAACTAATTTTGCCGGATATGAGACCCAGCTAGGATACATTTTTCACCCCCGTAAACTCTTACATTGCAAATTTCGAAATCGTTGATGCTGTTTTCAAGAAACATGGTTACAAATATAATCTACCTTTATTACCTACAAATAATTATACTAGTTTAACAATATGGGATAGAATCTTTAGTTGACTCCATCATTGCGATCATCTAGAAACCAAGGCAGTCATTTTATGTACTTATAATAGGTAGCTAAAATAAAAAAAAATATTTCTTAAACTATAGTAGATTATACACTAAGGGTATAAAGCACTGTTTTATGTCACGGGAGCGAATTGAATCCCGAACGTAACGAAGGACTCATAATTTATAAGTTAATTCCTGAGCGAAGCGAGGGAATTAAGACTGAGTCCTGAGTGCAGTGAGGGGTTCAACCGCCCAAGACTAAAACAGTCTTATCCCCGAGGTGTATACTCTACTTTTCACACCTTATGCGAGACAAAAAAACAGGCTCAGTAGATAAATATTCAAAATAGACCAAGCACTGATTCAGACACAGACTTTACGCCTTTTACAGCTTTCCATTTGTCAAAATCGTTGTAGGCTTTTAGGTATTTTTCCTTTGACTTCTCTGGCAGCAGATTGTTGACAATGCCTATGGCATCTAATTTGATAAACTCAGGAGTCAAAACACTTTCATCACTCGACATTTTCAATATTATTTTTGAAATTAAATCTTCTATAGGCACCTACAAGAACTCGATTTGTTCGTCACGCGTGAACAAATGAAGGCGCGCGACGTTCCAAATTCGAAAGCACAAGCCGTGGTCCTAGATTCGAAATTCGAATTTCGAACACCGCGCTCCTCCGGACCGGGGTTCACACGGAGGCAAACTTCATTTATTTTGTCAAATCAAGTAGGCCATGGCCTAGGACAAATTGTGTTTAGCAAAATTAAACTTTATGCATATAGTAATAAGAATTATGAAAAGTGAAATCATATTATTAACCAGCGGGTTATAATGAAATTCAGTACAACATTATAACCCGGCTAATACCAAGGGATTTAATGTCTTGCTTTCGGTAGGGTTTACATGACCTATAATTCGGCATTGTCGAGCATGTGAGTAGAGTGCTTGTGAGAGTTCTAGACCAGCGGTGGAGCGGTGGAGCTCAAGTAAGTATGGTCTCGATGTAATAGTATGGCGAGTCGTTGGGTTGATAAGGATTGCAGTGACGCGAAGTATTGTGATTGGTCGAATGAGCTGTGACGTTACTCAGGAGTCGTTGGGTTGATAAGGATTGCAGTATCTCGAAGCGGTGTGATTGGTTGAATGAGCTGTGACGTCACACAGGGTTCAACATATAGCGGTGCCGGTGATACTATTGCGTGAGTGCGGTTATGAGAATGGGTATTGTATGAGGTTTTGTATGGAGATATGATTTTATTGACTGTAAAATCTAACTTTGTTTTTGTGCAATCAGTATTGTCGTCATTGCGTGAGTGCGGTTATGAGAATGGGTATTGTATGAGGTTTTGTATGGAGGTATGATTTTATTGACTGTAAAATCTAACTTTGTTTTTGTGCTATCAGTTGCAGTGTCTCGAAGCGGTGTGATTGGTTGAATGAGCTGTGACGTCACACAGGGTTCAACTTATAGCGGTGTCGGTGATACTATTGCGCGAGTGCGGTTATGAGAATGGGTATTGTATGAGGTTTTGTATGGAGATATGATTTTATTGACTGTAAAATCTAACTTTGTTTTTGTGGCTAGATGACGCTTCGACGCGGGCACTATGATCGCAGTCATCTCCCTCCCTGCAGTTTCAAATATACATGGATTTTTTGTAATTCGTTCAATGGCGACAGCGGCGACGGCGGCAGCAGCAGCAGCGGCATCGACGTCGGCGTCAACGTCAACGTCAGCGTCAGCGTCAGCGTCAGCGCCATCGTCGACGATGACGTTCTCAGTAGCGGCTCCGCCATCGTCGGCGGTGATGGTAGGCCGTCCGCGAACACGTATTACGCCTGGTATTGAAGAGGGTCTTGCACAGTTCACGTCGATGTTTATCATCACCCGCCGCATTGAAGCAATCCATTGGCGGTGTGTGAGAAGGTATGAATGTATTGTAATAATTTCAGCAACATTTGGTGGCTAGCAACCCGATATGCCTCAGAGTGCTATAAGATCGTTCCTAGAATATTCGATATAGCGGCGGTGGCGAGGTTCAAGTAAGTATGTTTTCGATGTAATAGTATGGCGAGTCGTTGGATTGATAACTTTTCATACAGCTCCCACACTTATTGCTACGTTCATCTAACCATAGCAGGATGCGGCCAATAGATAAGAGAATTTAACTTTTGTACATCGCGATATATGTAAATATCACGCAATACAATTATTTCTTTTGCAGGTGTTTAATAATAATACTTCCACCTACTCCAGCTACATATTGCCTATGGTTATGTGATATAAAACTGATTTTTTTTAACCTCTACCGACTTACATTTTTCTCAGTAAATAATTATTAAATAACGCGCATACCTACTTCCACTATATTGTCTATGGTTATAAAGTATAAAAACAGGATATTCCACCGTACCCCACCCCAGTGCTGGAAGAATTCTCGCGGTGATAACACCGCATTATTAAAATCAATAAAAAATGTTTAAGTGTGAATATTGCAAGACGACTTTCTCGAGGCAGGATGCCCTGAGCCGTCACCTAGGTTATTGCATGATGCGAAAGGGAGGTCGAGAGATGATGAGGGTGAAGTGTCCCTGCTGTGAGAAGATGTTTTCGCGGAGTGATGTAATGAATCGACATGCAGTTAAATGTAGGAAGAATAAGTGTAGAAGCGATTCTTCTTCTTGTGATGATAATCCTCCTGCAAAGAAGATGAGATGTGATGTGTGTGATTCAGATGTGAAATCAATGCCTGCACACCTGCGAAGCGCTGCGCACAAAAATAAGTCTTGCGAGGTCGTGGCGGAGGATGAGTTAGTGCAGATTGTCCGTACCGCTTACAAGAGTCGCATTGCTAGCTATAGAGTCTTCGCGCAAAAGGAGTATTTAACCCCTCAAGAGTTTCTGGAGGATGTCAAGAAACGTAGCGTTGAACAAATTAAATGTATACAGGAGGAGGTAGGAGGCGTTGTGAAGGTGAATCTAGAACTTTTTGCTGAGTATGTAAAATGGATAAAGAAAGGTGATAATGATGAACAACAAGAGAAGGAGATTAAATCATTTAACAGCAAAAATAAGATCATCCAGGTGGGGAGTGATGTGGAAGCTATGTACAACTCATTCGCGGAGGAGATCAGCGCCAAGACCGATGAGTTCCAGGAGAGGGATAGCGGGTGGGCTATCACCAAAGTCCTCTATTTAGAGGTGAACATCAACAAGTACGCGCCGCTCAAAGGGTCTAGCTACATACCCCTCCCGAGAGCGTTGCAGTTGAAGAAAGCATGCGTCAGTGTGAAGAACAACGACGACGCCTGTTTCTTTTGGGTAATCGTTAGCGCTCTCTATCGATATCTCTAAAGATATACATAATGATCGCATATCGTCATATCCACACTACAGTATAGCAGTATAGCTTTTAATATCAAGACTTTAGGCGAGTACAGCGATCTGTATTTAAAGACTGACGTTTTACTACTTACGGATGTTTTTGAAAATTTCCGTAACGTATTTAAGACGTATCAGCTAGACCCCGCACATTATTACACCGCCCCCCCCGGGAACTTAGTTGGGATGCTATGCTGTGCTCGACTAAAGTTGAGATGGAGCTGCTGACTGATTATGATATGGTTAAGCTAAAATATCATCCGGGATTAGAGGTGGGTTGAGTCAGTGTTGTGGGAAATATGCTAGAGCTAATAATATGTATATGGAGGATTATGATTCTAGTAAACCCTCTAATTTTATTATGTATTTAGACGCAAACAATCAGTATGGATGGGCGATGAGTCAACCCATGCCCCTTAAAGATTTTCGTTGGCTATCGGTGGAGGAGGTTAATCATTTCAATGTTATGGAGATCGCCTCAAACGCTGCTATAGGGTACAATACAATACAATACAATACAAATACTCTTTATTGCACACCTCACACAAACAAAGCAGTTAAAAAGAGAAACAATAGAATAACATGTAGGTAGAGGTAGACAACAGGCGGTCTTATCGCTGAAGAGCGATCTCTTCCAGACAACCTTTGGGTATCGGAGAAAGAGATAAAACTAGATTATGTAGTAGGTGGTGCAGAGATTATAATAAGCCAAAAATCAAAATAATGATATCAATACACGTACATAAATAGCTCTATATATAAACATACATACACAATCATACATATATACAAATAACACAAATAAAAATATATAAATATAATACATAAACAGTCAGCCAATAATAATAATAGTAAAACAATCGGGGTTAGAGGAGAGACAAATAATGTTCTTTAAGAAGAGATTTGAAGTTACCGATAGATTTAGCGTGTCTTATATCAAGAGGGAGAGAGTTCCACAGTCGAATAGCCTTAAAAGTGAACGAACTACTGTAAAATTTCGAAGATGACGAAGGCACAGTTAATAGCAAATTGTTAGAAGATCTAACAGAATTAAAATAACTAAAACGCTCTTTGAGATAGCGGGGAGTTGCAGGGTTAAAAAGGACACTAAACAGAAGCGAAATAATGTGAGAGTTACGACGATAACGGATAGGGAGCCACTTGAGTTTGGAACGGAAACTAGAAACGTGGTCATATTTGGGTACATACTCGAAGTAGATTTAGAATATCCTCAGCACTTGCATGATGCACATAGCGATCTATGCTTTTGTCCTGAAAACCGAGTACCGGAGCTAACTAACACTAAAACATCAAAGCTCCTTTCTACGTTGTATAGCAAAAGTAGCTATGTCATACATTATATGAATTTGAAGCAGGCGCTGAGTGCAGGTCTCGTGTTAAAGAAAACCCATAGAATATTAGCCTTAAACTTTGGTAGGCATGTTTAAGGATGAATGCAATGGAGAAATTATAAGTGAATTTATAGGCGTTAGATCAAAGTGCTATTTTGTTGAGAAGGTTAATGGAAATAGGATAAAGAAGATAAAGGGAGTGAAACGAAATGTTGTAAGTAATGAGGTGAGTAGAGAGGACTTTTTCAATTGTATAAATGAGAGAGGTTCTGTCCAGTACGAGGGCTGCCTTTTAAGTTCTGTCGTTTGCAAACCTCCCGTGATTGCATAAAAAAGAACTAGTGTCACGTTAAAATATTTGAATTTAGAATTCGAAAACAAAAGATGGACTCGAAATCGGCCCAACCGTTTTAGTACAGCGTTCGTTCAAAGTTGACAAGTCAGTTGTGAAAATGGAAATTTCGAAGGAAAATTTACGTGCGATAATTTTTTACAACTTCAAAAGGGGCTTAAGGCGACTTCAGTGCTTCGAAGAGTTGACTACGGTTTTCAATGATAAAGCACCATGCCTTCGGACTGTGGAACGCTGGTATTTAGAATTTCAACGTGGTTGCTCTAGTCTTGGTGATAGACATCGTGAAGGTCGACCAAAAACAGCCGTAACCCAGGAGAACATTGATGCTGTACGGCAACTGATCATCGAAGATCGCCATGCGACATACCGTGAGATAGAAGCTTCCTTAAGTATTTCAGGGACCAGTGTTCACAGTATTTTGCATGATCACTTAGGCGTAAAAAAGTTGATCTCACGCTGGATACCACATTTACTCAGTGAAGACCAAAAAACGGCTCGCGTTCGATGGTGTCGCAAAACTCTGCGGCAATTTAACCGAGGAAACTCGAAACATGTTTACGACATTATCAGTGGTGACGAATCTTGGATATATGCCTACGATCCCGATTCTAAACAGCAGTCGACTGTTTGGGTGTTCCAAGATGAGCCAAAACCGACCAAAGTAATACGCTCACGGAGCACTTCGAAAAAAATGGTCGCCACGTTTGTGGCGAAAAGTGGCCACGTTGCCACCATCGTGCTCGAGGATCGTAAAACGGTTAATGCTGACTGGTATACCACTGTCTGTTTACCAGAAGTCATCGGCGAGTTTCGAAAAAATAACCCAAGACGTCGTATAAGACTGCACCACGATAATGCGAGCTCGCACACCGCCCAGCAAACTATTGCGTTTTTAAAAGAGCAAAACGTCGAAATTCTGGAACACCCGCCGTACAGTCCAGACTTAAGCCCTAACGATTTTTTTACTTTTCCAAAAATCAAGCAACGACTTCGTGGTCAACGGTACCAGACGCCTGAAGAAGCGGTTGAGGCATACAAAACGGCCATTTTGGAGACCCCGACTTCGGACTGGAATAAGTGTTTCGAAAACTGGTTCGATCGAATGAAAAAGTGTATTACATATCACGGTGATTACTTTGAAAAACAATAAATACCATTTAACACTTAAATTGTCTTTAGTTTTTCCAAACGACACAACTTAAAAGGCAGCCCTCGTATCGTGCAATGCATGTAATTCGTAGTAAAGAGCATGTTCTCTACTCCCAAACGTTGAATAAGATAACGTTAAATAATTATGATGATAAGAGGTTTATAGTTCCTAATTCTCTACATAAAACGTTAGCGTGGGGGCATAAGTCTATAGATCAATATTATTCTCTTTAATTTTATTCAATTTTCAGGTTACTTGATACTTAGTTTTTTAGTTTAGATTAGTGATGAAATTTAGGGCTAGGTTTCTAATGTATTATATTAAGTTTTATAATTGTGAAACATGTTTTTTCTCTAATCTGTTATTGTAGTAGCTGAGATTTATAGTTTAGATCTTTGTAATAAATGTGTAATCAATCATCTATTTTATAAGTATTATGAATAAATAGATTTTTTTAATTATGAGATTCTATTTAAGTATAGACTTAGAATTTTTTAATATAAACCTAATAAACATGTTTTATCAAAATACACCCTCTTATTTCATACCTCCTAATCAGGCTTTAAAATATGATATAAGTAAAAAGTAAGTATAAAGTATGAACTATAAATCAGATACATTATTTAATTAAAGGAATATAAGCACAATTCACAATAACAGGATGCGCTTCCTGAAAGTATATTCCTGATAACTCGCCACGTATTAGGGATGTGCAAAACTAATGGTAAGGACTAGTATATCGTCGGTGAGATTGCCAAATCCGTTATGTGCACGGTTTGAATTAAGAGACATAATACCATATGTGTAATTACTAGAGCATTATTTTCTTTGAAGTAAATTATGTACATAACGGATTTGGCAATCTCACCGACGATATGCAGACGACTATTCAAACAGCTTAACCGACTGCTATGAGGTGAACAGATCTGATCAGCTATTTTGATGATGGTATAGATTAGATTATTTATTTCATGATAAAAAATTACATTACAGATTTGCATACATGTCAAAAAATAAGAATTATTATCACGATCGTCAAAAACAGAGAAATATTAAGAGAATGTCAACAAATGTAAGAACACAATAACAAGGAAATAGAAAAAACAAACCAAAAGCAAGAGAACACAAATATATCAACCTCTAGGTATCGTCATTTTTTACAATATTTATTTTATAGATCTGATATCTGATAAACAGACATCTGTTGTAACACCAGTTAGCGGATAATAGGGTGTGCTAGCAAGTGCTAGAACAGGGTTTGAACATCTATTTGATGAGAGGGCAGACATCCGTTGCAGCAGTTATCAGATGATCAAATGATTGATTGTATTGTATTGTATTGTAATGATGATGTCAAAATAACTGATAGCTGATAAGTGAGTAGCGTAGATGAAAATAATTAATCCTGTAACCATTAATAATATATGCTTAAAACATGTTTCGCTCACCCCTAATACTTGCATTATGAATTTTGTTTAAACTAAACAGCGATAATGTACAGGGTAGAAAGAATGTTAGTTTTATGAAATTATAAAGAAAAATCAAATTATAGAATGGTTATATATAATGCGCATAAATTTCATATTATTGAAGCTACTTAATCATATAGCTGCGATTTTATTTGCTGACAGCCCTGACAGCACCGCACTCATTCATCTATATGAGCTCTCATTATTAGCTAAAAAATGTGTATATTATTTAGTATCAATATACACTGCACCGCACTCGGTTAAGTCTATTGATAATGTCACCTCCTTGTAACATCATAGCTATAAGACTACTCATAAAAAATCATAACATTATTCGCTGGAGGTGGGATGATGTGCAAAGAGTTAAAAATAGCGTTATTTGTAGCTATCTGCTATCTCTACTGGAAGCGGATGATTGTGAACCTTTAAACGCGGGGAAGAAGATTCTATCAGTATTGCATGCAGAGATACCAGCTGTTTATGAGATGATCGAGAAAATTTTCAACGTCTTAGAAGAGTGGCAACGACCTTTTTTAATGATATCCGGAGGTTTCCCCGCATACGCATTAGGATATACTAATGCATACAGCGATGTCGATTGTTTCATCCCTGGAAGTGAAATCTTGAGACGAACGTTACTTCAGAATGGTTTCAGCAGAGTGGGATACGATATACTCTCTTTAGATAATATCGGAGGAAGTTTAGAAGTATGGAAAAATCGAAGCTTGAAAATCGACTTCATTTTATTATCTAGTGATGCTGTTAAAAAAGAATTGACTGAGGATCAAGGTTTGGGAGTGATTAAAAATAATTATGAATACGCTGACATCATCAAGTGCTATATGCTGCGGTATATTATAGTTAGTTTTGATAGTGTACTATGCATGAAAGGTGTTTTTTGGAGAGGTGGTGCGGGCTTCGATATCACATATGATATGAACTTCATTAATGAGTTTAGAACTCAGAGCGATTTATATGGAGGGCGATGCAAACACCCTTATAGGGGTATAAGAGAGTTGAGTACTTGGAGTCGAGAGATTAAGTATGTACAACGGTGGGTGGGGAAATATTATCAAAGGAATGTTCCTAAATTAGAAATTCTAGTACTCATACACTTCTATAAAAGAATGTAAAAATATTGGAAAAATGTTTTTAATTCCTCTTCACCCTCGAACGGACTCAGAGTCGGAGGCGCTGACAGAGCTGGAGCTGGGGCTAGAGATGCTTTCAGAGTTGGAGCCAGGGATGGATCCAGCCGCGCTAGTCAAGCGAACATCAACAGCAAAATCAATCAACTGATATCTGGTACCTGATGCCGGATACCTGATGTCGGATACCTGATACCTGATGCCGGATACCTGATGTCGGATACCTGATACCTGATGCCGGATACCTGATACCTGATACCTGATACCGGATACTGGATACCTGATACCGGATACTGGATATCTGATACCTGATACCGGAGCTGCTTGACCATCTCAAAACGGTTATATCAATAGGAAATTTAGTTGTGGGAATGTTACATCATTGGCGGTGATAGCCCTAACAGTTAGCTTTTGCAGTGAAGAGGAACTCTTTTTTCGTTTATCAGCGGAGTAGGATGCAGGATGCGATTGATCGCCAAATAGTGCCTAATTTGTTTTAAATGATAGGGCTTTAAATAAAAACAGAAATGTTTTGAATAAGAATAGTTTTTTATTTAAAAATATCTCACAATAGTCAGCTTACAGCTAGGATACATTTTAAATAACCCAAAAACACTTAAAACTTATATAATAGCTTAGACTTGCAGTATGTACATAACAATCTTAGGTCTATAAAAAATAATATTTACCTATAGATTCATGACCCCATGCTAGCGTTTCATGTAGGGAATTCGGTATTGCAAACCTCTTATCATCATAATTATTTAACGTTATCTTATTCAACGTTTGGGAGTAGAGAACATGTTCTTTACTACGAATTACATGCATTGCACGATACTGGACAGAACCTCTCTCATTAATACAATTGAAAAAGTCATCTCTATCTACCTCATTACTTACAACATTTCGTTTCACCCCCTTTATCTTCTTTATCCTATTCCCATTAACCTTCTCAACAAAATAGCACTTTGATCTAACGCCTATAAATTCACTTATAATTTCTCCATTGCATTCATCCTTAAACATGCCTACCACTTTTTTGTTTATTCGTGGTAAACCGTAGACATTATCTTGGGGGAAATCTGAAGTGTCAAATCTAGTCTCTAGATCGGGTTTCATATCGTCGTAGAAATTTCGTGTTTTAATATCATAAACAAGGGAATCAGTGTCTGTATATAGCAATCTAGCATTTTCCCCATATTTGGGTTTTATATAATTGTGGTGAAATTCTAATATTAATGTCTTGCTTAACTCTAGAACTGAAAATCCTATATAGATAGGCTTATCATATTTCACGCTATTACGTTTCATTTGTATAATGCTAAGGTCACCATCTAGTACTGTTACACTATGAAAATTTAATCGACTGATTAGAGCACGCGCACCTAACCTCTTACCATCGCTCTCCCACCTAGTAATTAGGCGGACATCGATCCTCTTATCAACGTTCTCCATAGTTTTACCAAAAACAGCATTGTTCATAAGCTTAAAAAAGTCTTTTTCAAACGTGTTTTTAGCTATAATTCTAAGGTTAGTATTTAAATCGATGTACGTCTTAAGCCAAGGGCTCTGGCTAAAGGCTAATATTCTATGGGTTTTCTTTAACACGAGACCTGCACTCAGCGCCTGCTTCAAATTCATATAATGTATGACATAGCTACTTTTATCATGCAGCGTTGAAAGGAGTTTTGATGTTTTAGTGTTAGTTAGCTCCGGTACTCGGTTTTCAGGACAAAAGCATAGATCGCTATGTGCATCATGCAAGTGCTGAGGATATTCTAAATCTACTTCGAGTATGTACCCTATAGCAGCGTTTGAGGCGATCTCCATAACATTGAAATGATTAACCTCCTCCACCGATAGCCAACGAAAATCTTTAAGGGGCATGGGTTGACTCATCGCCCATCCATACTGATTGTTAGCGTCTAAATACATAATAAAATTAGAGGGTTTACTAGAATCATAATCCTCCATATACATATTATTAGCTCTAGCATATTTCCCACAACACTGACTCAACCCACCTCTAATCCCGGATGATATTAGCTTAACCATATCATAATCAGTCAGCAGCTCCATCTCAACTTTAGTCGAGCACAGCATAGCATCCCAACTAAGTCCTGGGGCGGTGTAATAATGTGCGGGGTCTAGCTGATACGTCTTAAGACATACGTTACGGAAATTTTCAAAAAACATCTGTAAGTAGTAAAACGTCGGTCTTTAAATACAGATCGCTGTACTCGCCTAAGGTCTTTATATTAAAAGCGTTCCACACCCCTTGAGCGTGCTGATATTGTTCATCTGAAATGCTAGCACTGTTTAGCTTACTATAGAAACAGCTTTGAGGAGGGAGCGATGTTTCATTCAGTCTTTCCCAAGAATCTATATAATCATAAGGGAACACCCCCTTTCTCATCAGTAGTTCAAGATGTTCATTCGCACAATTAGCTTTTAGCTCTGTAAATTGGTGTGGCTCGAGGTTAGCAGCGAGTTTATCAAGACTGGAGGCAAGGAATCTAAATGAGTCTACAAATCTAATATCAAAGTTCAACCCACCATGTTTCCTAGATGTAATAGAAATAAAATTTTCCTTGTTTTTGGGGATGATATTTACATCGTGATCTTGCAACTCTCTAATTATAAAATGTAAGTCATACCCACTGAGGTTATGTATGAATATAGGTATGATAGGTTTTAATTTAAATTTTAAATTACATTTATTATGAGCAGCACCTCTAAATGCTCCTGTTAAATGGTCATGATCGCGTACACGATCATCGCTCAATTGCTCACCGCAGATATGGCAATTCGCAGCTGTGTTAAACACTTTCTCTTGCTCAGGTGATAAAGGTAACATTGGAATAACTCGTTGCATAGTCTCAGCAAAAGGGGTAAGCTCTACCTCTAATGATGTTAAGAACTCTTTAACACAACCATCTCCACGGTACGTTACATATTTAGATAGGGAATCATCGTAAGAGCATTTAACATAGTAACCGTAGCTATAGGGTGTATGCAGCTGATAGTCCATTGTATATGATGATGACTGCCAAGGAGAGCAACTAGATATAGGTCTTAATAATGCTTCGAAATCAGCATAGACTACTACTGGCGCTCGCATACGGTTTCTAAAGTTTTTGAATTTTAATATGTTTTCTCCAGGTAATGGTAATACGGTTTTAATTTGAGAACAGTCGCGTTTTATATGCTCTTTAAATTTAATTTCATTTGAGAACGATAATAAACACCCGTCACAGAGCCACATCCTACCATTATGGTCGGAGACTTGAACACTTATTAAACGCGATAAACTTTTTATCCAGCAATAGTGTGTTCGCTCTCCATTTTCGATTAGCAGTAGGTTAATATGTTTTTCACGTCTCCGTTGAGTATGGTATATGGGTCCTGTTATCACCCCTCCACTAATCTCATAGACGTTAATGCTGATATCATTAGCCTCCTCAAATCGTTTTATATCTCTAACGCCTACAGGGCACTCAATGTTTATATTGAGCACATTACTGTAGTGTGGATATGACGATATGCGATCATTATGTATATCTTTAGGATAGAGAGCGCTAACGATTGCCCAAAAGAAACAGGCGTCGTCGTTGTTCTTCACACTGACGCATGCTTTCTTCAACTGCAACGCTCTCGGGAGGGGTATGTAGCTAGACCCTTTGAGCGGCGCGTACTTGTTGATGTTCACCTCTAAATAGAGGACTTTGGTGATAGCCCACCCGCTATCCCTCTCCTGGAACTCATCGGTCTTGGCGCTGATCTCCTCCGCGAATGAGTTGTACATAGCTTCCACATCACTCCCCACCTGGATGATCTTATTTTTGCTGTTAAATGATTTAATCTCCTTCTCTTGTTGTTCATCATTATCACCTTTCTTTATCCATTTTACATACTCAGCAAAAAGTTCTAGATTCACCTTCACAACGCCTCCTACCTCCTCCTGTATACATTTAATTTGTTCAACGCTACGTTTCTTGACATCCTCCAGAAACTCTTGAGGGGTTAAATACTCCTTTTGCGCGAAGACTCTATAGCTAGCAATGCGACTCTTGTAAGCGGTACGGACAATCTGCACTAACTCATCCTCCGCCACGACCTCGCAAGACTTATTTTTGTGCGCAGCGCTTCGCAGGTGTGCAGGCATTGATTTCACATCTGAATCACACACATCACATCTCATCTTCTTTGCAGGAGGATTATCATCACAAGAAGAAGAATCGCTTCTACACTTATTCTTCCTACATTTAACTGCATGTCGATTCATTACATCACTCCGCGAAAACATCTTCTCACAGCAGGGACACTTCACCCTCATCATCTCTCGACCTCCCTTTCGCATCATGCAATAACCTAGGTGACGGCTCAGGGCATCCTGCCTCGAGAAAGTCGTCTTGCAATATTCACACTTAAACATTTTTTATTGATTTTAATAATGCGGTGTTATCACCGCGAGAATTCTTCCAGCACTGGGGTGGGGTACGGTGGAATATCCTGTTTTTATACTTTATAACCATAGACAATATAGTGGAAGTAGGTATGCGCGTTATTTAATAATTATTTACTGAGAAAAATGTAAGTGGGTAGAGGTTAAAAAAAATCAGTTTTATATCACATAACCATAGGCAATATGTAGCTGGAGTAGGTGGAAGTATTATTATTAAACACCTGCAAAAGAAATAATTGTATTGCGTGATATTTACATATATCGCGATGTACAAAAGTTAAATTCTCTTATCTATTGGCCGCATCCTGCTATGGTTAGATGAACGTAGCAATAAGTGTGGGAGCTGTATGAAAAGTTATCAACCCAACGACTCGCCATACTATTACATCGAAAACATACTTACTTGAACCTCGCCACCGCCGCTATATCGAATATTCTAGGAACGATCTTATAGCACTCTGAGGCATATCGGGTTGCTAGCCACCAAATGTTGCTGAAATTATTACAATACATTCATACCTTCTCACACACCGCCAATGGATTGCTTCAATGCGGCGGGTGATGATAAACATCGACGTGAACTGTGCAAGACCCTCTTCAATACCAGGCGTAATACGTGTTCGCGGACGGCCTACCATCACCGCCGACGATGGCGGAGCCGCTACTGAGAACGTCATCGTCGACGATGGCGCTGACGCTGACGCTGACGCTGACGCTGACGCTGACGCTGACGCTGACGCTGACGTTGACGTTGACGCCGACGTCGATGCCGCTGCTGCTGCTGCCGCCGTCGCCGCTGTCGCCATTGAACGAATTACAAAAAATCCATGTATATTTGAAACTGCAGGGAGGGAGATGACTGCGATCATAGTGCCCGCGTCGAAGCGTCATCTAGCCACAAAAACAAAGTTAGATTTTACAGTCAATAAAATCATATCTCCATACAAAACCTCATACAATACCCATTCTCATAACCGCACTCGCGCAATAGTATCACCGACACCGCTATAAGTTGAACCCTGTGTGACGTCACAGCTCATTCAACCAATCACACCGCTTCGAGACACTGCAACTGATAGCACAAAAACAAAGTTAGATTTTACAGTCAATAAAATCATACCTCCATACAAAACCTCATACAATACCCATTCTCATAACCACACTCACACAATGACGACAATACTGATTGCACAAAAACAAAGTTAGATTTTACAGTCAATAAAATCATATCTCCATACAAAACCTCATACAATACCAATTCTCATAACCGCACTCACGCAATAGTATCACCGGCACCGCTATATGTTGAACCCTGTCTGACGTCACAGCTCATTCAACCAATCACACCGCTTCGAGACACTGCAATCCTTATCAACCCAACGACTCCTGAGTAACGTCACAGCTCATTCGACCAATCACAATACTTCGCGTCACTGCAATCCTTATCAACCCAACGACTCGCCATACTATTACATCGAGACCATACTTACTTGAGCTCCACCGCTCCACCGCTGGTCTAGAACTCTCACAAACACTCTACTCATGTGGTTTGAAAAAAATATTACACGAACGTTATGACAACTAAATAGCTTCTTGTTGCATGCCACTGTCATATAGCTGTCGTCCGACGTGATGCACGACGGCTAATCACAGCAATGCATTCGTAGATTGACCAATCGCATTCATTTGTGTTGGGTAATTGGAAATAGGCTGATATTTTGGGCAGCTGTGATTGGATGCGCATTTGACTATGCGCACACCGGATTTTAGGCACGCATTAGGGTAGAATTTTGTAAGGAGCTCGCCTTCTATGTTTTTTTCGTTCGCTGATTTACAAAGGTTAACATTATATATTATGTACATTTATAGCTTAATATCTAGGTTTGATAGCCAATCCCTGGCATCCGCGGTTATTGTATGCAGATCCTTCATGTCTTCGGTATAGCGCCGCCTGGGGCATTCCTCCACAATGTGCGTAGTTGTTTGGTCTGGCGCGCCACAGTCACAGTTTGGTGAGGGCCTGTAGCCCCATTTGTGGAGGTTGTGGTTACAGCAGCTGACGTCGGACCTTATTCTGTTTAGTGTGACCCAGATCTTTTGCGGCTCATCAAGGCCGGGTGGTTCTATAAAATAAACTAAATAAATATTTGGCGGACAATCTTACACTACTAATTGACCAGTCACGAACTTTAATTTAAATGGGACCTTAAGGTTGACAGACCTGTCATATTGTATAGGAATCCAAAGAATATTTTTGCGAAAGGGTCATGTATTAAAGAACGCGACCGTACTATGGGTACTAGACGGCATACATCCTTATACAGAGTGTACCAAACATGGGGTGTGATCCGATCAAGGGCATAACAGGTATAGTGTTTTGATAAGAAAAAAAGCAGCCAAGTGCGTGTCGGACCACGCACAACGAAGGGTTCCGTGCCTATTAAAAAGGTCGTATCGTTACTGAAATCTTATGGCAGTTACGTCCTTTTCTTTAAGGAAGACAGTTTTTTAGAAATATCTCAAAAACCTTTAAAACGATCTTACCTAGGGTTATTCCATGTAAAGGGTGTTACGGGTCGTACACTTTTAAGAGACAGTAAAGCACTGATCTTGAAGGAAAACATATGTTTTTTTATTATTGTGACACCCACTTTTCAGATCATATTTTCATAAAAAAATAACCGAAATGTAATATACAACTGACCCGACCCCCCCCCCCCCCCCCTGACGACCGGTTAGCCTAGTGGGTAGTGACACTGCCTACGAAGCTGAAGGTCCTGGGTTCGAATCCCGGTAAGGGCAAATATTTGTGTGATGAGCATGAATGTTTGTTTCTGAGTCATGGAAGATTTCTATGTATTTAAGTATTTATAACTATTATATATATCGTCGTCTAGTACCCATAACACAAGCCTTAATGAGCTTACTATGGGACTAGGTCGATTTGTGTAAGATTGTCCCTTAATATTTATTTATTTATTTATTTTTATTTATAACTGAAAAGTTTGTAAAAGTCTAGCCTAAGTGGGGTAACGGGTGTTACCTAATTTTGCTTAGCAGTTTATAGATAGGTTTGCGTAAATGCAAAACTCTGCGAATTCTGCCAATATAATATACTTTTAGCCACGTAATATGATAAATGTTGAAAAGGATCGTCTGCCACGCCATTTATTAGGATGTTTCGAACTACATATCAAATTTAACGACAATTTTAGCGTGTAACGGGTGTTACAAGCTTTTGTAACGGGTGTTACGAGTACGAAATGAAAGCAATATTATTACGATATTATTACTTTATTTTAAACATTTTTAGAGAAAATCTTTTAATCCTTATAATTAAATACTTAGATAAAACACCTAATTGCGCTTACTTTTCTAAAATATCAATTTTATTAATAAAATTATAATAGGTGTGATCACCTTTATTTTAAGAGTTGGGTCCGGTAATATGGAAACAATATTTTCCAAAGCGACATCAGATACGTCCTCGTTAGAAATAAACACTTTTGCGTCATTTCCGACCATTTTCAGATACATTACTCGAACTTCACCTTTTAGTTCTATGGCCGCAAATTGCGGCATATGTATTCTTTGCGCGATTTTCCTTCAACTTCAACCACCGAATTAAACATTCGAGATATTAATATGAAACCATCGCATTCAACCCCAAAAATGAGCGACTACTTACTTCATAATACACGAAAGCCCAGAAACCTTAAAACGATAATATATGTAACACCCGTTACAGTAACGGGTGTTACAGATATGTTTTCGTTAAAATATCTTAACTTATAAAGATTAGCAGCAAACAAGAGGTTAAAGTTGTTAGTTTGCAATCATAACCTTACTTTCCCAGAGTTATATTATTATCATCACTATAAATAGGTAACTATGCAAACTTATTTGCCTTTTCTGTAACGGGTGTTTCAGTGTAATGTCGTCCCACAAACAATCTTCAAAACAAACAAGTAAAAAGCAGCAATTCCCTTTTGGTTTCGCAGTTCCTAACAGTTGAAAGATCTCTCCTTACGATAGTTAGTCGTTAATTGGCAATTTAAAAATTTTTAGGCAGTTTCTCAGTGTTTCCAATTTAGCGACAAAAATTACCATTGAGGCAATGCGTTTTGATGACACTTCACTTTAAGAAATAACGATAAAATGAAGTTTTTAAACGAGGTAAAAACCTAATCCCGATTCTTTGATCTTTGTTGAATAATTTAAACCTATAATTAAGTAGATAATCACCACTTTAAAAAATCAGATATTTTCGCGTACGAAATGGAATGACCCCCTAGGTGCATGTTTTTTTTTCATATTTTTAAAATACACCGTTCAAAAATTAGAGGGGGGAGGGACACAATTTTAGTGACTTTCTGGCCGACAAAATACACCTATCCTCAAAATTGTATTCTCATACACCTTATAGTTTTCGAGTAAAATGCCTGTGACATACGGACGGACGGACAGACAGACAGACAGACATACATGACGAATCCATAAGGGTTCCGTTTTTTGCCATTTGGCTACGGAACCCTAAAAACTAAGAGAAAAATATGCAACTATGGTATGGACGCAGTATTTCGCGACCGAAGCAGCAATTTAAGTACTTGATTTTTCATATGTATAACGATTAGTACAAATTGTGTGTGCCGTCATACTTCGTCATTTCTACGTCAATTAGTATGAATCGTTTCGTCTGCCGCCAGCGAGGTCTGTCTTTAACTTGATTTCTTGAGTATTTATGTTCTTTAATTGTAGTTGCTCCCATACAAACATTTGTTCCTCTCCAAAAACTGGCTTGAATGGCATGGTAAAAAATCTTAGGACAAGTCTATTCATAGATCCTTGTGTATATTTCAGGTCATAAACGGCATAGTGGACACATTCGCTGCGCGCCCCGCGCTGTACAACTCCGCTGCTGTCACTTGTTTCAACCCTATCACACTTTACCAGGTATATATCTTACATATATTCATTTATTTATTTTAACTTTATTGCACAAAACACAGAAATGTACAGTTGCCCACCGGAGTATGTTGGGCCAAGTGTTAGAATGTCCAAGGTGTCATAATGTCTGGATGTTATAAAGACCATTAGTCAGTATGTACCGCCGTCTTTTCTGACTCTTCCTCGGCCGCTGCCGCGGCACGCTCACTTCGCTCGCTCGGCTCGCGCACTGTAGGCTCGCTGTTCTTTCTAAAGCTGATTTTCCACCGGAGGGGCGAGACGAGACGAGGCGAGGCGAGAATTGAAATTCGTATGGCAAATTTTCAATTCACTCCTCGCGCGCGCTCGGTGGAAATAGTAAGTGCCATACAAATTTCAATTCTCGCCTCGCCTCGTCTCGTCTCGCCCCTCCGGTGGAAAATCAGCTTAACACTCCTCGCTTCGCTTGTCGTCGTAATTGGGTGTTTTGATATTGGACATTAGGACAATCCGACTTTTTAACAAATTGTTGTTTTGGTAGCTTGACATTATGACAAGAGGGCATTTTAACAATTCCTTGTCATTTTGACGCACTAGATATTCTGACACTTGGCCCAACATCCCCCGGAGGGTACTAATGGCAAACTTAATGCAATGGCTTTCTCTACCAGCTAATCATTGCCTACATAATATTTATATGGAAAGAGGCTCTCAGCTCAGTTGGCGTTGACGCCATTATTAACAACTAGGTACCTATTCCCATGAACGCAAGCGAAGCCTTAAGATCTCCGGAATTAGTTATCCGGTTTTTTTTGTTACGCTCACCGCTTAACTGATTTTGAGGAAATTTTATACGAAGCTAGTTTATAGCCAGGATAGTTTTTATCCCAGTGCGTCTCACAACTTGCTGCTCAATGCTTCGCGCGCGACTGAGCGTCTCCTGTCTCACTCGCACCGTGACAATTAGAAAGAGGAGGGTAGACCTTTCTCGACTCGCGTCGAGGCGCGGCGTCACTTCTGCTCCTCAGGTCCACGCAGACGAAGTCGCGGGCGGAAGCTAGTCTACATCTACACTATCTACACTTCTACGCTATCTACACTAATATCATAAAGAGGAAAGATTTGATTGTTTGTTTGTATTGAATAGGCTGCGAAGCTACTGGACCGATTTGAAAAATTATTTTACCATTAGAAGCTGACATTATCCCTGATGAGCATAGGCTAGTTTTTACCGCGGGAAAATGCTTCAATCCTACGCACTAACCGTGCGAAGCCGGGCCGGGCAGCTAGTTCATAAACAATTTTAAAACATGTCTCTCGGTTTTCTACAGATAAGGAAAAGGGACCCTAAGATTGTGGGCGCCATCAGTTACCGGCCGTTTTGCTTCAGCGCCCAGGACTTCGACGCTGAACACGGCCCCACTAATCCAAGGTGAGACAAACTAAATCTTCACACGCTAATATTCAGAAATAGTAGATTACTGCAGAGGCCGTGAAGTAAGGGATTGCTGGACGAGCTTGGGGTAGACGAGGCCGGATACAACGAGTCCAGCAATCCCTGTTCCGGCCGAGGATTGTATAGTACTTTTCTCAAACTATGTGAGGAAATATTAAAATGAAAATAAATACAAGGTATTCAATTAAATAATAGGTAATATGCGCCTTTTTTATTTTTAAACATCCCATTTGAACAAGCCGTTCGAGCACCATGTTTAACCGCACATAGGTATAGTACCATAGTTTTTTTTTTTTTAATGTAGCAAGTATGCTTACAAAGTCTAGTGGTACTACTATTATATACCTTCCTTGTGCACAAATTGCACCAATTAGTTATTATTATCTTTGTCTGAGACACAGGATCATCCTAGTTCAGACGCACGTAATATTGTATGTCTATGTCTTAATACGCAAGCACATTGTTAACATTAGCAATAACGTTTATAAATACAATTTATTATATGTAATTTATTGTTATTATAGTGGTGGTTGGCAGTACGAAGCTACAACTGTTTTAATGTTGCTTGTTAGATAGAGAATACGATCGCAGTTTGTGACGTCACGATTTTCGAGCGTCATAGTAAATGATAACCGTTTCTTAAGGTGCGTTTTGCGGAAAAGGGACAGAACAGTATCCCCTCTCAAAACTTTGGACACATAACTTCGTGATTATTTAACTTCTTTTTTTGCTTTTTTCTCCATTTGACTACATAATACATATTTCATCATTTTTCGAGAAAATACAACATTATGGGTTATTTTATTTAGTGTCTACACCCGTATTAATTATTCACACTTTTTAATATTCATAAAATGGGTTTTATCCTTTTATGAATTAGAGAGATTGTGCCGGTTACGCGACCAGCATCAGTTATCGATCAACTGAAGGACAAGATATCGTATGGAATAGGGTAGTTGCATCATGTTAAACATTTATAACATAGTGATGCTAAATTTAAACCATTCAATTATTGTAATAAAGTATAAATTACAAAATAAAATAAAACGTTTAGAAATAGATGCATTTTATTAATCTCTAGAGTAAATTTAAAGCTGTCAATATAATCCTTAAGCTTTTATAGAAACAAGATTGTATGACAACTATGGATCTAAACGCAATATTTCGCGACGGAAACAGCAATTTACTTGATTTTCCATACAACGTGTAGTGCAAATAGCAAACTGTGACGTCATTTATACTTATTTCAATTAGTATGAAGCGTTTCAGCTGCCGCCAGCGAGGTGCGTCTTTGTTTCTTTGGTGTTTCTTTTTAGTAGTTTTATAATAGGTATCTACTAGGAATTAAAGTTTTCATCTCTCCTGTTCTGAAAGTTGACTTTTCATGGGTATAGCCGGGTGGTAAATTGCTTTTTCTACTTATTTATTTATTAAATTGCTATGATCAGCCAGAGCCACGGAGTCGATGATAATTAAGTTACGCCATATTATTAAAATACAAGCTCTACATTTATTTAAACTCGGCTATTAATTATTCGACGGGTTTATTATTAAAATCCTTTTACAGTTGGTCTATTAGTCTATTGTAATTACAGAAAATCAACATTCTAAATTATTCCTGTAAATTACGGCAGCCCGCTATTGCGGAAAAGAAAAGAAAGTGTCATGGCATTATTATGACATGACACTTTCTTTTCTTGACGTTTTGGCATGGCCCTCTAGATAAGTCGCGTCGCGGCCTACTCGTTTACAATCTAGTAGGCCGTGGCAAGAGGCCAGTGGGAAAAGGTTGCAGGTTGGGTATTGTGTAATGACTAATTATTTGATTTAGGTATTTTTTTTTATTTTCATAATACATATAAATATGTACATTTATTTATATAATTAAACAAACCCTGAAATTTAAACGAATAGATACTTTTTTTTAACTTTTCTAATGTTGGCAGGGTGCATATTGTAACTGATTACTCTTAATTAACCTTTTATAAAATGTACGAGGGCTGTTCCGAAAGTTGTTAGGTGCTCCGGCTTTACTCATGTCATGTGATTACAATATTATTTATACCATTGTGAGGGATATTTCAGTACTTATTGAAGTGGTGTAAATAAATTTTTAGTAAATGCTTAGTTTTTATTTTATTTATATTTTACTTCGAAGCGTCGAAACCTAACCATCATGCTGTCATTTTATAAACAGTATTTGTTAAAAAACAATTAGTTTTTTTAGGTGCTGCTAATTACGAATCTCGACGGTTTTTTTACGTATAAATTGTGTTGATTGAGTAAACATTATTATGATTTAATAGGTGTCAAGAATGAGTCTTTCGTTAAAAGTAAAAATTTCTGATATGTAAAAAAAATGTATATACACTTATAACATTATTTATTGATTTATACATTGGAAATAGCAAAAGAAACAGAATAATTAGTCCCGGGTAAATTTAAGTTCGATTTTCTAAGATTTCAATACAAAATTCATTTAATTGTGCCTAAAATTGCCGTTTTTTCTAAGCAATTCGTAACTCCATACAAAACAGCTTTCAGTTAAAAATATATAATAAAAATACGAATCGCATTAATTTATAAAAAAATCATGGCCATAATAGCATTGAAATATCCCTCACAATGGTATAAATAATATGGTATAATAGCAGCTACCAACTTTCGGAACAGCCCTCGTACCTGTGTAGTATTTTACTTTCCTCACAGTCAAAATAAAAAGTAGAGTGAAAACTCGGGTGAAATGCGTCACTTTCAACCCTTGTTTAACAATCTACTATTATATATTGATTTAAACTTCCACGATTCTCACACATTATTTATATTATACTAAACGGGACTTAATCGCGTATAATTAACTTATTTATTTACCAACCCATTTTTTTTTATTTTCTTTATTAATTAATTTAACAAGTTAATTATACGCGATTAAGTCCCGTTTAGTATAAATAATCTATTATTAATTCATAGGTGAAAAGCAGTATGTGCCACTCTGTAACAAAATAATTTCCTTCTGAACAGTAGCCATTCTTCAAACTTCAAAATATTTATTGCCACAAATAATTCATACTAACTAAAACATAAATATGTACTTCCAACTAATTAATTTAAAGTTACAATTATTGTGAAGCAATAGGTCTCGGTCTCAGCATGTGCTGAGCAGGCAGCCCAGCGCTGGTTTTCAGACCGAGCCTTTGTATTGTGTTGGTCACAGCAAGGACCAGGAGCAACACAATTATGTTAAGTGGTGCTTATTAATTTTGTTATTACAATAAAAAAAGAGGAATAGAGAAAGTTCCTACTATAATTTATTAGACAATAATATGTAAATATTTAATAAAATAATATCATTAAAAAAAAATGAATCCGTTACACAGAAAAGATAGAGAAACAAAAAAAAAAACTAAATCAATGAGTTAGAGAGGTGCCAAAGGTATGTATGTACATAAAAATATAAATGTGTGTATATACAGGGTGCCATCGGAGACGTAATCAGAAATGACAAGACTTAATTAAGCATTAAAATGAGATTACAATGACACAGGAATGGAGGTGGTTAGTTGCATTATTTAAACTTAATCATGCAATCTTTAAAATTAAATTATGTCCTCTAAACAGCGTGGTCACCCTATAACCAAGAAAGAGATGCAAAGATAAACTTGTTTCACATGCGTAAGAAAGATAACCAAAGAGGTTTTGATTAAATAAATAGGGCAACCATAATTTGGTGAATCAGCGATTTAATTTAGGACTAAATTACCAAAAAAAAAGAACGTTTAATTTCATGTAACTCCTACTATGTTGAAATAACCATCAATTACCAGGTCTGAAAAAGTGGTTTCTGATTACGTCTCCGATGGCACCCTGTATATATATATTTGTATGTGTATATATGTTTGTAAAGATGTAGAGGGGTGTTTACCCTACTTTAGAGTATTTGGCTTCACTCAGGATTAAATATACCGCCTTTGCCGTAAATATATCGATTTGCTCCTTTGTGACACAATCTATATTTCTCAAACATGCGAATAAATATTCGCGTTATGTTCCTTATGGCTGCGAAGTATCACGTTTCGCCTGCGTCGAGACCAGAGGTCGATAATAGAATTGATTCATCATTCATTCATTCAAAATTAAAGGCATATTCGTGGCAAGTGACTGTCTTTTGTGTCAATCCCAATTATCGATAGAAAATCATGGCGATTGGCCAAATGGCCAAAAAGTAAAAAAGAATACAGTTTTTTTTAAATCGCGATTTCATGTTCGAGAAAAGCACTATACATAACTTGGCGTGAAAAGGGATTGCCAGCCTAATATCCCTATCTATATCTACTTAGACGGCAATACTAAATTAAAATTTAAAAGATTTCTCTTGGACAAGCAAGTGGCAGGAATTCCTCATGGCTATTTGGTTGCAGATTTTGTAATATAGGCGTGCTTCTAAGGGACATCACACATCTCACCACACGCTTTTTCATAATCATACACCGGTTTGGCGGGGGCAAATCTGTACTGACGTTTAATAGTGCGAGGACACATTAAACTAATTTTATTAGTTGATATCGATAAAAATGACGTACAACCGTTGGGTAATTTCAAGATTTGAATGAAGAAGAAAACTACATACACAAAAATAAACTTTTTGCGTAATTAACTTTTTTAATATTTAAAATAATTTTCATAATATACAATCAAAATTTTCTCCACATTTTCAGACTTTAATCTTCGTCGCCTGGGTGACAATATCCATTTTAGCCAACTAAATGACCTTTTCTGCTATATGACTCACAAAAAGGTAGTTTTAATTGATCGGAATGCAAAATAATATGTAGTACTGGATGAATTATTCAACGATTCAATGGTTGTCAAAAGTGACTCGACACAATCAATGTCAGATATCGGTTGTTTATAGTTGCGATAAGTATAAATGAAAGAGGTTTGCACATAGTTAAACGTATTCAAACTTAGCCATTAGTTGAGTTATGAATTATGATAATGATGGTTAAAAATTTATTTTTATCGATGTCGTTAATCTTAGTCGATTTTTAATTAATCACTAGCACTGGTACATTTTTGCCCCCGCGAAACCGGTGTATGTTCATAATACATACAATCCTTGTCACACATAGTTACACCTTATATTTTGTCATTTTTATTACTCGCCTATCAAACAGATCTATTTTATTTATTTATTATTATTTTTTCTTGTAATATTTCACCTGCATCGTGACCCGAGGTACTGGCAGAACATCAGTGCTTGCTCACACGAGCAAAGCAAAACTGAGCTAGTACCTCTTTGGCATTATTGCAACGCACAAGTATGCCTTAAATTTAATTCATAATTCTATTTCCGTACCACAATAGTCTAGTTCTTTTTTTCTTTATTTTTTTTATTTTTATTTTGTTGCAAAATGCCAAATATATGATTTATCTATCTAATACCTATTTTTTCGGTTTCTGTCATCGTCATCCTCCTACCGTTATTCCCGGTTGTGCCCTAGAGGAGCCCGGGGTCCGCTTTGAACTATTTAGTCAGAAACGAATTATGTTGTAGATACAGCGACAACCTACCCGTGCACGTGCTACTCCGACTACTGGACGCGCTCCACAGCGTCCTGTGGCGGTGGTCGGCGCGTTGGTGCGGAGTCAGCGCGGTGCTGGTGCACAAGGACACCGTCAGCGGGTGAGTAACAACATAACTACAACTTAGAAATGTTGAAAAACCCCCCACGTTTTAATTTCAAAGTCCAATATCTCAAAAACGGCTGAACAGATTTTCATGAAACATGGCTAAGAACACTCGGGATAAAATTATCTATGACCCAAAAAAAACCGCATTCAAATTCATGTGGTGTACATTTACTTCACCAAATTACACCGTTCTGTCCGCGGCACGCTCGGATACACGCCCAGGTTACGTGAGGCACGCACACTGAGGCGCCTTTGAGCACGGCCTTTTGCCCGACTCTGGACGGCTCGCCGCGCACCGCTCGCGGACAGCGCGTGAGCGCGTACGAATCAGAGCAAAATAGGTGAGCCGTGCGTGCCTCAAGCCGAGGCTGCTCAAATTCGTAGGCACCTTTACACACAGTGATAGTTTACAAATAATGTTTTATGTACAGGTACGAGGTCCGCTACTGGCGCTCCCTGGGCGTCCGCCTCGCCGGCTGGTGCGTCAACAGACCCGTGGAGAAGCTTTACTGGCGCGCCGTACTCCGAGCGCCATATCTCGCCAACACGCTCACCGGCGAGCGGGAGCGAGAGCGCGAGCCGCAGGTACACTAGTCGCTTCGTACTTCACAAACTTGCCACAACTGGCCACTTCCTAAACTGGCCACAACTGGCCGCAACTGGCCACTTCCTAATCTGGCCACTACCCGGAGAAGCTGTACTGGCGCGCCGTACTCCGAGCGCCATTTCTCGCCAACACTCTCACCGGCGATCGGGAGCGAGAGCGCGAGCCGCAGGTACACTAGTCGCTTCCTACTTCACAAACTAGCCACAACTGGCCACTTCCTAAACTGGCCACAACTGGCCACTTCCTAAACTGGCCACTACCCGGAGAAGCTGCACTGGCGCGTCGTACTCCGAGCGCCATATCTCGCCAACACGTTCATTGGCGGGCGGGCCCGTGAGCGCGAGCCGCAGGTACATTAGTCACTCCCTACTTGACAAACTTGCCACAACTGGCCACTTCCTAAACTGGCCACAACTGACCACTTCCTAAACTGGCCACTTCCCAAACTAAAGTCGCTTGAAAGGCGGTCTTTGGCCGTCCTCCTCGCCGGCTGGTGCGTCAACAGACCCGTGGAGAAGCTGTACTGGCGCGCCGTACTACGAGCACCATATCTCGCCAACACGCTCAGCGGCGAGCGGGAACTGGCCATGTTCAAAACTCGCTTGAAAGACGGTCATTGGCCGTCCTCCTCGCCGGCTGGTGCGTCAACACATACCCTTGGAAAAGCTGTACTGGCGCGCTATGCTCCGGGCGCCTACAAACTACAAAGAGAATGATGCGGCTAAAGTTACAAAAGTATGTATACACGACTTTATTGCCTTTAGGTGGTTCGACGACCATACAAAACATCTTTTGACATTCGCAGGCTAACGGCGTGATATTTTAAGGAACTTATGTAACAATCTTTCATAAATTGGCTTTCCATTTGCGCGAAATTCCTCATTTCCTAGAAAAAACTTGTATAAACTAGAATAATTTGAGAAATTCGTTTGTGACGTGATACTATGGGAAAACGATTATTCTCTAATTATTCTAGCGCACCGTTAGCCTGCGAATCTCAAAAACGTATTTGGTCTTTGAACCACCTTAACATTGAGGTCGTGTATACAATTTTTTGAAAATTTTTGGCGTATCGATCTCTTTGTAGTCGACTGTACTTCGCCAACACGCTCACTGGCGAGCGGGAGCGAGGGCGCGAGACGCAGGTACACTAGTCATAGTCAGTTCCCAGACTGGCCACAACTGGCCACTTCTTAAACTTCGAGTCTTGGCCTTATCCCGCTAGAAACCGTCTAGCTCACTGAAGCATCATCAGACCCGAAGAAAAACCGGTGCGTTATTCTCTGGGCTCTCCTTTTTGCCAACGCGACGAGCTGGAGTTAGCACGATGAGCAGGTAAACTTGCCACCTCTGACCACTTTCCAAACTCGCCATTTCCCAAACTGGTCCACGGGCTGGACGGAGTGTGTGCTATCCTGTGGTCTACTGATGCTATGTGGCATGCGGGCCCTACCGTACTAACAAGCTCATCGCAGGAAGGTGGCCAGTTTGGGAACCCATTCCCAAGGTGGCCACTTTCCAGACTGATTATTTCCCAAAACTACAATTCCACACAAGTACGGACAGTACGGAAAAAAGTCTTAAAAGCGGACATTCCGTATCCAGTATGACGGGACACTGTTTACATACTTTACGAATCCTTATGTTATAACGTTTTGCACCTCCAGGTCTCAGCCCTGCTAGCCCTGTTTTTGTTTAATGTGTCATGCAAAACGTTAGTCCGTAATTTTTGACGAATAAATCAAGATGTCCGCTTTTAAGGCGTTTTTTCGTATTGTGCAGGTGACCAGCCCGTGACCACACACCAGCTTACAACGCCGGTGAGCGAGCGCTCTAGGTGAGTTCAACGTCACAAAACGGTCGTTACACCAACTTATCATTTCCTCAACTGGCTCGCTTCGCAGTCGCTTACTGACGGCTGCCTAGATAGATCCGATGTTTATTTTCTTAACATTAAGTTTGTATACCCCCTTAATCTTTGTTTAATGAGTTATTTTCTCTGCAGGTCGAGACACAGAGCGTGGCTAAACCAGAAATTAAAGAAAAGGAACTGGCTTAAATGTTACTAGTGTGTAGGTGCGATTGTTTGCAATACGAATTATCTTCCACGATAGATAATTTCGTCTTGATGATTTCTAGATAAACAATATCCGCCTTTTAAGTGGGTGACAGACGGGCGAGTAAGTTCGCGAACTTACGGCTCGACGACTTTACTCGCCTGTGTGTCATCGTAAGTACGCGTACTTTAAAACCGCCGAGCCAGTTTTTCGACGATCCAACACGTTTGAATTTTGCTCGTAGCCCGCCTTGGCTCGTACGTCTGTCACTGCCGCGAACCGCGAGCCGCCATTTTGTGTGTCCAGTCTGTGGGTGCGGAACGCTTGGAGTAGGTGACAGACGGGCGAGTAAGTTCGCGTACTTACGGCTCGACGACGTTACTCGCCTGGGTGTGTCACTGACGAGAGTAAGTTCACGAATTTTAAACTCGCGATTTTATAGCTCGTACGTCTGTCACCCACTTTAGAGAGCGACCGCTCTTAAGGCGGTTCGCTTTCCATACAAAACGTCATTTGACATTCGCAGGCGAACGGCTTGATATTTTAAGAAAATTATGTAACAAACTGTTATAAATTGGCTTTCTATTTGCGCTAATTTCCCCCTCTCCTAGAGTAAACTTGTTTAACCTAGAATAATTTGAGAAATTAGTTTGGGACGTGATACTTTGGGAAAACAATTATTCTAGTTACAAGTTTATTCTAGGAAAGTGGGAATTTCGCTCAAATAACGCTTTGTATGGAAACCTTAATTTCACAACATGAGCATTACCTAGTACAATAATAAAATGTAGGTATATTTAGCTCGAGCCGAAGGGTAGAGCGATACATATGCGGTTTGGAGGCTTTATATTACCGTCATGTTCGTTAACATGGGGGTTTAGTCTAATTCACGGACATTTCCTTTATTTTAGATATATAATTTATTAAAAGCATATCTCCGATAGAGTTGACAGACACGTTTGTCTCGCTTTAGGGATGAATTATTCCGTATTTTTTAGTAAATGATTAATTGATTGAAAGTAATATAATGTTCGCTGCAGAAATATGTAGTTCATAAAGAGATATATAAATGAATGATTTCCATGAATAATTATTTAAATTGTAATGTTTAGCTTTAAATATATTTTTTTTGTAACTATAAAGTATTGAGTCTTTATGACAAGATTTTAAATAATAATGTCTTGGTCAATTTGTCATGTGCTAGATCTGTCAGGCCTGCGATGTTTATTTATATTGTTCCACAATTGGAACAATGCCTTGGTGTACTTTTTTTTCCAATTAACCAAAGTGTTGTACTTTATAGTTACAAAAAGAAATACGTAAATTTCTGTGAATTATTTTATTCATTAATTTAAATGATATGACAAATTTCTTGACGTACCTATAATTTATTAAACATAATATAAGCCCTATTAACATTTGAGATAATCATAAACGAATACCTACCTACTTTTCGGGTAATCCAATAACGTCTTTACAAGAGCGTTTTTTCAATGCTAGTGACGCAGCTATTTGTTAGAATGAGAAAGTGATATGTCGTTTTCATAACGATCATGATGTCAAGTCCGTTTGAAAACGCAGTTGTATTTTTCTAATGAGTATGTAACAATGAGCGAATTAAAGGGATACAGTATTGCTATTGGAATAATATTGGTAATTATAAAACAAAGGATCTGGATGGTAGCGAAATTGCAGTATTTAATGCATAATTTTAAATATATGCAGTTGATTTTATGGCATTCACACGATTCTGCAAGGTGGATTGAAATCGGTCTGTTATCTACAAGAGTTAGCGAGATGTAGAGTTTCATATATCTATCTTGCTCTTTCTTATATCTTGCTGGATGATTGCAGTCAGCCATGCAGGAGCGTGTGGATGTGCCTTTAGTTGTAACTTTGAAATACCAGTTCATATTGCCTAATTTCAGAACAATTAGTAATAGATAATATTTTCATTTAAATTATTTATTTATTTTACGTAGTACCAAATGGAATAATTATAGCGATATTACTATAGACTTTTATAAATTAATATATTACTTCGATTTTACAAATAGGTAAGCGCTTTTACTCACTTCCAAAGCCACTGCCAATTTTGTGATATTTTTTATAATTCTGTTTTTTTTTGCATTTATGCACACATACTAATTGCATAAGACTTTTTCCTTTAATTTAAAAATTGCATAAGAGCAGAAAATATCGCGTTTTAAAATTATTTTTCAGACATGTATCTTGTATCTTAAAGCCATTACACACCTAGCAATTTGCCACAACTACTAGCTCCTTGTGTCATCCAATGTCAAGAGAATATCATACACTTGACCTCAATGAAAGTAGACCTTCCACAGCACATTTAGAGTCGTATCAAAAATAGTTTTGTCAAAGTATCATGTTCCAAACGAATTTCTCAAATTATTATAGTAACTTGATTAAAATTTGACTGTCGAAATGTATGGTGGGGTGCGGCCTATAATTGTAACTATACAGTGTGTCTCTGACTTAGGGGCTTTAAATGCAAATGTCCATTACGGTCCTGAAACTGAACCACTTTTGTTCCGCAACTTTGTAAAATAACTATTATTTCTATCATTTATTCGTGTTTGAACTTTAACTGTACCATCAATGTATTGCAAACACGACCTCATTATTTGACATCCATGACACTGACAAGTATGAAAACTAACAAATGGATGATGTACATTGAAAATGTTATTTTATTTGTATGGAATAATGAAAATATAAAAAGAACGTATTTTTGAAAAGTTGTAGAGCAAAAGTAGTTCCGTTTAAGGAGCATAATTGACATTCGCATTTATAGCCCCAAAGTCAGAGACACGCTGTAGAATGTAAAGTAAAAGTAAAGTAAAGTAAAATTTTATTACCAGAAAGATTCAGTACAAAAAATGAAAAGTCGATGAGTCGATGTTCTTGTGACCAATTGCTGGGTGTGATAGCCTTTAACATATTCCCTGTTCTTGTGCCCCCAATGATGGGTCATGCCATGCACCTGCTTTTCAGGAGTCGGTGGTACAACAGTGGATTCTGTATGGGGACAGTGAAACAGTGAACGTGTTAATTAGAATAAATAAGACAGATTCGATTGTCATTGTACAACTACTGGCTCGAAAAAGGGTTAACCGCTCATATGCTTAAACACGGATCCGTGACAAATATTTAAACGTGTTATTTTATATCTGAAAATCATTGACATCCGCAGCATACGAGAGGTAACTTGTAAAGTCAACTACAAACATGTGTGCACTTTATTACAATGCAATACGGCTAAAAACGTCTGGTCAACTAAGGCCAATCAATAGGGATGTAGCTGAACGAGAAATGTATAATACTGTCTCATTCTAACGTAAAGCTGCATCCCTTTTCGCTAGCCCGGTGTATACAAGATTTTATATGGCAGGAAGAGTGATGTGAAAAGCTACATATCGATATTGTACAATACTAATACCCAATAATAGTACAAATACAGTACAGAATACCAGCGAATATAAGAGGGCCAACAAGGCGGTCTCATCGCTAACGAGCGATCTCTTCCAGGTAACCTTAGTTGTAGACAATTTTGTCTGGATTTTACTGTATCGACATAGCTTCTAAGCTATCTATTTTACGTAATGCAATAAAGTATTATTTTACCAAATATAGCTTTTAGAGTGGACTCACGCAAATTCTAGTACGGCAACCGATGTACAAAGTAATATAAGTTTGTGAGCGTATCATATATGATTTTTGAAGTGATTCAATAAAGTTGTTTATCTATATTTGCGGTTTTATTTGATTTTTGTCATGCGTTCCACATATGGCACATCAAGCGCGGCTATGTGCCATATATGGTACAAAGTACTTACCTTAGAACTTTATCATAATGAATAATTATTAAGCAAAATCACGAGTCCTATACAGGGTGCCCCATGGCTATGAGAAGGGAAAGTACAGTCGCGTTCCTCACTTGGTTCCTCACTTTTGGACCTTAACAGCATTGAAATAAGTCGAAAATTGGCAAACCTTTTCATTACATTCAGCTTTAGTCGAGGATAGCTTTCATATTTTTACTAAACGCATATAATTAACTTACCGATTACAACGAACACCGCTTATGATTACAGTCGGTGCTCGATGAAATCGGATCGATAGAATCGGATATGTGATTTTACCCCAATTTGTCAGTACAACATGTCGAAATCATAATTGGGCAACAGATGTAGCAATCCGACCACATGTGCACGCAATTAGTCAGGACAACTCTTTTGACAGTTGGATCAGCAGCGCAACATGCCTCCACACGATAGCAATTAGTCAGCTTCTGATGAATTGGGGCTGACAAATCATGACATGTATACACCCCATGACATGTTCCTATGGAATTACAGCTACAGGCGCCATATTTAACGTTAATCGGTCTGTTATCTATCTTAACTTGGCACCACCCGTGTATATAGTCACATTTTGGAGTTTTTTTTAAACAATTTGGATTCGTTTGGACCTTTGAGTCAAGTTTGGAGTCATTATCATCAATTCATCATAGTCATCTTGTTTTTTTTTTTTTTATTCGATTATTAAATACTAGCTGATGCCCGCGGCTTCGCCCGCGTGGTTATAGGAAAATGTAACATTGAATTTTCCCGTGGGAATTAGATGTTTTCCCGCTGGAAAAAGTAGCCTATGTCACTCTCCAGCTTCTAAACTATCTCCATACAAAAAATCACATCAATACGACGCTCCGTTGCGACGTGAAAGAAGGACAAACATACAAACACACACACTTTCGCATTTATAATATTAGTAAGGATAAGGATTTATAATGTTTTGTTATTAAGTAGTTGACTCTAATGTAATATTCAAACTGGCCTAAATCGTTATTATTATTGATTACTATTAACTCTTTAAATTAACTTTGTGTGCTATCTATATGAACTTTGTAATTACTAATATTAAGCTAAGTCTTACTAACAATAATGATCCATGTTGGTCTATGAATAAAAATGAATTGAATTGAATTATCAGGTAACTAGATGATGCCCAATTCATTCCCCATACCAGTTTTTTAGGGTCCCATAGCAAAATATGACGCCATACTTTTAATAATAAACTAAGTAGTAACGAAATGAAAGAAACTCTCATATTTTCATATTTTTGTATTTATAAAACATACTGTCCGAAAGCCCATTTAATGCAGATTCTAAAAACATTAACATTAATTATAAAACCAAGGTCACTGACTTTGACCTTCAGGAGACGCCCACACGAGTGAAATCGGCCGGAATACCAAGCAAGGTCACAGAAAATCTAGTATGGAGTGATTTGGTTGGCCACCGTGCTTCCGACACGTATCCACACGGGCCGAATCACGCGTCGGCCGGCATTCAGTCCGGCCGATATCGGCTCGTGTAGCGTGCCCTAATCGGATTGGCAATAAAATCTTTAATTCTCCCGAGTCGGAAAACACGTCACGCCCGACCCAATTTCTGATCGGACGTGTATTGAATTGTGTATTCGTACAAAAATATAGGTGACGCTACACGGCTGATATCAGCAGGACTGCATGCCGGCCAACGCGTGACTCGGCCCGTGTGGATACGTGTCGGAAGCACGGCGGCCAACCAAATCAAGGTCACTCCATACTAGGTTTTCTGTGACCTAGGTCACTAACTACATACAATTTTTTTTTGTGCCCTTGCTTGGCCGTCCGCTGATGTATTTCGACGCGAGTCCAAAGCACGGCTACTGCGAAACGAAAACGAACTTTGTTCGTGTATCTCCCTCTCTGTCGCTCGAACTAGCAAGTGCGACAGAGACGGAGGTACACGAACTTTCGTTTCGCGGTAGGCCCTCAGTGTACGCGTTACCAAGCAATCTTCTGACGAGAATAGGCGTGAGTAAGCAAAGTAGGTATCTGCCGGTTTCGACAGAACCTTATAATTCATGATTCTGGATTGTCCTACGATTTGTCGAATGCACGTATGGTAATTAGTACGGTCCTTTTACACCTTTCTTTTATAGGAGACGTTAAACGAGCGAAATCGGCGGATGGCCAAGCAAGGTCACAAAAAACTTTCTTGATTTTGCCGGCCGCCATACTACCGGCACGTATCCACACGGGCCGAAATCACGCGGTTGACTGCATGGAGTGCATGGTCTGCAATCTGCATCCAGTCCACCAATTTCGTAGGCGTAGCGACACCTTATAGCAGCAAGGAGGCAACGTGCTGCTATCTCGTACCCTGCCACTTTTTGGGACTCTACTCAACTACTACTTATCCAACCATCGGATTCGACACGGTACGCTAACGGTACCAGCGCAGGGAGGTCTGATGCAAGTCTACCTCCTTAGGTGTCGTGGATAGCTGACGCCGGAAGTCGTAGCACGGCGGACAGCAAAAGCGGTACGAAGATATAAGAAATAGGTCAAATAGGTCTGGAATTTTACAGGAGGGCATACTTCCGGCACCTACACGGGCTGAAATCACGCGTTTTCGCTCGTCGGGCGGTGGCTTATATGAGTTAGTGATTTCTAGAGGCGCATCCTCACGGGCAAGCATGGCATTCCTGCTTAGGAAGGTCAAGGGGGATCCAGTACGGTGTGACCTTGATTTTGCCGGATGCCGTGCAGGCCGCAACTGTCCAGGCGGGCAAAAATCACCCGGCGGACTGCCATACTTGCGCTTTTATTTGAATATATAAAAGCAAGAGGCAAAACCAAGGTCACACCGTACTGTACAAGGTCGCGTACGTACGTACCGTTGAATAAACGTCCTGTAAAAACACAAAGTTAACATTTCAAAATCACGTAAGTATTAGAGAATGGAAAAACGCCTCTGCGCCTTTTTCTAAGTCAGATTTTTGACAGGTGGCAGCCAGCGCCAACCTAAAACCGAGTCACTGGATCGAATCGAAATAAATGTAGGTCTCTGGGCTACTCCACTGAAATATAGTTAAAGCAGCGTCAAAATACAAGTGAAGTATCAGTTCTGTTTACCCTACACACGTTACACACGAGCTATGTATTGAATAACGCTGAGAAAACGATTATGGACTCGAAACTCTAACAAGGCGGTGAAGTCTTGTCATGAGACCGAAGCTTATGTAACATTTTTGTCCGTGAAAATAACTCAATTGTGCACTGATAACATTTGTTTACCCAGGCCAGGAGGTAAGGGGTGTGGTTTTTATCAATAATAAGTGTACTAATTACTTACGTATTCGATATCTAACCTTGAAATCAAATCGCTACTGTATTCTTGCGGTGAATTGATTTCATTTAAATCTTATTATATACTAACAATTATGCGGAACTTCTGCTTGTTTTTCTAATTTTCATATATTTTTCAGCAGAAATCACGTACTTTTTCTTTCATTTCTCTTGTCACTGCTAGATCCAAAGAGAATATAACCACTACGCTAGATCTGTCATCACGTCATTTCATTGATCCAATTTTGTTTTTTTTTCTAAAAATTGCAAATTTTGATTGACTTGTCTAGTTTTTTTTACTTTCTCAATGCAACTCTTCTGGCAAAGTGCTATAAGTACGTTTTATGAAAAAAATAATTAACAATATCCCTCTTTTGTTTTAATTTGTAATAATTATGTGATTTGTGAGATATTGTTGCAAGGAAGATATATTAAGAAAAGATTGGATATAACACATTAAATAACAACAGCAATTCAAGCAATTCATGTTTAATGTGGATAAATAATTAATCTTTCATTGCAACTATAATTATTATGCTGCTGAATGTAATATTACCACTGAAAATATATGCAAGATGGTTGAAACATGCAACGGATTTGAATTATTTGTCATAATGATGTGATTTGTGTGGCATTGTTTTATGATACATTTCTCATTGTGCTCATACATGTGACAATATGGAAATAATAGTATGATGCAGCCGAGAAGAGTCACTGTAAAATAAATGTAGTAGATTATTTCAATAGCACAAAAGAAAATTAAATAGTATGGGAACACATTAAAAATAAATCAAATATTTCACCACAGTAATGTAAAAAATATTAAATGTCAAACAATTCCAGTACTTAATAAATTAAAAATTACCTACAAAACTATATAGAGCTTAAAAGACCTTTAAAAGATTTCTACTGATATTTATTTGGCTTTATTTCAAATGTTTCGGCTCACCTGAGCCGGAGCCACCCCGGCTGCAGCCGTGATCCAAGAGTTAGCAACTTAAATTCGTAACTAAGAAATATTGGAAGTTAATACTTACTGCAGAACTGCTTCATTTTATTGATGAACTTATTTTGCCTAATCAAATGAGCAAGTGAAGCGAACAAAGTTCTATGCTTCAGTTTGTGCCAAAAATAATTTGGTTGCTATCTGGTGTCACGCTGTACCACTGTTCTCCTTTACAAGTTGCATTTCTCAACCAATTCTAGTGACATTCTCGAAATTAAAAAAAAATGGATAAGCTGGCGAGTTCTACAGCTCACAGAGATATATACGTTATTTTATGCAAATCATATTGAAAGCTTATCATAGTTGAATAAGCAATACTTGTTTGGGAAACTAACATGTGTTTTTATGCTTTGTGCTTATTGTATAAATTTTCATATTAAAATAAGCTCATGGAATAGTTAGGTCATGATGTCACTGCATTTCAATTCTAAACAATCTTTTACCAATTTCCTGCTTTAAACTTTACCGCTAACCATGTAGTTATAAGAGGAAAGTGCCTGACACTTAGTGTTAATGCACTATTTCTTAGCCATGTTTTTTATACAATACTTAAATATACTAAAAACATTTTTTTTAGTTAAACATGTAAGTATATAATGTAAGTGTATAGAGCTATTTATGTACGTGTATTGATATAATTATTTTGATTTTTGGCTTATTATAATCTCTGCACCACCTACTACATAATCTAGTTTTATCTCTTTCTCCGATACCCAAAGGTTGTCTGGAAGAGATCGCTCTTCAGCGATAAGACCGCCTGTTGTCTACCTCTACCTACATGTTATTGTATTGTTTCTCTTTTTAACTGCTTTGTTTGTGTGAGGTGTGCAATAAAGAGTATTTGTATTGTATTGTATTGTAAGTAAATGTTGATAAATCATTGTTTTATAGTTGGTTTTGATATTATAAATTTAAACTTCATTTAAGAATGGGCCCCCCATACTACCGGCGTCTTGTGAACATGCTTATACAATATTGTGTGTCGACGCGACATACAATTTTGTATGAGAACGTTCACAAGACGCCCGTAGTATGGGAGGGCCCTAAGAATACGAATATTTATTTGCAAATATGTAGTGAAGTCATTTGTTGGCGTATATTGATATGTGCGTACATTTTGCTTAAAGAAGCATGCAAATTTTACTTATAGACTACATGCTATTATCTAAAACATTGTCTAATCTTAAAGTACAATATAATTTCACTATGTCAAAGACTACTACATTATTTATTAGCCAGTTTCCTAATACTAATATTACAAATGCAGCATAGTCTTAATAACTTACCTATTTATATGTTTCCAAAAAAATCTTAACATTATAATAACCAGTTAATTTGATTTTAATGAGTATCTAATTTATCAGTGGGATTGTTATCATATCCATTTAAACGGTGTGCTGGTGTTATGTGAACATGTTAGGATTTTCCTACATTTTCCTAATGAATATATTCTTTCCCTACCATGCATTGAAGGTAGATTTTTCTAACTCATTTGGTGTAGCCCATTATACAATAAACTTTTATTGTAAGAAAAATCTATCCATTACCTATATCGTTCATAATTTGCCGTAACCAATAAGCTTAAGAGGGAAAAATAAAATTAAATAAACGTTTATTTCAGGCCATGGCCCATATCGTTGTTAGTAAGTACAGACTTAAATTAATTAATGTTAGTAGAATAGCTTTGCAGCAGCTAGCAGCTCGCGACTGACAATAGGTACTTTTTGGATGAGATTTCCATTTCGGGAGAAAACGGTTTCCACTAACTAAATCTTAACAAATCGGCCAAGTGCGTGTCGGGCCACGCTCAGTGTAGGGTTCCGCAGTTGCCTGTCTGTCTTAGTTACATCGACACGCGCGCCAACTTAATGGTAAGGTTGCTTCAGCCGAAAATGTACGAATGTTGGCCTTTCTAAGTACATTTTTAGTTGGTCGACTATTACTCTGTAACTTGTTATGCCTACTGAGCCGTGATACTTTTCCTTTTAAATTCATTATAATTATGTACTAATGCCACGATTTTTTTCACATCCCCAGTAGTAGCCATTTAGCCGGCAGGGGGGGACACATGACTCGAACAAAAGTTAGGGCTTTAAAGCCCAATATCTCGCAAACGAATCACTAAATTGAAAAATGGTTAATCGATCGACCGTCGTAATTTATCCGCCACGTTCGATTAACGCCCACGCGATTGGGCCGCCGGTACAGCAGAGCTCTATGACCATCATTTTCCTTTTCGTCATTACCTAATTAGACCCCTGAAGGGTTGCCATACATGACCGGAAAAATTGTGTCACTATCTCCCGGTCTACCACGTAAAACTATATATATAAGAGTAAGACGTGGTTTCCTAGAAAATCTAAAGTAGAAAATGCTGTTACGTAAACGTTAAATCGGATGAGTTATGAGTCATAAAATTAGACCATTCTATCTATTCTGTACTCTATCTAGTAGTTCTCAAGGTTGTTTTTTACTTGAATTTATTTTTGGTTTTAAATGTTGATGGAGGTGAATCATTTCAATCTTGCTGTCTTTGCTGCCATTTTAGTTCTCACACGGACCAATTCGGATGCGATTTTTAACCCTTTAGAAGAGTTTTCGCGTGACACACGATATCACGGTAATGTAAATCCGAATTTTACCTTACACAAGACATAATTACATACAAGCGAATTTGCAAATAATTGTAAAACATACAGCCTTTTCCTATCAGTCAGCCTCTGCTACAGTAGACTTAAATAGCTTCTGCCCGCGACTCCGTCCGCGTGGAACTCGGTTATATAGCTAGCGAATAGGGGATGATTTCCGGAATGAAAACTATCTTATGCCCTTCTCCGGGATTCAAACTATCTCCATAATAAATTTAATCTCAATCGGTTCAGCGGTTTAAGTAGGTAACAGACAGCCACTTTCGCATTTATAATATAGTATGGCAGTATGGAAACGTGAAACGAAGTTTGTCTATGGTAACTTCGTTTCACGTTTCCATACTTCCATACTAATATTATAAATGCGAAAGTGTGTCTGTCTGTTGGGGTATGTTCCATCCCTTTTCCGCAAAACGCACCTTCATATGAAACTATTGTCATTTAGTATCACGCTCGATCTGCTAGCGTTTTCTCTCCAACAAGCAACATTAAAACGGTTGTAGCTTCGTAATTTATTGAGATATTTGAATGGTATTTTCATCATTAGGCATATTTTTTGCCTTCTTTCTTTTGAAGTAATAATACGTTTTGAGTTTACACACTATTGTAATGACAGTTTTATAAAAACTCTACCACGTTAAATAGTCTCAACCATAAGTATGCTGACGTCTTAGTTACTTCGACACACGCGCGCCAACTTAATGGTAAGGTTGCTTGAGCCGAAAATGTACGAATGTTGGCCTTTCTAAGTACATTTTTAGTTGGTCGACTATTACTCTGTTACTTGTTATGCCTACTGAGCCGTGATACTTTTCCTTTTAAATTCATTATAATTATGTACTACGATTTTTTTTACATCCCCAGTAGTAGCCATTTAGCCGGCAACTCTACCACGTTAAATAGTCTCAACCATAACCACCACCACCACCACCACCACACCACCATACCATTATACTCAGTTTCTATTTGCGAGTTCCTATAATTGGCTCTGTATTGCTATTTATCAAAGTCTAGCGAATATTTCATAGCTGTTGGAATTCCTTGTATAAATAAATAAATAAATAAATAAATAAATAAGTATGCTGAGGATACAAAACATGTAAGGTTTCGTCACTAAGTCGGCTGATAGTGATCGCTGTTTTCGTGGCAGTCGTTCGCGGATACGCGGAGTGATAACGCTGGGGTTCATTCATGAGAGGTCCGAATTCCAATCTCGTTGCGAAATGACTTGTAGGTAGTAGGACGATTTAGCGAGGTAATGCTGCCAGCATCTTTGGCAGGATGCCGCGGGGGCCTTATTTAGATGTTTTTTAGTTTACAAGTTTAGTTTTAAGGTTTTGTACTTAAATATTAATTTGAGTAGTTTTTTAATTTGTTTTTGTTTTCATATTCATTGTTTGATATTAATTAAAAGGTCACTATAATAAATGACTTGTTGTTTACGATTGATGTCTGATTTAAAAATAGGTTCATTAGTTTTCGCATTTTCATTTGTTTATAAATTTGTGTTTATTTAATTTTGTTGAGCGATGATTTTACTTAGGGCAAACTCGCTGGACAGATATTGACCCTTACTCTACATAAGTAGGTTGACTTTTGATAATCTTCGCTCGTGGTTCAACTATAGAATCCTTTCGCTTGCTCGTGTTTCAATTCCACACTCGCGGGTAAAATACAACTTTGCACCCTTGTATGACAAATAACTTTCTGGGAATCAGGATGATTGTAACGCAAGCCTTGTTCCAGGATAAAGTAACCGTTCACCAGTGACTCCATCATGCTGCGACGCTGCTCGAGCCACCTGCAGGGCCTCTACCGGCGGCAGCCGGTGCGGCTCCGCTGCACCAGAGTCCTCGGGCTGCCGCGAGCCACCGCGGTCGCCACCAGACAGGTACTTACACTTTCACAGCTTCAGAAAAGAGTCATTATTTGTACTTTTTTTCCCTGATATTCCCCGTTTAATTCCAGTTTTCCTAATAGGAGGTGTGAAAAGCATTTTATTTATTTATGTATAGACACATAAGCTCACAGTATTTCACCAAAACGCTTACACGGTAACAATATACAAATTAAAAATGAAAATATAAAAACACTAGCTTCTGCCCGCGACTCCGTCCGCGTGGAAATCGTTTATATCGCAGCTCCATACAAACTTCAACCCCCCATTTCATCCCTTTAGGGGGTGATTTCCAGGATGAAAACTATCCTATGTCCTTCCCCGGGATTCAAACTATCTCCATACCAAATTTCATCGCAATCGGTTCAGCGGTTTAAGCGTGAAGAGGTAACAGACAGACAGACAGACAGACAGACAGACAGACACACTTTCGCATTTATAATATTAGTATGGATTCACATATCATGAACAAATATTCCAATTAAAGATAATACCTATAGGTAATACAGTTTTGTGGGACTCGGTAGCAAAATAATTTCAGTCTTGGGCGTAAACACTTGAATCCCTCGTTACGCTCAAGAGTCAGTATCGAACTCGCCGTAAATATATAGAAAGAAAGAAAGAAAGAAAGAAAGAAATAATTTATTCGTAACACCAAAATACAATAACAAAGTCATATACAGTCATATCATTTTGCTCCATTGCGATACAATCTATTATTTTGTACTTACTTCATACTCTTACGGTTATTCATAAAACTTGAAATGCCTCTGCTAAATAAAATGCGTTTGACCCTTTCTTACGAACACAAATGTCAAAGTGACAGATAAAGACAAACGAATTTAAACGCCATTTTAGTTAAAATAGGCTTGTAGGACGTTTATAAATACGGCCGTTAGTCATTTATTATGCACAAAATTAATATATGTATGACTGTATGAGAAATGTTATGAAAGTGAGTGAAGCGAAAGGGGTTTGTCAGGATCGTAGTAAATGGAGATCCGTGATCTCAGCCTACCCCTCTGCAAAAGAGGCGTGATTATATGTATGTATGTAAAATTAAATATTTAACGTCAAAAATGTTCACTGTCGCTCAGTTAGTGATTACAATTTGTTTCTCATAAAAAAAAATAGCAACGAGACTAAATTTTCTATACAGGATGCCCGAAATATGCGTTATTAAATCCAGAACAGCTCTGATGAGAAAAACATATTTTTGTCAAGGCTCCAAAAATGATTTAAGAAACTACTAAAATGCGACAAACAACTTTAAACCAAAGCTTTTTGACTTATTATGTATAGTGTTTTAGACTATCTTAATGATAATAGATAGCGTGCCTAAATAAACAAATTATTACTGCCACTGTATCGAAATTTTAACTTTTTTTTTTTTTGCACTATTTAAGCTAATTCATTTCATCTCGTATTCACCTGACTTAGTGATTTTATTTCCATACCTATGCCTAATGGGCTCATCATGGTCTGTGTACTGTAAAGTTACACTAATTTAACAACTGTATTATCTTTACCTGAGATGACGAAATAAACGTATTTGTATTTGATTATTTTTGAAGATCATATAGCTGCTAAAGTGTTTTCGAATTGCAAGGAAGTTCTTGTGTTAAAATTGCAAAACTTTATTGAATGTTGATCATGTTCTTGTTAAATTCCAGGCGCTCCCGCTGATGTCCCACCAGCAGGTCGCCCCGATCCACTTCACCAGCCCCCTGTGGGAGACGCAGGACGTCATGACCCCCGGCTTCCCCGACTCCGTCTCCGAGGGCGACGTCAAGTTCGGCGACAAGAAGGTCGGCGACGCCGTCACGGCCGACGAGGTCGTGCTGGAGATCGAGACCGACAAGACGGCGTTGCCCGTCATGGCGCCGGCCCACGGGATCATCAAGGAGTTCTACGTGAAGGACGGGGACACGGTGAAGGCCGGGCAGAAGCTGTTCAAGCTGGAGATTACCGGGGCAGCGCCCGCGAAGGCGGCGCCGGCGGCCGCGGCTGAAGCGCCCGCGGCCGCCGCGCCACCGCCACCGCCGACCCCCGTCGTGGCCGCGCCTCCCCCGCCCGCGGCCGCAGCTCCCCCGCCCCCGCCCGCGGCTGCTCCTCCCCCGCGACGCGCCGCGCCTCCCGCCGGCGGCCCGATCTCCTCCATCCCCGTCGCGGCGATCCGCCACGCGCAGGCCATCGAGACCGCCTCAGTCAAGGTTCCCCCGGCCGACTACAGCAAGGAGATGGCTGGCACCCGCACCGAGCAGCGCGTCAAGATGAACAGGATGCGGCTGAGGATCGCCCAGCGCCTCAAGGAGGCCCAGAACACGAACGCGATGCTGACGACCTTCAACGAGCTCGACATGTCGTACATCATGGCGTTCAGGAAGAAGAATCTGGACGCGTTCACCAAGAAGCACGGCGTCAAGTTGGGGCTGATGTCGCCCTTCGTGAAGGCCGCAGCCAGCGCGCTGGTGGACCAGCCCGTGGTCAACGCCGTCATCGACGGAAACGACATCACTTACCGCGACTACGTGGACATTTCGGTAGCCGTGGCCACTCCTAAGGGTCTAGTCGTTCCGGTGCTGAGGAACGTCCAGAACATGACGTATGCCGACATCGAGCTGACCGTGGCCGGGCTGGCGGAGAAGGCTAGGGACGGAAAGCTGACCATTGAAGAGATGGACGGGGGCACTTTCACCATCAGCAACGGTGGGGTGTTCGGCTCCCTGTTGGGTACTCCGATCATCAATCCTCCTCAGTCCGCAATCTTGGGCATGCACGGGATCTTCGAACGGCCCATCGCACTGAACGGCCAGGTAGTCATCAGACCCATGATGTACATTGCGCTGACGTACGACCACAGACTAATCGATGGGCGCGAAGCCGTCATGTTCCTGAGGAAAATCAAGCAGGGAGTAGAGGACCCGACCAGCATCATCGCTGGCTTGTAGATTAGAACTGGCCGGTTACGATTGAGTTACGCGCATAGACTCGGCTGAAACTTTTTTTAGACAAAGGAATTTAACTTGCCAGCCAAGTCGATATTACTTTTGTCATGTGACACTGCCAAATGATTTAATTATTTTAAATTCTTCCTAGCACTCCCAACTTTTTGATTTATTTTTGAATTTGCTTTCAAAACTATTAGATATTCTTGAAACTGTGACTGCTATAAGTATTGATCCAATAATACGTGAATGGAAACGGGTATACGTGTGATACAAAAAGCTGAGTGTATGCGTGCAATATCTAAGGTTGGCAACACTGGCGGGAATAATGAAGATCATGTAAATTATGTTTATTAGTAGTACTCAAAGTGGCACCATGTGTGTATTTATTTAACGTACGCTTGTCCGTATGTGATTGTATTATTTATCATGTTTTAAGTAATAATATACGAAGCAGTACATTTTCTCCTATGTGATATTGTCTTTTATTTCACTGATTTGATAGTGGCACTGTGAGCTGTACAACTCGCGAGGTCTTTTTTTTAAATATACTTAGCAAAATTAAAAATAAAACGTTATTATTATGGAACCTGCTCACAAATTTTCACGAATCGGTTGACATATTATGTGATAGGAGATCAGCCGGACAGCGGGACATCCGGACATACGATATAATTTTGGCCCAAGGTGTGAATTTCGTTCAATTACAGTTAATTGTATTACACTTCCAAATTTAATTAGAATTTGTAGAGCATGTACTCTAGGACTTACGAATTAGGTGTTAAAGTAAAGGGATTTTATTTCATGAAAAATAATTGATTCTCATTGCCATGAAGAATTTGAATAAAATTAAAGTTACGTACTTTTACCATGCCACGTCATCCTTGGGTACGTTACTAATTAAAACTACATGGAGACTTAATATTATTTTAAAAAGTTATCTCTTCTTACTATGTACTTGTCTTTGTCGCTAGTGTCGTGCAAGATTATACGCAATTTTATTAGTTCCGATTTTCACCAACAACTTGTCACGTTGTAGTTTTGTATTGACCTAACATAGATACCGCAATCGATTTCCGTGGCGCCACCGTCTATGCCTAAGCACGTTACTACTATGTAACTACATCAGTTTCCATTTTCGCCATCGATACAAAAAGATTGTTGTGTCAAATCCGTTGCCATGACAACGAAACGTCTGCTTTTTATAGTTGTGATAAAGTCGTGTTGAAAATACTTAAAAGTTTAAAACATAAGTTAAAATAAGTAACTATTTTAATAAGTTAATTGTTCTAAGTAACTTTCAAGTTTTAGTGTTTTGGAAGTGTTATATTTTTTACTGTTGACCCACATTGTGAAATTATGTCAAGGTAGGCCAATTAAAAGTAATTGATTTTCTATGAATCCAATCGCGCCGCAGCAGGAAGTTCCTCTTTATTGTCTGCGGCGAATTCTAAGAATTACGATTACGATTGATGTAATAAACATGTTTATATGCCTATACCTAACTTTAGGTACATTCAGTTCGTTTAGGTAAACATGTTTACCTAAACATTTTCGAATTGAACAGACTCAATTCGAATCGACTCAATGAATTAGTTCGCGTTTCTCAAGTTAATGTACGGCCCTTAATCCGCTCTTTTTAACCGTGGATTATTGAGTCATACATTACCTGGACCCTCTTAACTTAAGAATGTGTTACTCATTGTGGGTCCAGGTTAAGAATCTTAACCTTTCGGATGCTTTGACACTGACGTTGCTGAAGGATTATAATTTATAAATTTTTCGCTTCTCTCACCGAGTCTATTTTCAAAAGCACTGATCAGTGCTAAGACATAAGAAGGGTTTGAGTCTCTGACATGAAAGTTATATCTCAGTAGGTACCTAAATCTAGACGTAAAATCAGCATCAGACAATACTTATACTCATACCTACATAAACGCCCAAACAGCCTTTACTCATATTAACCCTTTAACTCGCAACGTTTTGCCAGCTTGACACACTCATAGGCTGTGTTTTTGTATTTTTTTTCATGACTAGAATCGTTTGGACTAAATTCAGCGTTAACGAGACTTGAACTAAGGACAATCGCTGTTTTATGCGAGTTAAAGGGCTAAAGGAGTTGTTTCTTTGGAACTGGTCCATAAACCTATGTATATAGGTAAATATACGCTGAAGAATTCTATTTAGTTTACGCCGTATTAGTGTTGAGTGTTTAAAATTCTAGGTATCTCTGAAAAATGCAAACTGCCAAAAAATCTATTAAGAAAGCTACGACCAAAGAGAAAAAAGAAGACTTAAAACCTCAAGAGGAAACACTGAAGAAAAGTTACAATGCTACAACCCCGCGTAGCTTCTTACAAAAGTCCTCAACCGCCGATATTTATCAGAAGACCCCCAAAAAGTTACCAGGAACTTCTAAAGACTTTAAGGCTTCACCCATGAAAGACTATTTGAAATCCTCACCATCGTCTATAAGTCAAATAAGTAGCGCAAGTAGATCAAATAGCACTAGCAAACCTAAGCTAAGTCAAACTAAAGCTAGAACAACTAAAGATCTGCCATTTGTTAATGTCACTGTAAATTCACCCATATCTAAAAGGAAATTAGACTTAAATGTAAGTAAGAATAAAGTAATAGATTCTAAAGGTACGCAAAAGATCGATGATCGAAAAAGAGATAAGCAGGTCGATAAAATCGATGAAAAGGGTGACTTTGATAGAGTGAGATCTAAAACCAGGACGCTAGATGAGAAGGAGGTGAAACAATTGAAGCCTGATAGTATAGACAACAATGAAGAGATGATGAACTTGAAACAGAAGCTTGTGGCGAAACCGAAGGCGTTTTATGTTGGTCTCGATGAGGACAAGGATAAGGTATGTCTGTACTCTAGAATGTAGTTTCAATGTACCTTTATAACGAAACAAATTATTTAATTAACAGTACATTACTGCAGAGGCCGGGAAGTAAGGGGTTGCCGGCCGAGTTCATATAGACGGCCGAGCGTAGCGAGGTCGGATAGTTATGAGCTGGCAACCCCTTTTCACGCCGAGGTATGTATAGTGCTTTTCTCAAACATGCAATGAAATAAATTAAAAAAACTCCAAGAAATCAAACTTTAATTTTCATGGCTGAACGCCCTGTGCCACAAATTGTGGAATGGAAATTAAAAAAGACCATCTTGCAGGCCTAGGCCTCCAATTTTGTATGAAATGCCATTACGGGTCTCTCGTCTCGCTGCGGCCGAAACTTCGAAGCCCATTATGAAGAACACAACGTCAATATTTCATTGCATGTTTCAGAAAATATTTTTGTTTCGTGTTATTTTTAACTAGGAAGTTACCCCGATCATTTTTTAAACGATATGATACAGAATGGACATGGATGGTAGTTTCAATGATTGCTAGGAGGTTCTCGATTCGTCTTCGTCTATTGTATACCTAACCTGCCCCCCTAGCACACTAGGTTTTATGTCCGACATAAAGCATTTGTCCCTCTTGCACTCGCATATTGGCCAGAATGGGACGAATGCTTTATGTCCGACATAAAACTTAGCGTCTAGCCCCTCTGAGGTGCTATACAAAGGAACGAGAACAAAGTTCGTTCGTGTATCTCTCTCTCGCTTGCTAATTCGGGCGACATATCTACAGGGAGACAGGAACGAAGTTCGTTATATATCGCGGTAGCAGCTCTGACTTTCTCTTGTCAAATTGGAAATAACGGATATAAAGGTACGTGTTTTCAGTGTCCTTTTCCGTTGATGATCATTTTTCTAAATGATTATTGAAATGGAATGCTTTCAGTGAGGTAGATTTTTAAACTTGCGATTTCCCTAAAAGTAATACAAACAAAGTTACTTTTGTCTGTAGAATCCCTTATTCGCTAGGTACAATCGTTGCGTCTGCGACGATATTCTGCATCTGTTGTTGATGTTGATGTTGTGAAGGGACGCCTGGCCGGAAGAAGGCGGGCAGTCGATCGCTCTTTGCGTTCATTCAGCCCCATTCCCTAAGGTTGGAGCTTAGGGTTACTGTCCCGGCAGCGTTCCCACATCGCATTCTTCCATTCTTCTTGTGATGCTGCAGAACAGAAGGACATCTTTAAGGTTGACATCCCTTAATTCCCTCTCCTCTAACACATCTCTACCGAATACTCCAAACCGCGGTGCCGCGTACATGGAGCATTCCGCTAGTACATGCTTACTGGTTTCTTCCTCCCCACAGTGTGGGCAGGAAGCGTCGTTACTAATACCTATTATCTTTAAGTGTCTATTTAGAGTGTTATGACCGGTTATGATACCTGTCAGCATTCTCAGATTGCTCTTACCCAGTTTCAGCAGATACCTGGTTTTTTTTATGATCCATACCTTCTATCATCATCTTTGTCTGTCTGCATCCAGATGCTTCCCTCCATTCTTTTTCCCCTTCTTGTTCTTTTAGCCTTTCTATAGCATTGCCCTTTGTGACCTGAGCCGAGAAAGGAAGGACCGGTTCTGGGCCTACAAACTCCCTTCCCGCTCCCTCCCTAGCCAGTTCATCTGTCTTCTCATTTCCCGCTATCCCCTGATGTGTTATCCCCTGTTAACCTTGGTTTAATCTTCTGTTAGAAAACCTATAATGGTACTTTAATATTCTGCGAATATTTTCATTTAGCTTAAGGTTAATTACTATACCTAACAGCTGGCAACATTTTCTATAGTAAACTTGTTTAGAGCTCACTACCAGTTTAGATGTTATATTAGAAAACATGTTATGTGCGTACAGTGTGAGATCCAGTTAGCGACTTGGGCTCAGTGACGTGTAGTCGGCCCTCAGGCGAGCACTTCATGCAACGCGATATGACCCGACCAGGCTAACCATTGCTATGGTTTTATTTCAGGCCCAAAACAAAAGCGAAGAAGAAGTAAGTTACGAAGACGACTTTGAAAGCTACGAATCGGACTTCGACTCCTATCACAGCGAATCTGGCAGTGATCATGCAGGCTCTGATGTAGCTTTAGATCCTGGGAGTAGAGGCGATGAGAATAGAGAACATGGCTCGGAGACAGAGACTTTGCAGGAGAAAGATGAAGAGAATATGCTGGATTCAGGTAAATTTACTGGGCATCAGTGGCTTGTAGAGGAGTTGGGTAAACGCCCGCCGCCCCTTGCTTGGTCCTTGCGCCCTAGAAATCGGGCCCTGAATATTGGGAATATATCCTGTAAATATTCACCTACCTTACCACCTATTGGCATACCATTCTAGACAGAGCACGATCCTACGAAACTATATACTTTTCTTCTGCGTCTGTACATGGGAAATACCGTTTTGGTACCGCAGTCATTTCGGGGTCACGTATCCTAAGAACAAACTTGTATGGACAATTAACTCCGAAATTATGTGATGAAATCTGCTGCACCCTCAGGGAGCTTCGACCTCCGCGAGCAGCGCTCAGCTAAGACCAAGCCGGCAGCCATGGAGTTTATCCTGGAGACGGAAGAGGACAAGGCCAGCTCGTTGGACGAGGGGTTCCAGGAGGGTTCCAGCGCTGTCTCGAGCATGAGGACTGTGGAAGTGTTAGACAGGTAGGTGTCAGCAGCGTCATACTCGTAGTCGCGTGGGCTCCAATAAGCTTGCGATAGACATCCGTGCGCGGCGGACGGCCGAGGAAGGTCAAGGAAATTTTTGTACGTAGTTACCTTGACTTGGCCGGACGCCAGCACAAGACGGTGCGAGGGCTCTCTCTCGTTCTCTCGCACTATCCGTCTCTCTCTTATCAGAAAACTTAGGAAGAGACGGATAGTGAAGCTGGCAGTGATCATGATCATGCAGGCTCTGACGTAGCGAGAGAGCTGTCGCCTGCCGTCTTGTGCTAACCGTGCTGACCTTCCGAAATTCAGGCGGAATGCATACATGTTCGCCGCGTGCATGCAGTCCCCCGATTTCGTTCATCTAGCGGTTGCTTTAAGACCCTATGAATTGGATATTTAAAAAAAAATAGAATTTATCTCCAATGTTTTCTGAATTTTGTCAATGGTACGTCTTCAGAAGAGCCGGAAATATTGTTCTGTGTTTTTATAAATATCGTATTGTGGTGTACAATGTTTAACACAGGGGGTTTTCTCTTTCCAGACCTCTATTCATTGACTTCAACAAATCAAAAGAGACGAAACGCAAGAAACGCATAGTCGAGAATATGATGCGGCGGGCAAAAGACATCTTGAGTATGGTATCACTGCACGAAATTTCGTTCACGCTCTTTGAAATGAAACCGATATCGTACGATTTGTACATGGCAACATTCGGCCGGACGAACTATACTCAAAGCGCAGTGCAAACTTTTGAAGATGGCATCACTGAGGAAGTCCAAACTGATGAAATTAACACGGAGAATAAATGGACGCAGCATCCTGTAAAATTCTCCAAATCTGATGTTTACTTAATTGATAATAACACTTTGAAGAGGAATAGGAAGAATAGCGATGACGATTCGTCAAAATTTGAGTTTCTATTTGAGAAAAATCTTGGGAACAATGATTTTGACGCATTTACCGAATACAAAGAAAATCCATTAAGGGTATTACTTGAACAAAAAGACGGAGTCGGCGGTTGTGAAATGTTGCCTCATGAAACTTACAAAAACAAAATAAAAAATGACTACACTTCAAAAGCATTGGGAAGGTTTTTGAAAAAAGTTGAAAGAAGAGTGTGCCATGTCTTAAATTTTAATGGAACGGTTACGGGGAATGAAACAAAATCAACATTACCTTTCAGTTCTGGTTACGTAGGAATAACGACAAAGAATGTTCCAGACGACAAGTCTTTTCTAAAACAAGCAAAAATTACCGGTATAATATTTTCAGAGGACAAAAGTAATCTAATTCTGACTGTGCACCGGAAACCTACTAATGGATTTTTGGCGGGAAAATGTGTTGTTTGTCTGTGGGATGCTGGGATTGCCAGGACTGAACCGGTTAAAATTTTAGTTGCCATAGATTATGTGGTCATAGGAAGATTTAAAGGCAGCACAGATGGGTTGCTTGTGGCTGCTTTAGAAGACAGGTAAGGTTTATTGTTCTTAGACCAAAAGCTGCATGCGTACTGCATACGGTCCTGCATGGGAGTTTTGCGAGCTATAAGATAAAGCAGGAAAGCCAAGGACACTATTCTCCCTTTCTCGCTCTATCTAACAGCTCAATTTGTTTACTGTTCTCAGACCAAAAGCTGAATCCTGACGGCCATGCATGGGAGTCCTGCAAGCTTTAAGACGGAGCAAGTTGGGCGGCGAATGACCTTGGCTTTCTCGATCTCATAGCTCGAAGGACTCCCATGTCGGACCGTGTGGAAGCCCCTAAAGTATGTAGCTACATATATTAATATTGATTTTAGTTCCATTCATCTATGGGACTTGTCAGAAGAACCAACATGGCAAGACGATGTTGCTAGCAGAAAGAAAGATGAAATAGTAGACGTGACAACGGAGTCATTGACAGCAGCTGAAATTGATAGAGAATGGAATCAGAAGAATATCAATGTCAATGACGAACAGGTATTTATAAATCGTCGTAATTAGATATGGCGCAGTTGGTAGGATACAAAGGTACTCTTAGGGCCTTCATAACAGCTAGTATGAAGTTTGTAAATGGGCAGGAGATCGGGGCCCGATGATGGTACTATTAGCCAAAGAGCCCTTAACAGTTGTCTAGGGTGAAGAGAACAGTCAGAGTCAGAGAGAAGACAGTTCTAAGTTTATTTATATGAACCCCATTTTTAGGGTTCCGTAGTCAACAAGGAACCCTTATAGTTTCGCCATGTCCGTCCGTCTGTCCGTCTTCAACTTCGCTCAGTAACCCTTACTACTAGAAAACTGTAATTCGGCATGGGTATATAAATCAATCACGCCGACAAAACAGTAGATTTTTTTTTACAGTACGTACTAGTGCGGAAGAGCACTTTCCGTGCGTATCTCGAAACTCTAAAGAGCCATATGTACAGTAAAACGTTGTACGATACACGTGCGAATAGGTAATTCGCAACTCGTGTCGATTTAAAACACTCCCTTTGGTCTTGTTTTAATTTATCACCACTCGTTGGAAATTTCCTATTTTCGGCACTTGTATCGTAAATAACTATTTTAGGGTCCCCTACACCCAAAGTGGGGATGTAATTTTTTTGGGGTCCTGCCGTTTCGGCAAAATTTTTCGCCAAATTTCACTTCCCACAAAACTTATGGCAGTAGTTTCATTCCCCAAACGAACAAATAGCACATTTTTGTTTCGCAAATTGTTCATTTGGTCATAATATCATCTGGCATCATTTTGCTTTGTCAAATGTTATTAAGACAAAAGTTTATTTAGCAAACATTTGCTCAAATTTTCATTTCGCACACTTCACATAGCATAACTTTGGCAAATATTTTATTTTTACTACAAACTAAAATGAAAAGACAAACAAATGCAAAACATAACATAGGTACTTTAATTTATATTTTATCAATACACATTTTTAAATAAGAAAAGTTGAACAAACCGTGTTTTTTTTTTTAATAACGGCCATCTTTCATCAACGGCAAAAATAGACACAATAATTTGAGAAATAAAATTATAAGTAGGTTAGGTTAGGGTTCACTTGTGTCCCTTAGAGCGAAAATAGGCACCCTGCGAAGCGGGGTGACGTCGACACGCTGGCGGTTAGGTTAGGTTATAATAATTGCCAATATATTTCGTTATATATATCGTCGTCTAGTACCCATAACACAAGCCTTATTGAGCTTACTATGGGACTAGGTCGATTTGTGTAAGATTGTCCCCTAATATTAACAATTTTTTTTTTTACTGTTTTACTATTTGGTATGCACTACACAATTAGGATATAAATCGTATGCCATGCAATAATTTGGAAAACGAATGTTATGCCAAATAATATGTTTGACTAAATGAAACTTGACTATTTAAAACTTTGCCAAACAATAATTTGCGAAGTAATATTTTGCCATAGGAGATAATGCCAAGTGATAAAATGCGAAACAATAATTTGACTAGTGATTTTTTGCCAAATGAATATTTGGGAAAAAATTTTTGGGAAGTGACACTTTGGGAAATGATTTTTGCCCATACAATAAAGAACCATTTTTTTTTTCTCGTTAAACCCATAGTGTTGCGTATCGTTGGATAGCTTGTTCAAAAATATTATGGGTTTTTTAAACCATTTTTAAGGAAAACTATCACGTCTAAGTAGGCATAACTAGTTACCGAGTAATTAAATAGTCGACCAACTTAAGAGGCCAACTTTCGTACAAATTCGGCCGACGCAACCGCACCATTTATTTGACGCGTGTCGATGTAACAAATACAGACATGCAACTAGTTGTACGGACCGGGCTTGGCCGGTTTTTTTTTAATGTTATGATATGTGCCAAAATGTAGCCTTGAAAATGAGAATGAGAGAAGTGGAGCATCTCCCTTCAACGAGTGGATAAAGGTTTTGACCATTCAGGATATACCGATCCCGGTATCATGATATCGCAACTTGCCTATTCACTCCGTCCTGCTGGGTCCCCCTCTATGACCTTGGATAGTCCTCCGAGACCTGTTGCAAAAATACCTTGATTTTGATTATTTAGATTTTTCAATTGACGCCTAAAATATACTGAAAACAGGTTTCCGCTTATATATTTTTTTTTTCTTTTTTTAATTTATTGATTAAGACAAAAACAATGAATATCATTACAAAGCCCATCTAGGCAAAACCTTGGAGAGGTTTGTGTGCCGATGGGGAGTTCTTATTATTCTTTTGATCTAATTTATAGCTAAATTAAAAACTAAGTATTTTAAGTAGGTTAGTTAGTACAACTTAGTTTACAGAATATAGGTTACATTATTGCATTTTAAAAAGTGCATCTTTAATATTTTTCTTAATTTACAGCCTTTCACATATAAGTTTTGTACATGTTCAGGTAATTCATTTATTATTTTAGGCAGTAAGTATGAGTATTTTCGAGCACCATATATATTATTATATTTAGATAAACAAAATTGGCTTTGGGATGATAACTTTCTTAATCTAATACATCTTTTCTTAGCTTTGAGTTTTGTAACATTGTGATATTCTTCAATTAAGACAGCTAGTTTAATTTTTTTTTGTACAGGAAGTAGATTACAGTATTTAAATAGTTGTGAATAGTCGGTTACATAATGCTCTTTAATATTTTTTGGTACAATAGTTTTGAGTATTCGAATTTGTAGGTTGTATATTTTTTCCATATAGGTCTTAAAGGTTCTACCATAGGTACCCAGGGCGTATCCGATCACAGAGTCAGCGAGGGCTAGGTATAGCAGACGTAGGGTTCTGTACGGTACTTTATGCTTTAAAATGTATAATCTACTCAAGATAGCTCTCAGCTTATCGCATACGTAATTAACATGAGGTCCCCAGTTGAGCCTGTGATCTATTATAAGTCCAAGGTACATGTGTTCCTTTACCACTTGTATATTTTCACAGTTACACGTAACTGTGCAGCTGTGTTGGTGTAGGCACTTGTGCTGATGGGCAACTACAGAGACCTCGTGTGCAATTTTGTTATGAGCCGAACGAACATGCATTATTTTTGTTTTTTGTGCGTTAATAACAAGCCCGACGTCATGCGCCCATTTACAGAGAGTGTTAAAGTTAGTTTGCATTACGCTCTCGGCCTTAGCTATATCTCGGTCGGCTGTGATAATGCATGTGTCGTCCGCGAACTGGTAGACAGAGCCCTCAGTTATAATGTTGCACATTTCATTTACATACAACAAGTATTCGGTTGGGCCAATAATAGATCCCTGGGCCGTCCCTTTATCCGTTTTTACAGCTTCACTGTATGTGTTATTAACCTTAACTCGAGTATATCTGTTGACGTGATAGTTTTTTAGCAAATTAACTAGGGGGCCCTGTATACCGTTCTGCTCTAGTTTGCTGAATAGCGTTTCGTATTTCAGCATATCAAAAGCTTTACTGAAATCAATGAAAACAACGAGCACATGCCTTTTTTCATGCATGTGTTCGTTGATTTCATTGCTGAATTCACAAAGGAGCTGTGAGGCACTTCGGTTTTTTTGAAAACCGAACTGTTTAGTGTTAATTATTTTATGTCGAGTCAAGAATTTACTAATTTGGTTACCGAGGTATCTCTCAGCGATCTTGTCAACACACGACAGTATAGTGATTGGTCTGTAGTTGTTACAGTCTGTGTAGGTCCCTTTTTTGTGGATAGGTCGTATTATTCCAATTTTAAGTTCGTCGGGATACACAGATGTAGCAATGCAGGAATTAATTAAATGTGTTAGCACTGGTGTCATTTTTGCACAGTAATTTTTTATGTCTATGGCTCGGATTTTGTCATAGCCCGGGCTTTTTTTATCATTTAAGCTACTTATTATTTTGGATATCTCATCACAAGACGCTTTTTTTAACCGAATTGCTACCTCTGCGCGTCCGGCGAACTTAGAGTGGTCAACAATATGTTTATTACAAGAAATTGATATATTTTCAACATTTTTTTGAAATTCTCTGGCAAAATTGTTACATATTTTGTTATTGTTACACATTACAAGTGACAAGTGATTATGCAATGGTACATAAGATATCTGTAGGCTGCTTAATAAGCCAGAATATTTGCGTTTGACAGTTCCCTCAGATAACTCACGCATTGCAAGCCTGCGCATTCACCAGCAGCGCTGCCAACGTAAGCGAGAGTGAGGTCACCGACCCCGCAGTCGGGCTCGAGTTCATCAGAGCGCAGGCGCAGGACGGCGCGAGGAGGCTCGTTGGACAGGTACTAACTAAACTAGACCTTATGTCGTTGCAATAAGGTTCAGGAGCGCTGCCAACGTGAGCGAGGTTGAGTTCACTGACCCCGCAGTCGGGCTGGAGTTTATCAGAACGCAGGCGCAGGACGGTGCGAGGAGGGTCGTTGGACAGGTACTAATTAAACTAGACCCTTATGTCGTTATAATAAGGTTCAGTAGTTCTGCCAACATGAGCGAGGATGAGGTCACCTTCCCCGCAGTTGGGTTGGATTTCATCAGAGGGCGGCAGGCGCAGGACGGCGCGAGGGGGGTCGTTGGACAGGTACTAATTAAACTAGATCTTATGTCGCTGTAATAAGGTTCAAGAATGGACGTTTTAATTTCTATATCGTTAATCGCGCTCTATTCCTTTTCAATATGAACTTGTTTGTTTTCTCTATAGCGCAGGTAGGAGCGGGGGTCATCTTTGTGGATTTATCGTTTTATAAGGCCGCGGACTCGAAGCCAGCGGACAGCGGGGCGACGAGCGGCTGCCCATACATTGAAGTCGATCTAATGTATGAACTGCCGCTCGACACCCCGCTACCTGCTGGCGTCCAGTCTTACTGTAATCGATGATATTTTTTAACCTGAAACAAGCTCACGTGCTCCTTAACTGCACTGCGCCAGTGTGAGGCTACTGTCCGTTCCGCCTTGTCCATGAGAGGACTCCTGTGCCCATTGGGATGTCCACCATAATAGGCTGTCAATCATCATCAGCCTATCACTAGCTTCATCATCAGATGACCAACTCCTTAGAGAGTAGGAGATCCGCTCGTAATACCTAACCTTAAATGTATTTTTACAGGTCTGTTCATTACAACGGCTTGGAATCCTGATAATATGGACGATAGTTCAAGAGAAAACTAAAACCCACGATAAAGGCAAAGCGTTCTGGTCCAAAATGAAACTGGAAAAAACGCAAACCATATCCCTTACCACTCTTTTGAGCCCAAAAGACATCAGCGATGACCCTTTCAACCTCAACGCTGGTAAAAAAAGACTGGCCAGAAGAAAACAAGAGAAGTCACTAACCAAAAACTTTTCGCGCCAAAATTCGGCAGTCAAAAGTGACGATGACAGACCGAGCAGTGTTGCCAGCGCTAGAAAAGTGCCAGTGGAGAATAAATTACCTCAAGATTGGGAGAGTGGGATCGTTTGTGGGGATTTGAAGATAATACAATACAATAATAGTGATAGGTATTTAGTGGCTAAGAATAATGGGGAGGTGTTGAGTTGTACGAGGAGTTTGGGCGCTGTGAAAGTGGAGAGATTTTGTGTTTCTAGTAAGTTGAATTTTTTTGGCTTCTGCTTAATTACATGGAGGTTAAAGTTAGCAGCTTAGCACATTTAGACAGGAGACGCTTTTAGTGAATTTTCCTTGCACTTTGGCCAGAGGGGAGACGGGGCATGACCTGCCTGAAAGCTTGTTTGTGCCTTGCTCATGTTGCTATGTTTACTGGGAGGCAAACCCGTTAAGTGTGCCTCGTTAGCGCGGAATTTATGTTAGACTCGCACCGATTAAATCCCCCCGATGGTCTTCCTGGACGCATTTCGGACGGTTCTGTGTTCCCTAAGGAACGCACCAATGCCGCCCTAGCGTCACGCCTCTGTCGGTATTTTTCCAGCCCGCAACTGCGACCGTCAACAACCTTGAGGACCCCTTGTGCAGGGCTTCAGGGCGCTTCTGATATTAGCGGCTTCCGTGTCCTTTTATTTGTTTACCGTACACTACTGCCCCGAGCGCCGCAGAGACTAGATTGGAAGGGGTGATGCTCGGGAGCGAACCTACCGTGAAAAGTGCAGCAATATATGTCCAATATGGCGCTGATCCAGTGTGCCCGCGTGAACCAATGTTGGCACACTGACTCTACCTAATCTTATCGCTTCACTATTCCAGCTGACACGTCTCCTATAACCTGCCTGGAGGTCTCGCCCCACGGAGCCTACTTCCTGGCCGCTACAGACTCTGGCACCTTCAGTCTCTACTCATTGGAGGAGGCTAGAGTACTTCTTACACTGGATTGTCGGTGAGAACATTATATTCCAGCTGACACGTCTCCTATAACCTGCCTGGAGGTCTCGCCCCACGGAGCCTACTTCCTGGCCGCTACAGACTCTGGCACCTTCAGTCTCTACTCATTGGAGGAGGCTAGAGTACTTCTTACACTGGATTGTCGGTGAGAACATTATATTCCAGCTGACACGTCTCCTATAACCTGCCTGGAGGTCTCGCCCCACGGAGCCTACTTCCTGGCCGCTACAGACTCTGGCACCTTCAGTCTCTACTCATTGGAGGAGGCTAGAGTACTTCTTACACTGGATTGTCGGTGAGAACATTATATTCCAGCTGACACGTCTCCTATAACCTGCCTGGAGGTCTCGCCCCACGGAGCCTACTTCCTGGCTGCTACAGACTCTGGCAACGTCAGTCTCTACTCATTGGAGGAGGCTAGAGTACTTCTTACACTGGATTGTCGGTGAGAACATTATATTCTAGCTGACACGTCTCCTATAACCTGCCTGGAGGTCTCGCCCCACGGAGCCTACTTCCTGGCTGCTACAGACTCTGGCAACGTCAGTCTCTACTCATTGGAGGAGGCTAGAGTACTTCTTACACTGGATTGTCGGTGAGAACATTATATTCCAGCTGACACGTCTCCTATAACCTGCCTGGAGGTCTCGCCCCACGGAGCCTACTTCCTGGCCGCTACAGACTCTGGCAACGTCAGTCTCTACTCATTGGAGGAGGCTAGAGTACTTCTTACACTGGATTGTCGGTGAGAACATTATATTCTAGCTGACACGTCTCCTATAACCTGCCTGGAGGTCTCGCCCCACGGAGCCTACTTCCTGGCTGCTACAGACTCTGGCAACGTCAGTCTCTACTCATTGGAGGAGGCTAGAGTACTTCTTACACTGGATTGTCGGTGAGAACATTATATTCCAGCTGACACGTCTCCTATAACCTGCCTGGAGGTCTCGCCCCACGGAGCCTACTTCCTGGCCGCTACAGACTCTGGCACCGTCAGTCTCTACTCATTGGAGGAGGCTAGAGTACTTCTTACACTGGATTGTCGGTGAGAACATTATATTCTAGCTGACACGTCTCCTATAACCTGCCTGGAGGTCTCGCCCCACGGAGCCTACTTCCTGGCCGCTACAGACTCTGGCACCGTCAGTCTCTACTCATTGGAGGAGGCTAGAGTACTTCTTACACTGGATTGTCGGTGAGAACATTATATTCTAGCTGACACGTCTCCTATAACCTGCCTGGAGGTCTCGCCCCACGGAGCCTACTTCCTGGCTGCTACAGACTCTGGCAACGTCAGTCTCTACTCATTGGAGGAGGCTAGAGTTCTTCTTACACTGGATTGTCGGTGAGAACATTATATTCCAGCTGACACGTCTCCTATAACCTGCCTGGAGGTCTCGCCCCACGGAGCCTACTTCCTGGCCGCTACAGACTCTGGCACCTTCAGTCTCTACTCATTGGAGGAGGCTAGAGTACTTCTTACACTGGATTGTCGGTGAGAACATTATATTCCAGCTGACACGTCTCCTATAACCTGCCTGGAGGTCTCGCCCCACGGAGCCTACTTCCTGGCCGCTACAGACTCTGGCACCTTCAGTCTCTACTCATTGGAGGAGGCTAGAGTACTTCTTACACTGGATTGTCGGTGAGAACATTATATTCCAGCTGACACGTCTCCTATAACCTGCCTGGAGGTCTCGCCCCACGGAGCCTACTTCCTGGCCGCTACAGACTCTGGCACCTTCAGTCTCTACTCATTGGAGGAGGCTAGAGTACTTCTTACACTGGATTGTCGGTGAGAACATTATATTCCAGCTGACACGTCTCCTATAACCTGCCTGGAGGTCTCGCCCCACGGAGCCTACTTCCTGGCCGCTACAGACTCTGGCAACGTCAGTCTCTACTCATTGGAGGAGGCTAGAGTACTTCTTACACTGGATTGTCGGTGAGAACATTATATTCCAGCTGACACGTCTCCTATAACCTGCCTGGAGGTCTCGCTCCACGGGGCCTACTCCTGGCTGCTGCGGACTCTGGCACCTTCAGTCTCTACTCACTGGAGGAGGCTAGAGTACTGCTCACACTAGATTGTCGGTGAGAACATTAATTCTATAACCTGTCTGGAGGTGTCAACTCACAGAGCCGCCTTTCTGGCTTACTGGGAAGATTACCCCCTACGGTAAACCTCACAGAAGTTTCCTTATAACATTACCTGAGTATAATCCTGGGTTTGAATCCCGGTAAAGGCATTAAATTCGAGTGTGATGAGCACGATCATTTATTTGTTCTCAAACTACGAATGTATTTAACTATTTATAATGAGGTAGGTATATAGTTTTGCTTATTTTGTGACCAGGTATATTCGAGTTAAAATCTGACCTCTCAACGTTCTGCCCATGTGCAACTATCCTGAATGATGAATTAATTTGTTTTTTTGTGTTAATTTTCAGCAACAATCCCCAGAACGAGGTCCATTCAGGACCACAGGCTGACTTCAAAGGCAGATTCGGCGGGGCACCGCGCAAGCACAGCCATAGTGGAGTGGACACCGACCTTACGGGGAGGGTGAGTATTGTATTCTAGGATATATATTGGGAGGCATTTTATTGATAGAATATATATACAAAAACAACAACAAGTAAATATATACTTACCATTCTTAACTCCATCTACTAACAATGAATATGGCAAAAGAGTCTGGACAAACGCATTCCCACGCGCTTTAAATAGACTTCCATATGACTTGATACCCAAAAAGTCTGATAAACTTGTAGTAAAAATATATAAGGAAATGTTAATAGATAACATATACACTCTTAAGTTATTATTTGTTGTTATAATGTAATAAAATAACATGCTAAGTCTAATTTTAAATATTGATTAGGCAATTTAAAGTCTTAAAATAATATGGTTAAGCCTTATCGCTAGAAATGTAACTTTTTTTTTTCAAGAAATAGTAAACAGCTCAATTTTTTTTTTTGTCTTCTTACCAGCAGGCACCGAACACCGTATTGCCACCGTTGTAGTATAAAAACATTGTAAAATGGCTGACTTTTTATATTAATCAGAAAGATTTTCTTTCAGCTCCCCGTGACGTCAGTCCTGTGGTCGCGCGTCAACCCATTCTGCATCTTCACTCTCTCCCGCAACGGGCTCTCGTGCTGGGAGCTCACGCACAGCGATATATTCCCTAAATACACCGCGGGAAGGGCCACAGTCGCGTGCATGGCCACAGACGGGACTTTGGTGAGTTCTGTCTCTCTCTATCGTGCTGGGAGCTCACGCACGGCGATATATTACCTAAATACTTCGCCGGAAGGGCCACAGTCGCGTGCATGGCCACAGACGGGACTTTGGTGAGTTCTGTCTCTCTCTCTCGTGCTGGGAGCTCACGCACGGCGATATATTACCTAAATACTTCGCCGGAAGGGCCACAGTCGCGTGCATGGCCACAGACGGGACTTTGGTGAGTTCTGTCTCTCTCTCTCGTGCTGGGAGCTCACGCACAGCGATATATTCCCTAAATACACCGCGGGAAGGGCCACAGTCGCGTGCATGGCCACAGACGGGACTTTGGTGAGTTCTGTCTCTCTCTCTCGTGCTGGGAGCTCACGACGGCGATATATTACCTAAATACTTCGCCGGAAGGGCCACAGTCGCGTGCATGGCCACAGACGGGACTTTGGTGAGTTCTGTCTCTCTCTCTCGTGCTGGGAGCTCATGCACAGCGATATATTCCCTAAATACACGCGGGAAGGGCCACAGTCGCGTGCATGGCCACAGACGGGACTTTGGTGAGTTCTGTCTCTCTCTCTCGTGCTGGGAGCTCACGACGGCGATATATTACCTAAATACTTCGCCGGAAGGGCCACAGTCGCGTGCATGGCCACAGACGGGACTTTGGTGAGTTCTGTCTCTCTCTCTCGTGCTGGGAGCTCATGCACAGCGATATATTCCCTAAATACACCGCGGGAAGGGCCACAGTCGCGTGCATGGCCACAGACGGGACTTTGGTGAGTTCTGTCTCTCTCTCTCGTGCTGGGAGCTCACGACGGCGATATATTACCTAAATACTTCGCCGGAAGGGCCACAGTCGCGTGCATGGCCACAGACGGGACTTTGGTGAGTTCTGTCTCTCTCTCTCGTGCTGGGAGCTCATGCACAGCGATATATTCCCTAAATACATCGCGGGAAGGGCCACAGTCGCGTGCATGGCCACAGACGGGACTTTGGTGAGTTCTGTCTCTCTCTCTCGTGCTGGGAGCTCACGACGGCGATATATTACCTAAATACTTCGCCGGAAGGGCCACAGTCACGTGCATGGCCACAGACGGGACTTTGGTGAGTTCTGTCTCTCTCTCTCGTGCTGGGAGCTCATGCACAGCGATATATTCCCTAAATACACCGCGGGAAGACTTTGGTGAGTACACAATGAGCTGATCAATTGCAATCCTTATTACCTCAAAATAAGATCTGTTAATTGTCAGAAAGATGGCTATTGAGTTGCTAAAGAAAAATGTATTTGTGAATTCAACTTCATAGGTTTGCCGAAAGACTATACATATATATTTGAGTTTGAGTTTGATTCGTTCAACCAATCAGCGGACAGGATGCGTTCCGTAGCATGCCCTAATAATTTTAGTTTACAATTTGACGATTTAACGAAAGTATAAATATCGGTTTTCATAATCTGATGGTAAACATTATACAATGCGAACAGTAAATGTTTAAAAAAAAGACCGGGTTGCACTCCGGGAGTGCCGGCAAAAGTGAAAACTCAATAACATTGTAACAGTTTTTCGACCAGGTCACGTGACATCTTACGGTGTCACCCTAAAAATGAATTTGACGCAAATTTATAAACAATTATCAATTATTTAGGCGGACGGGCCGCGGGCGCGTTGGGTGCGACGGGCCGCCGGCTCCGGGCGGCGGCAAACACAATACCAATTGGTTTTTGCCATTGCCAAATATTTTTCAAAGCTTTATCTCTTTAGGAATAACGTCTAAATTCGAACTATTCGAATTTGCAAGAACAGCAGACGGCGGTGTTGACCAAAATATAAATTTGTTTTTGCCGTTGGTAAATATTTTTCTAAGCTTTATCTCTTTAGGAATAACGCCCAAATTCGAACTATTCGAATTTTCTCAATAGCAAAACGGTGAAGGATGCCTTGGTATAATTACAAATTAATTTGCAGAATATGCTATTGCAAAAAGTGTTTAACGGCTTTATACTCTTACGAATCGCGTTCAGTTTTGAATGAAGTCGAATCGGCTAGCAGCAAAAAGTGACCTCCTTCATATCTGACGTCACAAAACTCTGTCGAGTATTTAACAATTTTTCCCCATCCCAAAAAGTGCTCAGCGCCGCTAAAGAAGTTTTCACTTCAAAAAGCTTGTAAAAATGTCTGTAGAGGACTCTATTACCACTATAACAAACATAAGGACATGTACAAATATTTACGACATTAATTTTGTTTAGATATTAATGTTGCTGACTACAGATTTTCTTCAAAAAGGAATTTATTTGTCCTCAAGATAAAAATCCTAATGACGTCCTAATTTCAGTGACATTCAAGTGTTGTCCACAGGCTCTGGTGACCGGCGACAGCGAGGTGCAAGTACATCGACTCTCGGAGACCAAGAGCATAGACTCGCAGCTTTTCCACAAATACATAGCACTGTTATAGTTCCTCCCACAACCGACCGTCTTTTGAATCATGTATTGTTTGACCTAAGTGGAGGTTATTTAATGTCGCCGACTTCTTATAAAATTATAATTGTAATTGGAACCTTCTTCCTTGGACGTAGAGTTGCTATTTGAAGGGACTACTTTGAAGCAATGCGGCCAACTCAAATAATCAAAAAGTATAAACGGGCGGTTTGAAACGCGGTTCTAAAGTCATTATTATTTCAGGATTATCGCCGTAAAAGTTACAGAACGCCAGATTTTTTAATAAATGCCGCTGTTGTTATTCGTTTTTAATAAAGTTAATACTGACCATGGTCATAACCATTTCATGACTATGTTGACTGAGAAGATTATTAATGCCGAAAAAAACACTGTGAAAATTAGTTTCCGACCCGCGGCATCCCTGATCTATAGGTCGCAAACGGGCGGGTGCCATTTTTTTGACATCCGCGGATGCATAGGCGCATGCGGATATTTGGGGGCACACATCCGCGGATGCGGATTTTGGGGTCACTCGCTAAAAAACGTAAAACAACGTCGAGACTCAATTACAATAATAGCAAACAAATAAAAGGCGCGCTTGGTCTTGGTCACAGAAACGAAATTAAGTTTCTTTTTCTAATGGCAAAAATAACTAAAACGCGGGCGGTAAGAGTTCTTTCTTGTCGTGAATTGCACTACATTCGCATCCGCAAAAACTCCCCATCGATTTTTGCGGATGCGGATGCGAATGTCTGCAACATCCCTGCTATAGATATCTAATCTAATAATCAAAAGTATAAACGGGCGGTTTGAAACGATCGGTTCTAAAGTCATTATTATTTCACGATTATCGCCGAAGTTACAAAACGCCAGACTTTTGATCAAATAAACATCTTCGCCGCTATTGTTATTCGTTTTGAATAAAGTTAATACTGACCATGGTCATAACCCTTTCTTGACTATACTGACTGAGATTATTAATGCCGAAAAGAACACTAAAAACAAGTTTCTATGGCGGGATCCCGTCGTGTATACAAAGTTTATGTATGTATGTAAATACTTTATTGTACACAAGACACTGGTAAAAATACAGACAAAAAGGTTAAATCGGTACAAAGCGAACTTAACCCTGTAAGGGATCTCCTCCAGTTAACCTTTGAGCAATTGAATTGAGAAAGTAGAAAAAAGAAGCAAAGTTTAATGTTATTCCAGCACGGTTTAAAATGAGGACCGAACTACGTTTGTTTGGGGAGCCGGCTTGTGACTCATAAAAGAACATTTTTTTTAGTATTCATTAATTTTAAAATTACTCATTCGGCAAATCGATTGCGTCGAATGGCCTTCAATGCACGATGGTGTTTTACCCCACTGGGTTTTTTGTATGGAGTTATTTGAAGTAACATATGTCCCACAGCCCGCAAGGAATGCATTCAACGTTGCTTCAAGTAAATTCAGAAACTTGTATGTTAAATGGTATATAAAAGAAAATTACTGGTAGAGCGGTTAAACGCGGCGATTTTTTTGCATCCATATAAACGCGCGACACTTGCCACATCACCTGCACGTCTAGCACAACTTGCTGACAAGTCGCTTTGCGCGCGACTGAGCGTCTCCTGTCTCACTCGCACCATGCAAATTAGAAAGAGGAGGGTAGATCTTTCTCGACTCGCGTCACGGCGCGGCGTCAGTTGTGCTAGACCCCCTGTATCGATATTGTATGGTGCCGCTACACGTACAAGTCAGCATCAAAACTAATTGCGTAATCGAAGACGTCAAAAGCTCTTATTACCTTTTAATAAAGACTTTTGACGTCTTCGTTTGCGCAGTTACTTTTGATGCCGACTGTACAAAATCGTCATTTCTACCCTTGTGGACAAAATGCCGGAAGCACGGCGGCCGGCCAAACTAAGACCCTTACTAGATTTACGGTGACCTTGATGGCCGTCCGCCGATTCCGCTCGCTTTAGTACGTGGGCCCACTCCCGATACACCTACGTCTGATGACAACACGATTAAATGCATGGCAGCAGGCCCAGAAAGTTGTGTTTCTCTCTTCTCACCCTATTTGGCCTCGCGTTTGTAGCGCTGCCGCTGCAAAATGTCGCCTTGTATAAACGCTCTTAAAGCATTGGTATGTATAAAGGTGCGTATACACAAAGCCAACGAACGCTAACGAACGGCTATGTATCTCACTCTAACACATAAATGCTTCGCGTTCGTTGGTCGTTCGTTTGCTCAGTATGTACCCTCGATAACAAAAATAAACCTTTATAGATAAAGTCTGGCAAACGAAAGTTGAACCCACTAAACTAAATTACGCGGCAACACTAAACGTCATATGCATACATTTTGATCAACAGTGTTGCCGCGTAATTGAGTTAAGTGGGTTTGCCAGGCCAGACTCCAAACAAATCTTATCACTTTGTATTTGTTGAAACATTTTTCGTACATTTCTAATAATGAAATTTAATGCACTAGGTTCGGGGGGTGGTATTCCACTTATCCAAGATCGTTGTCCAATAACCATTGCGTCTCACATTTTTTTAAGGAACATGTGAGATGCAAATACATTGGTCGGGTTAGGTTTCTGTCAATTGCATGACTAATTATAAATATCGTCTGTTGATTACATTATAGTAGATTGTCACGTTATCTTGAATTATAATTGATATTCATTATCTTTTCGATTTATTTTGTATTATACGCATACCGAATTGCCCTCACAGATTATATAATATGTTAAGGGGCTCCCATACGCCAATGACCTACGATCTGAATCTCTTAGATTTCCAATGTTTTTTGTAGCTTATTATATTAAAAACAACGGCTTTAGTATCCCATATTTACTTCAAAGTTCATTGTTTTCGAGATATTTGGCATCAAAGTTGAACAATTTTAGGCCAAAAAACTGTTTTACTGGCCATAACTTTTATCTTAATTAGCTTAAAATTAAAACCCTACACGCGTTTTTAGAGACGTCATAGACGATCCGAAATATGTAGATTTCGTATATGTTAGATCTTTTACGTCAATAGAGATACGAAACAAGTGTTTTTTTAGACAATGTTTAAAAAAATCATACAAAATTAAGTATTCATTTCTTTCAAAATCCGGTAGACAAAAATGGAGATAAAAGATTGAAGAACCGATAGCCGTTTGACTTATAATTCTATCTGTAGTGCAAAAGTAGGAGATACGATTCAAAACTTGTCAAAAATCGATGAAAACCTCGGGTAGCCGCTTAACATGTTCGTTTAGAGTCCGTTCACGCTAAGTCTGAATAAAATTTTGGCAACACGCAAATTTCTAAAGAATATGACTTAAAGAGTGGTGTTGCCAAATTATTGGTTGCAGAGTTAACGTGGACGCGCCTTAGCTAAAACAAATAGATATGACAATCATCACCAAAAGTGCAACAACCTGGCAACGGTACTGCCTTTTCGAAGATCTCACGGTTCTAAATACACTGATGGAGTCTATACATGTCATGATTTGTAGCCTCAATTTATCAGTAGCTGACTAATTGCTATTGTCTGGAGGCATGTTGCGCTGCTGATCCAACTGTCAAACGAGTTGTACTGTTAGGTACATCTGTATCTACGCCACACATAATTATGACTTCGACATGTTGTACTGACAAAATGGGGTAAAATCACATAATCTGTATACCCCATGAATTGCCATACGATAAATAAATAAATAATCCTCATATCAGCCGAGAGGGGCGTAGACACTAAATGAAATAATCGTTAATAATGTCATATTTTCTCGAAAAAGGATTAAAAATGTAGTCGAATGGAGAAAAAATCAACGCAAAAGGTTAAATAATCACGAAGTTATAAGTGTCCAAAGTTTAAGAAGGGGTATGTTCTGTCCCTTTTTCGCAAAACGCAACTTCATATGAAACGATGACGCTGGAAGAATGTGACGTCACAGAAGACGGTAACATGCCGCGCCGCATCGTGGTCGGAGTCGCCGTCGACGCGGCCCCCCGGCAGCATCCTATAATGTGACGTCACACACCGTTTGCGTTCTCTCTCTAACAAGCAATATTAAAACGGTTGTAGCTTCGTAATTGTTTGAGATATCTGAATAGGATTTTCGTCACTAAGCATATTTTTTTGCCTTCTTTCTTTTGGAGTAATAACAATTTTCGAGTCTACACCCGTATTGCTCGGGATAGGCCTGTAGCAGTAATGGTCCTACGACACCCGCATCCAACGGACTCCCGCGACCTTTAGCAGGTCAGCAGTCCACCTTGTGGGGTCCCACGCTGCGCCTAAAGTAATACGATACATACATACATTCACGCCTTTATTCCCAAAAGGGGTAGGCAGAGCACATGAAACTTATGTTCCAGTGCATAAATGCATCTCGCATATTTTAATAATTAATGCTAAATGTGGATATAAAATGTGAGATCGCACTGATTATAGGTTGCTAGCCCATCGCCCACAACACACTTCAACCTCCAGCCTGCTGCTCCCCTAGTCGACTTTAACAGACACCCACAGGAAGAAAGGGGGTGGTGAAATTCTAACTCGACACCACACGGGGGAATAAACCTACTTATTCTACTAACATTATAAATGCGATAGTTTAGATGGTTGTTACTCGATCAAACCGTTTTCTCCCGAAATGGAAATTTCATCAAAAAAGTAGGTACCTATTGTCAGTCGCGAGCTGCTAGCTATTCATCCCTCTTAAGGCGATGCCTTGATTTGAGTCGAACACGCCCCCTAGACAGAGACACGCTGATGCCTTCCACGCACGAGGAAAAGAGATGCAACACTCTTCGGGAATGGCTTTTTTGGACAAATTTTGATAAATACCTAACTTTGAGAAGTTTTATTTCAATTTCATAAAGTGAGATTTTAGATGAGATAAAATACTATAGTACTTATTAACTTGATTTTGTAGTAAAATAATGTATCGTTTGAGTAGGCTGAGTAAAAAAAGGAAAATACAGACCCAACTTTGGAACTTTTTTCTATAGAGAAAATTTGAAGCAATCGTGTATCGATAAAAACAATTATATAGTCAAGAATCATATATCTGAAAATCAGACCTTATTGTTTCTTAACCTAGTCAGAACGGCGTTTCAAAGCAAGCGATAATTTCCAATGCACCGCCTTAAGATGGAGATGTAACCAGTCTCCCTTGTCAGATAAGTACGGAACCCTCGTGCGCGAGTCGACTCCACGCCGGATTTACTTATTACTTATTAGTTTTGTAATATTTTTTATCAAGAATGCGATTAGTGAGATACATTATCGATCGTAATTTGGAACGAATAAATGGCATTCCACAAACCCCGACGCATGGAACAGGTAAGATTTATTTATTTATTGATTATTTAAGGCAGTTAACTTATATTTATTAGATATTCAAATGTCATTTCTTTGCATTTCGAAATGAAATATATTGTACTTACCTTAAGAGATAAGATATCGTGTGTTAGGTGTTTTGGCTTATACTTACTGGAAACCTTCATGCTTTCGAGTAAGGTTCATATTCACACTCTTATGAGAAAAGGGTTACCGTGTAGGACGTTACTTTCTTTCGTGAAGAATGGCGTCCAAACGTTCATTCGAATGCCAATGACGTCTTAAGAGTCCTTGTTCCTACAGAAGAGCGTATTTTCCAAAATGCCTCCTTTTTCATTCAAGATTACGACGTAACTATTAGTACTTGTTCAAAAACTGATAACGTACTAAAATAATCATTTCTTAAACTCTAATCATTTTTTAAATAAAAAATTAGGCAGAGACTAAGCGCGCGGCGTTAATTTATACGTCTTTTAAAAAAATGTAAATTTACGGCAACGTAGGTCCTATAGTTATGATTATTTTTTTATGGCTTAACATAAAGTTACAGTTTGCTATAATATTATTTTTAAGGTAATATAAGTAAGTACGATTTGCGGCAAAAAAATATAATGTAATCCTGTTTTCATAAAAAGAATTAAGAAAACTCGGAAGGTAAGTACGAGTATTTTATATATTTTTCAAATGAATCTTTGATTTTCAATTATGTCATCCCCTCGTACAAGATACGCCATATAGCTAAAGATATAGCATTTCATATATGTAGTAGGATAAGACATTCATCATGAACAGACGTCATTATTTAAAAATTAATCCGGATTCATACTTATCAGACATGTGGTATCGTATTATTGAAATTTATCTCCAATTTTCAGTAAACATGAAGATGTTCATATTAGCCCTCTGGGCTACAGCAACCCTCGTCGAGGGCTACAAGATCCTGTGCGTGTTTCCAGTACCGTCTCCAAGCCACAACATCCTGGGGAAGGGCATTGTTGACGCACTGCTGGGAGCGGGCCACCAGGTAACACTAGTCATCGCTACATACCTTTCCTTACAGTAAGTACCTACCTGATAAGATCCTGATAGTGTTGTTGCTCATCTCTCAAAGCCGCATCACCCTGGAGAAGGGTTTAGTGGCTTTGAGTTAGAATAGTTGAAACGCTGGTAAAGTTTCCCAACTGAGGGCCCGCTCTCAGCTCCCCCCAACAACCCCAGCATGTTGGAAGCTATATCCATCAGGTAGCAGTAGCCTTACTAACACTATAGTGACTTAAGGATTCCTGGTGATGTTGTTGGTGGGAGCTGGGAGTGGGCCCTCAGTTGGGAAACTTTACTAAAATAAAAGTTCTACAGTCTCCCCCGCATGTCGTAAAAGTTATTCCCTGATGACTGGGTACCTGCTTCTTAGATAAAAGAGGTGTAACAGAACTAATAGGTACACTATTAGTAATTCTCATACTATCGATATAACTTTATCTGAAGGTATGGTGGGCTACGCCGTATCCTGAGAAGACGAAGCAGCCAGCAGCCAACCTGACCCTCATAGACGTCAGCGGAACAAAGGTGGTTTTTGAAAGTAAATAACGATTTATACTTTCTTGTTTGCAATCTGCGATGATGACGTGTCGCTGTGTGTTCAGTTAATTTGATTTAATGATCTGTGAAACTATCAGACCTACTTTACTTATTTTTGCAATAGAAATGTTATATAACACTTGTATTTTTTCCAGGGTATAACATGTCAGACCCCAGCTCATTACTGGTAGCGCCAGTTATGGGCGTTGATGTAGCGGCTATCGCTGCCTCCTCGCCGGACATGGTTCGGACCATGCTGAATGAAAACTTCGACGCGGTCGTCACTGAGTGGTTCGTGTCGGATCTTCCTGCTGGGTAAGCCTGACATTAATATCCTATTCCTGACTACATGTCAACACTAGGAATAAAATTGGGTATAGTTGATTGATAGGAGAAACGCGGATGCAAAAGCGGGCTAGTAGGTAATAATGAAATGCTTGTTCCAGCTACGCAGCAGTCCAGCAAGTACCTTGGATCATGCTGAGCAGCGTGGTGGCTCACCCGTGCCTGGAGATGCTGGTCGATGACGTCACCAGCACACCGCTCGTGCCCGTCTTCCTGAACCAGGCGCCGTTGCCCATGAATTTCTGGCAGCGGGTCGCGAATAGCCTCATCGTTGGAGCCATGAGAATCATCACCTGGTGAGCATTTGGGCACAAAACACCGTAGTCCAATGTTCCCGTGACGCTGGTAACAAGCGGAGGTGCATCGCGAGGGTTACTTTACGTCATCATGATACCACGGCCACATTATTAAGAGTAAACCACTGAAGAGAGAGCATTTAAGTACCTTACCGGAAACTGCATCCATACCTAATAACATCACTACTGTCATATAGTCGTGCAGCGGCTAGAATTCAGCAGTTTGGTTGTTAGTGGCCAGCACAGGACTTCTGAGGTCATTATTGAAGCCGTGAGGATCCAGATCCGGGACCTGGTTGGCATTCGGGAGAGGAATCACTGGGACAGAAATCAGCCTGCATGCAGTAGGAGTAGATAGTGGTCAACTGGTCATTGATCTGCTCATCGCTTCAGTGGACCTTTAGTCTTAACTTGTGTGCATGGTCGATGCGGCATACAAAGGCCCTCAATGGAACAATAATAAAATAAGTTGTTTTAGTTAGAGAGCCAGCCACGTAGAACCGGAATAGATGGTATCCCCCGCCTGTTGTAAAAGGTGACTAAAAGGTTATAGGTTCGCGGGTGTTTTCCGTTACGGGGGCCATAGCACTAACTAATGCCTCAAGGAAAACGGCGGTAATAGCGAGGGCTCCACTGCGTTCACAACACAACACCAAATACATACAGAGCAATTAGTGGTATTACTATGGCTGCGGTATTCTGAAAGTGCAATAGAAATGATAAAAAGATTGGAACGATCGAGTAGAGAAAAAACCCTGTTTACCTAGAGATCATTAGAATTTTACCCACTCCATTTTCCTTGCAGGGCATCCCGCGTATATTCCTCATCGCAGTACATAGACCTCTTCGGACCGCTGGCGGCGGCGCGCGGGACCCCGCTGCCCCCGTTGTCGGAAGTTTACAACAACGTTTCCATCTTGCTGGTCAACTCGCACCCCACACTGGCGCCGGCGCAGAGCTTCCCGCCCAACGTGCTGGACATAGCCGGCTACCATGTGCGGGAGGACGACAGCCTTCCTCAGGTCTACTCCATACAAATAAAACTAAACTAATATGGTACTTTACTCATATTTTAAATATTACTACAAACACACTCCAAAAGAAGACCAAAAGCTGTGGCCCGTTACACATTGGCCTCTCAAATCTCTATCTTCTTAGTCGTATCGGTCGGTCGAATTTTGCACCACCGCAGCTCTTGTAACTCAAACCTTGTGTTGGTCTCTCAAATTACGAAGTTATACATGTCCTCCTTGCCGCTTCATATCTAAACTGAGCTACTACGCACCTCCGAGGTGCAATACACCCTGACGCGCTTGACTCTGTTGACAGTGTTATTCATCGTACTACAGCCGGCGTGGTACAGTCAGCATCATATAGTTAGTAGCAGCCAAAGTAGCCAAATATATCGGAACACGTCTTTATTACTATAGCTATAGGAATAAGGAAGTGTTACGATATATTTGGCTACTTTGGCTGCTACTAACTATGTGATGCTGACTGTACCACATCGATGACATGGCGTGGTACCACACTGAATAGCAAACAACCCTGAACCTTAAAAGCGAAAGAGCACGTGCTACTCGGTTGAGCGGGATGCCATGACTTTAGTTTGGATTTGGATTAGGTTTTGGTGTTGATTAATAAACGAAGTTTTATTCTTTCCAGGACCTGAAAGAGCTTCTAAACTCCTCAACCCAAGGCTTCGTCTACTTCAGTCTGGGCTCCGTAGTCCAGATGTCTACCCTACCAGCCAGCCTCAAACAGGAGCTTGCCCAGATGTTCGGGGAGCTTCCGTACACGGTGTTGTGGAAGAGTGACGAGGAACTTGGAGAACTGCCGAAAAATGTGCACGTGAGGAAGTGGTTCCCTCAGGCTGGGATATTGGGTACGCATTTTTTATGACAATTTGCTACCTTTTTGAGCCTGCTTACTCGATGAGCAACAATATATATACTCAACACTACGCGGCACTACCTATTTCAGCTTTGATCTAATAATTATCTCATAAACTGGCGGATTTGATAACTATGATATTATTAGAATTTCCAGCATCATCCTCCTAGCGTTTTCCCGGTTGTACCCTAAAGGAGCCAGGGGAATTCGGCACCTTATCCCGACATTTGGTGTTGGCACTACTTTTACGAAACTTTCTGCCATCTGGCCTTTCAATCAGAGGGAAAACTAGATCTTGTCGGGATTAGACCGGTCTCTTCCATCTTGAGGATACAAAATCTGATGATGATTAACTGACATTTTACAGCCCACCGAAACATCAGGTTGTTCATCACCCACAGCGGCCTGCTGTCCACCATCGAGGCAATCCACTACGGTGTGCCGCTGCTGGCCGTCCCGGTCTTCGGAGACCAGCCCATGAACGCGAAACGTGCGGTGGATGCCGGCTTCGCGGTCAGGGTGGATTTCCACTCGGGCATGGTTGGGGAACTGAGGAGCGGGCTCACCGAGATGGTTAATAATGGAAGGTAGGGTCCCACGCACGATAGGGTCCGGGAATGTTTGACATTGATGAGGTATACGTGAATTGTTCAGCAACTGTACCCCATGCAGTTCCGTTTTTCCGAGACCAGCCAATAAACTCGAAACGCTTGCTCGCCGCCGATTTTGCGGTAGATTTCCCTGGCTATTTGTGGAGAGGTCTCACTGAGATGGTCAACAATAAACGGTAGAATTTAGAACAGTGTCATCGAGTCGCGACTGCCATTGGATACATTTTGGAGAGTGCACAGGAATTTCACCACTTAATTCCGCCCGTGCCATCTTGGAACTTCCAATCGTGGGTACGGGTAGTGATTCCATCCCTGCCCTGACAAATATCAATTTAAAATGATCAGCGTTCGGCAATGATGGCTTTCGGATGTTTGACACTGTAATGCTACATTTACACAATTGGCAAGCGTCTACAAGATAAGCTTGGAGTATTTGGCTGGGCTTGCGTGAGCTTATCGCCGATCCGGGCCAGTTTTTGAACACAGATCAGAGGAAGCTTGCGGCGTAATACGTTAGCGCATCGTTGTGAAGCCGAACGCAATAGCTGTCACAACTTCGACGCTCGCGTCTGCAATGCTTGCCTGAGCACACTAACGCACTCGCAATCATGAAAATAGCATCCAAGCGTTAGTAAAGGCTCGGAGTTTGCGCGCGCTCGCCAAGTATGTAAATGTACCATTAGGTTATAAATTTCAGATCCGTTAAACATGTTTGACCTCGCCAGATACTACAAGACGGCGAAGCACCTCTCCAAGCTGTACCACAAGCGCCCGGTGCCGCCGGCCCAGCTGATACCGCACTACGTGGAGCTCGCCATCGAATCTCGAGGTAGGTTTTTTGGCCTTTAAGTCTATTGCAGACTACACAAGCAGTGTCAAGAAGGGAGACAACGTCTTCCATGGCTGTGTAAGCCAATGCGGGAGCGGCACACACGGCCGCAAGCCTGGCAGGCGTAATTTGCCAGCGGCGAACAGGCTTATCTGCAAGTGTCATAAACGACGCTTCATCGTGGACTTTACGACCATCGAACATCAGGTTGCGCCGGTTTTTACTACAGTGGCAAACAAGCATACGGCATATTTTTGATCTGTTGGTGAGTAAGGCCCCCAGAGGTCCCGAGGTTGCACTGTATTGGGTAGGTAGATGGAGAAACCTGCATTTGTCATTAGTTGTAAATACTACGAACCATCCACTCCATCCATCCATTGGTGAAGGCGTCTGGTAACCACCAGGCTGGCTGTAAGCTTGTTTGCCACGGTCGTATAAAAATAAAACAATAGTACATTGTTTAACGAGGGGCGTAAGTGGAATATTGCGAACAAGAGTCTATCAGAAGCCCGACGCCGAAGGCGGAGGGTTTTTCATGACTCGAGTTTGCAATATTCTTACGCCCGTGTTAAAACAATGTTTTTCATCACATTTGCGAGGAAACAAATACATTTTAGATGAAATGAATACAATTCGTAATAAAAACTGCAACATGTCAGTCGTCCATTTTGTTGAATTTGACGTGAGGCGCGTATGGCAAAGACCCTTCGGTATACAGCCGCGATTTGAAAACACTTCAAAACATTTTACATACATAGACACTAAATAACTACATATTAAATCTCTAAATAATTTAGTTATAGTACATTACTTACCAAGGGCTGTAAAAGAAAGAAAGGCCGAAATCGCAGGTATTTGTGACCCGAGCCGCAGGCGAGGGTTGTAAATATGCGGTAGAGGGCTTTCTTTCTTACTGCCCGTGGTGAGTACACCATTTTACGTCTTCACCTGGCCACAATGCGAGTTTTACCGTACGCGCAGCGTGCGGTTAAACTCGTTATGGCCAGGTGTGACGTAAAAAACTTTTTGAACGTATCATTTGTGGCACTGGGGGAGGCCTGTCCAGCAGTGGAGGTCTGAAACATATGAGCATGATGAACGTTTTTGTAACAGGCGCGTACCACCTGCGCTCCGCGGCGCGCCACTACCCGTGGTATGCGCGCGCGCGCATCGACCAGCTGCTCTTCTGCGCAGCGTTCTTCTACAGCCTCTACGTGGCGGGCCGCATCGTCGCGCGCCAACTGAGATCTGGCAAGCGGAAAACTGAATAAAACTTTAAGTGAAAATGATTGTGTTTTTATTTACGCGTTCCGGCTGCAATTTACGAAAGAAACTGTACGTCATCACAATGCCCAAGGTTTGTAATAAAAAACATTACCTACTTCTACTTGTATTTGGAAGATAAATTAGAATTATATACAAATAGCTGTAAAACAAAATCGTGGTGCCACTGCTATTTTATTTATTTATTTTTATTTTATTTATTTATTATTACTAAACAATGGGATACAAAACTTAATCTAATACATTTTCCTGCAAAACTGTTTTAACAGTTTGTCTGCAGGTACGAGTCTCTATAAAAACTATCTATCCCAATATTCCAATTTTTACACTAAAATTTTAACTAAGTATATTATGTATGACCCACAGTGGGTCCAAACGAAAATTGGGAAAGGACATTTCAATACCCTTACAGGGTCTTCGTGTGACACTGACGACTGTTATATTAATACCTATCATACCTCTAATGAACATGATCGCAAGAAAATAAATATGAATATAAATTTGAAACGTACCTGCTAAGTATCTGCCGACAATATTATAATTATAACCAAGAGTATCGTTGCTGACAGTTTCCTTCAGGCGCTTGCATTTGCGAGTATTTTATTTGCTGTGGAACTTTTATAGGTTCATGCTGTGGAATAAGGGTGAACATCCACTGAAGATGGGCGAAACTGTCAAATATATGAGAAGCCAGCGGTGCCCATAGCTGGTAGATTTCCAAAAAAACTATTATAGCGCATTTCGCCGGTGAGCGATCATCTAATTTCATGTGCCGGTTAGGGACCACTGATCATTTGGTGAGCTGAAAGAATTTTATCCTCGTTTTTTAATAGTTTCCTATTGCATAACTACTAAGAAATATGCATACGACTAATTGTTTCAATAGGGTCTGTAGAATTGTTGTTATGTCGTTCAGGTGGTTCCTAACTGAAGCTGGTCGCGTAACCGGCGAAATCAGAAATTTCTAATGAAACATTATTTTACACCCTATAAAAATAAAAAATAAATAGCTAGGTAGGCTAGGTATAAATTAAATACATTGTTATATAACGAAACAATTTTATTGCAAAAACAATCATATTACGCACTAAACACAAAAATAAACCTGAACATAAATCCTAACATTACTTAATACACTAAATAAATATTATAGTTCAGAGAAAATGAACACCAAATGTTATAGCGCAGTGGCGCGTGTCATGATGAACATTTTTACAACGATGACGCCGTGGTGTGTCATGGAGCACCCCAACTATGTAACGCGTTACCTAATATGTCGTTACACGCAATCAACAACTATCGAACAATGATACATCATTGACTGCATCGCCTCTAAAACTTAAGTCGTCCGCGGATATTACTATTCATGCTATACTTATTACATTCATGTCATTTTTGTTTTGTTTGGTCTATGACACGCACTATTTACCGTCAGAGAACGTGTGAACTACCGGTTTCCTGGTTAATGATGAAGCGTTAGTACGTCATGGAATCCAACAATTGAAATTACAGCCGTTTAACGATGACGCTATAGTGCGTCATATGACGACAAAACTAAAGTTGTTTGATGATGACATCATTAGTGCGTCATGGGATGCAACACCTTAGATAATAAGACTAAACATTCTACAATGACGCGATAGTGCGTCACCCGGCTTTACAGCTGCGCCACGATCACGAGCGGCTTCTGGTTGGGATCGTCCATACGGTTGTTGCTCACGCAGTCGAACAGCACTGTGACCCCGGCGAGAGTGATGGCAATCACGATGGAGGCCACGAACAGTCCCGCGAGGATGCGGCAGTTGAAGTTTGTGCCTGGAAATAGATTTATTTTTACTGCGTACCTAAGTGGCAAATTCAGAGGCGGTTTTACCTTTGGTACAGGGTGTGCATTGCACATGAGCGCAGCGGTCCTAGGGAGCACCGAGCGCCGCTCGCCGCGCGCGCCGGCCTGCTAGAGGGCGCTAGGGTAACGCCGGAACCCCACTATGTTAGGTCTAAACCAGAGGCAGTCCTGCAAAGAGTTATTTGTTCAGCACCGAATTATGACTCACTATTCGCATTACCTATACGAGTATTAGGGCACAATCTTACACAAATCGACCTAGTCCCATAGTAAGCTCTTGGGCTTGTGTTATGGGTACTAGACGACGTATTTAGCGCGTGCATTGGTTGCTGTGGAATTGTTGACACACGCAGCTAGACCAATGGACCCACGTGTGTGACGTGTATAGCGTTTGCGTGCGTAGCGTGCGCTGCAGTGGGGTTCCGGCTTAATGATTGCACACGCACGCGGCCGGTCACAGCGGCGCTACCACGAACTTCGAAAGTCGAAGTTCGTAATACATGCATCCCTGTCACTCGATTAAGGGAGTGCGATAAAGATGGAAATACTCGAACTTCGACTTTCGAAGTTCGTGGTAGCGCCGCTGACCATATATTTACTGGTCTGCGGCCGGTACATGGGCTAGCTAGAGACACCTCTTGGCAAATGAGTCTTGTACCATTTCGGTGTAATGTATCGTTTACGGCGATCGTGTTATATTACGTAGTAAACGTAAAAATAGTAACCATACTTATTGATCCAGTTTGCATGCTTTTAAACTTTGAAGTATATTGTTATGTAGTATTTTAGTGTACCTAGTTTTAGAATAGTTTTCGCTCGTTGTTACTTGTAATCATGCTGTGGCATTCTTAACCAGAACCCCTGATTTATTTTCTATAATTAAATAAGATACCGCAACTCTGTGTGTTGGTGAAGGTGGATTTTTCCGGGGCGGGCGCGGGAGCGTTTGTGGCGACGGTGGTCTCGGCGGCGGGGCTGACGGATGGTTTGTCGACGCCTGGAGAGGGCGCAGTGGGCACGCTCAACGGGGGCAACTCGGTCGGCGGGGGCGGCGCGTCCGTCGGAGGTTTGTCGACGGGGTCTTGGAACATCACGGCTCGAGGTTTCGCTCGTAGAGGCTCCACCTGCATTTTTGTGGTGGGAGTGTGTGAGCGCTTTTTAACTGTGATGTACTATTACTTATTCTGTGACTGTGATTGACCAGATTGGTAAGCTACTAATAAACAGTAGTCGTCGTCGTACAGCGAATTGTCGCATGAAATCGTCGTACCTATACTTTAAGCTTTAAGTAGGTAGATTCTGTATATCCGTGACTTTGACGTAAGTCTCCTCCTCCTAGTTGTAGACTTTAAAAAGAAGTTCAATAGTTCTGATGTTCTGCGAGAAGATTGATGTGCGTCGCTCCTCTGTTATTTATTAGAACTGTTCTTATTAAAATTGTTTGGTGTAATCTTTCTAATTTAAATTATGTTGTAAATATTCTTCTATATAGTCTCACAGTTGTTTAATTATTTCTGTTATGCTGTGTAACTAGCTTAAATAAATAAATAAATAACAGTCGAACAGAGCAATGACGCACATAGTCGTCACGCACCTAATACTATCTAAGTATTAGGTATAAGTTAGATACTTTGACGAAGCTCTTCTCTTACGTGTAGACTTTAATTTAGTGGCTATAAACAGAAATACAGTCGAACAGCGCAATGACGCACATAGTCGTCACGCACCTGATACTTTGATATGGTGACATAGCTCTTGTCCCGCGTATTGACTATGATCAGCGGCTCGGAACAGAAGTAGGACCAGTCGTACGGCGCGCCAACGCCCATGGTCGTCCTGCCCACCTCTTCACCGCCCTCCAGTAAGACGACGCTGTCTGCAAATTTTGCTTTATTGATTAAAGGGTAAATGTACACTTTTCATACAAACGTTTTTCAGACAAAATACATTGCTAGAAAACGATTTCTTTTTGTTGGTTTCTTTACTCTATGTAATCTTGCAACGAGCATGGTGTTCGGTCCAGCGGTCGCACTATTAGTTCGTGGACGGAGGTAATAGTTAATAAGTATACCATATAATTACGTCAAAATTTTTAGGAGTTGACAGCTATCCAATACCAAACCAGTCTCGATCGAATAAATACCCAGCTGTTAGATGAGGTCAAAGTACTTGAAGTTGAAGTCAATTCACGACGTTGCACTACCGAGCATGCTCGCTAACATGCTCGGTCCACCTGTCAGACATACCGAGCAGCCAGCTATCCTGCAGGTACTCGAAGTTGAAGTCGAGCTCGATGTCGTCGTGGTAGAGCATGCGCGTCGACAGCCGCCGCAGCGCGAACGAGCGCGCCGATATGGTCGGGTCCACGAGTCGGGTCCGCAACGCGCCGTTTTGCAGGACCACCCCTGTTACAGAGACAACGCTCAATAGTTCATTACATTAAATATAATATTGTTTCATTATTTCTGGGTCATACAGAGATTTAGGTTCGCATCTGTTCTGTGGACATTGCCAAAGTTAAGGACTATGAAGCCAACAAGTCATCCAACATACCAGAGAGCCGTATCAGCGCCTTGTCGGTCACCACCATGACTGTGTCGGACGACTCGCGATGCACCGTCCGCGCGTAGCTCGTGCGTCCGATGTTCAGCATCGGTTTGGCCAACAAGTCATCCAACATACCAGAGAGCCGTATCAGTGCCTTGTCGGTCACCATCATGACCGTGTCGAGCGACTCGCGATGCACCGTCCGCGCGTAGCTCGTGCGTCCGACGTTCAGCATCGGTTTGGCCAACAAGTCCAACATACCAGAGAGCCGTATCAATGCCATGTCGGTCACCATCATGACCGTGTCGGACGACTCGCGCTGGACTGGCCGCGCGTAGGGCGTGCGTCCGATGTTCAGCATGGGTTTGGCCAACAAGTCATCCAACATACCAGAGAGCCGTATCAGCGCCTTGTCGGTCACCATCATGACCGTGTCGGGCGACTCGCGCTGGACCGGCCGCGCGTAGGTCGGGTGTCCGATCTTCAGCATCGGGTTGGTCTTGCCTGTGTAGAATACTAGCACTGGTCCTGAAACGTTATATCATGTTTATACCAAGTATGATAATGTACCGCGAATTGCCTTTTCAATCGTACAGATAATCTGCGAGCCAACTGTTAGGGCAAATCAGGGTTATGTAGTATTTCTACTCACTAAAAACTCCACGGCGCCCGCCATCTGCGTTACGTAATTCGGTTCGGAGGACTCTAGGACCTCAGGCTGAACATTTATTTAGAGCTCGCCTCGCGCTCGGTCCCTCTCAGGGGTACCAAAGTACTGTCGCCCCCGCCACAAAGAGCACTGGCGACACTGATGACCCCCTTAACCTTTTGACCGCTTTTACTTTCGTGTCAAAATGTGACGTACACGCCAGCATCTTGAGAGCTAAAGAGCGAATATGAAACTTATCTGACAGTAAGAAAATTGTTTTGACAGTGTCCGCCATAACCACTTTAAAGGTTGTTGGCGTGGTGGGATCGACGGCACACGACCGATTTATAGTTTTTTGGCGTTCAAAGGGTTAAATTACCTTTTACAACATGTTGGGGACTATACACCTATTCTTGACCGAGTCTACACTTACGCCTTCCACAGATCATCATCATCATATCAGCCGAAAGACGTCCCAGCTGTGCATCGTCCCAGACTACACGAAGGCAGCCAGTCTATAGTGTCTAGGAAAAGTCTATGAGGTTGTATCTTTGTTCGTATCTACCTACTTATTTAGGGAAGTAATCTCCTGACTGCCTAAGTAAACCTGACAGGATATATAGTATTATTTCACCATTATAATATAATATAAACTATATAGTGGCTCTGGAAGATGTAAAACCCGTGAGCCTGACTTAAAAAAAGATACTTTTTTTCACGTCACATGATCGAAAAGTGTGTCATATTATTAGGCTTAGCAAGCGGGGCTAAAGTACAGCGTCGATTCACAAGAGCGCGCGTTAATGTCTATGAAATTAAGGACAGTTTCATATATTTTCCCCGCCAGCTCTCGTGAATCGACCATTTAGCCCCTAGGAAAAATATGTATACAATATAAGATTTTACAAAGAACAATATGAAACATCCAAGTAATTCAATCATCATCCTCCTAGCGTTATTCCCGGTAATGCCCCTAAAGGAGCCCGGGGTCCGCTTTGACACCTAATCCCAAGATTTGGCATTAAGCACTAGTTTTACGAAAGCGACTGCCATCTGACCGTCCAACCCAGAGGGAAACATAGACCTTATTGGGATTAGACAGGTTTCCTCACGATGTTTTCCTTCACCGAAAAGCTAACGGTAAATACTTCGTACATAAGTTCTTAAAAACTCAATGGTACGAGACGGGATTCGAACCCACGACCGCTGCATGCCTGAACCACTAGGCTACGGTAGCTTTCCTACATTCTAACTTTCTACAAATAATCTTCACCAAAAAACAACACTATCAGACCAACACAATTATGAGCACTACGAGAGTAACATACCTGTATGCTCCGCACTCAAGTTATTATAAGCCTGGTTTATTATTTGATCATGGCGTCTCAACCGCTGAACTCTAGTCTCCGACGAATACCCAGGCTCCGTAAAAAAAAAGTAGTGATACTTAAAGTTCTTATCCAAAGGCTTTGTATCGTGTTTAACGTAGACAACATTCGATTCCAACGGAGGAAGCAGCCGCTTTAAAGTTTTATACGGCTCCACGACGCTTGGCAAATACTTGGCCTTTTCCTCAAGAAAATTCTCGTGTATGTTGTGAAACGGGTTTCCGAGGGCATCTTTGGTAGATATGTCTTCTGCGCTGAAGGCTTCTTCAACGAAGATGAGGATCGTCTCGCTCAGGTGGATGGCGTCGTGTATAATGTCAGTGAAGTCGTTCGGTGTGGTCTTGTGGAAGGGGTTTGCGGAGATGGTGCCGGCGCGGAGCGCGGCGCGAGGGTCTAGGACAACTACTGGTGCAGTTTCGAGGCAGGAGACAGTTTTGATGAGGAGAAATAACAGCAAACACGAAGCCATCGTGACGGGATCCAAACGGGATCGACGTGAATGACGTTAGATTTGTTTCGTAGGTTTTTTTAGAAAGAACACAGATAACAGACAGAATAGTTAGTCTGTGAGAAAGAAGTTCGCAGTTGAGGTTAGGACACGGTTAGGAAGACCCACTCGTTCCGCCTTAAGCCCCTCACAGAATGGCGCGGCCGGGCCGCGGCGTTCAATAGAAAAGCTTTCAAATTTACTAATGTATTGATCGCCACCGCAGGCCGCGCCAGTGTGATTTAGGCCTTATTTGTCATACTATTTGCGAATATACAATGTGCTCTGGGAGTAATCCAAATAATAAGAAAGAAAGAAAGAAAGAAAGAAAGAAAGAAAGAATGTTAACAGCGTGTTCCTGAGGGCCTATAAGGACCTACTCCTAGTCCGAAAACACGCTCAGAATGCTGTTGGGGCTGCCGCGCAGGCGACGCAGCAGTGAGGCGCACCTCTTGCGCATAGGCTGATTTATTTATTTTATATTTTATTTAAGGATACATTACTAAACGCCGGGCCGTTGAACATGGTCACGTCTTCACGTCACATGTACCTACAATTGACATTACCAATTTCTTTAAATAAAACGTTGCTCACATGCCTATCAGTCAACAAACATCAGTGAAAAACACACTGGTGCGGCTGCGGTGGCGCTGGCGGTCAATTAGTAAACTTGTCATTAGATGTCAATTCACTGTTGACCGCCACCGCAGACCGCTGCAGTCTGTGAGCGGCCTTAAGCCCGCATCACACTAGCGCGGCCTAACCGCGGCGGTCAATAGTAAACTTGTCATTAGATGTCAAATTCACTGTTGACCGCCACCGCAGACCGCTGCAGTCTGTGAGCGGCCTTAGGCCCGCATAACACTAGCGCGGCCTAACCGCGGCGGTCAATAGTAAACTTGTCATTAGATGTCAAATTCACTGTTGACCGCCACCGCAGACCGCTGCAGTCTGTGAGCGGCCTTAAGCCCGCATCACACTAGCGCGGCCTAACCGCGGCGGTCAATAGTAAACTTGTCATTAGATGTCAATTCACTGTTGACCGCCACCGCAGACCGCTGCAGTCTGTGAGCGGCCTTAAGCCCGCATCACACTAGCGCGGCCTAACCGCGGCGGTCAATAGTAAACTTGTCATTAGATGTCAAATTCACTGTTGACCGCCACCGCAGACCGCTGCAGTCTGTGAGCGGCCTTAGGCCCGCATAACACTAGCGCGGCCTAACCGCGGCGGTCAATAGTAAACTTGTCATTAGATGTCAAATTCACTGTTGACCGCCACCGCAGACCGCTGCAGTCTGTGAGCGGCCTTAAGCCCGCATCACACTAGCGCGGCCTAACCGCGGCGGTCAATAGTAAACTTGTCATTAGATGTCAAATTCACTGTTGACCGCCACCGCAGACCGCTGCAGTCTGTGAGCGGCCTTAAGCCCGCATCACACTAGCGCGGCCTAACCGCGGCGGTCAATAGTAAACTTGTCATTAGATGTCAAATTCACTGTTGACCGCCACCGCAGACCGCTGCAGTCTGTGAGCGGCCTTAGGCCCGCATAACACTAGCGCGGCCTAACCGCGGCGGTCAATAGTAAACTTGTCATTAGATGTCAAATTCACTGTTGACCGCCACCGCAGACCGCTGCAGTCTGTGAGCGGCCTTAAGCCCGCATCACACTAGCGCGGCCTAACCGCGGCGGTCAATAGTAAACTTGTCATTAGATGTCAAATTCACTGTTGACCGCCACCGCAGACCGCTGCAGTCTGTGAGCGGCCTTAAGCCCGCATCACACTAGCGCGGCCTGACCGCGGCGGTCAATAGTAAACTTGTCATTATAGATGTCAAATTCACTGTTGACCGCCACCGCAGACCGCTGCAGTCTGTGAGCGGCCTTAAGCCCGCATCACACTAGCGCGGCCTGACCGCGGCGGTCAATAGTAAACTTGTCATTAGATGTCAAATTCACTGTTGACCGCCACCTAAGACCGCTGCAGTCTGTGAGCGGCCTTAGGCCCGCATAACACTAGCGCGGCCTGACCGCGGCGGTCAATAGTAAACTTGTCATTAGATGTCAAATTCACTGTTGACCGCCACCGCAGACCGCTGCAGTCTGTGAGCGGCCTTAAGCCCGCATCACACTAGCGCGGCCTGACCGCGGCGGTCAATAGCAAACTTGTCATTAGATGCCAAATTCACTGTTGACCGCCACCGCAGACCGCTGCAGTCTGTGAGCGGCCTTAAGCCCGCATCACACTAGCGCGGCCTGACCGCGGCGGTCAATAGTAAACTTGTCATTAGATGCCAAATTCACTGTTGACCGCCACCGCAGACCGCTGCAGTCTGTGAGCGGCCTTAAGCCCGCATCACACTAGCGCGGCCTGACCGCGGCGGTCAATAGCAAACTTGTCAATAGCTGTCAACACACATGTTAGTCTGTGAGAGGCCTTACAGTTTTCTGGGAAATCTAGTTCGCCATGAATCCGGTTGTGTGACCTGACGACACAGCGCCCTAAGCGTTTTCCTCGTAGCAAACAAGCATAGGTATAGTCTGCCTGATGATAAGCAGACTCACAAGCGCGTTGCCGACCCTTTATTGATTTGAGTATTCATTGTGTTTATAGCTCGAGACGAACGCGGGCCCGTCCCATTTAACACAACACTTCCTCGGGAGCTCCGGCGGCCTTACTCATCTTGCCCACCCACCCCTGCCTCCGTATTCTGTAACTTGTTTTAAGCTCACCTCAACGCTCACCCACAAATATATCTTGACACCGCAATGCGTAGTAACTAACCGTAGGGAGAGGTCAAGTTTCGTGACGGGTGACCGGCGGGGTGAGCCGCATTAGAGCGTAGCAAATAACAGCCCTGATTACGTTTGGTTACTAAGAATCGCGGCCTCAACCATATCACTTTATTTCATATCCAACTAGTGACTCTGTGACCTCTAAAACGCGCGAGCATGTTTAAAAGAAAAAAAAAACTGAATCGACAAATAAAAACAAATCGAACCTTTAAAAAAATACACGAGAATCGGTTGAAAAATACGACCTGTAGAGCGAACAGCCGGACAGCGGGACATCCAGGCATACCTAGGAAAGAATTTTAGCCCAAGCTGAAACGGACACTTCGTTCGCTTCGCTCGCGTTCAATTACTTCGTGGTGTCGCATACCTACGTATTACCTCGTCACAACATGCGTGTGACTGTTTAAATAACCACTAATGTTTTAAATCTCGCAATGTAACCAAACCCACGACACATCATTTATTATGCATTTTATAAGCATGATATTTTGTTCTTGTATTAGAACCCAAGTCCGCTTACCAGACGGACGTTTTCCTTACCAAGTTACGGTACCCTATAAAAACTTTACTTAAGCTCCGACATTGACAATAACAATGACCTTTGCAAACATCGCTCAAACAAAGCGGCTACCAAATAAAAAAGTCCATAACTCGTTAACGATACGAGCGAACTGGTTGCATATCAAAACAGGTCGCTTAAACATCGATAACTTATTTTTACCTTGAGTTCTTACTAGTGTGCGCAGACGATGCGTCTTGGCTTAATAAGCCAGACGTCAGTGTTTAAATAATTAAAAAAAAGTTGACGCGACATTAGGCGGGAATTATTAGGTTCTTTATTGAGCAACTTTCTTGGCAAGTTTAAAAAGTTGATATAGATTTTCGTTTTGATTTCATTTTGTAATATTTATAAAATGGCGTGTTTTAAGTGGTTGTTGTTGTTTGTGTTTGTTTTTGTGAGCTCAGTGTCGCCGCAAGGATCAGGATCGGGTACTTCTGGGAGACGTGAGTACATATTTCATGAAAAATATTTACGAAAGTTATATATATAACATATAATAAAATGACATAAAGAGATTTAAAATTCAATAAATGAATGGACCACTTCTGTTTAATGGCATAATACCAATTAAACGATTATTAGGTATTGAGTATAATACATAACATATATATGATAAAGTTTTTAAGTATTTTCTTATAATACTTAAAGATATGTTATACTTATCTAATTTCATTTATGAAAGTATAATAAAAACAGCATGGTGTAAAATTAAGAAAAATAAAATTATAAGTAATTAAATTTTTATGTGATTTCTAAGATCGTCCCATGTAGGTACAATCCTAACTTATAGTACTATAGTACATATTTGTAATCACGTTCTCGAAAACGGCTCTAACGATTTTGATGAAATTTGGAATATAAGGGTTACGGGGGCGAAAATTCGATCTAGCTGGGTCTCATGTCTGCAAAAATCGCTTTATCCGTATTTTCTCCATTTTCACCCGAGCAGAGCTGGGTCGCCCAGGGACTACCATATAATATAGTACGGTTGGCAACCCTACATTTAGTGCAAGTACAGTAGTAGTAGTGTAGTTAGGGGACGAACTTCTGTCTAATATAATTCGCATGATGAAGCCAGCTATGTCTTATTGCCTGCAAATTACATATGAGGATGCACTTAAGGTGGTTCGACAACCATACAAAACATCTTTTGATATTCGCAGGTTAACGGCGTGATATTTTAAGAAACTTATGTACCAAATTTTATAAATTGGCTTTCCATTTGCGCGAAATTCCCCATTTCCTAGAATAAACTTGTATTAAACTAGAATAATTTGAGAAATTAGTTTGTTACGTGATACTTTGGGAAAACGATTATTCTCAATACACGGTGAATTTGAGTAACCCGACAGATTTTAACCATAAATTCCTGATGATATTACGAGTAAATAATGTTATATGAACATAGGGCAAATACGGCAAAAAAAAAAAAAAAAAATCTATTACCGATGCTACTCTCTTGTAAACAAATCTTTAGTTAAAGGAGTGAAAGAGAAAATTAAAAAAATAAAAAAAAAATAAAATAAAAAAAAAAATACCTAAGCTCACTGATTTGTTAACAGACTGGCCGGAAATCAGCAGGTAGTAGTCTTGCGTATGAATGTGTCAGATCCATCTGGCTACGTCACGTCCTTAGGGTGTGTTATACTTGACAATTTTTTATGTGTATTTTTTTTTAAATAATTAATATTTCGAAAACTAGGCCGTTTTAGACTATTAGTTATACTACTTTTTTACTCCTATTAGGCTCTGAAAGCGATGGTTAAAATCTGTCGGGTTACTCAAATTCACCGTGTATATGGAAAGCCAATTTATGAAAGTGTGTTACATAAGTTTCTTAAAATATCACGCCGTTAGCCTGCGAATGTCAAAAAAACGTTTTGTATGGTCGTCGATCAACATGTATCTTTGTTTAGTTTTATGTAGTTCAAAATACCTAACCGGATACTCTACGAATACGGTATATATATAGATACCTTACAATAGGTCATTAATGATAAATAAAAATAACCTAACCTTTTATGTAACATATATATAACTATGCGGCATTTGAATCAATCAATTACATTACAGGATATTATCATCATTCAGAAATTCTAAAAATTGTTGGTTGAAGATCCGATGTGTCATGTGCAGCCGCTATTCTGTAACTTGTTTTACCCTCACCTCACCGTTGACCCACACCGTTCGTTATCTTGAGGCCGCGATTAGTTGTAAGTAAGCGTAGGTAGAGGTCTAGTTTAGTCTGGCGTTACAGCATACATCTGCGAAGTTATTCAATGGTACCCTATATACCGTACCTGCTCACATAAGTATAAGTAGGCAATGAACTATGAAGTCGGCTTCAGCTCCGGGAGCCCATTCCCTCTAATCCATGAGAGGTGTGTTTCAACATTACTTACTTAGATTATCAGGAAAAACTCAAACAAAATCAGCTGAGTATTTGAATTTGTAAAATAACCAGAATTGAGGAAATTGACCGTTACACGATTATTATGGTTTTCCTTAACGATGTTTTAATGACAGATCGATCAGACTAGATCATTACAAAATGCAAGTTTTGTTAATGTCGAGGTACAGGTATCGGTGAGGTATTCCTAAATTAACAAATTATCGACTTATACAAGAGATTCCCGATTCCCTCAACCATTGCTACGGTAAAATCTTAAACGAATTTGAACAGTAGGCAGACATAATTAGTCCCAAAATGTATGTATACATGTTTATGAACGCGACTGTTAGCCTCAATGCTTGGATGTTTTGTAATCAAAAATAATAAATTCATTAATGTATTCTTTATAATGTAACATCAAACATTCTTACATAATAAAACTCAAGGGCAAATGAGTTGTGGTATCCAAAAAACACCTAATTATTGCGACCTAGAGCAAATCAACACTTCCTTCATAAAATATAAATAAAATTTGCTGTGGGAACTTGTTGCATCATCAGTGCAAGTCTTAATACGCTTTACGTACCTATCCACATTTTGATTAACAATAATATTAAGCGATTCGAATCTTGGCATAATAACTCACGACCACGGTCTTTTTGTAAACTTAAAAAAGCTATGACGTCAGTGTCGGCGGGAAAATATTCGGGTTTTTTAAATGTTTTTTTTTTTAATTTGATCATATATTTTAAAGCTGATGGTATTTAAGGTCATGTTTATGGATAAGGCGATTAATGGCGCGGGGTCCAAACACAGAATAAAACACGTGTGAATTCTGAAATCATTTATCTTGTCTGAAATAGAAATCACTTTGAAAAGGGTGATTCCCTCGTATCGAGAGAAAACGAGCTTGGCTTGATAATTTCGCTTCGTTCGAGATAATTTTAACATCTTTTTAATAAATTTCTTATTATTTATTTCTTTTAGTCATATGTGCAATTATTCCAAACGCAGTCATATTTACACACACATGTTCCCTATATTAATGGGATAAGGTCCATATAAATGCATACATATTTACTTTCACTATGCAACCGATGAAGTGTTCGGTTTTACCGCGCGGGTATTCCCAGACCGGACCACTTGTGGATTCGCGCTTACGTAACGGTTATAATATTGTCGACAGTATCTTAACCCTTATCTTAGCTATTAAAATAAATCATGAATATCGGCCTTGTTGACCGAATATTCAGTTCGTCAAAAAGTCCTTTACTTACATTTTAAGTTGAAGTTTTCAGTATGATTATAAAACGATCCTAATATAAAACAAAATAATTAAAAAACTAGGGAGTTCTGTCATTGGCTATGCATTATAGTATAAAAAAAATGTTGAATAAAACGTTTTGTAAATGCTGTTGAACTTCTAAATAAATGAATTAAAACTTTGGGGTCTTCTGAAAAACTGGCTCTTTGCCGAAATTAAAATTCGGACAAACGATACAGTTGGGACATTAAGCTTAGTGATTGCGACCTTTCTTATACCAGGATGCGTTACCTGTCTTAGTTAAGATGATTTCGCCAATGTCAGGTTTGCTTATAAAGCGACCTTGTTCGGTAGTTTGGTGAGTCGTCAATAATGTAATCAGCGTCAGAAGCTCCGCTTAAGAAGCAATACAACTGCAACCGCTGACTGCAAAGGTAATATAACCACGCTGACTACATCGCCGACGAAATATCAAAGAGTATAATAAGTATATAGAAATATCCAATAAACTCTAACTTGTCATGCATCTGACAATTGACAGTTTATTACTCTTAATTAAATAATTGGACACAAGGGTTTTAGTTCAGTTTATGAAACTCATACGAATCACGAATAGTCATGTTCCACTTAATAGTTGTCATCAAAAATGCAAACCATTTTTCACGCATTAAATGTCACTACGGGCGACATGTTTCCAACTCTTCGGGAGTTCTTCTTCAGTATGAGACTTTCGCGGCGGTGTCGCTTGAAACACTCAAATCTACACTTGAAATGTATCTATCGTGTAATGTACCTATGTATCTATCTTGAAATGTATCTGATACTTCTAGTCAACATACTGTCTACATAGTTTGTGCAAAGGTCTTCTGCCCGTCCGAGTGCGGCCAAGGTCACACGACCGGAGTTTTTGTTGCTAGACCTGACCGACCGGACAAACGCATGTATGTACTCAGCTTAATTATAGCTGGGCTATAGAGAGGCTGAATACATATACACGTCTCTTTCTTTCGGGTAATCATCATAGTAATGTTTGGGTGTTTGTTACTCAATGATATTTAAGATTGATAATCCTCATGATATCTTTGTTCGGGTATCATCATCATATCAGCCGAAAGACGTCCACTGCTGAACATAGGCCTCCCCCAAAGAGTGCCACAATGACCGGTCCTGCGCCACCCGCATCCAGCGGACTTGCGCGACCTTTACCAGGTCATCAGTCCACCTTGTGCTACCCACGCTGCGCCTTCCGGTACGTGGTCGCCACTCGAGAACCTTTCCGCCCTAACGGCCATCGGTTCTACGTGCAATGTGCCCCGCCCACTGCCACTTAAGTTTAGCGATTCGGAGGGCTGTATCGGTTACCTTGGTTCTGATGCGATCGCGCAGAGAAATTCCCAACATAGCCCTCTCCATTTGAGTGCCGGTATATTTTAGTTATAGACGGCGATTATATAATTGTATGTATTTAAGTATGTATAAGTAAGTTTATATTGTATGCATTATATATGTAAGTATATTAATGTAACTAAGTAATTGATTTGTGTTTCCATTCGTGTCTCAGTATTTAGGATCCTGCACCGCTAAAGTTTCTGTTTACACGGTTGACTGGTAGAGAATGCCTTAAGGCATTAAAGGCGAGTCAGCCTTTAATTTTATATACGAGGGGCGGCTGAAAAGTAATCTCCTTGGTTAAAAAAATATGCGAAAATGATACTGGCTGAAATGCATTCTTGTTCTTTGGTTATTCTTTTTTTGAATTATTTGACGTTCATTTGTTTTTTCCGTTCCATTTTTCTACAATTCTCGAATGTTTGCGACATATCGGTTGAAAAAATGAATATCGCTAAAATTGAACATCGTGCAGTGATTAAATTTCTAACAAAAGAAGGAAATACTCCCTCACAGATCCGAGAACGTATGATGTGTGTGTTCGGTAGTTCGTGCCCTTCCGAATTTACTATAAAGTTTTGGTCTAAACAATTTAAACTCGGTCGTGAGAGCTTGGAAGATGACGCTCGTAGTGGAAGGCCGGTTTCTGCCGTTACAAACGAAAATGTAGCCAAAGTTAAAAAAATAATTTTAGAAGACCGACGAGTGAAGCAGTGGGAGATTGCTAGAGATGTGGGCATCAGTAAAGAAAGAGTCAATGAGATAATTCATGTGCATCTGAATATGTCCAAGGTGAGTGCACGTTGGGTCCCCAGAATGTTAACGGCGTTTGACAAGGACCGACGTGTCAAATGTTGTGAGGAGTTTTTGGAAATGAGTCGAGGTAATGAGGAAGAAATTGTTTCTAAAATGGTGACGTGTGATGAGACCTGGATTCGACAGTGGGACCCCGAAAGCAAACAAGAGTCTTTGCAGTGGAAATTCAAGGATGAGAAGCCTCCTCGGAAGTTTAAGGTCAGGCCGTCGGCAGGCAAACTTATGGCTACCGTATTTTGGGATACAGAAGGAATTTTACTAATAGATTATTTACCAAAAAAAAGGACAATGAATGCTGAATATTATTCCAGCTTACTGCATCAGTTACGAGACGCGATAAAAGAAAAGAGGAGGGGTAAACTTAGCAAAGGGATCCTGATTTTACACGATAATGCACCTGTGCATACCGCCCGCACAACAATGCTTACCATGAAGGAATTAGGGTTCGATGCCGTTAACCATCCACCTTACAGTCCAGACCTAGCCCCATGCGACTATTTTTTATTTAGACACCTCAAAAAAGATCTCCGAGGAAGACGATTTCTGACCGATGACGAAATGAAGGCTGCAGTTAGTGACTTTTTTGACGAGAAACCGAAAGATTTTTTTTTTCATGGGTTAATGTCAATATTTGACAAATGTAATAAGTGTATTTCACTAGCAGGGGACTATATTGAAAAATAAAAAAAATACATACATGACAGTCTTTTGTTTCATACTTAGGTAGATTTCTTTTCAGCCGTCCCTCGTATGTGCAATAAAGTTTAAATAAACGGTAGTGGTCAGATGGTAGTCGTTTTCGTAAAACTAGTGCCTAGGCCGAATTCGGCGTCAATGCGGGCCGGGCTCCACACACTAGGAAGATGATGATGATATTTGTTATTCAATCACACAAAAACGGCTCTACTAATTAAGATGAAATTTGGCATAAAGATTAGTAAATAAAAAGGTAAGTTTATAGCCTGGATTAAAAGATAAAATACATTTTCATCACACTTGCTCGAAAAGGGCTTCATAATGCGCAGACATACAGAGCTGTAATAGCCTGTGTTACGCCCACGGGCGAAATGGTTTTTTTTCTAAAATTGTATCTGTCACTCATGCGGCAGTTACAAAGCAAACAGGTTTTATATCAAATACGATGTCTGAAAACGTATTTATAAATAAAATTAAACTTAAAAAACTACTTAAACATGTTTAACTGAATTATTTACAGATTTAATATGTAGTTATTTAGTGTCTATGTAAAATGTTTTTAAGTGTTTTCAAATAGTGGCTGTATACCGAAGGGTCTTTGCCATACGCGCCTCACGTCAAATTCAACAAAATGGACGATTGACATGTTGCAGTTTTTATTACGAATTGTATTCATTTCAACTAAAATGTATTTGTTTCCTCGCAAATGTGATGAAAAACATTGTGTATAACACGGGCGTAAAAATATTGCAAACTCGAGTCATCAAAAGCCTTCTGATAGACTCTTGTTCGCAATATTCCACTTACGCCCCCCGTTAAATTAAACAATGTAGGTACTATTATATCCCGGCAATTCTTTTTGTAAGGATGAAATCGGGGATGGTAGTTGTTGGTTTTCCCGAGGAACTGCAGTCTGAGGTTCGAGAAAGAGTGAGCAGGTATTTAAAAGGCACACCACATTATAGTACATTGTGTAACAAGTACGGTAAGATATGTTTTACGAACGAGAGGCTTTCAGAAGGCTTTCATGACTCGAGTTTGTAACATTCTTAGCGTACCACTGTATCGTCGCACACAATGTTTTCATCACATTTGTGAGGAAATAGGTAAACTTGAAACAAAATTTAAATCATCGTAATAAAAAATATCTACAAAATTTCATTCGTCCATTTTGTTAAATTTGTTGCGAGCGAAAGACCCTTCGGCAGATGCATCCACGATTTAAAATCACTGTTTAAGTAAGTAATAACATTTTACACCGACACTTAATCACGTTACTAAAAAAAAACTTAAAATAATTACTGTTAAACCTTGTTTTAAATATGTGTTTTTATGTTTAGATTTATGTATAAATACGTTTTGAAACATTGTATTTGAGTAAAAACCTCCTCGCTTTATAACGACCTATGAGTGACAGTTACAATTTAAAAAACAAACGATTACGGCGCCCATGGGCGTAATAAAGGCTATTGTACCGCTGTTGTCCACGTTAATCCCCTAGCCTGATCCCCCAGGGGAAAAAAACGGTTAGGTTGTTAGTTGAACTGCGACCCTACAGCGCGCGAGCCGAGCGAGCGAAGCGAGCGTGACGCGGTAGCGTCCGGCGAAGCGCCATAACCGAACATTATCATTTTTTCCTAGTTGAATATAAAATAATTGCCGCTAATTCCCCTGGGGGATCAGGCTAGGGGATTAACGTGGATAACGTGATTGTACCTCTGCATGCCTGCGAGTTATGTAGCCCTTTACGAGCAAGTGCAATTAATTACTTATAGCGCGGTTGTTAGCAGTCCATTTATCGCTTTTAAAGGTACAGTCGAGTTCTCCAATATCTACACAGACAACCTTTCAAAAATATATATACAGAGACTTTATTGTTACTGAGATAAGATACATGCTTAGATATTTTTGAAAGGTTGTATGTATAGATATTGGAGAACTCGACTGTACATAGGTACGGTACAATGTGGTTTTATGTTGGCTTCGTTATACCGACTTCAATATGATGTATGTATAGCGCCTTGGCCTCAGTTTACCCAACTTGAGGAAAACATTAACTCGCCCCGATAATGGCGACATCGGTGACGCAAAGATGCTGATTTGAAGTATTTGAACCGTTGCCGCTGATGCTGCATGCTGCATTCACTGCCAACAAATTCGTAGCCGATCCCGTGATTTTCCCGCTAAGTAGCGAACAGAGCGCCTGCAAGGAGGGTTCCTGACAAATTCGAATTCAAAATAATTTATTGCCAAAAAGAACACAAAATAGAACTTTAAACATAAGTACAAAGAAATAACTTAACAATGCCTTAGAATTAAAACTAAAATACTAAATTGCGTTAGGTTGGGCAATGGGTGCTCGTCTCAGCATATGCAAGGCTTGAAGCCTTGCAGTTAAAGAAACATCATGCACTTTTCCAATTAACAAACGTTTTCCGGGCTATATTGCTTAATTAAAAGTACAATTAATTAACGAAGTTTAAAAGTAACTTTAAGGTCCTATTAGTACCTTTACTAGTTTAAGTATGCTTACCAATTTGTCAAATTAGCATTTAGCATGCAAAGACAAGAGATGCCTATTTATGAATCCACCATTGAATTTTATCTACATATACTCAAGTACATAGTGGCTTTATGTGCAACACAATAAGTATTATAAAAAATTGTATTAAATAAAATAAAATAAAAAAAGATAGGCCCATCACCAAAGGGCCTTAGGCAAAGGGATTCCCATACGGTTTCCGGAACTGATTCACGACATATTTTCTTTGAAGCTAATACAGTCGAATGACTGGTAGGTAGATACTGTTTATAGTTTTCCTCGTAAAGATCATACCTAGTGGTAGATGTTCTGCCTTTTCTCCGAACATTTGCCCAAATTTCACTTGCCAAACAACGTTTCGCCGATGATTCACTTTGACAACTAACTATTTGCAATATATTGTATGATAACGTTACATTTGGTAGAGTTATTAACCGGCTTCAAAAAAGGAGGAGGTTATATGTTCCACTTTTTTTTTTTTTTCTGTACGATGCCAATTTATCTTCTTTGCTATTGAATGTGTAAAAATGTACGCAATGTTCATTCTTACTCTCTCATACAGCTCTTGGCAGAAGAAACAAGGAAAACCTATCGGTAAACAACACATTGAATTGACAAGAAGATTACGTGTAATAAATAAGTAATAACCGCTAATAACGTATGTAATACAGGTCATTATCACATGTACCTACACTTTTACAGTCATCTGCATTAATTTCTGACTCGATAAGCGCGCGAAAATACCAGATGAACAACGCGAGAAATAAGTAAGCACTATACAGTGTTTTTTTTAAATGGGACAGTATGGGGAAATCCGAATCTAAGGGAGATAGAGGAAAAGTGTCCAAGGAGACATTAGGTGTTATTTTATGTAAACAAATTTGGCTCAAAAAATTTTTGGTCAAGCGTGAGTTGTTCTTAAAAAATTATAAAGTTGGTCAATTTTTTTTTTGAGGCGGGTCGGCTCTGTTTCATGTAAGGATTATTTCATTGTAAGTATGGAAAGAAAAAAATCTGAACAGCAGAAGTTGGTCAAATTTAATGAAAACTAATCTTCATACAATTGCAGTATTCGCCTTTTAATATTGTTACAAGTGCCTAGGCGTGTAAAAAAATATTTAAAATTATTCCATTTTTAAATTTCGATAATCGATAAGAGCTCCAGATGATTCAAGAGAAGAACATTTTTTTTAATCTTCGTAAACATCATGGCACGCGATAGTCTTGAAATTATAAAAAAAAGAATTCAAATTTGGAACGTAAGTTATTTCTGCAGCAAAGAATTCAAATTTGGAACGTAAGTTATTTCTGCAGCAGATTTTGTTTCCAATCAGTTCATGCTTGTAATTTTTTTTTTTTTTTTTTCATTTTAATCACAATTCACCATAAAGTCTCTGTTAAATGCAACTAGAAGTGTCTTGAAGCGTGCTCGTACCTGCATAAGACAAGACGGCGGCCACATCGAACATTTACTCAAGTAATAAACCAACTGTATGAAGATTAGTTTTCATTAAATTTGACCAACTTCTGCTGTTCAGATTTTTTTCTTTCCATACAATGAAATAATCCTTACATGAAACAGAGCCGACCCGCCTCAAAAAAAAAATTGACCAACTTTATAATTTTTTAAGAACAACTCACGCTTGACCAAAAATTTTAACGAGCCAAATTTGTTTACATAAAAAAACACCTAATGTCTCCTTGGACACTTTTCCTCTATCTCCTTTAGATTCGGATTTCCCCATACTGTCCCATTTAAAAAAAACACTCTGTATACAGGTGGATGTTTTCCACGAACCTTAAAGATAATATATTGTCACATAAGGGCAGTAGAATCGAATAGTAATGATTATAAGTACAAATAGTGAAAAAAAATTTTTTTAATACATAATACTTTTTTTATACTCGTCGACCTTCATGTTTGAATTGAGACTTCGTACACCAAACTTAAATCACATACTTTTTACTATGGAGCTCCCAACTCAACATTTGAGACAACTAAAATGAAATGGACCAATCACGTGGCGCCTTTACTGAACTATAATGTATTTGACCAATAGGACGCCGTCATGAGAAAGTCAAAAGGTAATAGACATAAACGCACAAAAAAGAAAAAGTCGTTGGTTGCACTTCGTTTTCAATAGATACCAAGTTTGTTTAATTAGTTCAGATGACTCGTAGAAAAAGTATTGTATGCAATAGTTATATAATTAGCATTTGAAATCTCGTACCTTAATTAGGCTACACAGCAAGCTTCGTGGCTTAAACGTGGTACTCGACTGAAAAAGCATACATTATATAACGATTGCATAAAATACTATTAATGATAGCGCCAACCCTAAATTTATCTTTGTAACTGTTAATGTTTAATCTATGTCTAATGTATGGACATAGATTACCCGAAGGCGTACCGGAAGGCGCAGCGTGGGTAGACCCCCCGACAAGGTGGACTGATGACCTGGTAAAGGTCGCGGGAGTCCTCTGGATGCGGGTGGCGCAGGATCGGTCACTTTGGCACTCTTTGGGGGAGGCCTATGTCCAGCAGTGGACGTCTTTCGGCTGATATGATGATGATGATGATGAGACATAGATTACCCGTCTCCTTCTAAGCGTTCTGGTTAGAAAGAGACGGATAGTCTACGAGTATCTCGGCGCGACACAACTCGCGGCCCGTCCTGCACGGCTAGCACGCGACGGCGCGCGAGCTCTCTCGATTTTTCTCGCACTATCCGTCTCTCACTTATTAGACCACTTAGAACAAGGGGTATAGTGCGATAAAAATCGAGAGTATGTCGCGGCCGTCGTGTGCTAGACGCGCTGTGGTAGCAGTGCTGGTATATCTGTCTCTTTCTAATCAGAACGCTTAGAAAGAGACAGATAGTCTATGTCACCGCGAAACAGCTCACGGGCCGTCCGGTTGTAGCAGTGCGGGTTGTTATTCTTTAAGGTCTGTGCCCACTAGACCGTATCATACCATGACCGTAACCGTACCGACACATGCAAGAAAATATTCTTTGTATGAGGCATTATGAGATAACGCCCACTAGACCGTTCCGGCACCGGCGCTTTTTAATATGCAGATTATTTTTTTGCCTGACACGTTCATACTCGTAGTACGGTCATGGTATGATACGGTGTAATGGGTAGAGACCTTTACGCGCTCAACGCGCCTCACTCCACCCGTCACGCCTAGCGAAACTAGACCTCTTCACCTCTACCTACGCTTAGTTATCTTATCAGCAGAGATCGGAAAAATTTGCGACATTTTTTGCAATTATGTGGACATGACTCCAAAATTAATCAAAATGTTAATTAATTATTCATTGAAAGATAATTTGAATTATTGGAGATAATAGTTTATTTATAAAGTGCTTATAAGCACGTATATACTATAATAACTTAAAAAAAATGACGTTACGACGACGATGAATTACATAAATAATTATTAGCAAAAGGTTCGTATTTAAAATGGGTATCGTTTCCGTAAATATTTATATATAATAAATAAATAACGATTTTAAACTGACACGATTACTTACACTAGAAAAAAATTTGAAAAAAATACTGATTTTTTTTTTTTATAAACCTATACTTTAACAAACTTTTGTATTTATTGACTAGGAATCAAATTATATGTCAAGTAAAAAATTAATTAACTGAATAACATTTTGATTGATTTTGGAGTCATGTCCACATAATTGCAAACAATGTCGCAAATTTTTCCGATCTCTGGTTATCAGGGATGTTACAGACATTCGCATCCGCATCCGCAACCGCCAAAATTGATGCGGAGTATTGCAGATGCGGATGTAGTGTAATTCACCGCAAGAAAGGAGCCAACGTGTCGCTAGCCGCGGGAGTTACAGGTTTTTCGCCATTATAAAAAAAACTTCTTGTCGTTTCTGTGACCAAGAGCAGACGCGTTTTTGATTTGTTCGCTACGATTGTAATTTAGTCTCAACGTGTATGTAATTTGATGATTGCGTGATATCATAAAATGGACGTTGTTTATTTACTTTTTTGAGTGTCTGACCCCAAAATCCGCATCCGCATCCGCAAAAAAAACGAATCCGCGGCATCCCTGCTACGCATCGCCGCGTCCTGACCCGCTGAAATATAGGTATCTATACTCGTATTTGTGGGTGAGCATTGAAGAACAAGTGACAGGACTACGGGGTTTATTTCTCATTTTAAAACGACACGCTAGAATGAAACTTTATACACATTAGGAGTTTCCCACCTAGATATTAGTCCAGTCAATGAACTGACAACTCGTATGGAAAAAAAGTGAAATTTGGAAATAATTTATAATAGCTTATTTTTAATGTGTAACGGATATATTATCAATTAAATAGTTACCCAGCGACAAAATCCGACAAAATTTCAGACATCAAAAAAAACGATAAACTAACTAGCTTCTGAAAAGTCAGAAAAAATATTAATAAATATTTTTGTCTTTATTTTGGTTCATTTACATTTGCTCTATAATATTCAAGATAAATCGAACAAAAAAAGACAATGCATGCTTCATTTAAATCTACATAATGACTTCCGGGTGGAAAGTTTGTCGGATTCTTGAATTAATCATCTTAGAATAACATTTTAAAATGAAATCAACAAAAAAAACGCTATTATAAATTAATGTTTTTCAAAACCGTATTTTGCCTGGAGTATATGGCGGCATATCCAGGTCGGAAAAAGAAAAAAAATAGAGCGGGTAGAAACTTTTTTCGTACAAAATCTTTAATCGCTTAATTTTATTTCTATTGTAATTTATAGCAACAGAAACCAGTTTCCGACCTAGTTATGGCTGCTCCCGAAGTGTATAAAGAGTTCCATGTTATGTATATATATGTGTATTTATTACATATATGTCGAGGTGTGGGCGTATCCTGGGTTCTCGGGCATTGATAGGAAACGATGCTACTATGATTACAAACTTTACTAAGGACTTCTTCACAGTATAATTACAAAATTCATGTGAAATACAGTGAACTGGCAATTTCGGTTCTCGTACTCCGTCACACCATTCTCTCTACACGATAAATTCTCCATCCAAGAGAGCGTCCACCTCCTGTCAGGCTTTTTCCTCAATGACAGCGAACACAACCGTCCTTGAACCGTCCGTTGTTCTGTTTCTAATTCAAAATAATACTCGTCATAGCCCTCTGTTGGCGCGCGGCGGAACTAATGAGCTCCCGAGTTTGCCCAGACAAATATGTCCTAGTTCGCATGTATTTCAATGATGACATTTGTAGATTGACAGTGGAGCACATTACGACCGAAGTCACGATGAATGTAATAGAGGGCGCTGCATGAAACTTCTCCTCTCCGACATATATGTATATGTATACAAATGAGAGCCAACCTACGATTGTATGGGGTGCTTCAAGGAAGAAGTGCCATGCAAGTCCCCTGACCCCCTATTCTGTAACTTGTTTTAAGCTCACCTCAACGCTCACCCACAAATATATCTTGACTGACACCGCGATGCGTAGCTAAGCGTAGGTAGAAGTCTAGTTTCGTGACGGGTGACCGGCGGGGTGACCCGCATTAGCGAATAACAGCCCTGTTAAATCATTCTTATTTGAGTAGTTTAAGCGGCTTATAATCAACAAAAAAATATGAATTAAAGTAACAATTGAACTTTGCTAATCGTATGTGTGAAACATTTAAGTACAAAGCCAATATTTTGTCAAATTCAAGAAATGTGACGTATCGGGGTAAGATTATCTTATCTTGTCTGCCGCATTAGGCTTGAGGCGCGAGGACAGGTGAGGTGAGAGGTGGGTTGATCAGTGAGGTGATGTCTTGAGACGCCGGCGCGAAATATATCATTGTTTTAGTGAATTTGACTCCTGGTCATCGCGGTGTCAAGATAAATTTTTGGGTGAGCGATGAGGTGAGCTTAAAACAAGTTACAGAATAGGGCAGGGCTGTTTTATTCGGAACGCACATGCGCCTCACCTCACCCATCATCCGTCACGAAACTAGACCTCTACCTATACGCTTAGTTACTACGAATCGCGGCACATTTCAGGGTAAACGGTGAGGAGAGGTTTAAAGTGTTTAAACAAGTTACAGAATCGAGGGACTGGAGTTGTAGGGGTCCATTATACGCTACGATAAACGATTAACATCAGGCAGACCGCGGGGTTGTTTGCCAACAACGTGCTATACAAAAAATAAACTTTAAAGTTCCGATGTAGGCCAAGGCACAGTAGGCGTGCTTAATGTACCGTCAGATCAAACAATACGTTGTAGCTGTTTTAGACAACTGTTATAAATGACTTCGGATTGAGGTGCGCTTATTTGGCGTAGATTTGTATGGGAAGGTTGGATTTAAGTACTTACAAAAGTTCAATGATAATCTTATAAGTATAAATTGTTTGGTGAAGTGGAATGTTTTCAATTAGTTTGATGTGTGTATGGGAAGAAGGCAGTACGAAAGTTCAATGATAACTTGTATTAGGTACTCGTAATTGTTTGGAAATGATAAGTGGGTGCAATACTGGTCTTTTGTTTATTAGGCAATGCTCATTACTTCCATACATCACGCAATACATCGTATAAAGTGGGTTAGAAAACAATGCAATATTGATCTGATAGCTAGTCTATCGTATTTCCAGTATTTCAAACCCAATCCCATATTAAATTCTTGCGACACCCACGGAAAGAAAGGAGATGGTGCTAGTCTAATCCGACTCGGGTATGCAATTCTAACCCGACGCCAATTGGGGAACATGTATGTATAATAGGTGCAATTCATTATGTATGGTAGGGTACATATCATCATCATCATCATCATATCAGCCGAAAGACGTCCACTGCTGGACGTATGCCTCCCCCAAAGAGTGCCGCAATGACCGGTCCTGCGCCACCCGCATCCAGCGGACTCCCGCGACCTTTACTAGGTCATCAGTCCACCTTGTGGGGGGGCATCCACGCTGCGCCTTCCGGTACGTGGTCGCCACTCGAGAACCTTCCGAATCGCTAAACTTAAGTGGCAGTGTGCCACATTGCACGTAGAACCGATGGCCGTTGGGGCGGAAAGGTTCTCGAGGTACATATAGGAGAAAAATAATAATAAGTAGGTACTAAATAAAGCTTATTCGAGAGGGTTCATTTTAGAGATCTCTTCCATCTATTTCAAAAAATGAACCACTGTCCCGTTGGGCACCTTCTATTTGAGGAACCTCGACTCGAAGAAGAAGAATATACTTATATGTAAAATTATCTATCTATCTATCTATTCAGCCCGTTCCCCACTGTTGCGAGTATAGGCCTCTTCTTTAAATACGCCAGTCTCCTCCTGTAAAATTACATTAGTATTCATTTGTTTCCAGTGCGGCTATGCGTGGTGGAGGGCCGCGGATCGTACAAGCGCGCCAGCAAGTATTGTCCCGTGCTCGACCAGTCCGAGTCAGGAGTAGAGTGCGTCATCGGGCAAGACAGGTTACTATACTTTTGTTGGATCATATTGTTTCTAACACCACGATGGTGAGGTGGACGGTCAGGCGACAGTCACTGCCGTAAAAACGAATGCTTGAACTAATACCCCGAGCCTAAAAGATTGAGAGACAAGCGAGTCGACCCTTTATTAATTTGAGGATTCGCTGTGTTGACAGCAAGAAAGGATGCTGTTTCTTCACTCTCCCAGTCAGATCTAGTTTCCCCTCCAGCTAGGAAGTTCAGGTGGCAGTCGTTTCTCGAAAATAGTGCCTACACTAATATTCTTGGCAAGTGCACCCCGAGATCTTTCAGGGTGCAGCTGCGATAAAGGCACACCAGACGACCATTGACGACCTGTCCCTATATCGATATAGCTGGCAGGCAGTGGCAGATCCAGGATTTTAGTTTGGAGGGGGGCGTTGACATTAGTTTTAAATTAGGACGCAGATGCTTTTGGTATTAGGGGTAGGGGAGCTTCAACTTCTTAGAGGAGAGGGAGGGGTGCTGGATCCGTGTAGGTCGACAATAGTCCGCCACGCAGTAGCGTCCGGGTGCGCCTTAAACGCTATTAGCTTTCGTTAGTTGGTTCAATGTGTACCTAGAGGCTTACTGTTAACTGTCTTGCAGACTGGACTGCCTCCGGCGCATGAGCAAGGGGGTGGTGGACTTCGGAGTGTTCAGCCCTGAGGACCTCATCGCCACTCAGTGGGCAGACATCCAAGTGCTGGTCACTGATGAAATTAGACTGAGACCACGTAAGTACACGGCGTAAATGCATCATCATTTGCTTTTAATGGTGTGTGATTATGTCTTGTATGTATGTAGCAAAGCAATGTGAGTAAGTCTGTGTTTTATATGCACGCTGCACACACCATTCACGTGGGGCATTTCGAATATTCCCTAAGGTTAAGATTGAGTATACAACATATCTTATATCTTAGGCAGATATAATGGTTCAAACGCAAATGCTCGAAAACAGCAGAAATTAAGTAACTAGGTATAATCAAAAAATAAGTTCGTTGTACAGAGGTCGAAAAGCAAGTAAAGATGACAATAATTTTGTATGGTAAGTTGGTAACAGTAGATGCGCCTGCGCGTTATTCGCAGCAATGTTCACCGACACATACACTGCACTAAGGTTTTGATAGGCGTCAAGCCTGAACACCAGAGTTGTGCAAGGTAGCGAGGCGGTGAGCGAGGAAAAAATGCACCAATAGGAAGCGACACGCAAGCGCGGCCAGCCACGCTATTGGTGAATGTTTTCCTCGCTTACCGCCTAGCAAGTCTCACAACGTGACTCAGGTGGATCGTGGCAGAATTCTTAGGGTATTCACCCGCCACGATTTACTGCGCCAACTGGCAACCATAGAAGCTGCGAGACGTTGCGTTCTATCTCTGATTGATTTTCTGAATAACTCTACAGTGTTATAAGTGAATGATAATAAGGTAATGATGGACAGGTTTCAAGTTCTCCACGTATGAGTGGGGAAAAACGCGAATGGAAAATTTGTTACGAGGAATTAAACAGATATATGTAGCTAATCCGACAGTAAAATACAGCGGTCTTATATGTTGTTTGTGGGTGTCCAGGCAAATTCGCGAGCAGCATAGTAGCTGTCATCAACAAGCGTCTCCTGCCAGAGCTGGATACCGTCTCCTCTCGGTATTCGATCCTGAAGGGCAGCACCATGTGCCATATGGGACTGGGTGCGGACGATCGGAAACCGCTGAGCGAGACGCTCTCTGAGGTACGTGCAAGAGACTTGCCCTACTTTCTCGCTAGGGTTGCCAATTTGCCATCTGCGTCACTCCCATGACTTTTGTATGCAATTTATGAGGAAGTACAGAGCAAGGAGTTATATCCGCTCGTAAGATCGTGACGGTGGAGATTCTATGCTATGTCGGCACGGCCACGGCTTTGCTCAGCGGCAGCGGTTTTTATAATTCATTGCGTGTGATCCCAACTAACCAAACACATGGGGTAACCGAGAAGTGTGTCTACAGGCGTGAGCCCTTCCATACTCATCTGACAGCTCGTGTCCCACGCCGCCACAAGCGTTATTGTCCATAAATACGGCTAGGAGAGGAGACTTGGACTAGGCTTCGTGGGAGCAATAGATCGGAGCACAGCCTCTCGCTCCTACGTTGCCGCCGTCGCTCCAAGTCGTGGCTGAGCCCTTAGATCTTATTTATGGACATGCGTTTTACTGCTCGGCTCATCTAAGGCAGCTATGTTCATATTAATGTGCTTGTTCCAGTACCTAGAGTCGCTTGTCACGGTGAAATCCTGTAACGAGAGTCTGTCAGTAGCGGAGAATCGCATCAAGGCCATGGCGGACTTCTTCGGGAAGGCCTGCCGCGCTGGGCCCTGGGTGCTCGATGCTAAGAGGGACGCGGAGCTGAGTAAGTACTTCACGGGTCATAGAGAGTTTTATATAGATGCTAATTTGTATTTCCTATGACAGGTAGTTCACAACATTCCTAGGTCTATAGACCTCGCGAACATGTTATTATTATAAATATGACATCGAAATATTAATGTATAATGTCAGTTCGTATAATATAGGATATAAATGACTGGTAGTTAAAGACTCTTCAGAATCATTAAACTGCTCTTCCACCAGAGATGTGCGTTTGTTAGGCGGCTGAAGATCAAAGCATATACGAAACTATCCCGTTTCCACCAATGATGATAGAGGAGCGGGCCATCCATCCAGCTCGCAACTATATGCTCATGTGTTTGAATGATTACAGAAGCTCAGTTCCCGTCCCTCTGCGCGGCTTGCAGTCGGCCGAGCAAGTGCGACCGACATGATCGCTACTGGGGTCCGGGCGGGGCCATGACTTGTCTCTCGGAGGGAGCTGGCACCTTCACCTGGGCTGAGACTGACTTCGTAGCTGGTTACTTTGGGGTAAGTGTCGTATGGCACTCTTGTGATGTTAGAACTGCTAGTGGGGTCCAGGAAAGGTCATTGCTTGGCTCTCGGAAGGTGCTGACACTTTTACCTGAGCCGAGGCTGACTTTGTCGCTGGGTACTTTGAAGTAAGTGTCGTATGGCTGCCCGTAAAGTCAGCAAGTGCTACTGGGTTCAAGCTTGTCTTTGGCAAGCCGGAGTCACCTACACCCAGATTAAGCCTGGGTGGAGTTGGACTTCAAGGCCCGGCAATTGCTATCGCCAGGGCGCCCACGACAACCAGTAAGTTTCCGATGGAGTCATGGCTGCGAGACCAATCGCTCTTTGTCGCTGCAGGGGGCTTTGCGATTGGCGCCCTCGGTCTCTTAGGAGAAAGTATGTCAGAACTTCGATCCATTGTCTTTTTTAAGTTGATCTAACAATATTCCCGCTAGTGTACATCGAGACTGAAGCTGTCTTTACCATGTTTCAGGAGCAGAATCGAACCAGCTACGATTCTCCGGAGGAGTTCGCTTACCTCTGCCCGGACGGGACTTGGCAAAACATCCACGGCAACGTGGAGCCCTGTGTGTGGCTGCGCCGGCCCTGGCCTCTGCTTGTGTCTAAAACGTACGTATTTATCTTTCTCTCCTAGGTCTTTTCCTCATGTCAGTCAGTCAGTCATGCGGGTTTAGATTCAGATTTAGACTAACAGATAAGGAAGAAGATGGACTGCCGTGTCATGAAATCGATCGTGGTTATCCTTATCACTAGATGATTTACATTTGTAGCGTATGCTTTGATTCTATTTTTCTGTCCATCCCGTTCTGATTACAACTTGAAGAAAGGTGAGATTTCCATTAGTTGATCTGTCTACAGGAGACCGAATACAAATACAACAACTTACGATTTCTTTAGGTTCAAAAAATTTTTTTAAAAGGAATCAGCAGTTTGGGCTCATCCATCCCCAAAAAGCCCACAACTCCGCTTACCGGACTCTCGATACTTTTTTGGGTTTGGGTTTCCTAAGACTTTCCTTAACATATTTTGAAAAGTGTGCATGTAATTAACAGTAAAGCAGCTGAGGATGTGGGCCGCCTTGCGGCCAACCTGACCAGCGCAGGCGTGGTAGTAGGCGGAGGTTGGCGCGGCGCCCTGGCAGCGCTGCTGGAGGCCAACGGAGCCCTGCCGGCGCCGCTGCGGCCCCCGCGCTCCCCGCTCGACTACCTGGCCGGCGCCGGTGGCTTCCGCGAGGCCTACAGCCAGGCTGGCTGCACCCCGTCCAGGTAAGGTTAGGCTGAAAAAGGATAGTATTTGCTATTCTACTAAGGCAAGTGACAAGGCTTTCACCTCCTAGCTGCTGCCAGATCACGGGCTAGACTTCTCCACTATTCTAGTGTCCAATGCCCTCACAAGGTTAGACATATAACACACAGCCATAGCCCTGGGCTAGATGTGCCCGACCAACGGTGCGCGCGATGGTTTGCATCATTCTTAACCTAACCTTTGCCTTCTACAGTTTCCTTAAAAACTAGAAACTAATCAGAAGTATCAGAACCAATACTTATATGCATACGGCTCCCCAGATTGATTTCAGGATTGCTGTTACCAAAGCAAATCCTGAAATCAAAAAAGGTTTGGCAACACGTTAATGACTCATTTAGAGGCTAAATACGCGGTGTCCGATTACTTACCTACCATCACTCAGGTCGTATACTAGCTTGCACCGTCATGGTATAAAGAGAAATACCTTACATTTTCCAGGCATATAGCCATCTGCACCACATCTATCCTCGAACAGAACAAATGCGAGTGGCTGAGCGAGGCGGCTACAGTCCATGGTGTGGAGCCCGGGCTTCAGTGCTTGAGGAAAGACGACGAGGCCGCCTGCATGCAGGCGGTCAGAAACGGCAGCTGTGACGTCACGGTAGCTAGTGGGGACTGGCTGGTGCGCGCGGAGAGGTGAGTGACCTGATGACAGCTGTCTAAAACGCCACACAGACGCCAACTTGCCACTTAACTGCAAATTTTGGGACTTTGATTCAACTGACCTTCAAAGTGTAATTGTATTACTCATTCTTCTTTCAGAGACTTGTCGCTTACTCCAATCCTCCACGAAATCACCCCCATCCTCAACCAAAGCACGACAGTTGTAGCGTACGTCAGAGAAGACTCCAAAATATCCAAGATGGCCGACCTGAGAGGGACTCGCGCCGCTTTCCCGCGCTTTGACGGCTTCGCGTGGCATTCCGTTTTACGCTACTTAGCTGACACAGAAAAAGAAACTTGCAGAGATCTTTTGCATGGTTTCTTTAGCAATATCTGTGCTCCGGGGGTGGAGGATTATTTGAGCGAGGATTTGAGTAAGAAATGGACGGAGAGCTGTGTGGTGGAAGATGGGATGGTGGTAGATGGAGAATGGGGGGCGTTGAGGGCGTTGGTGGAAGGGAGGAGCGATGTCGCGTTTCTGAGTATGGCTACTTACAACCAGTATGTTGGTGAGTGTAGAACATTTTTCAAATACCCTTACCTATTTTTAGTTTTTTGTAGCTACGAGTATAATATATGTACCTACATTCCTATTTGTGTGTAGCTTCTTGCGTACCTAAAATTAAAAAAAAAACGATGTGGTTTTTCTATATTACTAAAGTAGATGAATTAGATTTTTACAAAACACTAACTAATCCTCCAAATAATACAAACCGACGATTTGCACAATAATATTTAATTGTCTTTCTAGCAAAACAAATCCCGGAACCGTGGGTAAAAGATGTTAAAATAAAACCCATCTGCGCCGAAGACAACGACAAGTACTGCTTCATGTCTTGGTCCAACATTGGTCATGTATTCGCCAAGAACTCCACCGTCATGCGAGGCCAAGAAATCATCAACGTAATGACCCGATTGGACCAATTGTTTGGCAAACACAACCCGAACCAGGCGGCTGCTATCATGTTCTCTCTATACGGACCTTACAATCATCAGAACAACATCCTATTCGATGATAACACTAAAACTTTGGCCACGAGCGACGTTTTGCGGACGCACCCGTACGATAAAGTGCCTTTGAATTTCGAACGCAGTTTGAAGTCTGTTGACAGCTGTCATCTGTCAGATTTGACAGGAGGCGCGGCTAGTGTTGCGCCAGCATTTCTAATGTTAATTTTATCGATAATTAGTGCATTATTGTTGTGAGAATGTATCTATAATTAGATTTCTTTATATTTGGCAGCCGTCATCCTGGTACAACGTCAATTAGACAGGGATGACAGCTATCAAAATATTGGATATAAGGGCATTTTCACTAAAAGTATTAAAGAACTGAAATACAATAAGTATGTAATTAAGATAATGCAATTTTTCTACATTCTTAGCATTCCTTGTCACTATTATTAATTTGCTAGAAATGGTGCTTCACATTGACGATCATCATAAATGCGCACCACCATGACGGCCGTACAGTCCAGTCAGATAAGGAACAATGACCATGGCTTATGCGCTCTACTTTTCAGCTTGCAGGACTACAATGCTCAGCCGTTAGGATGCTCCTTAAGAGAATTGAATGTGAAATAAACTCTCGTATGCGGAGGTTTAAATTAGCTAATCCAAAGAAGACTTCGAGATTTGAAACTTTAGGCTCTATTGCTGCAGCAAACGATCTGTTTAAGTGGACTATGTGAGGAGTAAGTATGACTGGTTTCTGTGAAGTGACCGCTGGCGGCGCCATATTTAGAGCTACCTAACCAGTTTATACGCAATAACAGATGCTGCATATAAATTTCTACTTCTTCTCTATGTAACATCGATTATCGATTGCTTGAAAAGACGTATCGCGGCGAATTTTGATCCCTAAGACAGCTGTCATCGCCGTGCAATCTATAACCTTAAAACGTAAAATTGTACTGAGATGACAGCTGTCATACTAAACACGACCACGCTACAGATGTAAAGTGGCCGTCAATAGAACTTGCTAACTATGTAAACAAACAATGTATTGAAATTGACATTTAATGTCAATTTCAGTATGACGGTTTGTTTACATAGTTAGCAAGTTCTATTGACGGCCACTTTAGTGAATAATCATTTCCCATCATATTTTCACGGAAACGTACGAACGTGTCTTGCTATTTCAGTCAGTCTCGGTACAAAAAGTACTGAGGTTGACTGCAGTAGCATGACAAATACGAACGTTTCCGAGAAAATACGATGGGAAATGATTATTCACTACATCTGTACGTATTTAACACGACTTTTCTCTCTTGAGTTGAATGTATTAAATCCATGGAATAGTTTACTCATAGAGTACATCTGAGTGTCTGTCTATTTAGACCAGCTAGACAGTACTGGCTTACCACGAGGCAGCTTGACCCTGTTAAGAGGATAAGAATTGTTTATGTAAGTACCTAGATCATTTTGAGCGGATTATTTTGCTGAGTTACTTAGTCTGCTGCTGGCTGTAGGTACTGAAATAAACGAATTGACAATTTATCTGCTTTGCCTTAGGTTGACTATTAGAAGATGCTTTGTGGTATTAAGTCAGCCTTTTGTACTATAGCTATTATTTTGTGCAATATATATTAACCCTTGTTCATAAACGTGCATCAAATCTATTTTAGCTAACATGCCGTTGAAATTAGTTTGAATTTATCCGTCACTTGCCATTTATTTTTGTTAGAAAAGGACCAAATTCATTTTATTTAAGGTTTGTTAAGTTTTATGAATAAGGGTGTAAACAAATAAATAAAATAAATTGTGATAACAACAATTGTTGAGTTGTTTCTTCAGAAACCATAACCGTAAGTGCTGTCATTAGCCAGTTTTTATGGCATATAGATAGACCATTACCTAGCCATACACCTAGCAATTTGTCACAACAACCTAGAGACGCTATGAGACGGAAAGAGACAACAAGAATTCAATTCGTTAGCTACTTTGAAGGCGGTTGTTGTGCCAAATTGCTATGTGTATAGAACGCTTTTTTGGTTTGTGTGCGTGTGTTACGACGTGTGCACCGCGACGCCGCCCCGCTTGATTGACACAGCATGAGACCTGAGACTGGCTGTAAATTACCCACAAATATATCTTGACGCAGCGATAGTAGTAACTAAGCGCAATCAGAGATCAGAGGTCTAGACGAAGAACTAAGAGCCACCTTCAAAACTGCTCTCTGCGCTCTGATGAATGATCTTTCAAGATTATTCAGTAATGTTTTACCACAGCACTTACAGAGTCTCGAACACCGACGGCGTGTAGCTTGCCTATCGGTGTTTTACGGATATTCAAATTCAAATTTTGGAGAGTGTGCGCAGGAACTGCACAACTTAATTCCACCTTCCCCGTTCCATCACCGAACGACCAGGCGCGGGGAGATTGCATCTGTTGTCAACTTACCACTTATTCGCACGAAGCGATTTGTCCGGAATGGAATTCGCTTCCTTCATCTGTATTTCCTGGGAACTACGATCTAGGTGCCTTCAAAACAAGAATGAATAGGCTATTGCTGAACCAGTGAGCTTCATCTTCATCGCGCGCCAAATAAATGGTTGCGTCGTCGGCCGAATTTGTACGAAAGATGGCCTTTCTAAGTATATTTTAAGTTGGTCGACTATTACTTGGTAACTAGTTATGCCTACTTAGCCGTGATACTTTTGCTTTTAAATTTATTATATGTACGGTCGAGGAAATTGAATGTTTGGCACATGTCAACTCTATTAGAATGACGTTAAGGTCCAAAAGTGCTAAACATTCAATTTCCTCGACTGTACTATTGCCACGATTTTTTCCACATTCCCAGCAGTAGCAGCAATTTAGCCGGCAGGCCGGCAGGGCTTTAAAGCCCAATAATATCACGCAAACGAATCACTAATATGAAAAATCGGTGTAAAAAACCCATACTATTTTTGAGCAAGCTATCCAACGATGGGTTTAACGAGAAAAAAAAATGACATCACCACTTTAAGTACTCCAAAAATTTTTTTTTCTCAAGATTTTATTCTTCTGTTTTGTCGGCGTGATTGATTTAAATACCAATGCCGAATTGGAGCTTTCTAGTAATAATAGTTACTGAGCTAAGCCAAAGACGGACGGACGGACGGACGGCCAGACGGACATGGCGAAACTATAAGGGTTCCTTGTTGATTACGGAACCCTAAAAAACGCACAAATGTATCTTGACACCGCTATTCTTAGTAACTAAAAGCGACCAGGCGTGAGGTCTAGTTTCTGTAGGCGTGATGGGTGAGGTGAGGCGCATGAGTGCGTTCGGAATAAAAGCCCAGGGCTGGGTGGGCAAGGTGGTGAGTAAGAGGTCTATTAACTACGAGTAAACCTCTTACTCACCACCTTGCCACCCGTCACACCTAACGAAACTAGATGTTGTTTCGTTAGGTGTGACTGGTGGGGGGAGTAGCACGTTCTGAATAACAGCCCTTCAGGCCACACGTGCGGTTAGTTGGTTGGTATGGTAGATACTAGATAGGTACGTGACGAGCGCGGGCGCAATGCACATATCTAACATTAGCGAGCGAGTGACTGTAGCCCCCATAAGGCCCCCCCCACACTAACGGCGTCTCATACGGCGTCGACGCAACGCACAATTTTGTATGAGAACGTTCACAAGACGCCGGTAGTGTGGGGGGGGGGGCCTAATTCAGCCTCAATTTAGAAGCTACTACAGTCACATAAAGATCCTGTAATACAATATCTATACTTACCTTTTATAAAATTGTATTAAAAGGTTGATCCGTAACGCAATATTTATTACCTTTGTCATATGTAAATTATTCAAATACAATACAATGCAAATACAATGCAGGCTAAACAATATAAAAAATATCTTTATGGGTGAAGTTATAAATGGTTACATTATCAAGTCCTACCTAATGTCAAACTCGCCAGGCAAATAGTTTTAATAGATTATAGTAAAGTTAACTGGACTTTGGTTCCGTTCTTTTAGAAATTTATTTTGAGTAGGTATGTCAGAACATTCTTGTGGGCGGATTCCACTAAAAGCGGGAATAGACGTTCGATTTCTCATTCAGATTGTCGGAAACGATAGTCTAATCAGACTTTCGGACGACGTCAGTGCCATTTAAGAGGGGGCGTACCGCCAGGGAAAAATCAGAAATCACCCGCGCGCCCCGTACCAGCCGCGCTGATGCGTCTATTGCTGCCCCGCTCCTTCTCGCATAGTATATGCCCCGACAGTCAGATGAAACATGATGAATGCCTATAGATAATTATAATAAGTGGAAAGAAAGACAAAATCTGTAAGTACCTATATTTGAAGATATAATTTTCGCTAGTAAGTCAGAGTTTCGAGAGCTATAACTGAAATATGACCTTCCGTTTTTTTACTAAATCACGTAAGGGTTGTAATTTAGCATAATAATGTCTCGTAAAAGGCTAAAGCAAAAAAACAGCTATAATCGAATTTAAACTTTTGTGAGACATATCTAAAATACTACTAATAAATCCACGGTTAAAAAATTAACGTATTAAATGTCACAACAGGCGACATGTTTCGAACTTTTCGAGAGTTCTTCTTCAAAACAAACATCGAAAACACTCATCCTGAAGAAGAACTCACGAAGTGTTCAAAACATGTCGCCTGTCGTGTCGTTTAATACGTGAATTTATTAGTAGCATTAAAAAGAAACTATAATATATTATGAAAACTTCGATCATGTCTATGAAAGTCAGATTTTCAAGCCACCATTGTGTGGCGGCCAAATTTTTTAGTTTAGTTTATTAAATCTCATTATATAAATTTCAATTTGGGGTTGAGACCCTAGGAACCTGGGGGTAAGTGCCCGCAGGGACTAAGGAGTGCTCGAAGCGACTCGCCGAAATTACGCGTGACCGGATGGCTGGCTCATACCTCGCACAGAGGATAAGCATTTGCCATCCAACGTGGCAATGCTGCCAGCCTTCTGGGCACGTTGCCGAGCGACGGCGAACTGGGGCACATATTTCTGAAGACGCAATCTGCATCCTTTGGCAGGAAGATGAAATGATTTTGCCCTCTGACTTTGTTCGTGAATGAACAATGACCGGACCGTTCTCCTAATCAGCGTTTTACATACGCTTATTTTAGAAGTTGATTTTAAAACCCTAACAATATTCGTAACCTTATGATAAGGTAACCCTATTGGTCGAATTAACTTGGCTTGTAACTAACCAATTTGAAAACCCTATGGTAATAATAATATATTAACTTATAGTTACCACTTCCGATATGCTTACCATAACAATAGGGTAACTAAATTGACGGGTTTTTCGGTCCTTGCGAATGACAGACTTAGGTATAGCAAGTTTGGAGAAATCGGACGTGTATTGAGTGATGAATACTGAATAGGTACGACTAATAATCGGATCCGACAATCATTAGGCCTGCACACTGGCGCGGCCTGCGGTGGCGGACAACAGAAAATTAGACAGCTAATGACAAGTTTACTATTGTCCGCCGAGGCCGCGCCAGGCTGTGAGAGGCCTTAGACGGCCAAGCAAGGTCACAGATAATCTTCTATGGAGTTACCTTGATTTGGCTGGCCGCCGTGCTTCAATACCACACGGGCCGAATCACGCGTCGGCCGGCATGCAGTCATGCCGATATCGGCCCGAGACAATGTCAACACCAAAATGCCCTTGATGATTTGGGATAGCGCGCACACTGTCTATTTGTATTGTATTGAATCGGAGTAAACGAGAGCGAGTGTTACCGGGCGGCCCGGTTTTTGAAGATAATAATAAATAAATATTGAAATCGATAAGTGATGAAATGGCAAACATCTTAGGCCCGCTGGAGTCCTCGTCCATAGGCTGTTTGCTTACTACCGGCCGTATGCTTGTTTGCCACCGTTGTAGTAATAAAAAAATCGGCCAAGTTCGTGTCAGGCCACGCGCAGTGAAGGGTTCCGTAGTTGCCTGACTGTCTTAGTAGCATCGACACGCGCGCGCCAATTACTTAAATGGTGCGGTTGCGTAACAAAAATTAGGGCTTAAAAACCCAATAAGTATCTCGCAAACGAATCACTGAGTAAAAAAATGGTTTTAACAAACCCATAATATTTTCGAGCAAGCTATGCAACGATACACCACACGCACTATGGGTTTAACGAGAAAAAAATACATCCCCACTTTAAGTGTAAGGGAGGAACCCTAAAACAATGTTAGATTTTATTCTGCTGTTTTGTCGGCGTGATTGATTTATATACCCATGCCGAATTACAGTTTTCTAATAGTAATAAGGGTAACTTCAGAGCTAAGCCGCAGACGGACAGACGGACATGGCGAAACTATAAGTGTTCCTTGTTGACTACGGAACCCTAAAAAGCGAAACCCTAAAAATGCGAAACATTTATACGCATCGTATAAGTAATTTAACCACGCAAATATAAACGTTCCACACATTAGATACATATGGTCATCGTTATTCAAACTATTGAAACACGATGACGGATCTAGCCCTCGCTTTACTCATCTGCAGTTTTAAAGTGTACGGGAACTTGGTTCCGGTATTCAACGGATCTGTTTCCACGATCGGGTCTGATCCGCTGCTGTATTTCGACTGGAGGCAGCATGGCGGCGTCAGCCCGGTGAAAGACCAGGGACACTGTGCCGCTTGCTGGGCATTCAGTGCTATTGGTAAGCAGAAAAAAAAAGAAAATTGTCACAAAAAAAAAAAAAATTGAAAACACATAAATTTACTGACTCTAAATTTAAATTATATAATGGGTTGTGCCCCGAAGAACTGTTCGGCATGATGTCCAATTTCCAGCTAACATCGAGAGTCAATGGTGGATCAGGGGTTACCCCGTGACCTTGTCGGAGCAGTTCCTCATTGACTGTAACACGATAGGCGCCGGCTGCAACAATTCGGGGATTGTTCAAACGTTCAGGTTAGTACCCACACCAACATGGCGTCAGTTGCGCAGGTTCACAAGCACGCGTGATCAGATTACCTACATTTGATTTTAACATTACTTAGCTACTACTTATACTACTAAGTATTTCATTTTCAATACAGGGTAGTTGGTCATAGTCACTCGTTGGGAATTACCTACTTTCCGCACTTGTATCATAATAGTTATTTACGATACAAGTGCCGAAAATAGCAAATTCGCAACGAGTGGTGATAAATTAAAACACGACCGAAGGGAGTGTTTTAAATCGACACGAGTTGCGAATTGCCTATTCGCACGTGTATCGTACAACGTTTTACTGTACATATGGCTCTTTAAAGTCTCGACACATGCACGGAAAGTGCACTTTTCCGCACTAGTGCGGGAAAGTAGCACCATATGTACTGTAAATAACTATTTCAACACAATTGCTCGTAACGGACCTCTTATTGTGTCGCTTTTAGGCTCATAATCCTGGATATTAAACACGCGTGTGTTATAACATTACGATACTTGTGTGTTATGGTTATATCCCGATTAAGTCACGTTGACACCTTGCAGCAAGATGTATGCATGTCACACGGTGCATTCTTAAATTAACCGGGTTGTACCGAATGTACAGCTTTTTTTTTAATTCTCGGCATATGGATTCTTACTCAACTAAACAAATTAAATCCTTTTTGTTAATTAATTGACTATTTCTTTTTGGATATGATATAGAAACGTTTAATTTAGTAAAACTATTCACTTTTGATAACATTTTACATGAATTAATAAAGATAACATTTAAAAACGAAAATATTTATTTTATTTTGTATTGGCTGTTTAGAGATATCATCTAAACCGCGCGGACTGCGCACACTTAACGAAAAAAAACTGTTGAGCGCCATTATAGGTTATTTCACAGATATTTGTAAACATTGTTAAATGTGTGGTTAAAAGTGATAAACTGAATGGATGCCACTGGAAATTCTTGGCGATGTAAGTATACAAAATGTGAGTAAAAACCTGTTGCCATGAATAAGTAAAGAAAATAACTTGGCATGCCTATAAAATTTTCATGTTATGAAAAGGATTTTTTCCTCGCAAAATGTGTTGAAAAACGTCGTATGAAACGCGTGAGCTTTGATAATTACATCCTCGGCTCTGTTATCACGCTCACCTGCGGCTCGCGTGATAATTCCGCCTCTGATGTAATTATCAACATACCTCACTTGTATCACAATGTACTATTCTATCGCATAACAATGTTTAAGAGGAGACCCCGTTTATGCGGATTAAGAGTCAAACCAAAAATTAGGCTTTATAGCCTTTAACTTTGATATAATAATATCTACCGGAAAGACGCGAACCTAAGCCAGTGTAAGACCCAGTTATAAATACTCTTTGACGACACTGTACAAAGGTGTTCAACCCGTTAAGAATTCGACCATAGTGTTAATCATCCTTAATTCATAAAATGTATTTCAGTGACATAGTGTCACACTTGGGGGGCGTGGTCCTGAACTGCGACTACCACCCTTTCCAGGAACATAAGGAACAGTGCCGTTGGAACAAAGACCCTACCCAGATCATGCCTGTAATCGGTTTGTGCCGAGTGCAGTCGCTTAACGAGGATGAGATGGCGGAGGCTTTGATAAAACATGGACCGCTTTCAGTTGGTGAGTTCTAGATCAAGTCAACAGGAGAAATGCCATTACAACTGTTCTCTGGTGGTAACCTGTGAAGAGAGTGCAGCCGTTGAATGAGGATCAGATGGCTGAGGCTTTGGAGAAACATGGACACCTTTTGGCTGGTGAGTTTCACTTGTTGTTGTCCTGAGGCACCCCGGAGGAGCAAAGGGCACTCCTTCCTGTCTTCAGCCACGCCTGTGTCCTAGCTCAGTGGCACAGAAAGAACGGTGCCGTTGGAGCAATCAAAAAAATCGAATCGTCGCTTGCGAGTCGAGTCGAGTCGAGTGAAGCCGTTTCCACGAGGACCAAATGGCAGAGGCTTTGATGAAACACGGACCTTTCGGTTGGTGAGTTCAAGTGGGTTTTGTTGTTGTCCTAAGGCACCCTCTTACAATTCATTTCAGAACTACGAGAGCAAAGCCTTTAAGTACAATACAATATCAAGCGACTTCAATCGACGAAATTAAACACAGGCAACAGACAAAATAATATAATATGCGACTCATACATAACTTATTTAACTCGCAAGCTTCCTCTTTCAGCTATCAACGACGCCATGATGGCCATCGCCAACCGCAACCCCCTGAGCATAGACCAGCCCACAGTGCAGCAATGCCCTCCTGACAGCCTCAACCACGCGGTTCTCATCGTTGGCTTCAATGTCTATAAAGGTAATCATTGCTTAGGGGTCGAAGTTGTACCACGTCCGTAGGAATTACCGTCCGCTACCCTACACGTGACCCCTGGGCGGCGCTTAAAGTGCAACAACCTGGAATCCGTACTGTCTTTTCGAAGCTGTCAAGGTTCTAAATACACTGATTTGTCATACGATAAATAAATAAAAATCATTGCTTTCTCCCGCTCCTTCATCTCTCACTTACTCGTTCTTGCTCTCTCTCTCTCTCTCTTTCTGTCTCTGTACTCTGAAACCGGTTTCCCTAATCAGGATTTTCTATAGGCTTATTTTAGAAGTTGTTTATAACTGTTCAAAACCCTATCCATATTGGTAACCTTCTGATAACCTTATTGATAGGGTAACCCTATTGATCGATTTAACTTGGCTTACCACTAACCAATTTGAAAATATATCAATATGGTTTCCCTATAATAGGGTTTGGTTTTGCACCAGTTCAAACTTTCTTACGATACTACTTGGGATAGCAGCGCGAGTACGATTAGTGCTCTATAACGTGTTCAAATACTTTAAATAGAATTATACACTATACACTAAATATTATAAATGCGAAAGTTTAGATGTTTGGATGTTTGTTACTCAATCACGCTTAAACGGCTTAACCGATTTGGATGAAATTTTGCAAGAAGATAGTTTATAGCCTGGATTAAAATATAGGATAGTTTTTATCCCGGGTCCACGCAGACGAAGTCGCGGGCGGAAGCTAGTACACTATTAAGCAGGTGATGATAACGTTACCATAACTCAATGAAAACCCTAAACAAAAACCCTATCTCAATAGGGTTTGATGTTAAGTCTATTAGAAGTTATGGTTACCACTTCCAACATGCTTATTATAACAATAGGGTAGCTCTATCATAAGGTAACCAAATGGATAGGGTTACCAATACCAAATCGATAGGCTTAACCCTAAAAAGGGGGTTTCCGGTCCTTGTGTCCCTGCCCCGCTGACAAGAACAGCCTCAACCACGCGCTTCTCATCGTTATTGTCTCCAGTGTCTTTTAATTCCTAAGTATTGCTTTCTCTCTCTTTATCTATCTATATATCTAACTAACTAGCTTTGTAGCAAGAATCAGGGTAGAATTAAATAATGTTTCGTGCACTTCAAAGACTATGATGTTCGTTAGCGAACCTTTTGAAATCGACAGCAATTAAGTAGGTAACTACCTAATTCACTTTCAACGAGTGTTCTTGGACTACCTACTTAATAATTATTCGATTGTGTACAGATGGCAACGGCCGGAATATCCCGTATTGGATAATAAAGAACTCATGGGGCGAATCCTGGGGCGACAGAGGCTACTACTATCTGCAGCGAGGGATCAACGCTTGTGGAATCGCCAAAGATGTCTCCTATGCTATGGTGCCAGATAAGGTTGATGGTTGAAAATAAATGTAGTTGAACACTTCTGGTTCTATCATTTCACAAACTTCTAGGTCTCCAAACGCCTAACCTTTGGACCCTGATGGATATTTAATTTGATTTACGAAGTTCACGGTCGCATAGTTTTCATGACGAACGATTCCGTAAGAGTACCGTAAAGTCCCCTCGTCTTCCGACATAAAGAGCGGTTTACAGGCGACTTTTTGCAGCGATACAACGCTATCTATAGGAGACGCTACACGGGCCGATATCGGCCAGACTGCTCACCGGCCGACGCGTGATTCGGCCCGTGTGGATACTTGTCGGAAGCACGGCAGCCGGCGAAATCAAGGTCACTGCGTACTAGATTATCTGTGACCTTGCTTGGCCGTCCGACAATTTCGTAGATTGGGTGTAGCCTCTTCCTTATCGATGGCTAGTGTCGCGATATGGTCGCGCGTTTGAAACGCGCGCTTGTACTCACCGCCAAAGAGAATATAACCACTAACCACTACGTTCTAAGAGACGGGACTTCGAACAAGGTTTTGGATGACAGTGACATTGTCATTTGATTTTGGCATGACACGTCATTTATAATTTGGCTAGTTTTCCATACCAAAATACAAATAAAAATAAACGTCAGACACGGCAGGAAGTCGTACCAACATGACGAAGACGATACGGTCGATAGGGATGTAGTACTAAAACGTTATCGATATCGATAAATTACGGCCAGCGGCATCGTGTGGGTCCAGTGCACAAAGAAAAAGATTTCACATGAACATGTGATTCAAACCCCAGTTATTAACATTTGGGGTTTGAATCTGATGTTCTACACCTAACTCGACTGGTTAGATATAACGCCCTTGACTAATTATACCAGCCCGTTAACTGATAAGGGTACCCAGTGTACATCTGTTTGCTACACTGTGGCTAAAAAGTCTGGTAAAAATAACTGTCGCTGCCGCCGCTGCTCGTGCTCCCTAGCATTGGCAGGGCAATCCATTCTCACGCACGCATTTGTGAATATTTGCAAAGTACGCCAAACGTTGGCGCATAAGACTAGCTGCATGTTAGCTCTGCATATTTTTAGACATGTTGACCTGTTCAGGTTTTGAAAACCTAAGTAAGAATAGGCAAAAGAATGAAACAATAAAAGAACAGTATATACATTTATTCATAGTACTTAGTGTTTAATAACAATTACCGCAACATATAGTATGTAGGTATACTATAAGTACCTACCCAATTACATCCATCAGTTATTTTAAATTATTACAAGTCTGGTGTATGGTGTCGGATTATAGCCACTCACAATCAAGTTACTTCCCGTGGGTGTCGTAGGTAGTATTCGGTTACGACAACGGGGTAGAAGTGTGCTCTGGTGCTCGTGATTATCGATAATGACGATGGACATCATTACCTTTTCGATGCAAACTAAAATATATAAATTTTACGTATCTTTTAAGTCTTTATGAATGTACAAAATATAACAAATAGGCTAATCTTGTGCTTACCGATCGATCGTAATATAGCGGAAATGTTGACAAGAACGTTCTTTTAGTGCCGTTTTTTCTACTATATGTTTTATTGCAAACGGCGCATTTTCTTTTTATTATATTTCTGTGTAAACCTGTAGATAGGAGCGGGTTCTTCCGTATTTTGCGTATTATATTCTTTAATATGAGGAGGTACAAGCCAATCTCAATCAATTCTACTATTTTAACGTTTTAACGTATAAGTACGTAACATACGTTGCGTGTGACGCTGATGCCTTGACGGCATGACAACTTGACAAGTCTTGACAGAATGTCAGAAGGAGAAAGTACGGAAGTAAGAGATAGCATGTGTCTGCCGTTGGTCCGCCATGATGGAAGCACAGATAGAAAACTTGTCACTAGTCAGATTTGAGCTGAATTTGAGCAAATAGATGTCATTATGCTTTTTGTTCCTAGTTGCGTGACACTGCATATAGGCTGGACTCCGCTGGGCTTGGGTATTAGGTGTTGCGTTCTTGGTGGTGAGCAAGTAGATCTCAGGGCTCCCGGGGATCCGCTATGTTGAGTGGGACCTATGAATCCTCAAATCAATAAAGCAGTGGTTCTTAAACTTTTGTTAGGCATGGACCACTTTCAGAATATCAAAACTACCGCGGACCCCTGTTGAAGAAAATGTCGTAAAAAATGTCATGTTTCATGTGTCATACCTCTACGTACATGCCTAAGTTACGTTAAGAGTGAACGAATTGGCCGTGGGCCCCTAGTAATCATGTCACGAACCCCCTAATAAAGGGTCCTCAACACGCTATTGTTACTCTTCTGGAGTTGCCAGCGTTCACAGACTACGATGTTTACAATGTGTTTACATTACGCAGGCCGGTAAAAAACTGACTCGAGAAAGAATAAAGTATAGAGTCGGCACTACAAGCTTATATACACGGTGGAATTTAATCGGTGAACAGGAACCCATTTTTCTAATTCAGTAATCGATGGCGGTCACGTTTATGTAGTACTTAAGTGGAACCAAGTTTTTTTTATCATAACTAATTTTTAAGTTGAAATTCAATTTTAATTAAAATTTATTGTCACCCTACTAATGGTTTAGTCTGAAAAGTTTAATACCTCTTTTCAAACTATCAGCCATATAAACTTCAATCAATCAATTTTTGGTGCTATATGGCTCCATCAAAGCCTTGATGATTCCGCCAATGTCGAGTTTGGATAAGACACGGCCAGTATTTAATCTTGACGGTGGACTACAAGTAGTGTTCGGTAGTATATCCGACCGATCGAACCGCCAATCTACAACAAAACACAAACTACAACAAACACAATCTACCTACAGTTCGTTTGTATTATAAAAGGATAATATGGGGTTAAAAGTGTTTATTAACTACTTATACTTATTATACTTTTACTTATTTATATATTTTTATTTGTGTTATTTGTATATATGTATGATTGTGTATGTATGTTTATATATAGAGCTATTTATGTACGTGTATTGATATAATTATTTTGATTTTTGGCTTATTATAATCTCTGCACCACCTACTACATAATCTAGTTTTATCTCTTTCTCCGATACCCAAAGGTTGTCTGGAAGAGATCGCTCTTCAGCGATAAGACCGCCTGTTGTCTACCTCTACCTACATGTTATTGTATTGTTTCTCTTTTTAACTGCTTTGTTTGTGTGAGGTGTGCAATAAAGAGTATTTGTATTGTATTGTATTGTATACTTATATACAATACACATACACAATGAGTTATATTTGAGGATCTATCACAACTTAATGTTGTTTTTGGACAAGAATTTATTTAATACTCCACAGTATGGCGAGAAAACTAAGGTTAAGAGAAAGTTGATATTGATTGGACGACTTATACAACGTGGAAGTAGATTATACAATGGAAAAGTAATTTTAGGACATTCCAGCCATATAAACTTAAAACATAAACGAGCAATAAGCTGTCAATTTGTCATTGTCAAATTCATAACAAATTGCTTCAAATCGTCTGATCTGTCTAGTTTCCCGCCAAAGCCAGCAAGCACTTGACGTATGTACACTTACGAGTAACTTCCCTTCAATAAAAGTAGGGTGTCCATTTATTCAGTCAGTGTACATTTTACCGATGTTAATTAAGTGTGATTGATTATATTGCACGAGATCTCACGTATTGGTTTCTGTGTAGATTGATAATTAAGATTTTTGGATTCCTGATCACCGATTAAATTCCACCGTGTATAGTTTCATTTAACTTTATCTTTTGATTTTTCAGCGATATCGGGTTGGGGCGTTGCAAATGAATACATACGGAAATAAAACAAAATGTAATATACAACATTGATTTTATTGTAAACGTCATCGATGTGGTTTTGACTTCGTGTGCGTGATTTATTTAAGTGTGAGCCAGCAGAATCATTAAAAAAAAAGTATTATTGTCATGATCACGATTATCACGAACGACCTTGATCCGTCTGATGCAGGGCCAGCCGTCAGTAGAGCGCTTCACATGTGGAGTATGTAGGTAGGTATTGCCCTAGTAGCATTTTAAGTTGGCATTTCGTAGGGCCATTGATCACCGATTGGTTGGTCAACCGTTGCGAGTGAAACACCTGTTTTCGGTAAAGCCAACGATGTCTCCCAACATTGGGCCTACTATGATGACTATGTTGGGCCAACCACCGTTTCCGGCTGTAGGGCCAATTTACATTTACAACGTAGGGCCTACAGCAATATTACTACGACAACTACGTTGGGCCAACCACCGTTTCCGGTTGTAGGGCCAATTTACATTTGCAAAGTAGGGCCTACAGCAACATTACTACGAGAACTATGTTGGGCCAACCACAGTTTCCGACTGTTGGACCTAAAGCAACATTGCGTAAGAAGGGCCTACAAAATAAAAGCACTCTGTACCAACTGTAGAATAGCCGTTGGCAGTTAGTAGGGTTAGGTACAGTTGTTTATCTCACGAAGGCGGGTTGGTCTTACTTATGCACGATCTCCACTGACCGGGTGACGCCGGGGCGCACATTGTGAGTGCCAAAGGAAATTGAAACTTCTCTGCTGTAGTTAAATTCCATATTTGCACGGAATTTACGCAGCTTGCCACCTGCGCGCGCGAGTAGTGGAATTTAACTACAGCAGAGAAGCTTCAATTTCCTTTGGCACTTACAATGTGCGCCCCGGCGTCGCTCGTGGTCGGTAGGGATCGTACATTTGTTGTGGGGTGGTACCTATTTAGTGCACATGTCCATGGTTTCTAGGTGCGTAATCTCGAGAGAGATTCTATATTGGCCGAGCACACAACAATGTGCATGTGCATAATACTCACAGACCGCCTTCGTGAGAATAAACATCTGTAACATACAAAGTAAACGCTTTTAAATAACCGAATTTACAAACTTAACTGCACAATAACTGTTAACGGAGATTTAAATGCCTTCTGAGACTTTTCACATTTACTTGCGTTACCATCATTTTTACAGCTAGACCGTAAAATAAAACTTCTCATAATACGTTTATAATTTTATTGTAAGGAAAAAAAAGACAACCTCGATTTATAATCGATATGTTTCTATTATAATTAATTGTATTTGAATGCTGGCCCTGTAGCACGATGCTTTTTGACCGGCCTTAAAGCATTCATCACTTTCTAGCAAGTATGTAAGTGAGAAAGGGACACATTCTTTATGGCGGGCCATAAAAGGCATCATACTAGCCCAAATTTGTCAACGTGATGACTGGACTAACATATTTTGACCTCCGATTCCGAGCAGTTGCACTCCGTCGTTTCAGTGGGTTCAGGTGTCAAAAATCCAATGGTCCGCTCATCGCGTCCAAATAAGTTAATTAGACGCTGGATTATTCAGCAACTTTAATAAGGCGTCCACACTGGCCAGTTTCATCAGCCAATTGACAAGGACGCAGCCATCTGTTAGAAGAGAGATGAACACACATTTAAATGACACCGACAATGAGGACTGTGATGAAATAGCTAAAACTTACCTTTTCATAAAAACGACAAATAGCTAAAACTATTTATTATTACCTATGTACTCATAGAGAAATGGCAGCTCGAAACTTTTGCCAGCATCAGTTTTAAACAGATATTAAATCAAAATGAACACACGACGTTACAAAACTAAATTGACCTTGTGATTTAAAAATTAAATTAACAAATATTAACTCACCTGTCTCGTACAATATGCGTTTAATGGGATACACATGTCAATTCTCGTCCGGTAATATTTTAGTTGTGAGGCATAGGTACTGTACTGACGATTTTATGAGGAGGTCAAAGGCACTCCTTCTTGCGAGGCGTGATCCACTCTTCTGTTACATAATTATTACACTAAGACCACGCCGTCACCATCAGAATCATTAAATTCCACCACTTTGATCATACTGAACGTGATTTTGAAAGGATTGCTTAATAAACACGATATATTGTTATTTGATTAGTGAATATAACATGTAAGTATTAACTTGCACACTATTTTTTATATATATTTGCTAATTAAATATGCAACCCTTTCAAAAACAAGTAATACTTTATACCATGCACGCACGCACTCAAAAGAAAATATAACCACTAAGTATACGTTTACACGCACTATTCACGATGGAGATCGATAACAAAATGGCCGATCGAATTCGCGCGCCGCGCGTGCTCCTGACCACCGCCCCCCGCACCGCACTTTGTTTCCGAATTCCCCTCTCCCCTCCCGCTGCCATTGGATTCCTATGTGGCCCACTGTTGGCCCTATGCTGTTCTCAATATGCAATAGTACTAATGCTATGTGCTCTCTGGTGATGAATAGCGTGAAAAGTACTTGTTTAGTTATGTCCAGGCCCGTGACAGATGAGCAATGCCTCTACTCGATACGAGATAGCGCTAAATTCCAATTTTTTGGTAGGAAAGCCAACTAAGTCGGCGGTAGGGCCTATGTTGGCTGCTCGTATGGGATTTTCTGTTGGAAATCCGTCCAAAACCGCGGTAGGTTGTATGTTACATGATCGTATGGATTTTTTGTTCGGAACGCCGTACAAAACCTCAGTAGGGCCTATGTTGGCTGCTAGTAGGGATTTTTTGGTAGGAAAGCCAACTCAGTCGGCGGTAGGGCCTATGTTGTATGGTCGTATGGTTTTTTTGTTGGGAACGCTGCGCAAAACTGCAGTAGGGCCTATGTTGGCTGCTCGTATGGGATTTTCAGTTGGAAAGCCAACTCAGTCGGCGATAGGGCCTACGTTGTATAGTCGTATGGTTTTTTTGTTGGGAACGCTGCGCAAAACTGCAGTAGGGCCTATGTTGGCTGCTCGTATGGGATTTTCGGTTGGAAATCCGACCAAAACCACGGTAGGGCCTATGTTGCATGATCGTATGGATTTTTTGTTCATAACGCCGTACAAAACCGCAGTAGGGCCTATGTTGGCTGCTCGTAGGGATTTTTTGGTAGGGAAGCCAACTAAGTCGGCGGTAGGGCCTATGTTGTATGGTCGTATGTTTTTTTTGTTGGGAACGCTGCGCAAAACTGCAGTAGGGCCTATGTTGGCTGCTCGTATGGGATTTTCTGTTGGAAATCCGACCAAAACCACAGTAGGGCCTATGTTGGCTGTTCGTATGGATTTTTTGTAGGAAATCTAACCAAAAACGGTAGTAGGGCCTACGTCGTTTGTTCGTATGGATTATTTGTTGGTAACCCAACTGATAACTGTGGTAGGGCCTATGTTAGATGTTTGTATGGTTTTGCAGTTGGAAAATGAACCATAAATAGCATTAGGGCCATTGTTGGCAATTCGTTAGATTGCTACTAACGATTTCCCAACTTTTTCCCAACCGTTAGCTACGGTTGGCCAACGCAAAATGCTACTAGGGTGTATACAGGGTGTAATCGTTAAGTGTTTACAGGCCATAATTCCGTAAATACAGCAGATATCAGAAAACTTCTTCTTCTTTACTTTATCTATTTAGAAAAATGTTATTATTGTAATTTTACTCGTTGGGTAACGTACTTTCGATATCAGTTAGAAGTTTTCTGATATCTGCTATATTTACGGAATTATGGCCTGTAAACACTTAACGATTACACCCTGTTTAATTTGCATGGACGTATACCTAAATATACGTCCGTGATAATTTGTTTTTATAAATGTGTTATGGTACATGACCTCTTTGGAGCATTCGATAAAAAAGTACAATAATTGGCCACATCAGGTCAAAAAAATCTTGGATGCCACTAAAAAGTCAAAAGTTAAAAACGTCACTTTTTAAATCTTTTATGGCTGCTGCTATCAAGGATGCCAGTGTTATATCAGTAATGTTACGTTAATTAATTAAGAAAAGAGGTTTAATAAGATAATTCATTTCTTGCATTCATTCATTGTATTTAGATAGGAAAGAATAATATGTTTTGTTCATTCATTGTTATCATGAATTTAAAAACGGTTATGGCTTACTTTCTAAACGCAAATACATATTTAATTCCACAGATGACAATGTTTACTTTGGAATTTGTATACATTATAATGTGATACGAAAGTGCTGCCATCTTGAGTTTATGGTTAGAAAACCAATTGTAAAGACAGAAAAAATATTAAAAACAAATTATTTCACTGATATTAACAATGAATAATATCTTTTGATTTGATACAGTTTTGATTTGGTACGGGTAAAATTTTGAGAAAGACGTTACTTGTACTCATTAAAACTAGAATTATTTTTGAAAATATACAAAAACTAGAGATTAACCAAAATACCCCTTCTACTGCTACCTCTTTTTTGGGCTAGAATCTAGCTATTCCCAAGAAAAGGAATAGTGTATGTTTTCAGCTTCTCTGCTATCGGTATTATTCGTTGCCAGAACTTAAAATACAGATGTCGCTGTTTTCAACGTTGTGATTTTATTACAATTTACTCGCTTTTGTCACTTCCAACAGTTGCAACATCAAACAGCTACATATTAGTAATCTGTGCATCAAACTGTCAATAAAAATCACCTGACATTTCGTAATTAATTATTTTGGAAATTAAAATGTTTTGAGTTTTAAATATAAACAAACCATGGAAAAGGAAGAAGAGAGTCCAGCTACAGAGGAAAGTGAATCAAAACCGGCAAGATTCTCTTTGAAGAAAATCCTTCGGTTTACCTGCATTTTCCTAATTGGTAAGTTTTATCTGAATATCTTGTACCGTGTTATTTTTTGGTAATTTTCGTTATAGCCCTTAAAAACTATGCTATCGCGATATAAATGTTTTAAGTGGCTTATTTGCGAAGATTGGCTCCAGATGTTATTTATTTATCATCTCAGTCTGCTTTTTGCCTTTTACTATTAATGTTAATCTACACCAGTATTATTAAGAAGTTTGTGAGCATATAGGTCTGTGAGTTTGTATATAGGCAGTGATCTCTGGAACAAACCATCCAATATCAAAATTCTTTCGCAGTTATAGAATAAATGTAGAGTTGTAGACTTTTATTTTATCCCACGGTGATGGCTGCGTTTTTTTTTTTCCCCGTATTTTGCGGCTTTTTGCTATTCGGATTCAATTGAACTACTACATTTTAGCGCTCACACAGAACAGTAATATCTCAATCAGATTTAGATTCCTTAAAATCAACTTTTTTAAGTAGCCATCTGTCTGCCATGGTTGTTTCCTCAAATTCTAGAAACTCCAAATTTTATTAATCCGATATCATGATCCATTTTGTTAGTAATGATTACAGGTTAATTTATGTGTTAGTATTGGTTTAGATACATTTAAGGTAAGCATCCTAAAACTGCAAGAAACGTCACAATGGTTTTATAGGGTATAAATCCACTAATAATATGCTTTTGCGATTGAGACATTATTTTATGAAATCTAGGCTGCTTGACAGGAGTCCATCTCATGATATTTTATCTTAGAAACTACATCATTATGTTGTCCTGGCTTACCGGGATAGAACAACAGAAAAAAAAGAAGAAATCATTCATTTTTATTTTATTTTTTATTTCATTTATTAGCAAAAAAATATACATATCACTAGTCCAACACGTGATAGGGTCATTTCGTTGGTTAGCGACCACCTAATTTCATGTGCCGGTTGGCGACCACTTAGCTGAGTTGGTGAACTGAAAGGATATTTTCTTGGTTTTTTAGTGGATTTCTATTCTAAAACAACAAAAAAATGCATGTACAACTAATTGTCTCAATAGGGTGTGTAGAATTGATGTTATCTTCAATAGAAAAAACCTTCTCCTTCAGGTGGTCGCGTAACCAGCAAAATGACTGTACAACAAAAAGACATTAAGATTAAAATAAAAAATAATAATAATCAATAAAACTTAATAAGTAGGTAATAATCATCATGATAATTATCGTGATAATTATCATTGATCATTATCCTTTCGAACCCTGGAATACGGGCTGAAAATGATGATGATACCATTTCAGCTCTCTCCCTGGGCTACGTCCACTATGTCTACGTCTCAACTCTCTTCGAGAACGACCGGAACTTCTCCCATCTCTCCGCTGTGGAACGGGAGATCTCCCTCCGGACAGAGATGGGGTTCTACTACTCGTACTACAAGACTGTGGTGGAGGAGCGTCCGTTCATAGCAGGAGTGTCCAAGCTCATGTACGATCGGCTGGTGGAGTACCCCAAGGAGGTTAACACGTTTAACAGATTCAATATTGCTCCAGAGGTATGTCTTGTTTCTGGAAGTTTTAGAAGTGCGATTTTGTCAATGTTTCTTTGCTTCACTTTTATAATAACCGTACATTCACACATACATACTTTCTATTTACTCGTTGCTCAACGAAACACGTGTTGAAGTACCGTCTTTCACATGTTAGGGGTGTAGACCCAAAATCCATACTTCCATACTAATATACTAATATACATATAATATACTAATATACTAATACTAATATACTATACTAATCCATACTAATATTATAAATGCGAAAGTGTGTCTGTCTGTCTGTCTGTTACCTCTTCACGCTTTAACCGCTGAACCGGTTTGGATGAAATTTGGTATAGAGATAGTTTGAGTCCTGGGGAAGAACATAGGATACTTTTTATCCCGGAAATCATCCCCCAAGGGGATGAAGGGGGGGGGGGGGTGGGGGGTGAACGGTTGTATGGAGCTACGATATAAACGAGTTCCACGCGGACGGAGTCGCGGGCAGAAGCTAGTTTATTATAACTTCAAAAGAAAGAAGGCGAAAAAATATGCCTAATGACGAAGATCCCATTTAAATATTTCATAAAATTACGATCTTCAACCACAGCAATGTTGCTTGTTGGAGAGAGAAAACGCAAGCAGATCATGACGTCACGATCCTCTAGCGTCATAGTAAATGACAATCGTTTCATATAAAGGTGCGTTTTGCGGAAGGGACATAACATACCCTCTTAAAACTTTGGACACTTGTAACTTAGTGATTATTTAATCTCTTGCGTTGCTTTTTTCTCCATTTAACTACATTCTTAATACTTTTTAAAGAAAATACATCATTATTGTTTATTTTATTTAGTGTCTACACACCTATCACTCATCCATCGCCCAAGTTGAATTTTTCGCGAGTTTGTTAACTTAATATTACCAAAAAATTTACAATCGGATTATAATGGTTCGTTCAAAATGATTTCATCTTCCAGGTCCTGATCGGCGCAGTGTACCGCTACCTGGAGCCGTGGCTGAACACCTCGACGTACCGTCAGTGTCACACGGTGTACCGCGGCGATGACGTCGCCCCCGTGCAGAGTTGCGTGGGTCTCGGGGAGCCCATGCTGTTCTATCTGGAGGCGGTGTGGGTCCTGGCGGGGCTGATGGTGGCTGCGCTGTTCCTGTCGGCGTATACCTTGAGGTGCGTTCATGTTACGACATTAAACAGTGTGGGGGTGCGTTGTGTTGAGAGCGAGGGAATTTGTTCCTTCAGCTGTCAACACGGCGAATCCTCAAACATAGTTGCATGCGTCTATAGGCTGCAGTGTCTGCTTACGATCAGGCGGGCCGTACGCTTGTTTACCACCGTCGTTGTATAAAAAAAGCTAAGATCTGCCGCTACTTGTGTTGGCGTATACCTTGAGGTAGGTTTATCAGGTCAAGACCAGAGACCGGAAAATCGGTTATTTTGAAATTTTTTATATGGTAACCATATTGAATGGTTACCCAAATGATATGGATATTAAAACACCATTGTGTTAGTCTATTGTCGCGGAAATAAAAAAAAAAAAACATATATTTAAATGCTACCCTTTACATAAAGGTTTTTTGCTTAAATACCAAAAAAAAACAAGAAAAAAGGATGAGATTTATTTCTTTAAGTAAGTTCTTTTCATAACGTAACGAAATTTGTGTAAACTCATTGTAATTTAATAGTTTTAAACATGTTTTAAATAATTAATTTTGTTAGTCCAAATGACAAAGTCGCGGAACATAAATCTAAGGAGTCGGTATTAGATACTTTTTTTATCTACATAATTATGGTTTTCATTTTAAGATTTCCAAGAAATCCTCAGCGACGTGCAAAATGGGCTGCAGTCATAGCACGCGACAGTCGAGATGATTTTTTTTAAACCAAACGACTCGCGTGTCGTTTTTTCGGCTCATTTTAATGATTCGGATATATATACGACAAAAAATGGATTGAACAGGCTTACTAAAACTGCCACACCTCTCAAGTAATATGCGAATGGGAGGGAGGAGAGAATGGGAGAGAAGCAACAAAGGTATTAAAGTCATTCTTGAGCGTAAACATTTTTAATTCAAGCTCAGAAAAAGAACACAGCAACAATCATAGGATTGCTTTAATAAAATCGATAGCTGATCGCTACTTGACTGTACGCTTACATTACATCACAAAAAAATAAAGTATCAAAGTAAAGGCAAGGTCCAAAAGACAATTTATTTAACAAACTGAATGTATTTCAAGGAAACTAAAATGACTTCTTTTTAAGGACTCTGTCAGCAGCTGCACTGTATGTACTTACGGAAATCTCACCCAACAATTGTTTTGTATATAATATTTGTACATACATTTGAAACTGTTTATTCCCCACTTGTAAAATAAAGAAACCTGATTTATTTATGCTATTGGTCTTTCTGTTTAAATAAATAAAATATTATTAAAATAATTTTATAATGCGACTCCATTCATTCGCTAAACGCTAACTAAAGTTTTGACATGAGCAGTCAAGTCACATTATGATATGTCTCAATAATCTAAAAAGTATTTAATCTTTTGATGTTGGTTTGCTAATATGGTGCTTAAAGTCTAAAACACTGAGTTTTTTTTCTATGAATCATATATATCTTGATGCAGGTTATAAGTTGACTCTATTAGCAACTACTGAAATGTAGCTAGAGTTGTCATTCTGGGGCCCATTTCTTGGCATATTTGTTTGTCATTGTGCATCTAGTTCTATATACTAAATCAATGTATACCCTTTATCTTCCACAGCAACAGCGTGCTAGGTGGTCTGCTGGCCGTCGCCCAGTACTTCGCGAACCACGGCGAGTGTACCCGGGTGCAGTGGGCGCCGAACGAGCGCGAGAACATGGCGGCGCCGCTGCTGCTGCTGCAGATGTGTCTGGTGGCCGCGCAGCTGAAGCACGGTCGGACGTACTGCAGGATGCAGGTAACACACGCGAGTGTACCCGGGTGCAGTGGGCGCCGAACGAGCGCGAGAACATGGCGGCGCCGCTGCTGCTGCTGCAGATGTGTCTGGTGGCCGCGCAGCTGAAGCACGGTCGGACGTACTGCAGGATGCAGGTAACACACGCGAGTGTACCCGGGTGCAGTGGGCGCCGAACGAGCGCGAGAACATGGCGGCGCCGCTGCTGCTGCTGCAGATGTGTCTGGTGGCCGCGCAGCTGAAGCACGGTCGGACGTACTGCAAGATGCAGGTAACACACGCGAGTGTACCCGGGTGCAGTGGGCGCCGAACGAGCGCGAGAACATGGCGGCGCCGCTGCTGCTGCTGCAGATGTGTCTGGTGGCCGCGCAGCTGAAGCACGGTCGGACGTACTGCAGGATGCAGGTAACACACGCGAGTGTACCCGGGTGCAGTGGGCGCCGAACGAGCGCGAGAACATGGCGGTGCCGCTGCTGCTGCTGCAGATGTGTCTGGTGGCCGCGCAGCTGAAGCACGGTCGGACGTACTGCAGGATGCAGGTAACACACGCGAGTGTACCCGGGTGCAGTGGGCGCCGAACGAGCGCGAGAACATGGCGGCGCCGCTGCTGCTGCTGCAGATGTGTCTGGTGGCCGCGCAGCTGAAGCACGGTCGGACGTACTGCAGGATGCAGGTAACACACGCGAGTGTACCCGGGTGCAGTGGGCGCCGAACGAGCGCGAGAACATGGCGAAGGGCTGGGTCCGGACGTACAAGGGTATTTTAAAAAACTTTCGTACTTAGCGTGAGTTGTACTTAGCGTGAGTTGCTAAACAAAAATTAGCTCCGTTTGTCAGTTTTGTGACGAGAATGAAGCTTGCAAATTATGTGAAAATGAACTTGTTTCACATTTAAATGACGTGCATATCATTTATAAATTGAACAGAAAAGTTATTATTTTATATATAAAACTGACACTGAGTTAATTTTTGTTTAACAGAACACCCTAATTGGTTACACACTCTTTTGAAAATGCTGGCTATACCATGTGACTTTAAAATATTTGTTACAATTCCATAAGGCATACATACACAATTCGATTAATTTGCCTCGAAACAATAAAATCGCAATTAGCTCTATTTTCCGTTTTTGGTAGGTTGACTTGGCTAAAATTTGATTTTCAATTTTCAATGTCACGATTTTTATAGGGTTTCGTACCTCAAAAGAAAAAATGGAACCCTTACAGGATCACTCTGTTCTCCGTTTGTCTGTATCTCTGCATCGGTACTTTCCGTTGACCTAGACCTATCAAATTTGGCAAGTAATATCGTCTTATACTACAAATACAGGGGAAAATCTGAAAACTATACATTTGAAATGAAGTACGGAACCGACGGTAGACTAGTCCAACTCGCACTCCGGTTTTTTTAATAAACATAAATCAGTAAAATAACTCAGATAAAAAAAAAAAAGCGGCCAAGTGCGTGTCGGACCACGCACAACGAGGGTTCCGTGCCTATTAAAAAGGTCGTATCGTTACTGAAATCTAAAAAATAAAATTTTTTTTTTAGTAATTTACTTACAAAACTATGTAGCGGTTAACATAATACACCTATCCTGAAAATTTTATTCAAATACACCTTATAGATTTCGAGTAAAATGCCTGTGACATACGGGCGGACAGACAGACAGACAGACAGACGTGACGAATTTATAAGGGTTCCGTTTTTTGCCATTTGGCTACGGAACCCTAAAAACGACCGGGTTGCACTCTGGGAGTGCCGGCAGAAGTGAAAAACTCAATGACATTGTAACGGTTTTTCGACCAGGTCACGTGTCCGTCTTACGAATTTTCAATCTGTCTAATCTTACGGTCACGTGACATCTTACGGTCACGTGACCTGTGGCGAGTTTAACAATTTTTCCCCATCACAAAAAGTGCACAGCGCCGCTAAAGAAGTTTTCACATCAAAAATCACGCTCAAATCGCACGCGCGTAAGCTACTCGCAGTTAAAAATCGTGCGATGTTCACCTTTGTTCGCTACTAGCCCGGGCTTGCAATACTCTACTCGGTTGAAGCCAGGGCTGGGCCCGACGAGTTCCTGACCCGAGTAGAGGCCTGGACTAGAACGACCGGTATAACCCCGCTAAGCCATAGCTTCCAAGAAGCGTGGCATACCGAAGATGCGCCAGGTATCGGTCCGATACAACAAAACGTGCTTTTACCTTGATGGAAGCTTCATCCGCCGTTATCTGTCGGCCGGCGTATGTGTCTCTGAATGTATGTGTATGGTGTGGGTGGGTGTCGAGGCCGTCGCGTGTCCTGGTGAACACTTCCTGGCTCCTGGATGATAGCTCACCACGTAAGCGCACCCGAATTTATCACTTCACTCACAGGCAACAACAAAACTCCTCGATAGGAGCGCCTGGCCTCAATTATGAACTGATTCCAATCAACATAAATCAAATGTCCCGAATGCTTTCACAAAACTCAAAATACAAATCAACGAAAAACGTGTTCAATCCAACAAAGGCAAAATTCTAGGTTATACTACAAAAATGACAGACGTCAAACGTCAAATAGTGACGTGTCCTTTTCTTTTCCGGTTATCAACCGAGTGATGCCCGCGGTAAAAGACTGGTATCGAACAATCCCCCGCTCCAGGCAGAGGAGCTCTGTCTGCTAATAAATGGGCAGGCGGGCTAAGCTCGCTACAGCTCGCTTCAAAACCGAATCTCCGACCATAACCTCCGCAACCCTGGGGACCCCGTCAGACCCATACAACAAATTTACAATGCGTCCACGACGCCAATACAAAGGTAATAAATTAGATTCCTTAACTAGTACAAGATCTCCAACGTGAGGAGGATCAGTTTTGTCAGTCCACTTAACGCGCTGCTGCAAGATGTGCAAATATTCTAGCGACCAACGATGCCAGAAGCTTTGGGTCATCTGCTGTAGCAACTCAAACCGACTTAAGCGTGATGATTTTACCTCCCTGAAGGGGTACTCCGGCAGCGCGGTAAGGGGCTGGCCAATCAAAAAATGACCAGGAGTCAATGCTTCCAGGTCATTTGGGTCCGACGAGACAGGGCAGAGAGGGCGCGAGTTGAGGACAGCCTCAATTTTACAAAATACCGTAGCAAGTTCCTCGAACGTTAAAATCGTTTCACCAATAACTCGGCGGAGATGCGTTTTTGTAACTTTTACAACAGCCTCAAAAATACCACCCCAATGTGGGCAAACAGGGGGATCAAATTGCCACTTAATGCCCATTCGAGACATTGCAAATCTTAAATTATCCTTATCACTATTCAAATAATTACAAATTTCATTCAAGTAACGGTCAGTGCCTTTATAATTGGTGCCGTTATCAGAGCGGATCAGAGATGGCAGTCCCCGGCCAAGATCAAACCTAAAACATCAACACCCAAGAGCAGGTCTATAGGTCCTGGAACAAACCATTGGGGGTCAGCGGGGGTCAACTCTGACGTCAATTTCACCGCGGTAGGGGAGATAACCACCTGCGGGTTGCTGCCCAAAATATCGTTCAACACAACCGCTTTGGCCACAATGGCTGGCCCACAATTGACAGTTGAAAAACAAACATTAATTTCCCCCATGGAACCCTGCACCTGAAGGCCACCTATTCCGTGGATGACGGAGGGGCGGGGTCTACATGGGAGGCCCAATCTCTCCACCAAATAAGACGACGCAAGACAGCCCTGGGCACCCGAATCCAAAAGGGCACGAACTAACAAGGACTTCCCCATCGGGCCCCAGACCCTGACACAAACAGTTGGCAAGAGTACTGTTTCAGGGTGGGCGGCTGTGGTGGAGGAGCGGGCGGCAGCTACCTATTGGGGGCGTCCCTCATCGGGCCGCCAACAACCCTCATAGGCGCCGTCCTGTTGGGCTGGCACCGCCCAATTGGACCGCACCAGGTACTGGTCCGCCGGAACCTCAGGGCAGCGACCCGGGCGCGCCCAGGTCGACGCGTAGTACTCGGAGCGGCGTCCAACTTGGGGCGGGCGGCGTTCCAACCGCGGTCGTTCGCACAACGGTGGTGAGAATCTCCGAGGCGGGGAGCTGCGCTGAGCAGCAGCGAACCTGGCCTGTGGACGAGGAGATGGGGGAGGGGTACCCCCGCCCGTGGACGGCGAGCCCCGACGAGACTCCCTTTGGGGGTAATGGGGAAGCGGGCCCCCGCCCGTGGGGGAACGTCCCGCACCATCCAACCGATTACCCCCATTTTGGTTGGCGCACAACACCAGGTGGTGTTTCCCTTGGCACTGCGGGCACGGTTCAGGCCGTGGGCAATCCCGCTGCAAATGCTGCCCCAAACAGGAGTAGCACCACCGGCGATCATTCGCGGTACCGCGCCGATCCTTCACCCTCTTGTGCAGGAACCTGGGGCATGCTGCAACCAAATGGCCATCATCCGTGCAATACACGCACCTTGGGGGCGCGTGGGCCGTCGCGTATCGGAGGGGCGGGCGGCGTGGCTCTACCACCCCTGGCTTAGGGGGGCGAGCAGCCACACGCCGCTGTTCCCGTGGAGGTCCCGCCGAGGGTCCCGAGGGGCCTTCAATCCCGGCGTTGTCCACCAACCGACACTCCTCCTCCAGAAAGGAGACAAGGTCCGCAAAACGTGGCAATTGTGTGGAACTGCCCCCACCGTGCTTATACTCAAAACGGAGCTTCAAGTCCGTGGGCAACCGTGACAAAACTATATGCAAGAGCATGAACGACCATTCATCCACCGGCAGGCCAAGCCGTCGTAAAGCATTCAAGGCCACCATCACGGGATTCACCAAATCCCTCCGCAACGTGGCAACCCCATAAATGTGAGGAAGCGCCAAAATTTGTGCCACATGGGTGTCTGCCAAACGCCTAATGTTGGCATATCGTTTCTCCAAAAGCTCCTGGGCTGTGGAGTAATTTTGGTCGGTGACCGCAAGATGTGAGACTAACTCCAGTGCCTCTCCATTCAAGGTGGAGAAAAGATATGCCAACTTTTGGCTCGGTGCCAAGTCCGTCCTGGCGTCCACCAGACTTGAAAACAAGTCGTGGTAGGCGGTCCAACATTTTAAGTCCCCGTCAAAATGGGGCAAATCCAGGGTTGGCAAACGTCCTAGGAGAGCCAGGGGTGGCGGTGATCGCGTCTCCGCCGTCAAAGGACCCCGCTGCACCTTGTGCGCAGCCTGAACCAGCTCATCATGCAAGTCATAATATTGTGTGATGTCTGCCTCCACTGAATCATCAATCTTTTCATCCATCGCCAAAAGCGCTGCATAAGCACTCTGAACTACCGCACTTCGGACCGGTAGCTCAGCCGATCGCTTCAGCAAAGCGTCGGTCCGGTCGGGTCTACCTATCAAATGCACCGCAGAGGACAACCATCTCAGCTCCGCCCTAATCTTGGCTGTCCACTTTGCCATGGCTGTAGCCAGCAACAACAAACACTCACAAACAAACGCAAGTCCAATCGACTTCTAATTAAAATGTTCAATAATGCAAAACAAAAACAATATAAACTAAAATTATTTGGCACAAGGATCCCTGCAAAATGTTACTTGTTGAACCCTAAATCAAGTAATATTTATAATGAGAATTAATTTATTTTAACAAGTATAATTTATTTTCAAATCGCAACACATTGGTCAATACAGAACCCTTCTGGACAATATTCACTTCTCAGGGAACCCCAAAATATTCCAAACCTGTATGTTCCCAACGCACAAAACAATTAATCCAAATAATTTTAGTCAATGCAAATTATATTTAATTACCAACTTATATGGCTTGCCAAGGAACCCCTCAGAATATTACTTATTCTCTGAGTGAACTCTAATTTATAACTGCTAAACTAAGCCAAACAAACAATGTCAAACAACCAGGGGCAAACTTCAAATAATTATAATCCCAACCAATACTGATATATATATATCAAGTGGGTCTCAAATCAATACAATACAATATTCACACCGAGCAATCCTGAAATATAGTTCAAATTATTATCTAAACAAGCAATATCAATTTCCTATGTGTTTAGTACATACCTAAGAATTGAATTTGAGATTGCTATTGCTATTGCTATGTTCAGTGACCAAAAAATTCACCAAATAATATCAAATCAACTATCAAAACAATTAGCAATGTATGCTATTATATCACTACAAACCAATTCAGTAATATTTTGCTATTTTAAATACAACTACTTACTATGTTCCATCAAGGGTTAACCTCAAAAACGTTTTTTCCACAAATATCAAAATAATACTGTGAACCAGTCAAAGATACCTATTGACACGGCCAGAGGCGTTTCAAAGAACCACGCTCTGCTACCAAATTATGTTCGCTACTAGCCCGGGCTTGCAATACTCTACTCGGTTGAAGCCAGGGCTGGGCCCGACGAGTTCCTGACCCGAGTAGAGGCCTGGACTAGAACGACCGGTATAACCCCGCTAAGCCATAGCTTCCAAGAAGCGTGGCATACCGAAGATGCGCCAGGTATCGGTCCGATACAACAAAACGTGCTTTTACCTTGATGGAAGCTTCATCCGCCGTTATCTGTCGGCCGGCGTATGTGTCTCTGAATGTATGTGTATGGTGTGGGTGGGTGTCGAGGCCGTCGCGTGTCCTGGTGAACACTTCCTGGCTCCTGGATGATAGCTCACCACGTAAGCGCACCCGAATTTATCACTTCACTCACAGGCAACAACAAAACTCCTCGATAGGAGCGCCTGGCCTCAATTATGAACTGATTCCAATCAACATAAATCAAATGTCCCGAATGCTTTCACAAAACTCAAAATACAAATCAACGAAAAACGTGTTCAATCCAACAAAGGCAAAATTCTAGGTTATACTACAAAAATGACAGACGTCAAACGTCAAATAGTGACGTGTCCTTTTCTTTTCCGGTTATCAACCGAGTGATGTCGGTGTCTTAACTGGAAGCAACAAATTACTAACACCTGTAACAAGTTAAACAAATTTGTTTTTGCCTTAAAAAGACTGAGGAGTGTAACAGATGAGTCAACCGCTCTTACGGCGTATCATGGCTACGTTGCATCTGTTCTCCGCTACGGAGTTATCATTTGGGGGAACTCGACAAATGTTAACCAAGTGTTTGTGACACAAAAGCGCTGTATTCGTGCTATCTGTGGAGTTGGATCTCAAATATCTTGTAGACCGCTTTTTAAAAAGCTTAACGTCCTTACATTGACTGGAATTTATATCTATGAGCATGCAAAGTTTGTAAGAAACAACCCTGAGCTATTTGAAAAAACAACCCAACATCCACGTTTACGCAACAGGGATTTGTCCAGGTTTAAACAACCCGTTTTTAAGACAGCCTTGTACAACAAAAACTGTTACATGATGTCTGTGAGAGTTTACAACAATATTCCCATAGACTTAAGAAATCTGCCATATACATTGTTCTTGTCAAAACTTCGGCGTTGGCTCCATGACAATTGTTTTTATAATATGAATGAGTTTATGCAATTTAGAACGTAGAATTTTTGATATTTTTTATTTTTGATTATAATTTGTAATTTGCATGCCACTAAAATGGTGAATTATGCTGAACATATTATTTCTAAATCCATCAATGTAATGTACCATAATTCTGCAAATAAATAATTTTGACTTTGACTTTGATGCCCGCGGTAAAAGACTGGTATCGAACAACCTTAAAATGTGTTTTTCTTGTTCCAGGTCTCAATCTTCATCCTCAACTGTCTCTGCCTCCTGTTCTGGCAGTTCTCCCAGTTCATCTTCCTCACGCAGACCGCCATCTTCTTCCTCATGGAGCAGCTCAGAATCATCGACCTCAAGTCCCTCTGTGTCTTCCTGCATTCCCACTTCTGCGGTCTCCACATGGCGGTACTTCTGCTCCAGGGGAACGATATGCTAAAGACTTCGCTGTACACCTCGTTTTTTCTAGTAGTTTCGGCGTACTGCCTGCTGTTTAGTTCCTTTAGAATTAAGGTGCACACTCGAATGGATTTGTTGGTAGAAGCGTGGTTGGTTGCGCTTAGAATTTTGATCGTTACAACAGCGTCGTTCTATCTGAAGTATCTGATAAGTGATTTTCTAGAAGTTGCCGATGACACTCACATTTGGGATATCCTATACTCTAAGTTTACCAGCTATAAAAACTTCCATACGTTGCTGTATACGTGTTCTGAAGCGTTTGATTTCTTGCCGTTGAGTTCTGTTGTGAACATGACGAACACCTGTTTGATTCCTATGGTGTTTTTCGGTGTGTCTGGTTGTGTGTGCTCCTGGTTCTCTGTGGGTGGGAGGAGGGCTCCTGTGAAGGAAGACGTGGATGATGAGGACAGCGGGATTGAGAATAACGCGGACAGCAAGGACAAGGTACGTTAACTTATCCATTGATTTAAATATCACTGATATTATAGACGTAAAGTCGGTGAGTTTGTATGTTCTTGTGTAAAGGGGTAAACACCAGAACTACTCATTTCACCGGGTTTTCGAATGGACCTGGATGGTATATAGGCTATATTTTATCGGTTTGCATGCGTTTGCAATTTGATGAACTTTTCCGTTTAGTAAATAACAATCTTATTCAATGTTTAACCCCCAACGCAGAAAGAGGGGTGTTATAAGTTAGACGTGTCTGTCTGTGGCATTGTTGCTCCTAAACGAATGGACTGATTTTAATGCGGTATTTTTCGTCGGAAATCTGACGTGATCGAGATTGTTCTTAGCTGTGTTTCAACAAAATCGGTTCAGCTGGTTTTAAAATATTGAAGTTTGAAAGAAAAATAACACCTGCGGGTTTTTCATCTTTTCAAAATTGTTAATTATGTATATGTCATAGGCATATTGTATAATCCGCCATTTTACATAACTGCTGGAATGTGTTCGGCGGATTGCCGCTAAGAACGTACCGTAATGACAATCCCGCTAAAATTGTGTGTGTGTTTATTTTGTTGTCTGCATTGCAGGACGTCGTGGACACCGAGGTCACCGACGCCACGGTGCGTTATCTGAAGCGGCTCAGATTAGAGCCGGCTGTGGTGTACCACGTGGCTCAGTTGTGCGTGTTCGCGGTCCTGGCGGGCTTGATCATGCGGCTCAAACTGCTGCTGGGCACGCAGCTGTGCGTCGTGAGTGCGCTCGCCATCAACGCTAGTCACAAGTACGTATCTGAGCCAGTTTACCAGATGGCTCAGTTGTATGCGTGCCTAGTGACTCGCATCGTGCGGATACAGCTGTGCAGTTTGAGCCCGTGTACCAGATAGATGGCTCGGTGGTATACTGGTACCTATATAAAGTACTAGCTTCTGCCCGCGACTCCGTCCGCGTGGAAATCGTTTATATCGCAGCTCCATACAAACTTCAACCCCCCATTTCATCCCCTTAGGGGGTGATTTCCAGGATGAAAACTATCCTATGTCCTTCCCCGGGATTCAAACTATCTCCATACCAAATTTCATGGCAATCGATTCAGCGGTTTAAGCGTGAAGAGGTAACAGACAGACAGACACACTTTCGCATTTATAATATTAGTATGGATAGTATGGATAGGCGAAACATTTACATCTGAGCAAAAGCCGAGTCAAAAGTATTTGATTTGATTCGAGTTTTATACATATACTATATCGACAACACAGTTAACTGACCATCCATGTACTGCATTGTAATAAGGTTCTATATAAACACAGGGCGTTTAACTGACCGCCCTGTGTTTATATAGAACAGTTAACTAACTGTGTTGGCGTTTGTACCTGATGACAAGATGTGCTCGCTTATAAGTGACTGCAAGTTATATACAACGGTTATAAGTGACTGAACTGTGCCCAGTGTGCGTGCTTCAATGCTAAAGTACGTACGAGTATCCACCGGTGTACGAGATGGCTCAGTTGAGTATTATTTTCCATGTGGCTCAAGGTGCTGCTGGGAACAACGCTAGTTATAAGTACATCTCTGAGTATACCAGATGGCTGACCCTTATTAAACTTAATAGAATAACCATGAATAATATAGAAAAACTGTACTGCTGGTTATTACACATTTCAACAAATAAACACAAATGATGTATTGTATTTTGACGACCGGTTAGCCTAGTGGGTGACACTGCCTACGAAGCTGAAGGTCCTAGGTTCGAATCCCGGTAAGGGCAAATATTTGTGTGATGAGCATGAATATTTGTCTCCGAGGAATGGAAGTTTTCTATGTATTGAAGTATTCATATCTATTATATATATCGTCGTCTAAAGTACCCATAACAGAAGCCTTACTGATCTTACTATGGGACTAGGACAATGTGTAAGATTGTTCCCTAATATTTCTGTTTAAAGGACTTTATTTCTCAAAAGAAATTATACATTTCACTTAATGAAAATCTATACTAAAACAAAGTTAAACAGTGAGCATCGCAAGATACACAATACTAAGGCTTAAAAATAAATGAAGACATTTAGTGCCACTGTAATTAGTTAGGTACTACAATTATGTAGGTAGTATACTGCGGGTAGCATTACAAAAGTCTAATAACACAACACAGAACAAGTTTAATATTGATTTACTTATTATTATTATTTATTTATTCCCCATGGCAAAATGATTGAGTTTACTTTAAGTTTTTTCAATTTGTCCACCAGACTACCGGCGTGGGTGCGGAAGTACTTGCCGCTGTGCTGGCTGGCGGCGTTTGCTGCGCTCGCGCACCGCCTCAGCGTCAACATGGCCGCCGAAATGTCGCACATAGGTCAGTCCACTGCCGGGGAATGTATATTTCAGTACGGACTAGCCATTATTAGGCTTCCGTACCCAAAGGGTAAAAACGGGACGCTAACTTACTAAGACTCCGCCTGTCTGTATGTGTGCCCGTCGGTCACCAGGCTGTATGTCATGGACCGTGATAGTTAGACAGTTGACATTTTCACAGAAGTTGCCGCCACAACAACAAAAACTTAAAAACAGAATAAAACAAATATTTAAGGGTATTTTTATAGATAACAGTACGGAACCCTTCGTCCGACTCGCACTTGGCCTGTTTTTTAACTACGTTAATTTTTAACCCCCGACGCAAAGAGAGGGGTGTTATAAGTTTAACGTGTCTGTGTATCTGTGTAACTGTGTATCTGTCTGTGGTATCGTACCTCCCAAACGGATGGACCGATTTGAATGCGGCTTGTTTTGTGTCATAGATAATTTTACCCCGAGTGTTCTTAGCCATGTTTAATGAAAATCTGTTCAGCCGTTTTTGAGATATTGGACTTTGAAATGAAAATGTCTGGGGTTTTTTAACTTTTCTAAGTATCATTTTGTCATGTGACGTGGGTGTATTGGGAGTGGGCCCACGGTCTATTCGCTGCTTTAATTGTCCCTCCTCGTGCTAGCTAAGTTTATTTTTATTTTTTTTATTTCTTATTTGTAGTTGATCATACATATTAACCGTCAATAAAGCGAGTCCTCAAACCAATAGAGGGTATTTAAGAACAACAAAATGCGTTTGCAGGTGAATTCAGCGATTTCCAGCAGGAGGAGTTGCTGGAGTGGATCGGGCGCGAGACCGGCGCGCGCGCCGCCTTCGCGGGCTCCATGCCCGTGCTGGCGGCCGTCATGCTGGTCACCCGGAGGCCCATCGTGGCGCACCCGCATTACGAGACCAAAGAGGCCAGGTATTGCCACCACTGTCACCACTTCTTCGCTTTTTATTTTATTGTCTCGCTCTGTCCAACACACAGTTAAGGCGGCGCATTGGAAGTTATCGCGTGCTTTGAAACGCCGTTCGGACTAGATTAAGAAACAATAAGGTCTGATTTTCAGATATATGATTCTTGACTATATGATTGTTTGCTTAAAATTTCCTCTATAGAAAAATATTCCAAAGTTGGGTGTGTATTTTCCTTTTTTAATCAGCCTACTCAAACAATACATTATTTTACGACACAATCAAGTTAATACTATAGTATTTTATCTCATCTAAAATATCACTTAATGAAATATAAATAAAACTTCACTAAGTTAGGTATTTATCGAAATTCGTCCAAAAAAGCCATTCCCGAAGAGTGTTGCATCTCTTTTTCTCGTGCGCGGAAGGCATTAGCGTGTCTCTGTCTAGTGGGCGTGGTCGACTCGAATCAAGGCATCCCCTTAAGCGTGCATACTAAGCAGGTACGGTAAGATTTTATCTGCGTATGCGTATGCGTAGAGCGGAGACGAGCGTGTCTATAGAGCGAGACGGTTAAACTCCCCTCCCCAGTATACGCAGATAAAATCTTACCGTATCTGCTAAGTGTGCAGCACGCTTAAGTCACGCGGCACCAAGTTGTCGCACACCCTCTGCACTAGAGCAAGAAGGCTAAGAATTAACAATAGTCTCTCTCTCACTTAATGCTGGTCACGCGGCACCAAATTGTCGCAAACACTACCAGATCTAAGTAGCACACACAAACACACGAACACACACACACATCCACTCTTAATGTTAGTTACCCGGTGCCATATTATTGTCGGTGTTACGAATCAAATAAGCGAGGTACACCTCTCTGTCTTCCTTCTTAGTTTTAAGCAGATACCGATTATGTTTACAACGTATCAATAAAATACTCATCCTCCTTTGACACAACTATAAAATACGTTTTACTGGTTTTAATCAATTATTCTTATACTTACATTTCGTAAACGTAGCAACAATTGCTCCTCATCATCAAAATATCCATTTAAAGGTCCGGTCTCAGGTTAAGTGCAATATTTTTCTTGTATATTTTCTCAAATTATAGATATAAATTAAGGATAGACAAATATCAAGCGGTCTTGCCAAAATACGATTTATTTCTTAAACCATATATTATTCAATTCGATTTCCAGAGACCGTTCGTACGCGGTGTACAAGTCATACGGCAAGTTCACGACTGAGGAGATTTACAAGGAGCTGACGGGACTGAAGGCGATCTACCTCATCATTGAGAACAAGTACTGCTACGGGAGGAGTCGGTAATTAAAGTCGAACTATTATTATTATTATTATAATGGACCCTGTAAGCTAGGTGAGATAATTAATTTACAAACAAGTTGGTAAAACGAACAAAAGAAAGTTTGTCCATTTTCGGACACATCATCAAAAACTGTGCTTGCACATTTTTTACAGCCTTAGATTTTTGTGACTGTCTACGAAGCTAGAGGCCCTGAGTTCGAATCCGGGTAAGGGGTTTTTGGATGTTGTCTATGTATTTAAAGTATTTATTTATCTATATACTCGTGAGTATGTGTATCTTGTTGGCTTTCTCGCGCAACGCATCAGTATTGCAATTCAGCGAGGAACTGCCGCCTGCATCCTCGGTAAAATTCCTTGAGGGCCTTTTTTAGATTTAATTTAGTTAATGTTAATTATGGTGCCGCACGATGGAGGCGATGGCGAGGCAGGCCGAGACGGAGATGGCGGGACTACCTGGATGTATCTTGCAACGATTGCCCGGAGGTTTCTCAGAATCGGGACGAGTGGAAATCGAGTGCGCTTAAGGAGGTCCCAGCAGTGGGACACTCTGTAGGCTAGGAAAAAAAAAAACATCTAATATTTTACTTGTGTCATCGAGTAAATAATTATTTAATTAGTTCTGCTTAGTCGTTTTTACAAGCTTTTATTAAAAATGCCATGTTTGTAACAGATTTTTCAAATCTAACAATTTTTTTTAACATGTTTGTGGTATCCGAATGAGCCGAAATTTGGCAAATTTATGTAAGTTCCGTGACAATTCAATATAATGGTGCCATCTATTTTTACTGTGTCATTGTTTTAAACTCCTACATCCTTTCCCCTCTAGAAAAGGCTGCTCCTTCGAAGACATCTGGGAGGCGGAGCACCCGGAGCGCCTAGGGCCGCGCGCCTGCCACGTGCTGCTCACGCAGCCCGCCGACCACTTCTACCCCGTGTTCCGGAACGCGCACTACGCCGTGTTCCGGCTGCATGACTACAGCGTCAGGTGACACTCGTGACACTACAGTCAAGTGACACATTAGTCATGCGCGTTCACCGCCAAGAAAACCCCCTTTTCTGTAGACCCACAGTTCGAGTGAACTCCTCTTTCGATTTCAAAGAGTATTGGGATCCTTGGTGTTGACATTTCCAGTGACGTCCAGTTTCGAAGACACTTAGAGGGCAAGGCCGAGCTGGCATCCAAAAAGCTAGGTGTGCTTAACAGAGCAAAGCGGTACTTCTCCCCGGGACAGAGATGATGGATAAACTTTCATTTATAAAGTTTTAAAGTGCTTATTCACCCACCAACAACAGTGACACCACAGATATATCTGTAGTGTACCCGTTAAGGGGCTCCCATACGCCAATGACCTTCGATCTGAATTCCTTAATCTTCTAATGTTTTTTCTAGCTTATTATATTATCAACAACGGCTTTAAGTAATATAGTATACCATATTTACTTCAAAGTTCATTGTTTTCGAGATATTTGGCATCAAAGTTGAACAATTTTAGGCCAAAAAACTGGTTTTCTGGCCATAACTTTTGTGTTAATTGGTTTAAAATGAAAACCCTGGACCAGTTTTTAGAGACGTCACAGACGAACCCAAATATGTAGATTTCGTATATGTTAGATCTTTCACGTCGATAGAGATACGAAATAAGTGTTTTTTTGGACCATGTTTAAAAAAATCATACAAAATTCAGTGTTCATTTGTTTCAAAATCCGGTGGACCAAAATGGAGATAAAAGATTGAAGAACCGATAGCCGTTTGATTTATAATTCTATCTGTAGTGCAAAAGTAGGAGATACGATTCAAAACTTGTCAAAAATCGATTAAAACCTCGGGTAGCCCCTTAACCCCAAATGAGTTTCGGATTGTACTATAGCTTGACCACAACCGCTGTGCCGCTCCTTAGGTATGCGAGCGGCGAGACGGGGGGGCAGAGCCTTTGTCATTCCGCCGTCCCCGCCTCGCCCCGTCACCCCCGCCGCGTCACCCCGCCTCCCCGCGCATACCTAAGGAGCGGCACAGCGGTTGTGGTCAAGCTATAACTTTGACGTAGGTATTTGTATGTTAAAAGTTATTTCTTTCTGACAGGTACATGCCTCGCAGCTTCGACACTTGACGGCCGGCCGACATCGACCACGTGGCCACGCACCAGCGGCTGAAGAGAGACGCACATAGCGCCCACGGACTGTGTACTTAAGTGTAAACGAGACAGGTGATGGACAATATGCCTGATGACGTCATTTTTACAGTATCAAACATGATACATCTGCAGTGACTTAGTAATCTAATTAATGTCAGTTATAGACGTCACACTTCACACGGGTGTCTCAACTGTGACTCGGATTTCATTGTATATACATAAGTCATTGCAGCAGCAAAGTGATTACTATCATATTTTAGATGTATAATATGTGTAGACTCATGTACATATAAATTGATAACGTAGTTACTAAATGTATAGTAAACCATCAAATCATTGTTAAAAATAAATTAAAAAATATGATTAAAATCGTAAAACGATAGACCTTGAAAGTTTTGAATAAATATGCATTTACTTTATTGTCCAAGAGTATATTTAAAGCTATCAATAGAATCCTTAAGCGGTAGAAACGAAATTGTAAACAACTATGGACCAGTATTTCGCGACCGTTACCGCAATTTATATGATTTTCCATATGGTTAGTACAGTCAAGGATTTTAATTGTTGTGCCATTTAGAGCTCACTTTATCTGGACACTTTAGAGCTACTATTAAAAACCAAAATGAGTTATTCATTAATCATCAATCAATCATTAAAGACCTTGACAGTACAAATAGTAAACTGTGACATCATACTTTTATGGGTTCTCTATTGGATCGCATAAAATCATTTGGAATAATATAATAACGCATAATTTTTTATAGCCGAATTAGCGTTAAGCCTAATCATGTTATGGCATAAATTTTTAGGCATAAAATTAAAAAGAATAAACGAAAATAGCATAATCATCGCAAAGACTAACATCAGATAGCATAAATACAAAAAGACATAATAATTACTTGGCATCATTACAAAACGCATAAAAATTGTGTCCTAAAAAATAAAATCATGCATTACACAAAGCAATGAAAGCATAATGCACGGCCCAATAATGTACAGCCTGATAATCCATGTACATTGGGACGGTCATCTGTGCGGACTAATAATCTCCAGCGAGTCGACGCCACCCCGCTGCGCGGGGTGTCTATTTCTGGTCTGAGGAACACAAGTGAACCCTAACCTAACCGACCTAAGACAGAGTTCGCTTATGACAAGCCATTTTTATCCGCCCTGATAATGCACGACCCAATAATCCGCGTCCACGAAAAGTGTAAATGCATTGTAACAACGAAATTGAGTTTTAGTCATTTAGAAAACTGAAATTATGGATAAGAAATTATGGATAATGACAGATATACCAAATAGTTATTAGCCCAAACAATAGTATGCGTAATATGTATTCGGCCAATACAGATTAGTTCAACTGAAATTATGCTATTAGCGTAGTATGCCAAACAAAGTAGTAGGCCAAAGTATTATTATGCGACAGTATTATTATGCCAATAGAAATTATGCCAAATCAATTATGCGAAACTATATTAGTCTAAAAAAAATTATGCCAATGAAGAGGATCCCACTTTTATGTCAATTAGTATGAAGCGTCGCGGCCGAAGTGAGGTTCGTCTGACTTATTTTTTGGGTATTTATATTCTTTAATTGTAGTTGCTCCCATACAAACATTTGTTCCTCTCAAAAAACTAAAGTATTAACTGGCTGTATACAATCAATAAGTTCTCCAGCGGTTAGAAAGAAACGCATATAGCGGTAACACAGTGTTAATTGTATCGTGACAGGTGATAGACATCCGCCTGAGGGCGTAATTCTGTTGTATCAGAAGCAATAATATCGGGTCAACCTGTTCGGCAATTCGATACAAAGTGTACCCGTTTTTATTGCTCATTTCTATATATTGTGTCTGGCTGAGTATCCGTCGACATACAGCTGTCACGGACAGTAGTTAAATGTAAAAACGCGACAGGTGATGGACATTACTCGACTGTGGGCGTCATTCTATTTATATCCATATTGTGATTGGCTCACTATCCGTCAATATTTTCTCTAGCGGCTAAAAAGAGACGCATATATCAGTCAGCTACATTGTATTACTTAAGTGCAACAGTGACGGGTGACGGATACTATCGGCCTTCTACGGCCTTGTTTATTTTACAGGCAACACGTTCTGACAGTTTCTTGCGCGGGGCTCCACGCGCTTTTTGACGAGTTTTGAGTTGATATTCCTCCGTGAAAACTATGGATATATTTATGGCACACACGCTTATCGGTTCATCAATCCTTTATTTTTTTTGTTTGCACGAAGAGTTTTTTTTTAATGATTTATTCAAACATGTTGTTTAGATATTATTTACTGTTTGACTGCTTAGATACGAGTGGTTTTCTGACTGCTAAGGTATCAAAAGTGTGTAAAGATTACTGAATATCGACTGTTCAGATATTTGTCACATACTGAGCGTCCATAAGTAAATGCTAGCCTGACAGTCAGCGACTTTTTGACGATTGAAACGCCTACCTCTGGTTGACCACCGGGAGTGTATAGCTACTTCTACTGCTGCTAAAACGCTACCTCGACAGGAACTGGGGATTGCCACCCTCATATCCGTATCCGGCCTCGCTACGCTCGTCCGTCTATATCTACTCGGCCGGCAATCCCTATTTTGCCGGCCTCTGCAGTAATGTACTATTGCATTCGTAACCTCCAGGATCGTAATTTTATTATAGGACCTGTAACTATGTAACTGTTTATGTGACGTTAAAAAACAATCCAGCGCTGCCACCCCTCCTGCACCGCGGGACTACCGTCCAGCTAAACAATATATCGATAACACTATAGCGTTGTGGCAAAAGTGAAAACTTAGTCATTCATCCATTCATTCTCCTAGCGTTGTTCCCGGTTATGCCCCTAAAGGAGCTCGGGGTCCGCTTTGACACCTAATCCCAAGATTTGGCATAGGCGCTAGTTTTACGAAAGCGACTGCCATCTGACCTTCCAACCCAGAGGGAAAACTAGACCTTATTGGGATTAGATCGGTTTCCTCACGATGTTTTCCTTCAAAGTGAAAACTTAGTATTATTGCATAATATATACATATTATGCGAGTGTAATTACCCTTAACACGGCAGCTTAAAAAAATCGTGGGTCACGCTGCGCCAACAATGATCTGCCATTAAATTCAAAGTGACCCAAAAAAATATACATTTAAATATACATTGCCATGTATAGGGTTAACGGGTCATGTGCAGACTGATCCCGCGTTCAAAGCAACATTTACGAGCACGGACACGGGCACGAGCGTGTGAACAGCCTGTTTGTTCACACGCCCGTAACCGTCCGTCAATTTATTAAAAAAACTGGCTGTGACAGACGGGCAGGCTCCGAGTGATCGCATAAGTGTTCCGTTGGACCAATTTTGGTACGGAACACTATATAAAAAGGTCCTTTTCCCTTATGTCATTTGTTGGTATACGGTTGTATATTTCAATACACATGTTATAAATGTTTCTCCTATAGATGTACTTCTTGCATGATGGTCTATATAACTTGTTCATCAGTCTTACTCTTATTTCTCTTTGCCTGGTATTAAGTCTAATTTTAAAATATTGTGAATTTAGAGAAATTCACGTAATTATGTAATCGTGTAATATAGTGTTGCTAGTTGAAGTTACGAACCTCGTCTTAACCCATTCGCCGCCGCAGAAATAAATGCAAGGTGGCACCCCCACGCCCCGCAAATCGTAAGTCTATTATTTTTGGACTTCGTATGAAGTCTGTGGCGGGTGGCAACAGTGATGAACTCGAGTTCAAGTCAGTGGCAGCGAATGGGTTAAAGCAAGGGAATTCCAGGATTTGTGGTACTTTTTTCGAGAGTACTACGTAATGATGTAATCGTGTATCGAGCGTCGAGGGCTGAGCGGCCAAACCCAATAAATAAATCGTCATGATTGCTTTTTGAAATAAGAAGTCAACTGCGTATGGCCCGATTGTGATGTGATTATATTTAAGTATTAGTTTGAATGTTAATTGTACTTAAAATAAACTTTATACAGTTTTATACATATTTTATTTACCTACAGCGAGTTAATTGATTTTTTAGACAATGGAAAACCCATCATGTATTTTTAGAACATGAAGATAGTGATGAAGATGTTGATCATACATTTGATTCAGAACTGTATGATGCGATTTACAATATTGCAAAGAACAAGATAAATAAATTAGACGAGCTTTACGATGTGGTGCTGGGACTACCGAATAGTGAAGAATGGAACAAATCAAACTTTCTGCCTACAAATCCCTCCTTCCTGCCAAATGCTAAATTTCTGCCATTGAAGGGTAGAATTGATAGAAAATGGCGATAAACAAATAATAGATTCAAACAAAGAAATCAGACAGACTGCCAGTAGTTTAAGTGTGGTTAGTGATAGAATAAAGTCGATAGAGACCACTTATAATTAAATCAAACAGTCGATCGACGATGTCACGAAAGCTTTAAATAGAATACCTATTAGGTGGTAACATTAAATTGCCGCGTGAATTCAGACGACAAAACCAAGCTAGTCTTTCAAATCCGGGTTATACCTAATCTAAAATTGGTGAAAAAAAGCAACAAAATGGCTGTAGCTCCGAGTAAAGAGAGTCCTGTAGATTTATTAAGTAGTTACCTACGTAGACACTTGTGGCATAACCTAACCTAATAATCATCTGCGTTTTATACTTCCTGAAAAGAATAAGAATGATTTATTGCAAACTGTGTACAGTCAGCATCACATAGTTAGTAGCAGCCAAAGTAGCCAAATATATCGTAACACTTCCTTATTCCTATAGTAATAAAGACGTGTTCCGATATATTTGGCTACTTTGGCTGCTACTAACTATATGATGCTGACTGTACTTACATAGGTAAGGATCAAATTCCTGGCCAGTAGTTAGCCATAGCAACTAAAGAAGTGAAAAAAGTACCGTTGTGACACAAAAATTAACCATACAATTGTATGGTTAATTTTCGTGTCACAACGGAAAAATTTGATAGAAAACTTAATTGAGTGAGTTAAGCTGGCCCAAGAATTTGGTCCTTACCCATAAGGAAGGTAGTAATGACAAAACAGTTCCAACAGTCACCTGTTTCAGGCATGCAATACTTAATTTAATTTATAAAAAAAAACGAAGTCTAAGATCCCTACAATATTTTTTTTAATTCTTTTTCTCGCTGAAGCAGAGTGCCGTTGGAAAGATCTATGTCCAAGTGCAGATCTACCAAACAACCCACATTCGCAGAGGCAATGGGACGGGCCGCTGTGTGAGCTGGTACGGGATAACCTTTATGAAACGTCTACCAGCTCCGCAGATCGCGCCCGTCTCCTTGCCACTGCTAGCGGCGGTTGGCTCCAGGCACTTAGGCACAATTTTAGACAACAAATCTTTTAGGGTTGCCGTTTCACTGCGCCTAGGATTGACATGTGTCGTTCCACATCGGTGTCACTGCGGTAGCACCGTCGACAAATTTAGGCGCTATGGCTTCTCCTGCCAGATGAGCACAGGCCGCATCCCGCGACACGCCGGCCTAACCGATCTCATCCGTTGGGCTCTCGTTAGTGCCGGAGCACCGGCCGTCTTAGAGTAGGGCTGCCATAAGTGTGGGGACTCAGACCGGGACATTTAAATTGAAATTGAAATTGAAATCATGTATTGCATATCACATAGCAGGTACAGGTGTTCTTAACTATAAGCTGTTCATGTGACGCCCTGTTAGGGCACGGCAACATAGTTCCACATAGGGCAACATACATATCCAATCTAAAATTGTACATATTATTATTTACAAATATGCCTAATAATTAATTGATTATTTTACCTTGATTATTTTACATGTCTGTCTGTCATTGTTTTGCACAATATTAATTAATAATTTACAGAAAAAAACTATAGAACTATTTAAAGAAAAACTAGTACCTAAAGGTAGAAAAAAAACAACTTTTATTACAGCAATAGGTAACTTTACAGGTTGAGTCCTTGCCTAAACACAAAACAACTTTTAACACAGCCATTCAATGCCGGCGACCCGCCAGTCGGATTTTTTTTTCTTTTCTTTGGGTTTTCTGTTTGTTGGCGGTTTTCGCTACAAAGCCCCCTATTAAATAACTATGATTTTTAAACCGGGACAATTCGCTTATCGGCCGGGACGCCAGGACACCATGCTTCAAACCGGGACATGTCCCGGCGTACCGGGACGTATGGCAACCCTATCTTAGAGCCTACTGGTCTTGCCCGAGACGACGGCAAGAGGCCTGACGGCATGACGGTCGTTCCCTGGAGCTTGGGGCGACCACTGGGATGGGACGCTACTTGCGTCGATACCCTTCCTGGAACCTGAATGAGGGCTGGTGCTGCTGCTGACTCAGCCGAGTCACAAAAAAGGCTCAAATTCTGGCTCATTGACAGTGGCTACATGTTTGAGCCTTTCGGCGTCGATACCTTAAGCTGCTTCTTGGCTGGAGTCTAATGCTGTGGTCTGGACTCCACATGAGGGTAAATACACTCTTATATTGGAACAGGTCCAGAAAATGTTCTTAAGGGCGCTGTACAAGAGGGTACACTTTTATTACCCATACATGTACTTACCCTACCTTATTCTTACAAGGACATTTAGGCTATGACTCACTACAATTGCGTCGCTTACTCTCCTTAGCTAAATTTAGCATCGATCTAGTGCGAGGAAAGGTCGATTGTGTGGGTCTCATCGATGCATTCGTGCGTCTCTTTGTCCCTGATCGGTACGTTCGCGCGCGAAGTCACCCCTTGCTGGCCGTGCCGGGCGCGCGCACGCGGGCGCACGCGCACGATCCCATTGCGCGCGCGTTAGCGTTCCTCAACTCCGTGCTCCAAGAGCACCCACAGTGTGATCTGTTTGTGAGTTCGACCGCGTGACTGATGATTGGATGCAGGAGGGTGGCAGAATGCGAGATGCCCGCGAGTACTATAGTTTAACCCGCTTAAGAGCCGTTGTTGTTTATGTTTTTCTTTTTGTTTTTCCTTTTCTTTTTCTTAATATTACATATTTATAAGTTTGTACCGCTTTGGCCTTGCTGTTAAGGTATAAATGTTACTATATAAATAAATAAATAAAATAAATAAATAAATAAATAAATAAATAACCTTAGGTAGGGCCATGGGGCACCAGCGCTTTAAAACTTTTTAAATCGCTTTCTGAGCGCCTCGGCGACGCTTCTGGTGACCAGAAGGCTGGCTCATACCTAGCCCAACGTATTAGCATTGCTATACATCGTGGCAATGCCGCCAGCCTCCAGCACGGCTATCACAAGACGGCGCTCGAGCTCTCTCGATTTTCCTTACAATAAGAGAGAGACAGATAGTGCGAGAAAAAGCGAGAGAGCACGCGCGCCGTCTATGTGATAACCGTGGGGCACCCTACCGCCCGACGCCTTAGTAAGTAGTATCTATAATCGTGGTAGCACCGGTCGTTGTTCAGCAAGACAGCGCGCGAGCTCTCTCGATTCTTCTCGAGCTATCCGTCTCTCTCTTATTAGTAAACTTAGAAAGAGACGTATAGTGCGAGAAAAACCGAGAGAGCTCGCGCGCCGTCTTGTGATAGCTGTGCTGAATATTTAATCGTACCGTGAAAATAATTCGCTTCGATATCTACCGTTTGAGCCCTCCCCTATAACTGTCAATGTCAAATGTCATTGTCAATGTCAGCAAGAAAGGTTTGCTTTGCCGGGTCCCTTCATTCATACTTGTTTGTACTTGTTTAATGTTTATTTTCTATCAAATACACAAATAAGAGATTTTGCGAGTGGTTATATGTGTTAGAATTAAGAAATGGAGCATTGGGAAGCTATCGTAGAGCATCCATTAGAACAGTGTCACCGGTCTTTTGAGAAAGTGCTGGAGACAGCGAGCGCTCTGTTGAATACGTCGTCGACTCAACTTGCCCCTTTTGAGACAGGTGAATTTGTTTATTTAATTATTCTTGAAGAAGCCACAGTCGCCAAGCGGTGAGGCAACGCGACTTTTAATATGGATGTCTTGGGTTCGAACCCCCGCTCGTTCGACTGGGTTTTTGGATTCTTATTTATTTATTTATTTATTTATTTATTTATTTATTTATGTACGAAACATCATTTGATATTTAACGGTGGCTTTCCGGTGAAGGAAGATCGTGAGGAAACCGGTACAATCCCAATAAGGTCTATTTTTCCCCTCTGGTTTGGAAGGTTGGATGGCCGTCTTTCGTAAAACTAGTGACTTCGCCAATTCTCGGGATTAGGAGCCAAAGCAGGGCCCGGGCTCGTTTAGGGCACTACCAGGAAGAACGCTAGGAGGATGTATGATGCATTAGAAATGTCATATTGAGGGTAAAAACATTAACAGTGGGTTTGCTAGGTGTATTAAAAACGTAAAAATCACTGTTTAAGACCTGTTGCCAGTTTGTTTTACACCTGCAGCCTATGGATCAATTATACTCAAAAAGCTTACAGCGCCCTACGCGTCCAGTATAACAACGCTTTCAGGATGCTGCTGGGGCTGCCGAAAAATTGCAGCGCGTCAGGAATCTTTGCGGAAGCGAGTGGCTTTCACACAATACCTATTGCTAAAATGTGTTGCATCTCTGCAGAGGCGTATCAGCCTGAGCCCCAACGGCCTCCTGGAGACAGTGGCAGAGAGGAACTATGCCCCATTTCTGTAGCACTGGAATAGATTGCATGTATTATCCTTGTAGCTAGGCATGCCTCTTAGTTTGTAATATATGTAGTTAGTGTTTAATTTAAAAGTGTTTTAACAATATATTATTATTATAAGTTATTATTGCAGATGGATTTAATCCGAAAAAAAAAAATAGTTTCATAAGGGAAAGTTTACATGTCGATGAAAATACACTTAGTCAAATAACCCGCCCCGTGTCATTCCGGGCGCAAATGTGCCCATCAGACTCGCCGCATTGAATTGCGATCAACAACCTTTGCACCAGGAATGACCCGGAACGGGAAAATGTAATAAAATGATTATTATTTATCTCCGATTGAAATTCATGGGGTGAACCCCGGTCATTTGGAAGGCGTGCGTGGGAATATAGATCCAACACGTAGAGGCCCTTTGGAGAAGAAGGTTAATGTATTGTAATACACCTGCTGGAACTCCTTCACGGGTATATCGGTAGATACCTGTGAACCGGTTCCAACAGGCGTTGGAGCTATTGTGGGTAATATGGATAGAGCACTTGGTCTATGGTGATGAGGTATGGGTGGATTATTAAACTGGGCTATTGCAAAGAGGTTGGACACCTGCCATAACATTGTTGCGCACAAAGTTATCGAGGCAGGCGGTGACTAGCTGCCGTCGTATAGACGGCCAGGAGCAGCTCCGGGTGAGCGGCTCAGGGGTCTCGAGAGGTGGTGCTGCGCTTTTTCCGAAGTTACTCACGCTCACGGCGTTATGCCCTTGAACACTTTCACCCCTGGAGCATATAGCTCTGACGACTCCTCTCTGGACGGCCAATGGAGGCAAGCCAGAGCTGAGAGTCCTGCGGGGCCCCCTTGGGGTTCCACTCCGACCGACGGTGACGGAGGCCATGACCGATTCTCGGGAGCACTCGGGTCCGTGGGGTCGTTACTCACCAGTTAAATAAAACCTTGTAAATAATAATAATTCGTTTTTAAGATATTTTTTCAGGTTTTTATTTTTATTTTTTTGTCTCTGTGTTTTATTTAATTAACATGGTATGTTAAGATGTTATTGATGCTAACCCACTATGGATTGTTTTAGCTCTGAAATAAACGCTTTTTATTTTATTTTATTTATTTATTTAAAAGGTTGAGTAGCGGGCTCAGCCGGCATCTGAGCAAACATTACGAGTGCCCGCTAGGCGGGTTCTTGGTTCACGTGTTAACAATAGAGTCACTTTTTGAGTAAAGTATTTATTAAACATGGCCTTTTCATTTCGAAGCGTTTGTGGCACGTGGCTAAACAATTGCACAAAGTATTGTTACAATTTATTGTATTATATTGCTGTATCAATGGGTCTTTAGATAAGGTCCGTTCTAGAAACGGGATTCGGACTATAACTTGCTCTAATTCAATCTGTTGAAATAAATGAAACAATCAGTTCACACAAGAAAATTTTAGTTGAATATCATTCTGTTCAAACAACCAACCAATGTAAACGTTTCAGAATGGCTGGTCCAGACTCTGCTATATAGCCCAGTAGAGGTGCTGGCGACGGTGTCCCGCCGGCGGGGCGAGGACGCGTGGCGGAAGGCCGTCGCGGACGCGCTGCGGCTCCTCGCGCGGGTCGCGGACGTCTGCGAGCACAGGCACTACGAGCACATTGTTGACGTAAGGGCAGTTCCTTAGAATGGCTGGTCCACTCTGCTGTGTAGCCCAGTAGAGGTGCTGGCGACGGTGTCCCGCCGGCGGGGCGAGGACGCGTGGCGGAAGGCCTTCGCGGACGCGCTGCGGCTGCTCGCGCGGGTCGCGGATGTCTGCGAGCACAGACACAACGAGCACATTGTTGACGTAAGGGCAGTTCCTTAGAATGGCTGGTCCACTCTGCTATATAGCCCAGTAGAGGTGCTGGTGACGGTGTCCCGCCGGCGGGGCGAGGACGTAGCCCGTGAAATACAATACAGTCTGCGGACTTTGCTGCTGCTAAAGTAGCTAAGCGGGTCAAGTGCTCAAAATGACCTACACACAACTCTTAATGTCAAGAGAAAAAGGACTGTCTAGATCATTTTGACCGTGTTATTTTGCGTAGCTACTTCTGATGCTGACTGTACATGCATACATACATATATACATACATATCTTCGCTCGAAAATCAACATTTCTGGGGCAATCGGGTAAGAAAAGAGACAGAAGTTTTTTAAGTAAGCTACTCTCTGTATTTTTCTGCACGCTGTTTTAAAATGAGAGCCGAACTATGTTTGCATGGGTGGTCGACTTGTGTCGAGTGTCCTGAGGACTTAGCTTAGCGTAACGCCCAGTAATGCTATTGGTTGATTTTTTACTCGCCCACCGCCTCGCACTCGACACTCACCCTTGTCAAATTCCCTAACATTTCCCCACCAGGTCTGCCTCCTGAGCTACGACCCCGAGCTCCGCAAGCACGCGCTGGCGTGCCTCGCGGCGGTGGCGCGGCGGTCGGCCGCGGGCGCGCGACACGCCGCGAGGCACGTGCAGGCGCTGGAGGAGGCCGCGCAGTGCAGGGCGCCCATCGCGCTGCTCGTGGGTACGTACAGGCGCCAGTCTAGGCTGGACACATCTATAGTTACACTAGCTTCTGCCCGCGACTCCGCGTGGAACCCGTTTATATCGTTGCTTCGTACAAACTTTCACCCCCCTTTTCACCTCCTTAGGGAATTATTTCGGGGATAAAGACTATCCTATTTCCTTCCCCGGGACTCAAACTATATCTATACCAAATGTCATCTAAATCTGTAAATATTAGTATCAATATAGTGGCGTCTGAGCAAACTTACGGAGCGTCCGATAGGGGTTCCTGATAGTGAAAGTGCTAGGGAATGTAATATGTGGTGTGGTACGAGAACGAAGTTCTTCGTTTCATGCAGCGGGGGCAAACCTATGTACGAAATCATACATTCATTCATAGATTCACGCCTCTATTCCCAAAAGGGTTAGGCAGAGCACATGAAACTTATGTTCCAGTGTCACTTTTAGCATAATCATCATCATTATGTACGAAATATCATTCGATATTTAACATAACTTTTCGGTGAAGGAAATCATCGTGAGGAAACCGGTCTAATCCCAATAAGATCTAGTTTTCCGTCTGGGTTGGAAGGTCAGATGGCAGTCGCTTTCGTAGAACTAGTGCCTACGCCAAATCCTAGGAAGGTGCCAAAGCGGACCCCGGGTTCGTGTCCGTATGTCCGGCTGTTCTGCTCTAGAGGTCGCATTTCTCAACTGATTCTCTTAAAAAGGATTCAATAATTCAGATTTTGGAAATTATTATCATTATTTTAAAGACTACTCGCGAGTTGTACAGCTTACAGAGCTACATGTTGTCATAATCATCATCAGCCGAAAGCCGTCCACTGCTGGACATAGGCCTCCCCCGAAGAGTGCCAAACTGGCCGGTCCTGGGCCACCCGCATCCAGCGGACTCCTGCGACCTTTACCGGCTCAGCAGTCCCCCTTGTGGACAATAGGGATGATGACTAAGATTTTTTATGATGTCTTTCTAACCAGTTTTTGGAGAGGATGAAATGTTTGTATGGGAGCAACTACAATTAAAGAACATAAATACCCAAAAATTTGAGACAAAGATTGATCTCGCTAGCGGCAGCGCAGAACGCTTCATACTGATAGACAAACAGGTATGACGTCACAACTGTCATTTTGTACTAATCGTTGTATGGACAATTTTGTTTCTATAAAAGCGTAAGGATTCTATTGGTAGCTTTAAATTTACACTTGGACAATAAAAATAAATGCATATTTTTTCTGAACTTTCAAGGTTCATATCTTTTTATAATTTATACTTTACTAGCTTCTGCCCGCGACTCCGTCCGCGTGGAACTCGTTTATATCGCAGCTCCATGCAAACTTTCACCCCCCACTTCATTCCCTTGGGGGATGATTTCCGGGATAAAAACTATCCTATGTCCTTCCCCAGGACTCAAAAGATCTTTATACCAAATTTCATCAAATTTCTAATCGGTTCAGCGCTTTAAGCGTGAAAAGGTAACAGACAGACAGACAGACACACTTTCACATTTATAATATTATAGTATAATAGTATATAGTATAGTATGGATTACGATAATTTGATGGTTTACTATCTATTTAGCATCACTACGTTATCAATTTGAACATGAGGCATCAGTCACCAGTGCTGGTTTGTATGTAAAGCACTGGCGGGGACAGAGCGCCTGCCCATTTTTCAAGCCAGTGAGCCCGCACTAAACTAAGCTAAACCTAGGTCGATAATTTAACTCGGTCCTCGCCTGCGTGGGTGGGTATGACGATACCGAGGACTGAGTTCAACAGTACCTATAAAGCTAGTTTGACTGTGTTACGCGCAGGCGTGCTGTGCGAGTACCACCCGGCCGATGTGTGCGACGAGGTCACTCGCGTCTGGCGTGGCTACCTCAACATGCTGGACAACACTAAAATCACTGTGAGTTAACGCTTTACTCATCTTATTATCAATAGGGGTGTAGACTGAATAAAATACACTGAATATAATAATAATAATAACCATGGGACCATCACCGGGTGTATCATGTTGTGCGCTCGGAGATGGTATTCGCCATGTGTATCCCTCGCTTTAGATTATTTTAACCCCCGACGCAAAGAGGTGTTATAAGTTTAACGTGTCTGTGTATCTGTCTGTGGTATCGTAGCTCCCAAACGGATGGACCGATTTGAATGCGGTTTTTTTTGTGTCGTTGATAATTTTATCCCGAGTGTTCTTAGCCATGTTTCATGAAAATCTGTTCAGCAGTTTTTGAGATATTGGACTTTGAAATGAAAATGTCGGAGTTTTTCAACTTTTCTAAGTTGTAGCTATTGTTTTAAATGGTCTCTGCGCTGTTCGCCTCGGCCCCACGCATGCCTTCCAAAAGTCCGGGACCCCATGGTCCTGAGATATGGAAAAAACATACAAATAATAATAATAATGATGTATATTCTTGAAAAGGGATTAAGAACGAAGTCAAATGGAGAAAAAAGTAACGCAAGATATACCGGGTGGAAAAATCGAATGCAACATGGATGGCAACTACCTTAAATATTGTAAATAGCACATTCTGTGTAAAGGAAACATTCCTTTGTTTTTAAAAACAATAAATTCTGCATTTAAGGATTTATGAAAAATCGCTTGCCTTAGTCGGGACTCGAACCGGTCAAATGTGACAAAAAATAACGTACTCTATTTTATGATGCAGATTGAAAGGGTAACTGATAAGGTTCATTTTTCTCTAAATAACAAATACAATCAGAATAACGGAGTGCCATGAAAATTGAAAACTAAAAACTAAACCGATTCGAGTCCCTACTGAGGCAAGCGATTTTTCATAAATCCTTAAATGCAGAATGTATTGTTTTTAAAAACAAAGGAATGTTTCCTTTACACAGAATGTGCTATTTACAATATTTAAGGTAGTTGCCATCCACGTTGCATTCGATTTTTCCACCCTGTATAATAGCGTACGTCAGCGGGGAAAAATAAACAACAGACCATTTAAAACTGCCTTACTCTCGAAAAGTGTATTTGGTATGGCGCCTAGAGTTTACAATAAGCTACCTACATCGATCGATCTTAGATAAAGACAATGTAAACAATTTAAAAAAAGCCTATGCCATTTTTTGGTGCTAAAAGCATACTAGTCCGTACAAGAATATTGGAAAGACATTGACATATAATAATAATTAATTAATTTGACATAAGCACGATGCATGATTAATATGATTATTTATTAATTTTGTTTAATATATGTTTTTTTTTGCGTCATATGTTACGACTATTTGTTTGCCTTATGGCGAAAACCTAGTGAGAATGTAAAATGTTCATAACACCTCTGTAGTATGTACCTATGTTTTACGAATAAATGATTTGATTGATTGATTGAAGAGGTTAAATTACCACTAAGTTACAAGAGGGGTTCTGTACCTTCTCCGCAAAACGCACCTTCCACCTTCATATGAAACGATTGTCATTTAATATGACGCTCGAGAATCGTGACGTCACGATCTGCGAGCGTTTTCTCTCTAACAAGCAACATTAAAACGGTTGTAGCTTCGTAATTTTTTGAGATATTTGAATGGCATTTTCGTCACTAGGAATATTTTTTTGCCTTCTTTCTATTGAAGTAATAATTAATTTTGAGTCTATACCCGTCTTCCAATATATCGTTCATCTAAATTCTTAAGGTTCGCCAGGACGGTCGACTCTCATACCTCTCCGTTTTTTTCGTCGGTTAAAAACGCGCAAAACCTACTTTGGTTAACATAGGTTTTAGTTTTCTGAATAAGGTGATAATGTTTACTAGATGCTGTTGATAATAGGTATTTATCAACCTTTTTTCAGGACACGGTGACTAAAGCTGCGCTAGAAGGCATCAGCGGTCTACTAAAGAACTTCGGAGATGACCTGCCCTGCTCCGAGCTCGCTCAGTTCTACGATAACCTCAGCAGCGTGTACATCAACAAAACTGGCTGCCCGCCTGGTATGTGAGCAAGTTTCAGGGCTAATCAAGTTTGATACCACACTTTTGGTCTAAGAATGGTGTACAGCCAGCAGAAGTATCAGTGGGCCTAGAGCTCTAAAGTCTAAATGATTTACTCCTGGATTCTAATGTCAAGGGAATAATTTTGAGTCTTAGTCTGCTTAGCTACTTCTGCTGCTGACTGTACTATTTCGTCATAACTCATAATTGTTGCGAGTGAGGTGAAAGTACAGTACATGTAAATAAAATAACGTACCTATCCTACCGACTGCGCCAATGTAAAGTAAAGTGCAGGTCCCGAGCAGAATAGTTTAGTTAATAATGCAATATTGCAACTACTAGACTAGAGTATGCGGCAGATGTAGCTATTAGTAATGTTCAAAGTTATTCCACGATATTTTATTATCATTACAATGCAAACGTGTGCACTATATCGATATTTTTTCCTTGCTTCTATACTATTAAGTCTCGCTTTTACTAGGTTTCTTTAGATCTTGTTTTAATTTTATATTTATTTCAGTATGCTACAGTATCCTTGCCAGCCACGCGGCATTGTTCAAGGAACGAGTGTCAACAGACCGTGCGCTGCGCTTACTACTGTGGGGCGCCGCCCCTGAGGCCACCTTGCTCAGTGTGTACACAGTGACGGCTCAGTGTGTGGATAGGACGGCGCTAGTGGTGAGTGAGGGAGGGAGCGAGTGTCGCCAGACCGCGCGCTGCGCTTACTACTGTGGGGCGCCGCCCCTGAGGCCACCTTGCTCAGTGTGTACACAGTGACGGCTCAGTGTGTGGATAGGACGGCGCTAGTGGTGAGTGAGGGAGGGAGCGAGTGTCGCCAGACCGCGCGCTGCGCTTACTACTGTGGGGCGCCGCCCCTGAGGCCACCTTGCTCAGTGTGTACACAGTGACGGCTCAGTGTGTGGATAGGACGGCGCTAGTGGTGAGTGAGGGAGGGAGCTAGTGTCGACAGACTGTGCGCTGCTTGCGCTACTGTGGGGCGCCGCCCCTGAGGCCACCCTGCTCAGTGTGTACACAGTGACGGCTCAGTGTATGGACAGGATGGCGCTAGTGGTGAGTGAGGGAGGGAGCTAGTGTCGACAGACTGTGCGCTGCTTGCGCTACTGTGGGGCGCCGCCCCTGAGGCCACCCTGCTCACTGTGTACACAGTGACGGCTCAGTGTATGGACAGGATGGCGCTAGTGGTGAGTGAGGGAGGGAGCTAGTGTCGACAGACTGTGCGCTGCTTGCGCTACTGTGGGGCGCATAAAAAGTGAGGAATAATGCGAATGGAAATTATGCTACGCGGAACTAACGCGTTTGGGGAACTGGTCTGGTCTGGTGGCTCATATATCGTTATTTTATTACAGAAAATACTGACCACCGAAGTTCTTCCCCACACACAATCCCCGTCCTACCAGACGAAACTAGCGGCGCTGCGGGTGCTGGCTGCGACTAAGACGGGCAGTTTCGGAGATCTGAGCCAATACGTGGACGTGCATGCGCTCGAGTACGAACTGAGGAGAGAGAAGGTGTCGCATGCGGATGCTGAAACTGTGAGTAGAGCGTGGCAACGTTTTATTTCACTTGCCCTGTTAGTATGGGACAAATCTTGCGAGTTAAGTTTGACCCACTTCCCGGTGACCGATTGAGCTGAAATTTTGGGTATAAGTATAGTTTGGATGACAATTCAATATTATGGTACCATCGAGCTGATCTGATGATGGAGACAGAAGGTGGCCATGGGAATTCAGTACTTAACCGACGTAACCCCGTTGAGTTTGGGCTCGTTAGAATCGTCTCAATGAGTAGTTGATGATGGTATACAGGAAAGTACCAGACGGCAATAAAAGCTTGTATCAAAATAGTTATATACGATACAAGTGCCGAAAATAGGAAATTCGCAATGAGTGGTGATAAATTAAAACACGACCAAAGGGAGTGTTTTTAAATCGACACGAGTTGCGAATGACCTATTCGCACGTGTATCGTACAACGTTTTACTGTACATATGGCTCTTTAAAGTTTCGACATATGCACGAAAAGTGCTCTTTTCCGCACTAGTTCGGGAAAGTAGGACCATATGCACTGTAAATTAATTTTTTGACAGAAACTTGTTTTATTACGATAATTTAAATGACGAGATCCATTCAAATTCCTTAAAAAATATCAACGCAAGTGAATAACTAACTAACTAGTATCTATGTATACATTTTGATTCGTAGGTATTATGGTGCGTAGAATACAACCTGCCCAACAGCGAGCGGCTGCTACAAGCGGCCATCTTGTTTTACGAGAATCTGCCTCCCGCCGTGCGTAAGAGGATCGTAGCTAGCGGCGTTCTGAACTCGCTGCCGGAGTTGAAAAGGGTGAGTCTTCAGCCTGTATAGGTCCCACTACTGGGCGCATGCGTCACATGGCTGGGAGGGCATGGACAGTGGTCCCGCAGGTTGGAGATTTCACATCATCATCATAGTCTGCATTTTCAGCCCGTTATCGCCCACTGTTGAGCGTAGGCTCTTTGAGTGCGCCACTTACCCAGAATAGGGATGATGGCTACGATTTTTTGTGACGTCATTCGAACCAGTTTTTGGAGAGGAACAAATGTTTGTATGGGAGCAACTACAATTAAAGAACATAAATACCTAAAAAATCGAGATAAAGATTGACCTCGCTGGCGGCAGCGCGAAACCCTTCATACTTACATCCTAGTATGGAAAATCAGGTAAATTGTTGTTTCGGTCGCGAAATACTGCGTTTAAGTACATAGTTGTCATACAATTTTGTTTCTAGAATAGCGTAAGGATTCTATTGGTAGCTTTTAATTTACTCTTGGACAATAAAAAAAATGCATATTTTTTCTAAACTTTCAAGGGTCATATCTTTTTATGATTTTAATTATATTTTATAAGTTATACTTTATTACGATAATTTGATGGTTTACTATCCATTTAACATCACTACGTTATCAATTTGAACATGAGGCATCATGCTTATTGACCCGCGATCTTCTTAATGTCATCCACCAAGATTTCACGCAGGAATTTCTTGGTGCAGGTATGTTCAAGAGGTTTTACTTCACGATAGTGGTTTTATAAAAAATCTAGAGTAAAGATAACAAATTATGCCTAGCAGCGAAAACAGCAGTTAGGGACAACTGTGAATTTGTTAGTGATTTTGTCAGTGCAAGCTGTAAATCTGTGAAGCCTGTGCCCGGCTGTGAGACGCATATAGGCTGATGATAATGGTCGTTTCTGCAGAAATGGAATGATACCCGCCTGTATTTGTATTGCAGGCAGCCATACAGTTCCTGATAGCGCGCTCGTGCGAGGACGAGAACGCTAAAGTGTGGCGCGACCTCTTCGACGAGGACAGAGTCGCTGCGACGGTCGCCAGAGAGCTGGCTGACTGTCTGGTTGTGGCGCTGGACGCTGTTGAAGATGATGTACAGGTAAACCCACAGAGTACTGTCATCTACGTCTTACATTTGGAGCTGCTCAACTAAGGAAATACTGTCACTTCTGATGTGGGTTGCCCTGAGGAGACGGTACTCACAGGAATATTCAGTTGGTCGGATAAAGTGTGGCGCGACCTTTTCGACGAGGACGGAGTCGCTGCGACGGTCGCCAGAGAGCTGGCCGACTGTCTAGCCGTGGCGCTGGACGCTGTAGAACACGATGTACAGGTAAAAACAGAGCGTGATGTGAGATTGTATGTAGAGAAATGGCTGACTATCTGCTTGCGGCGTTAGAGGCGGTCGGAGACGATGTACAGGTAAACCCACACTGTCATCTGCATGTTACATTTGAAGCTGCTCTGCCTGCCCTGTCTGACCTGAGGCGAGTGGTACTCAGGAATATCAAGCTGGTAGTAAAGACTGGCATGACCTTTTCGATGACGACGGAACTGGCTGACTACCTGCTGGCTGGCTAGCTGGTTGTGGCGGTACCTATATGTATGCATATAGTAATAAATACACACTATTTACTTATATACATAAATAATACATACTCAATTATACATATACAGGTACATTAAACACTCGGAAACAACTACTAACGCCATCCAGTGACGAATAGATGCACTAAACGGTATCAGCGTTATTCGTCCCATTAGTTTTTCGTTCAATTCAATCAATCAATCAATCAATCAATCAATCATAATTTATTCATCAGAATATATGGTACATAAGGTGTTATAACTTATAATATATACATTGATCCATTATATATTCGGCCGATAGGCATGTGAATATTTCTTGAAACTATTGTCAATTTTTTACAATTTCCATGCAAACAAATTCAAATGTCAATCCTTCTTATATTAGCTCTATTACATTTTACAGTCTTAGCAGTCATTATCGTTATATTCAATTAAATATACAGATACAAAATAATTTGAATCTATGGCGTCACATAATCCAATTATATAATGTCAAATGGAAACAATTAATGATATATTTACAATGGTCATTAAAATTACAAAGTGCGAAATAATTTAATTACTTTAGCTGTCACATATAATTTAATACCATTCTATATTGCATGCCACTGTCTATTATGAATTAAAACGTATCTTTAAAAAAATCATCTAACGTATAGGTAATTGATGAGTTCCTCCTTCATTTTTTTTTTAACTTTTCTATATGTAGTTGTTTGAGTACATCAGGTAAAATGTTGTATCATCATATTCTTATGTCGTGTCATTCTGGATTCGTCACATATTCTTTATCGTCTTGTTCACTATATAAGTCTAATTCTGCAACTTGTCTCATTCTTAATAAATCTCAATCGTATTTCGTCACGTCTTCCTAGGACCCATTCTTCATTTGTTTCTCTCGTTTCATTATAAATATCAAATACCACACTGTGCCACGTAATAGGCTTGTGCTTGAAATGAAACAAATTAATATAGTTTTCAAACCTTTGTGGCGTGATACATCTAGGTGTACTGTTTAAACTTCAGCGGTGTCTATAGCCCTTCCAGGTCCTCCAGTAATAGGTAAATGCACAAATCACAAACTTCGTTGAATATTAATAATTAAATTGGATTTATTGATGCAAATTATGTCAATATATTTCACGCAAAACGACATATATATACTTATGTCAAGCAGGCACAATGTTGTGTTACCATTATACAATATACTGTTCTCCTCAGTTTCATTTACGTAGCACGTATCAATCTTCCTACATCAAATAAAATATTTGAATGTAACAACACTGCTATTTTAGTTCGCTACAACATCAGCGGAAGTCTCTTTTCAATACCTTTTGATAGAAAGAGACTTCCGCTCGTAATTTGTAACTTGTTGCTTCATGAAACGGGCCCCTGGGGCCCTACCGATTAGTGGGCAGTTCAATGAAAATCTGGATTTGCAATAAGTTCTAAGTTTCCATAGCATGACCGGCACTACGTGCTCATAAATAGCTATAGTCTAAAACCGTGCATCCAGTACATTACTCTACGGGTGCGTAACGATGGCTATAAATATTTTTGATATAATATTACTTGCAATAACGCTCATCTGATATAATTCGCGAATTATATAACAACACTTAATATAATTTCATATGGTATAATTATCATTTTATATAACGATAATTTGATATAATAATATTTAGTATGACATACATTAAGTATAATGCATATTTGCTATATTGAACATTGGATATCATGCTCATTCCGTCTAATGTACAGTTGATATAATCAAACCAGGGTAGCCAGAAAAAGGGGGGACGAGGAGGGGGGGGGGGGGGGGGGCGAGGAGGGGGGGCAGAGCCCCCCGCAGTAAAAAAAAACCACTCGCGACAATTGTACTATTGGTGGGTTAGGTTAGGGTTCACTTGTGTCCCTTAGAGCGGAAATAGGCACCCCGCGAAGCGGGGTGACGTCGACACGCTGGCGGTTGGGTGAGGTTTACGTTAGGTTAGAACGGAAAAAAGTAGTTAAGCTTAGGTAAGTAAAACGCAATTCGCACATAATAAGATATATATATATTTTTTTTGAAGTTTAAATTTGAAGCCATTGCTCGCTAAAATGAACGTAGACCAAAAATAATGAGTTATATTATTTGTTTTTATACCGATCATTACACCCTTACTCTACACCTTACTGGCTGGTGGAACACGACACTTAATTTCCACTGTACTTCCGATCCGATCAAGTAAATATTCGTCTTGCGCCAGCAATGTTTTTCCCTTCGCGCGCCGCGCGCACACCACCTCTCCACAGGATCTCCCTCCTACATACCTACTTGTGGCGTTATGCCTTGGCCACACTTCGCCCGAATGTTATTGCCGTCCTTGTCTTACGTATACTATACGTTAGACAAGGATGGCAACAACATTCGGGCGAAGTGTGGACAAGGCATTAGAGGCGATTGGAGACGTGACGACGTACAGGTAAACCCACAGAGTACTGTCATCTGCATCTTACATTTGGAGCTGCCCAACTAAGGAAATACTTTCCCTTCTGATGTGGGTTGCCCTGAGGAGACGGTACTCAGAGAAATGTCCAGCTGGTCGCGCCTTTTTCGATGATTACGGAGTCGCTGCGACGGTCGCCAGAGAGCTGGCCGACTATCTAGTTGTGGCGCTGGAAGCTGTCGAACACGATGTACAGGTAACCCACAATCCCATCCGGTCCATGTCACTCAAACTGTATTACTACATAGGCTATATCTGGGGGCACGGCAGCTCCCGCCATGACGAGCCAAGCGAAGCGCAACGCAAGGGCACTACCTACCTTTTCTCGAAGCGGTTCGTCGTTTTTTTGAACCCTCGTAACTTGGGTTTGGATTATACCAGATAAACAAAATTCTCGGGATATGATGTCAATAGTGGACTTATTAAACATATAAAGTTTCAGTAACGTAGCTCTTATACTCAGGATTTTATTGATATCTAAAAAACGCCGATTTCGTCACTGACTCACTGATGTTGATCATCAAAACCTCTAGGGTACTTCCTGAAGTCCTAGAAAGCTGCAATTTGGTATATAAGCTAGTATTAGTACACAATCAACAAAATAATTAAAAAAATTGGAACTTCTACCCCCCAACCCCTTAAAGTAAGGGATGGAACTTTGTATGAAACTTCCGCAAATGTTGATGCTAGGGGTCTGAAAATTTATATAGGGACTCCTTGTTATAAATAATTAAATACGTATTTCAGGATTTTTAGTAAATCACCCCCAACTCTTAAAATTAGGGCCCATTTATTATCCCAGGTATTCGGGAACATCTGGGGGCTGACGAGGGCTGGTCAAAACCGCCGCCTCAAAGACGCAGGGGGAAGGGAGGGGGCAGGGCTAGCCGGAGCGGACTCCGGAGAACACTGCCCGTTGAAGGCGCGCTCCGGCTTTATATAGCCGCGTCGCGTCGCCGGTGCCGGTGTGTGACGTAGGCAGATCGTCAGAACATATTTCTCCTGGACTAAATATCCATAATTTTTCAGGAGCTTCCCCCAAAGCTGTGTGCGTTGCTGCGTGTATCGTCCTGGGTGCCGTCCGCGCACGCGGCTCCGCTGCGTGTGTGCGGTTCACTGCTGCGTCAGCTCGCGGCGCACGCGGCCGCGCTGGGCGCCGCGGGGACACTACTCGCCCCGGCCTGTGGCAGTAATGACTTTTATAAAGTACGTGTGTGTGACGTAAAAAAAACCTAATGTCATGTGTACGTATATATGTTCACAATTTGTTTTTTATTTCGTCACGAATAATCACTATTCTTTTTTCGTGCATTGTATGGCATATGGTCTGAAAATATGCCTTCGATTGTTTAGTCCAAAACAACATCTAATCTAAGGGACAATCTCACACAAATCGACCTAGTCCCAAACTAAGCAAAGCTTGTACTATGGATACTAGACGACGATAAACATACTTATATAGGTAAATCTATATATAATAATAATAATTTATTTCATTTATTCAGATAACTTAGATCCACTGGTTAGTAATTACAAAATCTTACAAAACCATTGATAAGGTATACCTTCACTAGAACTTATAAATAATTAAAATACTCATTCCCTGTCAACAAGCTAATGATTAACAATCAGTTTTCGATTGGCAATCATCAACTTGTTGACATGAAGGTATATGGGGGAATCAGGTTTCGCCGAAAACATTTCCAAAATTCTATTGGAGCTGCTCCGCATCCTACGCACCACAGATGCGACCCTCTTCTGTACAATGGCGTCAAACCCATCCGTGTGAGCTTCGGCAAACATAAGTGATGCGCTACAGAAGCGGGGCAGCCTCAACAGTGCCCTAAATCCATTGTTATATAAACTTAAACGTCCTGTCTGACTGACTCACTCACTTAAATCAACGGCCAGCCCAAACCGATGAACCTAGAAAGCTGATTTTTCACAATAGGTAGTTTATATGACGTAAGTACCCACTAAGAAGGGATTTTTGAAAATTCCACCTTCAAGGGGGTAAAGAGGGAGTTGAAATTTTGTATGAGATGGAGTAAAATTTTAAGTGAGAGACTTGAAACTTTGTGTATGGACTCCGTATTACAATACAAGAAAATAAATTTTAAGGTTTTGGAAAAATCCACCCCTAAGCAAGTTAAATAGGAGTGCAAAGCTTGTACGGGTGAAATTTGGTATAGAGATAGTTTGAGTCCCGCGGAAGGCCATAGAATAGTTTTTATCCCGGAAATCAGTCCCTAAGGGGGTGAAGTGGGGGGTGAAAGTTTGTATGGAGCTACGATAAAAACGAGTTCCACGCGGACGGAGTCGCGGGCAGAAGCTAGTATAGTTATAAATGTGTAATGTAATGTGTTCTATTGGCAGTGGATACGCATAGACGGGTGTCGGGACGAGGCCGCGCGGCACGCGGCGTGCGCGGCGCTCGCGCAGGCCCCGGGTGACGTCATCGGGGATGCCGACAACATGCTGGGCGCGCTGCAAGTCAGTCTCATTACTTATTTATACTTCATTGCAGGCTACCTGACAAGACATCCCTCACTTTCTGACAAGTATGCTGCTGGTGCAATAGGGGTGTTGACACTAAATAAAATAATCAAGGATGTCGTATTTTCTCGAAATAGGATGTAATCAAATGTAGATAACTACAACTTAGAATGATTGAACGCTGAACAGATTTTCATGAAACATGACTAAGAACACTCGGGATAAAATTATCTATGACACAAAAAAAAACCGCATTCAAATCGGTCCATCCGTTTGGGAGCTACGATACCACATACAGATACAGAGTTACACAGACACGTTAAACTTTTAACACCCCTCTCTTTGCGTCGGGGGTTAAAAAAAGCAACACAAGAGGTTAAATAATCACGAAGTTATGTGTCCAAAGTTTTATGTTCCGTCCCTTTTCCACAAAACGCAACTTCATATGAAACGATTGTCATTTACTATGACGCTCGCAGATTGTGACGTCACTAACTGCGAGCGTTTTCAATCTCTAACAAGCAATATTAAAACAGTTGTAGCTTCGTAATTCTTTGAGATATTTTAATGGGATTTTCGTCACTAGGCATATTTTTTTGCCTTCTTTCTTTTGGAGTAATAATAATTTTCGAGTCTACACCCGTATTACTTTTAGGCGATGAAAACAGAGAGACAAATTTCATCATAGGGAGTATTTGTTAAGGGTAAAAACGGGGCATATCAGTGTTCGTGAATTGATGCCTTGACCTTGACCTTGAGCTGCTGGAACGCCGCGATCCTCGGGAATAAATAAGTAGGTTTCTCGCTCGCACACGGGAACAGTCCAGGTGTTCACTTTAGGAGTCCAGGTCCAGGTCACACCTGGAAACACTAGCTGTACCGCTTTTGTTTGGACACGTAAATAATAATAATAAATACTCTTTATTGCACCACTACAAGAGAGAAACATCTTACAAAAAATTTGCTTAATTAATAATGGTAACAACAGTTGGTCTTATCGCTTTAAAGCGATCTTTTCCAGACAACCTTTGTACAGCAGGAAACACAAACTAGAATTTTAAACAGGTAGTGCAGGAATTCATCAAGAAGAGCATACTAACACATCAATCTTTCAAATATTACTAAACAGGACACTTTAAAATACATACCTAATAAATGAATAAATACGCAGACATATATACAACCATAAATACATAAATACATACAATATACATACAAACAATACATAAAAGGCAACTTAAGGGAGAGACAGGTAATATTCAACTGATTTTTGAAAATAGGAAGAGATTTTGCACACCTTATATGCAACGGCAAAGCATTCCACAACCGGACAGCCCGAAAGGTAAACGAGCTATTATAAAATTTGGTAGATGAAGGTGGTGGGGCGAGAAGATGGTTTTGGCAAGATCTGATGGAAGTGAGACGATTAAAACGCTCTTTGAGATATGGATATGGATATGGTAAAGTAGTTCGTTCGCAATAGGCATGATGCCTCATGTTCAAATTGATAACGCAGTGATGCTAAATGGATAGTAAACCATCAAAGTAACGTAATAAAGTATTAAATTATAAAATATAATTAAAATCATAAAAAGATATGAACCTTCAGTTTAGAAAAAATATGCATTTTTTTTTATAGTAAATTAAAAGCTAACAATAGAATCCTTACGCTTTTCTAGAAACAAAATTGTATGACAACTATGTACGTAAACGCAGTATTTCGCACCGAAACAACAATTTAGCTGATTTTCCATACTACGATTAGTACAAATATACAAATGTGACGTCACACTTGTATAGACACACAGTATGAAGCGTTTCGCGCTACCGCCAGCGAGGTCAATCTTTATCTCAAATTTTTAGGTATTTATGTTGTTTAATTGTAGTTGCTCCCATACAAACATTTGTTCCTCTCCAAAAACTGGTTCGAATGACGTCACAAAAAAATCTTAGTCATCATCCCTATTATATAATGGCGTATGTCGCGGGCGTGTGCATCGCACCACTTTTAGGTCAGTACTAAGGTCATGCTGTGCAGACTCTGACAAGAATAGGATCGCGGTTCCAATAGGGGCGTACACACTAAATAAAATAATCAATAATGTCATATTTTCTCGAAAAAGGATAAAAAAGGTAGTCAAATGGAGAAAAAAATCAACGCAAAATATGAAACAATGACGCTGGAAGAATGTGACGTCACAGAAGACGGCAACGTGCCGCGCCGCATCGTGGTCGGCGCCGCCGTCGACGCGGCCCCCCGGCAGCATCCTGTAATGTGACGTCACACACCGTTTGCGTTTTCTCTCTAACAAGCAATATTAAAACGGTTGTAGCTTCGTAATTCTTTGAGATCTTTGAATGGGATTTTCGTCACTAGGCATATTTTTTTGCCTTCTTTCTTTTGGAGTAATAATAATTTTCGAGTCTACACCCCTATTTAGGCCGTTTGAAAATCGGTGCGGTGGGGATGGAATAAAATGCGTGAACACCCGTTATTTGGAAGTTTGACAGTGTCGACTGTATTTGTATCTGGGGGCACGGTAGTGCCCCCGCCAAGACGAGCCAAGCGAAGCGCAAGGGCACTACCTACCTTTTCTCGAAGCGCTTCGTCGTATTTTTGAACCTTCTTAACTTGGGTCCGGATTATACCAGATAAACAAAATTATCGGGATATGATGTCAGTGGTTGACTTATTAAAACTATAAAGTTTCAATTGCATAGATAAAATATCCCGATTTCGTCACTGACTCACTGATGATCATCAATATTCTTAACGTTCTTCCTGAAGTCCTAGAAAGCTGAAATTTGGTATGTAAGCTTACATTAGCTTTATATAATAGCATATTGCTTAGTAATCGTATACAAACAACGAAAAAATCTTAAAACTAGAAACTTTTACCCCCCCAACCCCTTAAACTAGGAGGTGAAAGTTTGTATGAAACTTCCGCAAATTTTGATGCTAGGGGTCTGTAGTAAGTTAAACCACCGAGCTCGGATAGCAACTGATTTATTAAAATAATAACGGGTACACATACATTTGTAAAACTACCTACAACATCTTTCCCTTAAAATAAAAAGCATGCATAACTACAACTAATGTAAAAATACAAATCCTTATACTACATGTTTAACCCCCCTTCTAAAAGAAAATGATTTTAGAACAAATTATTTATATCAATACCCATTTTACGAGCTTTGTTACGAGTAAGAGCGGGCTCGTATGGCTGACCAGCAGACCTTGCGCTCGCAACCGGGTTCGAACTTTGCGCCTGCAATACAGGTGGTACCGGCGCACTTTTTACATCAGCCGGGATCGAACCCTGAGCGGGAAGCGGCGGCGGCGGGGGAGGCACGAACTTCTCACCCGGCATCGGCACTCCCGGCTCACATTTAATTAGATGTCGGCGGTTACGACGATACTCCATTCCTTTTCGATTTTTTATTATATATGAACGTGGAGTGTTACATTTTTTAACAACTTTTCCTCTCATTTTATTTGTTGTTGCTTTTGGGTCATAACCTAAACACAAATATCTTTGAAATGACAATACATTTATATCAGCACCGGAGTCCAGTTTAAATCTCTCATCTCCACACTCACCTCTTAATGTCTCATACCAGTCGTCCGACGACACGTTCACTGAAGACACATCAGCAATCACCGGTATATAAAACGACTCACACTCGATATCGGGTTCATTTTCGTCACAAACGGCAATCTCATACATTTTTCTCTTCACCGCATTATTACCACAGACTCGAGCAAAATGCCCATACACTTGACACACAAAACATTGCACCCCATTGGCTGGACACATGCCAGGATCACAGGTCTGCCCGCACCCCGGGCACGGAGGACGCACCGCGCTGACGCCGCGCTGCCGCGCCAATGGTGCCGCGCCGCCGCCGCCGGGCCGCACGCCCCAGGCGCCGCGACTCGGCCTCCATCGCCTGCCACCTCGGGCCCCACGGCTGGCTCCACCGCCACGAAATTGTAAAGCGTCCACCTGTGAAGGACCCGCGCTTATTCTAAGCGCTTCTAACCTTCGGGAACCGTCACTCGATATTTCATCCGCCTGGCAGATCTTGATCGCCTTATCTAACGTTAAATCATCTGTACGAAGTAGCCGGTCTCTCACGATAGCGTTATTGATGCCACAAACGATACGGTCCCGAATTAAATCCTGTTCCAATGATGAAAATGCACAATTCTTTGCCAATAATCTAAGAGCGGTCACATATTGACAAATAGTTTCACCATCCTCTTGACTGCGAGTGAAAAACTTGTATCTCGCTAACGTTATATTTGGTTTCAAACCAAAATATCCATCAAACTTTTCTTGAAGGATCTTAATATTATCGCGATCACTTTCCTTATCGAAAACAAATGTTTGATATGCATTGAACCCCTCGGGCCCTATTAAATTGATAAGCAAACTTGCTTGAGTCCCGGCATCTTCCTTAGACACCCCGGATGCCTTAAGAAATAAATTGAATTGCATCTTCCAACACTGCCACGCGTCAGCCCGGCTGACGGGGCTCCCATCGGTGTTGAGCTCGGGAGGCGGTCTCGCGTGTTCCATCCTAGTCGCAACTCGTTTTTATAACACTGACTACACAATTTCACCACAAAGACTCGCAACATAAATGCCGAATTATTTTATTTTCACCGCTGTCACCATGTAGTAAGTTAAACCACCGAGCTCGGATAGCAACTGATTTATTAAAATAATAACGGGTACACATACATTTGTAGAACTACCTACAACAGGGTCTGAACATATATGTATGTAGGGACTCCTTGTTATAAATAATAAAATACCCTTTAAATTAAGGGATGGTATGGTAGAATGTATAGGTTTTCCCATTCACTCCTTTAGAAATTACCTTACACAAAGGAATGAGATCCCACTAAAAACATTACATGTAAAGTGATGCCAAGACTCCGTAGCTCATACAGCTTTCAGCGTGAAAAAGATATCAGATCGCGACTAACGCCAAGCTCACTACCAGCCACGCTCTACAAATTCTATATCTTGGCTAAAAAGTATAGACCCGTTGCTTATTAATATCATCATAAATTCATTCGGCGCGAGAGTCTATGCGGCGACCGGGATGTGCCCAACAGAGCTATACTTTTTAGCCAAGATATAGAATTTGTAGAGCGTGGCTGGTAGTGAGCTTGGCGTTAGTCGCGATCTGATATCTTTTTCACGCTGAAAGCTGTATGAGCTACGGAGTCTTGGCATCACTTTACATGTAATGTTTTTAGTGGGATACTTGTTTCAGATAATATTTTCAAGCGATATAGAACCGAAGCTACACGGCGCAGCGTTGAGGAAATTCGACGATACTTGTTTCAGATAATATTCTCAAGCGATATAGAACCGAAGCTACACGGCGCAGCGTTGAGGAAATTCGACGATCTACTGACCAACGACAAATGTGTGGACGTCGACACACGCCACGTAAGTGTCGCTCATATTTGGAGCAATCCAGCTGGGGAAGTGCCTCCACCATAGATATAGATATACACTAGATAACTTAAACACTTCAATCTGTATGAAAACCGACCGTGTCACTTTTTTAGGGTTCCGGAGCCAGAATGGCAAAAACGGAACCCTTATAGTTTCGCTATGTCCGTCCGTCCGTCCGTCCGTCCGTCCGTCCGTCCGCAGCTTAGCTCAGAGGCTCTTGGTACTAGAAAGCTGTAACTTGGCATGAATATACATATTAGTCATGCCGACAAAGTGGTAAAATAAAATCTTGAAAAACATTTTTTTTAGGGTACCTCCCCTACATGTAAAGTGGGGATGATTTTTTTTATTGTCGTCTACCCCATAGTGTGGGGTGTCGTTGGATAGGTCTTTTAAAAATATTGGGGGTTTGTGAAAACAATTTTTCGATTAAACGATCCGTTTGTGAAATATTAAGCCTTAAAGTGCTAATTTTTGTTAGACTCCAGTGTCCCCACCCCCTGCTAGCTAAATGGTTGTTTTGGGATATGTGAAAAAATTCATGGTAGTAGTACATATAACGAAGTTAAAAGGAAAACTATCACAGCTAAGTAGGCTTTAAACGTTTACGAGTAATAGTCGACCAACTTATAAAATGTACTTCAAGAAGTTTCGTACAAATTCTATTGTAACTTATTATTATATATAATGGTACGGAACCCTTCGTGCGCGAGTCCGACTCGCACTTGGCCGGTTTTTCTACCTACTGTGACGTGACAGGGGCGAACTAGTGATGTGAATTCCCCGTTGTCCGCGCAAAATTGATTGTGCAATAAGGTATTTTCTTAATATTCACGGACAACCGATTACCACAACAGACGCGCGCGGAATGTCAGTCGGAGTGCCAATTCGGAGACCGAATTCGGACACGCATACACATGCATTTGCGTGATCTATGTATATCTATATCTGTGGCCTTCACCTTACAGTAGACCGCAGCCATAATAACGCCACTACTTGCTCTGTATGCGGTGCTGTTCCTGGTGGCGAGTGAGGTCGCCAGAGCTGCCGAGGCTGTGCTGTGTTGAGAGTGAGGGACCTACGTCCATAGGCTACAGTGTCTGCTTACCATCAGGCAGTACTACGTTCTGCCTTAAAAAAAGACCGGGTTGCACTCCGGGAGTGCCAGTAGAAGTGAAAACTTGAATAATTTTAATTTTGCAAAAAAAAAAGCCCCCCCTCCCCCCAAGCCTCATCCCGAATCTCTCGCCATCCTACGGTCACGTGACGTCACAAAAATCTGTCGCGCTCAGCGCCACTAAAGAAGTTTTCACTTCAAAAAGTTGATCATACCAAATGCGTAAGTTTAGAAGTCCGCGTTCTGCTGCTTTGTAAAGTCAAAGATAGGTGTATAGATATTCTTCTGGGGGGGGGGTGTTCAAGTTTTCACTTCTGTGTATGCCACTGGTGGCTCAATATGCACGCTCTTATGGCCGGTTCCAATAACCAATCCACCGATAGTTTTCCTTACCAACAGTTACATTTTGACACATTTTCTACGGGTAATCTGTCAAAATGTAACTGCCGGTAAGGTGGATTGATTATTGGAACCGGCCATTAATGTATAGTTTGGTCTACTCACAAGGTTTGTTTCAGGCGATACGCGCAGTCGAGAAGCTTCGCGCGCGAGGCGACCGAACTGACAGGGAGGTTCGGATACTGCACAGAGAAGTCACCATGTTTCTAGGTAGTAATCCAACATTCGCTAAACTTAAGTGGCAGTGGGCAGAGCACATAGCACGTAGAACCGATGGCCGTTGGAGCGGAAAGGTTCTCTAGTGGCGACCACGTACCGGCAGGCGCGGCGTGGGTAAGGTCCACAAGAACAAGAAGACAAGGTCTGATGACCTGGTTAAGGTTGCGGGAGTCCGCTGGATGCGGAGGACCGGTCACTTTGGCACTCTTTGGGGGAGGCCTATCTCCAGCAGTGAACGTCTTTCGTCAACATTGACGGTGCCAAAGTTGGCCACCTTTGGCACCGTCTGCCAAGTATGTCCGTCCATTTCAGGACTGGCAGACTTGGGTTTACGCTCTCTACGATTAAAGGGCTAAATGATGCCACATGTCTCGTACTGTTGTCACTTCACGTAAATATACCCTTACAAACTAAGACCGGAAGTAAAGGGTTTTCAAACTTTCGGCCAATTTTAGGCGCGATAATCATCTGATTTTTGCTCAGCACAACTTTCTCGACCATGCATTAATCGTGTTGTCATGAGACGTAGGTGTATTGGGAGTGGGCTTACCACAGATATAGATATACATAGATCACGCAAATGTCCGAACTTCGCGTGTCCGAACTCGGTCTCCGAGTTGGCCGTCCGACTGACATTCCGCGCGCGTCTGTTGTGGTAGCCGGTTGTCCGTGAATATTAAGGAAATGCCTTATTGCAGAATCGATTTTGAGCGGACAATGGGAAATTCACATCACTAATTCGCCATTGTGACGCCCCAGTAGGTAGAAAAAAGTGACACGGTCAGTTTTCGTACAGATTGAGGTGTTTAAGTTATCTAGTGTATATCTATATCTGTGGGGCTTACAGACTATTATGCCCTGTATTCACTATGATTAGTGATTAGTGCGAGTCCATACAAAAGCTACTCGCACTAATCACTAATCAAAGTGAATACAGGCCCTTAGTATTGTAGATGTTTGATATTTAGCGGGTTGGCCATACAAAAAGAACAGCTATTATATTTAAATTGACAACATTTCATTTTATAAACACTTCAAAATGAATATATGATTCAAAATTATATTGCCTCCTGAACACTATACTACATTTATAAAAAAAATATATAGCTTAATAAAATTGTTAAAAAACAATTAAAAATATGGTTCAATTTTACCCATTCTACGACATAGTTAATGGATAGCCTGTGCCTTACGTTACAGAAAAAAAAGCTCTGCTGTCACAAATTTGAATTTGACACTGACGTAAATTGTTTACTATCGATGTTAACGACTGTAACCTAACGAAGTAAAATAAAATTAAAAGATTCTATATTATAGGGATTTATTGCCTACTATGAAGAAACCTATACTCCTCCTAAGTACACCAACTATTGTTTCGTGCCAAGTTGTAACACCGACTCTTTGAAGAAACCGGATAAACATTTCTTCCATGTACCGTATAAAAATAAAGAGTGGTGTCGAGCAGTAGGGAAAGAAGTAATTCCAAAGATCCGTGTGAATGCAAGGTGTCGTATTTATATAATGCAGTATCGGTATCCCTTATCACAGCCAAATTCGTCGATAAAATCGTTTCTTTTTAACAAATAGTACAATTTAAACAAACAACACACCACATACCTACTCCAGTGACAATGGCAAAGTTAGATGTCATTGTCAATGTCAGATCACTTTTTTTTTCGATCGTGGTAAGACTAAGGTAAAGGCTTCCTGCGTAGAATTGGAGTTACGCCCTTTTAGAATAAGTAAATATTGAAAAATTAATAACAAATTAAATACGAACCCTAGAGAAAAAAATAAACTATCCGCGTATTTGTCTTTTTAAACCAAATACACAGAAACAATAAAATCTAGGGCTCAAAAATATGAAATGTTGTCAATTGTACACTCACATTTAAGCAAACACATGTCACATAAAATCCAAGTACAAAGGCGAACTTATCCCTATAAGAGATCTCTCAATTAACGGTGAAATGTCGTAGCGATTATAATCATTCATCATTATACATGTAGATTATAATAGTGTATTTTATTTTTATTTTTTATAAATAAATATTAGGGGACAATTTTACACAAATTGAACTAGTCCCATAGTAAGCTCATTAAGGCTTGTGTTATGGGTACTAGACGACGATATATATAATAGATATAAATACTTAAATACTTAAGAAAACTTCAATGACTCAGAAACAAATATTCATGCTCATCACACAAATATTTGCCCTTACCGGGATTCGAACCCAGGACCTTCAGCTTCGTAGGCAGCGTCACTACCCACTAGGCTAACCGGTTATATACTCGTATACACCTTATTGATTTTGATTATAATGGCTACGACATTTCCCCGTTAATTAAGAGATCTCTTATACGGATAAGTTCGCCTTTGTGAACGAAATTTGAAATATAGAGGTATTTTGTAAGTGGATAGTTATGTAGTCAAATTATTTAAACAATTGTTTTTGGGGGCCCTCACTTGTTTTGTTCTTTAAGGCGCCGTAGGTTCATAGTCTTCTCTCCTTCTCACTGAGCATAAGCGTGAGCGAGATGGAAGTGCGTGCTCGGAAGCGCGGATATCATGTTTTTAAATTTTAATTTTTTGGCTGTACAAATAAATAAAAAAGTAATCACTGAGTTCTCTCAAACTTGATATTACCGATTTTTATAAGCAATTTTAATATTTTTAGCTTTTGTGCATAATTTGTAGTGTATTTTAGACCTATGTTCGTGATTTTTTTCTATCGAGCGAAAATTGCTTAATCATGTTTCGAATCACTGATCTCGCTGCAGAACAGCCTCAAGATTACTATTCGTATTTTTTTGAAACCATATTATTATAAACAGACGCATTATAATGTTTCAAAAACTCTGTTCGCTTAACTTCGCTGAACCTACGGCGCCTTAAAAATAGATATAAGATTTCTCAGCGAATGTTTTGACTCAGTGAATATAATCGCTCCAAAAGTCCCAAAAATTGTCTGTCCCTCCCACTAACTTTGGAACCGTGGAATCATAAATAAGAAGGAAATCATGTGACTTAATTCTATTTAAAAATATTATTTTCTCAAACATGCAATGAAATATTGACGTTGTGTTCTTCATAATGGGCTTCCAAGTGTCACGTTTCGGGCGCAGCGAGACGAGAGACCCGTAATGGCATTTCTTTCATACAAAATTGGAGGCCTATTTGGCTTGCAACATGGTTTTTTTTAATTTCCATACCACAATTTGTGGCACAGGATCGCGGCGTTCAGCCATGAAAATTAAAGTTTGATTTCTTGATGTTTTTTTTATTTATTTCATTGGCACGTTTGAGAAAAGCAAAAAGCGTGAAAAGGGGTTGCCAGCCTCATAACTATCCGACCTCGCTACGCTCGGCCGGCTATATGTATGTATGTAAATACTTTATTGTACACAAGACAGGTAAAAAAAAAACAGTCAAAAAAAATGAAAATCGGTATAAAGGCGAACTTATCCCTGTAAGGGATCTCTTCCAGTTAACCTTTGAGCAATTGAGTAAAAACGTATTTACCTAGACGCTACAGTACAGTAAATTAATCTTAAATGTAAATACTACATGCTAGTACAAATAAAAATAAATAGTATACACATACTATAACTATATATATTTATATACATATATATATATATATATATATATATATATCCTTATAAAGAAATAAACATCATTACACAATATACAAACAGTATCCTATTAAATAACAAGTCGTTGGGGAGCCACAACTTTTGTACTAGGCCGGCAACCCGTTACTTCCCGGCCTCTGTAGTAATGTACTATTATGTCCAGGCAAACACGGCAATCTGGATAAGAACAACAACAGAGACAGCTGGGACGACGGTGTTGTAGTCGATTTGAAGAAATCGCTCGCTCTACCGCTGCCGTCTCAGGGGACTTTGTATAAGGTAACATTTAGATTAGAATTTGTAACTTCATTCATAGTATTTTTAACAATAAAAGCACTGGTTTCTTAGATTATGATTATATTTCACATTAACCCTTCGGATGCTTTGACGCTGACATTGCTGAAGGATTATACAGGATGTTAACGGGGTCATGATCCGGAATGACAAAAAGCGAATAAGATGATCATACTGAACAACCTTTCCCATGGGACCAACCACGAAATCGCAAAAAAAAACCAGGTATTCCATACATTAACTCTCAATTAAATCGCAGTTAACTCACAGTTAACTCTTAATTGGCTCTGCTCTCCGTTAACATCCTGTATATTTTATGTTTCTGTCATACAGTTAATTTTCAATAGCACTGATCAGTGCTAAGACATACGAAGGGTTAATAAATTACAAGCCATCGACCCTTAGACGGGTTAGGTTCGTAAAACACACTTTCCCGAAATGTGCACTTTCTGTTAAGGTGCATTTTTTAGAGTGCAATTCCCGATATGTACACTTTGTCAATAGGTGCACTTTCCCAGAATGTGCACTTTCGTAAAAGGCATATTTTCCCGGAAAGTACACTAGGGGTAGGGGTGTCCCTGTTTATAGTACTAAATGTTTCTATGAAATAGTGCAATTGCAAATAGACGGACAGACGGACGGACGGACGGACAGAAAGACCGAAACTATAAGCGTAAATGTGTACCTTTTGAGAAAGTGCCCTAAATGGGAAAGCGTACATTTTGGGAAAGCGTGCGTTTTGGTAAAGTGCACTGTTTGAAAATGTGCACATTTCGGGAAAGTTTCCAAATTGGGAAAGTGTACATTTTGGGAGGGTATGTAAGTGTGTTTTACGGGCCTAACCCCCTCAGACATTATCGTAGACGCGCGAACCGCCATCATGCCCTCAGTGTTGCCAACTCGCCCATATTAATTAGGCGCGTTCGGAAATGCCGCTAACAGTATGCTGGAATAAGTTGTATTTATTGGTGTCGTAACAATATTTATTTTTGCTGAAGTCAAATAGTGTATTTATTTTCCTTACAATAATAACTACAACTTGGAAAAGTTGAAAAACACCATATTTCAAATTTCAATATCTAAAAACGGCTGAACAGATTTTCATGAAACATGGCTAAGAACACTCGGGATAAAATTATCTATGACACAAAAAAAACCGCATTCAAATCGGCCCATCCGTTTGAGAGCTACGATACCACAGACAGATACACAGACACGTTAAACTTATAACACCCCTCTCTTTGCGTCGGGGGTTAAAAATGCAAGAAGTCACAAGATCGTCGAAAATGGAGTCTTCTGCGAGCCCTTTGTTCCTAGTGAGGAACAGGAACACATCATAATCATGACAATCAAAATGTTCCAAACTGCTTTTTCTTTCAAAAGTTTTCTCGAAAGCCGTTCGATTAATTGGAACGTCGGTATACCTACCCTTGTTCCAGGTGGATCTCAAGTCGATGTTGCTGCTCACGCTGCAGCACGAGGACCCGAGCGCGCTGCTGACGTTCCTGGCGATGCTGTGTGCTAACTGTACGGTTTTTTTTTAAATATAAAACAACGACGGTGGCAAGCAAGCGTACGGCCTGATGATAAGCGAACACCGAAGCCTATAGACGCATGCAACTCCAAAGGAGTAACATGGGCGCTGGCGACCCTTGATATGTTTGAGTATTCGCCGTGTTGAGAGCTGAAGGAACAAATTCCCTCGCTCTCAACACAACGCATCCTCGGGAGCTCTGGCGACCTTGCTCACCTCCAGGAACACAACACTACTACAGAGCAAGTAGTAGTGTTATTATGGCTGTGGTCTTCTGCAAGGCGGAGGTACTTCCCCAGTTGGGCTGCTCCACATTCGAGCGGGATGACATTCGCTGTGCCCTACCTCACCATCAATTATTAAAGTGCATTCACATCACAGATATTAAAACTGTCTCTAAAGTAAAACTGTCAGTAATGTTTAGCAGTATTGCATCTGGTACATAGTACATAACTATGACTACAAGTGTTGCAGTAAGATTGAACTTGCCTCACGAAAGTTTAAATTTGACTACCTATGTTATAATGAAGTATACCAGATACCAGTACATTACTGAATTGGAAACATAAATAAATAAATACGATTCAATAATAGCACATTACTACAGAGGCCGGGAAGTAAGGGGTTGCCGGCCGAGTACATAAAGACGGCCGAGCGTAGCGAGTTCGGATAGTTACGAGGCTGGCAACCCCTTTTGACGCCGAGGTATGTATAGTACTTTTAAAAAAACTCCAAGAAATCAAACTTTAAATTTCATGGCTGAACGCCGTTATCCTGTGCCACAAATTGTGGAATGGAAATTAAAAAAGACCACCTTGCAGGCCTCTAATTTTGTATGAAAGGCCATTACGGGTCTCTCGTCTCGCTGCGCCCGAAACGTGACACTTCGAAGCCCATTATGAAGAACACAACGTCACAACATTTCATTGCATGTTTGAGAAAAAATCATTATTAAAGCTACTCCAAAACAAACAACATTTATCTTTCGGATGATTTAACACTGACAGTGCTGATGAAAAATATATATTGTTTTATTTTAGTGTCCTCAAATAAGGAGCTCAACACCCAGCGCGCTATCACGCGCGTGGTGTGCGCGCTCGCTCACGCGCACGCGTCGGGCGGCGGCGCCTACACGCGGCACGTGCAGCGCGCCGTGCGCATGTGCGGGGACGAGGCGGACTTGTTACTAGTATGTTTCCAGTTATTTACTTTTCGTGCTCGGGAATGTGGCGAAAGATGCTCTGAATTGAAATAAATGAAATAATAGTACATTACTACAGAGGCCGGGAAGTAAGGGGTTGCCGGCCGAGTACATATAGACGACCGAGCGTAGCGAAGTCGTATAGTTATGAGGCCAACAACCCCTTTTCACGCCGAGGTATGTATAGTGAAAGTGCTTGTTACTGCCTACTTGAATAAATATAATTTTGAGTGCTTTTCTCTAACATGCAATGAAATACATTTTAAAAAACCAACTTTAATTTTCATGGCTAAACGCTGTGATCCTGTGCCACAAATTGGGCAAACGTGACACTTCGAAGCCCATTATGAAGAACTGAACACAACGTCAATATTTCATTGCTTGTTTGAGAAAATGCATTTTATTCTGCAAGTAGGCCATAATGGCACTTTTACAAGTCAAAATTCTACCAGCGTTTTTACAAGAACACATGTCCGAATAAGCTATATCAATAATTAAGCTATTTTGGGATCTGGTTTGGGCCACGCATTTCTGTCAGTTAGATAGTCCTCAACCCTGTAATAAGCCTTCGAAATCAATGTCTTTTTTCAAGTAATTTTTAAGAGCTGGAAAGGGTTTGATTGAGACATTAACTTTGATTAATACGTCGCTTGAACAGGTTTTGTTATGAATTTTAAAGCTATGTTTCCCAGCTTTTGTAGTAAGCAGCGCTTAAACTGATTGGTTCGCCTAATGCGATCGTCGAGTTCCAAACTACTTCAGCAAACAACTGCCGTCTTCACATTAGTCTATCCGTGTCTAATAAATGAACATTTCTAATTCCCAGTACATAAGTAGCAGCAAATCGTGTGGCGCTAGAAAACTGCTGGCCGGAGCCCTAGCCACGCTGTGTGAGGAGCCTGAGGCGCTGCGGAGGACTGCGGAGCGCGGCTGCGTCATGCTGGCTAGTGCCGATTGTAAGTTTTTATTATTTTTAGGGCTCCGTACCTCAAAAGTCCGTAACTTAAGTGGCAGTGGGCGGGGCACATAGCACGTAGAACCGATGGCCGTTGGGGCGGAAAGGTTCTCGAGTGGCGACCACGTACCGGAAGGCGCGGCGTGGGTAGGCCCCCGACAAGGTGGACTGATGATGACCTGGTAAAGGTTGTTGGAGTCCGTTAGATGCGGGTGGCGCAGGACCGGTCACTTTGGCACTCTTTGGGGGAGGCCTATGTCCAGCAGTAGACGTCTTTCGGCTGATATGATGATGATGATGACCTCAAAAGAAAAAAACGGAACCCTTATAGGATCACTTTGTTGTCCGTGTGTCTGTCTGTCAAGACCCTTTATTTCGCGAACGCGTGGAGGAGATATCGAGCTGAAATTACTTAGACCTACATTTCCTTGAAGCTGTGAAAGAAACAAACTTCTAAGTTAACGCAGAAAGACACGGCTGTTTATGCGGCAAAAAACGTATATTTTGATACTCAAATCAGATCAAAATATACAAGGTACTTTCCGTTGGCCTAGAACTATGAAATTTATTAAGTAATATCGTCTTATACTACAAGAGACTGGGGAAGTACCTCCGCCTTGCAGAAGACCACAGCCATAATAACACTACTACTTGCTCTGTAGTAGTGTTGTGTTCCTGGAGGTGAGCAAGGTCGCCAGAGCTGCCGAGGATGCGTTGTGTTGAGAGCGAGGGCATTTGTTCCTTCAGCTGTCAACACGGCGAATCTTCAAACATATCAAGGGTCGGCAACGCCCATGTTACTCCTTTGGAGTATCATGCGTCTATAGGCTGCGGTGTCCGCTTACCATCAGCCGTACGCTTGTTTGCCACCGTCGTTGTATAATAAGCAAGGATAGGACAAACGCCCGTCATTTTGAAAACTTAACCCTGTTCTGTACAGTAGAGACTTCCTTATATTAATAAAAAAAAATAGGTACTAAATAAGAATAAGAATAGTTTATTCGTGACAATACAAAACAAAGGACAAAAGTAATGTTTTATAAATTTATTTTAAGTACAGTCAAGGAATTTAAATACCTACCCATTTCGTTGAAATGTCGTTAGACATTCGCAATGCATTAAGGTCGAAACTTCTATTTCAGTAATAGTATTGAAATGTCAAATTGTCAATACATATTTATTTGTCACCTCACATTACAGATAACCTCTTTGCGAAAAGTTATCATTTGCTTTTCTAATTACGAACATGTGTCAGTGTCAATCGAGAAGTCTGAAAAATAATTTTCAATTACGTTATTAATTTGAAAAATAAAATACCTGCCGCTAACCGTGATCTATTAAGAGATAGAAATAGCAGAGTTACACCAGGAAGTGGGGATTGAGGAGATAACGCGTTTAAAATTTCAACGTAGTTAATCTGGTTGCCTAGTTACTAACATATAACAATGCATGCGATATGTCAAAGGAACGTCGTGCTCTAGCTAGCTCTTATGGTGACAGTTTGCTATACAATATTGAGCCTTAGCTGGGTCGGAAATTAAATTCCTTGACTGTACCATAATGTATATGTTTCCAGTGACAAATTATTCAAATGACGATGATTAAGGCGATAAATCACTTTCGCCAATGGAAAAGAATGACCACAATTTTTTCCAAATTTTAAAATAAAAATTAATCAATAATTATTTAATTTTAATTTTAAATATCATTAGGAAGTCTCTACTGTACAGAACAGGGTTAAGTTTTCAAAATGACGGGCGTTTGTCCTATCCTTGATAATAAGTACAGGGAAAAATCTGAAATAAATGTGGGAGAGGTACTGCGCTCTACCTGCCATGATTAGTGGAACAAAGATCGCAACCGAGGTTTTATAATTGTATAGGTTACAATAGCGCCTAGGTCAAATCCCACATTTTTAGGGTTCCGTAGCCAAATGGCAAAAAACGGAACCCTTATGGCCGTCATGTCTGTCTGTCTGTCCGTCCGTATGTCACAGGCATTTTACTCGAAAACCATAAGGTGTGTTTGAATAAAATTTTGAGGGTGTATTTTGTTAGTCGCTACATAGTATTGTAATTATATTAAATTTACAAAAAAAAAATATTTTTAGGGGTGCACTCCATACATGAAACTGAAAGTGAAAAATTTTTTTTCATTGCAAGCCCACGTGTGGCACATCAATCGATAGGCCTTTCAAAATAAATATTAGGTTTCTCAGCCATTTTTTTGATTAAGTGAATAAAGTCGGAGATAATCGCCCCGAAATTCACTAAAATTGTGCCCCCCCCCCTCTCTCATTTTTGAACAATGTATTTTAAAAAATATGAAAAAAATCATGGACATAGGGCTTATCAAATTCTTTCAGCGAAAATTGTTTTGAACAAGATCGGTTCAAAGGTTTTTGAGATATTTCTAAACAACTGCCTTCCTTAAAGAAAAGGACGTAAGTGCCATAAGATTTCAGTAACGATACGACCTTTTTAATAGGCACGGAACCGCCGCTTTATTTTACGAATGTTTTTGTTACAGCCACAACCAAACGCGCCGGCCTGGACATCGCAGAAACTTTACTAACTTGCTTAGAGAACAACCATTCTCTAAGCCGAACTATTGTACCGGAGCTAATCGTATTAATAGCGAAGACTTATGAAACTGATACGAAAGCCATATTCGACACAGCCTCCAAATCTTTCATCGACAAAAAAGAACTCTTCGACAAAGACTCAACCAGAAAAACAATAAACAGCCTTTTAGAAAACTTACTTAGAACCAATTTATCCGATGTCAAAATATACAAAATCACTGTCAAAATGACGATTGAATTCATAAAGAATTTACGCGATGTCAAATTGGACGATTTGATTTTTGACATAAGTAAAAACGATGTCGATGTCAAAACGCTGTATGTGTTAGCCGTCATGAAGAGTGAATTCGGCTTTGAAAGTGAAATGTCAAGAAAGATTTTGGGAAGGGATAATATGGCTGTGACAAATTATTTGTTAAACTTAAATCTTGATGCAACTGGGACGGATTTTTTCAATGTGGAGGTAGTTTTGAGGTTTCTGGAGGAGTATAGCGAAGTTATTTTGGAGCTGAAATATAAGGTGGGTTTAAAATATGCCCGTTATAATTCCGACCCCAGTGTGCCACTGATCTGCAATTTACCGCGAGATAAAATACAGTCTATATACATCCAGAAAGTACGTTCTACACGCAAGTAAAATAATTTCTAAATCGGATAAGCGGTTCCGGATGTTACCCATTACACGCAAACTTATAAACTGACAAAGCTACAATCACACAGACATTTCCTCTTTATAATATTAGTATAACAGCAGTCCGCGCGGCTCCGCCCGCGTATTACGCAGAACGCAAGCGAAGCCGCGATATATAATATAGACTACTTCCATCTTCAAGTTCCATTATATAATATCGACCAATGAATACTTCCGGAGATTACCCCCTGCTACAACCTCACAGACTTTTCCTCTTTTTATATTAGTCAACATCCCTAATAATTGTGCCCTAATAATTATTTAGGATGAGTTTTTTTTTTCAGGAAACACTGCAGTTCATATCAGAATTAATCGCCAAATTTACACCAGCATTAGTAAAACAATTACATAAAAACATAAACCTATGTTTTACCTCCTTGAAACGGCATTGGAAAGACTTACCAAAGACGATAACCAGTAGCGTTCAAAACTGGGTAGAAACGTTGCCAATAAAAAAAATAACCGATGCCATAGACAGAGAAAACTTCTTAACAGAGCACCACTTGTGCGTTGAAGCTTTAAAAATAATGTCAAACGTATTTGACATGAGACAAATGAATTTATCCGATGTCAAAGTGTGTATGTCAAAATGGCCTAGAGCTATACTGAAGCTGTATATGTCAGGTAGATTGGAGGAATATTTCTACGAAGAATTGTCATATTTTAATGACATTTTGACGGTCAGTTTGAAGTTTTTGACACGGGGCGATGTCAAGAAAATTCTAATAACGAATATGGGGTTTTGTGGATTTTTTGTCGAGGCCTTTTTTGAAGTTCTGACCGAAAAGCCTTTTGTATTGTTGGATGAAGAGCTTAAAGGATGTAGTGTCGTGTTGAATGACATAGTGAGGTTGGTTGTGAAGAAAACTAGTTTGAAGGAACGATATGGGAATGTACTGGAATTGGTGGATAAGGTAGGTCTACATGCATTATGTTTTATTTTTATCTTCTCACCGTATATACGTTTTGACTGTAGAGATAGGTGACATGACACTTATCTTCTTTCTGTCATTTACCATAAACCCATTCACCGCCACAGAAGTGACGAACTCGAGTTCGAGTCAGTGGCGCCGAATGGGTTAAATCCGGTTTAGTTTATAATTTCGGTCACTTTTCCCGTGTTCACTTTGACTGTACATTCTATTGCATAAACAACCAAGTAAACCTCACAAGTTTCCTTATTCCAGCTCTGGAACGCCTACGAGCAACACGCTACCTTCGTCCAAAAGCACTGTCTTCTAGCCAACCTGCAGTGCCTCGGCACTAGCCCGGAATCGAACCCGCTACAGTGGGCTACAATGGTCGTGTGCTCGAAAGACGCAGCTCTTGAAGAGAGGGTTAAACTCTTGGCTTTCCTACCGGAGCAGACTTTCAAGTTAGTACATAGATAATGATAATAGGGTGTAGTCACTAAATAAAATAATCAATAATGTCCTGTTTTCTCGAAAAAGGATTAAAAATGTAGTCAAATGGAGAAAAAATCAACGCAAAATGTTAAATAATCACGAGGTTATAAGTGTCCAAAGTTTTATGAAGGGGTATGTTCTGTCCCTTTTTCGCAAAACGCAACTTCATATGAAACGATGACGCTTGTAGATTGTGACGTCACTAATAGACGGCAACGTGCCGCGCCCCGTCGTGGTCTGCGGCAGTGAACCGGACACTGGCTCAATGGCTGATTGAACCGAAATTAAGACTGCCTACGTCGTAGTCGCTTTCCGCTACATACGGGGAAAACCACGGGATCGCGTAGCGATTTTTGGCAGTGAATGTGTTAAACTTGCGCGAATGTTTAGTTTGGAAATACTATAGTTTGGCTGCTCCTAATATGAGCGAGATGATATACCGCTATGCGCTACATGGTCCTTCGAGTCGGATCACTCGATCGGATACCCTACGGAGGGCGTATAAAAATGGTCCTCTGAGCCGGACCGACTGACGTTTGCCTTGTCGTAGGTCAGCGGAAGTGTCGTCGGCGGTGTGCTCGTTGTTTCCGGCGCGGCTGCGCGAGCTGTCCCCGGGGCTGCTGGAGGCGGCCGCGGACACGCCGGGAGCCCTGCTGCCGACCCTCGCCGCGCTGGCCGCCAGTGAGTACAAAGTGTACTTACTTTCAGAGGCGTCTTTACCTATGTTGCAGGGTGTGCGTTGCACACGGGCGCAGCGGTCCTAGGAGGCGCCGAGCTAGTAATTTGTAACCGTTCCATTTTGACTGCGCGCTTACCAGGGGGCGCTAGAGTAATGTTTGCACACGGGCGCTGCATGGGCTAGAGACATCTCTGCTTACTTTAACCATTCGCCACCACTGACGTCATACGAAGTCCAAAAACAATAGACTTGAAAGTGGCGTGGCGTGGAAGTGGCACACCCCGATTTTTTTCTGTGGTGACCGATAAGTTAAGATTATGTTGTTTCAAACCGCCGGTCGTTCAAACCGAAGTTATGTGCGTTAAATTCTGTTTGTTTGGGGACTTACACAGTTTTCTTTGGGACAACTGGCAGCGTCATATTTAACCTTTTCAGCAATAATAGGAAGATAATTTCTTTATTAACGATCTATCATATGGTTGGGAAACAACAAGGATGTCTTCAACGGTTGGAAGTTTTATACGCATAAGTTGTCAAGGTTTGAATTAATTTCTGGAAATTGTTTAAGATGACTCGAGCACCGGCTGGTGGGACGTCGCCTTGGAGTCCTGTCTGGCGTCTGTCGCGAAGAAAAACAACTTGGACATATATGTCACGTTGTTCCATAAGTGTCACAGCGAGCGGGCCTGCGGGCGCGTGCTAGTACCACTACTCAGGTATTTATAATTTATACTAACCTTTATTGCACAAAAGAAGAGTTTATATCTGCCAATCAACGGGTATCATGGAGACGATAGTACCACTAGTTGATGGGACATCGCATACTGGAAATAAACAGAATAAGTGTACCGTTATCCCATAAGTGATGTGACTGAGTCTTGTTAAGAGGAAGAGTTTAGATGCATTTCTAAAGTGGTTACACAAACAACAGATGTGCTGTTGAGACCTCTCGGGATAAATATTGCTAGCGACATGTAATCTTTATACAACACTGAGCCAAAACGAAGCACGGCTAGCACGCGACGGTGCGCGAGCTCTCTCGATTTTTCTCGCTTTATCCGTCTCTCACTTATTAGACCACTTAGAACAAGAGGTATAGTGCGATAAACATCGAGAGTATGTCGCGGCCCTCGTGTGCTAGACGTGCAGAAACTTGATTTTAGTAGGCTTGTTATAATAATAATAATAAACCATTTATTTTAGGCATCTAAGGCCCATAGTTACAAATACCTTAAAGACTAACATACATACAATTATAAAAATAAAAACGAATTATTATTTAGGCGACGAAACAGTGTTATACGACGTAACCTACCACTAAAAGGGGGTTTACGAAATTTTACGCGATGTGAGGTGTTAAAAGTTGGTACCAGCAAGTAATAGGATATACTTAATATAATAAATAAATTGTTCCTTATTATTATTTTTGTTTTCATTTTGCAATGTACGGTCGAGGAAATTGAATGTTTGGCACATGTCAACTCTATTAGAATGACGTTAAGGTCCAAAAGTGCTAAACATTCAATATCCTCGACTGTACCTACATATTTAGATTTTTGAGTTTCATTTATATTATTGTTATTCTTATACACTCTGACGATCTTTTTGTGAATTCATGCTATTTAATAAAAAAAAAATGTCATGTTAATTTGCAAAATCCTTATCCTTACTAATATTATAAATGCGAAAGTGTGTGTGTTTGTATGTTTGTCCTTCTTTCACGTCGCAACGGAGCGTCGTATTGATGTGATTTTATGTATGGAGATAGTTTAGAAGCTGGAGAGTGACATAGGCTACTTTATCCAGCGGGAAAACATCTAATTCCCACGGGAAAATTCAATATGTTATACACGCGGGCGAAGCCGGGGGCATCAGCTAGTGAAATAAATAAATCTAATCTAATCTAATCTTATAATCTATAATGCCTCTTTCGGCAAATTATTTTAGTAAGTGCCACTCTGTGGTTTGGCAGAAGAATATAAATGTATTTAGTTGGTTTCATAGTTATTTACTTGGTCGTCGGCAGCGTATAAAGGAGGATTCTTTCCGTTCTTCGTGGTGCAACACCCTAGCTGGCGTCCCGCAGGGTGGCGTGTTGTCTCCTCTTCTTTTTTCCATTTTCATTAATTCCATTGCAAGTAACATTTTCTCATCTTATCACCTTTATGCCGATGATCTTCAAATTTGCTCTCAAGGTACTGTTGCTGATTTACCTCAGGTTATTAATACTATGAACAAGGACTTGAACAGTATTTCGATCTGGAGTGAACGTTTTGGGCTCAAGGTTAACCCTGCTAAGACGCAGGTCATAATCGTGGGCAGTCCGAAGCTCATTCCTAGGGTAGATTTTCTTAACTTGCCGGCTGTAATGTTTAACGGAGTCCAGATTCCGTTTGCACACCAGGTCAGGAACCTTGGTGTTATAATTGATCGCACGTTGTCTTGGGTACCTCAGGTGAGCGAGGTCAGCAGGAGGATGTTTGCTTCGATGGGTTCCCTTCGTCGACTACGTAACTTTTTGCCATTCGCCACTAAAATTGCGCTAGCTCAATCTCTCCTTCTCCCCATTTTAGACTATGCTGATATTTGCTATCTGGACCTTACTGAGGACCAGCTGAATAAGCTTGAGCGCCTCCAAAATCTTTCTATTAGATTCATATTTGGCTTGCGCAAGTATGACCACGTTTCCTCCTTTCGTTCTCAGCTCAAGTGGCTTCCTAGTCGTCTCCGTAGGGATTCTCACATTTTATCTTTGCTTTACAGTATACTTTTTGTTCCCTCAACTCCTCCGTATCTCAAAGAGCGTTTTAATCACCTCACTTCCATCAGATCTTCACATAATCATCTTCTCGCTCCACCGCCTTCATCCACCAAGTTCTATAACAAATCATTCACCTTTCAGGCTGTCCGGCTGTGGAATGCTTTGCCGTTGCATATAAGATGTGCAAAATCTCTTGAAATATTTAAAAATCTGTTGAAACAATATTACTTGTCGCTGCCTTAAGTTGTCTTGTTGTCCTGTAATATATTTATATAATTGTATTATAGTTTGTATGTATGTATCTATGTATTTATACTATACTTATTTATGAAAGTGTGTATTTGAGTGTGTAATTAAGCTTTTCTTGATTTATTCCTGCACTACCTGTTTTTCAACTCTTCTTGAAAATTTCCTGCTACCCAAAGGTTGTCTGGAAGAGATCGCTCTAAAGCGATAAGACCGCCTGTTGTTACCTTTATTTATCGTCTATACTTTTGTAACATGCTTTTCTTATGTTGTGGTGCAATAAAGAATATATTATTATTATTATTATTCGTTCGGTTTTTATTTCTCAGCAAGAGCTGCTGGTAATTAATGTCCTCTACGGGCTAAAGCCAAGTAGATGACATTTGACTACATTGTGTATTTAAGTTATCATTTAAGTTACTTAGTTTCAGTCTAAGTCCGTTCGGTCATCGTCAACTTGCAAAAACTTTCGCACGATTCTGCATGTATTCAGTATTGCGGCTTTCTGCATCTGCATGTAAGTATTTCGTTTAAGATCAATGAGTTTCAGACTGTGATGGAGGTGTTTAGGAATAACGCCAGTGGTTGATAAAACAATGGGAACGATGTATACTTTTTCCTGGTTCCAGATCCTGGTGACTTCATCTTTAAGGTCGGTATATTTGTGTATTTTTTCTGCTATTGTTTTTTGTATTATTATTATTAGTTGTAAGCAAGTCCGTGAATAAACGTTTTTTTATTTTTATTTTATTTTACGTGTAGCGGTGTCCGTGTGGGCCGGCAATCAATGTACAATTTCTTTCAGACACTCGTCAACGGAAGTCTGCGAGCGGTTCCTAGCTTCAGCCCTAGACCGGGTCCTAGGCAGCCTCCGGAAGGGGCCCAGAGGGGCCAAAGGCGACACTGCCCACGTGGTCTCCCAGAAACACTGGGAGGCGTACATGATCAGCGTGCATATGCTGCTCATCGCTTTCGAAAAGGTAAAGTCTGCGAGTGGGTCCGAGGTTCGGTCCTAGACCGGGTCCTAGGCAACCTCCGGAAGGGACCCAGAGGGGCCAAAGGCGATACTGTCCGCGCGGGCTCCCAGAAAGACTGGGAGGAGTACATGATCAGTGTTCATATGCTGCTCATCGCTTTCGAAAAGGTAAAGTCTGCGAGTGGGTCCGAGGTTCGGTCCTAGACTGGGTCCTAGGCAACCTCCGGAAGGGACCCAGAGGGGCCAAAGGCGATACTGTCCGCGCGGGCTCCCAGAAAGACTGGGAGGAGTACATGATCAGCGTGCATATGCTGCTCATCGCTTTCGAAAAGGTAAAGTCTGCGAGTGGGTCCGAGGTTCGGTCCTAGACCGGGTCCTAGGCAACCTCCGGAAGGGACCCAGAGGGGCCAAAGGCGATACTGTCCGCGCGGGCTCCCAGAAACACTGGGAGGAGGACATGATCAGCGTGCATATGCTGCTCATCGCTTTCGAAAAGGTAAAGTCTGCGAGTGGGTCCGAGGTTCGGCCCTAGACCGGGTCCTAGGCAGCTTCCGGAAGGGGCCCAGAGGGGCCAAAGGCGACACTGCCCACGTGGTCTTCCAGAAACACTGGGAGGAGTACATGATCAGCGTTCATATGCTGCTCATCGCTTTCGAAAAGGTAAAGTCTGCGAGTGGGTCCGAGGTTCGGTCCTAGACCGGGTCCTAGGCAACCTCCGGATGGGACCCAGAGGGGCCAAAGGCGATACTGTCCGCGCGGGCTCCCAGAAAGACTGGGAGGAGTACATGATCAGCGTTCATATGCTGCTCATCGCTTTCGAAAAGGTAAAGTCTGCGAGTGGGTCCGAGGTTCGGTCCTAGACTGGGTCCTAGGCAACCTCCGGAAGGGACCCAGAGGGGCCAAAGGCGATACTGTCCGCGCGGGCTCCCAGAAAGACTGGGAGGAGTACATGATCAGCGTGCATATGCTGCTCATCGCTTTCGAAAAGGTAGTCTGCGAGTGGGTCCGAGGTTCGGTCCTAGACCGGGTCCTAGGCAACCTCCGGAAGGGACCCAGAGGGGCCAAAGGCGATACTGTCCGCGCGGGCTCCCAGAAACACTGGGAGGAGGACATGATCAGCGTGCATATGCTGCTCATCGCTTTCGAAAAGGTAAAGTCTGCGAGTGGGTCCGAGGTTCGGCCCTAGACCGGGTCCTAGGCAACCTCCGGAAGGGACCCAGAGGGGCCAAAGGCGATACTGTCCGCGCGGGCTCCCAGAAAGACTGGGAGGAGTACATGATCAGTGTTCATATGCTGCTCATCGCTTTCGAAAAGGTAAAGTCTGCGAGTGGGTCCGAGGTTCGGTCCTAGACTGGGTCCTAGGCAACCTCCGGAAGGGACCCAGAGGGGCCAAAGGCGATACTGTCCGCGCGGGCTCCCAGAAAGACTGGGAGGAGTACATGATCAGCGTGCATATGCTGCTCATCGCTTTCGAAAAGGTAAAGTCTGCGAGTGGGTCCGAGGTTCGGTCCTAGACCGGGTCCTAGGCAACCTCCGGAAGGGACCCAGAGGGGCCAAAGGCGATACTGTCCGCGCGGGCTCCCAGAAACACTGGGAGGAGGACATGATCAGCGTGCATATGCTGCTCATCGCTTTCGAAAAGGTAAAGTCTGCGAGTGGGTCCGAGGTTCGGCCCTAGACCGGGTCCTAGGCAGCTTCCGGAAGGGGCCCAGAGGGGCCAAAGGCGACACTGCCCACGTGGTCTTCCAGAAACACTGGGAGGAGTACATGATCAGCGTTCATATGCTGCTCATCGCTTTCGAAAAGGTAAAGTCTGCGAGTGGGTCCGAGGTTCGGTCCTAGACCGGGTCCTAGGCAACCTCCGGATGGGACCCAGAGGGGCCAAAGGCGATACTATCCGCGCGGGCTCCCAGAAAGACTGGGAGGAGTACATGATCAGCGTGCATATGCTGCTCATCGCTTTCGAAAAGGTAGAGTCTCAAACGTATACACATAATAAATAAATAATTCATATAATAAAGTATGCAACAGTAGCACAATGGGATGATATTGATAAAACACAAAGTAAAAAACTGGCCAAGTGCCATTATCTATAAAAACGGCAAAAAATCACGTTTGAACTCAAACTCACTCTGTGAAAATTTCAACTTTCTAACTATCACGGTTCATGAGATACAGCCTAGTGACCGTTTTTACCCTTTGGGTACGGAACCCTAAAAACGCGACACGTTTGGGATGTTTTATAAAGCGCTGGATGGGTTAGGGTTGGGTTGGGTATGTGGTGTTGTGTTCTTGGTAGTGCAGAGCTTGTTGCGAAAGCCCTGCACAAAATTGCATCATCATCATATCAGCCGAAATACTCGCCTGCTGAAAGTAGGCCTCACCCAAAGAGTGCCACAGTGGCCGGTCCTGCGCCACCCCAGCGTCCAGGTCATCAGTCCACCTAAAAAAAAAGCAATCAAATTGCATCATTCGTTGATATTGACGTCGGTTTTCTTGTATTTACAGCTGCCCACATCGTCGTTAGAGTCACCTTCGTCTGTCCTGTATGGAGGCAGCTCTGTACCACCTTGGCACCTGGTCCGCGAGGCCTGCAGGCTGTGCCACTCGCTCAGGGCCTCTCGCTGTAGCGACCAGCAGATGTACAGGTACCTACCCACTGTCTAGCCTGCCATATCGTTCTTAGAGTCACCTTCGTCTGTCCTGTATGGAGGCAGCTCTGTACCACCCTGGCACCTGGTCCGCGAGGCCTGCAGGCTGTGCCACTCGCTCAGGGCCTCTCGCTGTAGCGACCAGCAGATGTACAGGTACCTACCCACTGTCTAGCCTGCCATATCGTCCTTAGAGTCACCTTCGTCTGTCCTGTATGGAGGCAGCTCTGTACCACCCTGGCACCTGGTCCGCGAGGCCTGCAGGCTGTGCCACTCGCTCAGGGCCTCTCGCTGTAGCGACCAGCAGATGTACAGGTACCTACCCACTGTCTAGCCTGCCATATCGTCCTTAGAGTCACCTTCGTCTGTCCTGTATGGAGGCAGCTCTGTACCACCCTGGCACCTGGTCCGCGAGGCCTGCAGGCTGTGCCACTCGCTCAGGGCCTCTCGCTGTAGCGACCAGCAGATGTACAGGTACCTGCCCACTGTCTAGCCTGCCACATCGTCGTTAGAGTCGCCTTCGTCTGTCCTGTATGGAGGCAGCTCTGTACCACCCTGGCACCTGGTCCGCGAGGCCTGCAGGCTGTGCCACTCGCTCAGGGCCTCTCGCTGTAGCGACCAGCAGATGTACAGGTACACTAGACAGCAAAAGTCCATGGTCAATTCAGAAACAGTTTCGCTTGTCCGCCGAATCCTACGCCATCTATGAGCACAACGTGTAGTATGATTATAGATGTAAATGTAAGCCTCAGAGGTTAAGCGAGATTTCACTAGATGGCGTTGTTAGCTGATTTTTAATGAAATAAAAATTGTTTTCGTCCGCGTCTTCGAAATTTGTATTTACTTGGATAACCACCACCTATTATTTTTGTATATTTATCGAGTCAACTTTAACGCATTCCCGATTTTTTGTTTTTAACAACACACCTGTGGATATATTATTTAATTTTCTTCTTCTTGTTTGTGTTTTGCACTAAGAGTGAACATCCAAAATCCAAACATCGAATAAATTACAAAAACATAATTCGGCTGGACGCGGCCGCGGGTTTGAACCCGAATTCTCAGGTCGACTTTAAACTGTCTAGTTGCCACTGGGCCAATTTGCCATTTGGATGGTAGGTTGAAATTAATCATCAGTTTGTTTTTGTATACCTACAGATATCCATTACAACTACGTTTAGTATAATAATTAAAGAAGGTAGATAGATGATATATAACTACCGTAATCTTTTTTATTACACTCACTTCGTATTCATTCGGTAGCCGTTTACCATTCGATTCTTTTCTTTACTAATATAGCAATGAGTTATCGATTGATATTTAAAAGATCACAGTTAATTGCTATTTAATATAATGTAAAAACGTAAGTAGTTTTTACATGTTTTGTAATATTAATGATAACTTAACCTAATTGCCTACTCGTATCTTACATTATTGTTATTATGTATTTACGAATACTGTTGTTACAGCGAAAAAACGGTTGCTTTATGGCCACAAAAGGAAGGATCTACTAAGATCTCATTCATACCATCATACCATTATTCAGCGTGCAGCTATGGTGAATGGTGATGAACTAAGTACGAAGAAAGTTGCTTACACCCGATAAGCCACTTCCACGCAAGTGAAGAGTTGAAGACACAGTTCGCCGTTGCTAACAGATGCACAGAAAACGGCACGGTTGTAATTTTCCCTAAAGCATTTAAATGATGGTGTTTCGTGAAGTGTTTTAAATCCAGTGAACACGGCCGTTTAAGTTTATGATATCGTAATAATACGTATGATAATGTTCGCGTAGTTCCTAACATGGAGAAGGTGAGGAAGCCGACCAAACAGTGCAGTTTACATTTAGATTTATACATTATGTTTTAGGAAAAGGCCGGGTTATGCTAGACAAATTAAAAACAAAAACATTGCTTAGTAGGTATTAATATGATGTTTGCATTTTATTTATCGCTTTACTGTTCGAAATGTGATTGTGAGTTATTATTACTTATTATTAACTATATAATCATAAGTTCTAACTAGTGTAAGTAACCGTGAAAGTCCGAATAATATTATTATCGTTAGGTATTTAAAAATCCATAACAGATTTCATTATTTGAACGCTCACATAAGTAGGTGTATAAGTATGACAATTAACATCTTAATCCGTTCGATTGATTTGAATGTTAGATAACCCGGCCTTAAGTTAATAATTGTTAATGTTATATTTATTGGGGGTATAGCTTCAATCTTTTTCCAATTTTCGGAAATGAAACTTAAGCTATCACCTTCATTAAATGTAAGAAAAGTTGCTAAGTGACTATTACTAAGTTCTATTAAAAAACTGCGTTAGCAGTACTGTAGTTAACGAAATAAACACAATAAAAACATAAAAAGCTGTCTTAATTATTTAAGTTATTAATATTTTATTTCATTAAACGATTTTTATTTATATCTAAAAAACTTACATCTAGAAATACAAAACTAAAAAAGCAAAAACATAATCTAATCTACCATGAACTGGGAATCGATCCTCGATCGATCTTGGCTGCCGAGTTTATAGCACATGTCTCAATCCACTGGGCTGTCGCATCATTTTAATCACTAGTGGAAATATAGCATTCACATACCAGTTGTATCACACTTAAATAAATAAATAAAATAAAATAAAAATAATTTATTTCAGACTTCAGTGGTCCATAGGTATTTTGTTAGTAACAGTCAGCTTAAGGAACTATGTTAGTGTGAAATTTAATCAGATAATATATTATACATTAAATTAGATTAGTTTAGTTCCATTAATACATTGAATTGAAATTGAAATTAATAAAATAAATTAAATTAAATTAAGTAAAATGCAATAAAAAATAAAAAATAAAGCTATTGTAAATTAGTATTTGCTAGCCTTGTTAATAATTACACTATTAGGAGAATACTTCTGGTTATAATAGGTGTCAATTTATAGTAAATTGGCTTATGTTCCGCGATGTTCAAATACCATCGCCAAGAACGCCATCTAGTTTATTTATTCCACACAACGTGCAACTATGTGAGTTGAAGACGTCAAACCATTCAAGGGAAACTAGGCCGTAAGGTGTCCATGCATTATTGCAGCCGATAGTACCTACCCACTGTCTAGCCTGCCACATCGTCGTTAGAGTCGCCTTCGTCTGTCCTGTATGGAGGCAGCTCTGTACCACCTTGGCACCTGGTCCGCGAGGGCTGCAGGCTGTGCCACTCGCTCAGGGCCTCTCGCTGTAGCTACCAGCAGATGTACAGGTACCTGCCCACTGTCTAGCCTGCCACATCGTCCTTAGAGTCACCTTCGTCTGTCATGTATGGAGGCAGCTCTGTACCACCTTGGCACCTGGTCCGCGAGGCCTGCAGGCTGTGCCACTCGCTCAGGGCCTCTCGCTGTAGCGACCAGCAGATATACAGGTACCTACCCACTGTCTAGCCTGCCATATCGTCCTTAGAGTCACCTTCGTCTGTCCTGTATGGATGCAGCTCTGTACCACCCTGGCACCTGGTCCGCGAGGCCTGCAGGCTGTGCCACTTGCTCAGGGCCTCTCGCTGTAGCGACCAGCAGATGTACATTCAGCATCATACCAATAAATGACCCAATACCCTGATGATTTACCAATAATCTGAATTTGAATCATATAGTTGGAAGCAGCCAAAGTAGCCAAATATATCGTAACACACCCTTATTCCTATAGTAATAAAGACGTGTTGCGCTATAATTGGGTACTTTAGCTGCTACCAACTATATGATGCTGACTGTACAGGTATAGCCAGTCTAGCCAGATGATCTACCATTTCTCAACCTTATTTATAATTATCTTCCTAGCATGTTTATCGATAGTACCCTAATCGAGCCTGCGCTCCGCTTTCGTATTTAATCTCAAGATTTAGCGTAGGCACTAGTTTTACGAAAGCGACTGCCATCTGACCTTTCAACCCAGAAGGAAAACTAGACGTAAACAGGTTTTATGTAAAAAGTTCGCTCAGTGCTTTCTCTCTGGTATCACTGTAATTAGATTTTTCCAAATAACTCAGTCTCATCACTCACCACTCATCCGAACATTACAATAAGTGCCGGGTTAGTGTGATTAAGTAGCTATACAAAATAAAATGGTCTACACTATTCTTATTTTGTCTACACTAGGTCAACTTGGCTACCTCTTCCGCTGACTGTACTCAAAGCGTCAAACATCGTGTGCAGAAAAGTTGAGAAACCCCCGACATATTCATTTCAAAGCCCAATATCTCAGAAACGGCTGAACAGATTTTCTTGAAACATAGCTTAGAACACTCGGGATAAAATTATCTATGACACAAAAAAAACTAAACTTATATCGGTTCATCCGTTTGGGAGCACACCACAAACACGATACACAGATACCCTCTCTTTGCGTCGGGGGTTAAAAAGAGAATATAAACAACTAACTTTACCTGTTTCGTGCAGGAAGCTCCAATGCATGCTATACAACTGCATGTGCGCGGCCATCTGCCGCCGGCGGCCGCCACCGCCGCTGTACTCGCAGCTGCTCGCTGCGGACGCGGTGGCGAACATCGTCGACGACCAACAGCTCGTGCTGCCGATCCGAGCCAGCTGGGTTAGTATTCTAAACTCCTACGTAGATATTACAATGCATGCTATACAACTGCATGTGCGCGGCCATCTGCCGCCGGCGGCCGCCACCGCCGCTGTACTCGCAGCTGCTCGCTGCGGACGCGGTGGCGAACATCGTCGACGACCAACAGCTCGTGCTGCCGATCCGAGCCAGCTGGGTTAGTATTCTAAACTCCTACGTAGATATTACAATGCATGCTATACAACTGCATGTGCGCGGCCATCTGCCGCCGGCGGCCGCCACCGCCGCTGTACTCGCAGCTGCTCGCTGCGGACGCGGTGGCGAACATCGTCGACGACCAACAGCTCGTGCTGCCGATCCGAGCCAGCTGGGTTAGTATTCTAAACTCCTACGTAGATATTACAATGCATGCTATACAACTGCATGTGCGCGGCCATCTGCCGCCGGCGGCCGCCACCGCCGCTGTACTCGCAGCTGCTCGCTGCGGACGCGGTGGCGAACATCGTCGACGACCAACAGCTCGTGCTGCCGATCCGAGCCAGCTGGGTTAGTATTCTAAACTCCTACGTAGATATTACAATGCATGCTATAATATCGTCGATAAATAATATCTACTACTAAAACATTAGTAGATTATACATTTTAATTACAGGAAAAAATTAAAACTTTAATGCCCGAGCCGGATTCGAACCGGCGACCACAGGCATTCATGGCCCGTCGCTACTAACTGAGCTATTGGAACAATCTGTCTCGGCCACTAAATCTTTCAATCTGTTCCTTCTTACAACGCCTTACGGAGGCGTGTAGCGACTTCTACCAGAAGACTTACCACCTTATTTAACCCTTGGCATGCCTGGTAGGGTCTGACAGACCCGGGCTGTTAAAAATCCGTCGTTATTGTTTGAAATTTTAAATTTACCGCGTCGCGTTTCTAGCTACTCAGAAATCGCGTCATGAACTACCCGACGTTTTGACGCTGCTCCCGCAGTCGGCCGCGAGCACCCTTTCGATTTGGACGTGCGTAAAGTGCTCGCGGGCCTGAGAAACCCGACCAGGCATACGGCGTAACATTTTATCGCTAAGTACATTTACGTTATTTTTCGTATATATTTTATATACATACGAGTATATATTTTATAGATAGTCACAATGATATATCAGTGCCTTAAATAAACCTAAGACTGACGTTGATCTTAGGTATAAGTATAATTTTTATGTTTTTTGACATGAGAGTCTATTTTTGTTGATGGAAATATCAAATGTTTTTATTTATGTAATAAGTTCTTATGGAGTTTCTTGGATTAAGACTTGTATTTATTTCTAGTAAAAATAATGTACAAAATAACCAAAAACACACAAACCAACAAGTTAAAAAAACAATTCATATGTATTTTTTTTTTACATTTACGGGTTTGTCAGACCCACCAGGCATACAGTGTGACTTTCGTTCACCAGGCATGCCAAGGGTTAAAAAACTTAAAATACCTCTTCTAAATAAAATGTGCTTTGTCCCTGTCTTACGAACACAAAAGTCAAAGTGATAGATAAAGACAAACGAATTTTAACGCCATTTTAGTTAGATTACTTGTAGAACGTTTATGAATACCGCCGTTAGGCTTTTTTATTAGTAGATTGTGCAACAAGTGCATAAAAGGAGCCAGTTTAACACATAATCAAATAAAAATCCCAACCCTAACCCATCCAGCACTTTATTTAATTTGTATCCATTTTGTTTTATTAAACATCCCAACCGTTTCGCGTTTTTCACATGTCTCTCATCCCATTGTGCTTGTGTTACTTATTTTACTAGTATATTAATTATTTATGTATTTTGTGTATACGTTTGTATCGGCGGTATGTTGTGTTGCGTTCCGTGGGTCACGTACGGTGCTGTCTGAAAATCAGCGCTGTAGGTGTCTGTCTGACACCTCGGCATAATGCTGAGACAGCGACCGATTCACTGCCGCGAAGACACACACATTATGTGTAAATTGTATTGTATTTGTACTCCCTTTGTCTCTGTGTGTCTTTTGCGTAGTGAATAAATGTCTTCTTTCTTTCTTTCTTTCTTATATAGGTAAAATGGCAATTACCGCGCCCGCGTGCGTAAAATTCCACTTACTGGCCAGGGAGGACGTACAATTGTGTACCTTACCTACCACGTGCGGTAATAAAGAAAGTCTTAGATCGCATATTTATCGCCCTCGCCTCGGCTCGGACGTCAAAAACCTGCAATCTGAGGCATTCTTTGTTTTGTCGCCCTAGGTGACTAATGTGCTATAAACAGCCATTACTTTGATATTACTGCATATCCTGCATAATCATCAAAAGAGAAAAATATATATTGTCCTCTCTTTCCAGACACAGCGTAGCAAAACGCTCCCCGTAGCGGTGCCTTTAGAGCCGTCGACGCTGTCTCCCTCGTACACGCAGCGCTCGCGCATCTTCCTTCGCACTCTCTCCGAGGACCCTATGCTGTTCGATCTTCACTCTACTGAACAAGAAGTGGTAAGTAATATAAATATTCCCCGAAATGGGCAAGCTGATGAACTTCTGTGATATATACAATGTGTGGCCTGTAACAGGGGCAAATATTTAAAAGGACGCTTCCTTGGAGCATCTGTAATAACCCCTTGTATCCATTTTTTCTCAATCAATCTAAAGTTATGACCTTCAAGTAATGTGTCTTGGCACCACGAGATCATAGCACAGCGGTCAATGGAGATTTTGAGTTAACATCATGTAATGAGTCATAATAGTTTTCCCATTTTGGTTTTTAAAAGATATTTTTATGATTATTTAATTTTTTTGTAGCTTTTTAGTGTTTTTAAAATAAAATAAAAACTACATGTCACCCCAGAAGGGTAAAAAATACATGGAACTTGCTTTTAAGAAAAAAAAAAAGGGAAAACATTTTTTTATTTTTATTAAAACCACTTGGAAATATTTGCTTACAAGCTCAATAGTCTACCGTTACCGACATTATCCCTGATGAACATAGGCTACTTTTGACCGCGGGAAAATGCTTAATTCCTACGGGAAAACGGGTAATCCGTGCGAAGCCGGGCCGGGCAACTAGTTTCAAATACGGCCCGTTTTTTAATGAAATTCGTTCAACAGATGGAAGTCCAAGACATATCTCTCCGCGAGACGCCGCTGAACGCGCACGCGTGCGCCGGCACGCTGACGGCTCTGTTCCGGCACATCGCCGGCGTCCCGTCGCTGGCTTCCCTCTGGCCTGCGCTGGCGTGCCTGCTGCGGGACGCCAGTCAAAATCTCAAGTGGCTGTTGGCTCAGGTATGTATGCTAAGCCATGAATATGAATGTCCAAACTTAATAAGGGTTCCGTAGGCAACAAGGGACCCTTATAGTCTCGCTGTATCTGTCTGTCTGTCCGTCTGTCACCAGGCTGTTTCTCATGAACCGTGATAGTTAGACAGTTGAAATTTTCACAGATGATTGCAACATAAATATTGCCACTACAACAATACATACTAAAACAATAAATATTTAAGGGGGCTCCCATACAACAAACGTGATTTTTTTGCCGTTTTTACAGATACTGGTACGTGACCCTAGTCCGACTCGCACTTGGCCGGTTTTTAGGATTCCGTAGCCAAATGGCAAAAACGGAACCCTTATAGATTCGTCATGTCTGTCTGTCTGTCTGTCTGTCCGTCCGTATGTCACATGCATTTTACTCGAAAACTATAAGGTGTATTTGAATAAAATTTTCAGGATAGGTGTATCTTGTTGACCGCTACATAGTTATGTAACTAATTTTTGTTAGGGGTGCACTCCATACCTAAAACTGAAATTAAAAAAAATATTTTTTCATTACAAGCCCACGTGTGGCACATTAATCGATAGGCCTTTCAAAATAAATATAAGGTTACTCAGCAATTTTTTTGATTAAGTGAACAGAGTCGGAGATAATCTCCTCGAAAGTCACTAAAATTGTGTCCCCCCTCTAATTTTTGAACCGTGTATTTTAGAAATATGAAAAAAATCATGCTCATAGGGCTTATTAAATTCTCTCAGCGGAAATTGTTTTGAACAAGATCGGTCAAAGGTTTTTGAGATATTTCTAAAAAACTGCCTTCCTTAAAGAAAAGGACGTAAGTGCCATAAGATTTCAGTAACGATACGACCTTTTTAATAAATCAAATCAAATCAAATCAATTATTTATTCTGCAAATAGGCCACAAGGGCACTTTTACATGTCAAACGGTAATTTACAATAAAATAGTTATCTTACACAATAATAATTTAAAATTATATATAAAATGTTTACAAACTAAATGTCACTAAGTTAATGTAAACAAAACAAAATTGCAAAATATGACCTTTACTGTCGATATAAGATCTGTATCAGCATTAACAGAAGTTAACGCTATTATTCAGTATTCCAGAGATGTATAAGGTCTCTGAGCGTCCAAATACAATTAATAATTATTCTAAGAGATGTATACGGTCTCTAGGCGTCAAAACAAAAAAGGAACATTAATGTTATATGTTTATGTTGTATTGTGTTTATGTTATATTGTCAGAGATGTACAGGGTCAATAACAAATAGGCACGGAACCCTCGTTGTGCGTGGTCCGCCACTTGGCCGCTTTTTTTATATTGCATCATTGATGAATGACGACCGGTTAGCCTAGTGGGTAGTGACGCCTACGAAGCGGAAGGTCCGGGGTTCGAATCCCGGTAAGGGCAAATATTTGTGTGATGAGCATGAATATTTGTTTCTGAGTCATGGAAGTTTTCTATGTATTTAAGTATTTATATCTATTATGTATAAAACAAGCCATAATTGATGAGTCCCTCTCGTTTCGACATCATGTGGAAGCGTTGTGCACTAGAGTTCGTAAGTTAATATTTATTATCAAAAAATTACGTACGATTGCAGACTCGCACATAATCAAACAAGTTTACTTTGCGTTATGTCAATCTGTATTAATTTACTGCATCTCCACGTGGGGTGGCTTGGCTAAAACCACTTTACTAAACCTAGAAAGAGCCCAGAGAGCAATCCTCAAGGTTTCTACTTTCCGCCCCTATCAATTCCCCACTAACCTTCTGTATAAATCATCTGAAGTTTTAACAGTTCGCCTATTGTTTATTACTGCACACAGTTCTAAAACAGCACGCTTTAACCCCTTACAACACTGATCATGCCAGTAAAAGGCGTAAAGATTTTGTTTGTCCTAAATATACGCAAAAACGACACGCTTTCTCTTCTAGATTTTTTCTTTTCCTAGGTCCACTTCTTTACAATAGACTTAATACGCGGCTAGGTTTGTATCCTCTAAACTACATGAAATGTAAATCAACGCTACGAGAAGCCCTACAGAATATGTCCTATGATGATACAGAGAAGTTATTTATCGTTTTAAAATAATTTTATTTTATTATATCTTCATAGTTAGCGCCTAGGTTATAACTTCCTATCTATTTTGTACTAGCCAATAAGAATGATTTTGTATTATATTTTGAATAACTTGATTTTCAATTGTTAGTTCTTCTTTGCCTGAAACACAGGGTATCCTAGCTCAGGCACGTGTTATTTACCTCTAGCTCCTAGTCTATAGTAAAACTTATGTACTGTATGTTTTATCAATAAATTATGTTTATGTTTATGTTTATGTTTAAGCCTTACTGAGCTTACTATGGGACTAGGTCGATTTGTGTAAGATTGTCCCCTAAATATTTAAAAAAATAAAAAAAATATTGAAATATTTATTGATCCTGTGTTCACTCTAGATAATCTGCAACTGCAAGGAAGACTTAAAGCCTCAAGCTAGTGTGCTGCTACCGGGTTTGCTCGCCGTGCTGGCGTCCGTTGAGGAAGGCCATAACATGAACGGACTGCATGTGGATGTGGTGAGTCATCATCATCATCATAATATCAGCCGAAAGACGTCCGCTGCTGGGCATAGGCCTCCCCCAAAGAGTGCCAAAGCGACCGGTCCTGCGCCACCCGCATCCAGCGGACTCCCGCAACCTTTACCAGGTCACCAGGGTCCTAAATTTATAGGTATTACAAAATACAGCATACCTTCATAATACTTGTCAAAGCTGGTCCACTCAACTCGCGTCCCATAAAACTCCAACCACCCATACAACGTGGGGGTCTACCCACGCCGCGCCCCCGGTACGTGGTCGCCACTCGAGAACCCTTCCGCCCCAACGGCCATAGGTTCTACGTGCTATGTGGCGGGGCACACTGCCACTTAAGTTGGGTGATGTTGTGTGAGTTGGTTAATGTGGTGAGTATAACCAATTAAATAATAAGCCGGCTAAGAGACCGCAGTAAGCTGGATTCTCCATAAAAACGTAGTTACGCTCTCATTTTAAAAGTGTTAGATTTGAAAGGGCGCAGAGGCTCTGGTATAAGTTTTACTGAAACAAAACTTTACGATCGCGTTTGCGTTTTACTCTCAATTTGTATGGGATTTGACAGCTAAACGCAAACGCGGCCGGATCGTTTTGTTTCGGTAAAACTTATACTAGAGCCTCAGGTGACGGTAATGAAGTGTTAGGGCTTCTCGGTAGGTTAGGTTAGGTAATGACAAGTCAAGACTCGGGTAAGAACTGTCTTTATTCAGAGAAAATGTATCTCTTATATACTAGTGCATTTCCTTGTGTTCCTATGAGTGGAAACAGCTATCAAGGTTGATAGTACAAAGTCCAGGCATATGCAAGTGGGAATGCCGAGGCCGAGGTATTATGTTACATGTTTGTTATGATTAAGTACTGATGGAAAATTGGTATAAACTTTCCATTAGGTGTGCCGTGTGCCGCCATCCATAAAATTTAAATAAAATTGTATTTTCGACTTTCCTATCTCTAGCTCGTTTACAAAGGATGCGCTGCGTGGCGAGGTTAACGCCCAACTCCCCGTTTCATATACATAATAAACAAATAATAATAATAATAAATATTAGGGGACAATCTTACACAAATCGACCTAGTCCCATAGTAAGCTCATTAAGGCTTGTGTTATGGGTACTAGACGACGATTATAATAGATATAAATACTTAAATAGATAGAAAACTTCCATGACTCAGAAACAAATATTCATGCTCATCACACAAATATTTGCCCTTGCCGGGATTCGAACCCAGGACCTTCAGCTTCGTAGGCTGCGTCACTACCCACTAGGCTAACAGGTCGTCAAATATATATCTACCCACATACATGAGTCTTAATCTACCTACATATAATGCATATGTGCATATCTCGATGTACGGTAACGTACAAGATTATAACGAAACTTTTCATATACAATGACACGAGGTATATCTATGTCTGTAATTAGTTTACGTAGCTTCAGATACCATAGTAAATAAAATACGGCGATTTTAAGTTTTTCATACAAAACTTGTTTTTGCTGTATTGCGTTTGTTTTATAAACTGGAGCCATGTAAACTAATTACAGAGACATAGATACCGCATGTATAGAAAATGTTTCGTCACAATCAAACACGTAGTTTTAAAATGAGAGCGTAACTACGTTTGCATGGGAAGGTGAAATTCGGCCGAGCTTACTGCGGACTCTTAATAAGAAAACATTCGTATTTAATTCGAACACACACCAGTAAGTGTAACGTGTGTGCCCGAATGCATTGACATAGAGTAGAAAAGCACCCCAGCGCCACTGGTGGCTAAATACCGTACTAATCTAACTTTATAATAGGCAATGGCACATATTGAATAGGGGTGTACACTCGAAAATTATTATTACTCCAAAAGAAAGAAGGCAAAAAAATATGCCTAGTGACGTAAATCCCATTCAGATATCTCAAAGAATTACGAAGCTACAACCGTTTTAATATTGCTTATTAGAGAGCGAAAGCGCAAACGGTGTGTGACGTCACATTACAGGATGCTGCCGGGGGGCGCGTCGACGGCGGCGCCGAACACGACGAGATGCGGCACGTTGCCGTCTTCTGTGACGTCACATTCTTCCAGCGTCATCGTTTCATATGAAGTTGCGTTTTGCGAAAAAGGGACAGAACATACCCTTTCTTAAAACTTTGGACACTTATAACTTCGTGATTATTTGCGTTGATTTTTGAAGTGAAAACTTCTTTAGCTGCGCTGAGCACTTTTTGGGATGAGGAAAAATTGTTAAATACGCGACAGATTTTTGTGACGTGAGATGTGAAGGAGGTCACAAACTTTTATATTTTGCTGCTAGCCGATACGACTTCATTCAAAACTGAACGCAATTCGTAAGAGTATAAAGCCGTTAAACACTTTTTGCAATAGCATATTCTGCAAATAAATTTGTAATTTTGTTCACGCGTCCTTCACCGTTTTGCTATTGACCAAATTCGAATAGTGCTCATTTGGACGTTATTCCTAAAGAGATAAAGCTTTGAAAAATATTTACCAACGGCAAAAACAAATTGATATTTTTTTCACCGCCGCCGTCCGCTGTTCTTGCAAATTCGAATAGTTCGTATTTGGACGTTATTCCTAAAGAGATAAAGCTTTGAAAAATATTTACCAACGGCAAAAACAAATTGATATTTTTTTCACCGCCGCCGTCCGCTGTTCTTGCAAATTCGAATAGTTCGTATTTGGACGTTATTCCTAAAAAGATAAAGCTTTGAAAAATATTTGGCAATGGCAAAAACAAATTGGTATTTTGTTCGCCGCCGGCCCGTCGCACCCAACGCGCCCGCGGCCCGTCCGCCTAAATAATTGATAATTGTTTATAAATTTGCGCCAAATTCATTTTTAGGGTGACACCGTAAGATGTCACGTGACCTGATCGAAAAACTGTTACAATGTTATTGAGTTTTCACTTCTGCCGGCACTCCCGGAGTGCAACGCGGTCTTTTTTTTTTCTCCATTTGACTACATTTTTAATCCTTTTTCGAAAAAATACGACATTATTGATTATTTTATTTAGTCTCTACACCCCTATTAATTTTTTAGCTGAAAACTATACTGTACTGGAGCCAGCCCATCACCAGTGATGAGCTGAACATCATCACCCGCCGCCTCGTCACCACGTGCATGGAGAATCCTCGCACCGTGTTCGACGGGTTACTGAAGACGTTGCATGGGTGGTTGGAGTTGTATGGGACGCGAGTTGAGTGGACCAGCTTCGACAAGTATTATGAAGGTATGCTGTATTTTGTAATACCTATAAATTTAGGACCCTGGCAAAGGTTGCTGGAGTCCGCTGGATGCGAGTGGTGCATGACCGGCCACTTTGGCACTCTTTGGGGGAGGCCTATGTCCAGCAGTGGACGTCTTTCGGCTGATATGATGATGATAAATTTAGGCGCAGCGTGAGTAGACTGATGAGCTCGCAAAGGTTGCGGGAGTACCCTGGATGCGGGTGGCGCAGAGCAGGTCACTGTGGCACTCTTTGGGGGAGGCCTATGTCCAGCAGTGGACGTGTTTCGGCCGATATAATGATGCTGATGATTTTTTTTAAACACCTTCGGCTCGTCATGTAGCTGAAAACCATCTCGACAGTCAAGACTAACGTTGAAGATACTACTACTGATCGTGAGTATTGTATTATTTTGACGACCGCTTTAGCCTAGTTGGTAGTGACCCTGCCTACGAAGCAAGAGGTGCTGGGTTCGAATCCCGGTAAGGGCATTTATTTGTGTGATGAGCACGAATATTTGTTCCTGAGTCATGGATGTTTTCTATGTATTTATCTATATAAGTATGTTTATCGTCGTCTAGTACCCATAGTACAAGCTTTGCTTAGTTGAGGACTAGGTCGATTTGTGTAAGACTGTCCCCTAATATTTATTATTATTGAAGTAAAAACTTCTTTAGCGGCGCTGAGCACTTTTTGGGATGGGGAAAAATTGTTAAATACGCGACAGGTTTTTGTGACGTCAGATGTGAAGGAGGTCACAAACTTTTATATTTTGCTGCTAGCCGATTCGACTTCAGTCAAAACTGAACGCTATTCGTAAGAGTATAAAGCCGTGAAACACTTTTTGCAATAGCATATTCTGCAACTAAATTTGTAATTTTGTCCACGCGTCCTTCACCGTTTTGCTATTGAGCAAATTCGAATAGTTCGAATTGGACGTTATTCCTAAAGAGATAAAGCTTTGATATTTTGTTTGCCGCCGCCGACGGGCGAGCGGCCCGTCGCACCCAACGCGCCCGCGGCCCGTCCGCCTAAATAATTGATAATCCATACTAATATTATAAATGCGAAAGTGTGTGTTTGTTTGTTTGTTTGTCCGTCTTTCACGGCAAAACGGAGCGACGAATTTACGTGATTTTTTAAGTGGAGATAGTTGAAGGGACGGAGAGTGACATTGGCTACTTTTGTCTCTTTCTAACCCCCCACTTCCCTAAAATGGGGGTGGGGGGGGGGGGGGGTGAAAGTTTGTATGCAGCTACGATATGAACGAGTTCCACGCGGACGGAGTCGCGGGCAGAAGCTAGTTGTTTATAAAGTTGCGCCAAATTCATTTTTAGGGGGACATCGTAAGATCACGTCACGTGACCTGATCGAAAAACTGTTACAATGTGTTATTGTTATATCGGAATGAGCTCCCTACCGAGGTTTTCCCGAGGAACTAGTATGACGCTCACCAAGAAAAGAGTATACATTAAGGGTCGTCAAGATGCATATGACACCCCCTAGAATTGCAAGCGTCCATAGGCTATGGTGACCACTGCCATGGGGCGGACCGTACGTTTGTTTGCCACCGAACTGGTATAAAAAAGTAAGAAAAAATATTTGTCATCAGCGCAAACAGTTCTTTTGAGCACAATCTCTCCTTAGATGTAAAATTACAATGCTCTAATGCCACAATAGAGACGTGTTTGGATATTTATGAGCACTTTGGCCGCTCCGATATATCTGATGGCGACTGTACCTGCTACTAAATTTCATCATCATCATATCAGCCGAAAGACGTCCACTGCCGGACACGGGCCTCCCCCAAAGAGTGCCACAATGACTGGTCCTGCGCCACCAGCATCCAGCGGACTCCCGCGACCTATACCAGGTCATCAGTCCACCTTGTGCGGGGCCTTCCCACGCCGCGCCTTCCGGTACGTGGTAGCCACTCGAGAACCTTTCCGCCCCGGTGCTAGCGGAGCTACTAAATTTACAATTACCGGTTTTATCATTGTTTCAGATCAACAACAAGATACCCAAAAAGCTTTGTTCCAACTGATCAAAACCATATTGAAATCTAAAATGTACATACCCCAAATACTGTCCAAAATCGTGGCAAAGCTGGACACAAACCCGGCAAAGTTGGCCGAATGTTTCGGCCTGGCGATAGCGGCGTGTCAAGACGCGGGTGAAAAAAGGGAGGCTTTGGGCGAGTTTAAGAAGTATTTGGAGAAGTGCAATGTTATCACGAATTATGTTCGGGTGCTGTACTATTCTAGTCTGGGGGCCGCGGAGTGCTGTGGGGAGCAGGAGTTTCGGTGAGTTGAATTTAATTTGTTTTCAATAATTATAACAGTGAGTCATCCACCATCTCCACTCAATACTCCAGGCAAAATACGGTTTTTTTTGTTGATTTCATTTTAAAATGTTATTCTAAGATGCTGTATTCAAAAATCCGACAAACTTTCCACCCGGAAGTAATTATGTAGATTTAAATGAAGCATGCATTGTCTTTTTTTGTATGATTTAACTTGAATATTATAAAGCAATTGTAAATGAACCAAAATAAAGACGAAAGTATTTATTAATATTTTTCCTGACTTTTTAGAAGCTAGTTAATTTTTTTTTTTTATTTTTTTTTTTTTCTATTTAATTGATTATATGTATATCCGTTACACAGAAAAGATAAGCTATTATAAATTATTTCCAAAATTGTTTTTTTTTTCCATACAAGTTGTCAGTTCATTGACTGGATTACAAGCAATGTCTTTGTTTTCGAGATTTACGTTCGACCACAGAGAAGATAATGATATTAAACTTATTACAGTAAGGTCGATGCCTCAACAATCAATTTGAATCTTTGATATTTTCCAAAAAACAAACAGATTAAAAAAACATATTATTATTACCAATAAGTAATTGTGTCGTGTGCTTCAAATTACTACAACTAAATAAGCATTCTATTTCGCCATAGTACAGTTGTACCACTAGTACCACAAATATAAGTTACATCGGCAATCTTCGTCCGCGCCGACGAGTCCCGACAAGTACCGAATGAAATCGAACGTATGACCATTTCAATAAATACCTTGTTGCACTATACGTAAGGTACAATATGCAATGACAGGAAACTTGTGCTTTCCCGCTCATGGCGCCAGACAAAATGGCGGGCGCCGGAGCTGCCGGCGTCGCGCGCAAATTTTTGGCCAATGGGCGTTGAAGATTTTGCCCGCGCAAACGCTTGCTAGGTACAGTCGAGGAAATTGAATGTTTAGCACTTTTGGACCTTAACGTCATTCTAATAGAGTTGACATGTGCTGTTGCTTGTGATAAGGTTTAAAGTCCTATGTAGGGATTTTTTCTCATTGAAAGACGTGTTCACTGTACGGTGATTTAATTTAGACTAATGTCGATGCATACATTAATACGAGACACTCACACATGCAATACTTAACCAAACATACCGCCCACCAAAGGGGCATCGGCCCTTTCTAACACTATACCTAAAAGTACATAAAAATCTACAAAGTTGTACATAGCACTCACTATAACAAATTGTATGACAAGATCAATTACATGCTGACATGCAATTGCATTAACTAACTATAGCACCAGGTATAGCAAGAAATGGCAAGTATGAGTTAATAACTATCGAGTATAACAATAAGTAAGCTGTAGGAAAGATTCGATATTAAAGTTATACATCGCCAAATATCGTCTTTAATGTAGTTACATGCAAACAGATTCAAAATGTATAAGTAGTGAAATTAAGACTCTGTATCAACTGGCATAAGACACAATTTAGTTATCGTTCTTTTAATCACTGAGTCACCACTTTTAACACTGTAAACGCGGGTGAGGTTGTCAGCGCCAGGGTGTTTCTCCACTATGCGTCCGAGCTGCCATTTCCCGGGTGGTAAGTTCTCACTCTTTATTACCACTATCTGACCTACTTGAAGTTCTTCCTGTCTTTTAAGCCATTTGGGCCGCTGTTGCAATCGACATAAATACTCCTGTTGCCACTGCCGCCAAAAGTCATTAACAATTTTTTGTGTAAAGCGCCATCGGCTCAAACTGCTGATTTTAGCGTCCTTAAGAGATGGAGATGGTATGGTGATAGGTGCTTCGGTTAGAAGGAAGTGGCCAGGGGTAAGTACTTCCATGCTATCAATATCTTTATCGTCTATCGGACACAGAGGTCGCGAGTTTAAACAGGATTCTATCTGACATAGAACCGTATTCATTTCTTCGTATGTTAAGTGGGTGTTCAAAATACGTTTCAGGTGGTACTTCATTGAGCGGACGCCAGCCTCCCATAGGCCGCCGAACGTGGGACTATAAGCCGGCACAAAATGCCACTGTGTTCCATCGAGGGCTAGTTTCTCTGCAACTTCGCCGTCTAGTTCTAGCTTAGCCTCCCGCCAACTAACAGCGAGCTCCTTACTAGCTCCCACAAAGTTTCGGCCCTGGTCACTCCAGATATGTGCACAGCGTCCTCGTCGGGCTACAAATCTTCGAAAGGCCCCGATGAATGCTTCAGACGTCAGGTCACTCACCAATTCCAGGTGTATAGCCTTGGTAGCCATGCATACAAAAATGCCAATGTAAGCCTTGCTTGTTTTGGAACCACGGCCTTTGGACATTAAAATATGGTAGGGTCCAGCGAAATCAACTCCGCTGTTCAAAAACGGCTTTGCAGGTGTCACTCTTTGCTTTGGCAAATCGCCCATCAGTTGTTCTTTCGTAGCTGCGTTATGTCTTGCACATTTGAGGCACTTTCTGATGTAAGTTTTAATTAGACCCTTTACTTTTAAAATCCAGTATTTTGATCGTAAATAATTCAGAGTTAGTTGGTATCGTCCGTGTAAGGTTCGACGATGCGCGTCGTCTATAATCAGGTAAGTAAGGTGACATTTGCTCAAAATTACAGGATGTTTTCTTTCTTCGTCCAACGCAGAATGGCACAACCTACCGCCCACCCTGAGGATGTTGTTCTGGTCAAGGTAGGGGTTTAGAGTTCTTAATTTACTTCTTGTGCTCACTCTGTTCCTTTTTCTCAAGCTCTCTATATCTTCTTTAAAACATTGGTCCTGAACAGTTTTTATACATATTTGAAGTGCTGTGTCTAATTCTTCTGTTGTAATTGTGTTTTCTGTATTATTAGTTTTCTCTTTCAGGTATGACAAGAATCTTCTAGCGTATACGATGGACTTCAGCAATTCAGGTAATGATTCGTATTCTTCAAACTTCTCAGGTAAGTTTTTATATACTTCTATGCCTTCATTTATGTTTAGGTTTACATTTATTGTTGCTTTTCTCATTTCCAGGTCAGTTTCTTCAATTATTGGCTGTTCTAACTTTATATCTTTATGTTTCAGCCACTGCGGTCCATGCCACCAAATGCTGCAATTCTTCAATTCGCCCAACGTCATGCCTCTGGATGCAATGTCTGCAGGATTCTCCGTAGTTCGGACGTGGTACCATCGGTTTGGAATAATGTCTTGTATAGCTACAACTCTATTTCTGACGAAGGTTTGCCATCGTGTGGGATCTCCATGCAGCCATGCCAGTACTATCGTGGAGTCGGTCCATGCGAACATCTGGCTTGTGGGTATGCGGGTTGCTTCACTTATTTGTTTTAGCAGTCTTGATAATAAAACTGCACCGCATAACTCGAGCTTGGGAACAGTCATAGGCTTGACTGGCCCAACTCGCGTCTTGGCAGCAAGAAGAAACGTCTTGTATTCTCCATCTTGGGTTCGTACACGCAGGTAAGCTACGGCTCCATAAGCAGAGTTAGAAGCGTCGCAGTAGCCGTGTATAGTTACATCATTCATCGAGGCTGGTGTGGTATTCAACCACCTGTCTAATTTTATATTCTTTATTTCATCTAGTCCTTTTCGTATATGTAGCCATTCTTCTTTTATTTCTGTGTTAACTTCTTCGTCCCAACCAACATTCAGAAGCCATAATTTTTGTATAATCCGTTTGGCAGGCAATAAAGCAGGGGATATCCAGCCAAGCGGATCAAAGAGTCGTTGAATGTCAGCCAAGATGTTTCGTTTCGTGATGACCTCTGGTGGATTTGACAGATTCAATGTGTATTGGAAGGTATCTTCACCCATATTCCAGCACAGTCCCAAGGCCTTGATTGTACCGCCAAGCTCGATGTCTATCTTCACATGTGTACTTCTCTCTGACGGCGCAAATTCTTGTAGGAGCTCAGAGCTGTTGGATGCCCATTTTTGCAGTGTAAACCCTCCCTTCTTCAAGATCTCACAAATCTGTTTAGAAGTATCCACGGCTTCTTCTACAGTATCTAATCCGGTCATCAGATCGTCCATGAAAAAATCTTCCTTTATAATTTGTGATGCTATCGGGTACTCTTTTCCTTCATCTTCGGCAACTTGTTGGAGCGTCTTTACAGCGAGATAAGGTGCTGAAGCTGTTCCAAAGGTAACTCGTAGTAGCCGATAGTCCTTCACATGATCGCTTGCATCTTTGCGCCATAGTATCCTCTGATAATCGGTGTCCTCGGGATTCATCAATACTTGTAAGTACATCTTCTTTATATCTGATATCATTGCTATACGTCGCAAACGCCATCTCATGACTAGATTTCGCATATCTTCTTGCAGGTGTGGACCGATTAGAAGCTCTTCATTCAGGGATACGCCATTACTGCCCTTAGATGATGCATTGTACACAATTCTAGTCTTCGTGGTCTCTTTTTCTTCTTTTCTTATAACGTGGTGTGGCAGGTATACTGCTGCATTGTTTAATTCTTCTTTAGGTACTTCTTCCATGTATTTAAGTTCGATGTATTCTTCCATTGCTTTAACATATTCCTTCTTTAGATTAGCATCCTTCTCGAATCTTCTTTCTAGTTGTTTTAGTCTCAGCATGGCGATGTCTCTTGTTTGCCCTTTAGGAGATAGAGGTTCTTCTTTGTTGAATGGCAACCTTACAACGTATCTTCCTTCTTCCGTTCTTGTATGAGTTTCTTTGTTAATAGATTCGCATTTCTCTTCTTCTCTTGTTAAACTCTTCTTCGTATCTGTAGTATCTATCTCCCAAAATGCCCTTAACATGTCATCCACATTGACTTGATGATGCATCACAATTATGTTGTCTTGGGAAGTGTGTGCTGTGCCTTCTACTTTTCCAAATAGAATCCAACTTAGGCTTGTTTCTTGAGCGCATGGTGAACCAGGTGGACCTTGGATAATCTTACTCTTTAATATTTGTGCACACACTTCAACACCTAGCAACATGTCTACTCGCCCTGGCTGGTGGAAGTTTGGATCAGCCAGAGTGAGACCTTGAATGTGTGGCCAGGCGTAAGTATCATACATGATCTTGCTTGCTGGTAATTGTGATGTTAGCTTCGAGGACATTATGTAAGCCTTAACATTCAGCTTGACATTGTCATCTTGATTTGACAATATCTGAAGATGTGCCATGCCGTTGATTGTTGTCTGTGTCGAACCGACACCAGTAACAGTTCCCTTTGCCGGTACCCTCTTGACTCGCAACGCTTGTGCTGCACGTTCACTTATGAAGCTTGATTGCGAGCCTTGGTCGATTAGCGCACGAAGTGGAGTCAAGTGTCCCTTATCGTCCCTTAAGGAGACCATTGCCGTCGCTAGCAAGGCTGTGGATTTCCTGCATGCCAAATTGGACGAGATTTCTACCACTTCATCTTGCTCATCCTTGTGAGGGTCTTCATCAGAGTGCATCATTTGACTGTGGTGAGCTTGGGTGCTGTCTGATTCCTTATTCTGCGCTTGATGGATCAACGTGTGATGCCGCTTCCTGCATAGACGACATGTATAAGAAAGGCGACATCGTGAAGCAGAATGTCCGGGAAGGAGACAGTTGAAACATAGATTTGATTTCTTAACATAGTCCATTCTCTCCACAGCTGAAATTTGTGTAAATTCCTTGCAGTGACATAACGTGTGTTCATCCCTACATAAAACACAACTTCTCGCTGGTGTTGAAACATGGTAAGACTTCTCCTTAATAGGTCTTGCTTCTTTAGGTACGGTAGCACTGGTAGCAGTAACAGGGTTAACAAGTTCTAACGTGCGAAACTTCGACTCAAGATACTTTCTTAATTCTGACCACTTGGACAGCTGGTCAGCATTTGAATTGTAGGAGTGCTCCTCCCATGCCTTATAAGTTTCAAGATCGAGTCGGTTCACCACTAGGTATATGATGAAGGGGTCGCACGCGTCGATATTCACTTGAAGGGTTTGTAAATCATTTAAACACTGCGTAGTTGTATCCAGTAAACTCTTGATTTGACTAGATGTTTGCGTAGTACATTTTCGTTGGTTAAACAATCTCTTCAAGATCGAGTTCAAAATTATCTTCTTATTACCGTACCTTTGTTTTAGAGTCTTCCAGGCGGGTTCATAATTTTGTTCCGTAATAGTAACATGCTTTAGTAATGCAGCGGCTTCACCAGCGATGCTTGACTTCAAATAGTGCAGTTTCTGAACCTTGCTGAGGCTTGTATTGTCGTGCACCAACGATGTAAACAAATCGTGAAAGGTTGGCCACTCTTCATAATTATTGGAGAACACAGGTAGAACAATAGCAGGTAATTTTACTTGTTGTTGCACCGCTTCGAACATAGTACAATCCAGCGAAGTTGACCCTTGACCTTGCGCGGGAGCGGCAACAGCGAGCGCGTCCTTTATATCGCCTTGTAAACATATATATAACTCCTCGATAACATAATACTCTTCCTTAAGAAAGTATTGCATCTCGCCGCGCTCCTCTCTTTTAGTAAGTTGTATCAGCTGTTGATGCGCAGTCACAAATGTTTTCCAATATGCTTCGATACACTGTGCACGAGATTCCAAATAACCTTTGGTTAATCGTTGTTTAGGACATTTCTTCAAATTGATTTCGGTCCTCCTTATAGAACTCGCCGTATCCTCCAAAACACGTAATAATTGTTCAGACGTACTCATATTGCACTATTCAGTAGTTTATTCACGTAAATAACACTTCATAACAATCTTCACGTTCAAATAAAATCTTTAAATTCACTTAAGTAGTTAGCAGGCGACGAGTGATTAGGCTCAGGAATGCAGTCCTCTATTGTATTCGCCGGCCGGCTGGACTTCGCTTATCTTGGCTTGGATCCGGTTCGATGTCGACCATATGTTGCTTGTGATAAGGTTTAAAGTCCTATGTAGGGATTTTTTCTCATTGAAAGACGTGTTCACTGTACGGTGATTTAATTTAGACTAATGTCGATGCATACATTAATACGAGACACTCACACATGCAATACTTAACCAAACATGTGCCAAACATTCAATTTCCTCGACCGTACATCGTTCTGACTTATATTTGTGGTACTACTGTAACACGTTCTGTCCTCACAGAAAAATAGCTGACTACGTGACGAAAGTGACGTCATCGGACCGGACGAAGTGCCTCCACGTGCTGTCGGCGTACCTGTCGCGCGGCCGCCGCAGCGGCTACGTCGGCGACATGTTTGATACCATACATCTGGCGGAGATGATCGACAAAGACCAAGCGGGTAATGTCGCATACCAAGTTCAGATCTCAGGAGACGCGCGTTATATTTTATAGTACGGCGCCACGGTTACGCCTGCGTAATGCATTAAACGCGTGCGAGCCCGCAGGATAAAATATACAGGGTGTACCAAAAATGGGGTGTGAACCGATCAAGGCATAACAGGTCTCGTGTTCTGATACGAAAAAACTGACAGAATTTTTTTTGACGCGATTTTTTTTCATTCGTATGGAGCAGGTCGGCCAAGGCTACATACAAATGTAAAAAAATCACGTCAAATAAAATTTCTCTTAGTTTTTTCTTATCAGAACACGATGACTGTTATGCCCTTGATCAGTTTACACCCCATTTTTGGTACATCCTGTATACTAGGTCTATCCAGAAAGTCCATTCTATACGCAGGTGATGGAAAATTTTTAAACCGGGTGAGTAGTTCCGGAGATTGCCACTTACATAAAAATTACAAAGCTACAATCTTGACTTAACACTTTCGCGACCAGACTAAAAATGGAACAATACACCAGAAACCGACAGAACTCGCTAGGCGTCTAGGTTCATACTACTGCCCGCCTAGCGGGCTGAGCCGGCATCTGAGCAAACATTACGAGTGCCTACCAGGCGGGTTCTTGGTTGCGAACGTGTTAATATGTTACATTTATTTATTTACGTATATGCATTTGCGTAAATATGTTGTATATAGGAATACCGTAAAGTTTTCTTTTCCCCTTTGCATTAAGGTTTGACTGGTAGAGAATGCCATATAGCATTAAGTTCGCCTTTTGAACGACACGTTTTTCTTTTGTGCAATAAAGTTTAAATATATAAATATTTGCCCTTTGACACTTCGGAGATTAGTCTTTCTACTTAACACTGATGTTCGTTGAAGAGTCTGTATTAGAAAATATGTATATGTCGTGAAGGCCGACATGAGCGAAAACAGGCTCACAAAAGAAAACGACCAAGATCGTGCAAAGTGGAGGAAAGCGAGTAGAAAAGTGGACTCTGGCAAAGTCCGGGATAAAGCTGATTTTCCACCGGAGGGGCGAGACTTGAAATTCGTATGGCAAATTTTCAATTTTCTCCTCGCGCATCTTCGGTGGAAATAGTAAGTGCCGTACAAATTTCAATTCTCGCCTCGCCTCGTCTCGTTACTCCGGTGGAAAATCAGCTTAAGCGCTAGGTAGAAGAAGTATATAATAGAAACAGAATTAAGCGATTAGAGACTTTGTACGAAAAACGTTCTACTCGCTTATTTTTTTTTATATTTCATTTTCTAGCAACAGAGAACTAGTTTCCGACAATTCCGACCTATATATGGCGGATCCCATTATTCTGCCATGTTGTTTGTATAGAGAGTGGAGCCTTAAAAGATCACTACATAGTATAAAACAAAGTCGCTTCCCGCTGTCTGTCCCTATATATGCTTAGATTTTTAAAACTACGCAACGGATTTTGATGCGGTTTTTTTTAATAGACAGAGTGTTTCAAGAGGAAGGTTTATATGTATAATATAGTACCCGTGCGAAGCCGGGGCGGGTCGCTAGTAATAATAGATTGTACAACAAGTGCATAAAACGCACCATTTTACGCGAGACGTTTACGAGCGAGCTTGCGAGCGAGGATGGATATAAAATTGAGTGTAAAATGGGTTTTATGGACCAATTGTACACTCTACTTATCACTTCGATTGCGAGGAAATGAAATGAAAATCTTTTTTCATGAAGTTTTATTGTGTACTTTGGCTGTTGGTATCCTTGCCTTAGTCTTAGAATACTAACGAAACATGAAAAAATATATAAATAAAGAGTTTGTTCTATGAAGTTAAAGTTGCTCGTGTGGCTGTTGGACCGATTGCCTTGCTCTTCGACGAAGATTTTACTTTAGGCTCTAGAGCATAAAAAGCGACTTTATGTCGCCTACGCACAGCATAAAGACGAACTTTTAGAGCATGAGAAATGAATATAATAATAATAACCTTAACAATTTTGTGCAGCTTTATCGCTAGTGAAGAACGGGTTGCCTCTCATGAGCTCGGCGCTGAGGAGGCGATGCGTCGCGCAGATATCAGCGCTGCGGCCCGCCGCGCCCCGCGCCAGGGGGCTGGCGGCCGAGGTCATGCTGCAGGCCTACCAGGGTAGGTGGCACACACTCTACACTCAGGATTCAATAAATAAATATTAGGAGACAATCTCACACAAATCGACCTAGTCCCAAACTAAGCAAAGCTTGTACTATGGGTACTAGACGACGATAAACATACTTATATAGATAAATACATAGAAAACATCCATGACTCAGGAACAAATATTCGTGCTCATAACACAAATAAATGCCCTTACTGGGATTCGAACCCAGGACCTCTTGCTTCGTAGGCAGGTTCACTACCAACTAGGCTACAGCGGTCTTCCAATCAGGCCAATCACTACCAATTAGGATTAACACTTTCGCAAACGGACTAAAATGGAACAATTCACCAGAAACCTACAGAATTCGCTAGGTGTGTAAGTTCATACTACTGCCCGCCTAGCGGGCTCAGCCGGCGTCTGAGCAAACATCACGAGTGCCCGCTAGGCGGGTTCATGGATGCGAACGTGTTAAGGGGCTACCCGAGGTTTACATCGATTTTTGACGAGTTTTGAATCGTATCTCCTACTTTTGCACTACAGATAGAATTATAAATCAAACGGCTATCGGTTCTTCAATCTTTTATCTCCATTTTTGTCTACCGGATTTTTAATGAAATGCATACTTCATTTTGTATGATTTTTTTAAATATTGTGTAAAAAAACACTTATTTATGGTAATATACCTAATAAAAAAATATTTCTCCAAAAGAATACAATTCACTTATCGAGAGAAATACATCATGCCTTAATGTCTAATTAAACAATGTGTACGAATGCAACGAATACATTTCAGAAAAGACTTAATATATCTAATATTACCACCGCAATATGCACAACAAAGTGGGTAGAATACAAACAAAACTAAGTAATATCATTGTGCATCGCATAGTAACTGATTAGCCGGTTATTTCGTATATCTATTGCCGTGAAAGATCTAACATATACGAAATCTACATATTTGGGATACTATATTGCTTAAAGCTGTTGTTGTTATTAGAAAACTAAGGGATTCAGATCGAAGATCATTGGGGCATGGGGTTCCCTTAAGCGGGTGCATTGGAAATTATCGCGTGCTTTGAAACAGCGTTCTGACTAGATTAAGAAACAATAAGGTCAGATTTCCAGATATATGATTCTTGACTATATGATTGTTTATCTGATTTAATCGATACATGATTGCCTAAGATTTCCTCTATAGAAAAAAAACAAAGCTGGGTCTTTATTTTCCTTTTTTTACTCAAACAATACATTATTTTACGACACAATCAAGTTAATACTATAGTATTTTATCTCATCTAAAATCTCACTTAATGAAATATAAATAAAACTTCAGTAAGTTAGGTATTTATCGAAATTTGTCCAAAAAGCCATTCGCGAAGAGTGTTGCATCTCTTTTTCTCGTGCGCGGAAGGCATAAGCGTGTCTCTGTCAAGGGGGCGTGGTCGACGCGAATAAAAGCATCCCCTTAATAGTTCGGATTAGTTAGGATTGGTTCCTTAATCAAATTCTGAAACCTTAACACCCGGTTTGAAACGATTGTGAGGATCTCTATTACATTGAAATGTATTTTTACCTAACAAGTGTCAGTAAGGTTTATTTTTATTTGGTTCAATCACGATTCCTCAGTTGTGGAAAGTTAAGATGACAGCTAAAACCACCTTATTTTCATCTCGAAATGGTCTGAGTTCTCAATTTCACATTTATTTTAGAGCTCTTCACCCAACCACCCCAGCCACCAGCCAAACGACAGAAGACAGAGACGACCCCCATCCTCAGCGTCAGCAGAGACGATATCTATACCAACAGTGTACTGACTTGCCTCGGAATGTACGCTGTGGATAGCGACGCGGAGGTTGCAAGGACAGCGAGGGACGGGCTAGGGGCAAGGTTGGACAAGGAGCTTGGGGCACGGTGGGTATTCTACAACAGTGTACTGACTTGTTAAATGTGCGCTGTGGATAGCGACGCGGAGGTAGCGAGGACAGCGAGGGACGGGCTAGGGGCAAGGTTGGACAAGGAGCTTGGGGCACGGTGGGTATTCTACAACAGTGTACTGACTTGTTAAATGTGCGCTGTGGATAGCGACGCGGAGGTAGCGAGGGCAGTGAGGGACGGGCTAGGGGCAAAGTTGGACAAGGAGCTTGGGGCAAGGTGAGTATTGTACAACAGTGTACTGACTTGTTAAATGTGCGCTGTGGATAGCGACGCGGAGGTAGCGAGGACATCGGGGGACGAGCTAGGAGCAAGGTTGGACAAGGAGCTTGGACCACGGTGGGTATTGTACAACAGTGTACTGACTTGTTGAATGTGCGCTGTGTATAGCGACGCCGAGGTAGCGAGGACAGCGAGGGACAGGCTAGGGACAAGCTTGGACAAGGATCTTGGGGCACGGTGGGTGATGTATAACAGTATACTGACTTGTTGAATGTGCGCTGTGTATAGCGACGCTGAAGTAGCGAGGACAGCGAGGGACAGGCTAGGGACAAGCTTGGACAAGGGGCTTGGGGCACGGTGGGTATTGTACAACAGTGTACTGACTTGTTGAATGTGCGCTGGGGATAGCGACGCGGACGTAGCGAAGACAGCGAGGGGCAGGCTAGGAGCAAGCTTGGACGAGAAGCTTGGGGCACGGTGGGTATTGTACAACAGTGTACTGACTTGTTGAGTGTGCGCTGTGTATAGCGACGCGGACGCAGCGAGGACAGCGAGGGACAGGCTAGGGGCAAGCTTGGGACACGGTGGGTATGGATTAGATTAGATTTATTTATTTCGAGATAAAAATTACAATATAGATTCGCATTCAATGTCAAAATTATAAGAATCACGATCGTCAATAATAAGAAATAAAAATAAAATAAAATTCAAAATGTCAATACAGAAAGTGGAAATAGTATCTCCGATTACGGCCTGTCATGTCGCATCATGTGTGTGTGTTGTGTTGTCGCATTGTACAACAGTGTACTGAATTGTTGAATTTGCGCTGTGGATAGCGACGCGGCGGTAGCGAGGACAGCGAGGGACGGGCTAGGGGCAAGCTTGGACAAGGAGCTTGGGGCACGGTGGGTATTGTGAAGTAACAGTATACCACTACTTACTTACTCTTTTGGCGCAACGACCCGAAATGTGTCATGGCCTCCAATACTTGTGCACATCACTGATTCCGGTCTTTTGGGATACCCCGCCAGCTTGAAACTTATCTGCTTCCACAACACCAGTCCGTCGATATGTGGGGCGACCAACCGAGCATCTTCCCGTCTAGGTCGGTGCCCACTTGATCATGTCATACTGTTGCGGCTTGCAACACCGAAGCGAAGATCGCGCCCAATTAGATGACAGCGTCTCGCGCATGCGCACAGCAGCAAGTTTATAAATAGAGCCACGCGGGCCACCATCTTTCCTTTTTGCATTGTATCCAAGCAAGCAACAGCACACGCGCGTCGCAATAATTTGTACCTAATTGTTCAGTTCAAAAACCCAGTAAAAACTATAAATGGTAAAAACCCTATTTTTATTGAAAGATAACCTATGTTCCAGACACATACCATACCACATCGTAGGCTCGTTTACGCCCGTTCATCTCAAATTCCCTATAGGTGATTGAGCCTTCGAAGACAAGCGATTTCGTTACTCTGAGTACGTTTGAAATGAAATGACATGAATGTTTATTCACGAGAACATAATGGTAAAGTAGATGTTAGTGTAGTTACATTGTTGACCCTTAATACATTCTGCCTTGAGGCATGTGAAAATAGTTATTATAACATGATTAAGTCATTCGTATCAACATTAAAATTAAATTTAAATTGCGTGCATATATTCTTAATTATAAATGGTATATTTGGTTGTGTACAGTAGAATCATTTGGGGTTTACCACTGACAGATAGTTTGCCTTCATTTAATTTTCAACTTTAACGTCATACAAATTAAGTAGTTATTTCTAAATCGGTAGACGTGGGTAACAGTATTCTGAAAATTAATATATAATAAATAATAATAAATATTAGGGGACAATCTTACACAAATCGACCTAGTCCTATGGTAAGCTCATTAAGGCTTGTGTTATGGGTACTAGACGACGATATATATAATAGATAGACATACTTAAATACATAGAAAACTTCCATGACTCAGAAACAAATATTCATGCTCATCACACAAATATTTGCCCTTACCGGGATTCGAACCCAGGACCTTCAGCTAGGCTAACCGGTCGTCAAATTAAAATTGCTTTATTTGTATGACATTCAAGTTGAAAATTAAATGAAGGCAAACTATTGGTTAACTAACAGTAATCGTACTGTAACAAGGTCTTTAATAATAGTAACATCATAAACTTAAGAGCCGGGCTCGTGTCAGTGGAGTAATCGCCATTATGATCTCTCTGCCACTGTTTTGATCTCTTGACACGACATTACATTAACTTTCTCTTTAGCTTGGTCCATAAACGCACGTCTTGGTCTTCCCCTGCCTCTCCTTCCTTCTCTTTCCTTCAATTAAAGTTATTACGCAACAGCCTGATCCCCCAGTGGAAAAAACGGTTAGGTTGTTAGGTGAACTGCGACCCTACAGCGCGCGAGCCGAGCGAGCGAAGCGAGCGTGACGCGGCAGCGTCCGGCGAAGCGCCATGACCGATTATATTTTTTTCCTAGTTGAATATAAAATAATTGCCGCTAGGTTCCCCTGGGTGATCGGGGTCAGGTGATTAACGTGGATAACGTGAAATTTGTACACCAACGTACGTTAACTTGACGTGTTTTTTTCCGTTTCCAATCCCGTTTATGTTTTCAGGTTCGCGGAATGCTTCCTACTAGCGCTGTACCTGCCTGCACACACGGACAAAACGCCGAACTTGTGTGTGTGTGTGTCAGCGCTGCTGGAGATGCTGTTCAGCGGGCTGAGGAGTGCGGAGGGCTTCAAGGAGCTCCGGCTGAGGGAGGAGCCTCTGCCTGACATGTGAGGCCCTCTATACAATAGGGATACTAGGGGGACTAAGATTTTTTTATGATGTCATTCGAACCAGTTTTTGGAGAGGAACAAATGTTTGTATGGGAGCAACTACAATTAAAGAATACCCAAAAAATTGAGACAAAGATTGACCTCGCTGGCGGCAGCGCAAAACTCTTCATACTGCTAGACACACAGGTATGACGTCACAACTGACATTTGTACTAATCCTTGTATGGAAAATTAGGTAAATTGTTGTTTCGGTCGCGAAATACTGCGTTTATGTACATAGTTGTCATACAATTTTTTTTCTATAAAAGCGTAAGGATTCTATTGGTAGCTTTGAATTACACTTGGACAGTAAAAAAAATTGCATATTTTTTCTAAACTTTCAAGGTTCATATCTCTTTATGATTTTAATTATATTTTATAATTTATACTTTATTACGATAATTTGATGGTTTACTATCCATTACGCTACGATATCAATTTGAACATGAGGCATCATGCCTATTCAATTCAATTCATTTATTGATTATCACTACATAGTATAAAACAAAGTCGCTTCCCGCTGTCTGTCCCTATGTATGCTTAGATCTTTAAAACTACGCAACGGATTTTGAGGGTTTTTTTTAATAGATAGAGTGATTCAAGAGGAAGGCTTATATGTATAATATAGTACCCGTGCGAAGCCGGGGCGGGTCGCTAGTTATTTTATATTTGTATGTGTGTGTGTGTGTCTGTCTGTCTGTGTATGTGTGTGAGCATTTTCTCTTTTAGCGTAGACATATTTTAGTTCACCAACAAAGCGCTAGAATTCATTTTTTATTGCCACGTCGGTGGCAAACAACCTTACCTAATGGTAAGTGGGTTACCGTTGCCGATGGACGCTTGCAACTGTAGGGATGTTACATGCGCGTTGCCGACCCTTTTTTTGCATTTATACACTCCTTTTTTGAAGAACCCCATACTGTCCCTCGGGAAATCTCGGCATCAGACTTGTGTGTATGTGATTTTGTGACAATCTTTATCCTCATGTCGTTTTTCCCGGTTGTAGCCCTATCCTAATGCCAAGATTTAGCGTAGAGACTATAGTTTTACGAAAGCGAGTGCCATCTGACCACCCAACCCAGAGAAATTTAAGCAAGAGTATTAGAACGGCTTCCTCACGTTGTTTGCCTTTACCTAAAAGCTACTGAAATATCAAAAGAATTTTTCGAACCCAGTGTTAAATAATACATAATTGACATTTAAATACTATTACTGAAATAGAATTTTCGACCTCAATGCATTGCGAATGTCTAACGACATTACAACGAAATACAAATAGTTTATTTGCTGAATACAGTTATATAAGTACAATGTTTTGAAGTCCGGTGTAGCCAGACCGCATGCAGGCGTGCAAATTATTGGTGTTTGGTTAAAAAATTACAATAAAGAATGTCAAATCAGTACAGTAAAAAAATGTCAATAAGTTAATAAATGGTGGAAATGGGCAGGGAATTAAATTCCTTGACTGTACAGTCAGCGTCATATAACATCAACTATGTGTGTCTGTAACATCCAAAGCGCCAAACAGTTCGTAACACATCTTTATGTCTATCGGAAGAACGATGTGTGACGAAGTATTTGGTGCTTTGGATGCTACAAACTATATAATGCTGACTGTACCTGCATTCTAGCAAACAAATGTATTTTTTATACTCTTCGACTTTAATGTTTGAGTTAAGACTTCGTACACCAAACTAAAATCACATACTTTTTAATATAGAGGTCCCAACTCAACATTTTACAACTGTTGAGACAACTAAAATAAATTCGACCAATCACGTGGCACCTTTACTGAACTAAAATGTATTTGACCAATAGGACGCCGTCATGAGAAAGTTAAAAGGTAATAGACATCAACGCACAAAAAAGAAAAAGCCGTTGGTTGCACTTTGTTTCAGTTCAATTAGATTCGATTTTCAATAGATATCAAGTTTGTTTAATTAGTTCAGTTGACTCGTAGAAAAGTATTGTATACAATAGTTATATCATTAACTTTTTAAGTCTCGTACCTTAATTAGGCCACTCAGCAAGCTTCGTGGCCTAAACGTGGTACTATTGCATAAAATACTATTTCTCAAACATGCAATGGAATATTGACGTTGTGTTCTTCATAATAGGCTTCGAAGCGTCACGTTTGGGGCGCAGCGAGAAGAGAGACCCGTAATGGCATTTCATACAAAATTGGAGGCCTAGGCCTGCAAGATGGTCTTTTTTAATTTCCATTCCACATTTGTGGCACAGGATCACGGCGTTCAGCCACACGGCGGCGGCGGCGTTATGCTGTATACCTAGCATTAAGTTGCATGTGTTTGTGTACTTGGTTGCAAATAAATAAATGAAATGAAATGAAATGAAATGAAAATTAAAGATCGATTTCTTGGAGTGTTATAAATTTATTTCATTGCATGTTTGAGAAAAGCACTATACATACCTCGGCGTGAAAAGGGGTTGCCAGCCTCATAACTATCCGACCTCGCTACGCTCGGCCGTCGATATTTACTCGGCCGGCAACACCTTACTTCCCGGCCTCTGTAGTAATGTACTATTTAAGTCTCGTACCTTAATTAGGCCACTCAGCAAGCTTCGTGGCCTAAACGTGGTACTCGACTGAAAAAGCATTCATTATATAACGATTGCATAAAACATGATTACGTTACATTTACGTTCCAGACAAGAGGCCGACTCCAGGCTGTTGACTCTCAGCAAAACGTTCCAAGGCACGTTTGGGAGCTACAGCGCGACGAGGGGACGGATGCGTCGGGCGCAAGGGAACTCCGGTACTACGCCCGGATTAGGTAACTATACGTAAATGTGCCCATCAGACTCGCCGCATTGCCGCGTTGAATTGCGATCGACAACCTTTGCACCAGGAATGACCCGGAACGGGAGTCATGCCCTCTCAGTCGCAAACGACGCTCCACTTCCGCCAAGAATGTTCTGGCCTCTGAGCACCAGCAATCCATCGTCTCCACCGCAACAGGGACAAAGGAATAATTCACTAATGTGGAGTATTTGTCCCGCTTTCTGAGCGCAGCCGCCTCGGCAGCAGCTCCTGCTGCCCCGATGGTGCGACCGGCTTAGGCCATATAGGGTATTTTATAATAGAAATAGTGATATACAGGGTGTCCCGCGAGTACGCGAAAATACGGGAATATATTAAGACTTGTAAGAGTTGTCCTAAATCAACGTACTAACTAACATATAAATAAATAATAAATAAATATTAGGGGACAATCTTACACAAATCGACCTAGTCCCATAGTAAGCTCAATAAGGCTTGTGTTATGGGTACTAGACGACGATATATATAATAGATATAAATACTTAAATACATAGAAAACTTCCATGACTCAGAAACAAATATTCATGCTCATCACACAAATATTTGCCCTTACCAGGATTCGAACCCAGGACCTTTAGCTTCGTAGGCAGCGTCACTACCCACTAGACTAACCGGTCGTCAAATATATATTCTTCTTGTGGTTATTTAAGAGCTAAGCTCTGGTCGGCGTAGCTTAAAGTAGGCCATCTACTCCGATCCCAGGCAACCTCTTTGACATCTCGATACGACCTAACATCAACTCTTTTTTTGAGCTGCTCTATGTAGTTTTAGGTCTGCCCCTTCCTCGCTAAAACATACAAACATCGCAAGTTAATTAAAAGCTTCTAATAACAGCTTTATCTGTGACTTTGGTAGAATAAAGTCTTTAAAATAAATAATAATAAAATAAAAATGCCGTTAATTAAATAATTAATTGTAGTTTAAGTGTTTCCTGCTGTACAAAGGTTGTCTGGAAGAGATCGCTTTAAAGCGATAAGACCGCCTGTTGTTACCATTATTTATTAAGCAAATTTTTTTGTAAGATGTTTCTCTCTTGTAGTGGTGCAATAAAGAGTATTTATTATTATTATTATTAAATATGTAGGGACTGTCTCATACAATTCAACCTAGTCCCAAACCACAGATTAAAGAATACAAGTACAGATACCCAATCTCATAGAGCAAAAGCGTACCGTCCTAATGTAGGCAATTCTGTATACAATTTTAGTCCCGTAGCTACACCAGTAGATGCAGTATCCGAGCTACCACGGCTATGACGCTGTCAGCCTTTAGTAATACATTGAGATATCACCAGATGGCGTTGACTTCCCGGGCAACAAATAGAGTATTTTTGATTTTTTCGATATAAAAGTAGTATTTTAGAGACAATATTACACATCACACAAAAATATACATAACCAAATGCTTAGAGCCTGTGGTTCCATAGAACTTTCGCGACCCGTGATGGCGCCATCTAGTGACAGTACCCAATAATACGTAGCAAGCTTGAAAGCTCACTCGTATAGTACGAGTTACATGGATTTAGTATCAATTTTATTGCATTTACTAAACTTATAAAATATACCTTTATTGTATGTGCGGAAGTATGTTTGTGATATAATTAAGGTACGTTGAATTTATTAAGGTGTAAAAATCATTCTATCTTCACGATTACTGGTTCAGATGTTTCGCTCGGTACCTGTGTCGCCATCTATGAGTTCTTTTTAGTATCAATTATACGTTGTTCTAGTTGGGAGGCCATGCCCAAACTAAGCGAAGCTTGTACTATGGGTACTAGACGATATACATACTTGTACATAGATAAATAAATACTTATATACATAGGAAACACTCATGCCTCTGGAACAAATATTCATGCTCATCACACAAATAAATACCCTTCACGGGATTCGAACCCAAGAGCTTCGTAGGCAGGTTAAAGCGGTGGTCAAAAATACATAAATTTAAATTTTGTGTTTTCAGATACAACTAATGCAGTCATTGATGTCCGAATGCCTATAGACAGTATATTGGAAACGCTACTCGAGTTTGCTAAGGTATTAAATAGTCGGGTTATTGAGTTTTTTGCCTAACAAAGGTGAAACAACTTTCTGAGTAGACGGCGATCATAAACATTCAACATGTTGATTTAATGATGTAATATAAAAAACCGGCCAAGTGCGAGTCGGACTCGCGCACGAAGGCTTCCGTACCATATCTATAAAAACGGCAAAAAAGTTTGTTGTATGGGAGCCCCCTTAAATATTTATTTTATTCTGTTTATTAGTAATTGTTGTTATAGCGGCAACAGAAATACATCATCTATGAAAATTTCAACTGTCTAACTATTACGGTTCATGAGATACAGCCTGGTGACAGACGGACAGACAGACAGACGGACGGACAGCGGAGTCTTAGTAATAGGGTTCCGTTTTTACCCTTTGGGTACGGAACCCTAAAAAAATAGGTTATAAGCACTCCAAAACTGAGTCAATTGCACCAACTTTCCTCAGTTTCGCGTCGTCAATGGAAACGTATGCTGACAGATTGGGTGGCCATTTTTAAATAAGGAATTTCGTATAGACAATGTATCTACCTCTTTTTAGGGTTCCGTACCCAAAGGTTAAAAACGGGACCCTATTACTAAGACTTCGCTGTCCATCTGTCAGTCTGTCTGTCCGTCTGTCACCAGGCTGTATCTCATGAACCGTGATAGTTAGACAGTTGAAATTTTCACAGATGATGTATTTCTGTTGCCACTATAACAAAAAACACTAAAAAACAGAATAAAATAAATATTTAAGGGGGCTACCATACAACAAACGAGATTCTTTTGCCTTTTTTATAGATAATGGTACGGAAGCCTTCATGCGCGAGTCCGACTCGCACTTGGCCGGTTTTATTACATCATTGTGATTATTCAACAAAAAAAAAGACCGGGTTGCACTCCGGCAGAAGTGAAAAATCAATAATATTGTAACAGTTTTTCGATCAGGTCACGTGACATCTTACGGTGTCACCCTAAAAGTGAATTTGGCGCAAATTTATAAACAATTATCATAGGTACCTACTATAAAAACAAGGATATATAATAAACAGCGGACGGCGGCGGCGAAGAAAATACCAATTTGTTTTTGCCACATTGCCAAATATTTATTATTTTTTTGTAAGATGTTTCTCTCTTGTAGTGGTGCAATAAAGAGTATTTATTATTATTATTATTTTCCAAAACTATCTCTTTAGGAATAACGTCCAAATTTAAACTATTCGAATTTGCAAGAACAGCGGACGGCGGCGGCGAACAAAATACCAATTTGTTTTTGCCGTTGCCAAATAATTTTCAAAGCTTTATCTCTAGGAATAACGTCTAAATTCGAACTATTAGAATTTGCTCAATAGCAAAACGGTGAAGGACGCGTGGACAAAATTACAAATTCATTTGCAGAATATGCTATTCCAAAAAGTGTTTAACGGCTTTATACTCTTACGAATAGCGTTCAGTTTTGAATGAAGTCGAATCGGCTAGCAGCAAAATATAAAAGTTTGTGACTTCGTTCACATCTGACGTCACAAAATCTGTCGCGTATTTAGCAATTTTTCTCCATCCCAAAGTGCTCAGCGCCGCTAAAGAAGTTTTCACTTCAAAAATATGTACAGAACTTTGTAAGCCAAACAAATAAATATTGACAGAACTAATTTGTTTCGATTTTATTGAATTGATCATATTTTCAGACAACCCCCGAAGCGGCGCGCGCGCTGCTCACAGAAGTACTTCGCTCTGTGTTGTCCACCAGCAAGTTTGAGGTCGCTCCCACACTAGTCCCACTGCTGGGCACGTTGCTGGGCCGTGAGCCCACTGATCTAACCCCTCTGTGCATCGACGTGGCGCGTTTGCTGGTCGGAAGCAACGTGCAGAGGTGAGTTGTCCACTGCTGGGCATTAGAGTGGTCCTTAAAAACAGAAAATTTGAAATTTCATTGAGCGTCTTATTTTGTTCTAATACGTGAAAAAATAACATGTAATTTTTTTTTTTTTGATAAGATTTAGGGTTCGCGACCGATTTTTTTAACTTTTTAAGGTTTGCAATTCTCCCCGCCAAGATTTTTTTTTATTGCACATTTTGCTACTTTAAAGAGCTACATTTGATTATAGGAAATGAATAATCTGAGACATTTTGAAAAAGTGTATGAAATAGCTGGAGTTTTTTTGGCATAACACAGTCAGTCTATGGAGCTGGCGAAAATGTATGAACGGCAGTTTTTTTGGTATAATTAAAACAAAGTTGATCCCAGAGTAAAGGTTGTCTAGATTCAGGGATAAATTCGCATTCTTCTATTTTGTATCACGAATTAAATTTCATCCAAATGACGACCGTCCAACAACCAATAAAAAACACTTCAAATGTTTTATATTATTATCTTTAGTTTATGAGTTTCTGTTCTAAGTATGGGGAACCCCCAAAATTTATTGTTTTTTTTTTCTATTTTTGTGTGAAGATCTTAAAATACGGTTCACAAAATACATCTACTTACCAAGTTTCAACACTGTTCTTATAGTTTCGGAAAAACGTGGCTGTGACATACGGACGGACAGACATACAGACAGACATGACGAATCCGTAAGGGTTCCGTTTTTAGGGTTCCGTAGTCGACTAGGAACCCTTATAGTTTCGCTTTGTCTTTGTATAGCGTCCGCCGATAATCTCAGTAACTGTTAGCACTAGAAAGCTGAAATTTGGTACTAATATGTATATCAATCACGCCGACAAAGTGGTAAAATAAAAAGTGATTTATTTTATTTTATTAGGGTACCTCCCCTATACGTAACGTGGGGAGTGGTTTTTTTTTTTTTAATTTCAACCCTAATCTGTGATATATTGTTTGATAGGTATTTAAAAATGAATACGGGTTTTTTACAATCATTTTTTGATAATGTTAATATATTCGGACATAATCGCTCCAGAAGTAAAAAAAATGTGTCCCCCCCCCTCTAACTTTTCAACCCGAAGTTTTAAAAATATGAAAAAAATCTCAAATGTAGAACTTTATAAAAACTTTGTAGGAAAATTATTTTGAACTTTATATGTTGAATAGTTTTTGAAAAAAATGACAAAAACTACGGAACCCTACACTGAGCGTGGCCCGACGCGCTCTTGGCCGGTTTTTTTGGACTAAAAACCACTTCTAGAACAGTTTTATAATGTTTGGTATGTTGCTTCCAACGTCCGGGGCACGAATGGCACTTCCGATGACGTGAAGGGCCGTCTTTGACGGTGAAAAGGTTAAAAACCTTAGGTCACACTCTCACTTAGAGCAGTTCAATAAAAACGAATTACTTACTTACTTACTACATTAACATTAAGAGAAGTAGGAAGCACTAGGTCCCCAAAATATATAACAATATACCGTATGATACAAGGGAATGTAACACATTTAGAATGTATAAAGTTAAAGACATTCTCTTAGAAAAAAATAAATCTAAATTAGAAATGTAGTCTAAGTAAAGTGATCACGTGAGCTGTACCATTAGAAATAGTACATTGTTTAACGAGGGGCGTAAGTGGAATCTTGCGAACAAGAGTATATCAGAAGCCCTACGCCGAAGGCCGAGGGCTTTTGATGACTCGAGTTTGCAATATTCTTACGTCCGTGTTATACACAATGTTTTTCATCACATTTGCGAGGAAACAAATACATTTTAGATGAAATGAATACAAATCGTAATAAAAACTTCAACATGTCAGTCGTTCATTTTGTTGAATTTGACGTGAGGCGCGTATGGCAAAGACCCTTCGGTATACAGCCACGATTTGAAAACACTTAAAAACATTTTACATAGACACTAAATAACTACATATTAAATCTGTAAATAATTTAGTTAAACATGTCTAAGTAGTTTTTTAAGTTTAAATTTATTTATAAATACGTTTTCAGGCATCGTATTTGATATAAAACCTCTTTGCTTTGTAACTGCCGCATGAGGAACAGATACAATTAAAAAAAAAAACATTACGCCCGTGGGCGTAACACAGGCTATTACAGCTCTGTATGTCTGCGCATTATGAAGCCATTTTCGGGCAAGTGTGACGAAAACAAAATTATGTAACTAAAGTAACTAGCTAATAGCTAAGCCTACCCAACTATTTTTTTATGTAAGGGAGTCCCTCTGCCAACAAACTGTCCTGCAGTTTGGCAGAAGAAAATGCAGTAAAACAAGGGTTGTTTAAGCGAATATTTTTTTTCTTATTCTTACTTATAAACGAAACATTGTTCCAGTCTGCTGGCCCCTGCAGAGAGGCTGCGGACACGTGCAGCCGGCACCGAGGGCGCAGACCTCGTCCAACTGTTGTATGAGGACGTCGCCATGAGGTGTAAGGGAGACAGGATGTTCCTGCTCGGGTGAGTTTAGCTGCGGCTTTGCAGCAGCAAAAGTAGTAAGCGGGCCTCGTGCTCAAAACCTGCACACGACTCTACTGTCAAGGGTGTAAAGCTGATTTTCCTACGGAGAGACGAGACGAGACGAGGCGAGGCGAGAATTTAAATTTGTATGGCATTTACTATTTCGAAATTGAAAATTTGCCATACGAATTTCAATTCTCGCCTCGTCTCGCCCCTCTGGTGGAAAATCAGCTTTACGACTGTCTAGAATAGTGAAGATGCAGCTTTATTATTTACCACTATTTGGGGCCAAAATGTTGAAAAAACAAAACAATAGCCACTGATACGTTTTTACTTTAGTTTATGCTAATTTCGATTACGTTCTATATATATTCTCATACTAGCTTCTGCCCGCGACTCCGTCCGCGTGGAACTCGTTTATATCGTAGCTCCATACAAACTTTCACCCCCCACTTCATCCCTTTGGGGGATGATTTCCGGGATAAAAACTATCCTATGTCCTTCCCCGGGACTCAACTATCTCTATACCAAATTTCATCCAAATCGGTTCAGCGGTTTAAGCGTGAAAAGGTAACAGACAGACAGACACACTTTCGCATTTATAATATTAGTATGGATATGGATTCTAGCGCTATCTGTGAGATCCTGTAATTGACCTTTTTTTTTAATATTCATGTTATTAATAAGTTGTATAGCTGTTCTCCTTAAAATAAATAGTTAGTCCTAATATTCTCATCACAGCCAACCAGGTGATACCCAAGATGTGGTGATGGATGAAACGACAACATTCTCTATAGAAGGTAAATAATACTTTACTTCCCGGTCCTACAATAACGAATCCCTCTTTCTGCTGGTTTTTTGGAGTCATGTTTGTTATGGGGGTAAGGTAAACACGGGACCCTATTACTAATACTTTGCTGTCGGTCCGTCTGTCACCAGGCATAGTTAGACAGTTGACATTTTCACAGGTGACGTATTTCTGTTGCCGCTGTAACAGCAAACACTAAAAAACAGAAGAAAATAAATATTCAACACTTTCGCGACCGACAAACCGACAGAATACGCTAGGCGTGTAGGTTCACACTACTGCCCGCCTAGCGGGCTCAGCCGGCATCTGAGCAAACATTACGAGTGCCCGCTAAGCGGGCTCTTGGTTGCGAACGTGTTAAGGGGGCTCCCGTACAACAAACATGATTGTTCTGCCGTTTTTATAGATAATGTTACGGAAGCCTTCGTGCGCGACTCCAACTCGCACTTGGCCGGTTTTATTTAATACCATTTCCTTGACCCACGTCATTTAAATTAAGTATTTATATTTTCCCTACACGGGATGAACATGGTACAGTCAGTGTCATATAGTTAGTAGCAGCACAGATTAAAGAATACAAGTACAGATACCCAATCTCATAGAGCAAAAGCGTACCGTCCTAATGTAGGCAATTCTGTATACAATTTTAGTCCCGTAGCTACACCAGTAGATGCAGTATCCGAGCTACCACGGCTATGACGCTGTCAGCCTTTAGTAATACATTGAGGTATCACCAGATGGCGTTGACTTCCCGGGCAACAAATAGAGTATTTTTGATTTTTTCGATATAAAAGTAGTATTTTAGAGACAATATTACACATCACACAAAAATATACATAACCAAATGCTTAGAGCCTGTGGTTCCATAGAACTTTCGCGACCCGTGATGGCGCCATCTAGTGACAGTACCCAATAATACGTAGCAAGCTTGAAAGCTCACTCGTATAGTACGTGTTACATGGATTTAGTATCAATTTTGTTGCATTTACTAAACTTATAAAATATACCTTTTTTGTATGTGCCGAAGTATGTTTGTGATATAATTAAGGTACGTTGAATTTATTAAGGTGTAAAAATCATTCTATCTTCACGATTACTGGTTCAAATGTTTCGCTCGGTACCTGTGTCGCCATCTATGAGTTCTTTTTAGTATCAATTATACGTTGTTCTAGTTGGGAGGCCATGGTAGCAGCCAAGGTAGCCAAATATTTCGGTACACGTCTTTATTACTGTAAGAAGTGTGTGTTATAAAATATTTAGCTACTCTGGCTGCTTCTAACTATATGACGTTGACTGTACTTTCAGACCTCAGGAGTGCCTTCGGGAAGCTGTCCAACTGGGAGGACCTCACGCTGCAACAGCGCAGGGCGGCTAGAAGCTCTCTGCCTACCCTCTGGACCGAGAGGAGGGACTTCGTCGCTCGTCTAGACTCCTACGCAGGTACTTACAAAAATCTAACGCGTTTGTTTATAGCTATCAACGAATCCTCAAATGAATAAAGGGTCGGCAACGCGCTTGTGATTCTGCAAGCGTCCATATGCTTGCCATCAGGCGGGCCGTGTGCTTGTTTAAAATGAAACACTAGCGTAAGCATTCCAATGCTCGACACCTTCATTTCAAAGGTAGACCTGACATCTTTATTAGGTAGGTACAATGCATTTCTTTTATTGTCCAAGAGTAAATTTAAAGCTACCAAAAGAATCCTTACGCATTTATAGAAACAAAATTGTATGACTACTACCTACTTAAACGCAGTATTTCGCGGCCGAAACAACATTTTACCTTATTTTCCATACAACGATTAGTACAAATGTCGGTTGTGACGTCATACCTGTGTGTCTATCAGTGTGAAGCGTCTTGCGCTGCCGCCAGCGAGGTCAATCTTTGTCTCAGATTTTTGGATATTTATATTCTTTAATTGTAGTTGCTCCCATACAAACATTTGTTCCTCTCCAAAAACTGGTTCGAATGACATCATAAAAAAATCTTAGTCATCATCCCTATTACCTTATCTGCACTGTTCCATGTTCTAGTGGCGGAGAACGCCGAATGCTGGTTCGACAAGATGGCCGCCGCCTTCAAACAGCAGTCTGTCGACTCCTGGCGTTGGCTGCTCGAGGCAGACCAGTGGCCGAGGAGACACTTCCAGATATCCGCCGTGAGTCCAACAACTGACGTAAAGTGGCCGTCAATAGAATTTGCTAAGTATGTAAACAAACCGCCATAGTGAAAGACAATTTCAATATGGCGGCTTCTTTACATAGCAAATTCAATTGACGGCCATCTTAGCATTTACGACCACTCAACTGAACCATGTTAGCCCCTAGTTTAAGAAATGATTTTTTAAGTACGTTATTAGTTTTTGAATAAATACTAATAGCTACGTCGTAATCTTGAATGAAAAAGCAAGCATTTTGCAAAATACGCTCGTCTGTAGGCGTAAGGACCCTTAAAGGAAAAATTATAATTGACGACCGCTTTAGCCTAGTTGGTAGTGACCCTGCCTACGAAACAAGAGGTCCCGGGTTCGAATCCCGGTAAGGGCATTTATTTGGGTCATTGTCAGATTTAGGTGCGCGTCTTTTCGGTGGACATTGCCAAAGTTAAGGGCTTTAAAGCCTAATTTTTTGTTGAACTCTGAATCCGCATAAACGGCGTCGCCTCTTCTATAATTCTATGCGATAAAAACATATTATATATAAACATAAGCCCTTATTTATTGCCCACTGAAAAGACGATTTTTGTTTTACTGACTGACAATGACCCATTTGTGTGATGAGCACGAATATTTGTTTCTGAGTCATGGATTCATATGTATTTAAGTATTTATTTATCTATATAAGTACCTATGTTTATCGTCGTCTAGTACCCATAGTGCAAGCTTTGGTTAGTTTGGGACTTGCTCGATTTGTGTAAGATTGTCCCCTAATATATATATATACATTTTTTTCATGTTAAAGGGAAATGAGTTCGTGTCAAAAATGTAATCTTTGGTACAACAATTTTCTTAGCAGCCGTACTATTTTGCACAGTCTTCAACTACTTGTCGAGTCAGTTCCAATGAACCCAAATACGGCGGGGTAATCTTTTGTTAGTGAGGAGTTCCTATGTCCTTCATATCTTTCATCAGACCAGATCTGCATGTGCTGTAAAGAAGGTGCTCAGAGAAGAATAAATAAATCTATGGGTTTAACGAGAAAAAAAATATTTATCCCCAATTTAACCCCAAATAAATTATTTTTTTCAAGATTTTATTCTTTTGTTTTGTCGGCGTGATTGATTTATATACCCATGCCGCATTACAGTTTTCTAGTAGTAATAGTTACTGAGCTAAGCCGAAGACGCACGGACGGACAGACGGACATGGCGAAACTATAAGGGTTCCTTGTTGACTATGGAACCCTAAAATGTGGAAAAGTGGAAATGAGGTTTTTTTTTACAGATAACAGAAGCGTTGTCGTGGCGACACGAGCCCTCGGAAGCTCCCTCGCAGCTCTTCAATACCTCCGACTGCCTCGCCGAGACTGCAGCACGCCTTATGATCAGGTACAAATACAAATAATTAATTTTGAATTAAACAGCAACGCTGCTAACGGTATTACAAATTTAAAAATTTAAGGAAAAAATTAAGAATTGAATGCTCCGAGCCGGATTCGAACCGGCGTCCACAGGCATTCATGGCCCGTCGCTACTAACCAACTGAGCTATCGGAACAATCAATATAATTTGAGACGTTGGTGCCGTTAAGAAGCCTCACCCCCTTCCCTTATTAACTTAAAATGCCTCTGCTAAATAAAATCTGCTTTGTCCCTTTCTTACGAACTCAAATGTCAAAGTGACAGATAAGGACAAACGAATTTTAACGCCATTTTATTTAAAACAGGCTTGTAGGACGTTTATGAATACGGCTGTAGGTCTTCTGTTAGAAGTCGCTACACGCCTCCCTAAGGCGTTGTAAGAAGGAACTGATTGAAAGATTTAGTGGCCGAGACAGATTATTCCGATAGCTCAGTTGGTTAGTAGCGACGGGCCATGAATTCCTGTGGTCGCCGGTTCGAATCCGGCTCGGAGCATTCAATTTTTATTTTTTTTCTTTAAAATTTACAAATACAAATACTTGATTGTCTTAAAAGTGAGTAATTATAAAGTTGATAGTGGTTCCATGATTCGTCACAATAAATAGAATAATAAATAAATAAATATTAGGGGACAATCTTACACAAATCGACCTACTCCCAAACTAAGCAAAGCTTGTACTATGGGTACTAGACGACGATATACATACTTATATAGATAAATAAATACTTAAATACATAGAAAACATCCATGACTCAGGAACAAATATTTATGCTCATCACACAAATAAATGCCCTTACCGGGATTCGAACCCGGGACCTCCGGCTTCGGCCAACTAGGCTACAGAGGTCGTCAAATCAATCAGCCATTATATGGCGTACAATATTTAAAGATGAGGTATGGTGCGGATCCCTTTTATAAGCATTTATTTAACTTGCAATGTATGCTTGCTATGTTTATCCGGGTGTCTATCTAACTCAATTTTGAAGCAGATATCTTCAACCGATTGAGCTGAAATTTTGGGTTTGAGTATAGTTTACGGAGATTACCCATGGAACATAAGTTTCAGCTCTGCCTATCCCTTTTGTGTATAAAGGCTTGAATATATGAATCTACCTATTACATTTTACAAATCTCAGTCTTTTCCTCTTTATAATATTAGTATAGATGATGAATGAATGTTTTACAGGTCTTCATATTACGCCTCGCTCCAGCACTGCGAGACGGACGACAGAATCAACGAGCTGTCCCGCTCGCATGAGTTGAAATGGTGCATGAGAGCGAACGAGATGGGTATACCGAGCGCCGTGCTCCAATGTGTGGAGAGGAACGTAGAGTGAGTAGTGAGAATATCTTGAAATCTATTCTAAGTAGCTTAATTTTTTAGACCATTGTGAGAAGCTACGGTAGCCTAGTGGTTGAAGCATGTGGCTGCTAAGCGGCGGTCGTGGGTTCGAATCCCGGCTCGTACCAATGAGTTGTTCGGAACATTTAGCTTTCCGGTGAAGGAAAACATCGTGAGGAAACCGGTCTAATCCCAATAAGGTCTAGTTTTCCCTCTAGGTTGGAAGGTCAGATGGCAGTCGCTTTCGTAAAACTGGTGCCTATGCCAAATCTTGGGATTAGGTGTCAAAGCGGACCCCGGGCTCCTTTGGGGCACAACCGGGAATAACGCTAGGAGGGTGATGACTGTCAGGCCTGTCCATGCCACTACGGCTTAACTCGCCTCTCGCACACTTTCGAGGTGCAAATGTAGGTTTTTACCAGTGGAAATGTAATATGTCACCAGCTCCACCCACAACCCACCCAACACCCAACCCACCAATCATGTTTTATTAAATCATCAGAAATTTGAGTCTGATTTTAAATAGAAATAGAAAAATTTATTGTACAAAAACCGGCATACAATTTTATAAATCTTAACCTAGGTATTTATTTATTTTATTTTAATCAAATTCACTAGACTACTGTTAGAGTTTGTATATACGTAAGTGCTGCATTACTAGCTTCTGCCCGCGACTCCGTCCGGGTGGAACTCGTTTATATCGTTGCTCCATACAAACTTTCACCCCCCATTTTAGGGAAGTGGGGGGGTTAGAAAGAGACAAAAAGTAGCCTATGTCACTCTCCGTCCCTTCAACTATCTCCACTTAAAAAATCATGTCAATTCGTCGCTCCGTTTTGCCGTGAAAGACGGACAAACAAACACACACATACACTTTCCCATTTATAATATTAGTATGGACTAGCTGCCCGGCCCGGCTTCGCACGGTTAGTGCGTAGGAATGAAGCATTTTCCCGCGGTAAAAACTAGCCTATGTTCATCAGGGATAATGTCGGCTTCTAATGGTAAAGGAATTTTACAAGCTTTTATTTAGTTTCACCTGTCCCGTTGTCTGTCTGTCTGTAATCAAATCTTGCAAGTTAAATTTGACCAACTCCCGGTGACCGATTGAGCTGAAATTTTGTATATAAGTATAGTTTGGATGACAATTCATTATTATGGTACCATCGAGCTGATCTGATGATGGAGACAGAAGGCGGCCATGGGTATTCAGTACTTAACCGACGTAACCCCGTTGAGTTTGGGCTCGTTAGAATCGTCTCAATGAGTAGTTGATGGTGGTATACAGAAAAGTACAGTCGGCAATAATAGCTTGTAGGTACCAAAAAATTTTTTTTTGACAGAAGCTTGTTTCAAATCGGTCCAGTAGTTTCGGAGCCTATTCAATACAAACACACAATCAAATCTTTCCTCTTTATAATATTAGTGATGTACACTGTTTGCGTGCAGGGAGCTGAGTGCGAGGGAGACGCTCGCGTGGCTGCGACAGAAGATGCTGGCTCTCCGCCAGCTTGCGCTGACACGGGAGGATAATGCACTGTTGCGAGATGTGCTGACGAAAGCGGGTCAGTGCATACCGAACATTATCAGTATCTTTATTTATTTATTAACTAGCAACCCGGCTTCGCGCGGGTACTATATTATACATATTAACCTTCCTCTTAAAACACTCTATCTATTAAAAAAAATAGTTTTAAAGATTTAAGCATACATAGGGACAGACAGCGCGAAGCGACTTTGTTTTATACTATGTGATACATGGAAAACCAACAACCCAACATATTTGTAAACACAATAATAAAACCATATATCCAATTACAGGGTCTCACTTATAAAAATAAACTAACACAAAGAAATCTATAGCGAAACTTACACTACTTAGTGCTTTAAGGCGCCGTAGGTTCAGCGAAGTTAAGCGAACAGAGTGTTTGAAACAATATAATGCGTCTGTTTTATAATAAATTTCGCTCGATAGAAAAAAATCACGAACACAGGTCTAAAACACACAAAAAATATACTTAAAATATTCGTAACAAATTATGCACAAAAGCTATAAATATTAAAATTGCTTCTAAAAATCGGGAATATCATGTTTGAGGGAAATCAGTGTTTACATTTTTATTTATTTAACGGCCAAAAAATTAAAATTAAAAAACATGATATCCGCGCTTCCGAGCACGCACTTCCATCTTGCTCACGCTTATGCTCAGTGAGAGGGAGAGAAGACCATGAACCTACGGCGCCTTAATAGGTAAATACAAGATGGTACATTATATTTGTTCAGCTGTGAAACCCTGTAGGGCACTACAATATAAGTAAAACGAAATTGGATTAACTAAAACTAAAATTAAGAGTCCGCAGTAAGCTCGATTCTCCATACACAACGAATTACAGACATAGATATACCTCATGTCATTGTATATGCAAAGTTTAGTCACAATCCAACACGTGGTTTTAAAATGAGAGCGTAACTACGTTTGTATGGGAAGGTGAAATTCGGCCGAGCTTACTGCGGACTCTTAAGGGGCTACCCGAGGTTTCCATCGATTTTTGACAACTTTTGAATCGTATCTCCTACTTTTGCACTACAGATAGAATTATAAATTTATAAATCAAAAAGCTATCGGTTCTTCAATCTTTTATTTCCATTTTCGTCCACCGGATTTTGAAACAAATGAACACTGAATTTTGTATGTTTTTTTTAAACATTGTCTAAAAAAACACTTATTTCGTATATCTATCGACGTGAAAGATCTAACATATACGAAATCGACATATTTGGGTTCGTCTGTGACGTCTCTAAAAACTGGTCCAGGGTTTTCATTTTAAACCAATTAACACAAAAGTTATGGTCAGAAAACCAGTTTTTTGGCCTAAAATTATTCAACTTTGATGCCAAATATCTCGAAAACAATGAACTTTGAAGTAAATATGGGATACTATATTGCTTAAAGCCGTTGTTGTTAATATAATAAGCTACAAAAAATATTAGACAACTAAGGGATTCAGATCGAAGGTCATTGGCGTATGGGAGCCCCTTAAGGTTAATATTATACAGGGTGTAATCGTCAAGTGTAGCCATGCGATTATTCGAATAACAGATATCACAAAACTTTAAACTGATATCGAAAATGCGTTACCCAATAATTAGTCCTATTTTGTTACCGTACCACATCACTACCTTTTTAAAAATAAAACTAGAAATATCCAAAATATTAAGTTTAAACGTTCCCATACATTAACCCCCCGTTCCCACTGTGTAAAAAATAAAAAAAAACAGACCACATAGTGGGAACCAGGGCTTAGTATCTCGCTTGTTATGATTTTTTCACATCAGACTTATTTCAATCTTCGTTTAATCTAGGGTATTTTTTTTTTTCCAGAAAAGTACACTCCACAGTTTTCGAGCGACCCGACCGTGTCCATAGAAATGTACCAGTTGATGCTGCAGCTGCACACAGATTTGAAATGTAAGTTCACACCCCTTTGAATTCGCAGAAAATTACTACTGTTGTTTTAACCGTCTTAGAGCCGAAGCGCAGTTAATGTATACGTTACAAAGAACTTAAAAAAAGGTTTTTTTTAGTTTTTTTTTAATGTATTAATATTGTTTTTTTTTTGTATTAATTTTAATCCTTCTTATGAGGCCCATAGTAAGCGACCACGTTTCAGTGCCATATGTCATCACTGGCAACACACACTGGTCAAAGACTCTCGTCTTGAGACCCGAAAACATTTGTATCCGAAATGCACAGAAAACGCTAGGACCAAACGGGTAAATCTGCATCAAACATCTTTGATTTTGATGTCTCACTCACACTCATACAATCCCCACTAAAGTGCGAGCAAGAGGCAGTCTATGGCCATGGCCATAATATTATAAATGCGAAAGTTTGGATATTTGTTACTCAATCACGCTTAAATGGTTTAACCGATTTGGATGAAATTTTGCGCGAAGATTTACTCCCCACGCAGAAGAAGTTGCAGGCGGTAGCTAAGTAGTTAATACATTACATTATTGCCGTGGCCGGGAAGGAGGCAATTGCAGGCTGAGTATTTGTTTAAACGGACGAGCTTGTAAAATACGAAGCCTGCAATTGCCATTCCGGCTGAGGCTAATATAGTGCTTTTCTCAAAAATGGGGGAATAAAAATTACTAAATTTATATAAACTTTAAATATTGTTGCACAACGTGAAAATATTTACGATTTCCCGCCGTTTTTTTTAAAACAGAATCTCAAGTGTATTTTTCCACCAAAAAAAGCAAACTATTTGAGACACATACAAAAACGTCGTGTTTGCAACAGAAAAATACGAGTTGAATTGGCTGAATACGAGCTGTCCCGTCTTTTATATGCCAGTTTCTACTTTTCTAAAAATTTGGTACTCGACAAATAAAGGAATTTATATATAACATTCCAGGCGGCCTGCAATGTTTTTTATTTTTTAATTTACATCTGACCTTAAACTATACACTTTACCTTCCAATATGTAGCGAGTTATGTTCACTTTGGGGGCCATTTTTGAGAAAAAATATTTTAGTGCTAGCTTCCGTCCGCGACTTCGACTGCGTGGACCCCGGATAAGAACTATCCTATATTTTAATCCAGGCTATAAACTATCTTCATTCAGACATTATCATTGTAGGTGTCAATGCGATAGGACGTGTTATAATTGTTTGCAAATTAAAATCGTGTGCAAAATATTGGCCTACATCTCGACGAAATCACTTACGCGTGTTAATTGTTTGTGCAGTGCTACTAACTATGTCAATTGTGTATAATTTTCTAACTTTTTAATAATGGGTGATGAAAGTAGTCGGAGCCCATTTGACCGAAGTGGTAAAATTGCGCGCCGCCATCATAAATAATATAATAATATTTTTTTCATCACACTTGCTCGAAAAGGGCTTCATAATGCGCAGACATACAGAGCTGTAATAGCATGTGTTACGCCCACGGGCGTAATGGTTTTTTTCTTAAATTGTATCTGTCACTCATGCGGCAGTTACAAAGCAAAGAGGTTTTATATCAAATACGATGTCTGAAAACGTATTTATAAATAAAAAACTTAAAAAACGACTTAAACATGTTTAACTGCATTATTTACAGATTTAATATGTAGTTATTTAGTGTCTATGGAAAATGTTTTTAAGTGTTTTCAAATCGTGGCTGTATACCCAAGAGTCTTTGCCATACGCGCCTCACGTCAAATTCCACAAAATGGACGATTGACATGTTGCAGTTTTTATTACGATTTGTATTAATTTCATCTAAAATGTATTTGTTTCCTCGCAAATGTGATGAAAAACATTGTGTATAACACGGGCGTAAGAATATTGCAAACTCGAGTCATCAAAAGCCTTCGGCGTCGGGCTTCTGATAGACTCTTGTTCGCAATATTCCACTTACGTCTCTCGTTAAACAATGTACTATTTATTCTAGTGCAATTTGTGCACAAGGAAGGGATATAATAGTATCGTACATTTAGAAACAATTGAAATATAGAGCATAGTAACTTATTTCTATTTAAAGTACATTCATATCAATAAATCGCGTATTAAAATTACGTTAGGTATAGATAATTATAATTACAGTGTCAGAATCTGCAATTGCGTTAGACTATGTAGGTAAAGCAAGTTTAAGTAAATTGAGTTCAATAAAATATGTGTAACAAATAAGTGCTTGCGTTGCAGCCTTGCGTTTAGTAGGACGACGTTAAGATATGCCGAGTAACTAAAATAGGTGAAATAAATCTATACCTACATATAAAATAACTCAAACAAAATTAATGTAAGCGGCGACCTTAAATTAGACCCCTTAATCAATCGAGTTTATGTAACGTTGCTCGGCCATTTTTCTAGCAGGACATTCAAGGTCACCCGTTTTATGGTTGTTGGCCTTTTTGGAAAATCGGCATGTTGCACATTTGGGCGGATCTCCTTTCTTTGGGCACACCTTATCTGAATGCCCTGCGTCACTGCAATGTCCATACGTGAGGTCAGATTTGATGCAGATTTACCCGTTTGGCCTTAACGTTTCGGATACAAATGTTTTCGATTTCCTCCTTAAGTTTAAGTATTATCAACCTGTTCTGTTCGAGTCTTCAATACTTTTATTCAGAACAATGACGCGTAGTTGCTCTGTAGTAGTGTTGTGTTCCTGGAGGTGAGCAAGGTCGCCGGAGCTCTCGAGGATGCGTTGTGTTGAGAGCGAGGGCATTTGTTCCTTCAGCTGTCAACACGGCGAATCCTCAAACATGTCAAGGGTCGGCAACGCCCATGTTACTCCTTCGGAGTTGCAGGCGTCTATAGGCTGCGGTGTCCGCTTATCGTCAGGCGGGCCGTACGCTTGTTTGCCACCGTCGTTGTATAAAAATAAAAATAAAAGTTGCGTGTCCGAGAGGCAACCGGATGGCCCGCGGTATTTGAGCTCCCTAAGCGTTGTGGAACCGCCCTGTGCAACCCGAACTGAGCCGACTTCGACTGGGGCGAAAATAGAAAAAAAAATGTTTTTTTTTGTCGCGAGGCAGTCGTTCGAAACAGCGGTTGCCTAAAGGTGTGAACGCTGGTTATATAATGAAATGCTGGTCTAAACCGAATACCTGCCGACATTTTCTTTCACCCTCCCTCCAATTTCCGGTCTAGTCCAAGTTGGTTCAGTTCCGGTTGCACAGGGTGGTTCCACAACACTTCGGGAGTTCAAATACCGCGTGCCATCCGGTTGCCTCACGCGTCATTAATAATAATAAATAAATATTAGGGGACAATCTTACACAAATCGACCTAGTCCCATAGTAAGCTCATTAAGGCTTGTGTTATGGGTACTAGACGACGATATATATAATAGATATAAATACTTAAATACATAGAAAACTTCCATGACTCAGAAACAAATATTCATGCTCATCACACAAATATTTGCCCTTACCGGGATTCGAACCCAGGACCTTCAGCTTCGTAGGCAGCGTCACTACCCACTAGGCTAACCGGTCGTCATTGCTTTAACTATTTGAATGTTTCAGCTGTATCACATCACATGCTGCAGACGCTACTCACAGAGGTGGACCGCTCGTCGCAGCAGGTTGACTGGAAGACGTGCTCGAAGGAGGCCGTAAGCTCGGTCTTCCAAACCGCCATGGCTCATTACGACGAAGCACTGGACACAGGTACACTGGAGAAGGTTTTTTTTAACGGACGAATATAACGTTTGGGCGGTATTCCACTTGTCCAAGATTTTAGTCCAATGTGCATTGCGTCTCACTCACTCTTCGAGCAAAATGTGAGACACAAATACATCTTTGATCATTGATTAGTGTTTAAATAATTGAGGTTTTTCTTCGTTAATGAGCTTTTCTTAAAATAGAACACTACATTTTATACGAGATTTTCTGAAACTTTTATGTTATCTCTTTCCAGATCGATAGGCGACAAAAAACCCATGAGAGATTTTTATTTTTAACTCATTTGTACAAAAGCTACGTCCAAAAAACTGGTTTTTTGGCTTGAAACTGCCAAAGTTTGGTGCCATATGTCCAGAACACTATGAGTTTTGAAGTAAATATGCGATACTATTTGGGTAAACCATAAAAAAACACGAAAAAACCGACAGTTACAGATCGAAGATCATTGGGAGCTAGGAGCCCCTTAAGAGGAAACACAAAGGCCGTTTTTCCATACAAACGTAGTCCCCTGTTTTCTCCCTGGATAATGGCAGTAGAGCAATTTTTTTTTCTTTAAATCTATGGCTACTATTGACATGTTCCTATGTTTTTATTTTTTTCATAAATTTATTTTTAAAAGAGATAACCTTCAAAAACCTAAAAAAAATGCCAGTTTTTCCGCTGTGTTAAAAGATACAGAAAACAATTTTGACTAGATTATTGAAAAAAAGGAAAACATAGGAACTCGGCCAAAGCCTTTCTTTAACTATTAATAAAAAAAATAGTTAAATAGGTCAAGTTTTGGAGAAGAAATCAGGAGACTACGAAACGTTGATTTCATTTATAGGTATTTTCGGTCCAAGCTGCAGTTGTCTCTATCGCGCTCGCGCTCGCTTGATCAGGCACTGCGCGACAGCAATACATTTTACAAATACCTATTTCTCAATTTTGTCGGCCTTTGTGTTTCCTCTTAAAATAAATACTCGATATTTTGTTTGAACCAGGATCGATGGACCCGGCGAGCGCTCTGTCGAGCATGTGCGGCGTGGTGCGTCGCGCGGCCGCCCTGGACACGGCCTCGACAGACTTGCTGCTGGCCGTCTTGCTGGACAGGCTGGCTGGCTTCCAGGGACAGTTGATGGAGAGTGACTTGGTGGACAAGGTGAGGCCCAAGGCACTACGACGACGTGTGGCGTACATTAGTTTGGCCTTTAATGTTGTCACTCTTTAGTACCACCCAGCGGACACGTGCAGGGTTGTGGTAGGTAGCTCCTCCGGACGCGAGTAACAGTTGCCCCCCCTTTGTCAAGTGAGTGGGCAACTCGACTCTTCGATCGAAGAAGTTCGCTCGAAGCTCGAAGTTCTTAAGCCGCCTGAAGGCCTCTAACTTAGCTTAACGACAACTGTCATAGACAGCAGCAGGGATCAACTGCTTAGTGCCTTCCAAAGCACGGAAGCGCTAATTTATATTAACCACTCAAACATCAGGCGGTCAGCCCATCCAAAGACTGACCGCTGCCATCTTTGCTTAACCTGCGTTATCGTTTCCGACTCGCAAGGCTATGAGCGCTAAAGCCTAGTTGGTAGTGACCACAGATATAGATATACATAGATCACGTGCATCTACTTCGCGTGTCCGAACTCGGTCTCTGAGTTCGCCATCCGACTGACATACCGCGCGCGTCTGTTGTGGTAGCCGGTTGTCCGTGAATATTAACAAAATGCCTTATTGCAGAATCGATTTTGCGCGGACAACGGGGAATTCACGTCACTAATTCGCCCTTGTGACGTCACAGTAGGTAGAAAAAGGTTTTCATACAGATTGAGGTGTTTAAGTTATCTAGTGTCTATATTTGTGGTAATGACACTACCTACGAAGCAAGAGGTCCTGGGTTAGAATCCCGGTAAGGGCATTTATTTGTGTGACGAACACGAATATTTGTTCCTGAGTCATGGATGTTTTCTATGTATTTAAGTATTTATTTGTGTATATAAGTATGTTTATCGTCGTGTAGTAGTGATTAGTTTGGAACAAGGTCGATTTGTTTAAGATTGTCGGCAAATACCACCAAACATCTGCTGCTGGCAAATATTACCAGCGGACGGAAATAAAAAAAAACTATTATTTATTCTGCAAATACGCCACAAGGACACTTTTACATGTCAAACGGTAATCTATACTAATATTATAAAGAGGAGAGATTTGATTGTTTGTTTGTGTGTTTGTATTGATTAGGCTCCGAAACTACTGGACCGATTTGAAAAATTCTTTTACCATTAGAAGCCGACATTATCCCTGATGAACATAGGCTACTTTTTACCGCGGGAAAATGCTTCATTCCGGAAAAACGGGTAATCCGTGCGAAGCCGGGCCGGGCAGCTAGTTTACAATAAAACAATAATAATCTTACACAATAATATTTAAAATATGAAGATTTAGCACCGATATAAACGGTTAACAAACTAAGTAAATGAAAAGACAACTAAATTGCAAAATATTATCCATCTCATTTGATATAAGGTTTGTATCAGAAATAACAAGAAGTTAATTATATTAATTTAGTATCCCAGAGATGTATAAGGTCTCTCATAGAAATAAACCATAGTATATATTTCACATATGGCACTGAAACGTGGTCGCTTACTATGGGCCTCATAAGAAGGCTCAAAGTCACCCAAAGGGCAATGGAGGGGACCATGTTGGGAGTTTCTCTGCGTGATCGCATCAGAAACGAGGCTGTCCGCAGCAGAACCAAGGTAACCGACGTGGCCCTCCGGATCGCTAAACGTAAGTGGCAGTGGGCGGGGCACATAGCACGTAGAACCGGTGGCCGTTGGGGCGGAAAGGTTCTCGAGTGGCGACCACGTACCGGAAGGCGCGGCGTGGGTAGGCCCCCACGAGGTGGACTGATGACCTGGTAAAGGTCGCTGGAGTCCGCTGGATGCGGGTGGCGCAGGACCGGTCACTTTGGCACTCCTTGGGGGAGGCCTATGTCCAGTGGACGTCTTTCGGCTGATATGATGATGATGATATTTGATATGTATTGGATGTGGGTAGATTAAGATCTACATACCTACCGACCAACGTGAAATAAAACAGTCTTGAATATACCAGTGTAGCGTTCAGGGTTCGATTCACGATGAAAAAATAGGCAAATTACGCGACAAACTTATATTTTTGGAAATGGTCGGTACATAGACAAAATTACTAGCTGGAGGAGCGTGCGGCGAGTGCATTAGCGTATATCGACTGGTTTAAATTTGCTACGGTGAGGTAAAGTAACGGTCGCACCCCTCCCGCGCATCTCGCTCTCTCCGCGCGCCCCTAGCTTTGACAAATAAATAAAAGGTAGTTTATAAAACTGTAATTGCGTCGCTCACATGCCCCACCCCAGTGCTGTTCTAGCAGCACTCTTCTCCAATAGGTATCCGAGCGACGCGCGCGGCGGATCGGGTAAGGACACCTGTTTTCGTCCTTATCTTAACCATTCTGGTTCGCCCGTCTCTGCCGGGTAAAGTTTGCTCGACAATGCCTCGCGGCCAAATATTTCGGAGTCCATCAGGGTCGACGACAAAAACTAGATCTCCCACTTGTAAGGGCCTTTGCTCCTTGTTCCATTTCTGTCGTGGTGAGGTGTGCAGCATGTATGTGTAGTATGTAGTATAAACGTATGTATAGATATAAGATTGAGACGGAGGGAGTAATGTGTTGACAGTTACATTATAATCGCTTTCAAGTACGCTCGTCTTTCTATCCTTTCCCCCCTCCACACCTCATGGTGACCTTGCCATGGAACGGGGAAGCGTGGCATTGAGCGGTCGAGCTTAGACGAACTATTACGTTGCGCGTGGCGCAGTTTAACTTCAGCGAAGGACAATGGGGAACGGATACACGAAGCAAGAAGAGAAGGAAGTAGTCGTGAACCAGAACGCTGCCGGAAATATAGTACCGGACACCACCGCCACCGAGCACATAAAAATTAATAATGTACTTTTGAGTACGTTATTCGTCGTCTTTGCCATCATTATTTGTTACGGCCTTTTCAAGGTCATGAAAAAGGCGCAAGCAAAATACATACAGAAGGAAGTGAGGAGAGAAATGTGGGCAAGAGTTCAAGCCAGGCTGTCAGGAAGGAAGATGACTCCACCCAGGGAGAACGTAGAGGAAATTTAGGCCTCTGCGGCCAGAGAAGGAGAGTAAGAAGATCTACAAGTGAAGTGAAATGTGAAAAGTGATGTGTCGTGAAAAAGGGTATGGAATTAGAATTAAGTAGGATATACGACCAATTAGAACATATTAGAATAGAATTGAGAAAATTAGGACATGACAGAAGGCAACAAAGTATAGGACAATCTAAAATAAATATTGCAAAAACTGTTTACGAAAATTTTAAAAGACTGATTGCCTCCATTTCTAGTGGTGACCTTCAAGAACAATATATTATTTCAGAATTATTGTGCGACAAAATAAAGCAATCATATGATAGGATATTACAATATAAGATATTAGAGGGTGAAAAATCAATTAAAATGGCGAAGTTATTTGATATACGAGAAGCTAGTAGCTTAATCCCTTTATTGGATGATAAGGAGGAATCTATCGAAAAAATGATAGCGGGTATCGAATTATTAGACAGTATGTTAAGTGAAGCTAGTGAAAAGAAGCTGCTGATTTCTTTCGTACTTAAGACACGATTAAATAAAATCGCGCAATTAAAACTAAAACCGAAATATGAAACCGCTACCGAACTAGTAGCCGATATTAAAAAATACATGTTACCAAAGAAATCCGCAAATTCTCTTTTAATGCAACTTAATAACGTGACTCAGAGGGACTTGTCTATTAATGAGTATGGTGATAAAATAGAGGAGTTGTTCATTGGTCTAACGATAGCGCAAGCCGACGGGAAACCGGAGATAAGCACTATTCTAAGACCGATCAACGAGTCCTTAGCTATAAAAAAGTTTACAGATGGTTTGAGGAACCGTCGTCTCAGCACAATTTTAGCAGCCCGACAATACACGGAGCTGAAGGAAGCCGTCAGAGCTGCCCAAGATGAAGAGTTGGCGAGACCACAGCAGGAACCTGTGGTCATGAACATGAACTACAGGAGAGGCTTCCAGCAACCCCAGCGGTACGGCTGGCATGGTCCAGGTTACCAGTCGAATCGTGGCAAACCTTACAACCCCGGCTGGACATGGACACCGAACTACGCCAGGAATAGAGGTACCGTGCCTAGTAATAATTTCTATAGGGGACGAGGAGCTGCGGCGCGACAGTATTTTTTTAGGGGACACCGAGGCGCACAGAGGAGCCGTGGGCGCCGAGGTAACGGAAATGTGTATACATATACGCACGAGTCGCAGACCTCCCACGAGACACCAAATGATGAAACTGAAAGAGTGCAGTTTTTTCGAGCATAAGGTTTTGACATGTGACGGACTTGACTTCGTAATTTTCACAGTAGGCGGACAAGACATTACTTTTATTATTGATACTGGCGCAACTTTGTCTATTTTGCAAAAAGGAAAGGTTCCCATAGAATCGCAGTCATACGAGTCGGACACTGTAATATCAGGCGTAGGCGGCGAGATTACAAGTAACCATGTCGCGAACGTGACTTTACAACACGGTAATACGATATCGTTCATGCATAAGTTTCATATACTGCATGATATGCCCTGTCATGCGGACGGTATTATCGGACTAGACTTCTTGCGAACTTATAATGCGATAATAAACCTACAGACGGATGAGCTTACTCTGCATACTGACGAGGAAAGTTGTGTGGTACAAATTCATAGGAGTAGCGATAGTGAAACTTGTTTATCATTACCAGCTAGAAGCGAATCGTTACATTTAATGAAGGTAAAATCATTTGATTTCACGAAAGATTACGTTGTAAATTCGAAACAGTTAACCGAAAATGTATTTTTAGCGGGTACCGTAGGTAAAATAAAGCAAGGTAGAATACCCGTACGAATTTTGAACACAGGTGACGAGGATGTTAAATTACCTATATTTGAACCTAGTTTAGAAGATTTGAGCGAGTATAACATTTGTAATTTTCAAAAATCTGCCAATGGAGTAAGTAGAGTTAAAAAATTGTTGTCATCATTGAAATTAAATCATTTAAGTGACGCGGACAGAAAACTTATAGAGTCAATATGTGCTAAATACGCCGACGTTTTTTACTTAGACGGAGACAGACTAGGGACGACCAATATATTAAATCAAAGTATCACCGTCAAACCGAATACGAAACCCATATATACAAAACCGTATAGATTACCAGCATCGATGAAATCGGAAATTAAAAAACAAGTCGAGCAAATGATTACAGATGATATAATTGAAACAACCAACAGCGATTGGAATAGTCCCATACTTCTAGTACCCAAAAAATCAGAAGACAGTACGAAAAAATGGAGATTAGTCATCGACTATCGAAAAGTAAATAATGTCATTCAGGATGATAAGTTCCCACTCCCCAACATTGTTGATATTTTAGATTCTTTGTCAGGAGCAATATATTTTACCCACCTTGATTTACAACAGTCATATTATCAGACATCTTTAGACGATAATAGTAGAAATGTCACATCATTCACAACAAGTCAAGGTCAATTTCGAATGAAAAGACTTCCTATGGGGCTCAAGATAAGCGGAAGTGCTTTTTCGCGAGTAATGTCGATAGCAATGTCAGGATTATCGTACGAGAAATGTTTTGTTTACATGGACGACTTGATCGTTTTTGGTAGGAACATGCAACAGCATAATAAAAACTTGACCGACGTGTTGGAGCGATTGCGTAAAGTTAACTTAAAATTAAATCCACAGAAATGTGATTTCTTAAAGAAGCAGTTACTATATTTAGGCCATATTGTGTCAGCGGAAGGTGTTTTGCCAGATCCACAAAAAACTAAAGTGTTAGAGAATTACCCAGAACCGACAAATAGTGACGAAATTAGGCGTTTCGTAGCGTTTTGTAACTACTACAGGAAATTTATCCCATCTTTTGCAAGAATAACCGTACCATTAAACAAGCTATGTAGGAAAAATGTGTCATTTGACTGGACGGACGAATGTAGACAGGCATTTAAAACCCTTAAAGAAAAACTTGTAACCCCACCTATTCTACAATATCCAGATTTCTCAACAGACAATGAATTTATTTTACAAACAGATGCGTCCGCAAAATCAATCGGTTCCGTGCTATGTAATAAAGACAACAGACCCATAGCGTATGCTAGTCGACCCCTAAATAAAGCGGAATTAAGCTACCCAATAATTCAAAAAGAGCTTTTATCAATAGTTTGGAGCGTGCAATATTTTAGACCCTATTTGTTTGGAAGAGAGTTCACTATAATGACCGACCATCGACCACTTTTATACTTATTTAGTATGAGAGACCCGTCAAGCAGATTAATAAAATTCCGATTACAATTGGAGGAGTACGACTTTAAAGTAGTTTACATAAAAGGAAAAACAAATGTAGTAGCAGACGCTTTAAGTAGAATTACAATAACATCAGAAGAATTAAAAAGTATGAGTGAACAAATTATGGTCATGACACGGGCACAGAGCAGAAAAATATTACAAGATAGGGAAACGAGTGAAAACAGTGTTACGGATCCTAATATACCCGAAAATTCAAGGTCTGATCAACCAAGAATCGCGGAGATATTAAGAAAACCTAACAATTCTGTAGAAATGATGTTTGGATCAGAAGATGAGTTGAAAAAATTAAGAAAAAATAAAATGATAACAAGAGAAAAACAATGTTTTGCGTATGTCAAAGAAAAGTTGGTACTTTATATTAACCTTAACTATATGTCACAATTCACGCGAGTCGTATTTGCGAATATGTTAAGTGATTTTTGTAAAGAAATAAATATAGAGGAATTATGTATAATAAAAGATGACAGAAACGCGTTGTTTATAAGGTCTCTCGCAGATGAGATAAAAATAAATAAAACTTGGTCCGGCCCAAGATTAAAAATCCTAGGAAAAATAAGCAGAATAACTGACAGAGACGAAAGACTAGTAATCATGAATGACTACCATTTACTACCTACAAGCGGACACGCAGGAGTTCGCAGAATGGTAAGTAACATTAAGTCTAAATACTACTGGCCAGGTTTAGAAAGTGATGTTACTAACTTCGTGAAGAAATGCACTAAGTGTCAAGTAACGAAGTATTCCAGAAACGTCAGACAACCGATGGTTATTACGACTACAGCGTCGACAGCCTTCGAGAAAATATACTTAGATATAGTCGGACCACTCGACACCGACACAGAAGGTAATAAGTACATCCTAACGCTACAATGCGAGCTAACTAAGTACATAGAAGCCTATCCCTTGCAGAGTAAGGATGCAATTAGTGTAGCAAGAGCTCTAGTAAGTAATTTTATATTAAGATACGGCATCCCGGGAGCGATAGCAACGGATCGCGGGGCCGAGTTTATGTCAACAACTATGGACGAAGTGTGTAAGTTGTTAGAGATAAGTAAGTTTAATTCAACCGCATATCACCATCAATCAATAGGTTCCTTAGAAAATATGCACAAACACCTAGCAGCTTTTATGAGAGTCCAGTGTGACGGTCACCCAGACACGTGGGGTCACTGGTTACCTTTCTGGTGTTTTGCATATAACACAACCGTAAACACAGCTACTAAGTATTCGCCTTTTGAATTGGTTTTCGGAAAACAATGTACCACCCCTAGTAATCTAAAAAGTACTGTAGAACCATTATATAATCCCGATAACTATGCTTTAGAATTAAAATATAGACTACAATTAGCACATAAAGATGCGAAAGAAAACTTGTTAAGAACTAAAAAGTTACGTAAAAACTATTATGATAAGTTAACAAACTCAATGACTTATAAAAAGGATGATTTGGTTTTAGTAAAGGCGGAGACCGGAAGAAAGTTTGATAACCTTTTCAAAGGACCTTTTAAAGTCATCGAGGATGATGGAGTAAATGTAAAATTAGATATAGATGGTAAGATCGATCTTGTCCATAAAAATAGGACTAAGCTTTTTGTTACTTAAATAATATATGTGTGGATAACTTGATGTTGAATCAAACTACATTTTGTGTTTAATAATAAGTATATTTCAAAAAAAAAATGTAAACATTCCTTTTTTTTTTAAAAGCACCCCCTAGGTGAGGTGTGCAGCATGTATGTGTAGTATGTAGTATAAACGTATGTATAGATATAAGATTGAGACGGAGGGAGTAATGTGTTGACAGTTACATTATAATCGCTTTCAAGTACGCTCGTCTTTCTATCCTTTCCCCCCTCCACACCTCAGTGGTAGCATATCGGGCAACACTTCTCGCACCCATCGTTTCCAATATGAATCGGCAAGCCTTTGCGCGATCCGCCATTGTTTCCGTAGATAAAACTCAGAGTCATCGAAAATGCCCATCTGAGGTAAGTTCGACGATGACCCCAAGAGAAAGTGGTTTGGGGTCAGTATTTCTCTGCTTCCAGTTTCGACAGAGACGTGGGTTAGGGGTCGGCTGTTAACAATATTTTCCACCTCAGCGAGGAAAGTGTTAAAGGTCTCCTCCCTAGGTGCGCGTTCTTTCAGGACGACTTTCAGCGAGCTCTTTACGCTCTTAATGAGTCGTTCCCATGCCCCACCCCAGTGTGGGCTTGCGGCCGGAATGAAGGTCCATTTAGTCCCATGATTGATAGCTGTGTTATGAAGCTCTTCGTCATTTTTCAGTTCCTGAATTGCCTTTTTCAGTTCAACATCGGCGCCACGGAGATTCGTACCGTTGTCAGAGAAAATTTGCTTCAGCCATCCCCTCCTCGCGGCCATACGTCGTAGGGCCATAATCAAGGAATCGGTCGTGAGAGAAGCAACCGTCTCTAAATGAATGGCTCGTACGGTGAGGCACGTGAATATCACTCCGTACCTCTTCTCCCGTCGTCTCCCAATCGTAACTTCATACGGTCCAAACAGGTCAATTCCACAGAAAGTATAGGGTCGCTGGTGATGAGCCATCCGTGCTTCAGGTAAGTTACCCATTCTTGGGATTTCAGGTCTACTCTTCTTAATTCTGCAGATCATACATTTAGAGGCAACATTTTTAACAGTAGGACGAATTTTAATAATCCAATATTTTTGTTTTAGGTTATTCACTACAGACTCCTGGTTCTCGTGAGCAGCGCTGACATGGTAAGATTTAACGATCAATCTGGTTATGTAATCTCGCCCGTCTAGAATTATCGGTCTTTTAGTTTCAGGTGACACTTCGGCAGCAGCATCGATTCGGCCCCCGACACGCAGGACTCCGTGCTCATCAAGATATGGTGATAAGGTAAGTAGTTTACTATACTTCTGTATATATTTACCTTTTTTTAGGTTATTAATCTCATCGTTAAACGTCTGTGCCTGCGAATATCTTATCAACAGGCGCTCGGCTTCTTCCATTGTTTCGTAATTGAGGTCATCGGTAAGTTTTCGACACTTCTTTATAAACATTAGAAAAGTACAAGTACTTCTTAGCAGGCGCAACCATGATGAAAATCGTGTAGGCTCGGGTACAGGTAATAAGCTTTTGTTATTTACCGTTTGTACAATAGATATGCATTCTAATTCAAGGTCGTTTATTGCAGGTTGCATAAAATCCTTTGGCCAGGTGCGCTCATCATTGTATAAAAATACCGGTCCGTGAAGCCATTGATTTTGCAGAATCGTCACATCGTATGCCTCCCGTGTTCCTACGTCCGCTACATTAAGGTGCGTCGGAATGTACCTCCACTCGTCACTGCAGGTAAGTTCATCAATTTCGCCTAAGCGATTGGCTATGTATGGCTTGTAAGTGCGAGACTTATTTCTTATCCAGTGTAATGTTGTGCTCGAGTCACTCCAAAATATTTTACGATCTGCCTTTATTTTGTGTTCTTTTATTATAGTATCAGCCAATCTAGCACCAATAATGGCTGAAGTTAATTCTAGTCTCGGTATAGTCTGCAATTTGTTAGGCGACACGCGGCACTTACTAGCCACAAACGCTATATATACTTGCGCGTTATTCTCCCAGCGCCAGTATGAAACGGCGCACATGGCTTTAGAGGACGAATCGCAAAATGTGTGCAGTTGCAAGTTGCTGTAGCAGGCGACGCTCTGAGGCTGTGACGTAAGCGGGCGCACCGGCGCGGGCGCGTTATCTCGCTGACTGGTCGTGGCGGCCGCCGGGTTCGAATCGGGCTCATCGAATTGTTTTTATATCTCTTATCAACTCGATTGCAGTTTTCTCGTCCGGGACGATGTCTATATAATCATCAACGTAGTGTTGGTTGTATATAGCTTGACATGCAGGCATCATCGTTGGTTCAAAACGCTCAGCGTTTTTATTTTTAATGTATTGGGCTACAAAGGGACTGCATGTAGCTCCAAATATAAGAGAAGTCATGACATATGTCTTCACGGGTCCCTTAGGTTCGCTTCTATATAAAAATCGTAGCGCATCTCGGTCCTCTTCTCTTATTTTCACCCTCAGGAACATATCTTTTATGTCGCCGGTTACACCAATTCTTTGCTCTCGGAACCGTAGCATTATTCCAAACAGTGACCTCAGTAGGTCCGGGCCCTTAAGAATGTAATCGTTCAGCGACAATCCGTTAGTTTGGGCAGCACAATCAAATACGAGACGCAGGCGCTTCTTGTTTTTATTATCCACTCCAAAATGAGGGAGGTACCATGATTTGCTAGTTGCCTCAGTATCGTGCAATTCCTGTGCGTAATCGTTGTCGAACAAATGCTGGACACGATCGTTGTATCTGTCTTTGTACCCTTCGCATTTCTCCATCTTTCTCTCCACTGATTTGAGTCGTGACAGTGCGTGAGGAAAGGAGTCTGGCATCACGCAATCTTCATTCTTCCAGGGTAATCCGACGTACCATCGCCCATTAACCAGTTTAGAAGTTTTGTCTAACTTTTCCAGGGCACATACGTCGTTGTGGTTCTCACGTGGCTTGCTACTGACGCCCAATGAGTCAAATGTGAAGGACCGACGAACATCTTCATGTAAAATTTGCAGCAATCGTTTGTTCTCAGCCACGTCATCGCTGACGTCACTATCGCAGATAAACAGTGTTGAGTGAGGCTGAGGCGCGTGCGCAGATGACGTCATACGCACAGGAGCCCTTCCGTGCAAACACCAACCAAGCGGTGATCGTGTGGCACAAGGTTCGTGAGGATTGCCAGTGACAACTTCCAACGGCAACAGTAGTTGGTAATTGTCTTGTCCTATCAAAATCTCGGGTTTTAATTGTTCACAACATAAGTCATTTTTTAGTCTTTGCAAGTGCATAAAGTTATCACAGTTCACTAAGTTCAGGCCTTGACTAGGTAAATTAAGTTCATTAACACTTCGCGCATTAATCGTAAACATTTGTCCATCTCGGTTAGATAAAGATAAATCGACCAGGTAGGAGTCGCACACTAGTTCAGTGTTGTCCCATGCGCCACGCACACGCATACACTCGCGGCGGCCGCGCAACCCCACCCGCTCTGCGAGTTTGGCACTTATTACAGTCACAGAAGATCCATCGTCAAGGAGACAACTAGTACTAATTACACCGCGCGGTCCGTGGATATTTACCGGCACTACTTTTAATAAAACTTTCGAAGATGATTTCATGTGGGCCACTACTTGGGGATCAGATTCAGTCTCAATCTCTGTCACTTGGACAGCACTGTTGTTATTGTTCTCGTATTGTCTTTCACTAGGCACGAAATGTAACAAGCGATGATGCGCCAGGCCGCAGTTATCAATATCGCACACGGGTGCCGGGCACATCTGTCGATCGTGATGACGTAATAAGCACTTATAACATAGTCCGAACCGTTTAACATAACTCCAGCGATCTTTTCTTAATGACTTCTTGAATTTTTTACAGTCAGATAGATTGTGATTAGGTCCATGACAATAACGGCACTTTGAATAACTTTGTTGACTTTGCAGTAAGATTGTTTGTGAGTTAGCATTATTGTCCGCATATTTACGCCTATAATTGTCCTTTGGTGTGTTTATTAACGCGACACTGCACTTAGATATTTTAACGGCTTCTTGGTTTAGGAAATCCGATAGTTGGTCGAGTCTAGTCGTGGTACTTTCAGTGTTGTGTGAGTAACTGTAGTCAGCCCATTTAGACAACAGGATTGTAGGCAGTTTTGATAACACAACGGTAATTAGACTCGAATCTTCAAGGTGATTTTCACGGCCAAGGGCACGCACAGCGGCGACGTAATTTTTTATTTTGTTTGAAAACACAATAATGTCTTTGTGATATTCTGTAGACACTGGATTTAACTTCTTGATTTCTTGCCTTATACGAGACAAGATTCCATCTGGGTTCCCGAACTGCAGTTCCAGCGTGGATATAAGTATTTCAGGAGAAGTAGCCGTGATAAGTAACGCCTGGACAGCATCCTTGGCTGCGCCACGAAGGCACTTTCGTAGGCGCCACAAGTTCTCCGAATCACTAAATTGACACAATCGGGTGGATTCTTCGTAGGCCATTTTAAACTGGAGCCATTCCATTGAGTCACCAGCAAACAGCGGCAGATCCTTGGGTGTGCTGATGCGGGTAAGTAAATTATTATTATTGTTGCTGTTGCATGCAGAGGTAGTTATCATATCCTTAAGTACACAGGCTAACTGTTGAATTGGACCATCAGTGCCGGCGTCCATGCTCGCCGGCGGGCACAGCACACCTGAAGTTTCGTCCTGCTTGGTGGCATGCTGTGACTCCAATTCTATTTGGCTGCGTTCTACCCATCTAGCAACATCACTTTGTTTATCGGTAACTGAAGACTGTGGACTGTATTCTTCTTCTAATTCAGCAAGGTCCGCTTCTAAGCGTTTATCGATAAGCTGCATTTCAATTCGTGCTTTTGCCTCGGCCGCTTGTAATTCCAGCTTCTTTTTGCGTGCTGCGACGGAGGATGATGAAGATTTTCTTGACAAAGACTTTTGGAAGGTAGGCTCATTCGGTTTTGGCATCTCGGACTTAACACTTCCGGCATCTATCACTATTGTTTTGTCAGGTTGCACTATTTCTTCAACATCTGGAGCTGCACTTGTACTTGCCTTGCCTGGGTCGACCTCAGTAGCAGTAACTTTATTTTCTTCTTGTTCTTTCCTTACGGTGCTGCGTGTTTTAACCATATTTTTCGACGGCGGCGTGAAGTACATCAAGATTCGGTTCGAAGACCACTTTGTAGCGTTCAGGGTTCGATTCACGATGAAAAAATAGGCAAATTACGCGACAAACTTATATTTTTGGAAATGGTCGGTACATAGACAAAATTACTAGCTGGAGGAGCGTGCGGCGAGTGCATTAGCGTATATCGACTGGTTTAAATTTGCTACGGTGAGGTAAAGTAACGGTCGCACCCCTCCCGCGCATCTCGCTCTCTCCGCGCGCCCCTAGCTTTGACAAATAAATAAAAGGTAGTTTATAAAACTGTAATTGCGTCGCTCACAACCAGCGTGCTGTGTTATTTGTCTCCCGATTAAGATACCTAGTACAGGATAATATTTAAACAAACGTAGGCCTATTCTAAACGAAGTTAGTACTCGCTGACGGTCATGTTAATAATGTAATTCTTATATTCCCAGCTGGCACCCCTACTGCCCACTCTAGACACGTTCACCCTGCAGCTCCTAGAGAAGCACTCCTCCAAGCTGGCCGGCCTGCGGCCCGCGCTGGCCGCGCTGCCGCAAGCGAGCGCGCACAAGCACACACGCTGCCTGCAGCTCGTCTGCGACCCTGGCCACTTGATCACGCGCTGCTGCGAGGACCTGGTTCATGCGTTGAGAGAGAAAGGTATACATTTATTTCCTTACATAATACAGCGTTTATGTCTGATTTTAGACTATCTTTTGCCCGCGACTTCGTTCACCCCCTTAGTGGAGAGATTTTTAGTATAAAGATTATCCTATGTTCTTCCCCGAGATTCAAGCTATCTTCATACCATATTTCAGTTCAATCGGTTCAGTGGTTTAGTTATCAAAATGTAACAGACAGACAGTACATATTGTACAAAATAAATATTAGTGGACAATCTTACACAAATCAACCTAGTCCCAAACTAAGCAAAGCTTGTACTATGGGTACTAGACGACGATAAACATACTTATATAGATAAATGAATACTCATACATAGAAAACATCCATGACTCAGGAACAAATATTCGAGCTCATCACACAAATAAATGCCCTTACCGGGATTCGAACCCGGGCTAAAGCGGTCGTCAAACCGGTTGACAGACATGTAGAGTTAGCAATGCTTGACAAGCTATTTTCAACTGCCTTTTTTGAAGTTATATTAAGTTAGGCCTGCAACAAATAAATGCAAATTTACTATTGTCCGCCACCGCAGGCCGCGCCGGTGTGTTGCAGGCCTAACTCAATATAACTTCAAAAAAGGCAGTTGAAAATAGCTTGTCTTTATCTGTAACTTAGACATTTGTGTGCGTAAGAAAGGGACAGCACATTTCACTTTTCAGAAGCATTTAAGTTGTAAAAATAAGCGGGTTAGCATACGCGTTCTGTTTTCTGTCTTGTTCTAATGCTTACATTTATACGATTATTTATTCTTCATTGCTCATGCTCTAAATGTTCGCCTTTATATGTGCGTAGGCGACATAAAGTCGCTTTTTATGCTCTAGAGCCTAAAGTAAAATCTTCGTCGAAGACCAAGGTAATCGGTCCAACAGCCACACGAGTAACTTTAACTTCATAGAATAAACTAAATAAATGAATAATAAATAAATAAATATTAGGGGACAATCTTACACAAATCGACCTAGTCCCAAACTAAGCAAAGCTTGTACTATGGGTACTAGACGACGATATACATACTTATATAGATAAATAAATACTTAAATACATAGAAAACATCCGTGACTCAGGAACAAATATTCATGCTCATCACACAAATAAATGCCCTTACCGGGATTCGAACCCAGGACCTCTTGCTTCGTAGGCAGGGTCACTACCAACTAGGCTAAAGCGGTCGTCAAACTCTTTATTTTTATTTTATTTTGTTTCGTTAGTATTCTAAGACCAAGGCAAGGATACCAACAGCCAAAATACAATAAAACTTCATGAAATAAAATCTTCATTTCATTTCCTCGCACTCGCACTTTGATCGACAACGAGTTTGGGAATAGAATAGCTGTCAGTTCATATCGTAGTTAGATGATTTAATAGATGGAGTCATAGCGAATACCCAAAAGGGATCTAGGTGAATTAAGGGGCCCCACGCGCTTTTTGGCTAGTTTTGACGAGTTTTGAGTTGATATTCCTGTGTCAAAACTATTAGATATACTTGTGTTTGTGACACAAGTATATCTAATAGTTTTCGTCCATAAAACCCATTTTACACTCGATTTTATATCCATCCGAGCGAGCTTGCGAGCGATAAACGTCTCGCGTAAAATGGTACGTTTTATGCACTTGTTGTACAATCTGCTTTTTTAAACGATTTTTATTATTTTATTTTATAAATTTTTATACACCTAGATGCTGCGCGTTGGAAGAGCACCTTCGACAGAATGAGAGGCAAGATATACGACAACCCTTACGCGGGGCCCAGCTACAAACTGCTGGACAAGTACAAGGACGATTTGTATGGAATATACGAGTTCGGTGAGTGCCTGAGATCTATATTGTAAAGAGTTAGTCTGTTAAGGGGATGCCTTGATTTGAGTCGAACACGCCCCCTAGATAGAGACACGCTGATGCCTTCCGCGCACGAGGAAAAGAAATGTAACACTCTTCGGAAATGGCTTTTTTGGACAAATTTCGATAAATACCTAACTTAGGGAAGTCTAAATTTCATAAAGTGAGATTTTAGATGAGATAAAATACTATAGTATTAACGTGATTGTGTCGTAAAATAATGTATCGTTTGAGTAGGCTGAGTAAAAAAAGGAAAATACAGACCCAACTTTAGACTTTTTTTCTATCGAGGAAATTTTAAGCAAGGCGGTGCATTGGAAATTATCGCGTGCTTTGAAACGCCGTTCTGACTAGATTAAGAAACAATAAGGTCTGATTTTCAGATATATGATTCTTGAGTATATATCTGATTTAATCGGTACATGATTGCCTAAAATTTTCTCGATAGAAAATCTCTTTTTTTTACTCAGCCTACTCAAACAATACATTATTTTACGACACAATCAAGTTAGTATTTTATCTCGTCTAAAATCTAACTTAATGAAATATAATTAAAACTTTAGTAAGTTAGGTTTATCGAAAGTTGTCCATAAAAGCCATTTCCGAAAAGTGTTGCATCTATTTTTCTCGTGCACGTGTCTCTGTCAAGGGGGCGTGGTAGACTCGAATCAAGGCATCCCCTTAAGTTGTAGCGTTGTATATTTGTAGTATGACCTTGATTTTTTGCAACTTAAATATTGTTAACTTGTGAAATACATTCTGAGACCTCAAGACATTATACACACCAGTGGTGCCGCGTGAGTTTTCAGTGGACAATCCGGAGCAAATACGGGCTATTTTTTGATGATTTATCAGTTTGGTAATATACCAGAAATAAATTTTAGGCAAGCCTATGGGAATCAGCTCATTTTGGTGCTAGCTTTTACCGCCCTCGCCATTCAACGGCTGAACCGTTTTTTACACTAATGAGCAATGAAAGCGGTCAGGTTGTGTGGGACTTCGATATAAAACGCATCAGTTTTTATCGTTCTTGTCTGTCATCATCATCGTCCTAGCGTTAAGGTGGTATTCCACTTGTCCAAGATCTTTGTCCGATGTGCATTGTGTCTCACTCGCTCTTTAGGCAAAATGTGAGACGCAAATACACCAGCACTTATACCCGGTTGTGCCCTAAAGGAGCCCGGGTATCGTTGCCTATAATTTGCACCATGTTTGACAGAACCGACACCAGAGTTCGCTTATCGTTGCCTATAATTTGCAACATGTTTGACAGAACCGACACCAGAGTTCGCTTATCGTTGTCGTTGCCTATAATTTGCAACATGTTTGACAGAACCGACACCAGAGTTCGCTTATCGTTGCCTATAATTTGCACCATGTTTGACAGAACCGACACCAGAGTTCGCTTATCGTTGCCTATAATTTGTAACATGTTTGACAGGACCGACACCAGAGTTCGCTTATCATTGTCGTTGCCTATAATTTGCAACATGTTTGACAGAACCGACACCAGAGTTCGGTTATCGTTGCCTATAATATGCAACATGTTTGACAGAACCGACACCAGAGTACGCTTATTGTTGGCTATAATATGCAACATGTTTGACAGAACCGACACCAGAGTTTGCTTGTCGTTGCCTATAATTTGCAACATGTTTGACAGAATCGACACCAGAGTTCGCTTGTCGTTGCCTATAATTTGCAACATGTTTGACAGAATCGACACCAGAGTTCGCTTGTCGTTGCCTATAATTTGCAACATGTTTGACAGAATCGACACCAGAGTTCGCTACGCGCGCGGAAGCCAAGCTGAAGTCCATCATCATCTCAGCGAGGAGGGACCCTCAGAGTACCCTCCGCCTCTCGGACCTCTGCCCCTCTCTGTTGGGACCTCTAGAGGATACGGGAGTGGAGAAGTTGTTCGGTTTACAACGGGTTAAGATCGTCAAGTTTTATGACAAGGTAAGTACCAACGAAGTCAAAGTCATAGTCAGGTATTTATTCTTCAATAGGGGTGTAGACACTAAATAAATTAACCAATAATGTTGTATTTTCTCGAAAAAGGATTAAAAATGTAGTCAAATGGAGAAAAAAGTAACGCAAGAGGTTAAATTATCACAAAGTTATAAGTGTCCAAAGTTTTAAGAGGGGGTATGTTCTGTCCCTTTTCCACTTCATATGAAACGATTGTCATTTACTATGACGCTCGCAGATTGTTACGTCACTATCTGCGAGCGTTTTCTCTCTAACAAGCAATATTAAAACAGTTGGCTTCGTAATTCTTTGATATATCTGAATGGGATTTTCGTCATTAGGCATATTTTTTGCCTTCCTTTTGGAGTAATAATAATTTTCAAGTCTACACGCAAATTTAGTTAAAAAATACTCAACGATCGAGCAATCTCTCTAGATCACTATGAAGTGGGTTAGTTTCAAGAAAAGGGGGAATTTCGCGCAAATGGAAAGCCAATTTATGAAAGTTAATACATTCGTTTCTTAAAAAATCACGCCGATAGCCTGCGAATGTCAAATAACGTTTTGTATGGCAAAAAATGACTGACTGTTGAGTTTGTTTCGGCGTTTCTTCTTAACAGTGGCCTTCTTCTTCGGAAGCGCTGGTATAATTTTGACTTGTAAAAGTGCTATTACTGCCTACTTGCAGAATAAAATTAATTTATTTCCGTTGATTTCCGACAGGTGCAAGTGTTCACGGACTCGATCCGCCGGCCCGTAGTCCTCTCCATGTTGCTGTCCACCGGGCACTCGCGTCGCGCGCTACAGAAGACCGGCGAGCCTCTCGCGCGCGACGCGGCGGCGCAGCGGGTGGCGGCGCGGTGCACGAGGGGGGCCGCGTACAGCGTGAGTCCGCCATCTTGTAACATGTCAATAGGGGCGTAGACACTATATAAAATAATCACTAATGTCATATTTTCTCGAAATGGGATAAAAAATGTAGTCAAATGGAGAAAAAATCAACGCAAAAGTTTGAATAATCACGAAGTTATAAGTGTCCAAAGTTTTAAGAAGGATGTTCTGTCCCTTTTTCGCAAAACGCAACTTCATATGAAACGATGACGCTGGAAGATTGTGACGTCACAGAAGACGGCAACGTGCCGCGCCGCATCGCGGTCGACGCGGCCCCCCGGCAGCATCCTGTAATGTGACGTCACACACCGTTTTCGTTTTCTCTCTCTAATAAGCAATATTAAAACGGTTGTAGCTTCGTAATTCTTTGAGATATCTGAATGGGATCGTCACTAGGCATAATTTTTTGCCTTCTTTCTTTTGGAGTAATACTAATTTTCGACTCTACACCCGTATTTTATGCTTACTGGCGCTCCCTGAAGATGTCTCCCATTATTAGTAGTGATACAATTTCGTTGTCATTTCCAATGCCAAATCGTATGTATAAAAATACTATCACTAAGGGTGGGTTGCAACAAACCGTCTTTAATCATAAGCGGTGTTCGTTAAAATCTGAATGTATGGAGAGTTTGACAAGTTCCTATGGGATGACGGCTGCGGGCGCCATATTTAACCCATTCAGGGCCCATGACGACACATATGCGTCAGACCGTTGTAGTCGCTTTCCGCTACATACGAGGAAAACCACGGGATCGGCTTCGGGCGTAGCGCGTAGCGATTCTGGGCAATGAATGTGTTAATGTTGATCGGTCTGGTCTAGCACAACTTGCTGGTTGCACAACTGACTGAAGCCTGCACTCGCGAGCGAAGCGACTGCGCTTCGCTCGCGAATGAGCGTCTCCTGTCTCACTCACACCGTGCAAAATAGAAAGAGGAAGGTAGATCTTTTTAGTCAGTTGTGTAATTGTAAGTTACTCGCCCTTAGACTGTAGATGGTATTATATTTCGTAGACACATTTTACGGGTGCATCCCATACCGAAATAGTACATTATTGCCGTGGCCGGGAAGGAGGCAATTGCAGGCTGAGTATTTGTTTAAACGGACGAGCTTGCGAGTCCGTTTAATTGTAATACGAAGCCTGCAATTGCCATTCCGGCTGTGGCTAATATAGTGCTTTTCTCAAAAATAAGGGGATTAAAAAGACTAAATTTATATAAACTTTAAATATCGTTGCACAACTTGCACAACGTGGAAATATTTACGATTTCCAGCCGTTTTTTTTTTTAAACAGAATCGCAAGAGTATTTTTCCACCAAAAAAACGCAAAGTTGAATTGGCTGAATACGAGCTGTGCCGTCTTTTATATGCCAGTTTCTACTTTTTTTAAAATTTGGTACTCGACAAATAAAGGTTTTTATGTATAACATTCCAGGCGGCCTGCAATGTTTTTAATTTTTTAATTTAGATCTGACCTTAAACTATACACTTTACCTTCCAATATGTAGCGAGTTATGTTCACTTTGCGGGCGATTTTTGAAAAAAAATAACTGTATATATAGCGACACAGAATACCACTATTTAGAGAGAAAGAAAATAATGTAAAAAATAGAAATTTGGAAAAATAAAACAGATAAAGTTGAAACTATTTTTTTTTAACGCATATGTTATAAAATTTGCTTAAACTTGCATCACGGAGGTAATTAAAAATAATAATTAATTATTATTTTCATATTTTGTATACCCATATCCGGCTCGAAGGATCACTTAGTTCATATCGTTACTATGCACCAGAGTTGGGAAAATTTTTATTTGAATAAGAATAAGAATAAAAACAGAATTTTTATTCTTATTCAAATCGATTTGAATAAGAATAATACTTGGGCCCGTTATTTAGAATAACATGAAGGTGAATAAATCATGCTACTTTTATTTTAAATAAGAATAAAATACGGACTAATTATTCCACAAATGGGGTTATTCTAACTAACATTTTATTTAAATAAAACGTTATTCAAATAAAGTTAATTTGTTGGTATCGTCGGTAAAATTTTGTGAGTTGATTTACAGACAATGGATTTTATGATAAGTTTGGGTTTACTTGGTTTGTTTTGACGAGTTATATACAATACATTATACTTGGTGACGATGGTCTGATGATGGAGTCAGGAGGTGGATAGTGGAACTCCTCGATAGCTACTTGTATATCCTTCGAGTTTGGGCTCATTTGGTTTGTTTTGGCGAGTTCTATACATTACACTTGGTGACGATGGTCTGATGATGGAGTGAGGAGGTGGATAGAGGAACTCCTCAATGGCTACTTGTATACTTCACGAGTTTGGGCTCATTCGCTTTGTTTTGTCGAGTTCTATACATTATACTTGGTGACGATGGTCTGATGATGGAGTCAGGAGGTGGATAGTGGAACTCCTCAATGGCTACTTGTATATCCTTCGAGTTTGGACTCATTTGGTTTGTTTTGTCGAGTTCTATACATTATACTTGGTGATGATGGTCTGATGATGGAGTGAGGAGGTGGATAGAGGAACTCCTCAATGGTTACTTGTATACCCCTCGAGTTTGGGCTCATTCGGTTTGTTTTGTCTAGTTCTATACATTATATTTGGTGATGATGGTCTGATGATGGAGTGAGGAGGTGGATAGAGGAACTCCTCAATGGCTACTTGTATACCCCTCGAGTTTGGGCTCATTCGGTTTGTTTTGTCGAGTTCTATACATTATATTTGGTGACGATGGTCTGATGATGGAGTCAGGAGGTGGATAGTGGAACTCCTCAATGGCTACTTGTATATCCTATGAGTTTGGGCTCATTTGGTTTGTTTTGGCGAGTTCTATACATTATGCTTGGTGATGATGGTCTGATGATGGAGTGAGGAGGTGTGTTCGGGCCGACCGTCTGCCCGCCCCCTTAAACTCCTCACGTGTGTACGCCTCTTTTGAGTCTGTGGTTTTGACAGTGACACTTTGTCAAGGCAGGAGAAAAAAGAGATAACCTCGGTTTTGAAGACACACGAGGTCCGAGTGTTTTTGGATAATTTGGAAACGCATTTTCCTTGTTTTGTGTAATATCGCTCGCTTTGAAGACACACGGGTGTCCGAGTTTTTGTGTGGATATTTCGGTGACATCGGAAGAGTTGGTGATTTGACGCCGCGGATTGTTGGCGATACTGCCCCGGAAAACCACGGCTGCTTCTTCAGCCCCGAAGACCCTCATGATTGAACTTGACTTGACCTGACAGTTGACTGAACCTTGACAGATACTAACCGGAGTTGAAGCGAACATCGCGCCTCCCGGAATCAGGTGAGTTGAACAAGTTTTGTAGCCAATCCACTGGCTTATATGACCCGCGAAACGCGTGGCAGTTCACTCCACTCGCACTAGGCGAGGAGTTGAACAATTTTTGGTACCCAGAGCGTGGTTCCTCACAAAGAAAAAACGCGAATTTTGATAGTTTTTTCCTTTTGGGTAAAAATTTTGAGGTTATTTGTTAAAACCAAATTTAGCTGTATTGAGTATACTATATACTTTGTCCTATTTACTTTGTTTTGTATTTAAAACCTCTATTTTGTGGCACTGCAAGTGTTTTGTACTGTAGATTTCACGAAATTATTGTACTTGCAGTGCAAATTAGTGAGATTACAACCTCCGGAAGGTGATTTTGAGTGTTTGGTACAATTTAATTTGGAAAATATTTGAAGGCAAATATAAGCCACATATTTGATTGATTGTAATTTGGAAAGCCTTTCATAGCTTGTTGTTTGGTAATAAGGCATTTGTTTTATTCAGTTTGCTATAAGCGGCCAAGTTTGCTAAGAATATAAGCTAAAATATAAGGCTACCATAAATATTAGTTGTAAGCTAGATTATTGTACAAGTGAGGTAACTAGCCAATTATAGATTATAATTTGAGCTTCCACTGCGTTTTGAGAATCTATATTGGTTGTTATTGTAAGGCATTTCTGTAATTGAGTTGATATTTGGTTTTGATTCACTAGGGTGACCAAGAGATTGGAATTTCCACATTAATTAAATTAATTTTAATTTTCTCTGGTATTGTTGGAAATTAATTTAAAATGGGATCTACACCTAAGGCTAAGATCCAGTCTGCACTGCGTTGGTTTTCATCTGCAGCAGCTTTGGTTGACAGAAATGACCGGGAGGAGGCTTTGTTGGCCCGGTACGAGGAGGTGTCAGACCGTCTTAAGGCTGTGGAGTTCCAGGTTGAACTCTACCTAGCGGAGCCCGGCCGGACGACCCCGGAGACCGAGCAGGTGGAGCGGGACTTTGAGCAATGTATGGATTTTGGCGACAGGATTGTCGAGAGGGCTTCTAAGATACTGCGGGTTCGGAATGGTGCGGCCCGGGACGTTCCGAAACACGCAGTTATCTATAACCCAGGGTTGGCAGCGCGCTTGCCAGCCATACAGATGCCGGTCTTCCGAGGAGACCTGGACGAGTGGACCAGCTTCATCGACCTCTTTGATAGCTTGGTGCATGCCCGGACGGACCTGCCAGCGGCGTTGAAGTTGGCGCAGCTGATGTCTGCTCTCGTCGGGGAGCCGCGCGACTTGATCGCGCATTTGTCGGTCACCGGCGACAATTATGAAATCGCGCGCACGTTGCTGAGGGACCGATACCAGAACGTGCGGCGACTTGCGGATACTCTTATGACTAAGATCTGGAATATCCCTCGGATCGCTCAGGCTTCAGACATCCGGCTGAAAATGCTGAATCCTGTTTTGACAGCGACCAAAGGGTTAGAGAACCTTGGTTTGCCGGTGGACCAGTGGTCCTACATACTGTTGAATTTTTTGTTGAACCGGCTGCCGGCTGATGTACGGGCCAGGTTTGAGCACCGGTATGGTGGTGAAAGTGCTCAGCATCTGCCGACCTTCACCAATCTTATCGACCAATTGGAACTTGAGTGTCGACGGGCCGACACCTCGGATCTACCTCCACCCCCGAGGCCTCCTGGGGCCCAGCGGGCCCAGGGGAGAGTTGCACCTCAAAGGGGAGGGTGGGGCAAATCGGCCCCACAACCAGCGGGTCCTCACCAATATAATATCAGTGCATTGGACCCTGAAGTCTGCCTATGCTGCAAGAACCCTGGCCATCGGGTGCCAGCGTGTCCGAAGTTTCTTGCGCAGCGGGTTGTGGGACGCCGCAACATTGCTAAGCAGCGGCAATGGTGCTTTGTTTGCTTGGGCCCACATTTTGTGCGAGATTGTGCCCACCCGCGGGCGTGCAGGTCCTGTGGTGGGAAGCACCACCCCATTTTATGCATGAACCGCAGTGGGGATACACCTCCCCCCCCCCCCCTGCGCAGGGGTCATGCTCCCCTGTTCGGAGTCAGCAGCGGGCTGACCAGGGGCCCATGGCCTACCAGTGGGGACGTCGGGTAACACCCCCCTCCCCCCCCCTCCAAAACTACGCGACTACTTCGCACGCACCCGTGCCCCAACGGGGGGTCCTTACGGGCGGGTGCCCGCAAACGCCTCCACCCCGGCAGGCGCCACGGATGTCGCCGCCGCTTGTGGAACGACCCCGCTGGGGGTCGGGACCTCCGGTGTACGGCCGGAGTAGGACGTACCAGGGGCCGCAGGCGGCACGCATGGCGCGACGGCAGTACCAGCCGGAGTGGGACCCGCTCGAGCGGTACGAGCGGCCCGCCCATGCGGAACAGGATGCAACGCGTTATCCCTGCTAGGGATACGCCGCCCACGCACCAGCAACCGCCACGCCCTTGGAGACCGTGTTATTGCCCACGGCTTCGGTTTGTGTTTGGGGCCCTGGCGGAGGATCAGCCTGCGTGCGCTCTCTCCTTGACACGGGAGCGCAAGGCTGCATGGTATCCAGTAGGTTGGTGCGACAGTTGGGCTTGGTTGTGAAACCCCACCCGGAAAGTATACGTGGGGTAGGCAATGTGACAGTGTCAAATCTGGTAGGGCAGACCTTACTCACCTTTGGACCGGGTCCCACTTCACGCGCGAGGATTAATGCTCCCGCGTTAGTATTGGATGAAGTGGTGGGGAGACTCCCCCAGGTGAAGCTGCCTCCAGAGGTTCGGAGTTTGACAGCTGGATTAGTTCTGGCGGATGCTGGATTTGACAGACCTGGTCCGATTGACGTGTTGCTGGGTGCAGACGTTCTTGGGCGGGTGCTGTTGAGCGGCAACCGTACCTTACAGCCTGGCGGACTGGTTACACTGGAAACGGTGTTTGGCTATGCTGTAATGGGTTTGGTGTTAGCGGCTCCACCGCCTCCTACTGAGGAGGGCTGTCTGGTTGGAACTGCTCTTTCAGAAGCCGTGCAACGGTTCTGGGAGATTGAGGAACCACCTACCGCGTCGCGTATGAGCCCCGAGCAGGAAGAGTGCGAACGGTTTTACCAAAATAATACTGGGCGCCTCTGCTCTGGTCGGTTCATAACACGACTTCCTCTGCTCATCCACCGACCTCCTCTTGGAGCGTCACGTGAGATGGCTGAGAAGCGGCTGGTTTCGATGGAACGCCGAATGAGAAGAGATGCGCTCTTCCGGCAGAAGTATGTGGACTTCATGAGGGAGTACGAGGGTTTGGGACACATGTCGGTGGCTCGGACGGACTGGAGTACAGTGGAGCACTGCTTCCTGCCGCACCACGCGGTCCTAAAATCCCCGGAGTCCAAGATTCGTGTGGTCTTTGATGGGTCCGCGTCCACCTCGACTGGGGTGTCATTGAACCAGTGTTTGCATGCAGGTCCTAAGCTGCACAAGGATATCACGGATATCCTCACAAATTTTAGGAAACATCAGGTGGTGTTCGTCGCCGACATCCGGATGATGTTTCGGCAGACAGTGATCCATCCTGATGATCGTCGGTATCAGCTGATCTTGTGGCGTGAGAGCCCTGATGAACCGATGTTGGTGTACGAGCTGAATACGAATACATACGGCTTGAAGAGCAGTCCGTACATTTCAATTCGAACTTTGTTAGAATTGACGTCTCGAGAGAGACTGAGGTTCCCTCGAGCGTCCGCCATTTTGGAACGGGACTTATTTGTCGATGACGTGTGCACCGGGGCAAACAGTGTCGAAGAGGCTTTGGTTTTGCGGGATGAGCTGGTGGAACTCTTGCGGACGGGTGGATATGAATTGCGCAAATGGATGTCCAACTCACCGGCCGTGGTGGCCGGCCTCCCCGAGGATCACCAGCAGGATCCGCACCTGTTCGAAAATGTTGAGAGCCCGCACATGTTATCAGTCCTAGGCGTGCAATATCGACCAGTCCAAGATGTGTTCACCTATCGGGTGGAACTGGATTCCCCGAGGGTCTGGACGAAGCGGCTTGTGCTGTCCACGGTGGCCAGGACGTACGATCCGAATGGATGGATCGCGCCGGTCATCTTCACGGCGAAGGCATTTATGCAGCGCCTGTGGATGGTCCAACTGGGTTGGGATGATCCACTATCCGGAAATTTGTTGAGCGATTGGGAGGTTTTCTTCTCCACGCTCCCGGAGATAAATCAGGTCGAACTGCCGCGTAAGCTGTTGCCGGCCGGGAAATGCCGAGTAACCCTACACGGGTTTTGCGACGCCTCCGAGCGAGGGTATGCAGCGGCCGTTTACTTGCGGACGGTCAGCTCCGCCGGATCGGTCGATTTGCACTTGGTAATGGCGAAGAGCAAGGTGGCTCCCCTTCGCACGCGTTTGACAATCCCAAAAATGGAATTATCTGGAGCGGCTCTTCTTGTACGCCTACTGAACCACGTGGCCTCTACCTTGAAGGACACCGTGAACCTTGAAGAGAGTGTCTACGCATGGACTGATAGCCAAATTGTATTGTGTTGGCTGCAGTCGTCATTCCATACTTTGGAGGTCTTTGTGGCCAACCGGGTCTCGCAAATCCAGAATTCGGAGACTGCCTTGGTTTGGAGACACGTGCCAGGTGAACTGAACCCAGCGGACGTGGCGTCCAGGGGTTGCACGGCACCTGAGCTTGTTGCCCACTCACTGTGGTGGAGACCAGATTGGTTGTTGGAACCGGAGACACTCTGGCCTGCCAGTTGTGTGATTGGGACCCCATCCTCTGGCTTGGGTGTGCACCTTGTCGAGACCGCTCCAGTGTCAGACACTGCTTGGTTGCTAGAACGGTATAGCTCTCTCGACAAGCTTGTTGGAGTGACCGCCTGGGTCAAGCGATTTATACACAATTGTCGCCACCCTGACAACCGGTCACGCGTTAGAGTTCTCGCCACAGAAGAGCGGAATGCCGCCCTACATCATTGGATTAGGGTTGTGCAGGAAGAACACTTTGGGGACGTATTGAAGCCCCTGCGGCAGGGACGTCCTAAGCTACCGAAGGCGATAGCACGCCTCAACCCGTTCATTGACGAGTCGGGTACACTCCGGGTTGGAGGACGGCTCCGCAACGCTAGCTTGCCGTACTCGGTGCGCCACCCCATTTTGCTGCCTAAGAAGGGGCATCTGGTGGAATTGTTGGTGATTGACCGCCACATAAAGAACTCGCATGCCAGCTGCAATGCACTCTTGGGCATTTTGCAGCGAGACTTTTGGATATTGAACAGCCGACGGGTTATTCGGAGCATCGTGTTTCGGTGCTTGCCTTGCTTTCGGCTCAAGGCAGCCACGATGCAGCCCCAGATGGGGGACCTTCCTCCCGATCGGGTCAACGAGGCTAGGACCTTCTCTAGGGTGGGGACCGATTTTGCGGGACCTTTTTTAGTGAAAACGTCGCGACTTCGAAATGCGAAGGTTGTAAAAGCGTATTTGTGCGTTTTCGTATGCCTGTCGACCAAGGCTGCTCATCTTGAACTTGTTGGTGATCTTACGACGGAGGCTTTTATTGCGGCATTGGATAGATTTGTATCCCGTAGGGGACTCCCATCTCTGATCCGGTCAGATTGTGGAACCAATTACAAGGGTGCCGACCGTTATTTACAAGATGTTGTAAAATTTTTATTTGAAAATAAGATTGATATTGGAACAGAAGTTAAAGTTCGACGTGTCACCTTGTTTTGAGAGCACTCCCCTGACTGCCGCAGCCAGTATCGGAATCCTTGGCGTCGACATTTCGAGTGAAGTCCAGTTCCGCGGCCATTTAGAGGGTAAGGCCAAATTAGCCTCAAAAAAGCTCGGTGTGCTCAATAGATCGAGACAGTATTTCACACCGGCCCACCGCCTGCAGCTTTATAAGTCGCAGGTCCGCCCACACATGGAATACTGTTCTCATCTATGGGCAGGGGCACCCCAATACCAGCTTCTCCCTCTGGATCGCATCCAACGACGAGCAACTCGAATTGTCGACAGCGAGCATATTTCGGATCGGCTTGACCCCTTGGCGCTGCGTAGAGATGTGGCCTCTCTCTGCATTTTCTATCGCATGTATAACGGGGAGTGCTCCGAGGAATTGTTCGGATTAATCCCTGCCGCTTCTTTTCGCCATCGTCCAACGCGACAACATTACCATCCTCACCACTTAGATGGTTGGCAGTCCTCAACTGTGCGCTTCTCCAGAAACTTCCTGCCTCGCACAGCTAAACTGTGGAATGGATTGTCGCCTGCGGTATTTCCGGACCGATACGACCTTCAAACCTTCAAGAAAAGAGCGTACTCCCATCTTAAAGGCCGGCAACGCACTCACAACACCTCTGGTGTTGCAAGTGTCCATGGGCGGCGGTAATCGCTTACCATCAGGTGATCCGTCTGCTCGTTTGCCTCCTATATCATAAAAAAAAAAAAAAAAAAAAACCTCTCCCGTCGGGGTATCACCTGGACGTTCGATCCGCCAGGCTGCCCCCACTGGGGTGGAATCTGGGAGGCTTGCGTGAAGCAAGCAAAAGCCCATATGTATCGGGTAGTCGGTCAAACTGTATTGACTTTTGAGGAACTCGCGACGTTGTTTTGTAGAATTGAGGCCGTCCTCAATTCCCGTCCGTTGTGTCCGCTCAGCTCCGACCCAAATGACCTGGAAGCGCTCTCTCCAGGCCATTTCTTGATTGGTCAGCCACTTGCAGCGTTGCCGGAGCACCCCCTCCGGGACGTACCCTCCAGTCGTTTGTCGCGCTACCAGATGCTGCAACAAATGGCTCAGAACTTTTGGACCAGATGGTCATTAGAGTATTTGCATGTTTTGCAGCAGCGCCTCAAGTGGACTGACAAAACCAGTCCCCCCAGAGTTGGAGACCTTGTGCTAGTTAAGGATGCTAACCTTCCGCCACTGCGATGGCGTCGGGGGCGCATCGTTAATTTGTTTCCCGGTAAAGACGGGACCCCTCGGTTTGCCGAGGTCATGGTTGGGGACTCGGTTCTGAAGCGAGCAGTAGCAACCCTATCGCGACTTCCCCTAGTATAGCGGACCGGCTTAGAGGCCGTTCCGAGGCGGGTGATTGTTCGGGCCGACCGTCTGCCCGCCCCCTTAAACTCCTCACGTGTGTACGCCTCTTTTGAGTCTGTGGTTTTGACAGTGACACTTTGTCAAGGCGGGAGAAAAAAGAGAACCTCGGTTTTGAAGACACACGAGGTCCGAGTGTTTTTGGATAATTTGGAAACGCATTTTCCTTGTTTTGTGTAATATCGCTCGCTTTGAAGACACACGGGTGTCCGAGTTTTTGTGTGGATATTTCGGTGACATCGGAAGAGTTGGTGATTTGACGCCGCGGATTGTTGGCGATACTGCCCCGGAAAACCACGGCTGCTTCTTCAGCCCCGAAGACCCTCATGATTGAACTTGACTTGACCTGACAGTTGACTGAACCTTGACAGATACTAACCGGAGTTGAAGCGAACATCGCGCCTCCCGGAATCAGGTGAGTTGAACAAGTTTTGTAGCCAATCCACTGGCTTATATGACCCGCGAAACGCGTGGCAGTTCACTCCACTCGCACTAGGCGAGGAGTTGAACAAGGTGGATAGAGGAACTCCTCAATGGCTACTTGTATACCCCACGAGTTTGGGCTCATTTGGTTTGTTTTGACGAATTCTATACATTACACTTGGTGACGATGGTCTGATGATGGAGTCAGGAGGTGGATAGAGGAACTCCTCAATAGCTTCTTGTATACCCCTCGAGTTTGGGTTCATCCGTATTTATACTTAGGGCTCGCGGTCGTGTCCGTGTTTCGTGTACAAGTAGCCGTGCGCCCGTTTTCGTGTTACACAGCAACGGTTTTATGGCCCGTTCGGCACGTGAAATTCGGCTACGTGTAATTAAGTCACGTGTACCCGTGTAGATCCGTGTCACGGGTTCACGTACCTTAAGTACACGCGGATCCGGTCCGCCAGCGACGTTGAGTGAAGATAAGATGCAGTGTCTCTTAAGACGACGAATAAAAATATATCGTTAGTTCTTATTCGTAGCTCTTTATTCCGTTTCATTCTTTTATTTTTAAGAACATGGACTTTTAAATATTTAGTGAGTAGTAAATAAAAGGAAACCAACATTAAATATAATCAATAGGTAATACAGTAATTAAACGGGGGCTAAAATAACAGAAGTGTGTGTAGTGGTGACTAATGGATAATCACAACGAGTTAAGAATTCTAAACTGTCCCCTCCAGATTCGAAAAAAAAATCCCGCTTATTTGTAAAACAAAACGCGGTCACTTCTTTGAACTTCATGAACAAAACGGTGGTATACCAGGTAAAGCCGAAAGCTACTTATGAGTATTGTTTGTTTAATTACGTCGTTCGCAAACCTTTCGCATCGTTATCTGCAATTCTGCACGTGCAACTCCACTTATCTTCATAAATACCACCCTGGTAGGTAAATTACAATGAATGACTCAATAATTTTTAAACCTTGAGAGAACTCAAATTATTGAATAAAATATTTATATAGAGATGCAAAATAAAATGTCACCAAGTCTGCGGCTTTTGTTTTTTACTTTCATAGAAGAATATTTTTAGGTGTAGTGTAATTAAACTCTATATAGCGACAAGACATTTAACGAAAAACTTTTTTTACCTTGTTAAGCAGTCGAACAAAAATATGTCACTATCTACTTTGTAATGTGCCGAAACTGATAAGAACTGCAGCTGTGTACTTTTTTGTTTGTTTAGTCCATGCACGTGTTGTTTGCCTGGATTTACCGTCATCATACGTACCGAAGATTCGCAGAAATTTGCTCTTTTATTTCTTTAGTAGGATTGCCTTGCGTGTTAACATTTTGGCTATGTTATATCCTTAGATAGTAAACTTGTATATTTTTTTTTTTTATTCTACTCTTAATTTAACGATTACTGATTACTGATATTATAACGCTATACGTCGCAGTCTCTTAATTGTATAATAAATATAAGTATAACTAATGGCACTAGAGAATTTTGCATCGTCGCTAGCTTGGATTAAAATCACAATAGCTGGTTATACAGAAAACAGAATAACGCCGTTAATTACTTAAATATCTAACCATTATAACTGAATCGACGCAAAAAATATAATTTAAACAAAAAACCACATAGAAAAAACCCGTTCGTCCCGTACTAAGTAATAATTAGTAATTCATTAATAGTCCTTATTTGTTTTAATTTTAACTCCAACTGGCGTGGCGGCGGCCCGGGTGTATCGTTCCGACCGGTGCAGACGAACGCAGGTACGGGTTACGTATCTTGGCGTGTCACGTGAATCCGGACGCGAACGCAGGTACGGGCTACGTACCGGTCGTGTTCGTGAAATTCGTGATCTTAGTACCGCCGGGGTTAAGAACACGTAGGGTTCGGTCACGGTACGGGTCGGCGTGTGTCACGGATATCCAGAGCCCTACATAATATTTATACTGAGGTATGGAAATTAATCTTATATTAGATATTTTTTTTTACTACACAGGTTTTTGCATAGATTTGCATACATTTTACTTTATAATCTCAATTTAAATTAGTTATCTGAAATAATTAATACAAATTTTAAATGCTTCAGAGGTAGACTAATATTAAGTATTTATGCTGCGTCGACCTCAAATAAATAGTACACTATTAGTATAAGTTTTGTGAAAGTAAACCGAAGGACATCGCTGCGCCCATCTGCGAATATAGTGATAAGCGCAGGTAAAGCAAGGGTTATTGTTTACCTGCCGTCATTTATTATCTCTTTTGCTCTCTGTAGGTGTGAAAGAGATAGCATAATTATGAGTAAAGTTATTTATACAAGATCATCGTCACCAAGTGTACTTGTATAGAACTCGTAAAAAAAACATATAAACCTAAACTCAAGGGCTATACAAGAGCTATTGAGGAGTTCCACTATCCACCTTCTGACTCTGTCAAGACCAACAGACCATCCCCATTCCTCACCAAGTATAATGCAAAGGACTCATCAAAACAAACCAAATGATCCTAATCTCGAGGGCTGTACAAGTAGCCATTAAGGAGTTCCATTAACCACCTCCTCACTCCATCATCAGACCATCATCACCAAGTATAATGCATAGAACACGTCAAAACAAACCAAATGAGCCCAAACTCGAGGGTTATACAAGTAGCCATTGAGGAGTTCTACTAACCACCTCCTCACTCCATCATCAGACCATCATCACCAAGTATAATGCATAGAACTTGTCAAAACAAACCAAATGAGCCCAAACTCGAGGGCTATACAAGTAGCCATTGAGGAGTTCCACTATCCACCTCCTCACTCCATCATCAGACCATCATCACCAAGTATGATGCATAGAACTCGTCAAAACAAACCAAATGAGCCCAAACTCGAGGGCTATACAATTAGCCATTGAGGAGTTCCACTATCCACCTCCTGACTCCATCATCAGACCATCGTCACCAAGTATAATGTATAGAACTCGACAAAACAAACCGAATGAGCCCAAGCTCGAGGGGTATACAAGTAGCCATTGAGGAGTTCCTCTATCCACCTCCTCATTCCATCATCAGACCATCATCACCAAGTATAATGTATAGAACTAGACAAAACAAACCGAATGAGCCCAAACTCGAGGGCTATACAAGTAACCATTGAGGAGTTCCTCTATCCACCTCCTCACTCCATCATCAGACCATCATCACCAAGTATAATGTATAGAACTCGACAAAACAAACCAAATGAGTCCAAACTCGAAGGATATACAAGTAGCCATAGAGGAGTTCCACTATCCACCTCCTGACTCCATCATCAGACCATCGTCACCAAGCATAATGTATAGAACTCGACAAAACAAAGCGAATGAGCCCAAACTCGAGGGGTATACAAGTAGCCATTGAGGAGTTCCACTATCCACCTCCTCACTCCATCATCAGACCATCATCACCAAGTATAATGCATAGAACTCGTCAAAACAAACCAAATGAGCCCAATCTCGAGGGCTATACAAGTAGCCATTAAGGAGTTCCACGATCCACAGACATATACAATAGGTATAAATTACACTACATTCAAGATTCTATACGTACTAGTGCCTCTATCCCGATACCAAAATTACCAAATGCGTCGTGTTTATCCCCGAGTATCCGTCCGAACTACATTCATATATTATTCATGGTATATTAGTTAAAATAAAAAATCATGATTAGATTTATTTGAATAAGAATAAGTTAACTTTATTCAATTTTCTAACATAAGAATTATTCACGGCGAAATTATTTGAATAACTTTGACGGGAATAAAATCAACATGATTTTATTCATGCGTATTCTTATTCAAATAATGATTTTATTCTTGAGTGCCCAACTCTGCTATGCACTCACTTGGTTACCAATCGATTTATACGACAATGTCCTAAATAATTCGAATCGAACAACCGTTGTCTAGTTTATACTAATGACAGCGCCATCTAGCGGTCCACAAAAGCTACATTGTCTGAAACACGGAGCGAGTCAGAGAACACATGACACGCTTAGGATCGATATTGAATGAAAGAACGAACAAACTTGTCTGTACGGGTGGCGAAAAACGGAACTAAAAATCTCTGCATACGTTTTACATTGGTTTATTTTGACAACAGCGCCATTTTTAGCAGCTTTTTAACCCCCGACGCAAAGAGAGGGGTTTTATAAGTTTAACGTGTCTGTGTATCTGTGTATCTGTCTGTGGTATCGTAGCTCCCAAACGGATGGACCGATTTGAATGCGGTTTTTTTATTCGAAAGCTGATGTAATCCCGAGTATTCTTAGCCATGTTCCATGAAAATCTGTTTTTGAGATATTGGACTTTGAAATGTAAATGTCGGGGGTTTTTCAACTTTTCTAAGTTGTAGTTTTCTTTTGCACATAGCAACCAATCCCAAACGTGTTGCGGGCTATAACATTTATGAGTGTTGCCAGGTGACGCTGTTGGATGAAGAAAGCGCTCTGATCGAGTACCTGGAGGATCACGAGCGACTGCGGACCATGATCGCCTCCGCCTGTAACCTGGACGGTGCGTATACAAACTTACTTTGTTGTATAATCTGCACTAACATTTACTATTGTGTGCTGTCTATGTGAGCTGTAAAAGTCTGTCTTCCAAAAAGATCGTCCAAAAAAACCTAGTTAAAAAGGTAAATCGCCAGAAACTACCCTTAATTAATTGGCCTCCTCATACTAAAAATTAACCCTGTTCTCCTACAAATAGAATTCAATTTAGTATAACGTGGTGAGTTATTGAAGGGTGGCCAGTAGTTAACACCTTAGAGCCTTATCACACTTGCGATTTGCGAGCGTGTTTTCTATACAATTATCAGTCGCGGCGAACACGCTGCGTGATCGCCTTCATACAAAATACGCTTGGAAATCGCAAGTGTGATAAGGCTCTTATACTAAAAATGTATTCTATTATAGATGAATAGAGTTTAATTTTAGTATGAGGTGGCCATTTATTAGTATTTTACCCTATGTACTTTTACCGACGTAGATTGGAGCTTCAGTTATTGTAATAACTGAAGAACTAACTAACCCCGCTAGTCTACCCTGGCTTTTTGTAGTACACGGGTGTTGACGCAGGAACAGCTAGTGTTTTTTACTGCTCAAGCGGCAGCGAGTTGAAATTCTGATGTCGCGATTAGCGATTCGAGATCCCGTCGGCCAAATCGACAAGATCTCGATTAATCTCGACAATATCGACTGTCAACATATCTTTCAAAACATAGCATTATTTTGGTCAAAATTGCCCGAATACGGGTGTCGACTCGACATTTTTTATTACTTCAAAAAAAGAAGGCAAAAAATATGCCTAGTGACGAAAATCCCATTCAGATATCTCAAAGAATTATGAAGCTACAATCGTTTTAATGTTGCTTGTTAGAGAGAGGAAACGCTCGCAGATCGTGACGTCACGATCTGCGAGGGATAGAAACCCCTCTTAAAACTTTGGACTCTATTTTTGTGATTATTTAATCCCCCTGCCTCACTTTTTCCTCCATTTGACAATATTTTTAATGTTTTTTCGGAAAAATTCAACGTTATTGGTTACTTTATTTAGTCTACATATCTAATCGATGAAAGTGTAACATTTCCTGTTATCCACAGCGGCGCACGCGGTGCTCCGTCCCGCGGACAGCAGCCTGCTGGAGTCGCCGGCCGCCAGTCTGCGCGCGCATGACGAGTTATGCGCGCGCATGCCCGCGTACGCGCTCAGGTATCCTTTTTATTTGCATCACACCCAAATTCACAGATACCGCATTTGGGATGCAACCTCGTGTGAGTTTTTATTGAGAAAACAACCGAAAATTCTTAAAAATAGTTAAATATGTATTTCTTAGATATTCAAACAGTAGTTTGTAAATTGCTCATCAGTAACTTGCAATTGTCGAATTGCGAGATAGTCAATAAGTTGTTTGCAAATTCAATCCTAGTGTCATTTTAATCGCATAGAATTTCGATTTCAATTCCGGACCCCGTGTCGTGGTCGGCCTTATCACGCGATAAGTGACAAGATAGAGCGTCCGTCACTGGCTGACACCGTTCGATAGAAAGAGACTGACGCTGTATCTTGTCACTTATCGCGTGATAAGGCCGACCATAATACGGGGCCTGGAATCGCATGTAGGACCCCGATTTTCCTCGAATAAGTTCTTAGCAAATTCAATCGTAGTGTAATTTGAATAGCATAGAATTTCGATTTAAATTCCGACCTTGATTTTCCTCGAAGTCTTTCGGATTCTCTCAGTAAAAAATCACCCCTTCCTTGCGAAAATCATCGACAAAAGCTAGCTCTTTATAATTATTTAATACTAATCACCATTTTTCCAGGTCAGCGATGGAACAGACCAGCTCGTGCGTGCAAGACTTCATCTCCAAGAAACACAACTTCACGGATTCCCTGGCCGACATGACTCTGCTGACTTGGTTACTGGGTGAGTGTCTCCCGATACACTGGTCACAATGTACACTGTTTCAATATGATTTCAACTTTTCATAAAACAAATAAAGTAAACATTTATTACGGGAAAATCACCAATAACTGGCCGCCTCATACTAAAAATGAACTCTATATTCACCTATAATAGAATTCATTTTTAGTCATCACATCACATCAGCCGAAAGGCGTCCACTGCTGGAGATAGGCCCCCCCAAAGAGTGCCACAATGACCGGTCCTGCGCCACCCGCATCCAGCGGACACCCGCGACCTTTACCAGGTCTTCATTCCACTTTGTGGGGGGCCTACCCACGCCACGCCTTCCGGTATGTGGTCGCCCCTCAAGAGCCTTTCCGCCCCAACGGCCATCGGTTCTACGCGCAATGTGTCCCGCCCACGGCCACTTAAGTTTAGCGATTCGGAGGGCTATATCGATTACCTTGGTTCTGCTGCAGAGAAACTCCCAACCTAGCCCTCTCAATTGCCCTTTGGGTGACTTTGAGCCTTGTTATGAGGCCCATAGTATGCGACCACGTTTCCGTGCCATATGTCATCACTGGCAACACACACTGGTCAAAGACTCTCGTCTTGAGACACTGCGGAATATTGGACGACATGATGTGCCGTAGCTTCCCGAACGCTGCCCAGCCGAGTCGGGTTCGACGATTGGCCTCTTTCTCGAAGTTGGACCTACCTAACTGGACAGTCTGTCCTAGGTATATATAATCATCTACAACTTCGATCGCAAAGTGTCCGATTGAAATGGAAGTTTACATGGACGTTTGACATGATCTTTGTCTTAGCCATTTTTAGTATAAGGTGTTAATTACTGGCCACGTTATACTAAATTGAATTCTGTTTGTAGGGGAACAGAGTAAAATTGTAGTATGAGGCCAGTTATTGGCGATTTACCCTACATGCAACTAGTTTCAAATGACTTAGCAGACATTTTATATGTTACCCTGTCGAGGATATTATAATCAAAACCTCGATGCACGCGGGGTTTTAAAATGTGGTAACGGAACACTCATGTTGCGCTATTATTGGAGGGTTCCCCCGGGTTCAGGATGGCTCTAGGATAACTCCAAGATGAAGATTAGGAGATAAATTTGCTTCGGGGTTTCTGCCTATATTTTGTACAAATGTGAACTTATCTTCCAGCTAACTTTTAACACCTGAGTGAAATTTGAACATTTCTCAAACATGCAAATACCCCGTCATTCATTAAAGTTTAAAACATCTTTGTTAAATAATAGTATTATGAGCAATAAAAGACACACGGATCAAAAATAACAATTATAATCGCTTTTTCTACAAATATTAAATGAATTTGCATCAAATCAACTAGGGTCATTTCGCCGGTTAGCGACCACCTAATTTCATGTGCCGGTGGGCGACCACTTAAGCTGAGTTGGTGAACTGAAAGGATATTTTCTCGGTTTTTTAGTAGATTTCTATTCTAAAACAACAAATAAATGCATTTACAAGTAATTGTCTCAATAGGGTGTGTAGAATTGATGTTATCTTCAATAGAAAAAACCTTCTCCTTCAGGTGGTCGCTAACCGAAGGTGGTCGCGTAACCAGCTAAATGACCCTTTACAATACGAGTAATAAGAGCAACGTTTAAACAAACCCAACTATTACAAGAATCCATAAAAAAGTGACAATCTAGACTATTCCCGCGTTAAAATGACAGCTAATGTCATCCGGCGTTTTTTTTAAACCGTCGAAGATCCAACAGATTCAGATTCAGATAATTTATTCATAAATGTACATTTCAATTATATGTAAATTAAAAAAAAATACACAGCTTAATGGACCCGATTCTACAGTGGCCTCTAAACTTCCTAATTTTATTTAACATTAAAACTAACATCATAACTAATTAAAACACTGCTATTCTATGAGCAGCTGTCATAATCAAATGACAGCGCTAATTTGAATCTGTCGTTTCTTATTTTAGGCGGTCTACGCAACTTACTTAGCTGCCTAAATGCCATTCTAAATATGTCGTTTTTAATCTGCCGTCTAAATTATGTCTAAAAATTAGACAATTTAGTTTTAGGCTAGTTAAGCCATGTGCACGTAGAATCGGGTCCAATATCTAACTATACTATACAATAGCTTAACATAAAGAGGTGTAGTGGTTAAGTGTCCAGTAAACAAGTATGTTTGATATTGATAAACTATTTGTAGAAAACATTTGTACCTTCCATATTTAAATTGTCAGTATTTTATACAATCGTTACACAATGAGGATTCTTAAAGTCGAGTACCGTGTTGGCTTTCCGAGTGGCCTAAGTAAGGTACTAGAATTCAAGAGCTAATAGTGTAACTATTGTATATTTGAACGGCATTTTAACTGAAATAGGTTCTATCAACGTTTATGAATACCGCCCTTAATTTCCTGCAATAATTGTACGCAGGTCTGGGCGACCGTCACCTGCAGAACATCATGTGCAGCCGGGACGGGCGAGTGCGAAGCGTGGACTGGGGCGACGTGTGGCGCCGCGCGGCCTCGCCTCCCGCTCGGCTCACCAGGAACCTGCTCGCGGTCGCTGACATGCAAGGTACACACACACACACATCATGTGCAGCCGGGACGGGCGAGTGCGAAGCGTGGACTGGGGCGACGTGTGGCGCCGCGCGGCCTCGCCTCCCGCTCGGCTCACCAGGAACCTGCTCGCGGTCGCTGACATGCAAGGTACACACACACACACACATCATGTGCAGCCGGGACGGGCGAGTGCGAAGCGTGGACTGGGGCGACGTGTGGCGCCGCGCGGCCTCGCCTCCCGCTCGGCTCACCAGGAACCTGCTCGCGGTCGCTGACATGCAAGGTACACACACACACACACACACACACACACACACACACACACACACACACACACCACACAAAAAAAGTGAAATTTTTTTTGAAGTGAAAACTTGTTTAGCGGCGTTGTGCACTTTTGCACGAGGAAATAGTAACTACAAAAGACAGAAAAATCTTTCAAACAACCGCACTAATCAAATATTGTTGAAATTGACAACTTCACTTCCAGATCAGTGCGAGTGGAGCGCGCAGGTTCAATATTTCAACCAATCATAGAACAGTACAGTAGTATTCTTGCGGCGCGTGGCCAACTAGATTTTTTTCAACCAATCACAGAGCAGAATTCTAGTGGCGCGCGGCCAACTAGATTTGCTTTAACCAATCAGATCACGCACAAGATCATAACTCCCTAGAGAGTTATACAATCCATAACTCCGGTGGGAACAATTTACCTCATTGTCCATCGGTATACAGGTGTGGAATTTACGAGCAAGTGCGATGAAATCGTTATTATATTGACTTACTCTATGGAACCACTCCCGCTTAGTCGACCGACCGATCGACCGAATAATCGATGTACTGTTGGCAGTGCTGGAGGCGCGCCTGCAGGCCTCGCTGGCCGCGGCCCGGGGCTCTGCGCTGCTGCTGGAGGCCTGCGCGCGCGTCGCCTTCCACTGGATGGGACCTGAACTCGACGAACAGGTGACTAATATACATATTATACTACTTTTTAGGGTTCCGTAGTCAACAAGGAATGAAAGGAGAGGAAAGTTTCGCTTTGTCCGTCGGTCTGTCAGTCTTCGGCTTAGCTCAGTAACCATTACTACTAGAAAACTGTAATTCGGCATGGGTATATAAATCAATCACGCCGACAAAGCAGTAGAATAAAATCCTGAAAAATATTTTTTTAGGGAGGTATGTAACCTACTTGTAAAGTGGTCTTTTTTAGTGGTCGTTGGATAACTTGTTCAAATATTATGGGCTTCTCAAAACGATTTTTCAACTCAGTTACGCGTTTGCGAGATATTGGGCTTTAGGAGCCCTAATTTTTTTTCGAGTCATCGGCATATCTGAACACGTCTCTAATGCCTTGACAATAGAGACGTGTTCAGATATTTGTGAACACCTTAGCCGCCCCGATATATCTGATGGCGACTGTAGAACACAGTTTGATTCTGATGAACTACTTATAATATAAATAAAATGTGTGTACAAATAATTAAATGACAGTAATTAAATTTTACATTAGTTTTGCTTGCATTGCATGCTTTTCGATACTTATTTCAAACTTTGACTTGTATCCTTTTATTTTTTATACCTATTATTAGAAACATTATAACATTTATAACTATTGATTGTAACTTTTCCGTATTGACATTTTAAATGACTTGACGACCGCTATAGCCTAGTTGGTAGTGACCCTGCCTACGAAGCAAGAGGTCCCGGGTTCGAATCCCGGTAAGGGCATTTATTTGTGTGATGAGCACGAATTTTTTCCTGAGTCATGGATGTTTTCTATGTATTTAAGTATTTATTTATCTATATAAGTATGTATATCGTCGTCTAGTACCCATAGTACAAGCTTTGCTTAGTTTGGGACTAGGTCGATTTGTGTAAGATTGTCCCCAAATATTTATTTATTTCTTTATATACATCATTTGTAATTCACAGTAAATTAGTTTTTCACTGTAATGCTGTGTAACTATTTTTAATATATAAATAAAAATATTTAGTGTGCATTATGTTGGACAGTACAACACAGTTTGATTCTGGTGAACTGTAATATAAATATGTGTAGAAATAATTCAATGACAGTAATTAAAACACGGGTTTCTCGATACTTATTGTAGTGAAAACTTATTTAGCGGCGCTGAGCACTTTTTGGGATGGGGAAAAATTATTAAATACGCGACAGAGTTTTGTGACGTCAGATGTGAAGGAGGTCACTTTTTGCTGCTAGCCGATTCGACTTCATTCAAAACTGAACGCTATTCGTAAGAGTATAAAGCCGTTAAACACTTTTTGCAATAGCATATTCTGCAAATAAATTTGTAATAATACCAACGCATCCTTCTCCGTTTTGCTATTGAGAAAATTCGAATAGTTCGAATTTGGGCGTTATTCCTCAAGAGATAAAGCTTAGAAAAATATTTACCAACGGCAAAAACAAATTTATATTTTGGTCGCCACCGCCGTCTGCTGTTGTGCTGTTCTTGCAAATTCGAATAGTTCGAATTTAGACGTTATTCCTAAAGAGATAAAGCTTTGAAAAATATTTGGCAATGGCAAAAACAAATTGGTATTGTGTTTGCCGCCGCCCGTCGGCGCGCCGACGGGCCCGTCCGCCTAAGTAATTGATAATTGTTTATAAATTTGCGTCAAATTCATTTTTAGGGTGACACCGTAAGATGTCACGTGACCTGGGGACCGATTTTTGACTTTCGAGCGCTCGAAAATCAAATAAAAGTACATACGTTTGTAGAGTCAAAATGGCTGGCACTTACTTTTTACCAATAGAATTAATTACGAGTGGTCAATACAACTCGTTTTTCAATTTTCTATCGCTATTTCAAAATAGCATTTCATAAACTTTGTCATTTTTCGGGTGAAAGAGTCGAGCGCTCGAAAGTCAAAAATCGGTCCTCTGGTCGAAAAACTGTTACAATGTTATTGAGTTTTCACTTCTGCCGGCACTCCCGGAGTGCAAACCAGTCTTTTTTTTTAAACTTTGACTTATATCCTTTTATTTTTTATACCTATTATTAGAAACATTATAACTATTGATTGAAACTTTTCCGTATTGACATTTTAAATTTGTAGTTTTAAGAAATTGCTATGCTGAACAGAGCTCACGTTTCAACTGTACCAGCTTTAAGAGCTTATTATAATAACATGAAACGCAATAAATGATTGAATTGATTTGATATCGATGTAAACAAAGTGACTAACGATTGTCTTCACATCAAAGTTGTGTACCCTTTCCAACGTGCAATCTAAATTTTCTCAAACATGCAATGAAATTATACCTTTATAACGAAACCTTTAACTTTTTGTCGGCGGCTACAGACGAAGATGGTTTATTTTTCCATTATATTCTTTCTCTCCGTGTCATATACTTTATGCAATGAAATATTGACGTTGTGTTCTTCATAATGGGCTTCCAAGTGTCACGTTTCGGGCGCAGCGAGACGAGAGATCCGTAATGGCATTTCATACAGAATTGGAGGCCTTGGCCGGCAAGATGGTCTTTTTTAATTACCATTCCACAATTTGTGGCACAGCATCACGGCGTTCAGCCATGAAAATTGAAGTTTGATTTCTTGGGTTTTTTATTTATTTATTTCATTGCATGTTTGAGAAAAGCACTATACCATACCTCGGCGTGAAAAGGGGTTGCCAGCCTCAAACTATGCGACCTGGCTACGCTCGGCGTCTATATTGTACTCGGCCGGCAACCCCTTACTTCCCGGCCTCTAGTAATATACTATTGTATCCAGATGCAACACGTCCGCGGTATACTGCGCGGCACGGCGACGTCGTACGACGTCACGCGTGACGTCACCAGCCGCTCCAGCCTCAAACAGAAGGAAAAGTATCTTGATCTCCTCGACGGCGCGCTCGGGGACCCGCGGAGTGACAGCTACAGCGTTGAGGACCAGGTGATTAATCTATATCTGTCCTTATTACTCTCACCGCCGACGTCGCTAATGTTGGTATTCCACTTGTCCAAGATCTTTGTCCAATGGGTTTTGATCAAAGATTGATGACTTCATCTTTACTAGAAACACTGATCAAATATTACGGATGACATTTAATTCAAAATGGCTACGCAAATAGTTTCAAAACTTGAACCAAGATATTGGACAAGTGGAATGGGCCTCCGTCAAAGAAATGTGATTAAATATTGGATGCAAATTTGACTTTTGATCAAAGAAATTGGATGACTTCATCAAACGCTGATCATTGCGTCTAATTTTTTTTTTAACTAAATGTATGATGCAAATACATATTGGACAAAGATCTTGGACGAGTGAAATGGTCATACGTCAAAGAATTTTAATCAAATATTGTAAGTACCTTAAAATCGGACAAAGATATGACTTCATCAAATTATCTAGAAACATTGACATTTGATCAAATATTACCAATGCCATTTAATTCAAAATGGCTATTCAGTTTCAAAACTTGAACCAAGATATTGGAAAAGTGGAATGGGCCTCCGTCAAAGAAAGAAGAAGTGTAATCAGCAAACTAGAATCAGATCACTTAGGCCAACTCATGGTATTTAAGACATTAAGGAAAAATACCCACAGATATAGATAGAGATATAGTAACCACAGATCGTGTGGAAAGAATGAAACAAAGTCTAGCTCAGGCGCTGCCCTTTCTGTCTTCCGAAATGAGTCCTAACAACATGTACAATTCATTCTTCCACACTTTTATGGCACTTTATAATATTTACTCGCAAATCGGCCGTGGTTAGTAGTGCACCAGTTTTTAGTGAGTGGGCTACTGAGGACTTACATAAACGTAGACAAGTACTGTATGCCTTGTATGAGGAACGGCGATTTAATACAAGTGATGAATTTAAAGAACATGTCAAGCAATATTCGAAGCAATTTAAAATAGATTGTCATGTAGCTAAGCGTAATTATTTATCCCAGAAAATAAAAAATAGCTCTGACATTATTAAAACAACCTGGAGAGTGATTTATATGGAGACTGGTAGATCGAAGAACACACCGAACGATCTTAAAATAAAAATTGATGGCAGAATTGTAGATTCTAGTTTGGAAGTAGCTACTGAATTTGAATATTTCTTTAGTGAGATAGCAAGTTGCGTAAGCATCTCTTATTAACCATTAAACATTGATGATCCTCATGATATCTTTGTTCGGGTACATTTAATTGTATGTATTTATGTAAGTATAAGTAAGTTTATATTGTATGCATTATATATGTATGTATATTAATTAAATTAATTGATTTGTGTTTCCATTCGAGTCTCTGTACTTAGGATCCTGCACCACTAAAGTTTCTGTTTAGCCCAATGGTTGACTGGTAGGGAATGCCTTAAGGCATTAAGTCCGCCAATTGTATAGGTAAACCAGAACTTTGGGAGTATTGTCAAGAGGGCGCTCGTTTTGAATTTTATATAGCAACAATTTGTATAGTGGGGACAATGGAAATTGGCAGATGATTTTTGTTTTATTCCGACAACTTTAATAAGTGCGAAGTTTGATGTTTGGATATTTCTTCGGTTTTTACGCTATAAAATTCGTGAATTTTACGACGTATGACAAATAAATCAAAATCATCCAAATCTATTTTCTTTTTTTGTTTTCTTTTTTTTAGGGTTGGTCGTTTAATTCCGCCCTTACGCCCTTCGCTAGCAATTCGTGATACCGATGCATGCGATACACCTAATACACAAATCAAATTATTACAAGACATCAACCAAATCGTGACGACCTGACTATAGTGACATTTGTCCATAAGTTTGAAACTTACCCGTCAATTCAGATGCTAATTTCGTTATGTTTTCTAATGGAAGAAATTTCTCTCCCGTACGTTTTTTTTTCAATAAATAACTATACACTATTTACAACTTTTTTCTCTGTAAAATCGAAAACTTTCGGCATGATTATTGCAGTCTAATAATAATTGACACGAAACTAGACAAAGCAATGTTTACATTGTCAATATTGACAACTATCATAGAGGGTAGATGTTGTCTATTATTAAAATTGTTGCCATTGCTAGAAATTAGTACCAACAAATTTCCGTAACATGGCGCACCCTCAATAGATCCTGGTTCACCTATACTTCTATTTTTATATTTGCGCAATAAAGTTTAAATAAATAAAATAAATAAATACCAGTTTCCACAACTAAGTATTTAAATTCATCACCTCCCTCTGCCGTTACATTGTTGAAAGAAAACGCCCCAGAATGTAATACTCGTACAAATCTTAATTTTGAACACGTTAGTTTCTCAGATGTAGTAAAGGCGTTTAAATCAATTAATGTCAAAAAAACTTGTGACCTCTGGGAAGTTTCTGTTCATGCACTCAAATCCATTGTAGAAATCGTTGCGCCTGAGTTGGCAGTTATATTTAACAACAGTGTCGATGCGGTGAGTTTCCTGATCTAATGAAACATAGTAAAATCACTCCGTTATTCAAATCAGGTAGCACTACTGACCCCACTAACTTCAGACCAATATCTGTGCTCCCAACATTTAGCAAAATTGTTGAAAAATTAGTTTTGCCGCAATTAATAAAACATTTTAATATAAACAATTTGATGCATAACATGCAATTTGGATTTACCCGGGGTCGCTCGACAACCGACGCTGGTGTCGAGCTAATTAAACACATTTTCGATGCCTGGGAGGAATCACGAGATGCTTTAGGTATCTTCTGTGATTTATCCAAGGCCTTCGACTGCGTTTGTCATAATTGATTAGGAAACTCGACTACTATGGAGTCAGAGGATCATCACTGAATTTACTTAAGTCTTACTTACATGGTAGAATACAAAGGGTCGAAGTGAATGGACAGCGATCAACGGGGTCATTGGTCTCGATGGGTGTACCGCAGGGATCAATATTGGGGCCTTTCCTGTTCCTTATCTACATAAATGACTTGCCATACCTAGTAAAGACCCACCATGATATAGTATTGTTTGCAGATGACACCTCACTTATTTTCAAACTCATAAGACAGCATCAAGCTTGCAATGATGTAAACAATGCTATTTCTAAAGTAGTAAATTGGTTTAATGTTAATAATTTATTGTTACATGAGAGAAATACTAAATGTATTAAATTTGTCACGAATCACGTTACGCACGAGCAAGGGAGTGTCTTTGTGAAAGATGAGGAATTGGAACTAGTTGATAGTACAGTTTTTCTTGGTTTAACGTTAGATTCTAAGCTGCAATGGGGTCTCCATATTGCTAATCTCTCGAATAGACCGAGTTCTGCAGCATTTGCAGTGAGCAAGATCCGTCAATTAACAGACGTGAAAACAGCTCGATTAGTATATTTTAGCTACTTCCATAGCATTATGTCATATGGCATTTTATTGTGGGGCAGTGCCTCGGACATTCATTCGATTTTTGTTTTGCAGAAACGGGCTATTCGGGCGATATATAGATTGAAACATAGAGACTCACTTAGAGATAAGTTTAAAAATATTAATATAAGACATTACATTGTCAGTATATCTATGAAAATATTGTGTATGTACATAAAAACATTGTCAATTTTAGGAAAAACTGTGACATACATAATATTAATACTAGAAATAAGCATACGCGGTGCCCACCACTCGGCTCCAAAAAAAAAAAAACATTAATGGGTAATTGTGTAAGGTTTTATAACAAACTTCCAGGAAACGTAACTGAGTTATCTATTAATAAATTCAAGAACTATGTGAAGCGTAAACTTATTTCGAAAGCTTATTATAGCACACAAGACTACATTAATGATAAAACTCCATGAAACTAATTGCGACTGAATTTTTAATCAATAGATTAATGATTTAATTCTCATTATATTTTGTTTTTTGACATTAGATTGTTTTTCTAGAAACATTCACTAGTATTTTCTATACAAATTTTACTTCATATAAATCTATTTTTTATGTTTGATAAATTACTTTAAAAAAATAACTGTTACTATTAGGCCTACTGAATAAAGATCATTTTGAGTTTGAGTTTGAGTTGAGTTTGAAATTTGATTAAATATACACATAGGACAAGTGTAATACCACTCTAATAGCAGTCGTCCGGGCCTTTATTGAAACTGCATCTTCCTAATCACTATCATTTGTCTAATCATGATTTTGAATAACTAAGCTCAAAGGTAGCCAAATTGCTACTTCTTGCTCTGTAGTAGTGTTGCGTTCCTGGAGGTGAGCAAGGTCGCCAGAGCTCCCGGGGATGCGTTGTGTTGAGAGCGAGGGAATTTGTTCCTTCAGCTGTCAACACGGCGAATACTCAAACATGGCAACGCCCATTTTACTCCTTTGGAGTTGCATGCGTCTATAATAATAATAAACTCTTTATTTCGGACAAATTATCCATATAGTATTAGTAAGTTACTTAACCTAGGTATGTTAGCATTATATTCTAGTTTTACATTATATTATATTATAGGCTATTTGCACACCAACAGTGCAACGGACTTAATCTGCCCGACCCAGTGCGACAAGATTGGGCAGTCATACCGGTCCGCAATGACACCCAGAATGCTGTTGGTACTTCCCCTGAGTCAGCCCAGCATTGACACGATTTTCTTGCGTAGTATCGCTTGAAAACCGTCCGTGCGGGCCTCGGCGAACATACGCGAGGCGCTACACCACCTAGGCAGTCCCAACAACATCCTGAATCCATTGTTGTATTGAACGCGCAGGGCATTATACGCTCTTTTGGTATGATTTACCCACAGGCTGCTATAGGCTGCGGTGTCCGCTTACCATCAGGCGGGCCGTACGCTTGTTTGCCACCGTTGCTGTGTAAAAAAAAAATTGGTGAAAAAAAAAGTTCCTATACTTTTATTGATTGGTTTGTTTGTGTTGGCAGGTGTCCTGCCTGCTGCGGCACTGCACGTCGCCGGCGCTGCTGAGCGTGGCCCGCGCCGGCTGGGAGCCCTGGCTGTGATGATCAGCCCTGTTCCTCTAGCCGCCTGGCGCACACCTCCGAGGTGTACATACGGTCGCACCAAGAACGAGCGAGCACAAACGCCAGTTAACTGACCATCCTCTATTTATATAGAACCTTATTACAATGTAGATAAAGTGCACGGATGGTCAGTTAGCTGTGTTGTCCATAGTACTATGTAGCGAGCGGAGTACCATACAAGCTGTCTAACATCGACTTGTTTATTCTGTGCTACTTTGGGCGGAACTGCAGGCTTATGATGGTTGCCGAGTAAAGGTTGTCTGGCAGGATAAGCTGGCTCTTTCGCGATAAGGTCGCCTGTCGCCTGCCAACATGTCTTTCACAACAATCATCTATCTTATATAATTTATTTTCCTTAACACCTGCATATTCTTTAATTATAAATTATAAGGTTTAACTGATATGTAGCTATAAATGGTAAATAAAGCTGTTAAAAGTGTCTGTAGAGTCAACTGCACCTAAGTTATTGTAATACAAATTAAAAAGCGTTTCAATTAAAAATTACGATGTTTTATTCCATAGGCAAACTAGTAGTTGACCAACTTAAAATGTACTTAGAGAGGCCAACTTTCGTACTAATTCGGCCGACACAACCGCACCATTTAAGCACTATTTCCACCAAACGGCCCGCATCGGATCGGATCGGAAAGAATACGAACGGATGCGGCGACAACCGATCGTGTCCGGCAGCATGTCGACGCATGCGATCTGGCGGTAACAGCCGGTCGCGGCCGACAGGATGTCGACGCACACGATCGGCACCGTACGGTTGCTTGCGAATATATCCGCACCTAGTCAAATATGTAGTTTCGTTCGGCATCGACAGCCGAAAGGTTCCGATCGCACACGACGACAAGCGAACGGGGCCGATCGCAAGCGAACGGAGCCGATCGCGTGTCGCGGCATACTTTCGGTTACGATCACATGTCGCGGAAGACGCCCGCGGTCAAGCTGTTGTGCGCAGCTTGGTAATGTAGACTTAAAAACAGTACATATATGATTCAGTATCGTTTAGTCTATAAAATTCTTTCCGTTCCGATCCGTTGCGGGCCGTTTGGTGGAAATAGTGCTTTAGTTGGAGCGTGTCGATGTAACAGACAGGCAACTACGGAACCCTACACTGCGCGTGGCCCGGCACGTACTTGGCCAATTTTTGTTCAGTTATGTATGACACTTGCAATTATGCCAAAGGAATTTTCTGCTACAAATTAATTTTTGACAGCTCTCATCAGCTGCACGAGAAAGGTTAATCATTACTTACAGCCCTGACTACCCGTTTTCATTTGGTTCCAGTTTCAGAGAACAGTGGTGTGCTATTTTTATCTACAACTACGATAAGGTTTTTCTAATTAGGTACACCTCAGTCCTTCATAAGCAGAGCCTGTAATTTTCATGCTGATGACATCAATTTGACGTCACGCTGCATATAGGTGATCCCAAATAGTTTTATTGTAATTATTAATCATTAGTCGTCAATTATTTTAATCATGTAAAAGTTACTTCAAAAGTAATCTATTCACACGTGGAACAATTAATAGGTACCTACTTGATACGTGAAACGTAAATTAAACTATTTGTTTTGTTTTTATACATACATTTTATCAAACGGTATTGTTACCACATTTCAATAATTACGTAGAAAACAGACTTCCTTCAAGTAGGTACCTATTAATTATTCCACCTGTGAATAGATTACTTTTGAAGTAATTTGTACATGATTAAAATGATTGACGACTAATGATTAATAATTACATTAATTACAATAAAAGTATTTGGGATCATCCTATATGCAGCGTGACGTCAAATTGATATCATCGGCATGAAAATTACGGGCTCTGTTCATAAGGAATAAAAAACTAAAATTATCAGTATTGTTTTATTTCATATAAAAAATATAAACAATATAAAAGCGTGAATATAGATCATTAAATACTTTATTACATTTTGTGCCGCATATAAAAATGAAATAAATGAAAAAATTAACAATATAATAAATAAAGTCACGAACTGGATGAATGATCACAGCCTAGAAATAAATTACCAGAAGTCCAAATTGATGACATTCCATCCATACCAAAAAGACCCGCTAACTGTCGACTACAGCTACAACACAATAAAATTGGAGGTGGTAGACTCTTTTACGCTTCTGGGAGTAGAAATAGATAAACACGTAACCTGGAAACCACACATAAAAAGCATTAAAGCTAAACTCTCCAAATTCGTGTATGCCCTCGGAGAAATAAAAAAACCACCGATTTCAAAACAGCACTCTCCACTTATTATGCTTATGCTAATGCATGGCTCACATATGGAATAATCCTTTGGGGAAACAGCACCGATGCACCTGCAGTCTTCACACTACAGAAGAAACTCATTAGAATTTTAGTAAATATAAATAACACCGATAGCTGCAAACCGTATTTTAAGAAGCACAGAATACTTACCCTTACGTGTTTATACATTTTAGAAAATTGTAAATTCGTACGAAAACACCCAGAATTGTACAGTAAAAGAGAAAATGCTCAATCGAGATATCCATCTAGAAAAAATAATAATCTCATGGCCCCTCAGTCCAAGTTAAAAATCCACTCTACCGGTCCTCTTAAAATGTCAATAAAAGTATATAATAAACTACCAGAAACCATAAAGAGTGAACCTAAAGATAATATATTTATAAACAAATTGAAGAAAATTCTAATAAATAAAGCCTATTACTCCCTCAACGAATACCTAGACGATAACATACAATAAACTAAACGCACGCACGCGCTCATGCACACGCACACGCATACACGCACACACACACACAACGATAAAAAAAAAAAAAAATTAAATGTATATAAAGATAATAATAATAAAATTGTACTAAAATTATTACTGAATTGTTAACTTAGTTAATAAGTATTAGGTACATTGCGATGCCCTTGCAGGGTGCATGTTTGATACATAAACTTAGTGTAACACCAGATAACAACATGTATGCAATAAATGATTTGATTTGATTTGAGATATTGTATGGAATGTTGAATAGGCTTGTCTCACCACCAATTATCTCTTTCATTAATCACAGTACGTACTTATAACTAGCTAGCTGCCCGCGCGGCCTCGTCCGCGTATTGCAAAGAACGCAGGAAAACCCGCTATATAAAATATAGCCTATAACCACCTAATATAACCTCTCCAAAAGTGAGTACATCAGCCATACGCACTTATAACAATCTTCCTGTAGAAATAAAAAGCCTGGAAGGAAATAGCTTTAAGGCGTTTAAAAAACTTTCTTATAGATAAGGTTTTCTACAACCTAAACGAATATTATAGTTATTTATAATGTGGTATAATGTAGTCATTTTTATAAATTGTACCTAGGTTAAGATTTATAAAATTGTATGCCCGAAAAGAGTAAAAACTGTTGGAACTCATAACATGCATCTGTATACTTTTGCATGTCTACACGGTCTACAATATTTTTTTCTATTTCTATTTCATCCCGAAAGTCCATTTTTGAGATCGAATAAGCGGTTCTGGAGGTTACAACTCAGTCTTGTCCCCTTTATAATATTAGTATAGATAAAGCAATTGACAACTGGAAGTACCCAATAAAATGTTTTATGAATCATTTTGTGATGGTGTCTAGAATAATATATCTTGAAAGTAACGGAAAATATACACACTAATATAAGTCTAACGTTTGGGACTTCTCTCTCTCATTTCCACTGGCACGACAGTTAGCTAGTTCTACAACTTAGATTTACATTTCTTCGCCAAAAACTCGCATAGCACCTTCACAAAGCGCTCCGGATCAGTAAAATGCACATCATGGCCCCCTTCGACCGTGACCACGGTGAACTCCTCCAAACTCTTCTCCAAGTCGGCAATGAGCTTGAGTGTGGGCAGTTTCCCCTCGGCGTAGCCAGCTTGCCAGTCCTTCGCGGCGACCACGAGGGTCGGCGGGGCGTTGGAGAAGAGCTGGTAGTAATAGTCGGGAGGGTAGTTGGGGGGTGCTAGGTTCTTGAGCCGTCGGTCCCATGATAGTCTGAAAAAGATTGATGATCATTGTGGTACTGTTCATATTTAAGAGCAAACACAAAGGCCGAGATAATTGAGAAATAGGTATTTGTAAAATGTATTGCTGTCGCGCAGTGCCTGATCAAGCGAGCGCGAACGCGATAGAGACAACTGCAGCTTGGACCGAAAATAAAAAGTAAATGAAATCAACGTTTCGTAGTCCCCTGATTTCTTCTCCAAAACTTGACCTATTTAACAATTTTTTTTATTAATAATTAAAGAAATGCATTGGCCGTGTGTGCATGTTTTCCTTTTTTTAATAATCTAGTCAAAATTGTTTTCTGGATGTTTTAACACAGCGGAAAATCTGGCATATTTTTAAGTTTTTGAAGGTTAATATCTCTTTTAAGAATAAATGTCAATAGTAGCCATAGATTTATGGAAAAAAAAAAAATGCTCTACTGCCATTATCCAGGGAGAAAACAGGGGACTACGTTTGTATGGAAAAACGGCCTTAGTGTTTCCTCTTAACAATGTATTACACTAGGGGCTACCCGAGGTTTCCATCGATTTTTGACTATTTTTAAATCGTATCCTACTTTTGCAGTACAGATAGAATTATAAGTCAAACGGCTATCGGTTCTTCAATCTTTTATCTCCATTTTTTGTCTACCGGATTTTGAAAGAAATGAATACTTAATTTTGTATGTTTTTTTTAAACATTGTCTAAAAAAACACTTATTTCGTATCTCTATTGACGTGAAAGATGCAAACCTTATATCGAATGTAATGGATAATTTTTTGCATTTTTGTATTGTTTTCACTTAGTGAGTGAGTTTTTTAATCGTTTATGTCGGTTCTAACGGCCGTATTCATAAACGTTCTACAAGCCAGTTTTAACTAAAATGGCGTTAAAATTCGTTTGTCCTTATCTGTCACTTTGACATTTGTGCTCGTAAGAAAGGGACCAAGCACATTTAATTTAGCAGAGGCGCTTTAAGTTTCATGAATAAGGGGGTAAATCTGCAAATTTTAAATGATTATTTATTGTGTAAGATTATTATTATTTTATTGTAACTGTTTGACACGTAAAAGTGCCCTTGTGGCCTATTTACAGAAAAACATTTTTTTTTTCAAACATGCAATTAAATATTGACGTTGTGGTCTTCGTAATGAGCTTCGAAGTGTCACGTTTCGGGCGCAGCGAGACGAGAGACCCGTAATGGCATTTCATACAAAATTGGAGGCATAGGCCCGCAAGATGGTCTTTTTTAATTTTCATTCCACTTTGTGGCACAGGATCACGGTGTTCAGCCATGAAAACTAAAGTTTCTTGGAGTTTGTTTTAATTTCTTTAATTGCATGTTTGAGAAAAGCACTATACATACCTCGGCGTGAAAAGGGGTTGCCAGCCTCATAATCATAACTATCCGACCTCGCTACTCTCGGCCGTCTATAAGTACTCGGCCGACAACCCCTTACTTCCCGGCCTCTGTAGTAATGTACTATTGATTTGGCCAGAAAGCAAGCGCCGAGCAGGAATTAGGGAGCAGGCGCGGACGGAGGGTGCCGAATTTTTGGACATATCAGACTATTCAAGTGCCGGATTAGTGGGACCCTACTGTAACCAGCATCCTACTCACTCGTAGAGGTCTTCCCCGACGCGCGTCAGGTTCCGGGAGAGCGCGAGCTGCGCCTGCGCCTCGCTGAAGCCGCGCGCCTTCATCACCGCGTCCAGCGCGCGCCGCTTACTGCACAACAAATAGGCTACTTCATCATTATCACTTAAGAGCCTTGTTCTTGTCGGTGGAGTAACCGCCACTCTTCTCTGTCCATTGCCAGCCTCTTAACTTCCTCATAGACAGGCAGAGGAAGGCCTAGGCTAACATACTTAATTATTTTAGCCAAGTACCTAAAGGATAAAGTTTGTAGTGTATTTACAAATATGTGTTGATGTGGGTACATTTTGGAAATAATAAATCAGTCTATATCCAGCCATCTTTGTGTTTACTTCATGGTGACAGCGGTGCTAGGAAATAATTAGTAAATTACAAGTTACAGTTTCGTGTGGTGCCTTTATAGTAATTATTAAGTATTACCAGTGCAGTTACAACATTTATAACAATGGAGCACGCACGTCCTCCCGCTGAATTGACTTTGGAAGGCGGCCCAGCAAATCGCGCTGATTCATGGCGTAAATGGTTGAAACAGTTTAAAGTTTTTTTGAAAGCGTCGGGTGTATACAAGGAACCATCCGATGTCCAGGCGAGTTTGCTCATCAATTTAATCGGACCCGACGGTTACGACGTTTACACCACATTCAAGTTTGATAAGGAAGAGGAACGTGACAGCATAACTAAGTTAATTGAAAAGTTTGACCATCATTTTGGCAGTAAAACAAATGTTATCATGTTGCGGTTTAAATTTTTTACACGTAACCAGGAGACGGGCGAGAGCATCGATGAATATGTAACCGCCTTGAGGATAATAAGTCAACAGTGTGAGTTTGACAAACTCGAAGATGGCCTGGTACGCGATCGCATCGTGTGCGGGATTAAGGATAGCGTAATACGGGATAGACTGCTACGCACAGACGATCTGACACTAGAAAAGGCTATACGCATATGTCAGTCAGGTGAGATAACCAGTGAAGAGAGCCGCCAGATAGAAGGTGTCAAGAGTGAGGCGGGCAGTAGCATGTCAGTGGATGCGTTGAGGAATCGCTCAAGCTACGGTCGCGGCATGGCTCGTCGCGGCGGCCGCTGGGGCCGCGGAGGCGGCGCGCGCGCGTCCGTTGGAGGCGCCGGCGCCGGCGCCGCGGGGCCGGCCGGCGGCGGCAGCGGCGCGGGAGCGGCCGGGAGTGCGAGGGGGCGGTTATGTGCAGCGTGTGCTGAGAACTATTGTGACGGTGGTGCTCGCTGCGCGGCTAAAAGTGTCAGATGTTTCTTATGCGGGTTCAAAGGTCACTACAAAAAAGTGTGCCCGGGGCGTGCGTCGAACAAGGTGTATCAGTTGCAAGAAGACAATGACGAGTTGTATTATTTGGACACTATAGAGGAAGTTGATCACCTTGAGGACTCTAAATGGTATGAAACATTGCAATTACTTTGTTTAAACAAGTTAGTAAAACATAATTTCAAGCTAGATACAGGGTCGGATCTGAATGTTTTATCCAAAAATAACTTTGTTAAGCTAGGATTTCAGAGTGCTAGTATAAATCCGGACAATGTTAAAGCGCAATCATTTTGTGGTAATTATGTTTCCGTCATAGGTTCATATATTATTAAATGTATATATAAAGAGAAGGACTTTCTGTTAAAATTTATTATATCGAGCAATGATTGTCAAAGCATTCTTGGAAAATACGCCCTGGAACAATTAGGCCTTATACAGCGTGTATACTCGGTAAACGTCCAGGAATTTGATGATTTGTTCTGCGGATTAGGTAAACTTCCAGGTCAGTACAGAATACCAGTTCAAAGCGACGCTTGTCCGGTTATCTGTCCCGTGCGGAAAATACCGCTAGGTGTTAGGGATCAGCTGTTAACAGAGTTGACTCGCATGGAAAATATAGGTGTTATACGGAAGGTTGCACACCCTACGTCATGGGTAAATGCCATAGTGATGGCTGCAAAGAAAGATGGTAGTTTTCGAGTGTGTCTAGACCCGCGACCTCTGAATCGCGTCATTCGTCGTCAGCATTATCCTTTGCCCACAGTTACGGAGATAGCGACAAAATTAAAGGATGCGCGCTATTTCAGCAAGTTGGATGCCAGGTCTGGATTTTGGATGATCCAGTTAGATGACGATAGTGCAGATCTGTGCACATTTGGTACGCCTTTCGGTAGGTACCAGTTTTTGCGCCTCCCTTATGGAATAAATTCGGCTTCTGAGGTATTTCATAGCAAGATCAGGCAGTTACTAGAGGATCTCGAAGGCGTCGATTCGTTTATCGATGACGTCATCGTCTGGGGCGCCACGGAACACGAGCATGACACCAGGCTGAAACGCCTGCTCGAACGAGCCAGACAGGTAGGTATTAGGTTCAACAGAGACAAATGTGAGTTTCGTGTGCCTGAAGTTACATACTTAGGTCATACATTTAATGCTGAGGGCGTTAAAATTGATCACAAAAAGTTAAAGGCGATCAAGGAAATGCCGAGTCCCAGCGATAGACAGTCCTTGGAGCGGTTTTTGGGTATGGTGAATTATGTTGCCAAGTTCCTTCCAAACTATTCAGAACAGGTTGCTCCGCTCAGAAACCTTTTGAAGAAAGACAGCGAGTGGTGCTGGGGTGAGTGCGAGGAGCGTGTAGTGTGCGCCCTGAAGCAGGCGCTGTGCGCGGCGCCGGTGCTGGCGCTGTTCGCGCCCGCGCAGCCCTGCGTCTTGTCCGTGGATGCCAGTAGCCGCGCTCTGGGCGCCGTGCTTCTGCAGGCCGCGCGCCCGGTCGAGTTCGCATCTGCCACTCTTACCGACACTCAGCAACGCTACGCGCAGATCGAGAAGGAGATGCTTGCTATAGTCTTCGCTCTCGAAAGGTTCCACCAGTATGTGTTCGGGAAAACAGACGTCGTGGTTGAGACGGATCATAAACCCTTAGAAGCGCTTTTCAAGAAATCGCTGGACGCTGTGCCGGCTAGGTTGCAGCGCATGATGTTGCGCGTTCAAAGGTACGACTTTTCAGTGGTTTACAAGCCGGGTAAGTATATGTTTATCGCCGACACATTATCACGGGCGCCGCTCCCTGAATTAATGTGTGAGAAAGTGTGCCAGGAGGTCGAAGATCAGACTTGTTTTTTGTTGCGTATGGTGCGGATAAGCGACAATAAGATGGACTCTATAAAACAGTCTACACGTAATGACAAGGTATGCCAAGTTCTCATAAACTATATACAAAATGGTTGGCCAGATTCCAAGCATGCGTCGGAAGAATCTGTGAGAGCGCTTTGGGATAGTAGGGAATGTTTTGAATACACTAATGGTGTGCTATTCAAGAACAATTTGGTGTACATTCCGGCAAATCTTCGGTCAGAGATGATTTCGAGGGTGCACGAGGGTCACCTCGGCATAGACCGGTGCAAGCGGCGCGCCAGAGAGGTAATGTTCTGGCCGGGCATGTCGCGCGAAGTGGAGCGCGCCGTGCGCCGCTGCCGAGTCTGCGCACAGCACGCGTCCGCGCCGCCGCGAGAGCCGATGATGCCGCATCTGATACCTGGGTTACCATGGGCGAAAATTGGTTCGGATATTTTTGAGCACAAAAATAAAAAATATTTAATATTAGTTGATTATTTTTCAAATTTTGTTGAGGTGTGCCCCTTAAGGTCAATGAGCTCAACCAGTGTAATACTAGCAATGAAGGATCAATTTGCTCGACATGGTATCCCGGTGGAACTAGTTTCAGATAATGGTCCAGCCTACTCTTCAAAGGAGTTTAGAAGTTTTGCAGAATTATGGGGCTTTAGGCACTCAACTTCATCGCCTAACTATCCCCAATCTAACGGACGCAGTGAACGGGCGGTGCGCACGATCAAAATGATTTTAAAAAAATCATTGGATACTGGTTCTGAGTTTTATTTAGGTTTATTAAACTACAGGGCCACTTCGCGGAATGGAATCGCGAGTCCCGCCCAGCTGCTGATGGGTAGGCGTTTAAATACCCGGTTACCGGTTCATGAGACCATGTTGGTACCGGATAGAGATAACGCGGCCGACTATGCAAACATATTGCGTAATCAGGCCCGAAGTAAACAATGGCACGACGAGCGCGCGCGATACCTTCCGGAGCTGCAGCCAGGCGATGACGTCATCGCGCTGGACGGCAGCGGCGGCCGGCGGCGCGCGGCCCGCGTCACGGGACGGGCTCCGCAACCGCGTTCGTACTTCATAACGGATGCGACAGGCAAGCGTTACAGAAGGAACAGGCGGCATTTGATCAAAGTAGAACCCGGGGCAACATCTCCCTCATCATCTCACCGCGAGATAATGAACGATGATGATGCAGAGCACTCCACCGATGGTAGTGTCTACGACGATGTGGATGAGTCAGTTGACAGTGCTTCTGACATCGCAGATCAGAGTATTCAACTCCCGACCGACCATCAGGCTATTGTTCCAGGGCCTATAGATAACACTAATCAGCGCATTCCGAGAGCAGCTGCACTCGAGGCTAAAAAGAAGCTTAAACAATAGTGTTAGGTGTGGTGTATACATTATAATGTAACTATAGGCTAAAGGTGTGTTTTCTTTTGCTAATGTAAATAAGTTTAATAATAAAAGTTATTCGTATGTGCATTGTGCACTAAGTAGGTATGTATGAATGAATCTACATTCATACTCAACTATTATTTCATTGCTATAAACTATTGCTATTTACGAAACTTACGATTACTTTGCCATTGGTTCGCTACTGTAGGCGTAGGTATTTCATTACTGTGTATGTAAGTAGAAATGATTTGAGACGAACATTCAAAAAAAAAAAAAATATATATTAATTTAATCATAAATCGACCCTACGTTCTCAACGAGAGGGTTCCTACTTCAAGGACAATGTTACTGAGTTATGTTCGTTTCAAGCAATTTCGACCATACCTATAAATAATTATGTATTTAGTTAAGGAAAATAATAAATAAGTATACAAATATTTGCATGATGGGGATGATATGTATTGAATGTCGTACGGTTACTACCTACTTAAATTTAGATGCTTGCCGGCACTCGTGTCGAAGGAATAAGATTCAAAATTGTATGTGTATATTAACCGTACCGACCGCACGATTAAGTTACTATGTTTAGTTGTACTTTAGCGTAAACAATTCATGAGAAGGGAGATGTAGTGTATTTACAAATATGTGTTGATGTGGGTACATTTTGGAAATAATAAATCAGTCTATATCCAGCCATCTTTGTGTTTACTTCAAAGTTGATGTCGAGTTGTATGAGGAATTCAAGAGGCTAGTTCACTCTTCGAAATTTAAACACTATTCATTTCGTTTCTAAAGTATACGAGGGGTGATCCAAAAGTAATGATAATCGGCATAAAAAACAGAAGTTATTCGTTATATATCATTTTTAATGATTAAATACACTCTTTATTGGTTTACTTACCTACATAATATATTAAAAATGTTGTAATTATGCTACATATAAAAAAAAAACTTTAGATAGACGAAATTAAGACTAGTTTTTACATCGACGCAATTGCACCGATTTATTGACGAGTTTTCAATATCTAAGAATAAGAAGTAATAGTAAAAGAGTTGGTCTAGATTACACTGTAGGTAACAAGTTTTATAGAATTCACAAGCCTGAAAAACAGTCCTGGTACTCGGCAAGCTCGGCCAAGAAAAAACTCATACATTTGGTACTTTTTTTTCGTTGGTTTTTTCTGAGACGGCCCCACTTATTTGCTATAGAATTATGATGTATCACTCTCCCTTCGTATTTATATTCATATATTTGTAACCTAGGTTCACCCTGTTTAAAAAAAAAAAGCTATATATTGATGGCCAAAAAAAACCTACCTTGAACTTTGTTACGTGAACTGTGCTTAAAAAAAACGATGACATGAGTTTAATTTATTAATTTCGTGGCACAAAATAAATAAACTTTAAATTGTATTTATTTTTATTACCACGCCAGAATTTTGCCAGCACCGCCCCAAACATGTAACAAAATATCCTCCGATTTTCTAACGGCAGAATATATTCCATACCATCATATTTATTTAGCTATTAAAAAAAACAAATGAATGAAATCTTTTTTTAAAGTTTTTAGTGTATTATTGAATAATTGCACAATAGGAATGACAATCACAAATTATCATCACGAGACCAAATAATGCTGATTATCAATACTTTTGGATCACCCCTCGTATACAAGATGATAACTAGCATTAACTAAATTAAACGAAAACTAATTTATATCAAAAAAAACCCTCGAGGCATTGTACCGAGGATTCTGGCGGCCTTACTCGCTGAATTGCAATGCTGATGCGTTGCGCGAGAAAGCCTCGGTCACCAGCGGGGCTAGCACAACTGACGCCGCGCCGCGACGCGAGTCGAGAAAGATCTACCCATCTTATCCTAATTTGCACAGTGCGAGTGAGATAGGAGACGCTCAGTCGCGCGGGAAGCGACTTGTCGGCAAGTTCTGCTAGACGTACAGTTACGTCAACCAGATGTTTCGCGATTGCCGCAAGTAATAATAATTTATATATCATACTAGCCTTTGCCCGCGACTTCGTCACACATGTTAACTTATAACATCACTCGTTTTCGTCGTGTATGTACATAGCTAGGGCCATTATAATTTTGGTGTGCACTGTCACCACCGCGGATGTCACTACCGTGGATATAATTTTGCAACGCCAATGTAATGAAGGGGCGTCAATATCCAAGGCGCAATATAACTAGCCCAAAATTGAGGGGTTTGGAGAATGGTTGTGAAGAACCGCCCTCTTGGTGGTCACGACCCTCAGCCTTGAGGAACCGACGAAGAATATAAAGAAGAATGTAATGATGAATTAATTTAGTATCCGAGATAAGTAATGTAATGAATTAGCTTATTTCCAAAATGAATAGTCATATTCTAAATAAAGCGTAAAATTACACACATAGTAAGTACATAAGTGTAGTAACCAGCAGTGGCGGCGCGTGAAAATTTTCAATAGGCAACCCGAAGCAAAAAAAAAAGAAAGAGTAAAGTATATAGCTATAAGCCGGTGGGAATCGGCTTGCATGGGCGCTCCGCTACTGGTCACTACATTCACATTTGTGTGTGACACTGACTGCAGTGTGTACAAAAATGAGAATAGTTTCTTATGAATTCGGCTCCTGGTCTCGCCTACCTATACAATCTCCTCTGCTCGAACGCGTGGTAGTTGTCATAGTGGAGCTGGTAGAAGGAGGCGAAGTACTCCTGAGGGTCGTGAACCTGCAGGCGCGCCAGCGAAGGGCCTGGGTCCAGCAGGATCAGCTTCGATATCCGGCCGGGGTAGGCTGCGTTGAAGAACAACGCTAGAAAGGCAAACTCACGTTAATGACAGACATTTGCATATACTAATCATCATCCTCATAGCGTTTTTTCCGGATGTATACTAATCTTAAAGGAGCCCGGGGTCCGCTTTGGCACCCAATCTCAACATTTGGCGAAGGCTACTTTTACGAAAGTGACTGCCATCTCACCTTTCAACCCAGGGGGAAAACTAGGCCTTGTTGGGATTAGACTGGTTTCCTCACCTACTGCTAAGTATAAAGTGACATTTCGTAATATGTTTTGTTTTAAACCCTGTGGTTCGAGTCAGGGTTAGAACCTACGACCTCGAAATTGATAGTCACGTCAACAATTGGGTAGTTTCCTGGGTAAAAAAATATAATTCCGTATTAGTCTGTCAGTTATATTATAGAAATATATTACAAAAAATATTAAAACATAGGTAGTCCGTTAAAGTTCCGCGTGACGTCACAATTATGATGAAAAGTGTGGAATGGAACTTCAACGGGCTACCTACATTAAAAAATATTAATTAACAAATATAAAAATAGGTTTCCAATATTTTTTGATAATCTAACTGGACGGACTTAATAATTTTGTTTAGGAAAGTAGTCAATTACATATTCTTACATTTTAAATTATTACAACAGTATCAGACCCGCAGCTATATACAAGAGTAGCTCACCCGCCTCGCCAGCCATGGAGTGTCCGACGTAGACGAACTGCTTCCACCGCAGGTGTCGCAGGGCGGCCTGCACGGCGCCCACCATGTGCAGCCGCGATAGCATTACTCCTGCGCAAACAGTACTAGAGAGTTAATACTTTAAGTGCTACCCTACCTACTCATACGTAGGCGCATGCCCTTTTTTACTGTTATCGGCTCTACGCTAGGCTAGAGTAGCCCTACGAACTTAACTTACTTACAAACTTATTGGCAGTGAATGTGTTAATAGACCCAAGTAAGTTTTCTGCGCAAGAGAGTGAGACATGTCACTTGTCAGGAATGGCTTTTTTGGACAAATATCAATAAATATTTAAATTTGTAATGCTTTATTCATATTTGACTCCTTCACTATTTTTAAATATACACACGCAAAATAGTATTTTTTTCAAGAAAATTCACCAAGCTTTCCTTCTTATACCATGTAACTACATGTGGAGTCCTTTTAGATTTAGCATTGTAATTATGTCTATTAGTCCTCCTACGGCCCATGAACCTATTCATAGAACTTATTCTCTTAAAGAAATTTAAACCATTTTCAATATAGTAGCATTTGTTACGTTTGGGTTTCCTGAAACAAAAGTAATTTCTCTCCCTCTTGATATAAGACAAGCTAAATCTATCGGTAGCTTCAAATCTCTTCTTAAAGAACATTATTTGTCTCTCCCCTAACCCTGATTGTCTTACTATTATTATTGGCTGACTGTTTATGTATTATATTTATATATTTTTATTTGTGTTATTTGTATGTATGTTTATATATAGAGCTATTTATGTACGTGTATTAATATAATTATTTTGATTTTTGGGTTATTATAATCTCTGCACCACCTACTAAATAATCTAGTTTATCTCTTTCTCCGATACCCAAAGGTTGTCTGGAAGAGATCGCTCTTCAGCGATAAGACCGCCTGTTGTGTACCTCTACCTACATGTTATTGTATTGTTCCTCTTTTTAACTGCTTTGTTTGTGTGAGGTGTGCAATAAAGAGTATTTGTATTATATTGTATTGTAATTTCAACTCTATTTTAACACTTAATGATTAAAATTTTATTGCCATTTTATATTAGCGATAAAGACACCATTTGTTACCCTTATTTATTTATTTAATCAACATGTATTTCTTATGTTGTGGTGCAATAAATAATAAAAAATGTATGGTGGGCATTACCAGGTACATTACCTTTAGGCAGCGGATCTGATCGACCATGTCCAGGCAGGTCAAGGGCTACATAGTAGTATGTGGCCGGCAGCAGCTTCAGCAGCGGTTCAAAAGTGACCAAGCTATCTTGTCGTCCATGGACTAGTAGCACTGGCGCACCAGTTTCACTGCCCCATGACACCACTGGAATCGGTAAAAACAATACTAGCTAATGTCATGTTCAATGAAATGGGTTCATTTTGAGAGTTACACAACTGGCTTCAGTTAGCGACCACCTGAAGACAAGAGGTCTACAATTGAAAGTGATAACAATTCTGGAGACCATCACACAGCAATGCAATGTAAGTTTTTTGTACCTACTTATGTAACAATAAGTACCTACTGTGCTTAAAAACAACGACAAAATATGCTCTGGACTTACTAAATTAGATGATTGCGGCTGCTAATTAAATGAGCGAGTGAAGCAACCAAGTTTTCTATTCCAGCTTGGCCAAAAATTGTTTTGCATGTCCGTCTGTCCGGTGTTCTCCTCTACAGGTCACATTTTTCATCACTATTCTTATTCTTATTCAACCAATTCTGGTGAAATTTTGTTAGCAGTTTCGATAATTATATAAAATCTTTTGTCAATTCAAGTTTTAGAAGGTAAAAAAATGCACAGCACTTAAAATGATACACATAAGCTCTTATGGCATGTCAATAAAAATTTATAATAAAATCTCCAACACAATTAAAAACATTAATGATACTAAAATATTTAACTGTGAAATCATATCTTATGAGCAAAGCTTTCTATACATTTGATGAGTTTTTTAATGATAAGAGCGTGAACTGGATGGAGAAATAATAATATAAAATAAATTATATCTAATTAATAATTATGTACAAAACAATTTGTAAGATTTTATTAGTATAAGATAATTAGAGTCTGTAAAAGAAGAGGAAGATCTACACAATGTTTAACAGTATTTTTTTCAATTGCTTTGCCCTTCCAGGGTTCATGTTAATCTGTTACCATTACTTTAAGAACTGTATACTCAACTTACATGAGTGCAATAAATGATATGAATATGAATGTTTTTTTAATAAAACAGCAAACTCGCAAGGTCTACAACTCCCAGAACCACTAGTACCTATTATAAATTTGAAAGTTTGGATGCTTGTTACTCAAACACGTAAAATAACTGAACAGATCTGGATGAGCACACAAATAATCTATATCCAGGTTAATATCATAGGGCACTCTTATAGTAAATTAGTATGCCATATTTCAACTCTAGCTAAAAAAATGATTTGTCACATCCTTCATATTTGATGAAGGACAACTGACAAACTTAAATATTTAATTCCATACCAACAATTCAAGTTTAATAAAAGTTTGTAAAGACTGCTTACGTGCTATATTCCCCCATGGCGCGTCGATTGTCCATTCTCTTATGATCTTCATAGTTGTGTTCAGTTCTGCAGATTCATCAACTGCTTTAATAGGTAACAAAAGTGCGCGGACGCAATGTTTACAATCAAAATATCCAAAGTTTAAAGGTTGTTTTGCTCGAAGTGACAGTGACATAAGTGACGTTGTTGACAAAGGCAAGTATGTTCAGAAACCTCAAGTACTTATTGTTACCAATATTGTTTTGTAACTGCTGACATGTTATATTCATAATCTAATCAATATTTGTTTGTAAAGTTATTGGTGAACGTGGTGACAATATATATAAATTAACTAATGGTCAACCGCACGTTTTTCTGGTAAATATAAAAAAATATGTCCGTGTTAGTTCGATTTGGTTTTAGAATTACGCAATCGAATTTAGATCTAGTATTACGTAGTCCAGAGTAATGAAACAGACACTTTAGTTAAAAGATCTCTTTAATTAATGATCAAAATGTACATTGCTTATCAAATATACTATAGGTACACCGTGCGCTCTGTCCCAATCAAATCGTCGTCATTTTACGAGAATTAGGGTGAATATCCACCAGAGATGCGCGAATCTGTGGTTCATTGAACGAGCGAGCGAAGCGATCGAAGTTCTCCTTTCCGGGTTGAGCAAAATTGCTGTCGTATCTCTACCCGGATGTCCAGCTGTTTTCCTCTACTGGTGGCATTTCTCAACTGATTCTAGTAAAATTTTGTGAGCAGGTTTGATAATTAATGTTTATTTTTGTCGATTGTATTTTTGGATAAAAACGTATGTTTTGAAAATGAGAACCGCGGCGTCTGCAGCTCTAAGAGACACTAAAAAGGTTAAATATATGAAAACATTATCGCAATCTCTGGCAGCTACATATTTATTACCCTTACCCGATACGCAATCATTGGAAAATCTCGTAAAATGGCGATTATTTGATTGTAACGTTGCCTAAGTTGATACTACAAATACCTACATTAGCTTAGTATTTCTGATATGGGGCTTGCAAACACTCCGGTTGTTACAATAAGGTTTTTATAGTTCAAGCACACTGCAAACCATCCAAATTGTCACACCAATTTGCTATAATTAGAATGAGACGACAATACATAACATCCTTTCATTCTAACTATACCTACCAAATTGTTATGATTATGACAAATTTCTAGGTGTGTAATGGCCTTAACATCAAAGAATTTACAAACCCACAAATAAAAACAAAATTCTGAGTATTTAGCAAGCCGAACGTAAATTACGCTTAACATTATACGTTACATTAATGTTAATACAGTTATGATCACACAAATCGTCTCTGACGCGAATTACACGTTGAAGGTTCCATCCTAAGGCCTCTTCCGCGTTACGCGGGGCGGGATCGGTATGCGGTATTTTGTACCTTACCTAAAATACCCAGCCTACTAACGTACCCCAGATATTCTTGCTTGTCGGTATACTGTCAGTGTTATATTTACGCGGTACGCATATAGTATAGCATTAATACCGCCCCGTTTCCGCGTATCTCATTCTCGTGCCAATCACGAAGCACTAATTCAAATGTAGCCGCGCAGTAAAGTATCTGTACTGCCTCAACTGACAGTTGACACTGACAGCTTACCGATACCGCACCGAGTCCGCACCGCATTATGCGGAAGAGGCCTCAAACACTTAAAGTCCTCGCCTATGCTTTTTCCGTAAACACTGCACTAACTTCACACATAGAGTCACTTTCAATAGTTTTTTTTACAACACATCTGTGGCAAACAAGCGTACGACCCGCTAAGCGGTTACCACAGCCCATGGACGCTTCCAAGTCCACGTGTCAGTCCTTCACCTTTCTTGAAGATCCGTAATGTATGTAGTTCCTCATGAAAAACCGCACAGTCACATGTCATCCTTAATTTGCTTACCAAATAATGTAGTATCAATCAATACCTTGTGTTAAATATAACATGGAATTATTATGCTCATTGACCCCCGTGACTTCAACTTTCGGTAAGCCAGCTCTTCCGCTCTGCTTTTCTCCGTTTCAGTGCGCAGTCTATGTATGTACATGCATAACTGCATGGTGCGGTTTTTCGTCTGTTGTTGCAAATAGGAGGATGCACTTGAGACTTAAAGTGTCAATATTAAGAATGTGACGTGTTTAAAGGTCTTCGTCTTCCGACGGGTAAGGCCAAGGCGATGCAGGTTTCTAACCTGATGCCGCGTTTACTCGCTATGTTCGACATGTTTAGAGGTCGTATTCCGACCGGAGCCACAGAGGTACGGCCAAGTCATTACAGGTTTCTATCTGGTGACGTGTTTAAAGGTCCTCTTTGGCGCTTTATCTGGTGGTCCGATACTATGTTGGGTAACGTGTTTAGAGGTCCTCATCGCCGTCGGGGCGGTGCCGCTGCAGCACGGCCAGCCGCTGCTGCGTCACCTCCAGGTGGTGCTTGCGCCACTTTATGCGTCGGTTCTGGAACCACACCTTCACCTGGAACAGAAAATGATATTTGACAACAGTAGCGATAGATCAAGTATCGAACTTCTTGAATGCTCCTAGAACTTCGTGAAATCCTCAAGTTCGGCGGTGACCTAGGTCATGGCAACGCTACTGATGTAGTTCTTTCTTATGTGCCCTACATTAACATTAGATACACATATACCTACTGATACTCGGGACGCATAATATACCTCGCCTTCATCTTTTACCACCGCTCTTTTGACTCACGGGCCAGTTAGAGCCCGAGAGTATGGAGTTATTTAAGTAACGTGCGCCAAGAGCAATGCTCCCCTAATCGTCTGTTTCCAGGTGTTCCAGCACTGACCTGCGCCTCGGTGAGCTGCAGCGCATGCGCGAGGTACAGCCGCTCGGGGCCCACCATGTACTGCTGGCGCTCGAACTCGGCCTCCAGCCGCTCCAGCTGTTCAGGGGTGAAGATCGTTCTGATGCGTTTGCTTCGCCCGGAACTGAAATCGTTGTTATTTAAATAGTAATCGAGCAACAAATGAGTTAATTATTGTCGCTCACACAACTGAGCTGAGTGAGCCAAGTGTAGACGGTGAACGCAAATATTTGCAACATTTGCGTCCTTTGATGTGTGACAAAAACCGACAGGCGGACCGGCGGGCGGATACGAGTATTTGTCTATTTGTGTGTTTGGCTATTCGTACAAATGTGGCAAATATATCCTCCACACATAGTCATATTTGGACAAATTAAGCAAATACGCGAACACGCATTCTCAAGTGTAGTGCGACCATTAAATATACATATTTGGGGTCAAGGAATTCAACTAGATATTTTTTATCAAAAGGATATCAAACGGAACCCTGTTCCTAAGCTTCCGCTATACATCCAGCTGTCTGCGTATCAACAATAGCTAGACTGTTTAAATTTTCACAGAAGTTGTTTTTTATTGCTGCTTACATTCATAAAAAAAAAAAAAAAAAACAAAAAGTGTTTGCCTCATTCATTAAGCGTAATTTTATGGCGTTTTTTTGCCCGCCCATAACAATCGAGGTATATCTCTAGAACCGTAATATGTAGACACTTGAAATTTCCGCAGATTATGTATTACTATAACCTCCATAATAACAAGTAATAAAAATATAATAACGTTAATATATTACTAGTATGTATTCGTTGACCTCAAATATATAAATAAACACCTATTTTGTATTTTCAAGTCATTTAGTAACTGACATATCGGTAAAATACTTATCTAGTTGAATTCCCTGACCCCAAATATGTATATTTAAACACCAAGTTCATGATTCTAAGAGACTTAGAACTCGAGATATTAATAATTAACTATAATTCAAAATGGCCGCCATAAAATTAAATATGGCCGACGGAGGAGTTAGTTCCTATCAAAAACTTAAAGCTATGGACCTAATAAGTGCCTGAAAAAAAATTGGTGCTTTTGTCCAGCGTGTCCACATTTACGACAATTTGTTCGAGCACTCTGCTACTAGGTACTATCAGTCTTTGCTTTTCTCACAACCCGAAATAGTATTAAAAACGCGATGTTACCTGCTAGTACAGGACAGAGCGTGGTTCCGGGCAGTCTTCATCTGTGGTGGCCTTATCTCTGGGCGTGGGCTGTCTGCAAGACAAATATCACCATTGTCCCTAACTTTGTATATGATCGAGATAAAAGAAGGTTGAGACGGTGAAGGAAAGGAGATAATTTGAGTCCTGCGATGGAAGCTGCATTTCTGACGGTATCAGGCAATCGGTTATAAATTGGTTGTCCGAGGCTATAGATCGACTTAGCTGACTTCGCAATTCTTTATTTCTCAACCAACAGCCTGTCTCCATGCCTTTTTCTCCGCAGGGGATATCTGGAGTTAGTGCCGGCCCCGTAGCATGGTCGGCCTTATCACGCGATAAGTGACAAGATAGAGCGTCAGTCTCGTTCTATCGAACGGTGTCAGCCAGTGACGGACGCTCTATCTTGCCACTTATCGCGTGATAAGGCCGACCATGCTCCGGATCTGGTGTCACAGTAGATACATAGCATAACACGTTCACTGTCCCAATACAAAATGATCTGACAGTGTCACTTATCCAGCGTGCTTCCGGTTCGAAGCTGTGAATCCATTGTGGAAACACGGACTCCTGAAAAGCATGTGAAAGTATTACCCACCATTAGGAGCACTCGGACAGGGAACGTGTTAAAGCAGTCAAACAAATCCGCACAAACTGGCGATTTGTCCCATTGACCTGTGTCAATATGGGTCAAATCGCTAGGTTCGCGTGCCTGTGCACGCGTCGCTTAAATAAACTATAGGCTAGGTACGGTGTCTGCTTCCCACCAGGTAAGGTCAGCCGGGGCAAATGCGTCGATGCATATGAATAACTTTTGAATAGACTGTTAAGAAACGTATATATATATATTCAAAGCGCATAATTCAACATTTATAAAAAAAACGGGACACACAGTCGTGAACGCGCCAAGGAGCTTACATTTTTCGACTTTGACATTTTATTTAAATATGTTCCGTGTGAAAATCTGCCATTCTTATTTTGGGAAAGTTACTTCTTAGAATAATCTCCTCCCAACAAAATATTGAAGAGAACATGGGTGGACAAGCGCGAGTTATGAAACGAACTTTCCCAGGAGTTTTTACCAGTTTCATAGAATTAAACTACCTACTGTGAGAGTAACGATGTTTTTGAGTTAAAAAGTTATTCCTAAGTCAGTTTCATTCAGGAAAAAAAACCGGACAAGTGCGAGTCGGATTCGACCATCGAGGGGGAACCCTAAGGAACGGCACTAGTACTTAATTACAAATGTATAATTTTCAAATTTTTCCCTTTACTTGTAGTATAAGACGATATTAGGTATTTGCCAAGTTTCATAGTTATAGGTCATCGAAAAGTACCCAATAAATTTTGATTCCCTTGAGAGTGCCGAATTGTACGTTTTTTGCGGCATAAACGGCTGTATCTTTTTTTAAGTAAACGTAGAAGTTTGATTTTTTCACAGCTTCATGGGATAGTTTTAATTTCAACTCGACTCCTCAACGCGTTCCCGTGATAAAGGGTCTTGACAGACAGACAGACAGACGGACAACAGTGATCCTAATAAGGGTTCCGTTTCTTTTTGAGGTACGGAAAACCCTAAAAACAACATTTGTTTAATGTATCAAACAGTTATTTAAACCGAACTAGAGTTCAAAATCGTGTACAGCTTCAATTACTGATATATATAGAACAATTGGTTGACACTCGTGACCAATTCATTCATCATCATCAATACTTAAGAGCCTTGCTCTTGTCGGTGGAGTAACCGCCACTTTTCTCTGTCCATTGCCAGCCTCTTGGCTCCTCATGACTCGACATCAGCTTCTTTTATTTGGCTAAAATATTTTAGCCTAGGCCTTCCTCTGCCTCTCTTGCCTTCAATTTGACCCTCCAGGATGTTAAGGAAGAAACTGTCGTGCCGTATCAGGTGGCCCACCATCTCCTATTTCTAATACATCCTAGTAAACAAGTGTCACAACTAAAAAAAACACTACGCAGTTATTAGTATAAAGTAAGGTTGAAGGGAGGAAAGACATAGAAAAAACTACATAGAGATGTCAAAGAGGTTGCCTGGGATCAGAGTACCTAGATGTATCGCCTACTTCGAGCTACACCGACTAGCAGGCTGGTGTGGGCTTAGCATAAGAACAAGGTCGAATCGATTTCATGTAGGTATTACAGCTAAGTAGGTATTTAGTGTGGCTAGAGAAGTATTGAACGAACAAGCGAAACGAACGAATTTCTCTGTCATGTTTGAGCAAAAAATATTTTGTAAGTATGTCCGGCGTGTGTTCTACTGTTCTCCTCTATAGGTCGCACTTATCAACCGATCTATTGTCGACAAAAAGCATGGTTTTTATTCAATAATTTTGTTACATTGCACAAACATCCATCTTCGCCTAACTGCAAGGCAAGTTTGTTGGCGAATAAAACTTTTTAATATATAAGTATAAACTTAATTTTAAATGTGCTGGTAACAACATGCATATATGTATGTATTCTACATACAAGTACAGTGGTAACAACTTTATCAGCTTTATCACTATACCCGTACTGTATTATTATTGTTATAATACTAAAAATTACACGGTTCAACTCACGTATTCAATGTCACTACAGGCGACATGTTTCGAACTCTTCGGGAATTCTTCTTCTTTGAGTTTATATTCGATTATTATTGTTCGTACTTATATATTATGTGCAGTGGAGCACACTTGGAAGAAACTGGATATTACCAACCTAATCCATACTTCCATACACGCTGATTCTTAATTCGTGATCAGGAGTCGAAAAATAATGATAAACAGCCAAAACGGATTTCAATGGATGAGGCCTCATGCAATTAAATCACCGTTTAGTTAATTAAATTTAATGATAATGTTAACACTAATATCCACTGAATGTTTGGTCACCCTACATTTCTTGAAGTTAAGTAGATACGTCCAACACACATACGTCAAATTTTGGCAAACTACCGTTAGGGTGACAATGATTTTGAATTATACAGTGATTCCTTATTCAGTTTTATTCAGAAAAACCGGCCAAGTGCGTGTCGGGCCACGCGCAGTCTAGGGTTCCGGTTGCGTCTCCCGAATTTGTACGAACATTGGGCTTTCCAAGTACACATTAAGTTGGTCGACTATTACTCGGTAACTACTTCTGCCTACTTGTCCTCCTGCCTAGTTTTCCTTTTGAATTCATTATATGTACTACTACCACGAATTTTTTCACATCCCCAGTAGTAGCCATTTAGCCGGCCAAAAAGATCTTTTTAGAATAACAAAAGAGAGAGAGATGAATGCAAGAGATGTAAATCATATGAAATGTGTAAAAGACGAAGCGGGAAAGATTTTGACGGATGATGAGGGAATAAAAGGACGCTGGAAGAGTTACTTTAATAAATTAATGAACGAAGAGAATAAATGGAGCGGAGTGGTAGAAAACGTACAAGGTAATATAGGCCTGGTGAAAGAGGTAAGTATAGAGGAAGTGAAGATGGCAGTGCAGAGTATGAAAAATGGAAAAGCAGTTGGGCCAGATGGTATACCAGCGGAAGTATGGAAGTTTTTAAGAGCGGATGGATGGAAGTGGCTGACTTTGTTCTTTAATAAGTTGTTGCAAGAAGAGGTAATCCCTGACGAATGGTGCAACAGTTCACTGGTGCCCATCTTCAAGAAAAAAGGTGACGTACAGGATTGCAACAACTATCGGGGAATAAAGCTCATGTCACATAGTATGAAGATATGGGAGAAAGTGATAGCGAAACGAATGAGAGAAGAAAGTGAGGTAACACAGAACCAATTTGGGTTTATGCCGGCCCGGGGAACTATGGACGCCATATTTGCACTCCGCCAACTTTGCGAAAAATACCGACTTGCACAAAAGGACTTGCATATGGTGTTCATAGATCTGGAAAAAGCATACGATAGGGTCCCCCGTAAGATTCTGTGGTGGGCTATGAAAGGGAAAGGGGTGCCAGAGAAGTATGTTCGAATTGTTCAGGCGATGTATGATAGAGCTAGTACTCACGTCCGGTCCGAAGCTGGAGTAACTGGCAATTTCAACGTGGCTGTAGGTTTGCACCAGGGGTCGGCTTTAAGCCCGTATTTGTTCCTCCTAGTTGTGGATGCTCTAACATCAGACATACAGGAGGAAGCACCCTGGTGCATGCTGTTTGCCGACGACGTTGTTCTTGTCGGGGATAATGCTCTTGAGGTCCAGAGCAGACTGGGAAAATGGCAAGAAAGACTGGAGAACGTAGGATTAAAAATCAGTAGAACCAAAACTGAGCACTTGTTCTGCGATTTCAGCGGCCTATCCAGTTTTTCCCATATTGCCTTGGATGGTGTATCCCTACCAGTCTGCTCAGACTTCCGGTACCTCGGGTCATTAATCCAAAATGACGGTAATATAGACCGTGACGTGAAAAATAGAATAAATGCGGGATGGATGAAATGGCGACAGGTCTCTGGAACAGCTTGTGATCCACGAATGCCCCTTAAACTTAAGGGGAAAATCTATAAAATGATCATAAGACCTGTCGTAATGTATGGATCAGAGTGCTGGGCAACGAAAGTGACGGATGAAAGAAGAATGCACGCAGCCGAGATGAGAATGTTGAGATGGATGTGTGGAGTGACGAGGAAAGATCGGATTAGAAATGAGTACATAAGAGGAAGTTTGAAAGTAGCACCTGTGACGGACAAAATGAGGAGCAGTAGGTTAGCGTGGTACGGGCATGTAATGAGGAGGGATGAACGTCATATTGGTAAAACTATGTTAGGGATGAATGTCGAAGGACGAAGAGCGATAGGTAGGCCAAGAAAGCGATGGATGGATTGTGTGAGAGAGGACTTGAGGAAGAAAGGAGTAAGCGCTGAAATAACGAATAATAGAGATGAATGGAAGAAGAAAACATGTTGTGCCGACCCTACATAAGTGGGATAAGGGCAGGGAGATGATGATGATCTCGCAAACGAATTACTGATTTGAAAAGTGGTTTTAGGAAACCCATAATATTTTTAAATGAGCTATCCAACGATAGCTTATGCAGCAACATTATGCACCATGGGTTTAAGAGAAAAAAAAACTACATCCCCGCTTTAGGTGTAGGGGAGGTACCCTTTTTTTTCAAGATTTTATTGTACCGTTTTGGCGGCGTAATTGATTTATATACCATACCCATGCCGAATTACAGTTTTCTAGGAGTTATGATTACTGAGCTAAGCCGAAGACGGACAGACAGACGGACGGACATGGCTAAACTATAAGGGTTCCTTGTTGACTACGGAACCCTAAAAAAAGAACGTCTGTTTTAGGTAAATTCGAGTTAATCGTGTTTGGTATCAATTACAGAATTAGAAAAATTATCTCCTGATCACGAATTAAGAATCATTGTGTATAAGGCGGAAACCGCACCGCATCTCCTTCCGTATCAGTACAACGAAAAAACCGTCGCTCCGCACACCGCAGCGGGAAGCGGCGGCAATGTGAACACCGCCTTATATTAGAGATGCGAAAGCAGCTTTGTCTGTTTACTTTCTTAGTTTTTATTCAATAGAGGAATAGTATCAGTAATGCAACGTGATTATTTTCGTTTTCTGACTTAATGTTAGTGTTAAAACCGTACTTTTGATGTTTTTTTATATTTTTTTATTTATTTTTGACATATGTGATATTGTAATGTACTTATTTTCTTATTTTATTTTTAGATAAATCTGGCATTAGAATAATTTTGACTTGTTTACTTAATTTTGTTTGACTTTGTGTTGTAACAGTACCTATACTAATATTATAATTTATCGTTTTTTTTTACATCATTATGATTTATTTTTGACATTTTCTTTTTTTGGGTTGACATCTGACATTTAGTTCACTGTATATTATAAGTTTTGTTATGTGCTCTTGAGATGTTTGATAATTATTTACTGTGACTATAGTTTAGTGTGATTAATTTACTATTGATATAATATGTTCAAATGCAATGTATATTGTTACTGAATAAATAAATGAAATGAAATCATAATGAAATGAAATTTCACCCTTAAGTAGCCGAGCCGATTTAAATTAAATTTGTTATGGAGATAGTTTGAAACACTGGGAAGGATATTGTACAGTTTTTATTCTAGAAATAACGCCTCAGAGACCTTATACATCTCTGGAATACTGAATAATATCATTAGCTTCTGTTAATGCTGGATACAGATCTTATATCGAATGTAATGGTCATATTTTGCAATTTTGTTTTGTTTACATTAACTTAGTGACATTTAGTTTGTTAACCTTTTATATATAATTTTAAATTATTATTGTGTAAGATTACTATTTTATTGTAAATTACCGTTTGACATGTAAAAGTGCCCTTGTGGCCTATTTGCAGAATAAATAATTGATTTGATTTGATTTGAATGCTTCCTAGCTCCCATGATGACCTTCGATCTGTATACGTCAGTTTTTTCGTGTTTTTTAGGGTTCCGGAGCCAGAATGGCAAAAACGGAACCCTTATAGTTTCGCTATGTCCGTCCGTCCGTCCGTCCGCAGCTTAGCTCAGAGGCTCTTGGTACTAGAAAGCTGTAACTTGGCATGAATATACATATTAGTCATGCCGACAAAGTGGTAAAATAAAATCTTGAAAAACATTTTTTTTAGGGTACCTCCCCTACATGTAAAGTGGGGATGATTTTTTTTATTGTCGTCTACCCCATAGTGTGGGGTGTCGTTGGATAGGTCTTTTAAAAATATTGGGGGTTTGTGAAAACAATTTTTCGATTAAACGATCCGTTTGTGAAATATTAAGCCTTAAAGTGCTAATTTTTGTTAGACTCCAGTGTCCCCACCCCCTGCTAGCTAAATGGTTGTTTTGGGATATGTGAAAAAAATCATGGTAGTAGTACATATAACGAAGTTAAAAGGAAAACTATCACAGCTAAGTAGGCTTTACACGTTTACGAGTAATAGTCGACCAACTTATAAAATGTACTTCAAGAAGTAATAGTTTCGTACAAATTCTATTGTAACTTATTATTATATATAATGGTACGGAACCCTTCGTGCGCGAGTCCGACTCGCACTTGGCCGGTTTTATTGGCTTATCAGTATTAACAACAACGAGGTTCACCGAAATAGTATCCCATATTTACTTCAAAACTCACAGTTTTCGAGATACCGAAGCCACCGAACTTCTTAATTTTAGGACAAAAAACCTTGTTTTTTTTGGACGTAACTTGTGTAAAAATTTGTTAAACATAAAACTCTCTCGTGCGTTAGAGACAGATAAGGAACAGTTATATGTATATTTCATATATATAAAAGTGCATAAACAACTTTTTTGGACCATGTTTGAATAAATCATAAAAAAACCTTTTTTTTATTCTTCTCATGCAAATGTAGATAAAGGATTGAAGAACCGATAAGCGTTTGTGCCATAAATATATCATAGTTTTGACGAAGGAATATCAACTCAAAACTCGTCAAAACACATCAAAAAGCGCGTGGAACCCCCTTTAAAGTGATGGAACGGGGACTGATAAATTGATCCCATAAAAAACATTCCATGTAAAAAAAGAGGCCAAGTCTCGAAACTCTTCCACCGTAAAAAGCTGTGAGATATTTCGTAGTACCAAGTCTCAAGCATTCTTATTATTCTTTAATAGCTAGCTAAATAAAATTCTGCAACTTGCATCAAAGCAAGGCAAAGGGTTTATGCTGTTGGTGTATCTAGAAAGCTGGACTGAAATTGCATTTTTTTTTAGTTTTCTCTTGATTTATACACTAAACACTAATTGTATTCTAAATTTGAAGCTTCTATGTCTGCTAGAAGTACCTTAGACTTCTGATGATCGGTGAGTCAGTCAGTGAGTGACAACATGAAGAAACTTTGACTAGTTATAATTCTTAAACTACTGGTTCAAATTGAATGAAATTTGAAATATATATCGTGTTTATACAATGCGTGCTTGGTTACCAAAAATTCAGGCTTCTAGTTTTATCCACAATAAAGTTATAGGGAGGTCGAAAATGGCCTGAACTGCTTCAAGAAAAGCTACTACTACCGTGCCCCCAGATACTGCGCCTGAGGGGAGTTTAATAGCATATGTCCTATTAGATTTTGTCCAAACGTAGTAATACCTTCAGGCGATTGACGAGTAAGTATACGAGGAGAAAGCCGAGGGAAAAAGCTATAGTACAGTCAGCAGCAGAAGTAGCTACGCAAGATAACACGCTCAAAATGATCTACACAGTCCTTACATTAGAGTCTTGTGTAGGTCATTCTGAGCACTTGACCCGCGTAGCTACTTTTGATGCTGACTATACCTACCTAAATAAAGTAGGTAGGAAGGCCCGGCTCTTAATAACCCACCTTTAAAAATTTGCACATGCGGTTACCGTCACAAACAAAAGTGCATTTCAGTGTTTAACCAAACGCCAAGCCTATTTGAAAAAAAAAATACAGTTACTGTGTCGTGCTAAATATGGCACATTTTTTAAATGTCCATATTATTTTGAAAACTATGCAAATGTCAGTATTTTTGGTGAAATTTGGTGTTTTATCTTTTTAACATCCATTTATACCTAGGTAAGTACTCTTTTGTTAAATTTATTTACGTATTTTTACGAGACTTCATTGTACCTAAGGCCCACTGAAAGTATCCCTGACTAACAGTACGTCAATAAAATAATGATTGAATAAAGAACTTATTTATTTATAAATATAATGATATCGAGGCTGATATAAAGTATCTCACATGTGTTTTTTTTTAAATTAAAAACGTTATTCTCGTTGTATAGCAATTTTTTATTTTCATGCCCCTATTTAGGTCTCCTGGCCCCTGATAAAGGTCGCCGGAGTCCGCTGGATGCGGGTGGCGCAGGACCGGTCATTGTGGCACTCTTTGGGGGGGCCTACGTCCAGCAGTGGACGTCTTTCGGCTGATATGATGATGATACCCCTAAGAAGGCCCACGGCCATAATTTGGGGATATGTTCAATGACAATATTTTATAGTATAGGTAGATTTAATTAAAAAGTGTAGGTATTATTATACGACCAGTTCTAGAGTATAGGTAGTAATGTTCAAACATTGACTCAAAGTAGGTATATCTTATTTAATTTAACGTGCCTTATTAAGCGACCGCGTGCCTAATATGGCCCACTAGCTAGCAATATTGTTTTAATAGGTTTTTTTCTGTTATTACTGAAATAACATTAAAGTTTTTGTGAATATTTATGATTGTGAAATTATTAGCAGTCCTATGAATGGCTTTTCTTTATTAATCATACCTACTGTAATTATTTTACAAGGCTCTGAAATTAAAGGTGGGCGACGGTACCTAACATTGTTATGTCGAGTTCTCCAATATCTATACAGACCTTTCAAAAATATCTACACATGTGTCTTATTAGCAAAAAATCTTAGTAACAATAAAGTATCTGTATAGATATACTAGACTGTACGTTAATAATAAATAATAATAATAATAATAAATATTAGGGGACAATCTTACACAAATCGACCTAGTCCCATAGTAAGCTCATTAAGGCTTGTGTTATGGGTACTAGACGACGATATATATAATAGATATAAATACTTAAATACATAGAAAACTTCCATGAATCAGAAACAAATATTCATGCTCATCACACAAATATTTACCCTTGCCGGGATTCGATCCCAGGACCTTCAGCTTCGTAGGCAGCGTCACTATCCACTAGGCTAACCGGTCGTCAAAATAATAATAATAATAATGACTGTACGTTATACTACATCAATTAGTAAGTATATTACAGCGAGTGTGACTATAGTCAAACCAAATATTTATGCTACGACAATAATCCAATTTCAATTAGGACACACAATTTTAATTATTCATTTTTTTTTACAATTTCAAATAAAAAAATCCTAATAACAGTTTTAATCCCGTAAAGTGAGAAGATGGATGAAGTCGTGAGCAAAAGCAAGTAGGGTCATTTCGCTGGTTACGCGACCAGCTTCGGTTAGCGACCACCTGAAGGAGAAGGTTTTTTCTATTGAAGATAACATCAATTCGACACACCCTATTGAGACAATTACTTGTACTTGCATTTGTTTGTTGTTTTAGAATAGAAATCTGCTAAAAAACCGAGAAAATATCCTTTCAGTTCACCAACTCAGCTTAAGTGGTCGCCCACCGGCACATTAAATTAGGTGGTCGCTAACCGGCGAAATGACCCTACTTGCTTTTGCTCACGACTTCATCCATCTTCTCACTTTACGGGATTAAAACTGTTATTAGGATTTTTTTATTTCACGTTATCCACGTTAATCCCCTAGCCTGATCCCCCAGGGGAATTAGCGGCAATTATTTTATATTCAACTAGGAAAAAATGATAATGTTCGGTTATGGCGCTTCGCCGGACGCTGCCGCGTCACGCTCGCTTCGCTCGCTCGGCTCGCGCGCTGTAGGGTCGCAGTTCAACTAACAACCTAACCGTTTTTTTCCCCTGGGGGATCAGGCTAGGGGATTAACGTGGACAACAGCATTATTTTGTATTGTGTTTCTTTTTCTTTTAATATAAATAAATCAAAAAAAAAAAAAAAAAAATTATTCATATTTTTTTACAATTTCAAATAAAAAAATCCTAATAAGAGTTTTAATCCCGTAAAGTGAGAAGACGGATGAAGTCGTGAGCAAATGTATTAGGTAGGTTTAAGAGTAGGTAGAGTGGCCTACCTTGCCTCATTCCCGGCGGCGCCATACTCCTACAAAACCCCTCATTGAGCCGCTGTATCTCGTGCCCGGTCCAGTACCCGAGCTCCCTCGGGCTCCGCAACCTCTCCACGCTCAGGTTCATGGCGTCCTCCTCCGCGCCGCTCAACCCCAAGATGGCGGCGATGGTGAACGACTTCCCGGCCAGGTGCGTCTTCCCTGTCAAATCCACACCAAACGCCGATTGGCTGTCCTCTTCAGTCGACACCGGCGACGAGGAACGGTCGAACCCATCTCTGTCCTGGTAGGACACTGACAGCAAATCCGTCAAATTGGTCGGATAAATCGAAGGCGAAGGCCGCTCCATCATTACGGTACAACACTATACGTTCTCATTTCAAATTTAAAGCACAGTCACATTTTTTTTTAATTGAGCACCTAATTGACTTGAGGTGTATTAACGGTTAATGCCGACCGAGCGAACTGGCTGGCGCGACGCGATTGCGGTTTATGATTGAAAGCGCATTTTAAAATTGGAAGCGGGGCGGGGCTAGACGTCAAACGATCGGTTTAGCGGGAAAAAAATGACATCGCATAGAGCGGTCAATTGAGGGTGCATGATTTGGGCCGGAGTGGGGGGAGCGGGGGGCGCTGTGATTGGCCGGCGCCGCGCGTGCGCGGCGGGGGCGGGGCCAGATTTTGGAGGGTGTGGTCCCGCAGTGATTTGCGGTCCCTAAAGCCTTTGATTGAGACAGGGAAGCATTCGGCGCTATTACCTAATAGCGAATCGGATTTGAGGATTGGAGCATTGTCTTATTGGTATAATTTCTTAAACTCGGAATTCTGCCTACTAATATAAAACAGCATCGCATCCACAATAATCTAAGTTACGAGCATTTTCAACTACAGAAGTTCTCGTTCAGCTATTTTTCGTTCTTCCAGACTCGGTTAGCAATTAAACATTATCAGCTTTAAATTAACAGGCGACTGTCAATCCCAAAGTTGCCAGCAAGGGTGTCCATCTAGCTAGTCGCATAATGACTATTGTCATAATTTCGATTGTCAAGCAACACAACACATTACGCATAAAGTTGTTGCTTAAATATCAAAGTAATTTGTCTGATTCGGCGCATAATATTACCTTCATTTTAAACCATAATGTTGAATATCATTAAAAGAAATAAGGTATTGAAGATCATAATTATTTTTAGTCATATTAGTTGCAAGTGCACAAAAAAAGACCCCCAGGATCGTGCGAAGTGGAGGAAAGCGGACCCTGGCAAAGGCCGGGATAACGCTACGTAGAAGAAGAAGATATCTTTTAGTTGCAAGTGCCTGGGCAACCGAGCTCTGGTCGGGTGAAAATACGGAGAAAACGAACCTTCCCAGACATGAGACGTACCTAGCTAGATCGATTTCTCGCCCCCGTTATCCCCTAGGTATAATCCAAAATTCATCGAAATCGTTAGAGCCGTTTTCGAGAACGTGATTGCAAATATATATGATAGATACAAATGTTGCTCGTTTAATAGAAAAGGATGCGTAAATTATGACAATAGACTGTCATTATGATTGCTTCGCAAAAAAACAAACTATTAATAGTAGGTACATTACTACAGAGGCCGGGAAGTATGGGGCTGCCGGCCCAGTATATACAGGTTGTCCAGTAAATAATGGATAACCTTCTAACCACCAATAGGCCACCTTAGGCTGGTCCAGAAAATCCACTTTAGGGTTTAGTAAAAGTTCCCTGGTTTTCGAGATTTTCACACTTTTCATAATTTTATGTTTTCGGTTCCTTATTTGACTGTTATCATCGTGGTAACGAGAAATGTAATGATTTGTTGTTGATTTGTTGTTGTTTTTTTTTTTTTTTTTTTCTGGACCAGCCTAAGGTGGCCTATTGGTGGTTAGAAGGTTATCTATTATTTACTGGACACCCTGTATAGACGGCCGAGCGTAGCGAGGAAGGAGCAGCCAGAAAGAGGGGTGACGGGGGGCTTATTTGGTGCCGACTAATATGTAGCGACGTTATTAACATGGCACTCGGGGCCCGCTAGTTATCTAATAATCCCTAGAATTAACTAGGCAAGCCGGATTTTTGAGCGACTGTCACCTGGTTTCAGTTAAAATTCACAAGGTTTCCGCTGGTTTCTCGGGTTAGCGATTGGCGTCGTAAACGAATGAAGCGCTTAGTTGACACTTTCGCAACCGGACTAAAAATGGAAACATGCACCAGAAACTGACAGAATTCGCTAGACGTGTAAGTTCATACTATAGGGCGGGCTCAGCCGGCATCTGACCAAACATTACGATTGCCGAACGTGATAATAAAGCGGTCAGAATCCGATCGTGGCCGTTTGCTTAACCTCACCTTCCACCAGCCTTCAAAATTCAAAATTCAAACATTTATTCTCTAAGTAGGCCTCAAGGGCTCTTTCACATGTCCGAGCTTACAATCTTTAACATTACATGACATGTACATGCCCTTGTTGTTAAGTGTGCCTATGTTTTTACTCGATTGCCCCAAATTCCCTTTTTTCCTCTCGTGTTTCGATTAATTGTTTCACTAAAATGGTAATTCCGTTGGCCCAAGTCCGGCCCTGCGCGTCTTGCCCCCTCCCCGTGAAACAATTTAATATCATAATCTGTGCGCCGATACGCCGCGGAGCTACGCACACATGGAGGCGGCGTCGCGCCATGGAGCGACTAAAAAAACCGGCCAAGTGCGAGTCGGACTCGCGCACGGAGGGTTCCGTACCATTGTCTATAAAAACGGCCAAAAAAATCACGTTCGTTGCATGGGAGGCCCCCTTAAATATTTATTTTATTTTGCTTTTAGTATTTGTTGTTATAGCGGCAACCGAAATACATCATCTGTGAAAATTTCATCTGTCCAGCTAACGCGGTTCTTGAGATGCAGCCTGGTGACAGACAGAGGGACGGACAGTGAAGTCTTAGAAATAGGGTCCCGTTTTTACCCTTTGGGTACGGAACCCTAAAAAGTAATGTAGTCTGAAAAGTTCATGGTGTGTGTTGTGTGTGTGTGTGTGTGTGTTCCACCTTAAAGCATCATCCTCCTGTTTTTCCCAGTTGTGTCCCTAAAGGCGCCCGGGGTCCGCTTCGGCACAAGATTGGGATTGACATCTGACCTTTTAACCTAAAGGGCACACTAGACGTGTGGTTCATGGATGGCTCATTATGTTTTTCTTCACCGAAAATCTACTGTTATATGTCGCGCCTTTAAAACGGAACTGACTTAACTAAAAAAAAGTCACATTGAGATATATATAGGTACATAGATCGACTCTAAACGACCTATTGCGAGTTAAAATCTTTACTCACTTTTTTCCAAAAAAATGTGTTTTTGGATTAAGTCCGTTCCGTTCTAAAGGTATATATGAAATGATATTTTGTATGAAATGATACTTTGTATAAGAGTTTCCCCCTCACTTAAATCACACTTAAATAAAAGAAAACAGGTACGCGATGTACAGTCGAGTTCGATAATATGTGCACGGGCAGTGGTCAAAAGTATATGAACACGACTTTATTGTTAAAGGCATAAAGGATGGTCAGATATATTTGACCTTTAGGAACGTATATATATTTATGAACTCGACTGTTCCTATTACCACATTAAAATGAAATCGACGTTCGGCAGAAGACTAGATTAAGTTAAATTATTATTATTTTTAACACTTTCTCTGCCAGGAACCGACTAGCGGGCTCCCTGTTCGTAGGCGCTTTCCTCTACTTAGCGGGAAAACCACAGCGTCGCCTACTAGCGTAGCGATACAAAATTGTTGGAAATTAATGTGTTAAGTCTTTAATGTATTAGGTAAGTCTATTTCAACCATTTTGGTGTACTTAGAGCGAGTTGCAGCTGTCATCTTAAAATCAAAAAAATCTTAATCTATTATTTATTATGCAAAGAGGCCGCAAAGGCACTTTACCAAATACATACGTACTTTACAATACAATAATAATAATCTTACACAATAATCATTTAAAAAAATGCAGATTAAGGACCGATATAAACGGTTAACAAACTAAATTGCAAAATATTATCGATTACATTCGATATACCTAAGGTCTGTATCAGAATTAATAAGAAGTTAATTATATTAATTTAGTATCCCAGATATGTATAAGGTCCAATAAGGTCCCATAGACGTATAAGGTCCAATAAGGTCCCATAGATGTAAAAGTTCAAATAAGGTCTCATAGATGTATAAGGTCCCATAGATATATAAGGTCCAATAAGATCCCATAGAAACTTGTCAAACTTTCTTGAGATTCCAATTTTAACAAACACCGCTGTCGATTGCAAATGGTTTCTGCAAGGCTTGTGTTGTGACCAGGGTTCACGTCCAACATAAAAGCGATCATGATAGCTAAGCCAGAGTACCTATGCCAAGGTCTTGTGTTCCCATGGTCTACATTCCGGTAAACATTCCGTACATAAGTTCCGAAAACTCATTGGTACGAGCCGGGATTCGAACCCACGACCGCCGCTTGAGAGCCGCATGCCTGTGCCACTAGGCTACCGTAGCTTTAAACCTTCTTCTATTATTTATTCTGCATGGGGCCGTAGTCGCTTTCCGCTATACGGGGAGAACCACAGGATCGGCTACGAGCGTAGCGCCTAGCGGGTGCCTACGCCGTAGTCGCTTTCCGGTCGCTTTCTCTTTACATAGGAGGAGAAACACGCGATCGGCTACGAGCGTAGCGCCTAGCGGGTGCCTACGCCGTAGTCGCTTTCCGGTCGCTTTCGCTTTACATAGGAGGAGAAACACGCGATCGGCTACGAGCGTAGCGCCTAGCGGGTGCCTACGCCGTAGTCGCTTTCCGGTCGCTTTCGCTTTACATAGGAGGAGAAACACGCGATCGGCTACGAGCGTAGCGCGTAGCGTTTCTTGGCAGTGAATGTAACACTTTCACTGCTAGGAACCCGCCTAGCGGGTGCCTACGCCGTAGTCGCTTTCCGGTCGCTTTCGCTTTACATAGGAGGAGAAACACGCGATCGGCTACGAGCGTAGCGCGTAGCGTTTCTTGGCAGTGAATGTAACACTTTCACTGCTAGGAACCCGCCTAGCGGGTGCCTACGCCGTAGTCGCTTTCCGGTCGCTTTCGCTTTACATAGGAGGAGAAACACGCGATCGGCTACGAGCGTAGCGCGTAGCGTTTCTTGGCAGTGAATGTAACACTTTCACTGCTAGGAACCCGCCTAGCGGGTGCCTACGCCGTAGTCGCTTTCCGGTCGCTTTCGCTTTACATAGGAGGAGAAACACGCGATCGGCTACGAGCGTAGCGCGTAGCGTTTCTTGGCAGTGAATGTAACACTTTCACTGCTAGGAACCCGCCTAGCGGGTGCCTACGCCGTAGTCGCTTTCCGGTCGCTTTCGCTTTACATAGGAGGAGAACCACGCGATCGGCTACGAGCGTAGCGCGTAGCGTTTCTTGGCAGTAAATGTAACACTTTCACTGCTAGGAACCCGCCTAGCGGGTGCCTCCGCCGTAGTCGCTTTCCGGTCGCTTTCGCTTTACATAGGAGGAGAACCACGCGATCGGCTACGAGCGTAGCGCGTAGCGTTTCTTGGCAGTAAATGTAACACTTTCACTGCTAGGAACCCGCCTAGCGGGTGCCTACGCCGTAGTCGCTTTCCGGTCGCTTTCGCTTTACATAGGAGGAGAACCACGCGATCGGCTACGAGCGTAGCGCGTAGCGTTTCTTGGCAGTAAATGTAACACTTTCACTGCTAGGAACCCGCCTAGCGGGTGCCTACGCCGTAGACGCTTTCCGGTCGCTTTCGCTTTACATAGGAGGAGAACCACGCGATCGGCTACGAGCGTAGCGCCTAGCGGGTGCCTACGCCGTAGTCGCTTTCCGGTCGCTTTCGCTTTACATAGGAGGAGAAACACGCGATCGGCTACGAGCGTAGCGCGTAGCGTTTCTTGGCAGTGAATGTAACACTTTCACTGCTAGGAACCCGCCTAGCGGGTGCCTACGCCGTAGTCGCTTTCCGGTCGCTTTCGCTTTACATAGGAGGAGAAACACGCGATCGGCTACGAGCGTAGCGCGTAGCGTTTCTTGGCAGTGAATGTAACACTTTCACTGCTAGGAACCCGCCTAGCGGGTGCCTACGCCGTAGTCGCTTTCCGGTCGCTTTCGCTTTACATAGGAGGAGAACCACGCGATCGGCTACGAGCGTAGCGCGTAGCGTTTCTTGGCAGTAAATGTAACACTTTCACTGCTAGGAACCCGCCTAGCGGGTGCCTCCGCCGTAGTCGCTTTCCGGTCGCTTTCGCTTTACATAGGAGGAGAACCACGCGATCGGCTACGAGCGTAGCGCGTAGCGTTTCTTGGCAGTAAATGTAACACTTTCACTGCTAGGAACCCGCCTAGCGGGTGCCTACGCCGTAGTCGCTTTCCGGTCGCTTTCGCTTTACATAGGAGGAGAACCACGCGATCGGCTACGAGCGTAGCGCGTAGCGTTTCTTGGCAGTAAATGTAACACTTTCACTGCTAGGAACCCGCCTAGCGGGTGCCTACGCCGTAGACGCTTTCCGGTCGCTTTCGCTTTACATAGGAGGAGAACCACGCGATCGGCTACGAGCGTAGCGCGTAGCGTTTCTTGGCAGTAAATGTAACACTTTCACTGCTGGAACCCGCCTAGCGGGTGCCTACGCCGTAGTCGCTTTCCGGTCGCTTTCGCTTTACATAGGAGGAGAACCACGCGATCGGCTACGAGCGTAGCGCGTAGCGTTTCTTGGCAGTAAATGTAACACTTTCACTGCTAGGAACCCGCCTAGCGGGTGCCTACGCCGTAGTCGCTTTCCGGTCGCTTTCGCTTTACATAGGAGGAGAACCACGCGATCGGCTACGAGCGTAGCGCGTAGCGTTTCTTGGAATAAATAATATGTAGACACTGAATAAAATAATCAATAATGCTGTATTTTCTCGAAAAAGGATTAAAAATGTGATAAATGTAGACAAAAGCAACGCAATAGGTTAAATAATCACGAAGTTATAAGTGTCCAAAGTTTTCAGAGGGGGTATGTTCTCTCCCTTTTCCTCAAAACGCACCTACGTATGAAATGATTGTCATTTGCTATGACGCTGGAGGATCGTGACGTCACGATCTTCTAGCATTTTCTTCCACTAACAAGCAACATTAAAACGGTTGTAGCTTCGTAATTTTTTGAGATATCTGAATGGGATTTTCGTCATTAGGCATATTTTTTTGCCTTCTTTCTTTTAAAGTAATAATACATTTTAATTTATACGTATTATACATATTATATTTATATTTATTTATTAATACGGGTGTAGACTACCCGTATTAAACAAGAAAGAGTGTCTGATATAGCGTTTGTAGTGTGTGTTGCGTTTTTTTTCCGTTTATTGTGGAGGCATGGCTCATATATCAGACATTAGACTTGAATTGGGTTAATGTCCATATGTAGGGAAAAGCGCCCGCCGTAGCGCTCTGACGTTTCAGACGCATGTGTGTCCCGTTTGGCGCTGAATGGGTTAAGGATGAGTCCAAAGTCTTAACACATTCACTGCTAATGAATCGTTACGCGCTACGCTCGTAGCCGATCCCGTGGCTTCCCCGTATGTAGCGGAAAGCGACTACAAGCTTGGCGCCCACCTAGCGGGTTTTTGGCAGTGAAAGTGTTAAGACGTGTGTTTTGGCCCTTTTCCGCAAAACGTACCTACCTTCTTAACGAATGTCATTTGCTATGGGTGCCATGACGTCACGAACCTTTAGCGCATTCTCTTTAACTTTCGACTTTTAACGGTTGTAGCTTCGTCATAATAAAAAATAAAAATAAATAAATATTAGGCGACAATCTTACACAAATCGACCTAGTCCCATAGTAAGCTCATTAAGGCTTGTGTTATGGTAGGTATAGGTACTAGACGACGATATATATAATAGATATAAATACTTAAATACATAGAAAACTTCCATGACTCAGAAACAAATATTCATGCTCGTCACACAAATATTTGCCCTTACCGGGATTCGAACCCAGGACCTTCAGCTTCGTAGGCAGCGTCACTACCCACTAGGCTAACCGGTCCTCAAAAATGTCGTCATATGACATCATTGAATTGGATTTTATTATTATGTATGGAACACATTATATAATTTACTTTAAAAAAAAAGTTTTAACCGACTTCAATTTAGTACTCCGCCAAGCCACGAGAACATTTCCACATTTATTTTCCAATTTACCACATGAACTGATTTACGAAAGCAAATGCGTTGATTATTAGAGAAAAAAACCCAATCGCTGTATGTGACCCGATAATATTTGAGGACTTCCGTCGATTCCACAAGCATCACCTTTGGCACTTCATTAGTTGCTATTTCAACGGAATCTTATCAGAATCTGTGACGTACTTTTGTACTTTTAAGTACATAATTGAGGAATTCCACAAGTCATCTGTGGTCTTCATCATCAATTCCACTCCACCAAATTTATGATTTCCGGGTGTAAATACACGAGATATAATAGAAAATACCAAAATCACTACACGCGTGCTTAATATAATTGAAGAGTTCTCTCAATTCCTCATGGATCCCATCATCCAACTAAATAAAAAAAAATGGGACCCATCTGTCTGATATATACTTACAAACAAAGAAAACATTTTTCGAATCGGCTCATCAATGACGGAGTTCTGAGGTAACAAACATTAAAAAAAAAAAACACAACCAAATTGAGAACCTCCTCCTTTTTTTTGAAGTCGGTTAAAAATAAGGGCTACTTACATTTTCTATTTTATTGTTAACTAGCGACCCGCCCCGGCTTCGCACGGGTACTGTATTACACATATGAACCTTCCTCTTGAATCACTCTATCTATTAAAAAGAACCGCATCAAAATCCGTTGCGTAGTTTTAAAGATCTAAGCATACATAGGGACAGACAGCGGGAAGCGACTTTGTTTGACTATGTCGTGATGATGATTATTGGACATTTCAACAAATTGATAAGTGGCTAATTAATGATGTCCCGCATCCTTCAGAATCTAACCTCTTTCATGCTGGTGTTTAAGTGCTGTAGCTGCTAGCTAATAGCTGGAATATACTGTTTAATATAAAGTCCACCTAACGAACACAATACTTGTTCTTTTGAGTAGTATAAAAAGGTACTCCGCGCCTACACAGTAAGCCTAGAGAACCTTATAATAGACCTGGGGGCCTAGAAAAGGTTACAATCGACAAGCGCTAACGCTAACGCTAACTAATAAAATGTATGGGAATGACAGATGTTAACGAAAAGAGTTTCGTCGGCATCTGTCATTCCCATACATTTTATTCGTTAGCGTTAGCGTTAGCGCTTGTCGATTGTAACCTTGTCTACGGCCCCTGACACCCGACGCTGTGAACCTGGATGTTGCCTTATAAATCTCATCCTACTAATATTATAAAAGCGAAAGTTTAGATATTTACAAGTTTAGACTTTCTGGATGTTTAGATGTGTGGATGTTTGTTGTTCAATCACGCTTAAACGGCTCAAATGCGTGGAGTTCAATCTTGAAAGAAACCTAAGAAACCAACACATCTACATCAACTCAGACAGCCAAGCTGCTCTGCTGGCACTAGAATCCCTAGAGTCCTACTCTAAACTAGTCCAGAACTGTAAAAACAATTTAAACACCCTGGCTAATACCAACAAAGTCATACTTAGATGGGTACCAGGACATTCCGACATAGTAGGAAATGAAAAAGCAGATGAACTTGCAAGGAAGGGCGCAGACACAACCCTGGTCGGCCCAGAACCGTTCTGTGGTATCACAAAACGGAAAGCATATTCTCTGCTAAACAACACAGTAAAATCAGAGGCAATAAAGTTGTGGAAGTTCGCCAAAGGACAAAAACATGCTAAAGCCTTGATCAAAGGGTACAACAATAAACTGTCTAAAGAGCTATTACAACTCAGAAGACACAAAACCTGCGCAGTGACAAGAATTCTGACAGGACATTGCAAATTAAACAAGCACCTGTTTCAAATGGGTATGACACAGGACACAACTTGCAGGTTCTGCCAGGAGACAGAGGAAACAGCAATGCACATCCTCTGCTCCTGCGGACCACTCATGCACAAAAGAAGTATCCACCTAGGGCGGCACATCGTGCACCCAGAAGAGGTACAACATATCACCGCCCAAAGAATCTGGAATTTCTTAGAGGCAACGGGTCTTAACGGTGAAATCTAAAACAAAGGGCTGCCACAATAGATCACTTGCTGGTCGAAGCGGCATATAAAGGCCCACAATAACACACAATAATAATAAACGGCTCAACCGATCTGGATGAAATTTTGCACGAAGATAGTTTATAGCCTGGATTAAAATAACACAAAAAACAAACAACACATAATGTAAACATATAATGCAATTAATAACTGAATTATGAATTATTATGAATTATGAAATATAGGATAGTTTTTATCCGGGGTCCACGCAAACGAAGTCGCGGGCGGAAGCTAGTACATACAATATTAATGTTTTATGCTTTCCCTATCGTAGATAGTCCATACGATTAAATAGATTAGGCGTTGGTCTTACTTTTGGAGTACCTACCTTAAAATGGGGTGAGTAGGGTTCGCGGGGAGAGTTGGGTTATGAATGGGGAGAGAAGGGATGAAAACAAAAAGAATGTATTTCAATTTAAAGTGGAGCTATCGTAACACTCATAATAAAAAAAAACGTTCCAACAATCTTCTAAAATCACCTTTGTATGAAATCCCATCTCACCCCAATTACGAGGGACTACGGGGTGAGGTGGGATTTCCTGTTTATCGTTAAAAGTAATGAAATGGAACTACCCAAAATAAAATAAAAACTAAAATACAAATGTCCGGAACACTTATTATATACACCATTCAGTTTGCATATGTAAAAATAAAATGTTATCGAGGTTTGAATGTCAGTTTTGCCCCTACTCACCCCATTTTAGGATAATAAAAGTCAACAGCCCGATTAGGTGCCAAATCAATATCTTTGAATAAGTAGATCTTTACCGACCCTAGTTTCGAAGCAGGGTAGAGACCCTTACGCCAGTTTAGGCACGAGTTACTAAGAAGGTCAGCCTATTTATACCCCTGCGTAAACGAGGGCTGTTATAAGTTCAACATGTGTATCTGTGTGTCTGTCTGTGAAATCGTAACTCCTAAAGGTATAAACCGATTTGGTGCGTTTTTTATCGAAAGTCTCGTCGTTGTGTGTGAATTTCAGTTGCCGATGTCAGTTTCTCGCAATGACATTTGACAGCGAGTCTGTCTCTTTTCTCGGGCGAGTTATGCTACCGATGAGCGACAAAGCTCCAAGTCGCGCCGATTTGTCTAATACTCGCAGACAAGACGTGCTAGCCCCGCAGTATGGCATGCTAATAGGCCTTGAGGGCATTTTTTTAAACTTAACTTAGTTTTAATTTACTTGAGTTAATGTTAGTTATCATTTTATATACAGGATGTTAACGGGGTCATGATCCGGAATGACAAAAAGCGAATAAGATGATCATACTGAACAACCTTTCCCATGGGACCAACCACGAAATCGCAAAAAAAAACCAGGTATTCCATATATTAACTCTCAATTAAATCGCAGTTAACTCACAGTTAACTCTTAATTGGCTCTTTTTTTTTGCGATTTCGTGGTTGGTCCCATGGGAAAGGTTGTTCAGTATGATCATCTTATTCGCTTTTTGTCATTCCGGATCATGACCCCGTTAACATCCTGTATACTCTAGAAATTTGTACGAAAGTTGGCCTCTGTCATTTTAAGTTGGTCGACTATTACTCGGTAACTAGTTAAATGCCTACTTAGCGGTAATAGTTTTCCTTTTAAATTCATTACATGTCTTACCATCTTTCTAATAAAATTATTGGTTCAAGAACACTTACAAGAAGGTATGTATTTTTTCTGTATGGCTGTCATGAAATTTTTAAATACACGTTATACAGTTAATTAAACCTTATTGTATTTAAAGTAAATAGCTTTGACCGTAGCTGTATGTACATATACCTAACCCAGCTGGTCGATCACGTAACGCATTTTTTTCCCATACAAAAAGTGACAGTTGGATCTACCTAACGCGTTCAAAACAGTTGGTTAGTAGCAACGGGCCATTTTATGCCTTTGGTCACCGGTTCGAATCCGGCTCCATGCATAACTTTTTTCCTTTAATTGAATAATTTAAAATTTCGTTTAAAGCGTTACTTGCTTAATACAAAATTAACTTGCCTAAAGCTGGCGCCATTCAACAAGTCAAAGATTTAGTTTGACTTGTTGAAACTTATTGTATTCTCATTCTAAAGCCCCGGTAGGGAACGGTTGTAAATGTTTAATTTCAACGCTGGAACATCCATCCGTTTCGATGCATCCAATTGTCCACCAGACAAATGGCGCGCCAGTGCATGTCAAATCCATACATATACAGCGTGTCTCTGACTTAGGGGCTTTAAATGCAAATGTCCATTACGGTCCTGAAACTGAACCACTTTTGTTCCGCAACTTTGTAAAATAACTATTACTTCTATAATTTATTCGCGTTTGAACTTTAACTGTACCATCAATGTATTGCAAACACGGCCTCATTATTTGACATCCATGACACTGACAAGTATGAAAACTAACTAATGGATGATGTACATTGAACATTTTTTTTTATTTGTATGGAATAATGAAAATATAAAAAGAACGTATTTTTGAAAAGTTGTAGAGCAAAAGTAGTTCCGTTTAAGGAGCATAATTGACATTTGCATTTATAGCCCCAAAGTCAGACACGCTGTATAACATATATATTCAATATTTTCTTTGCATATAACTATCTTTTGATAGTTAAAGCAATGACGCTACCAAGTGACCGAGAGGCAACCGGATGGCTCGTGGTATGTGAGTTCCCGAAGCGTTGTGGAACCTCCGTGTGCAACTCGGACTGGGGCGGAAATTGGAGAGGGGGTGAAAAAAAAATGTCTCCAGGTTTCCGGTTTAGACTAGCATTTTTTTAAATAAACAGCGTACACACTATCAGGCAACAGCTGTTTCAATCGGCTGCTGGCCGACAACTTGTTGGCTCAGTTCGGGTTGCACAGGGCGGTTCCACAACACTTCGGGAGTTCAGATACCGCGAGCCATCCCGGTGCCTCCAGGACACTGCAATTAAGCGTCATTGCTCTGAATATTGTACTCTTTGGTCAAAACAACACTCGACAACCACGAGCCAGTGACAGCTACGCAACTACAAACGACGTCCATCCATTTAGCGCCGAGAAAAACAGCGCGTTGCGGCGCCTATACAGTGTGTGGCCTGTAACTGAGCAAATATTTAAAAGGACGCTTCCTTAGAGCATCTGCATTACCTTGTGTCCAATTATTTTAATATTCTTTTTAATTCGGAGAAATGTTGATCTAAAGTTATGACCTTCGAGTATAGTACATTACTTACCAAGGGCTTTAAAAGAAAGAAAGCCCGAAATCGCAGGTATTTGTGACCCGAACCGCAGGCGAGGGTTGTAAATATGCGATAGAGGGCTTTCTTTTTTAGTGCCCGTGGTGAGTACACAATTTTACGTCTTCGCCTGGCCACAATGCGAGTTTTAAAACTTACATTATGGCCAGGTGTGACGTAAAAAATGTATCTTGGCACCCCGAGATCATAGCGCGGCAGTCAATGCAGATTTTGAGGCAACATCATGTAATGAGTCATAATCGCGCCTATACAATAAACTGAGCAACAATTCAGAGCAGGAGTTGGACATACACCATGACAGCTTGCACCGATTCAGGACAAAACTGCTGTCGATAATCGATTGAAATGCCTCAATAACCATAGCAATTTGCATTAGTTTTAGACCCTCTTATTCTTATATTAGTTCTAATTATATTATTATTAACTGCTATTGTGTCCCTTACTTGTAATGTCTCTTTTTATTTTATTTTTATAGTCGATGCTTTGTTTAATGCATGCTGTGTTCGCCTGTCATTGGTGGCGCAATTAAATGTAAACCTATGTCTTTTTTTTGTATTAATTGCTTGTAATTGTTGTTGCCGCTGTTGGCGATCCTTAATTATAAATAAATAAATAATTGTTTTTGCATGTAGGTTTTTAATAGTTATTTATGCAACAAGAGAGCAAAGTTTGTTTTTGCTGCGAGTGCTGATTTTGAGTCCTGAGGAAGCGAAAGACTCAAAAGCACGAGATGCAAATACTTTGCTCTCGAGTAACACATAAAACTTTTCACCTCAGCAGTGAGAACATATTCACATTAAAAAATATGTCATAGTATCACGTACCTATTTGTCTCAAGATTATTCAGGAAGAAAACTTAATTAGGCGTTCGTTACTGCTTGTTTTAACTCCTCAGCGCCGGCCGCGCCGTTAGTAAATACTAGAAAGGCGCGAGAAACCAAAGGATATTTCAGTATCTATACGAGTGTCGCGTGACACTAACACGTCACTAATAACTAACCGTATTATAAAGTTAAAGTTCATAGATTTTACTAATATTTTTGAAATATTTATCATTATCACAAGGTCACACATTAGCATATTTATTTATTTATTTATTTGAGTCGGGCAGCAAGGTCCATATTTACAAATACCTTACAGACTAACATACATAACAATATACAAAACTTATAACATAACACAAAAACACGTTAAGACGGCTACGGATATTACGTGTCTCACTATCTCGCGTGCACACCAAAAACTAGCCGTACTGTTGTTAAAGCATTCGTCACGTCACTGACTTCACTATATTTCCTAGTTAGATAGAGAAGGGTCATTGTCAGATTTAGGTGCGCGTCTTTTCGGTGGACATTGCCAAAGTTAAGGGCTTTAAAGCCAATTTTTTGGTAGAACTCTGAATCCGCACAAACGGCGTCGCCTCTTCTATAATTCTATGCGATAAAAACATATTATATATAAACATAAGCCCTTAACTATTGCCCACTGAAAAGACGATTTTTGTTTTACTGACTGACAATGACCCATAATTGATTTATCCTAGTAGTTTTTATATTTAAAACCAATATCAATAACGCAAGAATAATATACTTCTAATAAAATCTGAAACAAATTAACAGCGCGCATTTTTTTAAAAGGGGCGGGGCCCCGCGCTTGCGTTCGGAAACTGCATCTGTGGTATACGTTCATAGAATTTAAGATTGTTTAAACTAGAATTATTCATTAGCTAGCGTAATAAAATTCATGTTTACCTATTTTTATGAAAAACGGAGTTTATTCTGAGATCTTTTATTTAAATATTCTTCAATTGTAAATTCCTTTGTATAATTATTTTGATAATTTAAACTTGTTAATTTGATCGTTTTCGGACGTGTTACTTGTTTTGTGCTTTTTGGGGGTCTAATTTGAAATTCGATGGTCGAACTATGGGTCGTCCTATGTCTGACATTTTCTTTTTTCGTAATGGAATGAAAGTGACAGAGCTAATAAAGTTCAAATATTCTGAACTTGTAATAGACCCCATACAGGGTTGGGCAGTATTTCAATTACATGTATTTGAAATACGTATTTGAAATACAAATACGTATTTTGTATTTGTATTTCAAATACTAAGTGGCGAAGTATTTTGTAATTGGTATTTCAAATACCGCACTCACATGTATTTAGTATTTTGTATTTCAAATACTTTACTTTTTAAAATACATTTGCCCAAAAATACATGTTATTTAATTGTATAACCGTATAATGGAACGTTTTTGAATATAATTAGGGGCTGAGGGCACTGTGGCAACACTTTACTGTAAGTGTCAACGTCAAACGGGGATGTTCCTAATACGGCAATTGACACTGATACGTCAGACAGTTATTAAAGGTAGTCTCAGCCTGTGCTCTTCCGGTCCAGTTGAGAGACTGTTTTCATCGACATTCATTCACCTACTAGACGGAACTTATCTGACTATACTTTTAGGAATTTAGTTTTTTTGAAAGGATATTTATTCCTTTTTCAATTTATAAAAACGTATAAAAAGTTTTTTGAGATAAGTTTCAATAGTGTATTTTATATTTTGTATTTGAAATACATTATTTGAAATACTGTATTTTGTATTTTATATTTCAAATACCTGTCACCAAAGTAGTTTGTAGTTTATATTTCAAATACATTTTTACATGTATTTTGTAATTTGTATTTCAATTACAATGAAGCCAGTATTTTGCCCAACCCTGACCCCATACGACGAAACGTCAGTGTTCCGCATCAACATTAAAAAGCTACTTTGTCTCACGGAGTGAGCAAAAACGCATTTTGCACACTGTTTTCACGCAGCAAAATATGCTTGTTCGAGCTGCTGAGGTGAAAAAGATATTATTGTGACTTTTATTTATTTTTTATTATTTTTGTTTTTAAAATAATAAAAAACGACTAGTGTCACCCCAGAAGAGTAAAAAATACACGTAAACATACTTTTTTTTTTTCAATTAATACCACCTGGAAATAATTGCTCACAAGCTCCCGTTACCGTTAGTTTTTTGCTCCTATTCCAGGCCACACCGTGTAGATGATTTTAAAAACACAATTCTCAAACATGCATTCGTCCAGCCGACCTCACCCGACTTTCCGATATCCCATTGTTTTATTGTGCCGCTTATTGGACGAGTCGCGCTCAACTCCACAACGTTTTTATAGAACTTTGTACAACATCAGAGGGAACAATGCACTCACAATCTGAACACGACTCTATTGACAGAGCATTTGAGTGCATATTCAGATGTTTTAAGCATCCTGAAGACAGCGGCTGCCGCGAAATGCAACGTCGATCGGTATACCTCTCTCTCTGTCGCTCAAATGCAAGTGCGATAGAGATAGAGGTATACGAACGAAATAGCCGCTCAGATATTTGTTGATTGTTCGCACATACGCCGTTGTTTAGAGGCGATGGGAAGCCATTCGTCTTCGTGCAATTGCCTCGGATTTATATGCAGCGAGTCGCACCTTGCTTACGTTAGCCGGTAGTAAAGGCGGTTCGCTTTCCATACAAAACGTTATTTGACATTCGCAGGCTAACGGCGTGATGTTTTAAAAAACTTATGTAATAAGCTTTCGTAAATGGGCTTGGCTTTCCATTTACGCGAAATTCTCTCTTTCCTTGAATAAACTTGTATAAACTAGAACAATTCGAGAAATTCGTTTGGGTCGTGATACTGTGGAAAACTAATTTTCTGGCAACGTTTTGTATGGAAAGCGAACTACCTTAAGAGTCCTTACGCCCACATAAGCAGAAGCGGGAGCGTATTTTGCAAAATGCTTCCTTTTTCATTCAAGATTACGACGTAACTATTAGTATTTATTCAAAAACTGATAACGTAATTAAATAATCATTACTTAACCTCTTAATAATTTTTAAAAAATAAATTTCGGCGCGCGGCGTCTGTGCAGCGTGATTAATACGTCTTTTAAAAAAATATACATTTACGGCATCGTAGGTCCTATAGTTATGATTATTTTTTTATGGGTTACCATAAAGTTATAATTTGCTATCATATTATTTTTAGGGCAAAATAAATCTACAATTTGCGGTAAAAAAATATAATATAATCCTGTTTTCACCAAAAAAATTAAGAAAACTCGGAAGGTGTTTTATCAACTTTTTAAAATGAATCTTTGATTTTCAATCATGTCAGCCCCTCGTAAAAGATTTGGCGATGTGAATTGTAATCATTCATGTACCTAATGATTCCTGTTTACTGCAAAATTGAGAACCGAAACGACACTTCTCACGGCAAAATTTGAAAAAAAACTCCCAAGAAAACTCATTTATTTTAGGTTTAATAACAGAAAATGGAAATTTGAACCATGTTAGCCCCTAGTTTAAGAAATAGTTATTTAAGTACGTTATCAGATTTTGATTAAATACTAATAGTTACGTCGTAATCTTGAATGAAAAAGCAAGCATTTTGCAAAATACGCTCGTTTTAGGTGTAAGGACCCTTAAACTTATTAACAAAAGATGTACTGACTAGTCGCCGTCGTCGCCGACGGGTCGGAGAAGCCAATCCGGCTACATTTATAGTCGGCATATCTCTAGTCACCCTCCTAGCGTTATTCCCGGTTGTGTCCTAAAGGATCCCGGGGTCCTCTTTGACACCTAATCCCAAGATTTGGCATAGGCACTAGTTTTACGAAAGCGACTGCCATCTGACCTTCCAACCCAGAGGGAAAACTAGACCTTACTGGGATTATACCGATTTCCTCACGTCTTCCTTCACCGAAAAGCTAACGGTAAATATTCCGTACATAAGTTCTGAAAAACTCAGTGGTACGAGCCGGGATTCGAACCCACGACCTCCGCTTGACAGCCGCATGCCTGAACCACTAGGCTACCTTTATTTGTGTCGCATCGACACGGGTTGCACCGGCCGCGGTCTAAGATTCCTGATGAGTCTCGGGCTTTGCGTTTCATTCAAATTTAAATCAAACAAATATACACAGGTTCACTTTAAGTCAACCCTTTCAGCACCAATCAAGCCGGACTGCGACAGAGCTCTACGAATGTAGTTCAAAATGCTACGCACTTCGGCATAACGCTACGAACGTACCGTAGCTGTGGCATGGCGGTTAAATGATAAAACAAAAACATGTTAAAATTTTATTCTTGCATTTTCATAAATAATAAGGTAGGGAACAGAAATTAGATTCTTACTACAAATCGATCTGCTACGCGCTACGGCGTGGCATCGTAGCACTCTTGGTCGGTAAATAACACATTCAAGCCAAGAATCGCTACGCGCTACGCTCGTAGCCGATCCTGTGATTTTCTCCGTGTCTAGCGGAAAGCGCCTACAGCCTAGATTTAACCCAATCACGACACAAATGCGTCAGACCGCCACAAGAAGACTAAAGCGTAGCGCTTGGAAGGTAGCGTGGCGGTGAATGAGTTTTAGCTTTAACGCATCTGTGTCGTGATTGGCACCATTAAGCGTTAACAAGTTACTTAGTGCGTGTTGTTACGGAATTGCGCCGAACTAATACTTCACTTTCGGATACCAGCGCCATCCTTTAGTATGTTGTGACTCGAACAAAAATTAGGGATTTTTAAAACTCAGTATTTCTTTTGCGAGATATTGGGCTTTAGCATTGAGTTTCAAAAACCCATAATATTTTTGAACAAGATATCCCACGATACCCCCCATGATTGGATTAACGAGAAAAAAAAATTACATCCCCTTTTTAGGTGTGTGTGTTTTGAATTCTACTGTTTTGTCGGCGTGATTGATTTGTATATCCATGCCGAGTTACAGTTTTCTAGTAGTAAGGGTTACTGAGTTACTGAGCAGACGGACAGACGGAAATGGTTAAACTATAAGGGTTCCTTGTTGACCACGGAACCCTAAAAAAGGCCGTCGAGGAATTGTACCGAGGATGCTGGCGGCATTACAAATTCAAAAATCCACCATTTACTGCTGTCAACTCCCGTATTACAAAATTAATGTTTACGTATTATGTATTGCTGTTTGCTCTGTCACCTACAACATCAAAACAAACAAACACACATCACTAAATACTTAATTCCAACTCAAATAAATCATGAACCATTGAGCACTCGACATCGACGCCCTTATAAAAAAGTAATAAAACGGGCAATGAGCAGGGCTGTCGGTTCCGCCGATTAGGGCACTTAATATATGGCCCGGGATATTAGGACGTGGAATTTTAATTACCGTCGGGGACAACCCTATTGATAAAGTAGGGTTGGCGATGCGCGGATTTAATAAAGTTAAACTTTAAAGTGACTTTCAAATATAAGCCTAGTGGGTTGTGACGCTGCCTATACGAAGCTGAAGGTCCTGGGTTTTAATCCCAGTGAGGGCATATGTGTGTGATTGCATGAATATTTGTTTCTGCGTCTTGGATGTTTTCTACGTATTGAAGAAGGTATTATATCTGTTAAATACACCGTCGCCCAGCCCAGTATCCAACAGTAGTAGCCCGTCAAGCATTATTGAGGTTATGTTTAAAGAGAGCGTTCAGGTGCTCACTAGCGCCACTGATAAATAATCACAATTATTTTACCAGTGGCGCTAGTGAGCACCTGAACGACTTCTTAAAACTACATAGAATGAATAAAGTAAAATATAATCTAACAGAATAGCTAATAGATCCCAATTTAATCCTGACTTACAGTTTTGAAGAAATTTTGAGAATGTAATAATCACATTATAAAATACATAATAATATTCATAGATACGTCTAAGGAATGCATTGAGCCTGCATGACACTGACGCGGCCTGCGGTGGCGGTCAATAGTAAATTTGACAGCAAATGACAAGTTTACTATGGTCCGGCCAGGCCGCGCCAGTGTGATGTGGACTTTAAAATAGAGACTGTCAACCTGAATGCTACCAACTTTAAATAGTACCTTTAATATCCTGTTATTTATTGCCTTGAATGTTGCTACTTTTTTGGCTTTAACAAGCATGGGAAACGTCAATTTCAAAACTTAAAAGTCCAATTAAAATTAGATTCTCCGTGTCGACAACCCTAGGAGGGTACTCGTATCAAAAAGCGCATCATACGATTGCGGCTCGCTTAGGCTAGGGGAGCTAATATTGTACAACAGGTTATAGCAAAATGAAAACTTGCTTACGTGGGTAGGGGGCCTTTATGACATGCTACAAGTTGACAGGACACTTATTGTCGCATTTATTGACCAGTCTATTTCTTATCCATGTAATAGGAAATAGATGAAAGTTTTATCTAGTCTTTGCAAAACATGCTAGGTAGTCTGATCATTGAGGTAATGTTACGATGGTGGCAAACCACTGCACGAGCGTGTCAAAATTGCGTGGGAAACAGAATGTCAGTAGGGTGAAAGTCACTCCGACAATTGTCAGGAATCCAACGACACCTTATATGTCAAAATCCATCAAACCGTTTGGACTGCAGCCCGTGAAATAGAATTTTCTTGTCCACATACATACATACATACATACATACTCCTGAGGGGCTAGTACGCTAAGTTTTATGTCGGACATAAAGCATTCGTCCCATTCTGGCCAATATGCGAGTGCAAAAGGGACAAATGCTTTATGTCGGACATAAAACCTAGTGTGCTAGGGGGGCTGAGGCAGTCGGCTAGTATTTAATAGTCCAAATATGTGACAAACATTTTGTTTAGTCGGGTTTTTAATTTGGGTGTCGATCCGGGCTCGCAACGGTCAACGGAAACATCCTTAAAATGTATCGATTTACATGTACTTACACGACATTCAATCGCGCACGAAACTGTATCTGTTTAGTAAGGCCAATGCTCAAAATAACTTGTCTCTAGTACAAATGCCAAGTGATCCTACCGACCGCGCCAGTCGCCGTCGGCTCCCGCTATCTCCGACATTCATTACGTTGTCTCGAAGGTAATTGAAAAACTTCGTCGTTTTCTCGTTTTGATGTCTGGCACGTTGGGGATTCGTTTGAAGTTCTTGACTTGTTATTAATGTTATTAACATAATATTGTCTCTTATACTGACAATGCTGTTACATATTTTAATAACATGAATCTCTAATTGCTTCCTGGAAAGGTGGACATTTAATATGTAATACAAAAAGTTTTTGAATTAAGCACAATATATTACACGTGCAATCCACTGTTTGCTTTAAGGCCTGAATCACTCTGGGGCGGTCTGCGGTGGCGGTCAATAGTAAACATGACAGTTATTGTCAAATTTAGTATTGACCGCCACCGCAGGCCGCACCAGTGCGATTCAAGCCTTAACAAATTATACAGCCAATACTGAACCAAAATAATACACGAGAGCGGTAAATCCGTGTACAATGACTAGCTACATACCCATTAAAAGCTTCCACACGCCAATGGCGCCATACTGCGCTATAATACGCTATATAGCTAACGGTAGCGCGCACGGCACTATAAAGCGGCTAATATGGCGGCTATAATAACGCAGTCGCTATCTCATTATGTGTTATGTACATACTGAATCACAGCGGCGCAAAAGTGCTGTGGAGCCGCTCTCGACAGTTCTGTTGTGCACCCAAGCTTTAGGGATTACGGTATTTGATGACAGTAAAAATGAACTATTTTTACACCACTCAGTACTTCAACTTAGTTTTGTTATTTTAATTATTTTTTAATACCTTAGTGTCAAAAAATGGACGCGACTGACCAAAGAATCGTGACATCACTTATTCCTATTTCCCTACAAACTAAGGCATAAGGCCTGAATCACTGTGGCGCAGCCTGCGGTGGCGATCAATAATAAATTTGACAGCTAATGACAAGCATACTACTGACCGCCGTGGCCAGGCCGCGCTAGTCTGTGAGTAAAGCAGACTGGCGCGACCTATGGTTGCAGTCGACGGTAAACTTGACGGTAAGTGTCAAGTTTACTGTACGTATCGCGGTGAATCTTGATCGCTACAGCAGCTGTCATCTTAGTTCAGTTTTATATTTTAAGGTTATAAATTGTACGGACATAACAGCTGTCATAGGGATCGTGATTCGCCACCAATCGTATATTTAATCGCCACCGCAGGTAGCTCAGAAAAATACCGGTATGATTTATAACCGATATGACGTCATATCGGTTTTCAAATAGCGGTTTCGGTAGACGGGTCGGGTCGGGTAGGCGGGGTTGGGTCGATTTCGCTATCGAAATATAACGGTAACCTTAATTTTTTTCGGTACCGTAACGGCTTTTTAAAGGTTAACTATACTTCGATTTTGGCGTCGTTACCAAACCGCCGGCGCTGCCGTTTTGTCTTTCAGTTTTGCCGGTTCTGTTCTGATACTTTTCTGATTCGATCGTTCGTTCCTACTGGAAGAAGTTTTTTCGGTTTTGAACCGGTATTACAAAGGTTTCGGTTGCCTTTAAATCGGTAACGGTAATCGATATTTCAAAACGGTTACGGTACCGTTATGTTGGCGCGGCGCGCGCAACCTTTACACCATTACGATACCGTAATGGAATACCGGTTTCATACCGGTAAAACCGTAACTGAAATCAGTCCCTGTGCAACAACTGCGGTGGCGGACAATAGTAAATTTGACAGGCGGGTGACTATGGTCCGCCGCGGCCAGGCCGCGCCAGTGTGATGTGGGCTTTAAGCCTCTCACAGACTAACGCTGCTTGCGGTGGCGGTCAAAAGTTTTTTTTTAACTGTTTATTTCGTTCTTATAATAAATATGAACTTAACTACTAATCTTAAATTAAAAAGATGCTTTAAGTAAAGGAGTATCCTTTAACTAATTACTCGTACACTCACTGCTATTGCTATTAAAATTACTGATAGTTTAATGTTATATAGCATTAACTCCGCCTTTTGTACCATAAGATATTGTTTTGTGGAATGAAGATTAAATAAATAAATATTCAATACATGCTTAACCGGTCATTGTAGCACTCGTTTGCTGCCTGTGTCCAGCAGTGGGGCAACAGTCTTTCGGCTGATATGTTTGACAGTAGTTATCAACTATTGACCGCCACCGCAGGCCGCGACAGTGTGATTCGTGCCTTATGTACACTATTATTAAAATTATTTATTTTATTCTATCCCCCTGGCGACTCCACTCTCCTCCCTGCGCGGCAGGCACGCCGCCCCGCGCCAATAAACCGGCCTTTGTCGCAATTTGTCATCCATTGTGCGACACGCGCCAGAAAAACAATTAAATCTTGTCTATGCGCGATTTCGAATTCAGGGGCCTTTCGAGTGGTGTTATAATGGGTTTGTACGACCTGTTTGTAATATTTGAGTTTTTGATTGATGTTTTAGGATGTCAACATTATTACATTTATAAGTGCTTACAAGTTTAATATGTTGTTGGAATTGGGCACAATTCACCTGCGTTAATACCAATACTTATCTACTCTATAGGTAAGTTAAGTTGCGTAAAAATATGACTAAATCATAGACAATCTCTACAAAACATTTTTTCACTACACATGGGTAGAAATCGTGATTGAGATCATTGATTTCTGGCCGTGTTGCCAAAAGAACGGCACCAAGGTAAGTACTAGATTTTCTGTGACCTTGCCCGGCCGTCCGCCGATTTCGCTAGTTTGGCGTCACGTCTAGACAAATGAAGTGTCTACGGTTCGTCATTAAAGTAGAGAGTTGGGATTTCTAAACAGACGCTATACGCGTACCGCCGTAAGGCCTCTCACAGACTGGCCCGGCCAGGCCGCGGCGGTCAATAGTAAACTTGTCATTAGCTGTCAGATTTACTATTGCCCGCCACCGCAGGCCGCGCCAGTGTGTTGCAGGTCTAAAGCCTCTCACAGACTAGCGCGGCCTGGCCGCGGCGGTCAATAGTAAACTTGTCATTAGCTGTCAGATTTACTATTGCCCGCCACCGCAGGCCGCGCCAGTGTGTTGCAGGTGTAAAGCCTCTCACAGACTAGCGCGGCCTGGCCGCGGCGGTCAATAGTAAACTTGTCATTAGCTGTCAGATTTACTATTGCCCGCCACCGCAGGCCGCGCCAGTGTGTTGCAGGTCTAAAGCCTCTCACAGACTAGCGCGGCCTGGCCGCGGCGGTCAATAGTAAACTTGTCATTAGCTGTCAGATTTACTATTGCCCGCCACCGCAGGCCGCGCCAGTGTGTTGCAGGTCTAAAGCCTCTCACAGACTAGCGCGGCCTGGCCGCGGCGGTCAGTAGTAAACTTGTCATTAGCTGTCAGATTTACTATTGCCCGCCACCGCAGGCCGCGCCAGTGTGTTGCAGGTCTAAAGCCTCTCACAGACTAGCGCGGCCTGGCCGCGGCGGTCAATAGTAAACTTGTCATTAGCTGTCAGATTTACTATTGCCCGCCACCGCAGGCCGCGCCAGTGTGTTGCAGGTCTAAAGCCTCTCACAGACTAGCGCGGCCTGGCCGCGGCGGTCAATAGTAAACTTGTCATTAGCTGTCAGATTTACTATTGCCCGCCACCGCAGGCCGCGCCAGTGTGTTGCAGGTCTAAAGCCTCTCACAGACTGGCCCGGCCAGGCCGCGGCGGTCAATAGTAAACTTGTCATTAGCTGTCAGATTTACTATTGCCCGCCACCGCAGGCCGCGCCAGTGTGTTGCAGGTCTAAAGCCTCTCACAGACTAGCGCGGCCTGGCCGCGGCGGTCAGTAGTAAACTTGTCATTAGCTGTCAGATTGACTATTGCCCGCCACCGCAGGCCGCGCCAGTGTGTTGCAGGTCTAAAGCCTCTCACAGACTAGCGCGGCCTGGCCGCGGCGGTCAATAGTAAACTTGTCATTAGCTGTCAGATTTACTATTGCCCGCCACCGCAGGCCGCGCCAGTGTGTTGCAGGACTAAAGCCTCTCACAGACTAGCGCGGCCTGGCCGCGGCGGTCAATAGTAAACTTGTCATTAGCTGTCAGATTTACTATTGCCCGCCACCGCAGGCCGCGCCAGTGTGTTGCAGGTCTAAAGCCTCTCACAGACTAGCGCGGCCTGGCCGCGGCGGTCAGTAGTAAACTTGTCATTAGCTGTCAGATTTACTATTGCCCGCCACCGCAGGCCGCGCCAGTGTGTTGCAGGTCTAAAGCCTCTCACAGACTAGCGCGGCCTGGCCGCGGCGGTCAATAGTAAACTTGTCATTAGCTGTCAGATTTACTATTGCCCGCCACCGCAGGCCGCGCCAGTGTGTTGCAGGTCTAAAGCCTCTCACAGACTAGCGCGGCCTGGCCGCGGCGGTCAATAGTAAACTTGTCATTAATAGCTGTCAAATTTTCTATTGACCGCCACCAAAGATGGCTGCCAACTAAGTATGACAAAGACAACAAATGATCAGCACCTTAAATTAATTTGCAAGCCGTTAAAATGAATTACCAAAAACAACGCGTCAAAGACCGTTATCAATTAAATATTTAAATAATCGTTTTCAGGCCGCGGCAATTTCGGCAAACGATTCATTGCGACAAGGTTCCGCGCGGCGTTGTTACCGAATAATGTGGAACCCCGTTATTGTTAGGTTTGGAGATGGATAACGATTTCCCAATTTACCGCGCGATGCTAACAATGGAGGTAAGGCGTGGGTCACATGAGCGGTTTGTATTATTTCTAGGTTTTCACAAATTATTATTTAACAAGTGCAAGTTAGAAATAGTTATTTACGATACAAGTGCCGAAAATAGAAAATTCGCAACGGGTGGTGATAAATTAAAACACGACCGAAGGGAGTGTTTTAAATCGACACGAGATGCGAATTACCTATTCGCACGTGTATCGTACTACGGTTTATGGCTCTTTAAAGTTGCGACATATGCACGAAAAGTGCTCTTTTCCGCACTAGTGCGGGACAGTAGCACCATATGTACTGTAAAAGTGTTTTATGTAACTAATTATTAAGGGCCGTATTCATAAACGTTTAACAAACCTATTTTAACTAAAATGGCGGTAAAAATCGTTTGTCTTATCAGTCACTTTGACATTTGTGTTCGTAAGAAAGGGACATTTGATTTATCAGCGGAATTTTAAGTTTTATAAGGGGGTTAGTACTAACCCCCTGATGTAAGTTGACTTAAAAATTTGCAACATCTTTTTAGGGTTTCGTAGACAACAAGCTTATAGTTTAGCCATGTCCATCTGTCCATCTTCGGCTTAGCTCAGTAACCCTTACCAGTACTAGAAAGCTGTTATTCAGCATGGGTATATAAATCCATGTGTTCCTGAGTATGGATGTTTTTTTATGTATTCAACTATTTATGTAAGTATGTTTATCGTCGTCTAGTACCCACACTACAAGCTTTGCTTAGTTTGGCACTAGGTCGATTTGTGTAAGATTGTCCCCAAAGATTTATTTATTTATAAGTAACTTAGATCATCGTTTATACATAAGGTAAAGGGCACCTATAAAAATAGATGCTTATAAGTGACGACCGGTTAGCCTAGTGGGTAGTGACGCTGCCTACGAAGCTGAAGGTCCTGGGTTCGAATCCCGGTAAGGGCAAATATTTGTGTGATGAGCATGAATATTTGTTTCTGAGTCATGGAAGTTTTCTATGTATTTAAGTATTTATATCTATTATATATATCGTCGTCTAGTACCCATAACACAAGCTTTAATGAGCTTACTATGGGACTAGGTCGATTTGTAAGATTGTCCCCTAATATTTATTTATTTATTATTTATAAGTATATTTCGACGAATGATAATGAAGAGGTGGTAGTGACAGTAATAGCGGCGCGTGTGTTCCGGCCCTAACACTGAACCAATTTGCGGCGTTATTAATTCGGAACAACATTATAATTAATCATGCGCAGTGCATGAGTCATGGAGCTTCTGTCGGAGTCGGCATTCAGAAATTAGTGCACTCAGGTTTGGTAGTACAGTCAGCGTCATATAGTTAGTGACAGCCAGAGTAGCCAAATATTTCGTAACACACCCTTATACTTACAGTAATAAAGACGTGTACAGAAATATTTGGCTACCTTGGCTGCCACTAGGCTGTACCTAGGCACACTCAAGTACCCATAGACTTAAAACTAAGTAAACTTGGGTGGGGTTTACGGTACAGAGCTATATTTATTTACATTTGGAGAACCAATAGCTACACTACAGAAACACATTGAGCTTATATATATATGTATATATGTATTTTTTTTTATGCAACGACGGTGGCAAACAAGCGTACGGCCCGCCTAATGGTAAGCGGACACCGCCGCCTATATGAAAAATGAAAATGAAAATGAAAAATTGTTTATTTTCCTTAATTAGCAAGTACAATGCCTTCAGTGATTGGGACTTCCTTTTAGGTAAGTAAACCTGTGTTAGGATGCCCCGCTCTTCCATAACTGGTAAGTAGGTAGGAAATAAATCTAGAGGTAACTTATTTTATTTTATCTTAGCTTAATACATTTTTTTAATTTTTAACATTGGTAAAACCACAACTAGCAACTTATGTTGTTAGTATGGGTTGTAGCCTAACATTTTTAATACTAATACATTTAATGCCTATAGACGCATGCAACTCCAAAGGAGTAACATGGGCGTTGCCGACCCTTGATATGTTTGAGCATCCGCCGTGTTGACAGCTGAAGGAACAAATTCCCTCGCTCTCAACACAACGCATCCCCGGGAGCTCTGGCGACCTTGCTCACCTCCAGGAACACAACACTACTACAGAGCAAGCAGTAATGATATTATGGCTGTGGTCTTCTGCAAGGCGGAGGTACTTCCCCAGATGGGCTGCTCCAAATTCGAGCGGGATGACATTTCGCTAATAACAGGTTCCCATCGATAGAATCAAAGTACTTAGGTAAGTAAACGTTTGTGAGGTCACTAATATAATGCATTACTGCGATTTCCTAACTACGGTTTACAAAATGTGATAAGCTGATAATAATAATTTAAGTTGGACCAAAAGTAATACCATTAAAAGTGAAGTATGTATAAATTTTATTGTGTCTAATTTTTCTTGACCAGTTTTGTTATTGTTCAAAATGAATTTAGGCCAAATGGAATTTTGTCCAGATAATTGTCATTATTCCGATGCGACAAATGTCAGTAAATCGTAGCGGGAACACACAAGAACACACACACACACACACACACAGAACACACACAGAGTCACAGAAGTGCAAGCGCATAAAGGCAACGGCGTCGTTCTTCGTGGCATGACCACATGTGGATCAGCATCATACCCACGGTGTTCCACCTTCTGTGGGTGGATCCCGTTTATCGTTTGTCCATAAACGCTTCGAATATCTCTGTCTCGTACTAGCCCCATTCGAATGGCAGAGATAGAGATATACGAACCCAATTTCGGGCGTTTGCTCGGGGTCACAAATTCACCGAAACTTTCGCCGTTTAGCGTCCAAATGCGAAGGTCTTACAATACTTAAGGGGATGCCTTGATTTGAGTCGTACACGCCCCCAAGACAGAGACACGCTGATGCCTTACGCCCACGAGAAAAAGAGATGTAACACTCTTCGGGAATCGCTGTTTTGGACAAATTTCGATAAATACTTAACTTAGTGAAGGTTTATTAAAATTTCATAAAGTGAGATTTTAGATGAGATAAAATACTATAGTATTTACTTGATTGTGTCGTAAAATAATGTATCGTTTGAGTAGGCTGAGTAAAAAAAGGAAAATACAGACCCAACTTTGGATTTTTTTTCTATCGAGGAAATTTTAAGCAATCATGTATCAATAAAATCAGATGAACAATCATATTGTCAAGAATGATATATCTGAAAATCAGACCTTATTGTTTCTTAATCAAGTCAGAACGGCGTTTCAAAGCACACGATAATTTCCAATGCACCGCCTTAATGTCCTGTGTCCCCTAGATGGGGCAGAGGGCTTCCACAGTGCCTTCGCCATCGCGTTCTGTCGTGGGCGACGCGCTTCGCCTCGGACCACGTCAGCCCGATAGCCTTCAGTTCCGCTGCCACTGAACGTCTCCAGGTGTGTTTCGGCCGGCCACGTTTCCTCTTCCCTTGTGGTGTCCTAGGGCTCTTACAATAAGGGCACCACTAAATGGAATATCCATATCATATCCTCTCCTACCTCCTTGTCCCCCGCCACCAAACCACAGTCCTACAACGCAGTAAGCGCCCTGCAACATCCACGGTCTTGCTGCCTTTGTCTCTCCCCGTTAGAGTGAAAAGGTACGCTGCCGGGTACCCTCAATTAATTGCCCGTCATAATTTAAGCTTTGAACGGATAGTTAGCTGGATTCACAGTTGGAACACATACTTATTAAAGTACCTAGAGGAACGTCATAGGTATGTAGAGCTGCAGAACAATTAGTAGATGTGTCCAAAGGGAGCAAAATAATATATTTACGGCGAGGCCCATATTGGATTCTGAGTGAAACGAAAGATTGTAAAGTAGTTGATTCTAAAGGTTGTGTTTACGTCCGAGACGGAAATAGTTTTGCTACCTAGTGACCTGTACGTACTGCTTTTCACACCTATGAGGAAAATAGAAAGTCCCTCATTTGGGCAACAATAACTCATTTCTGTATCGCAGGATCAGGGATGAATCACACGATGCTTGAATGCACAACGATGAAGCACAACTTTGATCCCTCATTTGAAACACATTCACACACAATGACTCTTTTCTGAATATCAGGTGTAAAAATCATGTTCTACGGTGCGCCATGCATGATTCAAATAACCGCTTTACTTTTAGGGCGGCTGGCGTGTCAGGTATTTTGCGCACTTAGTCGGATACGTTGTTTTTACAAGTGAATGGACTTACGTTATAATAAAACGAGTGACTGTGAGCTGTAAAACTCTCAAAGCTGGCTTTTTTTCAATATGTTTTAATTTTTTTATTAAATGAACCTGCTAACGATTCCACGAGAATAGGCTGAGAATTGCGACCTGTAGAGGGGAACAGCCGGACAGACGTTTGTTCAAGCTAAAATGGAGAACTTTGTTCGCCACGCTCGCTCGTCCAACAAGCGACATCCCTCCTCGACTCGACTCCCAACGTGTATCAAAAAAATCATGTTATTCCAGCCTGCCGTATTAAAACGAGAACCAATGTACGTTTGTATGGGGAACCGACTTGAGTCGAGAGCGCTGGGGACTCGTAACGCTGCAGTAGATGGCCCAATGCAGTCAAGCGTAAAGAAGGCAGCTGCCAACTCTCTGACATATTCATATGAATGGCGGCGTGTTGAAAAGCTACCAGACCCTGAAGCGATGACTACGACTGCTCTGTCAAGAATGAAACGACAAAGCAGATGCATCAATGTCAAGGTGCCGGGACACTATACAAGCATGGCCAGCGTCGTTACCGTACTCTATGGACGCTGTAAACTGCAGGAGTGTTACATGCCCGCGGCCCTTTAAGAATGTATACGCTCATTTTTTGAAGAACCCCATACTGTAGTCCCTTGGGAAAACCTCGGCAGGGAGCTCATCCCACAGCCGGAGCGTCCGAGGGAGGACATTTCTCTGAAACCGTACGGTACGCGACCATTTAGGTTCCAGGGTGTGAGGACATACTTAGGACAAGCTAAGGTAATAATAATACCACGACCAAGCGGATATATGGTTACGCGACCATTTAGGTTCCAGGGTGTGAGAGTACATACTCAGGACAAGCTAAGGTAATAATAATACCACGACCAAGCGGATATATGGTTACGCGACCATTTAGGTTCCAGGGTGTGAGGACATACTCAGGACAAGCTAAGGTAATAATAATACCACGACCAAGCGGATATATGGTTACGCGACCATTTAGGTTCCAGGGTGTGAGAGTACATACTCAGGACAAGCTAAGGTAATAATAATACCACGACCAAGCGGATATATGGTTACGCGACCATTTAGGTTCCAGGGTGTGAGAGTACATACTCAGGACAAGCTAAGGAAATAATAATATTACGACCAAGCGGATATATGGTTACGCGACCATTTAGGTTCCAGGGTGTGAGAGTACATACTCAGGACAAGCTAAGGTAATAATAATACCACGACCAAGCGGATATATGGTTACGCGACCATTTAGGTTCCAGGGTGTGAGGACATACTCAGGACAAGCTAAGGTAATAATAATACCACGACCAAGCGGATATATGGGTACGCGATCATTTAGGTTCCAGGGTGTGAGGACATACTCAGGACAAGCTAAGGGTAATAATAATACCACGACCAAGCGGGATGGTTATGCAGACCTCAATATGTGTGACAGAAAGGGATATATCATTCGGTTCCCACATTTTTTTATTTGCCGCGTCTGAGATATATTAGTATTATGTGTTGCACCACTATCCGCCCAAATTAAGTGGGTTGTTTATGATAAGCCATCAGCCATGCTTCTTAATTTAGCTGCATGGGAGCATTTCCGCCCCTTATTGTGGCAAACGCGTATGTCTTCTGTAGATATCTATACTCTGTATACAAGCGACACTTTATAGGTAAGTATTTACATAAGTAAGTAAGTACCTATTCAATGTGTCTAATTTCCACCCCTCGCCCGGCGCTCGTGCCGCCCTCGCAATATAAAAGTTAACCTGACTGCCACCGCGGCGCTCTTTATTGAATATTTTTATTAATATCGAGACACACGGCCCGACCGTGCGGTAAGTTGCCTTTTACAAGCTTTTACATTTAACTTACCTTCTTTATTAGTTGGTCAAGGAATTTAACTGTTGAGTAATTTAGGTGTCAACTAATGTAGATTTCTTAATAGTTAAGCTAGTGCCCAGTATAAAGTGAGCTCTAAATGGCACAAAAATACTTAAAAAATAAATATTACTCTAAAAGAAAGCAAAAAAATATTCTTAGTGACGAAAATCCCAGTCAGATATCTCAAAGAAGTACGAAGCTACAACCGTTTTAGATGCTTTAGAGAGAAAACGCTCGCGCGCTTTTTAATACGTTTCTACGTCGGAATATTTTCATTGGCTTCTTGATTTCCTGGCCCAGGTTTTGCTCTAAAAGTACCTAATTTTAATATAGTTTTTTTCTTGTCTTGCGAAATCACGGAGTAGCCAAATTATACGAGGGCGACACTGAAAGTCTTTAGAACTGGCCACTTGTAATAAATATAATAAAAAAATAAGTTCAAAATTTGAAAATGGAACTCTTTCTTAATATTTTTGTGTACGAATTCCACTCGATTGTCATTTGTTTTACGATTTGGCGGCAAATTGAAAATTGTGTGTACTACGTGAGCATGAATTTAACGCGAGAAAATTTTCGAGCAATGATTTTTTACGACTTTCGATGTAATTTAAGTCAACAAGAAAGTTATGATAGACTTCGATTGGCCTTTCACGATGAAGCCCCATCTCGTGCTACTATTTACAACTGGTTTAATGAATTTAAACGTGGCCGCACTAATCTCACTGATGATCTGCGTGAGGGCCGGCCTTCTACGACGACTACTGAAGATAACATCAGTGTTGTGCGGCGTATGATAGAGACTGACAAAAGAGTAACCTATCAGCAGATTCGTACAAGCTTAGCCATTGGTATGAGTCAAGTCCACAAAATCCTCCATGAACATTTAGCGGTGAGGAAGCTTTGTGCCCGGTGGATACCTCATAATTTGACAGAAGCCCAAAAAGTCCGTCGTGTTGATTGGTGCCGTGAAATGGGTCAAAGATTCAACGGAGGTGACTCAAATGCTGTGTTCGACGTAGTTACGGGTGACGAAAGCTGGATTTACTGTTATGATCCTGAAACTAAAAGACAGTCTGCTGAGTGGGTGTTTCCTTCCGAGGACTTGCCTACTAAAGTGAAGAGAGGTCGAAGTGTGGGAAAAAAGATGGTGGCCTCGTTCTTCGGAAGGACTGGTCATTACGCAACAATTATTTTAGAGGATCAAAAAACAGTTACTGCGAAGTGGTACACTAACAATTGTTTACCACTTGTCTTGGAAAAAGTTCGAGAAAAACGGCCTCGCAGTAGGATCCTGCTTCACCACGACAACGCCTCATCGCACACCGCCAAGCAAACACACAAGTCACCCACCTTATAGCCCCGACCTTGCACCTTGTGATTTTTATTTATTCCCAAAAATTAAAGAAAAACTTCGAGGAAAACGTTTTATGGACGCCGACGAAGCAGTGGCTGCGTTTCAAAAGGCCGTCGAAGAGACCCCTAAGGACGAGTGGGCAAAGTGCTTTTCTCAGTGGTTCTATCGAATGCAGCGATGTATTGATGTGAAGGGAGGCTATTTTGAAAAGATATAATAAAAGTAATAAGTTGCTTGATTGCTCAGTTTTTGATTTAGTAAGAACTTTCAGTTTGACCCTCGTACCATTAAAAAAGTGGAGTCTCTAGAAGTGAGAGGCGAGAGATGTGGCCCGGAGTGGAGCCAGGGTTGTGGGGAGCGTTCATGCGGAAGAGGAGCGATAAATATGAGCGGAGAGTGGGACGCTAAGCTAATCCGAAATTCACAATCTGAAAGTTTTTTCCATTCCTTTTCCCAGTTCACCGTGGGGTGACTTGGGAAAATGCAATGGTGCTAATACCTATCCCCTCTAACTCCATTAAGGAGTGAGGGGGATTTCTGACCATATTTTTGTTTTTACGATAAAATTATGAAATTAAACGACAGATTAAAAGTAAAATTTCGGCCGGAACATTTTTTTATGTATAAAAATCAACGTGCCACATGTCAAATAGTAGATTGTACAACAAGTGCATAAAACGCACCATTTTACGCGAGACGTTTCGCTCGCAAGCTCGCTCGGATGGATATAAAATCGAGTGTAAAATGGGTTTTATGGACGAATTGTACACTCTACTTTTCACTTCGATTGCGAGGAAACGAAATGAAAATCTTTTTTCATGAAGTTTTATTGTGTACTTTGGCTGTTGGTATCCTTGGTCTTAGAATACTAACGAAACATAAAAAAAAGAGTGTTCTATGAAGTTAAAGTTGCTCGTGTGGCTGTTGGACCGATTGCTTTGGTCCTCGACGAAGATTTTACTTTAGGCTCTAGAGCATAAAAAGTGACTTTATGTCGCCTACGCACAGCATAAAGACGAACTTTTAGAGCATGAGAAATGAAAACACAATTTTATCTAGGTTTGATCGTCTATTTTGACCCAACTCACTCCATTTTACGGTAGGTAGGTAATTGATGACTGTGAAAGTACCAACAATGAAATTTTGACAGAGACTTATTTAAGAAATGGTCGGCGGTGGTCCCATGACCTCGACCTTGACAAAATCCGGCCAGCATGCTCGCCGGCGGCCGCGGCCGCGCGTCGCGCCGCTCACATCAAAGGCCACTTTATGAAATTATTCCCGTTTGAACTCCACGATAACTATTTTGTAAATTAAACGGCATATTTTTGGCAGATATTCTGTTATGAATTGTTGTATCGGAAAATGTGCGGGGTGCGTGTAATTGGCTTTGTGTTTGGATATGTAGTGTAGCGTGTTGCTAACTTGCTAGTGGATGGATAATGGATAATCCATGTTCGACAACGACTGGATATTCCATTAGCAGGATAATTATCTTAATACGTTCAGTGACGAACCCGTTACGTGATGGGTTCTCTGATCGTATGTGTTTTTCTGTAGTATGTTTAGGCGACTACAAAGACTGCCCGCGACTCCATCCGCCTTTAACTACATAGTTTATCGTAGCTTCATACAAACTTTCACCCCCCCTTAAGGGATGATTTCCGAGACAAAACCTGTCCTATGTCCTTCCCAAGAACTCAAACTATCTATATACCTAATTTTAGCTAAATCAGTTCAGCGGCTGTATCTGTATCTTATTCTTCGGTATACTGTCAGCTTACTGAAGCCGCACCGAGCCCACGCCGCCAAAAGCGGAAGTGCTACGCGCTACGCTCGTAGCCGATACCGTGGTTTTCCTCGTAACGTAGCGGAAAGTGACTACGGCGTAGGCGCCCGATAGGCAGCTTCCCGGCAGTGTTAACCCATTCAGGGATCAAGAATCGCTACGCTCGTAGACGATCCCGTGGTTTTCCTCGTAACGTAGCGGAAAGTGACTACGGCGTAGGCGCCCGATAGGCAGCTTCCCGGCAGTGTTAACCCATTCAGGGATCAAGAATCGCTACGCTCGTAGACGATCCCGTGGTTTTCCTCGTAACGTAGCGGAAAGTGACTACGGCGTAGGCGCCCGATAGGCAGCTTCCCGGCAGTGTTAACCCATTCAGGGATCAAGAATCGCTACGCTCGTAGACGATCCCGTGGTTTTCCTCGTATGTAGCGACTACGGCGGTCTGACGCATATGTGTCGTCATTGGCCTTGAATGTGTTAAGGCAATAAAGTTTTGTTGACAAGGTCCTGTATATTTTTTTTTGTAACTTTGGCCGTATCGATCGCTTTGTAGTCGACTGTACAAACGGGTTTCTGTATGTTATCGGCTACGAGCGGAGCGCTTCGAAACCGCTGGCACCGAATGTGTTAAAGTTAACCCATTCGAGGTAACGCTACGTGTGCTACACCGTTGCGCGTAGCAGCGTTTCTCGGCTCTTTAGTGGAAATCGCACGTAGAGGCATGTCCACAGCAAGACTCATGTGAGTCATTGGCCAGGAACGGGTTAGCGGAACGATGCAATATGACTAAACAACTGACAGAGATGGGCTATATACTCAAAATTTAGTATTACTTTAAAAGCAAGGCAAAAAAATATGCCTAACGACGAAAATCCCATTCAAATATCTCAAAAAATTACGAAGCTACAACCGTTTCAATGTTACTTGTTAGAGAGAGAAAACACTAGCAGATCGTGACGTCACGATCCTCGAGCGTCATAGTAAATGACAATTGAGTTTTGCGGAAAAGGTACAGAACATACCCCCTCTTATAACTTTGTGTATATTCAACCTTTTGCGTTGTTTTTTTCTCTGTTTGACTAATTCTTAATCTATTTTCAAGAAAATATATCATTATTGATTATTTCATTACTGTCTTCACCCCTATTGGTGCGTTTCTGTCGGTTGTTGTGACAATTGCAAGGTATGTGACCTTATCTTTCAAAGTGCAGATTTAAGCTCCTTAAGGTCGTTCTCAAACACATACATACACCAGACCCCGTATCATCGTCGGCCTTATCACGCGATAAGTGACAAGATAGGAGCGTCGTCTCGTTCTATCGAACGGTGTCAGCCAGTGACGGACGCTCTATCTTGTCACTTATCGTGTGACTAGCTTCCGCCCGCGACTTCGTCTGCGTGGACCCGGGACAAAAACTATTCTATGTTTTAATCCAGGCTATAAACTATCTTCGTGCAAAGTTTCATCCAAATCTGTCAAGCCGTTCAAGCGTGATTGAGTAACAAACATCAAAACATCCTAACATCCAAACTTTCGCATTTATAATATTAGTAGGATAAGGCCGACCATGATACGGGGTCTGGACGTGGATTTTATATCGATTGGACACATCCGTCTCTTTCTAATTCTACCGCTTAGAAAGAGACGGATAGCGTTTGTCGCCGTGACAAAGTTCGCGGCCGTCCTGTGGTAGGCCTGTGGTGGTGATCATAGTAAATTTGACATTAACTGTAACCGTATGATTCAAAGAGAATATAAACACCACGGTAAAATGAAATGAAATTAAATTATTTATTTGCATAGACACAGTACAGGGATGTTTAAATATATTACCATCATGTGTATCTAGCTTGCATGCAAGCGTGCAAATAGGTATGTATGTGTGAATTAAATTGTCAAAGAGAAAACACAAATTAAACTAACTATACAATGTCAAATTGAATTAATATACATTATTTACATAATAATAATCGTCAAACAGGTAGAATAAAATTATATAACTAAATACTACAAATTCTAATACTTACTATTGAATTGATGCTCGAGATACGGTATAAAAACACCCTCCAGTTAGACTGCGTTTAAAGGCGTTTCCCGCTAACATCTTTATTTCCTCTGGCAGGCGGTTGTAAATAACAATGCACATATTGTACACGTTTTACTTGTATATAATTTTGTGACTTCGAGGGTGATACAAAAGGTTCATAATTTTTTGCCGTGTTTGCCTTTCGAGAACTTCGCCACGTGTTTTAAAATACGAGGGATGTGACCTAACAAAATTACAATTTCTCTCAAGTACAGGCAAGGCAAAGGAAGAATTTTATGCTTTTTGAAAAGTGGCACGCAACTTTCGTCCCACCATGAATTACTTAGGTATGACTCTGACACATTTAGTTTGAGTTTGAAGTGAAAACTTCTTTAACGGCGCTGAGCACTTTTTGGGATGGAGAAAAAATGTTAAATACGCGACAGATTTTTGTGACGTCAGATGTGAAGGAGGTCACAAACTTTTATATTTTGCTGCTAGCCGATTCAACTTCATTAAAAACTGAACGCTATTCGTAAGAGTATAAAGCCGTTAAGCATATTCTGCAAATAAATTTGTAATTTTGTTCACGCGTCCTTCACCGTTTTGCTATTGTGCAAATTCGAATAGTTCGAATTTGGACGTTATTCCTACAGAGGTAAAGCTTTGAAAAATATTTATCAACGGCAAAAACAAATTGATATTTTGTTCACCGCCGTCGTCCGCTGTTCTTGCAAATCCGAATAGTTCTAATTTGGACGGCATGAATGGCAAAAACAAATTGGTATTTTGTTCCCCGCCGGCCCGTCCGCCTAAATAATTGATAATTGTTTATAAATTTGCGCCAAATTCATTTTTAGGGTGACATCGTAAGATGTCACGTGACCTGATCGAAAAACTGTTACCTAACTGTTACTATGTTATTGAGTTTTCACTTCTGCCGGCACTCCCGGAGTGCAACCCGGTCTTTTTTTTTGTATGATTCAGGACTTAAACCTCTCACAGACTGGCGCGGCCTGCCGCGGTGTTTGATACTAAACTTATCATTAGCTGACAAATTTATTATTGACCGCCACCGCACGCCGCGCCAGTGTACCTAATTCAGGTTTTAACCGGTCCATGTGGCAGTCACGATATGACAAGGTTACTTTTAATTATTCTTCTTCTTCTCGTGTTGATGGTTTCCTATTTCTTTGGTTTAGATTTTGCGATAACAAGCGGTATCTTAATATATATATATATATATATGTATTTCAAAGTGATGATTTATTTACCTGGTTATTCAAACTAAGTATATTTAGACGTAATTGTTCCAAACGCACCTATCAAAGATTGTGCCACTTGCAAAATATCTCACCGCACTCACTACTTAATTATTTGCTTATATATATATAAAAAATGCGCAACATATAGGATCATTTCGCCGGTTAGCGTCCACCTAACTTCATGTGCCGGTGGGCGACCACTTAAGCTGAGTTGGTGAACTGAAAGGATATTTTCTCGGTTTTTTAGTAGATTTCTATTCTAAAACAACAAAAAAATGCATGTACAAGTAATTGTCTCAATAGGGTGTGTAGAATTGATGTTATCTTCAATAGAAAAAACCTTCTCCTTCAGGTGGTCGCTAACCGAAGGTGGCCGCGTAACCAGCGACATGACCCTAGGCGAGGCCTCGTCCGCGTGTTCCAAATACCGCAGGCAAACCCACGCGATAAAATACAGCGACAACTATGAAGCACAATCAAAAAGTCCATTCTATACTCAGGTTAAACTATTTTTGAAATCGGATAAGCGGTTCCAGAGATTAATCCAACCAACTTACAAAGCTACAATCTCAGTCATTTCCTCTTTATAATAAAAGCATGATGTCACCGCTGTACTTACTTAGAGACATGTTGTTAACAGATTATGCAATCTTAAACTAAACAGACGTACAAATGCGCAAATAAAGTGAGCGCGACAACGTCACCGGGGTCGCACCCCCCACAAGTGGCTGCAGGTGGCCCGACCCCGTATGCCGATTTAGGGGTCCGTGAGTCCGTGAGTGAAATTGATTAAGTTTCTGTTTGACCGAATGGTTGACTGGTATGAGAATGCCTTGCAATAAAGTAAATAAAATGATTAAGTCTAACGGCCCGCGCGGCTTGGCCCGCTTATTACAGAGAACCGAGGTAAAGTTGCTGTATAAAATATAGCCTATGTTCATGCTGGAGTTCCAATCTACATAATCTACGGTGAATCTTTGAAATCGGATGAGTAGTTCCGGAGATAATTAATTACGATGAACGTTTATTATTTATATTATTTATTTATTCAGAAACAAACAGTCTTAAAAAAAACCCCATTAGTAACTTAGCTATGGCTATGTGAGTAAAATCTTAATAGACCTATAGTTTCCTACATTTTAATAGGGTTACAGGCTAAAGGTATGAAAAAAAGAATTTAAAATATGTTTACAAAATATGACAAAAACTATCAATGAATCATAATATATATATATATATGTATAGTGAATTTGAGTTTATAACTTATACTACACTAAGTAACAATATTAATTAAAGTAAGGTATAAACTAATCTTTTCAATATACCATAAGAATTGCCAAACAAATTTCTCGTTATACAGTTTACATGCGCGCTTAATATATGAATGCTGTGCGTGTTTGGATCTGCTGCTTGCAATACTAAATAAGGCCTTCTTGCGACAACTACGTTCTAATCTACGGGGAACATGAAAACCTATATTATGTAATGGTTCAGGGGCATCCACTTGATTATTCATAATTTTGAAAAGAAAAAGTAAATCGTTACAAGAGCGTCTCTGAGAAAGGGGTTGGAGATGGTGTCTGGCAGAAGATGAGGCGTAACCTTCATAGTTACCTCCTGTTCGGAATTCCATTGTCTTGATAAACTTCTTCTGGAGTCTTTCAATCCTGATTTTGTGTACACTATAGCACGGGCTCCACACTGCGGAAGCAAACTCCAAGCGACTTCGGACATAGCTATTATAAAGTAGTCTGTAAGTAAGAGGTCTTTTAAAGGGTTTCGCAACGCGAAGAATGAAACCAAGCTGCCTATACGACTTATTTAAAATTTGATCAACATGAGAGTTAAATGTCATGAGAGTTTAATGTGTGTTAAACAAAACGATTTACCCAAACGGATTTCATGTAAGAAATACTTTCCAGCTTTTCTATTTGCAGAGCGCTCGTGGACAGTGCTTGACAGATACACTGCGAGATAGTTCAAGACAGATAATAGTTCATTCAAGATAGGCGGTACAAAATCCATTCAAAAGAAACCAAAGTCGAGTTTCGGCTCTCGACTATTTCATCATCATCATATCATACGAAAGACATCCACTGCTGCACATAGGCCTCCCCCAAAGAATCGACTATTTGCTCCTCCAAAATTCAATCAGTTTGTATGGACCGTTATATACGACCCGTATAGCATCGTCTTAATATTAGGTATACAGAACCCTGCTCGCTTGCTCCCGCTCGCGCATCGAATTATGGCAATTTATGACAACATTCACCCTGCACAACAAAAAACGTCCTATCTAACTTCTCTACAATCGTAACTCCAACCTTATCACAACGAGCATAATGTTGATATTCCTTTCCAAACTTCAAGGGAGTTAGGATCATTTAACCCTAAAGTAGAGGTACTCTTGTCGTTTTGTCGCGAGGGTTGATAGGTTTTAATATAATCCGGCGCAGGGCGAACTAATTTGTAAACTTTTATTATGGACGGGCGATGCTCGCAGAAATACCGACGGCCCTTTGGCGCGCACGTGGCGAGCGCCATTTATTTTTAAATAGGTCCTTGGGGTGGAGTTTTTATTGCATACATTGTGACAATGGGGATGTAATGGTGGTATTTTATTAGAAGCTTCTTAAGTTTATTTAATGAGTAGGTACCTACCTCTAGCGAAAATATTACCCTATTCGAGGGGTTTCTTTGATATTTTAAAATGTCGCTAAAATAATAGATTAGTCTGGTTTACTTAAAGTAAATAATTTACTTTAAAAACAAAGTTTTAACCGACTTCATTTAGTACTCCGCCAAGTCACGAGAAGATTTCCACTTGTCTTTCCAATTTACCACATGAACTGATTTCCGAGAGCAAATGCGTTAATTACCTATTAGAGAAAAAAACCCAATCGCTGTATGTGGGCCGATAATATTTGAGGACTTCCGTCGATTCCACAAGGATCACCTTTGGCATTAGTTGCTATTTCAACGGAATCTTATCAGAATCTGTGACGTACTTTTGTACTTTTAAGTACATAATTGAGGAATTCCATAAGTCATCTGTGGTCTTCATCATCAATTCCACTCCACCAAACTTATGATTTCCAGGTGTAAATACACGAGAGTAGAAAATACCAAAATCACTACACGTGTGCCTAATATAATTGAGGCGTTCCCTCAATTTCTCATGGATCCCATCATCTAACTGAATTTTTGAAAAAAATGGGACCCACCTGGAAGCATATACATACAAACAAAAAAAAAATTACGAATCGGCTCATCAATGACGGAGTTCTGAGGTAACAAACATTGAAAAAAAAAAATATAACCGAATTGAGAACTGTTATGTATGTATATAGGGCGATAAGGCAAACACAAAGCTACTTCAATGGTGGTTTAATAACGACTGAATCAATGGTCAAGCGCGAGCGGCATACCCGCAATCTTTAACATCATAACTTATATCTACCTGCGTAGTATGAGAATACACTACACTACCTCCCCCCTTACTGATAAGGTTGATCTTATACATGTTTTACATACACCAGTAGATTAATTGTTTATGTTTACGTATAGTAAGAAGGGACGCGATGTTTACAACCTTAACTGATAACAGTGATAGTGACCATACTAAACTAAAAACACAAGTAACATGGGTGGGTGGGGTTAAAGAAAGGACAAAAATGGGAGTGGGGCCAACCTCAAAAAGAAGCGTTTCATAAAATTAAACTTGCGTTGACTGATAGCCCCGTTTTAACACATTATAGTGAAAGACTTCCGTTGATACTTTGCTGCGACGGGAGCCAGACGGGAGTAGGCGCCGTCATCCTGCACCGCACGGCGGAGGGGGAGCGGCCCGTGGCTTACGCGTCGCGCGCGCTGAGCGCGGCCGAGCGTAATTACAGCCAAATTCACCGTGAAGCATTAGCTATCATTTTTGGCATCAAAAAATTTCATACCTACTTATACGGGCGGCAGTTCACCCTGCGCACGGACCATCGGCCGCTTGTAACCATTTTTGGGTCAAAAACAGACATTCCGTCTACAGCTGCGGGGCGGCTCATTAGATGGGCGCTATTGTTGTCGGGCTACCAGTACGACATAGAGTACGTGAAATCCGCAGACAACATTGCAGACGGATTGTCTCGTTTACCTCTACCCTTAGATGACCCGAGTGACGCGAGTGACGATTGTAGCTTCGTACAATTCATAGAGAATAACTTCCCGATCCGTGCGCTCGACCTCAAGAGGGAAACTACTTGCGACAAAACATTAAATCTAGTGTCGCAGTACGTCAAAACCGGATGGCCGATGACAGGGGTGCCAGCCGAGCTCACACCCTATTACAGAAGGCGAGACGAACTTAACATAGAAGGCGGTTGCCTTCTCTGGGGCACCCGCGTCGTGGTGCCGGCAGCGCTGCAGGCCGCAGTGCTGGCCGAGGTGCACGGCGGACACCTGGGCATCGTCAAATGCAAGGGCATTGCGCGAAGCTATGTTTGGTGGCCCAGCATAGATTTGGACATTGAACAACTGTGCAATTCATGCCGTGTCTGTGCAGAGACAGCAGACGCGCCTCCGCGCGTGCCGATCGTGCCTTGGACGACGTCTAAAAAGGCATTTGACAGAATACACTACAAGAACCTCCTCCTTTTTTTTGAAGTCGGTTAAAAAGACCTAATTCCCGACACTGTACTAGACCGAACTATTCCGCAACGGTTCTAGTTCACCCGGAGCGAGAACCGAGCGGAAGAGCGAGCAGTGACACTGACAGCAAAACGATGCGATCCGAATGAATGACCGAGCGACCGAACGTATCCGAATAGCTCTCGGCGTGCGCGAGCGACAAGGAACGAAAACTGTGTGAATAGAATTAGAATCAGAATCAGAAAAGTATTTATTGCCACACAAAGAAGAAAAAAAAAAAATAACAAAACAATTACAAGTAGAGAAAATACAAACTTACAAACTAAATACAAACATTACAAAAAAAAAAAATTATAAGATTGTGGACAATGGGTCCCAGTCTCAGCATGTGCTGGGCGAGGCCCAGCGCTGGTTTTCAGACTGGTCCCGAGAGATCGGTCGGTCGCAGGCTAACAAATTACAGTGCTTAGGTGTAAATATTTACAAGAGAATAATAAAAACAAACAAAAACAACAAGTTAAAAAGCAGTCAAAAATAAAATAAGAAAAGGGATACATAGTTACTTTTATGCCTGAAATAAATGATTTAATTACTATTATTTATTATGTTGGTATGTGAATATATAATTAAATGTACCTATTGTGCAAGATTGAGTCTGTGTGCATGAGTTGTGTGTAAGTGTGTTATGTGTGTCAGTGTCGTAAGAAGGGAGAGTATTTAGAGCTTATTTTGTATTTCTAGCAAATAAGCTTGGACTGATCGCTTGTATGCTAAAAACCCTATGGGTTCTCGAAGGGGTGGTGGCAGGTCGTTCCAAATCTTTGCAGCAGCAAACTTGAAGCTCCCTCGGAAAAATGCTGTCTTGTGCAGAGGTGTCGCAAGTTTAGTGCATCGTCGTAGTGATTTAGAGCGCGTGTCACTCACCCATTTTAACTTCTCGAACAGGTAGCTAGGCCGGTGGAATTAGTGTACTAGTGAACTAAAATACCTAAAAGACCGAACTATTTGAGAGATTGTACTAGTTAAACTAGTTTGGAGCGATCCGCTCAGTGACCGAGCGCGCACAAGCCATGGCAAGTTAATTATAGTTAATAATTAATAAATAATAAGAATGACTGAGTCGTCGCTGTCATGTTGTCATGAGCCATGAAATTTTTCATAAAAACTATTTAGACGGGGTTCTCGGAGCGTGGCTTTGCGCAATTGCCCCATAAACGTGAAGTTCGCCACCACAAGTGTTGGCAGACCGTGGCAAGGGCTCGACCAGCGGATATTTCATTCAGTTTTTTTTCATATCACGGCTTCTAACGGGACGACATAAACAGCTGTCGTTGTAACCGATGGCAACCAGCCGCTGGACCGACTACTCGCCATCCCGTTGGACGTTAGCCCTCGTCCCCCAGGCAACGCTAAAACATTACCTGCGCTCGCCGAATTTTACTGTGCAGCGGAGCACTGTGAATAAATGACAGGGTCATTCATTATATTTATTTTGTGTTTACATTATTATTTTTAAGACGTTATAGTTTTAATTACATACCGTCCATTCTTTCTCCATCGCGAGGGGTGCTACATATGTATGACTTTGTAGGTTATAGTGTAATCAGTGGTGTTTATATAGCAACATTTATTTTAGCTTTTAGTGTTTCTGTTTTATGTGGTAAGTTTTGTATGTCACTCCAACAGAACTCGTGTGGAAGTATCCCCTCTTCCACAAGGGCTCCGGAAATATTCGTACAGTGCCCACAATGTCCGCACCGTCACTTCAAAGGACAACACGGCCTGAACATTCACATTAGTCGAGCCCACAGAAATGTGAATGTTGAGGCGTCTATGGTCCCCACGCCGCCCGTTCGCCTTGCAACCACTCCTCTACATACTCTCTCTTCAATACCGGCTGCAGCGGCTGGACCCGGAATAAATCCATACATTTTAGGGCTCCAGAGTCTTCCGGCGTTGAAGAGAAATGTTCGCGTATTAAAACACATTCCCAAAGGAGCAAGGAACCTCGCGGCTGGCAAATTCACCACTCTAATCGAGTCTTGTTTGCGTTCCAACGACTCTGATGATTGGTTTGCGCTTCTTTCCTTTTCCTTCTCTGCCTTAAAGGTGCCTGGGGGGCCTGGAGGTAAATCATTAACCACTAAAGTTAAAGAGAATGTTGACAACCTGGATTTGTATTTCTCAGAGGAGCTAAACAAAAAAACTCGTTCAATTTACCGCACGATTGAGGCCAAAGTTTACGATGGAGATTTAAGGGGAGCAGTTCGTGTTCTTCATTCTGATTCATCTCTGGCTCCGTCCAATGCCGATACTTTGAAGGCATTGAAAGATAAACACCCTTCACCGTCCAGACCACTCACATTCCCGCCAGAACCTAACATCGCGAGTCCTTTTCTTACAGTTTCAGTTTCAGACGTATCCAACGCTATCGGATCTTTTTACAATGGCTCTGCAGCCGGCTTAGATGGCATACGCCCACAGCATTTAAAGGAACTGACTTCTTCCAGTGCTGGTGATAACGGACCAAAATTACTAGAATCATTGACCAAGCTTTGCAATTTTCTCTTGCGTGGTATGCTTAGTCCTCAAGTTTGCCCTTACCTCTACGGTGCGTCTCTGTGTGCTCTAGAAAAGAAAGATGGGGGCATTAGACCGATTGCGATCGGATCTGCATTAAGACGACTAGTTGCTAAACTTGGATGTCGCTCGGTACGAGAGGAGATGGCAGCCTTCCTTCAGCCACGTCAGATGGGTTTTGGCACACCTCTTGGCTGCGAGGCCGCCATCCATGCAACGAGATATTTTGCGTTAGCACACGATAACAGCGAGAAGGTCATCGTAAAACTTGACATAAAAAACGCCTTCAACTCCGTTGAAAGGGACGTTCTTTTGAATCAAGTGAAAGATCATGCTCCTGCCCTCTACCCCTTTCTTTTTCAGTGTTATTCTTCTCCAACTAATCTCTTCTACGAGGACTGTACCATTTCATCACAGGTCGGTGCTCAACAAGGCGACCCTTTGGGCCCTCTGGTGTTTTGTCTAGCCATGCAGAGTTTGATTTCAACGCTAGAGTCACCTCTGAATATCTGGTATTTAGACGATGGCACCATAGGAGGTGATTCTGACGTTGTTCTCAATGACATCAGTACGCTCTTACCAGCTCTGCGGTCAATTGGCCTAGAAATAAATGCTGCAAAGTGTGAGCTATATCCTTGTAGTTCCGCCTCGCTAAATTCTGTATCTAATTTCCAAGCGTTATTGCCAGACGTTAAAGTCATAAACAAGTCGTCCTTTTGTCTTCTCGGAGCGCCAATTTTTCCTGATGGTGTTAGTTCTGTCCTCCTGGCTAAGACAGCGGCTTTGAAGTCCTCCTGGAAACATTTGAAGCACTTGTCAGCGCACGTGTCTCTCGTACTGCTCCGTAACTGTTTCACATTGCCCCGTGTGACTTACACGCTTAGAACAGCGCCAACTTGGTTTTTTAGGCAGGATATGGACATGTGTGATAATGTACTCAAACAATGTCTGGAAACTGTTCTAAACGTGCAATTCAATGAGGCACAGTGGCGCCAAGCAACACTGCCAATCCGCTATGGGGGATTAGGGGTTCGGTGCATAAAAGACGTTGGGATCGTTGCATTCCTCGCCTCTTCCCATGCGTCGACAGATCTTGTCACTAAGATACTCTCTTTTAATGGTGCCAATATTTGTCTACCGTATGTTGGGGAGGCTCTAGTTGAGTGGTCTCGCTTCTCTGACGTAACGCAACCAGACAACCCCGCATCACAAAGACTTTGGGACGATATATCGTGTAATAGAATATATACAAACCTGTTAAATGCAGCTCTTGGGGTAGATGTGGCTCGTCTAAAAGCTGCCAGAGCTCCCGAGTCTGGGGCGTGGCTGCACGCCTTGCCTTCACCAAACTTGGGAACATTGCTCGACAATGATACATTGAGGACAGCGGTAGCTCTGCGGCTTGGAAGTAAGGTATGCGAGCCCCACCGCTGCATATGTGGAGCAATGGTCGAGGCGAACGGGCACCATGGTCTAAGTTGTCTGCGGTGTGCAGGGCGTATCCCCAGACATCACGCCATTAACGAACTTATACGCCGCGCCATGGTCTCGGCAAGCATTCCTTGCGTTCTGGAGCCCCAAGGGCTAAGCCGTACCGATGGCAAGAGACCGGATGGTCTTACGCTGATTCCCTGGGCAAAAGGCCGCTGCCTGCTATGGGATGCAACCTGTGTGAGCACATTTGCACCCACTCACCTTTCCCATACCATGAGTATAGCAGGTGCGGCCGCGGAAAATGCGGCTAAACTAAAACATGGGAAATACGGCCACCTTGAATCGGCGTACGACTTTGTTCCGGTCGCAATCGAGACGGCTGGTCCTTGGTGTTCGGAGGGCAGGAGGCTTGTTTGGGAGCTGGGTCGGCGTCTAAGAGACAAGGGCTGCGACCCTCGTTCTGGCTCTTACCTGGTCCAACAAATATCGGTGGCAGTTCAGCGGGGCAATGCAGCCAGTATTTATGGCACCTTTGGACCAGGTGGGAGCCGGTCATAAAAAAATATTTTTTCATCACACTTGCTCGAAAAGGGCTTCATAATGCGCAGACATACAGAGCTGTAATAGCCTGTGTTACGCCCACGGGCGTAATGGTTTTTTTCTTAAATTGTATCTGTCACTCTTGCGGCAGTTACAAAGCAAAGAGGTTTTATATCAAATACGATGTCTGAAAACGTATTTATTAATAAATTTAAACTTTAAAAAACTACTTAAACATGTTTAACTGAATTATTTACAGATTTAATGTGTTGTTATTTAGTGTCTATGTAAAATGTTTTTAAGTGTTTTCAAATCGTGGCTGTATACCGAAGGGTCTTTGAAATTCAACAAAATGGACGACTGACATGTTGCAGTTTTTATTACGATTTGTATTCATTTCATCTAAAATGTATTTGTTTCCTCGCAAATGTGATGAAAAACATTGTGTATAACACGGGCGTAAAGATATTGCAAACTCGAGTCATCAAAAGCCCTCCGCCTTCGGCGTCGGGCTTCTGATAGACTCTTGTTCGCAATATTCCACTTACGCCCCTCGTTAAACAATGTACTATTATATTTCATTTTCTTTCTTGGTTTTCTATGCTGTTATCTTATTTTCTAGTTTTAGTTTTAATTTAGTTTTCTTATTATTCTCTTAGTGGTTAGTCTTAGTTTATATTTTTATTTAATATGTATTGTGTTTTTAACAATATTATAAATACTATTTCCTTGTAATTTAATTAATAATTGATATCTTTGTATACCTAATATATTTTGCATGAATGACTTGGTTTAAGAGTTAAAGAACTATTAAATTAAATGTATAAGAATAACTATAATTAACCTGAGTTCAGGCCCCGTAGCATGGATGGCGTTATCACGCGATAAGTGACAGGATAGAGCTTCCGTCCCTGGCTGACACCGTTCGATAGAACGAGACGACGCGCCTATCCTGTCACTTATCGCCTGATAACGCCATCCATGCTACGGGGCCAGATCAGATAGACTGTTAGACATAGACTACTAACATTTCTAACGTTCTTACTGGAATTAATAAGTACGTTTGTAAAAATTGCATAAATTGTGTAAATTGTAAGTCGATCAGTGCATACTTTTAATACGTACAGTTACTTTGTCGAATGTATGTAAACTACGATGAACAAACGATAGCGCGATCTACAATACATGCAGAGACATCTAGCGGTTAATGTTGTCACCAATTTGAAACGCGAAGACCCCATTCTACATAGCTTGTAAGATTGGTTACTCTTAGCACAACTAGATGGCGCCAGGTGTCCTCAATATCAATACAAACAACAACCAAACTTTGCCTTTCCCGTGGCTTTAAAACTATGAATCCTTGTGTTTTGTATTGACTAGATTTTTAAGAAAACGATAAGAATGTGAAAACGAGACTAATGAAATCTAGCCAATTTAATATATGTAGTTCATCAACACGTAAGCTAACGTAACTAGATGGCGCTAGTAGGCTCAATATAATTCGGCCCTGAAGCCTGTAAAAATACAGTAAATGTATCCCCATAATGTTTAAAGTAATACCTCGGGCATGCTAATTAATGTATTTACTCAATCTCATAGTAGATGTCACTGTTAGGTCCGTAACTCGCCCATACTAAATTGTACATCGCGCTGTTAAGAATTTTCCTGATTTAATGACCTGAGGCACCTACCAATGTTGTAGATGCAAGACTAAAACGCAGCGGGTGAATTATCTTTGAACGAGACTATCGAACTATTCGAACTATCAAGAGATATGACAAGAACAATGAACAATCACGATTTTTTTTCGACCTGCTATTGTATTGGAATATATACCCGTGCCAACTCCATTAATTCTAGAAAAATCTGCTTTGTGCTTAGAAGTTCGAACCACTAAAATTACCATGGGCTCATATCATAATACTTAAAATTTCAAATTGTCTCATTCTTAAAATGAACGAAATTCATTATGACTTGAAATGCACAATTCCTGCAAATACCGAATAATAGAATAAAAATGACAAAATATTAAAATTACTGAAATTGAAAACACCTCAATGGCAAAATGCCTAATTTTTTTTCACGAGTGGTTATTTGAGAGAATGATTTAATAATAACAAACAACTTATTCTTCTTATTGTTAATATTTCTTTATTCATCTCGTACAATTTCTGCCTCTTGCATTCACCAACGCTAAACCTAATCTGTTAGACCAGCGGTTGAACAAAAATGGGTTATTACAACATTAAAGTTTTTTCTTTTTTGATATGTCGTTGGAGGCATGTTAAATAATACTTATGTAAAAAGTTAGAAAATTTAAGGCGGAGCTTTCGCCTATATTGAAATATTTTAGTTTTTGCCAATAACTATGTCAATATAAAATTAGAGTTACAAAAAACTGTAACATATCCAATAACACTTTAATTTATATACAATATTCGTGAACGTAAAAATGCAAATAATTTTGTAAATAAAGAATTAGAGTATGATATTGCAAAGTTACGATATTGTCGATCCACTTAACATATTGGAAAAAAGTTAGAAATGTAGACAATCGGCTTGTCTAGATATTGATTTCCGGTTAAACAGTATAGCCAATATTGAATTAAAGTTTGTAGAGTTAATAGTAAACGATCATGACAATGATATCAGTTACCAAACAAAAGTTAAGAAAAATAAACTTACGGCGACACTAAATATTGATACCTAAGTACTCCGTGCTTAAATGAATACATTTAAAAAGCGCGGCATGTATGCGCGCGCCGCGCTGTGCGCTGTGGCAGCAGGCAGCGATCAACGCAACGGTAGAGGAGTGCCCTTGATTGCGTCCACGATCCATAAATAAATCCACAAAGAATAAATATCAATGGCAAAACACATGTTATTTTGTTATACGTACGTTAATTGAAATACAAAGAAGAAATGTATCCTTATTTATTACCAACTATACTAGGGATTGCCCGCGGTTTCGTCGAACTGGTTATCGCGTTATACACATAATTTAAAAATATTTTAGGGATCGCCCCTTATACAAATGACCACTCTTCCATGTTTTGTTACTCGCATCGCGACAGGCCATCTGGCGGGGAATAGTGGAACCAGTTAAGCTAATTGTAAACTCCTTATGTGTAGTCTGATACCTATTGGTTCCCGTTGTTTCCGCTAGATGGCGAGTCGAAAAACGCTTTACCGAATGAGTACGAACGACTCTCGTCGATAAGGCGGTTTCACTCGCTCTCTGACATATCTAGCGTCGAAAATGGTGGACGTCTAAAAACTTGTAATAATTTAATAAACCAGAAAAAAGGGATTATGTCTTTTACTTCATCTGCAAGTGGACATTTTTGGTGACCCCGACGCTGCACCACGGAAGATACTCCAAACATCGGTGTAGCACCATCCAAATTAATTGCGAATCGACACCGCCGCGCACGCGACACCGGCCGGCGAAAACCGCATGGTCGTCGAGAGTACGAAATTGCATCGATCGACCCCGAATATCATCCCGAAGCAAGATTATTAGAAAGAAAAAAGAAAAGCAGAAGCAAGATTAGCAGACGCCAACTAATTTCGAAGCGTTTTACGAAAACAAGAACGACAAATCGGAAGATTTATCAACCTACCTACTTTACCTCAACACGTGCAGCGTGGCTGCACATCGCGCACAACTTCTTCAACAAAGGAATTCGAGCAAAGTCAAGAAAGGGCGTAGGCTGTCGTCTACAAGAAGATAAAAGGCAAGTGGTCTGGCTTATTAGACAAGTTTTTGTAATAAATTAGTTGCGATTTCTCCTTTGTCTGACGTGTATTGGGCATTAGGCATGGGGTCATCTGGCGATGAATCCGATATAACCATAGTCGAACATGAAAAATTAAAACTACTTATTAAAAAAAGAGGTACCTATAAGAGCAAACTAACGTTATTTGCCAAATATATGAATAGTATTGTTCCGGATTCATTGTCGGCTGAACAAGTTTTAGAAATTGAATTAAGGTTGACGAGAATTGTAGATACCTACAAAGAGTATGATGCTATGCAGCACCAAATTGAAACCTGGTCTACAGACATTGATGAACAATTAAGAGAAAGGGAAATATTTGAAAATTCTTACTATAGCTTAGTAGCGAAGGCCTCACAGCTTATCAAGCCGACAGAGCCAGCGACTCCGCCTGCAACACCTCAGAGGAATGTCCCTCCCTCCACAACCAATGTAGTAAGTGAGTCAATTAAGTACCCAGAGATCCCGCTCCCATCCTTCAGCGGTGATATGACAGCATGGATCGAATTCCGAGATACTTTTGATACTTTAATTAACCAAAGTAATTTAAAGTCAATGCAAAAATTTAAATATCTCAGAGGATGTCTGAAGGATGGGGCATTGGAGGTCATCTCGGCTTTAGATTATTCCGAAGAAAGCTATGCCATTGCTTGGCAGTTGCTATGTGAGCGCTACAATAATCCAAGACTATTAGTTAATAATCATTTGAGAGCCCTACTGAATATAGACACCGTTCTAAATACCGCCTCCTCCCTTAGGAATTTATCCGACAGTATTTCAAAGCATCTCAGATCACTGCGTTCGCTGAAAGTTAGCACTGAGGGGTGGGATGTATTACTAATATTTTTGTTAGTGAACAAATTAGATAAAAATATTAAAAAGAAATGGGAAGAACGGATAATCTCGCGAGAACTCCCAACATTACAGGATTTCAAATTGTTCCTGAGGAAGCAGGCGGACATCCTAGAGGCGCTCGACCAGCCTGAGCCAGAGCAGCCCGCTGCCAGCTCGAGCTCTGCACCCATTAGGAAGGCTATGGTAATCACGTCCCCTCCGTCCCATCAAACCAAGGTAAAACCGTTTCATTCTCAGCGTAGTCAGTGCCCGAATTGTAAAGGGGGGCATTACATCAATCAATGTAAATCCTTCCTCGAACTGAACCCATCGTCACGGTTGCGAACTGTTAAGCGTTTAGGCCTGTGCTTAAATTGTCTAGGTTCCAATCACATCGTACCAAATTGCAGAGCGACTACCTGCAGAGTCTGTAAAGGTAAACATCACACTCTTTTGCACATATCACCACTGACACACGAGTCTAATTCTCAACCAAAAACTACTCTCCCTATTACTGAGCCGGTTACAAGTGCAAACCAATCCCTTAGTTTAATGGCTCAGCAGTCATGTACAGTAACCAATGTCGAAACAGTACAACAACCAAAACATGTGATTTTGTCAACGGCTCAAGTAAAGATATTTGACAAGTTTAATAAATCACACATTTTTAAGGCATTATTAGACAGTGGTTCACAATCTAATTTTCTTTCAGAACGAGCTGCACAATTGTTACAACTACCGACACAAAAAATAAATTTTGAAGTGTTAGGTTTTAATAATATTGCAACACCTGTAAACCAATTATGCCATATGTCCGTAATGTCAAAAGACGAGTCATACTCAACCAAAATGTCGTGTTTCGTTGTACCAAATATTTGTAGCATACCAACATATCCTATTGACATAAAATCGTTGAAGATTCCACAACGATTCCAATTAGCCGATGAAACCTTTGGTGAAGGTGGCCAAATAGATGTGATAGTAGGCGCCGAACACTTTTACAAACTTCTTTGTATAGGCCAACACCATTTAGGTGAAGGATTACCAACTCTCCAAAGAAGCCGGCTAGGCTGGATAATAACGGGGAGCATCAATTCAAAATATACTCCAAACAAGGCAAGTTGTAATTTTGTTTTGAACATATCAAATGATATGCGGGATTTTTGGGACGCAAACGCAACCGACCAGCAGCCACCCAAGTTACCATATGATGAGAACGTCATATGTGAAAATGCATTCCGTGAGCATACTCGCACCTCTGATGGTAGCTTTGTGGTGACTCTGCCCCTCAAAGAACCCGCATCAACCTTAGGTCATTCCCGGCACATAGCTTTTAAACGATTTAAAACTTTAGAATCGAAATTTCAACGTAACCCAACTTTCAAAAAACAGTATACAGAATTTATGAACGAGTTCAGCGAGGCTGGACATATGGTTGAGTGTACTCCAAGCAAGTTTAATAATTGGGTAGCTCATCACGCTGTAATAAATCCGCAAAAAACTACAACTCCTTTGCGAGTGGTGATAGACCCGTCATGTCCAACTAGCAGTGGCAAGTCGTTTAACGACATTCAGTGCAAAGGTACAGTAGCACAAGATGACTTGATGGATATATTACTAAGGTTTCGAGAATATAAGTTTGTAGTGACAGCGGATATAGCTAAAATGTATAGAATGATATATGTCAATCCAGCACAGCGTCACCTACAGTGCATACTTTGGCGTGACAATCCATCACAACCGCTGCGAACTTATATGCTCACCACTCTCAGTTTCGGATTAAAATGTGCGCCTCACGTGGCCACCCGATGCTTAGAACAACTGTCACATGAATCCGCACAACAGTTTCCAGAAGCAGCGGAAGCAATAGCCAACTCATTTTACATGGACGACTGGATTTATGCTGGTGACAATGAAGAGAAGGTGGCAGAGACAGCGGGGCAGGTGCAGAGCATCCTCAAGAGTGCCAATTTCTACCTAAGAAAATGGAACTCCAACTCAAGTAATATCCTACAAACCGTGAGTTTACCTAACACCACACACACAAACACAACATCAATAAACTTTAGTCAGGGAACCCAGAAAGTATTAGGGCTCGCTTGGGCCAGTGAACCAGATGAGCTAATGTACGAAATCAAAATAAAACCAATACAGAACCCATTAACCAAACGAAAGGTTCTGTCTCTAGCTTCGGCTATTTTTGACCCCCTAGGTCTTCTCGGACCAGTACTAATCAAAGCAAAATCATTTGTCCAACAACTATGGAAATTAAAAATTGGCTGGGACGAACGTCTCTCGACTAACCTAACAACTGAATGGGAGATGTTTTATAACTCCCTACAGTTATTAAATTCATTGCGATTACCTAGGCATGTAATATTACCAGATAGTCACACGATAGAATTGTATGGATTCTCTGACAGTTCGCTGACTGCATTTGGTGCAGCAATATATATGCGTTCCATTAACAAAAACGGTAGAATTTTAACCCGCTTGCTATGTGCAAAAACACGAGTAGCTCGTGAGGAAACTATCCCAAGACTTGAATTAAGAGCAGCAAAATTACTTACAACATTATACAACAAAGTAATAAATGCTCTGAAGTGTACAGTGACAGCAAAATATTTTTACATAGACTCTAATGTAGCTCTTGCCTGGATACAGTCACAACAATTTCACAAGCTTAACTGCTTTGTAAAAAATCATGTCGCTAAAATAAGGGAGTTTACTGACCCCGCAGACTGGCGTTGGGTTTCCACCAATGACAACCCAGCCGATATTATCACCAGGGGACTTGATGCAAGAAAACTGGCTGACTGTACCAAGTGGTGGGAAGGACCGGCATGGCTGAGCCAACCGGTCACTACATGGCCTAACCAACAAGTAGACTGTAACATAATCCAATGTCACGTGTGCACAAATGATATACCTAACCAGTTCATACCTAATCTAATTGACAAGTGGTCTAGTTTTAATAAATTAATCAGATGTTTCGCATATGTACTGAGATTTATTCATAGTTGCAAACAAAAGAATCAACTTTCAGGCCCATTAACTGTCAGTGAGTTGTCGGAATCAACAAATAAACTAATTGAATTTGTACAGTTTGAATCTTACCCAAATGAGTATAAATTGCTTTCACAAAAAAAATCGTTACCAAACTCATCAAGTTTAACAAACTTAAACCCATTTATGGAAAATAAACTCATGAAGGTGGGAGGCCGATTACAGTTGTCACAATATGATCACGATAAAAAACATCCTACCATCCTACCTCACAAACATAAACTAACAAACCTCATCATGCTCGACGAGCATGTCAGGCTCAAACATGCCGGACCCCAACTTCTGCTGTCTTCGGTTCGTGAACGATATTGGCCAATAGCAGGTAAGACCATAGCTAGTAAAACAGTTCGCAACTGCTTGACATGCTTCAGGGTATCTCCTAAGTTCCCAGCCCCTATAATGGGACATTTACCTGCTAGCAGAGTGACACCAGCGCCCCCCTTCGCTTCATGCTCGACTGACTATGCTGGACCGTATGTCATAAGGGACAGAAGGGGACGTGGCTATAGAACTTCAAAATGTTACATTCTTATATTTGTGTGCTCGGCCACTAAGGCTGTTCATATTGAGCTGGTATCGAGTTTAGAGACCTCAGCCTTTCTGTCGGCTTTCAGGCGGTTTATTTCACGCAGGGGAAGGCCGACTGAAATTCTGAGTGACAACGGCTCAACATTCCACGGTGCAAATAATGATTTAAAAGAATTGTATGCATTTCTTAATGATAACAATAACATTAACCAATTGTCAAATTTCTGTGCAGGAGAGAGAATACAGTGGAAATTTTTTCCACCCTATACGCCACATATGGCTGGATTGCATGAACGGGCAATCGGGGCCTGTAAAGGACATTTAAAGAAAATCCTAGGTACAGCATTACTAACGTATGAAGAGTTTTCCACTGTACTCACTCAAGTAGAAGGAATATTAAATTCCCGCCCTTTATGCCCAATACCCAGCTCAGATAATGACGAAATCACATGTCTGACGCCAGGCCACTTCCTAATATGCCCTGAATACCACCTACCACTTTGCCGGATTACGACTACCGACCCCTCCCTCCAAACAAACTTACTGCCTACCAACATCTTCAACAGCTGCAGCAGCACTTCTGGCAGCGGTGGTCCAGGGACTACATCAGCCTACTCCAGGAGCGCCAGAGGTGGCGCAGTTGCAAGGGCCCTACACTCAAGCCTGGCATGATAGTGCACGTGCGGGAGGAGCGGCTACCGCCACTGCTGTGGCGCCTGGGCCGCGTCGTTGGCTGCTGTCCGGGTCGGGACGGAATCACACGAGTCGTCGAAATCAAAACTACAAAGGGCATCATCAAACGCGCATTTAATAACATTTCCCCCTTACCAAGTAATTTGCAATAATTATATAAGTGTCATGTTATCCAATTAGGTATGTTTAAGTACTACTAAATATTCTTATTTTATTGTATCGAGTCAGATGGAAATAAAATCTGGTTGTGTTCCTAGTTTTATTTAAAATAATTATAGGTAGGTAAAATGGTTTAGGAAGAACAAGTGGTTCGATAGACCTTGCTATTATTACAATACCAAAATAAAAACCACGATAACCAACTTGAGCTTCCTTAACTATAGAAAATACTATACAGAAGGGCTAACAGTGCAGTTATCTAAATAGTATTTCAGTTAAACCCTATTTCATGTCCTTAAATAATCCAATAAATTAAATAAGCCTTGTGTTCTGTATAGTATAGAACTTATATAGAAATCAGCAGCTATAGCATCGTAGCTGATGGTTTTTAAGGGCCTTGTCACACGAGCGATTCCAATTCGCGGCGTGTTCGCTCCCACAAAATCAGATCGCAAGGTGTGGCAACGCTCTCAGACCACAGATGATATCTGTAGTGCTATGTAAATTTGCCTGTGGCAGCATGTCGCATCGCGACAGGCCATCTGGCGGGGAATAGTGGAACCAGTTAAGCTAATTGTAAACTCCTTATGTGTAGTCTGATACCTATTGGTTCCCGTTGTTTCCGCTAGATGGCGAGTCGAAAAACGCTTTACCGAATGAGTACGAACGACTCTCGTCGATAAGGCGGTTTCACTCGCTCTCTGACATATCTAGCGTCGAAAATGGTGGACGTCTAAAAACTTGTAATAATTTAATAAACCAGAAAAAAGGGATTATGTCTTTTACTTCATCGGCAAGTGGACACCTTGTTGCCTACGCAAACCTGAAAAGGCTACAGGCGATTTTTTTTTATTCTGATCGAAAAAACACCGCACACCTAGTATGGAAAAAAAGAACTGAATATTTTGAATAAAAAAAAACTATTTTGGGTATTTAAGTATGTTTAAAAATAATGAAGGTGCAAAAACTTTTTAAGTAAGGATTAGTTTTTCAATAAAATATATTTTGTGAAAACTGTTAACTGAACCAGAATTGAGCTTCATAGTAAAATGTAAGAGAAAAAAAAATAAGTGGTTAGATTCTTCCTACTTTTAGCAGTAAGATTTTTTTTCAAGTTGTTTTTGAAACGATTCTTTTGACATATATTATTTTCGTTTCAATCTGACCACTTTTTTTTTCTCCATACATTTTACTATACAGCTCAAATCTGGGTCACCATTCACATTTCTTTTCCTCAAATAAAGGTACTCACTTTTTTAAAATAATACACAAAATAGTTTTTTCAACAAAATTTTCAACTTTTTTTTCATCCTAGGGAGCGTTGTCCTTTAGAACTTCGTTAGCAGACGTTTCTGCTTAGTAAACCTTTAATTGTCTCGAATATTCCTAACAAGTAGGGTAAATCGTCAATAACTGGCCACCTCATACTATCTATATCTATTCTATTATACGTGAATAGAGTTAATTTTTAGTATGAGGGGGCCGATTATTCAAGGGTGGCCAGTTATTGGAGATTTACCTTACTACAAATAATATACATACATACATACAAATGTACATCACGCCTATTTCCCGGAGGGATAGGCAGAGATCACGGATTTCCACTTGCTACGATCTTGACAAACCTTTCTTGCCTCATTCACTATCATTACATTCTGCATACAAATAATATTTGTAATCAAAGAATATATTTCTCACTGTTTTGGTTTAAATTATGCTCTACTTTCTAAGTTTTCTTTAATCAGGTACTATTAGAGCAGAAACGGTCTATTTTAAGTGTTAACGTAAATTGGAATGTTTAATTTAATAACGTTGGGTCAATACGCTGCCCCGGTTACGCGACCAGCTTCAGTTAGCGACCACGTGAAAGACAACGTATTTTTTTTTCAATTAAATATACCTAATAAAATGACATTACAACGCACTCTAAATAAACCGTGCCCCGCATGTATTATTTAAAGTAATTATTAAACAGGAATCTATTGAAGAAGTATTTAAGGACCGTAGTATTTGGCGTTCCTTAATAGTCTCTGCCTACCCCAATGGGATACGGTCGTGAGTATATGTATGTATGTATGTAATCTATTGAAAAAACTGAAAGCATATATTGTCGTTTTTTGCGGTAGATTCCTGACACCAATTGAAATGAGTGGTCGCAAACCGGAACCATAAATTAGGTGGTCGCTAACCGGCGATATTACCCTGCAACATGACCCTGGTGTTCCTAACAGCAATCCGTAATCAGGGGCAAACTAACATTGGTTTGTTGGGGCGAGCAGCTATAGCTGCGTTTAACAACATCTGTGTAGTAGGTACATTTGTTTATTTCGCTGACAGTGATTCTGACTTGAACAGGGCGTTTGAGTTGACCCTGTTTAAACACTTCATTGGCAGCTTCGTTGCAAAAAAAACAAAAGTTTTGAAAATCAAAGCATTCCTCATCGTCACTAGGCTGTGCTACTGGTGCCTCCATCTCCATTCTTCTTTTGTGCGCCGATATAGCCTTCGAATCAATGTATAGTAATCTACACAATGACGTTTTTTAATACAGTTGCGAAAAAATAAGAAAAACAACAAGTAAGGAATTCGAAACTTTTATATTATTAATTCTGTAACGTCATTGTAATACAGTTTAAAAATGATGAAGTTCAACAATCATTTTATTTAGTACAGCTCTCTTATTTATTTTTTATTGATATAATAATAAATGGTAGAATTTGTACGATTATTGAGTGGGAAAAGTGAAAAGCACTAGTTCGTGAAAATCAACTTTCCGCACGCTAAACAGCTACGTAAAAGTAGCACTTTTTGAGCAAATGTATTAAAAATTGCATCTAATATGTGCACGGTAAACAAACATGAATAATTTGAAAGACAACAGCCGTGTTCCGAATCACGACAAAAACGTTTTAAGCGCGCTTACGATCGGACCGATTCACGCTTACAACGCTCACATAAATATCGTGACGTCATTGATGATGTCATGGACGACGCCATGTTGGCGCTTACGGTGCTCACACTCCCAGGCGTAAGCACCTTGAGCCAAACGTCAAGTTGACGTTTGGTTTGGTTTGACATATGACACTTAAATTTTTTTAAGTGTCATATGTCGTTATATATTCATATGCGATTTAACTTTTCTACTCAGAACTCAAAACGTAGTGGTTATATTTATTCCCTTTGCTCAGAACCTGACAGAATTCAAATGAATGTGCCGTTGACATTGACAGTTTGACACATGACAGTAAACGCGCTTATGACCGGACCGAATCAGTACACCACTTACGCGGCCTTGAGCGGCCTTGAGCGCGCTTACTGATTCGGACCAGCCGTAAGAGCCTTATCACACTTGCGATTTGCGAGCGTATTTTCTATACAATTATCAGTCGCGGCGAAGACGCTGCGTGATCGCCTTCATACAAAATACGCTTGGAACTCGCAAGTGTGATAAGGCTCTAAGCACTGTAAACGCTGTGATCGTTGTTGTCGTGATTCGGAACACGGCTTAGGTCGGCTACGATCGGCCCCCGCGCGCCGCCGTTGAAGGGCCAGCGCGGCGTGGTTATGAATTTCGCGCCATTTTAAATAAATTATACTATTATTAATGCAAGCAATACACAGAATTTTCTTACTTTTCATAATATGGTTGCATATATTATTTTATAGTATTAGACTTATTTTTACAGACTCTAATTCAATATTAGATCTTACAGGACAAAAAACGCATATTACTTTTATAGCATGTATCCTATTCTTCTACATTTTTAGCTTTGTCTAGTAACTTAAGAAATTAGAGATATTGTTGAGGATTTTTAAACTTTAATTCAATATCGACAAAGTAATAACCTAATTCTGGTTTGACAAAGAAGCTGCTTAAAAAAAGTTCTACAAACTTAATAACATATAGCGTCATACATATTATAAACGATGAAGCTAAAACTGCACTTTAATTCAATATTCACAAATTATAAACAAAAATATATAAATACCTAATTTATACCTAACGCTCGTTCTAACTTTTCATCATATATTGCAAATATACTTAAAAATATGTCCGATGTCATATAAGCATCACTTTTCCATCTTTAGAATTATCAAAACTTTTAGGGCAAAAATCCGGTCCCACTATTGATCTATGTCACTTTTTTTCTTAAAACCGCCAACTGTCCTTCACTCCAACCATAATGCCACTCGCGGCGCTATCTAGTCCGACTTTTTATTTTTGACGTATCAGCGTTTATTAACGTCGTTGATTATAAAATAGCTAACATTTCATATTGATATTATGACTAGTATAGTTCCTGTTCAACGTGCCCCGCTCTACTCTACAGATGAAATGGGCTGTACCTAATAGGTTACTACGGCGTTAAATAAAAATACAGGAATATATGCTACAAAAATTGCCTTTATTTAATTCTATTATCTAGCATTCAACCTTACAACAAGTTTTGTTCGCGGCAGAAAAAGGAACATTCATCTTATGTAAAAATTGACAATCTCCGTGTAATACAAATTTAGGTATTTTGAGGTTTGGTTGTTTTAAGCATATGTTGTTTTGCCATGAAAGTGTTTTGAGTTTAGGCATTATGTTATGAGACTAAGCTATTTCGAAATTCGGCTATATTAAGATTCCGGTGTTTTAAGAAAAAAAATTAGGCATTCTGCAATTTAGGTATTTTGAGACGAAGAAGTTTAGAGATCTGGGAATATTGATAAAGAGGTAAAATGCAATTAATAATAAGCCCAAAGCAAAAATCTTACAACGCGATGTACAATTTATTTAGTACTAGCTTTTGCCCGCGGCTTCGCCCGCGTAGTAAGTGTAATTTTGCAATAACTGTTGAATCGTTACGCCGGCAACGGCCTACTTACTGACTTACTTCCCTTATGAATAACCATTCGTCAAAACCCGTAATGGTAAATTATTTTTTATTTCCTATTATTTTTATTCCCGTGTGGTGTCGGTTTAGAATTTCACCACCCCCTTTATTCCCGTGGGTGTCGTAAAAGTCGACTAAGGGAGCAGGGTTTAAGTGTGTTGGGGGCGATGGGCTAACAACCTATCACTGCAATATACCCACATTTATGCTAAAAGTGGCGCTGGAACATAAGTTTCATGTGCTCTGCCTACCCCTTTTGGGAATAAAGGCGTGAATTGTACTAACTAAAGTACTTTTTTTGTATCTTAATAAGTAATCTTCCTACAAAGTTTCAAGTCTCTAGTTCAAATAATAATGTTTCTCTCATACAAACTTTGCACCCTATGTAACCCCCTTAGGGGTGGAATTTTCTATAACGCTGACAGTTTTTTTTTATATCCTAATAAGTAATTTTACTACAGTCTCAAATTTCTAGCTCCAAAAATAAAGTTCGCTCATACAAATTTCTCATTTCTCACTCATTAGGGGTAGAATTTTCAAAATGCAGTTAGTACTTTTTTTGTATTTGATTAACTAATCTTTCTACAAAGTTTCAAGTTTCTAGCTCAAAGAATAATGTTTCCCCCATACAAACTTTGCACCCCATTTAACCCCCTTAGGGGTAGAATTTTCAAAAATGCAGAAAGGATTTTTTTTGTATTTTATTAAGTAATCTTCCTACAAAGTTTCAAGTCTGTAATTCAAAAAAAATATGTTTCTCTCATACAAACTTTGGACCCCTATTTAACCCCCTTAGGGATGGAATTTCCAAATATCCCGTCTTATCTCTTGCCTACGTCATAAAAGGAAGTTCTGGTGTAAATTTCAAGTTTCTAGTCCCAGTAGTTTCGGATACAAACTTTGCAGTTTGCACCCATATTTAACCCCCTTAGGGGTGGATCTTTCCAAAACGCTGACAGTTCTTTTTTGTATTCTAATAAGTAATTTTTCTATCAAGTTTCAAGTTTCTAGCTCAAAAAATAAAGTTCACTCATACAAACTTTGCACCCCTATTTAACCCCCTTAGGGGTAGAATTTTGAAAACGTAGAAAGTACTTTTTTGTATTTTATTAAGTAAACTTCCTACCAATTTTTAAGTTTCTAGTTAAAAAACTAATGTTTCTCTCATACAAACTTTGCACCCCTATTTAAACCCCTTAGGCATGGAATTTCCAAAAATCCCGTCTTATCCCTTGCCTGCGTCATAAAAGGAAGTTCTGGTGTAAATTTCAAGTTTCTAGTCCCAGTAGTTTCGGATACAAACTTTGCAGTTTGCACCCATATTTAACCCCCTTAGGGGTGGATCTTTCCAAAACGCTGACAGTTCTTTTTTGTATTCTAATAAGTAATTTTTCTATAAAGTTTCAAGTTTCTAGCTCAAAAAATAAAGTTCACTCATACAAACTTTGCACCCCTATTTAACCCCCTTAGGGGTAGAATTTTCAAAACGTAGAAAGTACTTTTTTGTATTTTATTAAGTAAACTTCCTACAAATTTTTAAGTTTCTAGTTAAAAAAATAATGTTTCTCTCATACAAACTTTGCACCCCTATTTAATCCCCTTAGGCATGAAATTTCCAAAAATCCCGTCTTATCCCTTGCCTGCGTCATAAAAGGAAGTTCTGGTGTAAATTTCAAGTTTCTAGTCCCAGTAGTTTCGGATACAAACTTTGCACCCCTATTTAACCCCCTTAGGGGTAAAATTTTCTAAAAGGCTGAAAGTACTTTTTTTTCTATCCTAATAAGTAATCTTCCTACAAAGTTTCAAGTTTCTAGTTCAAAAAATAATGTTTTCTCCATACAAACTTTGGACCCCCATTTCACCCTCTTAGGGGATGAATTTTGAAAAACCCTTTCTTAGTGCTCCCCTAGATCTTATAAGGAACCTACGTGCCAAATTTAGAATCTCTAGAACCAGCGGTTTGGTCTGTGCGTTGATATGTCAACTTTGCACCCCTATTTAACCCACTTAGGGGTAAAATTTTCAAAAACGCTGAAAGTACTTTATTTGTATTTGAATAAGTAATCTTCCTACAAAGTTTCAAGTCTCTAGTTCAACAAATAATGTTTCCCCCATACAAACTTTGGACCCCCATATCACCCTCTTAGGAGTTGAATTTTGAAAAATCCTTTCTTAGTGCTCTCCTAGGCCTAATAAGGAACCTACGTGCCAAATTTGGAATCTTTAGAACCAGCGGTTTGAGCTGTGCGTTGTTAATCAGTCAGTCAGTTTCTTCTTTTATATATTTATAGATGGGCGAGTTACGGACGTAACAGAGTCAGTAGGAATGGGGTCAGCGCCACCTATCGGCCCCATTTGGTACTAATGTGCAAGGAAGCCAATCAGCTTAGTAGGTATGTATGTTGGTGTTTTAGCGATTATTGTTTATCACGTGAACCGATCTCGATTTTTTTAATTTTGTTTGTAAGAGAGTACCTACTTCTATTATAGTCTTATAGGAGTTTCAAAACAAAAAAATACTTATAAAGTTGATTAAATTGCAAACTTAACAAGGAAATGATTTTTGAAAATAAAACAAAAAATACGCTAGATACAGAAAAAGTTATACTTTTCCAGTAATATTTGTGTTTATCTTAATCACATGTAATAATTTCAAATTTCAAATTCTATTTGAATAACTCGAAAAATGATAATACAGAATTAATTATCCATTTTTTTCTTTAAAAGTTCTGTATAAATACAAAACCCGACACCTCATCCTCATTAAAACTTGTATACACCCGAAACTCATACCTACTCATACATAAAAGTGTTTTGAACTTACCTATAATTTTGATATGCGTTTTTATAATCTTACTAATTAACACAAAGGTTATGGCCAGAAAACCAGTTTTTGGCCTAAAATTTTTCAACTTTGATTTGTACTATTATTTATTCTGTGCTTTGATGCCAACTATCTCGAAAACAATGAACTTTGAAGTAAATATGGGATACTATATTGCTTAAAGCCGTTGTTGTTAATAAAATAAGCTACAAAAAACATTAGAAAACTAAGGGATTCAGATCGAAGGTCATTGGCGTATGGGAGCCCCTTAAGTAGTTCGTGAGATATTTCACTTTTTGACAGACAGACGGATGGAGTCGCACCATAAGGGTTTGCCGGCTGTACACATTGGGCCAACGTTGGCGCGCGAGCAGGATGCAGCTATGCAAACGCATGAGAACGATATAAAGCCCTCTTCCTCTAACGCATAGATGCATCTGCTCACGCGCCAACGTTGGCCCAATGTGTACAGCCGGCTTGTGTTAAAATTACTGGCCAGTGTGGCCACGTTATGCTAATTTGAATTATGTTAGGGAACAGAGTATTTTTTTTAGTATGAGGGGGCCAGTTTTGGTTTTCTTGCTTCATTTCGTAGCCTAGCAGCGCGGTTAGCGCAAACCGGAGCGCGAGAGGTCTCGCGCCAAGATAGACGGTCAGTCTCTGTCTAACAAGAACACTTAATAATTTACTTTAAAAACAAAGTTTTAACCGACCTCAATTTAGTACTCCGCCAAGCCACGAGAACATTTCCACATTTACCAACTGATTTCCGAGAGCAAATGCGTTGATTATTAGAGAAAAAAACCCAATCGCTGTATGTGACCCGATAATATTTGAGGACTTCCGTCGATTCCACAAGAATCACCTATGGCATGGCACTTCATTAATTGCTATTTCAACGGAATCTTATCAGAATCTGTGACGTACTTTTGTACTTTTAAGTACATAATTTGAGGAATTCCATAAGTCATCTGTGGTCTTCATCATCAATTCCAGTCCACCAAATTTATGATTTCAGGGTGTAAATATACACGAGTTATAATAGAAAATACCAAAATCACTACACGCGTGCCTAATATAATTGAGGAGTTCCCTCAATCCTCTTGGATCCCATCATCCAACTGAATTAAAAAAAAATGGGACCCACCTGGAAGCATATATTTACAAACAAAAAAAAAATTACGAATTGTATCATCAATGACGGAGTTCTGAGGAATCAAACATTGAAAAAAAAAAAAAAAATACAACCGAATTGAGAACGTCCTCCTTATTTTTGAAGTCGGTTAAAAATCGGCAAAGTGCCTGTCGGGCCACGCGCAGTGTAGGGTTCCGTAGTTGCCTGTCTTTCTTAGTTACATCGACACGCGCGCTCCAACTAAATGATACAGTTGCGTCAGCCGAATTTGTACGAAAGTTGGCCTTTCAAAGTACATTTTATGTTGGTCGACTATTATTCGGTAACTAGTTATTTATTTATTTATTTAAGTCAGGCAACAAGGGTATGGCCTACTATTTATTACAAATATGTATCTTAAAGACTAACATAGCTACATATCAATATAAACTTATTAATAACTACAAAACACAATTACTGCGACGTGTTGCGCAATTTCGTGGTGTCAGGTAACCGACCGCGAAAACGTCAGAACTTGACTCCCTTCGGCCAAAATTCTTCTTTAGTGAAGGTCGATAGATGGTCCGTTGGAACTCCGACCACAAAGGAATTAAAATTCACGTCATGGCGAGACTCCAACCTCACGACCCTCAGGATGAATCCGGTGTTCACGCGCACATACTCCACTACTTCCTCTGCCTTCGTAGTGTAGTGCACCCGGGACACGTACAGCTGCGTCGAAGGTGTAGCAGGACGCAGCAGGTGATTTAGGTGAGTTGTGCCTACTTAGCCGTGATAGCTTTCCTTTTAATTTAAGATTTTATTCTACTGTGTTGTCGCCGTGATTGATTTATATACCCATGCCGAATTATAGTTTTCTAGTAAGGGTTACTGAGCTAAACCGCAGACGGACGGACAAATGGACGGACGGACGGACGGCCAGACGGACATGGCGAAACTATAAGGATTCCTTGTTGACTACGGAACTCTAAAAATCACACAATAATACACGAGATACCGTAATTCAATACCGCCTAATTTGTATTGTATTCTGTATTTGAATGTCATCATCATCATCATATCAGCCGAAAGACGCCCACTGCTGGACATAGGCCTCCCCCAAAGAGTGCCAAAGTGACCGGTCCTGCGCCACCCGCATCCAGCGGACTCCCGCAACCTTTACCAGGTCATCAGTCCACCTTGTCGGGGGCCTACCCACGCCGCGCCTTCCGGTACGTGGTCGCCACTCAAGAACCTTTCCGCCCCAACGGCCATCGGTTCTACGTGCTATGTGCCCCGCTCACTGCCACTTAAGTTTAGCGATCCGGAGGGCTGTATCGGTTACCTTGGTTCTGCTATTTGAATGTACCGAGCAATATTTGGTTGGAACTGACCGTTTTAGAAAATGAAATTTTAGTTATTGACCACCATTTTGGTAAGTCGGTTCGGTACTCGGAATAAGGAGTTCGGTAGGCGAGTAGTGTCACAAAAAATGCGGCAGTTATGGAAAAAATACTTATAACTAACAGGAAGACAAGTGCATAGCGGCGTATAATAGGGAAGTCCTCTCCCGAGCTAAAAAATGTTTGTTCGCAAATCCATACTAAGGGGAGACCGCGCGGGGGGTGGCGACCGCTTATTAAAGCAGATAAAAAATATATGCTTGTGACACAACTTGCTGTACGTCTACCACAACTTGCCGCTTAGTCGTTTCGCGCGTCTCCTGTCTCATCCGCACCGTGCAAATTAGAAAGAGGAGAGTAGATCTTTCTCGACTCGCGTCGCGGCGCGGGGTCAGTTGTGCCCGCTGGCCAGACTGTAGATGTTATTATTGTTAATATTCAGATAAAGTTTCTGTACCCAGTTTGTCAGTAAAACATATCACAAATATGTACACTCTATCCTGGTTTTACAGAGGTAGGTATGGGTAAGGGGCAAATTCTTGGTCAGCTTAACTCACTCAATTAAATTTTCTATGAAAGTTTTCCGTTGTGACACGAAAATTAACCATGCAATTTTATGGTTAATTTTTGTGCCACAACGGAACTTTGTTCACTTCTTCAGTTTGCTAACTACCGACTAACCAGGCTAACTGGAAGAATTTGGCCCGCCTCACCCATTTTTGTAAATAACATGAATATTGCATTAATAGACAGGGGTAATAATTCGCTCTTCCAGTAACTTATAAGAGCCGATGTGTGGCACTCAACCTAACCTAACTAAAGGGCTGGCTTATCTAATAGCCTTAATTAGACAAGACCGTTTCTATCGCTAATGAAGATCGCTGACCGGCTCAAAGGGTCAGCGTCGCCTTGACGACGAACACTATCATACTCGATCAGAGTCCATACCTGTCAATTAGGTGACGAGAGCAAAGGGACGAAGGGGGAGGTCGGGGTAAGTTGGTAACGAGCCCTTGTATTTACACTATAATTACTGGTATAATCGTTAAGTATAGCTAGGAAAACAAAATCTTGTAATTTCTTGACTCTTTTCTTGGCAAATTAAACAAATTGTGACTTTAAGCTTGGTTGTGGTCTTAAGAAAAAAAGCGGCCAAGTGCGTGTCGGACCACGCACAACGAAGGGTTCCGTGCCTATTAAAAAGGTCGTATCATTACTGAAATCTTATGGCACGTCCTTTTCTTTAAAGAAGGCAGTTTTTCTAGAAATATCTCGAAAACCTTTGAACCGATCTTGGTTAAGACAATTTTTGCTAAAAGAATTTAATAAGCCATGAATTTAATAAGAATTTAATATGTCCATGATTGTTTTTATATTTTTAAAATACACGGTTCAAAAATTAGAGGGACGGAGGGAGGTTTTAGACACAATTTTTGTGACTTTCAGGTCGATTATCTCCGACTCTATTCACTTAATCAAAAAAATTGCTGAGAAACCTTATATTTATTTTGAAAGGCCTATCGATTGATGTGCCACACGTGGGATTACAATGAAAACAATAAATAAATAATAAATAAACTATGTAGCGGCTAACAAAATACACCTATCCTCAAATTTTTAGTCAAATACACCTTAATAGTTTTCGAGTAAAATGCCTGTGACATACGACCGGACACACAGACAGACATGACGAATCCATAAGGGTTCCGTTTTTTGCCATTTGGCTACGGAACCCTAAAAAAATGCAAGAGCATTAAAAAATGTGTATCCCACACGATACAATATCAACTATCTCTTCTTTCTACTATCTTTAACTATCAAGTTTTTGTTACCTATATCTCAATAGGTTATTTCGTCACCAGGGAATGCACATGTATGCAATTTATGATAGGTCGTGGGTCTTGTCTTGGGTGGGATATTTAGCGAAATAATGTCAGTGATATAAGCCTGTCATAACGTGGCAGTCATATCAATTCTTACGACTTCAATTAAGCAGTATATGTGACATCCAGCCTAGCTAGCACGATAGGTTATATCGTCACGTTTTACGGCGCAAATGTACTGAAACGTCACTTATAATGCGACGATAATGCTAGGGTCTCAGGTCATGATAAGATTATATCACTGTTAAATCTCTCAAACTGCTCGAAACCCGCGACCTATCTCACATTTTCCAAGTTGCAAAGATTACATCATGTCGTGACAATATGGTAGACATGGTAAGAACAGTCTGCCAGTTTTCTTATACCACGTCGGTGGCAAACTAGCGTACCGCCTGTTAGTGATCAGTCACCGCAGCCTATGGACGTTTGGAACTCGAAGGGCACACTCGAACATGCACATACGTTGCCTACCCTACATTTACTTTTCGTTCATTCAAATAACTGCAACCTTCAAAAGACTTAGCAATAAAAATGCCATACATTTAATAATAAGCATTTATTCTCAATATAAGTACATGTTTATTAATTTATCATACATAGAGAGCGGATTTGAAGTAGCGATCTCAATATTAATATGGATATGACTGGTATAAATTTTTTTTTCTACACACAATAATAATGTAACTTATCGGAACAAAAAAGTAAAAACCTTTTTGGAATATTTATATTTATGATGATAATAAATAAAAACAATTCTTTGAATGTAGTTTGTTGCAAAAATAACATTCATTTAATCTAATTATTTAGCTAAGATTGCGGTGTGCGGTGTAATAAAAATAGACATGTATTTAACAAATTGCACTAGTCATATCATATCCATATTAATATTGAGATCGCTACTTCAAATCCGCTCTCTAATCATAAACATTATCGTCTATTTTGCAAATTCGCTAGTACGTATTCGAATCTCATAAATTAACGTAACAATTAATGTCAAAACAATACAGATTATAATTGGAAATAAAACAGTGAGAATATTTTATAGACCTCATCAATTTCATATCCATAATTTTTGTAGTGACTTCACAGTTTATACAACTTTAAAATACTGAAACAAGCTACTAAAATGTGTTTCTAAGTCTGACTGTACAATAGTGTTTACATACATACACTAACATAGAATAAATTAAACATAAACAATACTTTCTCAATTGCCATCTTAAATAAATAAATTCATTCATAATGTCTTTTTTACTTACATAGCTAAGTTTTAATTCAAGCGGATATTGAAAATATATGATCATTAAAATTATTTCTGCAGTTTTTTATTAACCCTTCCGTTTCGGCAAAGTCGTACACAAAATCTACCTAGTATGCCAGGTTCAGTGAAATGACATCTGCTCTTCAGTCCTGTAGGCGAGTTAACTTAAATTTAACAGAAATGATGGCCTAATCCAGTATGTAGTGATACAAAATTAAAACGAGTATACTCGGCTACCGGATCTGAGAGCTCATCGCACAAAAAGAGTTAACTCCTCAGCCCGAATGAACTAGACAAATGGATTTGCATTTCCACGTGTTCTTTAGCGACGTTCAATAAATAACCTTTCGCTGCCCAAAGACCTATTAAAACGCATTTTCCTCTTCAATGGAATTTGTGCCATTCTAAATTGGAACAGAGTTTCATTTGTTGTGTTTCGTTTCATTTAAAACAAAATAGACTCTACCCTATTTCCTATTGTATATGATATAATATTGGACGAAAAGATGTGCCGACTTAGCAACTCTCTCACTCGCACTGTGCAGATTAGAAAGAGGGTGAATTTTCTCGAGCCGCTTCGCTGCGTCAGTTGTGCTGCCATACTTAATATATTTACTCTATCATTTGTTGATTGTTTTCGGTTCCACGTCGTCCATAAACGATGAATAAGGGTTATTTTAGTATGATAAATGTTGTAAATGTCGTTCACGCGGCGCACACGGTCGCATCCATCGTGTCTAGCGGTTTCAGTTCCAACTTCACGTCGTCGGATTTCAGCTCAGCCACCAGTTCTCTCAACCTGTGGAGAAAAAGTGATGAATAACTTCACATTGCAATATATTGCTGAATAATTCTAAGGTGTCAATAATATAACACATTACAACGATAGTTGAAATAAGACTCGGTAGCTATTATTTACCGGCCTCACAAAAGCTCGGCCTCTATGAGACACTCGAGACGGCAAGTAATCCTTGTTCTAGCCGAATGCTTTTCTCCGATCACGCAAGGAAAATTGCTTCAAAAATCTTTAATTTCACGTTGGCACAGAACTTTGTAGCGGTCACGTGCGTTTCAAACCACCGGAAATTCACCCAACCGCTCTGTGTGTATGTGTGTCTGTACTCACGTGGCTAGCTGGCGCGGGGTGACGTATACATCGTGTGCGCTGTCCGCGGGCGCGGGGAACACCAGGGCTCCGACGGGCACGGAGCGCGGGGCCAGGGCTGCGGTGAGGTCGGCGGCCGGGAAGGTGGCGAGCGGCGCCTCCACGCAGCGCCACGGCCGGTGGACCAGGAGTTGGGAGCGGACTTCGTTCTGCAGCGCGATTAGACGCTCCTGCGAACAATTCCAAATCATTATCATAAAAGTTTCGTACGTTGGCGGCGGTAATATAATAGAAATGTGTGCGTTTCAGCGAAAATTTACATGGGAGTCGTTTTTGGGGACGCTTTTATTTACGAGCAGGGCAGTTCAATAAGGTTTCTTCTTTTCAATGTGCGAAGATAAATATCATCACGGGAAACACTTTTAAAGATTGTGAGGCTGTATATTTAAAAAAAATATGACTTAAGATGATGATCTCACAGTTTTTCGCAAAAAAAACCGTTATTGGATGCCAGTTTTGACTTCTTTAAGTCGCCATATCAGGCCTTTCAATGGTCATAGAGGGCAATAATAGGCACTTACCTCAAGCTGCTTTCTCTTCTCTCTCTGTTTCTCCTTGTGCTGCTCGAGCGCCCTGGCGTACTTGCTCGGGTCTTCCGGGAACTTGACCAGTCCGGAGCGAGCCACGAACATCGTCCACTCCTGTGTAAACACAACCCATAGTTGAAACTAATAAGAGAAATCCCTATCCCTTTCCTCAGCTCTTGTGCGGTCTCGTGCTAGTGTGAACTGACCGTGTGCAGCGCGTCGAGCCGCGCCTGCAGCGCCGCGCAGGCCGCGCGCCGCGCCACGCTGCTCGGGGCTCCGGGGTGCTCCAGCGGGCGGAGGTTGCGCACCGCCACGTTCTCCGCGCGGCGGCACGCGGCGATGCGGGCGGAGCGCTCGCGCTCCAAAGTCCTAGGGAAAAATTAACATGTCACAAAAATCCTAACTCAATTCGCATCGGAAAATATGACAGAGCATGCTCAGTGTGACGCTAAATAACGCTGTTGTCCACGTTAATCCCCTAGCCTGATCCCCCACGGGAAAAAACGGTTAGGTTGTTAGGTGAACTGCGACCCTACATCGCGCGAGCCGAGCGAGCGAAGCGAGCGTGACGCGGCAGCGTCCGGCGAAGCGCCATAACCGAAAATTATCATTTTTTCCTAGTTGAATATAAAATAATTGCCGCTAATTCCCCTGGGTGATCGGGGTCAGGTGATTAACGTGGATAACGTGTAAATAACTGTATACCACGGGTACACAGTCGATCAGCTATGTACATGAATACCTTAAAAGAGTTGGGGAGCGAACTCTCGAACTCAACAGATAATTATGCAAGATTTTGAAGCGTCGTCTCAAACACAGATCCATGGTGCTTGAACGGCACCTCATGGGTGTCCCGTTCTGAAGCTAGGGCTGAAAGTTTTTTTAAGGGATACGAACTGACCGAGTTCAAACTGTTCAGAGTACCAGGGGAACATAACACCGTAAGACCGACTCACCAGCTAAGCACCTTCAGCTGCTGTTGCAAAGCCTCATTGACCTCCCCAGTGGCGATGCCCGTCGAAACCTTCACTGGTGTCTCTTCTATAAAATTAATGGATTTAGTACAAATTATTAAAGATACTCATACAATACAGAATGGAGGTGCCATTAGGTCAGAAATTGAAGTACGTAGGTAAATCTGTGACATTTTTAAGAGTCTAGCTTTTAAGAAATGTTGCACTTATCTGGTATTTTCACTGAGTTCACGTCGTATATGCAACGTTTGCCACATATTCATAAAATTAGTACACTTTAGACCAAATGAAGCGATAATTTCAATGCCGACTTCGCGACTTGTCTCAAAAATAAATGACTCCGCCAGGAAATGTTCATAATTTCACGTTTAAAACTGGATTTATTCCATTTCAGCCTGAAAGATTGGTTGATGTTTCGGTTTCTGACTTAATGTCACCTTCGTACTGTACATATGAAGTCAGTAACGTTCACCAAGTCTCGGTTATTTTAGTAGACAGCAACAAATATTACATGCCGATGAAGACACAAAGTTTTCAAGCTATTACCAGAGACAAATCAATATAAAGACTGAATCCCCGTGATAAAAGTGTTCTTCAGAGAGAAGGATTTTCGATAAAAATAAGGACATTTTCATTTTAAAGCGTACCATATGGTTTTATTAGAACATTTCGGGTTTCTGAGATCAAAATAGTCTTAGTCTGGGACCGGTCTGAAAACCAGCGCCGGGCACCTGGGCCCGGCACTCGCTGAGACTGGAAACCCTTTGCCCAACATTTTGTAAATTAATATTAGTTTTTTTTCTTTTCCTTCTTTGTAATATTTTTATTTTTAATTTCGTATGTAATGGATGTGTTATGTGGCAATAAATAATTCTTATTCTTATTCAAAATCACGACTTTTCTGTAAAGACAAGTCAGTTCTGTTTTATCATTTATGGCTTACAAAACTAGCACAAATCTTGTATAAAATTGAGGGTATTTCTTGCCTTGTTCAGAATAATATAGTGGTCATGATTTTGAGAAAAAGATAATCAAAATGACCTTAATCAAACAAAAGTTAAAGTACAACTAAAACTGATAATTCCACATATGGAACCGAGAACTCTCTTGTGTAACACCATCAACGGAAAACCATTGTCTTAGAAGAACGTAGAGTGGATATTGGCAGTCTTTAAGCGGCGTCTCTGCTTCGCTCAAGAGCATAAAAAGTGTACAGTCGAGGTCATAAATATGTTTACACTTTTGCGACTTATCACAAGGCAATAAGGTGCAAAAGTGTAAACGTATTTATGACCTCGACCGTACCCTATTTTTTGCTATTGAGTGTATTTACTCCTTAGGGGCTTTTTTCGTGTTCAAATAACTTTCTACTCTTCGTCACTGTAGATATCGGCTGCTGACTAATATGGCACGTGTAGTACGATTTAGGACCTTAACTTTAGGGAGCAAGGTTCCAAATCGTAAACACAAGGAGAAAGTATTAAAAAGGAGTTACATGATACATGGCTTGACACATACATTACAAAATTAACATGAAAAACATTCGAGTTGCATTCGTGTTAGAGATTAGCAGTGCCTTTAAACTATTTGATATTTCTTGGAAAATAGACCTTGTTACCATAAAAACTAAGGATCTATATTAGTGGTAAATCATCGTCAGAATTAAAGCTTTTAAAGACACTACTGTTTTATGCCTTGTAACGTTTAACCTCGCATTGAATATAAAGTTCCACATACGAAATAATAGGAATAAATATTAAAACCAAAGAGAAGATATAGAATTGATTATACGTGGCAGCACTATGGCAAATGGTATTATGACAGCAGCTATCAATCAAATTAATGATGGTTAAGCATAAGTGGTAAATAATGACTAATGACGCCTAGATCTTATCTTATTGCCACAGTACATGCATCTGATTTTATAATAAATATTCATAATTACATTTTACAAAAAAACGTCCTGCTGGTCCCTGCGAGGTCAAAGTTAAGCGCATCGCATAAGTTAATTAGAAACAATAATTAAATTAAATCAAAAATAAAGCAGTATGATAGTTAAAATTACACACAACATTCACAGTTAAAGTAAAATGACGACATGACAAAATTAACAAATTAGTATCCATTCCAAGTCATAGCGTATTTGTTAAACCTTACCCTTCACTTTGAAATTACAACAATAGGATTAAAAAACAAAGATAAAGTAAAATCATTCAATAAAACTTAAGAATAATGACACCACTGTAAACTTTACTTTTCTATATGCTTGCTACAAATGCCACGATGATTTTTCTACACATACTATAAGAGTTAATTCTGAATCAGGAAAAGGTTTTCAGCAAAGGCATCAACAATCGAAGGAATCCGTAAGAATAATTACTTCAAATAAAACTTAAATATACGAAATGGACGCAAAATAAAATAACGGTATAATGAGATGTATTTGTTTAAAATTACTAATTTGTCAAAAAACCCACACCAAAGACATAAGTTAGAAGATCTTATCATGCCAGCGTAATGCCGCTGTTGACACCATGTCGAGGATATCTAATATCTATTATTAATATTCATTCCAAAGTTACTTGCCATCTTCGCTGACAATACTGCAGTTAAATAATGTTGCCTTTTTTTTATTTCTCAAATGGCCAGTCCATTTAGAGCCTAAATTGGTTTATGGATATAGGAAAATTAACTTTAACAACTGCTAAAAAAGATTGCGTGATTGTACTCCTCTCATCATCATGGCCACATATTAGCAATAGTTTAACGTTCCATATTTGGGACAGATATTGAAATTAAAAAGGCTATAAAACAAATACATCTCACTATTGTAGACAAAGTACGCGACGAACATGCGACACTGATAGTATTGGTATGCGCTTACGCATCTCCACGGGCGCGTGCACGGGCGTCACTGCCGCTGCACAAATATGTATACATTACCATCAAACTCCACAAATGTAAATATACATATGACTGTCATACTCAATTGTTATGTGAAGGCATTACTCATTATACTTAGATTTAGACGGCGTCATAGGACCAACTGTGTTCCAAATGTGGAACAAACATTCCTTACTTAAAATAACGTCATATGGGATATATAATGTTAAATGTTAAATTAAAACAAGGGCTCATCTTCAAACACTTCGATTAATATTGGCCTTGAAGGGTCTAATGACCACAGCCCTTATGGAACACAATGTTTTATTTAAAACCGACGTAATTATATGAAATTATAACTAAATGAATTGGAAAATCAGTCAACACCGTTTTCATTAGGACACATTTAGGTACATTAAAAAAAAAATCATGATTGAAATTTTGTTCGTTTTCATAATCAAGAAGGAAAAAAACAACTATAAAATGACAAATTCTTTGTTACCGTTACGATTTATAATATCCCAATTTTTTATATTTTCTGTGTAGGAATAAAATAGTTTCCAAATTGAAAAAAGTAAGTATTGCCGAGTTAGCATTTCCGTCCGCCTAATAATGTAGGTATTATTCGATTATTCATAAAGGAAGGTCAGGCATGCTTGGTTAGGCAGACAACATTTAGCCATTTCGTGTTATCGACATCGATAGGTGACGCGATGACGTGACCACAAATATTTGCGTTTATATTAGTTATCATAGCGAGTGCTTCGAGGGTATATAATTTTTAGAAATATGCACCACGCCGCTTCATCCATAGCATAAAGAGAGAATATTGTAGTAGCTTCGACTTCATAGACCCCCGTCTAGGCCAGCATTGTAATTTGATTGTCTCTAGTAGCGCGTAACAGCATTTTTCGGTTTGTAGCAAAAATCGCTCATAGAGGCATGACTAATATTAATTATGTGAGAGATTGCCCTTGAATGAGTTAATATCAATTTATTGTAAAAATCATCTTTTATTGGCCTTTTGCTTGGGCTCCTTGTGAAATAAAATAACAATTATTTTGGTTTCTGGCATCATTTTCTTATAGTGACTGATCAAAAAAGTTGCACAACCATTGCAGTATCTGTCGATGTCGATAAACGATAGGCGTTGCTTACGTGAGTAGTCTCTGGAGACGACCGCAGGCGGCACCACCGCTGCGCGCGCAAACATACACGTTATACACGCGTTATACATGTTATACTCGCTTTACACATGTTATACACGCGTTTCACGTGTTATACACGCGTTACACATTTTATGCACGCGTTACACATGTTATGCACGCGTTACACATGTTATACACGCTTCATAGTCGTAATATATGAGTTGCACACATTTTATACGCGTGGTTGGATATTGTAACTGTTCAATCATCCGGCTTGATATGTGTTCAATTGTGGTAAACAACATAATTGGGTGCTTTCCTAAAAAAATCTATTTAGTCCGTCCGTCAGTTAGATTATCAAAAAATATTGGATACTTACGTTTTTTTTTGTCAATCAAACATAAAGTGATGAAGATACAGCCCGTTAAAGTTCCGTGTGACGTCACATTTTGGTACACTTTTTAGCATTTTTGATCAATCGGCAAAAATTAAAATACGTGTCCAATATTTTTTGAGTCTAACTGACGGACTAAATTGAATTTAATTATTTTTACCCAGGTAAGTAACAATTGTTTAATAATTTCTAAACAGATATTAATATCTCAACGGATGATTTACTAGTGACAAGTCCTGTCCTGTACGCATTAGGCACGTGTTATGCGTAATTCACCATGTATACACGCGTTAAGTCAGTATCATGTAGTTAGTAGCAGCCAAAGTAGCCAAATATATCGTAACACATTCTTACTCCCATAGTTACATAGCTACTAACTATATTATACTGACTGTACAAGGTGCTCGGGAGGGATCCAAATTATTTTACCGGTGTATGCAGAAGTCATAAGGACTAAGAAAATGTATCATCATCATCATCATCATATCAGCCGAAAGACGTCCACTGCTGGACATAGGCCTCCCTCAAAGAGTGCCACAATGACCGGTCCTGCGCCACCCGCATCCAGCGGACACTTTACCACACTTCTATCCGCACCAGAAAATGTATGCGAACCTAGATTTAATTAGTTCATATTTACATGCATAAAAAATGTTTGCTTGTCTAATAAAAATATACCTTAGGCTAGCAAATTTGTTACTGTTCATCATCCTCCTAGCGTTATTCCCGGTTGTGCCCTAAAGGAGCCCGGGGTCCGCTTTGACACCTAAACCCAAGATTTGGCGTAGGCACTATTTTTACGAAAGCGACTGCCATCTGACCCCTCAGGGGGAAAACTAGACCTCATTGGGATTACACCGGTTTCCTCACGATGTTTTCCTTCACCGAAAAGCTAAAGCTAAATATTCTGTATATAAGTTCCGAAAACTCATTGGTACGAGCCGGGATTCAGACCCACGACCGCCGGTTGACAGCCGCATGCCTGAACCACTATGCTACCGTAGTTTGTTACTGGTATATATATTTATATAAGCTACATGAAGCGGTCATAGCCTAGCGGCGCCTGCGAGTCGGAAACGATAACGCAGGTTAAGCAAAGATGACAGCAGTCAGTCTTTGGATGGGTGACCGCCTGATGTTTGAGTGGTTAATATAAATGAGCGCTTCCGTGCTTTGGAAGGCACGCTAAGCAGTTGATGCCGGCTGCTGTCTATGACCGAGTTAGAGGCCTTCGGGCGGCTTAAGAACTAACAGTCGAGTTGCCCACTCACTTGACAAAGGGGGGACAACTGTTGCTCGCGTCCGCAGGAGCTACCTACCACAACCCTGCACGTGTCCCCTGGGTGGTACTAAAGAGTGACGAACTTTAAAGGCCAAAATAATGTATGCCATACGATTAAATAAAAATAAGCTACATTTTATTTTGTAAATATTATCAAGAATACCCTGATAAAAAAGTTTGGATTCCTCTAGAACACTCTGTATTGGTACCCTTTAATGCACAATAGATGATGATCCATTTTAATTAACATAATACAAATACTGAATTTATATACCATATATATAAAACATACATTTAAGGGTAGTGTTAGTTAATTAATATCAACCAAAAAAACTTAAATTCAACTTACGTAGAAGAACCAAATCTAAAAATATAAACAAATTATTACTATGTGCTCAATATTTTCATAACTTATAAACTATAAGAAAAGAATAAACTTAAAAGTACAGTAAAATATATAAGGAAAACAGGGTTAGGGTGATTATCAAACAGAGATGTGTTTTCTTAAATTTGACACCTCGCTTACTTGACAGCTAAGATTCAAATATAAGAAAATATAGCTTTGCACAGCTTTAATGGATATTCACCCTTAAACGCGTCATTGGCTGCAACAAACTCTCTCCACTGACACTACAGTGCATATCAACCTAACAATTGTCTCCTGAAAATGACACTTCAGCATACATTTCTGGGTTGACAAGGAAAGTTGGTAGCTGAGTATGGTGTCCTATGGACAGAGAAGTCTAAAATGAATTGTCATTGCCAGCTGACAATTGTCAAGTCGGGTTGGGGGTGAAACTGGAGCCTGTTGTACCTTGATAATTTAGAGAAATGTTTTTCAACATGTGGGTCCCATCGAAGCATGGCGGGTTATCTCAAAGTTAAAGCGATAGGAATATTTGTAGAACAAGTTAATCAGTACCTATCCTATCTTATCTAGATGAGGGCCCTTTCGGATGCACTTCGACCCAGTGGGATCTTTTGTGCATTCGCCCTCTCCTTTATGCCTACTCCCAACCTCGCTCCATCATTTCCACAAAACGGATGACGCAGTTCAGCGGGAGCACCTTGAATTGCTTTGGTTGCGGATAGCCGTTACCAAAGTAATTCATTCTGTCTGGCAAGGGCATGACATTCACACAATAAGTGTTCCATAGTCTCATCCTCCTCGCCACACAGTCTACAGTCTAAACTATCCGATAGTCCCATCTTGGCCAAAAGATCCTCGACCCCAATGTGACCTGTGAACACCCCAGATACAATTCTGAGCTGCTTCCTACTGGATTTCCAGAGGTTTTTGATCCAGCCCGAGTCCACTCCTTCTATGAAGAGCTTAGAGTGCCTTAAGCCCATAATCAGTACCTAAGGGATTACGACATATATTGTCGATATTAAACGGGATAGCCACGAAATTGGTTGAAAAACACTCTCAACAGACGCATGATAAAATTATCACGAGACCTTATAGTAACTTCTAAACGCATAATAGGGGTGTAGACTCGAAAATCATTATTACTACAAAAGAAAGAAGGCAAAAAAATATGCCTAGTGACGAAAATCCCATTCAGATATCTCAAAGAATTACGAAGCTACAACCGTTTTAATATTGCTTGTTAGAGAGAGAAAACGCAAACGGTGTGTGACGTCACGTTACGCGAGGCTGCCGGCGGGTCGCGTCGACGGAGGCGCCGAACACGATGGGCGCGGCACATTGCCGTCTATTAGTGACGTCACAATCTTCCAGCGTCATCGTTTCATATGAAGTTGCGTTTTGCGAAAAAGGGACAGAACATACCCCTTCTTAAAACTTTGGACACTTATAACTTCGTGATTATTTAACCTTTTGCGTTGATTTTTTCTCCATTTGACTACATTTTTAATCCTTTTTAATGAAAATATGACATTATTGATTATTTTATTGAGTGTCTACACCCCTACTGTTCACGCTAAAGGATACACGGTGCCGGTTAATGTACGGCCTATTAATCGCCGTCCATTATATCTCTGTTTCTTTTTAACTCATGCAAAAAGAGAGAGAAAGATAGATGGACGCGGATTATCGGGCCGTACATTAACCGGCACGGATACACAATGAAGTGACATACCGTGGTGTTGCCCGCCTCGTTTCGCGTACAGCTTGAGTTTGTCGCGCAGCGCGCCGCGCTCGGTCTCCAGCGAGTCTATGTCTTGTTGCAGATGGTCCATCGTCTCTTCGAACTCTTTCTCTTTCCTGTGGACAAGAATAGTCTTAAGAGTGCTAGTATTTTGGTACCACAATCTGAATCCACAGTATACAAAGAAGACACAAATGTAAGTTCAGAGCTGTAGAGAGGCAGGCCACAGCGGAACATCACCTTGCTCATATTTGGAGCAGCCAAATGGGGAAGATGCAATATTTTCATTTTTGCTTTTATTTGAAAGAATCGCATGTAGAATAGACCACGAAAGTATTAAAACATAAAAATACTATAATTTATAGTAACAAAAATCCTGTTCAACTTTCGCGCCTAAACGGATTTACCGTTCCTGTGACGTCACTCATGCGTGTCACTCGCCATATCTGTTTGTCCGTGGTTCGTCCCTGGATGTCATAGAGTTGCCTATGTTTTGACTTTTGACAGGAGTGACGTCACCAAACTGATTGTTGGATTAAAACACGTTCCGTTTCACATTAATTCAAATCGTAATTATTGTTTGAAATTAGTATACCTAAACTAAAGTAAAAACGTTTCAGTAGCTATTATTTTGTGTTTTTTTAACATTTCGGTCACAAAAGAATGGCACCAGCTGCATCTTCCCTATTGGGAACCTCCACCTTGCAAAAGACCACAGTCATAATACCACCACTACTTCCTCTGTAGATGTGTTTCTGGTAGTGATGAAGGTCACAGGGCGGGTAATAGTACCGCTTGAGCTGGTTGTGCGCGTCGTCGTCGGCGAGCAAGTTGCTCGGCCTTGAGCTCGGCGTCGCGCGCGGCTGATGTAAGCTTGCGCTCGCCTAGCTCGCGACGTATCTGCATCTCAGACAGCTCCCCTTGCTTCTAACCAACATACCGCTTGAGCTGGTTGTGCGCGTCGTCAAGTCGGCGAGCAAGTTGCTCGGCCTTGAGCTCGGCGTCGCGCGCGGCTGATGTAAGCTTGCGCTCGCCCAGCTCGCGACGTATCTGCATCTCAGACAGCTCCTCTTGCTTCGCCTGAACACAATAAGATGTTATAAATTAATAAATTTCAAATCAAAGGATAAAATTATTACTGCAACTTAGAGAAGTTGAAAAACACCCGCCATTTTCATTTCAAAGTCCAATATCTCAAAAACGGCAGAACAGATTTTCATGAAACATGGCTAAGAACACTCGGGATAAAATTATATATGACACAAAAAAACCGCATTCAAATCGGTCATCCGTTCGGGAGCTACGATACCACAGGCACATACACAGACACGTCAAACTTATAACACCACTCTCTTTGCGTCGGGGGTTAAAAATTGTATTACATCAAACCGGATTTGACTTTCAGGCATACGCGGCCGATCACTCTAACCAACTGAGCTACCCAAATCATGCTCGGTTCAACGAATTCCTCAACCAGTTTTATCTTATTACGCCTTAGGGAGGCATGCAGTGACGTCTAGCTCGACGACTCAGGCTTCTTAATGTTAACAAGGTGTCATGACGGTACAAGATAATAATACAGACATCTGAGAAAAAGATTTAATAAATAAGTTTGTCAAGAAAAAAAAATGGTAAGTACAAGTTATTATTGCCAACTGTACTTTTCTGAATACCATCATCAACTACTCATTGAGACAATTCTAACGAGCCCAAACTCAACGGGGTTACCTCGGTTAAGTACTGAATACCCATGGCCGCCTTCTGTCTCCATCATCAGATCAGCTCGATGGTACTCCATAATATTGGGGGGGTTTGAAGGTCCCATATTTCGGTTTATCGCTTATATCTCGGAAACTATGCGTCCTAGCGACATAATTATTCTATACAAAATGAAAGCTGATTAAATTTGCTACACGTTTTATTCAGTTAAGTTTTTCGATATCTTATATAGTTTTCGAGATATCTGCTCTTTTTAATATAGATAATTTTGGAAAACAAACAACTACCACGGAAGGAGATGTACTGTAGTCTTTAACGGCTATTCCTCATCAACCTCAAGCACAACATATCGAAGAACTTGGCCAAATAATACGGCGAACTAAAAGGCTGCCTGAATCCCCGCCCCCAACCCCGCATAATGGCAATGACACCCATTCTGCGGGGCCATTTTGCGGCGGTACATAGACTTCTATGGTTTTCTCATTAATAACAGACTATACAGTGTGTGGCTTGTAACAGGGACAAATATTTAAAAGGACTTCCTTAGAGAGCATCTGTAGTGACCCCTTGTGACCATTTTTTTTTTAATTCTGAATAATGTTGATCTAACGTTATGACCTTCAAGTAATGTATCTTGGCACCACGAGATCATAGCACAGCAGTCAATGCAGATTTTGAGGTATCATCATGTAAAGAGTCATAATAGTTTTTGCATTTTTGTTTATATAAGATACTAGCTTTTGCCCGCGACTCCGTCCGCGTGGAACACCTTTATATTGTACCTCCATACAAACTTCCGCCCCCCATTTCACCCTTTTAAGGGATGATTTCCGGCATAGAAACTATCCTATGTCCTTTCCCAGAATTCAATCTCTATATGCACCAAATTTAATCTCAATCGGTTCGGCGGTTTAAGTATCTCCATAGAAATTGTAACCCCCCATTTCACCCCCTTAGGGAATGACTTTCGGGAAAAAACTATCACCAAATATACACCAAATTTCATCTCAATCGGTTCAGCAGTTTAAGTATCTCCATAAAAACATGAACCCCCATTTCACCCCCTCAGGGGATGAAATTCGGGAAAAAAACTACCCTATGTCCTTTCTTAGAATTTAATCTATAATAACAATAAATTTAATCTCAATCGGTTCGTTGGTTTAAGTATCTCCATAGAAATTGTAACCCCCCATTTCACCCCCTTAGGGAATGACTTACGGGAAAAAACTATCACCAAATATACACCAAATTTCATCTCAATCGGTTCAGCGGTTTAAGTATCTCCCTAAAAAAATTAACCCCCATTTCACCCCCTTAGGGGATGAGTTTCGGGAAAAAAACTATCCTTTCCCAGAATACAAATTATTTTTGCACCAAATTTCACCTAAATCGGTTCAGCGGTTTAAGTAGCTCTATACAAATTGTAACCCCCCATTTCACCCCTTAGTGGATGACTCAGGAAAAAACTACCCTATGTCCTTTCCCAGAATTTAATCTATATATGCACCAAATTTAATCTCAATCGTTTCGGCGGTTTAAGTATCTCCATAGAAATTGTAACCCCCCATTTCACCCCCTTAGGGAATGACTTTCGGGAAAAAACTATCACCAAATATGCACCAAATTTCATCTCAATCGGTTCAGCAGTTTAATTATCTCCATACAAATTTGAACCCCCCATTTCACTACTTTAAGGGATGAATTTCGGGAAAAAAACTACCCTATGTCCTTTCACAGAATTTAATCTATATATGCACCAAATTTAATCTTAATCGGTTCGGCGGTTTAAGTATCTCCATAGAAATTGTAACAGCCCATTTCACCCCCTTAGGGAATGACTTTCGGGAATAAACTATCACCAAATATACACCAAATTTAATCTCAATCGGTTCAGCGGTTTAAGTATCTCCATAAAAAATTTAACCCCCCATTTCACCCCCTTAGTGGATGAATTTCGGGAAAAAAACTATCCTTTGTCCTTTCCCAGGATTCAAACTATGTTTGCACCAAATTTCACCTAAATTGGTTCAGCGGTTTAAGTAGCTCCATACAAATTGTAACCCCCCATTTCACCCCTTAGGGGATGACTTTTGGGAAAATACTATCCTAAGTCCTTTCCCAGAATTCAAACTATCTCTGCACCAAATTTCATCTCAATCAGTTCGGCGTTTAAGTATCTCCGTAGAAATTTTAAACCCCCCCTAGTAGCATTTTAAGTTGGCCCCACGTTGGGCCATTGATCACCAAGTTGGCCCAACGAAATGCCAACGAAAATGCTACTAGGGCCCATTTCACCCCCTTAGGGGATGAATTCCGAGAAAAAAACTATCCTATGTCCTTTTCCAGGATTCATACTATCTCTGCACTAAATTTCATCTCAATCGGTACGGCGCTTTAAGTATCTCCATAGAAATTTTAACCTCCCACTTCATCCCCTTGGGGGATGATTTCCGGGATAAAAACTATCCTATGTCCTTCCCCAGGACTCAAACTATCTCTATACCAAATTTCATCCAAATCGGTTCAGCGGTTTAAGCGTGAAGAGGTAACAGACAGACAGACAGACAGACAGACAGACAGACACACTTTCGCATTTATAATATTAGTATGGATATATGGGATTTTTAATTTTTTTGTAATCTTTTTAGTGTTTTAAATCAAATAAACTACTTGTGTCTCCCCAAGGGTAAAATATACACGTGAACTTACTTTAAAGAAAAAAAATTTTTTTTTTTTTGATAAAACTACCAGGCCACACCCTGTATAAGTTCAGAACATACCTTGAGCCCTTTCTTGAGTTCCTTGAGGTCTGCCTCCTTATTCTCCAGTTTGATGGTGAGGGTCTTCGTCTCTTCTAGCTGCTTCTTGACTAGCTGCGCGCGCAGCACCACGGGCGGGGTCGGCTGCAAACATATCTTTATTTTATTTTGATGCCAGTTGTTGTCTATGCACAATAAGCCGAATAAATTATTTTAAGCTATTGTGTAGTATTTAAGCTGATGAACTTCCTATACAAATAAATACATAAATAGAATGTCAGAGCAACGAAACAGTTGATTCAAATAAAGTATATCTGACCTTGTCTACCACGTTGGTGATCGACATCATGTCGTACTCCTTTTCGGCGGCCATCGTGGCGAGTTTGGTGACGTCAGCGGTGACGGACGCCAGCGCGTGCTTGATGGTCCGCACGGGGCCGTGGTCGTCCTGCAACAAGGGCGTATTATAAGCTATCTTCATTACATCCTCGATGCATAGTAGATATATAAGTAGCTTGGCTTTTCAACACTACTTGTAGTAGACTAGTTAGTTATAATGTAATAGACCGTCAAATCCACAGATATAGATATACATAGATCACGCAAATATATTTATTTATTTATTATTCGTAGAACCAACAAAATAATAATAATAATATATAAGCAAAATAATAATATAAGCTAGTCATATAACTTAAGTAACAGAGAGCCAATTAAAGGTTCCTACCAGTAGCAACAGGTTAACAAACAATTGGTGGTTGGCACTAAATTTTACAACGTGTTACCCACTAGCATACAATGAATACCTTTGTTAGAAACAAAACTTATTATTTATTAAGTGCTATACCTACATCAACCGTTACAGTAACATGCTGTCGTATGCGACTCGCTCACTTAAAGAACTCGTCTGTTAAAATCCGTCTTATAGTTGTGATGTTGCTATTGAAAACCTCAATATCCCGCTCCTACGTTACTTTATTTAGGCTTTTACCAGCTCGTAATAAAAAACATTTTTTTCTATAGTTACGTGATGTAAATGGAATTGAGAGGGGAGGGAATTATCTTTAAGACCTAGATTAAGAAAATGCCTTATTATTATGAAATCGATTTTGCGCGGACAACGGGGAATTCACATCACTAATTCGCCCTTGTGACGTCAAAGTAGGTAGAAAAAAGTGACACGGTCGGTTTTCATACAGGTTGAGGTGTTTAAGTTATCTAGTGCATATCTATATCTGTGGTGTATTGTGTGGGGTATCAAATATATCTCTTTCTTTAAGAAGCTTTCAGCTCGCCAGCTGTGGCGGCGCAGGCGCAGGCGGCGCGGGCCACGAGCCAGGCCGCGTGCGCAGCTAGTGTTGCTGGGTGTATACCTGCTGGTACACCTTGTTGCAGGCCTGCGTCCACACGTTGTGGAGCTGCGCGTGCGCGAGGGGCGCGCCGTCGCCGCGCTCGCCAGCTGTGGCGGCGCAGGCGCAGGCGGCGCGGGCCGCGAGCCAGGCTGCGCGCACGCAGCGTTGTAAGGTCGGTGCGGACTCTGTGCGGAGCTTCTCGATCAGCTGGAAGGAAATTTTCATTTAGATATCAATCAAAATATGAATTAAAAAAAAAGACCGGGTTGCACTCCGGGAGTGCCGGCAGAAGTGAAAACTCAATAACATTGTAACAGTTTTTCGATCAGGTCACGTGACATCGTACGATCTCACCCTAAAAATGAATTTGACGCAAATTTATAAACAATTATCAATTATTTAGGCGGACGGGCCGCGGGCGCGTTGGGTGCGACGGGCGCAACGCGCCGCCGCGGCGCAACGGTGCCGGGGTCCGGCGCGCCGGCGGGCGGCGGCAAACACAATACCACTTTGTTTTTGCCACTGCCAAATATTTTTCTAAGCTTTATCTCTTTAGGAATAACGCCCAAATTCGAACTATTCGTGAAGGACGCGTTGGTATTATTACAAATTTATTTGCAGAATATGCTATTGCAAAAAGTGTTTAACGGCTTTATATTTTTACGAATAGCGTTCAGTTTTGAATGAAGTCGAATCGGCTAGCAGCAAAAAGTGACCTGCTTCACATCTGACGTCACAAAACTCTGTCGCGTATTTAACAATTTTACCCCATCTCAAAAAGTGCTCAGCGCCGCTAAAGAAGTTTTCACTTCAAAAATTGTTGGCTAAACGTCACGTCACAAATAAATAAATATTGAAGCAACAGAAATTCACTTTACATGACGTTGGGTCAAGCAGAAGCCAGAATTCGAGCCCACGGCCGCCGTTCATGCTTGAAACCTCTAAGCTACCCTAGAAGAAACATGAGAAAAATAGAGATTAAATATTACCTGTATAGGCAGCGGCACCGGCGCCTGCGCAGCGGGCGGTAACCGCCGTCGTGCGCTCTTCAGCGCCTGCTGCAGACTGCTGGCCGTAGTCGTCATGTGCGTGTGCAGCTGGCCCAGCTCTAGACCTTGCTCGGATTGCTGCAACACACAAACAGATCATACATCAACATACGTAAACTCCAAATAATATACACCCAAATAACATACACACAATAACATACACACAAACTTAAGAAACAACGACCGTCACCTCCGCAGACGGGCCCACTATGCACCAGAGAGTGCTTGCATGCTTGATAGCTAGGTGTCAAATACAGGGTGGAAATAGATTTTGGGTCAGTGAGGGCAGCTACCAGATCCCGTGTTGCTAGGCCAAAATGATCTTAGGAGACCTTCCTTCGATTTCAAATTAATGAAGATTGGCGTTTACAGATTTTGTAAAAAACATACAGGGTGCGAGAAAATGGTAATTTTTGAGAAACTTTTTTTTTGATGCCAATCGATCCCATTCCTGTCCAGGATCAAAAGCTTGTATGGGACCAAAAAGAAATCTCCGGCTAGAAAAGCCATAAATTGAGAAAAACTTTCCCCATACAATTTGTATGAAATTGAAAAAGTTTTTTTTTACATGTATTTTTTTTATATCAATCGATTCCATTTCTATCCAGTATCAATAGTTTCCTTGGGGTCAACTTTCGGTGATGTACTAAAAAGCCCGAAATTAAAGAAAACTGTTTTCATACATTTAATATAAAGAAAAAGTGAACTTTACTTAATTTTTTCTTTCACGCTAATCAGTTCTGTTACATTGAAGGATCATAATACGGTATGAAAATCACAGTAATAATTGCAATCACTCACTCACTCCGTTGACTCCGTTCACTTTTTCTTCATAGTAAATGTATGAAAACAGTTTTCTTTAATTTCTGGCTTTTTTGTACATTACCGAAAGTTGATCTCAAGGAAACTATTGATACTGGATAGAAATGGAATCGATTGACATAAAAAAATACATGACAAAAAAAACTTGTTTCATTTTCATACAAATTGTATGGGGAAAGTTTTTCTCGATTTATGGCTTTTCTAGCCGGAAATTTCTTTTTGGTCCCATACAAGCTTTTGATACTAAACAGGAATGGGATCGGTTGGCATAGCTTGTCAAAAATGACCATTTTCTCGCACCCTGTATGTTTTTTACAAAATCTGTAAACGCCAATCTTCATTAATTTGAAATCGAAGGAAGGTCTCCTAAGATCATTTTGGCCTAGCAACACGGGATCTGGTAGCTGCCCTTGTAACATAACTGTTCTACATGCTACGAGTAAACAATTTTATTGAAAATGTATATTATTTACAACCTTAATTCTACCTTAATCCTATTACCTAAACTTAATAAATAAACGAATTACATTTCTACAAACTGGGTAAGAGCCTGGCGTTATTTAACTAACCGACGATCCTGGTGAGATTCTGGCTATGACAAAAGCCGCAGGCGCTTTACTTTACGAATAAGCAAGTCATACGTAGACGTGAGACACCTACTCGCGGATCGGGGCGCGGTCATCGCGCACTTTGTTCGGATCTACCGTACCTAACGTTCACTGCCACCACTATGGGGCGATAATTTTACGTATATTTTAAATTAATTTATTTTATTTTAATTCTCTCGGGCTGTGCATTGAACACAGTATCCGAAGATGAATATTTAATTACCTATCAATTCTAATAAGTGTGTGTGTGTTCCCCAGTCGGGTGAGTGTTGCAAAAGATTATACTTATTGTTTTAACAGTTACTAATGTGAATCAGTAGATTTATATTACATGCCTAATGTTACTTAAAAATGCTTATTTTGTAGCTAGAATCATTCCATTCATGTTTTACCGTTATTCGTGGCACAACTAGGATGATGAAATTCCTTTGTCTACTAAGCTGAGCCCATACCTACCCGCTTGCTATTAATATGTGTTAAATTAGTTTTAAAGCGAAATCGCACATGAATTGAATACTTAATATTATTTCCTAGCTTCTTTTATAGCTTCTACACGCTATTTCGCATTAATTGTTATTTTATTAAACGCTGTAAATTGGTGCTTCCACTTTCCATACCTAAACTGATTTGTCCATACTACTTCAACATCATTGATCACTATTTAATGCTTTTGGTAGCCTCCCTGTTAGTAACGCTTCGATCACCGCTTTTCGTCGGATGTTGCAGGCAGTAACTTGGAATTAGACTTTTTGCAAAGTGTCCAATCCCCCTATCGGTGATTCCAGGGTTTTTACTACCGGGCCAAACTACATTGGGACCCTGATGGCCACTTATTCCTGCTGCTGAACCGCCTTGCCGGACTCCGGACTGCATCGGTGACGTCATCAGACGCGCGCCTCCACCTGCCACGCAGCTACAGGGAAGTGTTGCCTAATAAGACAGTGTGAAGTGGACACGGCTTACCTACATTTGTGAATTCTAGTCTAGAACCCATCCCTGAGATCTAAATTTACGCTTATCTAATTGTTGGGAGTTCTGACCCACACCATAGTTGAACATTCTGGAGCACCGAAATTTTAATTAAATATTGTAAAGTTGTTCAATATTGTTTTGTTTGACACATCCCAACAACAAGCGTTACAATGGCGCCCATTCAATAGGTTTTTCACTGAGCCGTGTTCACTTACATTTGTCTGTAGTATTTAATAGTAATCATTGGTGTTGGTTGCTTTAGTTTTAGTTGTTTTAGGTGTTAGTACGTCATTAAAGGTGTGATTGATTTTATTGAATTACAGAACTAGTCATTTTGTATTTTAGTGTGCCTACGGGTTTTTACTGTTTTGATATTTTACGTTTTGATGTTTTAACTATTGTTTTAATTGTGACCTTCACACTTTTATTGATTGTTTTTTTTTACCTAAAATTGATTATAGCGCTGGGTACATTGTCATATATCGTTGTTTATTTGTGATTGCAACACACACCTACTAGGGAAACATGTCTTACCAAATTAAATTTTTATCTCTACAAAAGGCTGAACTGGAGTACGAGGTTGGTGTGCGAGGTGGTACTACCGGTGAATCGGTTCAGGAGCTTAGGAAGCAAATTGTTAAATTAGCCTCACTCCTGCCGTCGGAAGACATTCTAGAGTCTCATTTGGAGCCGGTCGTTGATTTGGCGCAGGTTAGGGATACCTTAGTTAAGGTCAAGGACAACTTAGACAGCTTAAAATCTAAATTTGATAAAAATGTTTACTCGAGAACGGAGACGATGCTACATCATGTTTATTATAGGCTGGTTAGGATTGATAGGCACGCTGATATAGAAGCCATCTACCTGGAACATTCTCAAACTTTCAAGGTCTACCTGCAGGAGCTAAAAAGAATGAAATTTGAAGCACCGTCAACCTCATCAAACCCAGAACCATGGTCCGAGCTGATAACTGTTACTTGCGAGAAGAAACTGGCGTCTGATGTGGTTGGCAAGCTCAAGTTCAATGGGAAGACGTGTGTTAGATCTTTTATTCAGAAGGCTGAGGAGCTTGTGTTTTCGAGGAGTATGCCTAGGGATAAGTTGCTAACTTTTGCCTTTGAGATCTTTACTGATGATGCGCTACACTGGTTCCGTTGCGTTAAGGACAGGGTCGAGACATGGGACGAGCTTGTTAAGCTATTAAAACAGGATTTTAGTCAGAGTGATTATGATTACCGTCTTCTGGCCGAAATACGAATGCGCACACAGGGTGAACAGGAGAATATCTCTATCTACATTTCTATAATGCACGGCATGTTTTCTCGATTAAGCAAACAGTTACCTGAGGAGGACAAGCTAGACATTCTCTTACACAATATTCGTCCAATTTACGCCAGTACACTAGCTGCTTCACCAAACATAACGAGTATTGACGCGCTAAAGGAATTGTGCCGCGGTTTTGAGAGTATTCAAGCTCGCATGGCCCAATTTCATGAACCTCCTAAGGTCACTTCTGACACTAGCTCGGGAATTTGCTTATAACCGGCAGTCTTCTGGCACACCTATCAATAGAGGTAATGGCAACACTAATTACTCTACTTACAGACCGGATTATAATAAATTTAAAAATTATAGGCCTTACGAGAACCTTAATAAGACGTTTTACAAACAGAATACTGAGCAACTACGTAACGTTAATGTCAATGCATTGAGTACAGTGTCTTCTAACTCGAACACTAGACAACTTTATTGCCCTAGATGTCGCGTTAACACTCATTCACTGGGTCAGTGTCGGCAACCGCACTTTCCAATATGTTTTAAATGTGGCAAGAAGGGTGTACGATTTCCAGATTGCACAGTTTGTAATGCTGAACCTAGTCCAAAAAACGAGTAGCTGTGGATTGTGGTGACGACAAGTACGAAAACGTTGATACTACCGCTAAATTTGATAAGTCTGAATGGTCTGATTGGCTTAATTTTATTTCTAAATTTTTTTCGTGCTACACAGTCTCTTCAATCCACAATGTTCAATCTAATTTCTCGCGTCCTCATGTTTCTGTCGAATTGCATGACAGGGAGCTACTAGGATTATTGGATACTGGCTCATCCGTTTCTATTCTGGGTGGAAATAATTATAAATACTTTTCAACAAAGGGTATTGTGCTTCAACAAAATCAACCACTACAATTTGTAGCTGCTGGCGGTCAAAGGTTGAAAAGTATTGGTGTTATGTATCTAACCGTAAAGTTTTTAAGCCAATCACACATACTTGAAATATACGTAGTTCCTGAAATACAAAACGCATTAATTCTCGGTATGGACTTTTGGAATCAGTTTGGTTTATTCCCAAAACATTTAACTTCAGTTGTTATGCGGTCGGAAGCTGAAGTTGCGCTTGCTGATCTAACTACTGATACTGATGCAAACCTATGCAGTTATGAACACTTATCTGAGGACTAGAAGACCACAGCTGACCATATTATCTCTCAATTTCGGAACACATCCTATGAAGAACGTGGCTTAGGTCGGACTTCGCTAATTACACATTCCATTGACACTGGGAATGCTGCTCCCATTCGTCAACGCTACTATAGAATGCCGTTAGAGAAGCAACGAGTTCTAATTGAACAATTAGATGAAATGCTCAAGGAGGACGTTGTTGAACCCTGCGAGAGTGCATGGTCTTCACCTGTACTACTCACACCTAAGAAAAATGGTCAGTTGAGATTTTGTCTGGACAGTCGAAAGCTCAATGCTATAACTAAAAAAGATGCTTACAGCCTACCTTACATATCTGAGATTTTGGACAACCTCCGCGACGCTAAATACCTTACTAGCTTGGACTTGTCAAAAAGTTTTTGGCAGGTACTTATTAGAGAAGAGGACAGATGCAAGTGTGCTTTTTACATCCCAACTCGGGGTACCTTTCAATTTAAATGCATGCCTTTTGGCCTAACTAACGCTCCAGCTACACAGCAGCGTCTTGTCGATCGGTTGTTCTCTGGTCCTGAGTTTGAACACAAGGTCTTTGTCTACATAGATGACATAATTATCGTGTCTTCTACCTTCGAACAACATATATCATTACTTGTGCGGGTTATGGAGAAACTTATCGAAGCTAACCTAACAATTAATTACACAAAGAGTCAGTTCTTCAGAAGTCAATTAAAATATCTGGGCTACGTTGTTGACGTAAATGGTTTACATGCTGATCCGGAGAAGGTAGACGCCATCGTGAACTATCCTTCACCTAAAAATCGCAAGGAAGTTCGTAGATTTCTAGGCACGGCCTCTTGGTATCGTAGATTTATACCAAATTTCAGCTCTTTGGCTTCTCCTTTAAACAAATTAACGTCACAAGCTAAAAAGGCTCCTCCTTTTAAATGGTCTACTGAAGCTGATGAGGCGTTTAAAGCTTTAAAAAAATGTCTAGTTTCTACCCCGGTCTTGTCATGCCCTGACTACTCAAAATCTTTCGAGGTGCACACTGATGCGTCTGATGTAGGTATCGGTGCAGTTCTGACGCAGTCTTCGGAGGGTGTTGAGAGAGTCATAGCATACATGAGTAAATCCCTGTCAAAACCTGAACAAAATTACAGCGCAACGGAGCGGGAGGCGTTAGCGGTTTTAACAGCTGTTGAACACTGGCGCTGCTACCTCGAAAACGGTCAAAAGTTCATTATTTATACGGACCATGCAGCGTTAAAGTGGTTTATAAACTTAAACAACCCTACAGGTCGCTTAGCGAGATGGAGTGTAAGGCTATCCGCTTTCGATTGCGACATTCGTCATCGTCGAGGTTCTGATAATGTTGTCCCTGATAGTCTTTCACGTATACCTGTATCAGCTTTGACTTGTTCTACCAATCCTGTTCATGACACTACACATACTACTGACCCTTGGTACTTAAACATCTATCATGGTTGTTTGAATACGCCTGCATCATTTTTAGATTACCAAGTCATGAATGGTAAACTTTTCCGTTTTAAGAAATCGTTGAATCCTTTATCAAGAGAATTTGAATGGAAGGAAGTAATTCCTCTCGAGAACAGAGTAAAGATAATAGAGCAGAACCATTCTTCTCCTACTGCTGGGCATTTCGGCATACTAAAAACTTACAAACGCCTATGCCTCAGGTATTTCTGGACTGATATGCATCGTGACGTGACAAACTTCGTAGCTGAGTGTGATGTGTGTAGATCTTACAAACATGCTAATCATACTACTTTGGGAACAATGGGACGACCTAAAAAATGCTCCAGACCCTTTCAAATGATTAGTGTAGACTTGGTAGGACCTTTACCGCCATCTCGGAAGCAGAACACCTTTTTGTTCGTCGTCACTTGCTGCTTTTCTAAGTACTGCCTTCTTTTCCCTATAAGACGTGCTACCGCGGAGATTATTTCACGTATTCTCGAGGACGAAGTATTTCTAGTTCATGGAGTCCCTAGAACTGTCTTGATGGACAATGGGAAACAGTTTGTCAGCAATACCCTAAAATCCCTATTTAGTAAATATAAGGTTCCTGACGTCCACTATACTCCAAAGTATACCCCTCAAATTAACAACACGGAGAGATACAACAAGACGGCGTTAACAGCGGTTTCTTCTTTTATTGAAGGCGACGATCACAGATCGTGGGATGTTAACATCTCTAAAATTCAATTTGCTATAAACTCATCTACTAACGAAGTGACTGGTTTCACTCCAGCCTTTTTAGTTTATGCTCGTGAACTAGTTACTTGTGGCTCCCACTATCTTGATTCCGATGGTGTCCCTGATATGATATTCGCGCCAAGAGAGGAATACGCGGAAAATCTGGGTACACTTCGAAAAATATTTGATGATATTCAGGCATCGTTACTTAAAGCACACGCTAGAAACTCTAATTACTACAATCTACGTAGAAAACAGGCTGATTTTAGTGTAGGCGATATTGTCTGGAAGCGCACTTACTACCTAAGTGATAAGGACAAGAGCTATTCGAAAAAGCTAGCACCTAAGTACATAAAATGTCGGATAATTGCAAAAAAATCACCATTGGTATATGTCCTCGAAGATACGCAGGGTCGCAATTTAGGAGATTGGCATATCAAGGATATAAAGCTAACAAATTATAGGGTCTAATAAAATCTATCATAAAATCAGATTGTCTTATATTTTAAATACCAAAATTAACATTACTAATAAATGCTCTAAGCACTGTGTTCTAACTGAACAGAACAATCACGTTAGAAGTTATAGACGGATAGGAATGCTGCTCCATTCGTTGAACGTAAAACTGATTGACGCAGGTAATATTTTGAGTTGGAAAAATATAAGACATAACTCTTCTAAAGATCCATCTGAAGCTATTGGCGAGTATTTTGTCAACCTGGAGAAAATACTCAGTATGCTAAATGCCGTAACACAAACCTACATGTGTTAATGCAACTACGAATGAGGATGTATAAGTGATTTGTATAAGTGAGTGAAGTACGTTGTTGAGGACTGTCTGTGAAACTGATAGCTTCAGAGATATAAAAATGATAGAGAATTTAACCTAGGTAAAATTCTGCCCAAAAAGAGGGAGTATGTAACATAACTGTTCTACATGCTACGAGTAAACAATTTTATTGAAAATGTATATTATTTACAACCTTAATTCTACCTTAATCCTATTACCTAAACTTAATAAATAAACGAATTACATTTCTACAAACTGGGTAAGAGCCTGGCGTTATTTAACTAACCGACGATCCTGGTGAGATTCTGGCTATGACAAAAGCCGCAGGCGCTTTACTTTACGAATAAGCAAGTCATACGTAGACGTGAGACACCTACTCGCGGATCGGGGCGCGGTCATCGCGCACTTTGTTCGGATCTACCGTACCTAACGTTCACTGCCACCACTATGGGGCGATAATTTTACGTATATTTTAAATTAATTTATTTTATTTTAATTCTCTCGGGCTGTGCATTGAACACAGTATCCGAAGATGAATATTTAATTACCTATCAATTCTAATAAGTGTGTGTGTGTTCCCCAGTCGGGTGAGTGTTGCAAAAGATTATACTTATTGTTTTAACAGTTACTAATGTGAATCAGTAGATTTATATTACATGCCTAATGTTACTTAAAAATGCTTATTTTGTAGCTAGAATCATTCCATTCATGTTTTACCGTTATTCGTGGCACAACTAGGATGATGAAATTCCTTTGTCTACTAAGCTGAGCCCATACCTACCCGCTTGCTATTAATATGTGTTAAATTAGTTTTAAAGCGAAATCGCATATGAATTGAATACTTAATATTATTTCCTAGCTTCTTTTATAGCTTCTACACGCTATTTCGCATTAATTGTTATTTTATTAAACGCTGTAAATTGGTGCTTCCACTTTCCATACCTAAACTGATTTGTCCATACTACTTCAACATCATTGATCACTATTTAATGCTTTTGGTAGCCTCCCTGTTAGTAACGCTTCGATCACCGCTTTTCGTCGGATGTTGCAGGCAGTAACTTGGAATTAGACTTTTTGCAAAGTGTCCAATCCCCCTATCGGTGATTCCAGGGTTTTTACTACCGGGCCAAACTACATTGGGACCCTGATGGCCACTTATTCCTGCTGCTGAACCGCCTTGCCGGACTCCGGACTGCATCGGTGACGTCATCAGACGCGCGCCTCCACCTGCCACGCAGCTACAGGGAAGTGTTGCCTAATAAGACAGTGTGAAGTGGACACGGCTTACCTACATTTGTGAATTCTAGTCTAGAACCCATCCCTGAGATCTAAATTTACGCTTATCTAATTGTTGGGAGTTCTGACCCACACCATAGTTGAACATTCTGGAGCACCGAAATTTTAATTAAATATTGTAAAGTTGTTCAATATTGTTTTGTTTGACACATCCCAACAACAAGCGTTACACCCTCACTGACCCAAAATCTATTTCCGCCCTGTATATGAGTCAAAACAGATGAGCTAAATTGTATCTGTTGACGATATTGTACATTTCAGTCCAGTCCGCAATTTATACTTTTGATGGACCTTATATTGTTTTGTGGGGCACACTAATGCGGTTGTATCTCTCAACTGTATTTGTTTGTGGCGCAACAACGACTGTTTCTCTGGCTGTATAAAGTTTGGTGCCTTACATAGCCGTGACAGACAACTCCCTTTTTGAAACTGCTTGTATAATCTGTAATATACTATTTCATCACACTTGCTCGAAAAGGGCTTCATAATGCGCAGACATACAGAGCTGTAATAGCCTGTGTTACGCCCACGGGCGTAATGGTATTTCTTAAATTGTATCTGTCACTCATGCGGCAGTTACAAAGCAAAGAGGTTTTATATCAAATACGATGTCTGAAATAGTACATTGTTTAACGAGGGGCGTAAGTGCAATATTCTTACGCCCGTGTTATACACAATGTTTTTCATCACATTTGCGAGGAAACAAATACATTTTAGATGAAATGAATACAAATCGTAATAAAAACTGCAACATGTCAGTCGTCCATTTTGTTGAATTTGACGTGAGGCGCGTATGGCAAAGACCCTTCGGTATACAGCCACGATTTGAAAACACTTAAAAACATTTTACATAGACACTAAATAACTACATATTAAATCTGTAAATAATTCAGTTAAACATGTTTAAGTAGTTTTTTTTAAGTTTAAATTTATTTATAAATACGTTTTCAGACAACGTATTTGATATAAAACCTCTTTGCTTTGTAACTGCCGCATGAGTGACAGATACAATTTAAGAAAAAAACCATTACGCCCGTGGGCGTAACACAGGCTAACAGCTCTGTATGTCTGCGCACTATGAAGCCCTTTTCGAGCAAGTGTGATGAAAACGTATTTATAAACTTCAAAACTTAAAAAACTACTTAAACATGTCTATCTGATTTTTTTACAGATTTAATATGTAGTTATTTAGTGTCTATGTAAGATGTTTTTAAGTGTTTTCAAATCGTGGCTGTATACTGAAGGGTCTTTGCCATACGCGCCTCACGTCAAATTCAACAAAATGGACGACTGACATGTTGCAGTTTTTATTACGATTTGTATTCATTTCATCTAAAATATATTTGTTTCCTCGCAAATGTGATGAAAAACATTGTGTATAACACGGCCGCAAGAATATTGCAAACTCGAGTCATCAAAAGCCTTTTGATAGACTCTTGTTCGCAATATTCCACTTACGCCCCTTGTTAAACAATGTACTAATATCGATGATAATATGCGACTCACCAGCAGTGGAGCGCGCAGCACGCGTGCGCGACGGCCTCGCGCGGGAGCTCGGGCTGCAGCGCGGCCAGGCCCAGCGCCGACCACATGGCGGACAGATAATGTGTGACTCACCAGCAGTGTCTGTTGTGCCGCACTGGCGTCGGCATGCAATGCGCGCGCGAGCGCGTCAAGCGCGCAGCATGCGTGCGCGACGGCCTCGCGCGGGAGCTCGGGCTGCAGCGCGGCCAGGCCCAGCGCCGACCACATGGCGGACAGATAATGTGTGACTCACCAGCAGTGTCTGTTGTGCCGCGCTGGCGTCGGCATGCAATGCGCGCGCGAGCGCGCCGAGCGCGCAGCACGCGTGCGCGACGGCCTCGGGCTGCAGCGCGGCCAGGCCCAGCGCCGACCACATGGCGGACAGATAATGTGTGACTCACCAACAGTGTCTGTTGTGCCGCGCTGGCGTCGGCATGCAATGCGCGCGCGAGCGCGTCGAGCGCGCAGCACGCGTGCGCGACGGCCTCGCGCGGGAGCTCGGGCTGCAGCGCGGCCAGGCCCAGCGCCGACCACATGGCGGACAGGTACGTCCAGCAGCGCTCGATACCTGCGACATATACGCTGATTAAAACGTCGGTTGTTGGTGATACTACAAACTAAAGCTAAGGTACTATTAGTACGGTGGCAATATCGCAAAAAGTCGTCTCCTTCACGATTTTCGTGGAAATCTCATCTATATACCTAAAACTGGTATGGATGTGTTCCTTGTTGTCTCCAGAGTACGAATCTACCGGTTTTAGTTAAACGAGAGGGGGACAGACATAGCTGTGACGTCACAAAGATGGCGGCTGGGTGTTATAATCTCGGGTTCTATTTTACTGATCGGATCGTGTGAGGTGTCATTTGAAAGCATATTAAACGTTCTATCATTGTTTCTTTGAACCCTATGAAGTACCATCAACAATCTTAATATATATGTTCCCTCAGTGAGACAACGTTTATCTCGAGAATTTTTCGGTAGAGGTAGGGAAATAGTTTAGGTGACTCTCTTTTTAGTCTATTAGAAATAAGTACTTATAAATTATGTAGCAGTACCAAGACGCAAAAGCGCTGTGTTCTCGTTTGGCTTTTGCTCACTTATTTTTTATTTATTTATTTAGAGAACCAACAGCTACAGAAACATATTGACTATATAGATAAAATACAAAAAGCCAATTACAGGTTCCCACCGATAGCATCGCAGTAAACATCATCATCATCATTTTGCATATTTATTACGCTATCGGTGAGGATCTGTTATTAGCTCACTGTCACTACTGTTTTAAGCTACTGTGTAGTATTTAAGCTGATGATCTTCCTATATAAATAAATAAATAAAATAAAACAAAGTCGTGTTTGTTCCAACACTTATAACTCGAGAACGGCTGCACCGATTTTCATGGTTTTTGATTTGTTGGATTAGTCTCAGCCCCGAATAGCAGAATAACTATTGAAAAGATTGGCGAAAACAAAATAATGAAAGAAAAATCATTCCCATACAAAATGTTCCTAGGTATCTTAGCTGTCAAACATTTGATCTTCATCCCGTCAATACGGTTAACTCTTACTTCAAATTAAAGAACGTATTTAAATAAGGGTTTCGAATCGACAAGACATATCCACAATATTCGGATTACGCCGTATTTGTGCCGTGTATTATATATCTTTCTTTTCATCCAGAAGATACCGTTTCAGCAGTCGAGATGCTAAACGAAGACTTAAAACGATTATCCGAATGGTCTGCTTCCAACTCTTTGGTGCTTAATCCTAAGAAGTCCAAATACATTGTTCTTGGGTCTTTAAAACAAACCAATAACATAATTGCTAAGTGTCCAAATATTATCATTCAGGATACTATAGTAGATAGAGTCGATGAAGCACGTAATCTCGGTCTATTGTTGGACACCAACTTACGCTTCGAAAGTCACGTGGCAGAAACGGTTCGGAATTGTTTCTACCGTCTGAAAATTTTATACAATATTAGGAATTTTCTTACTGTCGATCTTCGAATAAGACTCTGTGAGGCACTTATTTTGTCCAAACCAAACTATTGTCTGACTGCTTATGGGCCATGTCTACTTAAACGAACACAACGTCTCATTCAAAGGGTACAAAATGCTTGCGCCAGGTTTTGTTTTCAGATTCCCCCCCGAAGTCACGTTACACCTTTCCTGAATAACGCAAACCTCTTAAAGATGTCTGCCCGCCAAGACCTTATGTTCGCATGTTTACTTTTTGATACGATAAACACAAAAACCCCGACTTATTTATATCAGAAGCTCACTTGGTGCTCAAACGGTAACCGTCCTGTCAGAGGTTCGCGAGCGGTCATACTGCAGTTCCCCCGACATCGGTCGGCGGCTTTTAAAGGGAGTTTTCGGTATCGGGCCACCAAATGTTGGAATAATATACCGCCACCAATTCGAGAAATAAAGAATAAGAATAATTTCAAACTAAAATATCGAATGCATCTTTTAATAAAACAAAAACAGAATCCTTAAACTCTGCTTACTCCCATTCACCCTATAAAATAAAATAAAATAAAAGTAATATTAAAAATAAAGATATATGTAATGAAAAATAAATAGGCCTTTCTAGAACAAAAATAAATTAATAAGTCGTATACTTACATCATTCTTACGCACTCACTCATGACATATATTATATAGACACTCGCACACGCAAGCGCGCGCGCACACACACACACACTCACGCGCATAGCATTGTACTGGTTGTGAATTTTAGGGAGGGTCCTGGCAGAATATCAGCGATGTGGCTCCTGCCGCATCATCATGCTGAGTCAGCGCCCATTCTTTGCCACGACACATGGCTCACTTATTGTACTTGTAGTTTTTATTTGCCGTTTTTAGTATGTTAGTTCTTAAGTTGCATGTTCTCCTGTTCTTTTTATGCCATGTATATTGTGGGTATGAATAAAGTTTTTATCTATCTATCTATCTATTTGAGATATAAAAATTGAAAAAAATTGACATGACAGTAATGAATCCGTAGTGTAGTAGGTTTTACGTTCCGTTACGCGCAGCTCTTAAAGTTTCAATAGCTTACGAGTTACGAAACAAAGCTCAGGCTCCATGCACGCTCTTTTTAGCACTTATAAAAATGATTTTAATATTTTTTTACGGCTTATTTGTGCAGAAATTAGCATTGAAAATTCGGCTTGCGAACAATTACATCCTACGACTTTAAAAAAAAAAATGTGTTACTTACACTGCTTCAATCGAATGGAGTCTGTCAATTTAGAAATAAATCGGTATGAATCAAATAATTGTGAACAGGAAAAGAGCAATGTATTATTTAATTAATGTCACGATAATACGAAATAGAATCACGTCGATCCACGAATCGATCGAAACCAACATATTTGATTGTGCAAAATGATCCGTTTGAAATTATGGGATTGATTTCTGAACGCAATATTGACAAGGAAACACGACAAATGTCAATGTCACTTTGCAGTTCGCCGTTGTTTATGAAATTATCACAGAAATTATGAATTTAGTAGTAAATTGTCACATCAAATTACATTTTATTTGGGTTAAATGTATCGAATTTTGTTTTAATTGTATCGTGAACTTCTATATGTCACAGAATCATTTTAGTAATCTTAGTATCTCTTATTAGTTTGTGGAATCATCAGAGGCTGTAATATAATCAAGTAAGAATGCCGCGACCTAGAAGATCTAATCTTTCTCAACGAACCCGTAATGCAATTAGGCAACGGAAAATAGCACATCAATTAAATAATGAAGAACGAGAAAACGCACTTGCAAATCGTCGCGTTGCTATGGCACAAAGTAGGGCCTTACTTCGTGCTTCCCAAACACAAGAGCGAAGATAGGCAGCCCGTGAAACGGCTAGGTTAGAAACGAGAAATCGTCGAGCTCATCGCACAGATCAACATCGAGATAATCGTCGAAGTGCAAGAAGAAATGCTTCATGTGTTGACTTGAGTCAAGCAGCGTTTCGATACGATTGCAGAATTGACTACAGCTCCTTCCGTTTGTCCTTTCCTTAACATTGGTCTAATGAATGTTGTTTGCGAGCATTGTGGCGCATTGAAGATTGTGAAATAACCAATATTGGTTCCGCCACCAGAGCCATTACATTCCTTGCTTCGTGGCAAAACACCAGAATCACAACATTTTCAAGCGAACACACAAAGATTCAATGGCTGTTTCAAAATGACTTCATTTGGGGCGGATATTATCGAAGAACACGGATTTAATCCGATATTATTAAGTTATTATCTATAGTAAAAGTAAATGTTCATTTTCAGTGATGATAAAATGTAGTGTTACTAACACTTAGGCTGTATTTGACCCTAATATAAATGTATGTATGTAAGCACTTTATTGTACTCAATAACAGGTAATACAATAGGCATGATGACGTAATTATAAATCAGTAATACTAATTCGCTCTCAACTTTACAGATTCAAGGCCAGATTCACCATCGAATTGGATCATTGCAACCTTTTGAAGATGCACAGCATATTTTTTTACAAATAACAACAACTTGAACGGCGTCAACAGATCAACACAACAATGAAAAGAGCAATTCAATCCTTCAAGATCTGCAGCAATTGCTTCATGAACATCATGCGTTGGTCAGGCTGTTCGAGACTGCATTGGAGCGCAAGCCAAATGATGACTACAAAGTCGTGATCAGAACGAATAAACTACCAGCTGGAACACATGAATGCAGATTGAATGCTCCAACAATAGATGAAGTTGCTACCCTGGTTGTTGGTGACTGAAAACTATATATCACATTGATCAAAAGTTGGAGAATCCGAATGACAACAATAATAATATACTATTATTCATTTGATAGTGAAGGCGAGTTTGCCGAGCCGTCATCACTTGGCCCAGTGGGATCAGTGCTCCTGGTCGTGTCCGTGTTTTGTGTACCCGTAGCCGGATCTCCGTTGCCGTGTTACTCGGCAACGGAGATCCGCTCCGTTTGGCCCGTGTAATTCGGCTACGTAAAATTAAGATACGTAGCTTCGTGTTACACGGAGATACGTATCTTATTTACACATAGATCCGATCCGTACGTGACCGTGACGTTTAGTGTAGATTTTATGCGTGTCATTAAGACCCCCGAATGTAAAGCGAGAGCAATGTTCACTGACACTGACTATATCTTAATAGGGACCAATATTCGAGTTCAAGTCCAAAACAGCCCCCTCTAAAACAGCAAAAACACTAGAGTAAGTATTTGTGTCCCATCAAACAAATTAACCGACCACTTCTTTCTTTCACTTAACTTCACAAACAATAGGAACACATGGTACTTAACAGGTAAAACCCAAAGCTACTTGGAGGTATAATCATTAGCAATTGCCCGCAAACTATTGTTATCTTTATCTTCTTACTAGGGAGTAAATAATAAAGATATTAATATATTTATCTGGGTCCATTTTCATATTTGTGCAATGCATCGACAAATACCTGGATTTGTTTTTGTCTAAACTAATAATGGCTGGTTATGTAGAGAACAGAATAATACCAATAATAACTTAAAAGAAACATCTGGAAAAATATAACTAAAGTTTGATTCAAATAAACTACAACACTACAACTCATAATAAGGGTCCGTTCGACAAGCTTTCATTCAATAACCGAGCGGAGCGGAGCCGAAGCCGAGATTCGCAGATACGTAGCCGAACGCAGACACGGATACGTATCTTTGACGTGTCCGTGTAGTACGGGATCTTATAAGGACACGGAGCTACGGTTCCGCGTGTAACACAGATATCACAAGCTCTAAGTGGGATGCGTCTGCTTGGCGGGGTTCTCTGGTGATTGCGACGAGTTTATATTCTGGCTGTGTTCCTGGCTTCCATTGATATTATTCAAGTGTTTGATATCTCCATTGGTAAAGTTAAGATCGGGAAAACTTTCATCAGACGAGAGTTGATGTCTGGGAAACTTTCGGAATTGAAGTTACATTCTGCCCTAATAGTTTTTTCTGTCAATTTGCGCTATTAATTATTTTCCTACGAGTCTGGTTTTGGCTGCATTTTATGCAGAATGTGAAAGAATCTGCAACAATTGGCCCACACTCATCACATAGTGACAAACTTTTAAAACCATTGGCACAAAAATTTGCTTTATTCTGTCTTTCGATCCAGTTTCTGCAAAAAGGGCAATACATAATAATGATAATTTGAAAACTTCGCGTTAAATTACAAAAGCTTATTTGAATGCAACTGCTTGACATATTTTAATATAATGACTATAATGTTGCCGTGTTCGTGCGAAAGATAAGAATTAAATTTAAAAATCGAGATGTTGAAATTTAATTCTTATCTTTTTTATTTTTATTTTTGGATAAATATCTCTCTTGCATTTCTTCATACTAAGTTTTTTTTTCTACTTTTATGAGCTACATTTGATAACAAGGAATAATCAATCCAGAAAATACTAAATTAATTCACTAAATGCTCGACACTTATTTAAAATCAAATTAAAAGTGGCCAAATCAGCGCCAGAGTCCGTTTGTAGCATATTAGCACTTTCGCAACCGGACTAAAAATGGAACAATTCACCAGAAAACGACAGAATTCGCTAAGGCGTGTAAGTTCATACTACTGCCCGCCTAGCGGGCTCAGCAGGCATCTGAGCAAACATTACGAGTGCCCGCTAGGCGGGTTCTTGGTTGCGAACGTGTTAACACAATAAAATTCGGTTTTGAATTAATGACTGAAAATTAGTGATTTTCAAGTTTATTCATTTTCCATCACCAAATGTAGCTCAAAAAAATAGCAAAAAGTAAAAAAAAAAAAACGTAGTATGGAGAAATGCAAACCATAAAAAGTTTAAAAATTCAGTCGCAACCCCTAAATATTATCCAAATAAAATAAAAACGTATAATTTTTTTCACGTAATAAGTACTACCAATATAAGAAGGTGCCTTTAAGGACCATCCTAATAGTAATGTACCACAACCGATACTAACCGAAAATAATAATTAAAACTTTAAAAAACACTAGAAAAACGCGCTTTTAACCTAATCGTGGTCAAAGTTCTAACAAATCCAAACACAGCTATGATACGATGTTCCATCATGAAGTTCCAGTTCATATCTTCCGGCTCCATCAACAGATCAGTTCGACAGTACCATATTATTGTATTGTCATCAGAACTACATACAGCTGCCAATTTTCATGACGCTACGATTCTTGGAAGATGGTTAAATTAGTTACCTAAGATTCCATTACATAGTTACATACAGGTCGACCTAATAAAAGCGTGTTAAAAATTTAGGTATATTATACGTAATGGGATGTAAACATGTCGTGATTTGTCAGCCCCAATTTATCAGAAGCTGACTAATTGCTATCGTCTGGAGGCATGTTGCGCTGCTGATCCAACTGTCAAACGAGTTGTACTGGGAAATTGCATGCACAAGTGGACGGATTGTTACATCTGTACGCTACACCCAATTACGACTTCGACATGTTGTACTGACAAATTGGGGTAAAATCACATAATCTGTATACTCTTTAAAACAATGATTGTATAATCCGTAACGTGAAAAAAAAACAAATGCATATATGTACCTAAGTGAGATATTTCCTTAAGGTGAGACGAAGTTCACCGGGTCAGCTAGTTTTTTAAATATTTGAAAAAATATGACTTTTTTACTCACGTAGTGAGCGCGCTCTGAAGGGACGCTTCGGGAAGGCCCTCAGATTCGCTTGTGAGATACTTAGGAGTAATAAAGTTTCCGGGTGTGTTCGTCGATTATAAATACTAATCTACGCGTACACGGCCACGGCGCGGCCTTTCTTCCTACAGGGACCATTCTGAAAACCAGCGCTGGGCATCCAAACCCAGCAAATGCTGAGATTGGGACCCTTTGTACCGGCTAAACATTAATATTAAAGTTTAAGTTTAATTTTAAATATATCTAAAGTGTACTTTTTAGTTTTTAGTTTTTCATGCAGTAGTTCTTAAGTTTATATGCGGTGTACCTAAATTACTATGTATTATGTTTAGTTTGTGGCAATAAATATCTTTATTATTATTATTATTATTACAAATATACAGTTAAACACAATATTTATTAAATCGACTTCAGTACCTTTCATTTGGGAACACCAAAAGTTAACTTTCAAAGTATTTAAATCATACACAGCATGCCGGTTGCCGCGGACTTGAGTTACGGAATTGGCCATAAATTACATATTTATTATTGAACGATAACAAATTGCATATTTTTGGCAAGCTACTAAAATGTTTTATATTTTTTATAATGACATTAATCATGCTAAAGTATCCCTTTCTCGAATATGATAGTAAGTAAGCAAACGTGTACTTAAGGTTAAAAAATACTCTTTTTTGTTTCCAAACGGTTGGTTGTACGTTATAAAGTTCAAGAAAATAATTATAGTACGCGTAATAAGCTTTCGAATGACACCTCACACGAAGCAATCAGTAAAATAGAACCCGAGATTTGAACAAAAATCGATGACCATCGGGCGCCATCTTTGTGACGTCACAGCTATGTGGAGAGCCCTTAACTAAAACCAGTAGATTCGTACTCTGGAGACAACAAGGAACAAATCCATACCAGTTTTAGGTATATAGAAGACGTGTCCACGACTTTTATCAATATTGGCCAATTCCCGCCGTACTATCGACAAAATTGAATCCTGACCCACCATGAAACCTGGTTACAATTAACTGACATATTAACGTCATATGATCGTACATATGTTCGTTAATTGTAACAAGGTTCTATGGTGGGTCATGATTCAGTTGGTTCGATAGTACATTCAACGCATAAAATTGTTGACTAAATTGATACCATTTGCATCAAGCCTTCTCGGCTTGTAACAAGACTGAAGAAAACTGCAGCTCGAAACACATTAGATAAAGCTTCAGCTGCACAGCTAAATGGAAACCCTGATAAATGAGTCTGAAAGCGCGCGGAATTGCATAACACAGAAACGGCTTTATACACGATCTAGACCTTAACTTACCGTCTAAAGCGCCGTTCTCGTCCAGTTCGTTGGTCTTCAACAAATGCAGCAAGCCGTCGAGTGAGCGCTCTTGAGTGCTCGCATCCGGGAGCGCGCTAGCTGCCTTCAGTAGCAGCGCGGGCTTACACATATCAAGTGCCCACACCCACATCGATACTATGCACTGAAAAATAAACACATACATAACTAAGAAATCCACTAAGTCACCTAAAATTAAAGAACTGTCATGGGACCACGTTAAATGATCCCTCAACAAAACCTATATCTACACTAATCTACACTAATATTATAAAGAGGAAAGATTTGATTGTTTGTTTGTATTGAATAGGCTCCGAAACTACTGGACCGATTTGAAAAATTTTTTACCATTAGAAGCCGACATTATCCCTGATGAACATAGGCTACTTTTTACCGCGGGAAAATGCTTCGTTCCTACGGGAAAACGGGTAATCCGTGCGAAGCCGGGCCAGGCAGCTAGTATGGATAAACTGTTGGAACTGAAGGTAGTTTATATAAAGCAAGTACCCACTAAGACGGGATTTTTTTAAATTCCACCCTCAACGGGGTAAAAAGAAGGTTGAAAGTTTGTATGGGGATGGAGTAAACTTTTAAGTGAGACTTGAAACTGTGTGTATGGACTCCTTATTACAATACAAGACAAGTTAATTTAGGGTTATGGAAAAACCGATCCCTAAGCGGGTTAAATATTATTACTAATATTTTTAATTGCCATTCTACCTAAATCTGTAAAAAGTTTAGAGAAGAGATTAGGTTAGTAGGTAATAAAAGCAAATTAGGTTAAGTTACAATAGTTGTAGTAAATGAGCGCGTCTCGCCATCAAACTTAATAGTTTGGCGAGTGTATATTTGTAATTTATCATGTAACTTGTATTTGGAAATAAATAAAAAAAAAAAAAAAAAAAAAATTGGGGTGAAAAGTCTGTACGGGTGAAATTTGGTGAGATAGTTGGAGTCCCGCGGAAGGCCATAGAATAGTTTTATTCTGGAAATCAGTCTCTAAGGGGGTGAAATGGGGGGTGAAAGTTTGTATGGAGCTACGATACAAACGAGTCCCACGCGGACAGAAGCTAGTGGTTAAATAAGTTTCTGACCAATAATATTGGTATTATTTGGTACAGTCAAGTCTAAAAATATGCACTCATATGGGAAACCGTGGGGAATCATTTTAAAAATCGTATACATCATTGACGTACTAATATAATTTACAATGTAATCTTAATGTGAAATACATTAATCTGAATTTCCTGTGCCCTCTCTCTCTAACATTCCATATAACTAAAGTATATGAATGAATTTGTACCTGTATCATGTGCAGTTGGTATTCAAGCTGGCACCGGAAGCTGTACTGCACCGCTGTGTGTGTCTTTGTCACCGCCTCTCTGTCCCACACATTGACTGCCGGGAACCTGTCATCATCAAACCCAACATGAATGATTACCCTTTTCACGAAACAAATATTTAATTAAATATTTTTGTTTCGTGTTATTTTTAACGAGGAAGTTACCCCGATCATTTTATAAACGATATGATACAGAGAAAGAATATAATGGAAAAATAAACATCTTCGTCTGTAGCCCCCGACAGGATTCGAACCTGCGACCTTTCTATTAACGCTAGACTGCTCTACCAACTGAGCTACGAGGACAGTGACGCAAGTTGTATATTTTTCCACTATATTCCCGCTACGACTAGCGCCCTCTGTGTATAGAGTTATAGACTTGTTTCACAGTCTATAACTCGACATCACATCATCACATACACACACACACACACACACACACACACACACACACACACACACACACACACACACACACACACACACACACACACACACACACACACACACACACACACACACACACACACACACACACACACACACACACACACACACACACACATCATGAATGATTAATACAAATAAAGACATAACATAACATCATCAATCTGTGTGTTATTTCAGAGAGGTTTACAGAGAAAGCGAGACGATAAATATGCGATCTGAGGCTTTCTCATTCGTCACTACTACTCATATTTTCAACTTAAATGTAAATAACAAACAACTTATCAAAATTCTACTTTCGTAACAGCAAAAAACCAACAAACAAATGACAATAGTAATGGCGGCAATTCGACGACTCCTCAGACGAATGTTTTTGTTTAAATCATAGTCAAACGAATGAAGTCCCTATTCTCAAGTCACTCGAGGATCTCGAGATCAAATGTCGTGCGGCTTATATTAAAAAAAAACTGAATTGACGTTTCGTATCGATAACTGTTTTAATATCCTATAGATACTAGAAAAGAGACCCACTTGAGTTTTGACAGCTGTTCCAAATTTAAACTCGTAACCTTACAAAAATGGATACTGTCATTACATTAAAGTACAGATTTTACCTGCTACCACGGACAAAGTTCTCATAGTACAATCGGTTGTAATAATGCTGGTCACTTTCATAATTCATCTGTTTTTTGTTTATTTATGTGTCTGTGTGTTTGTGAATAAATGTAACTTTCTTTCTTTCTCTCTTTTCCTTCATTTCCTATAAAAAAACTATGTGTGTAAACTATGTCCTTAAACAAATTATGTGTAAATTTGGACAAAACAAAAATTGTACAGTTTACTAGTTATAAGCAGATACCGCAGAGTTTGAGCATAAAAATCGAGGATAAAGAAATTGAACAAGTTACAGACACAAACTTCTTAGGAGTTACAATAGACAGCAACCTAAACTAGAAGTCTCACACCAATAAAATAAACAACAGACTTGCCAAAAGTTGTTATGCCCTATCTATATTGACCAAAATAACGTCATTAGAAGTGGCAAAAAAGGCATATTATGGAAATGTTTATCGTATACTTAAATACGGCATAATTTTTTGGGGTAATTCAGTGAATGTACAGTCTGTGTTTATTCTTCAAAAAAAAGCCTACGCATAATATTCAATCTAAAAAACGGGGAATCCTTAAGGGAAATCTTTAGAAGCAATAAAATTTTAACTCTGACGTGTATCTATATACTAGAAATTTGTTTATTTGTTAAGGAACGACATGATATTTTTAATAAAAAAAGTGACTCCAAAACTAATCTAAGATCCCAATATAAATATGATGTGTGTACAATTAGGCCTTCTAGTTACATCATTAGAAAGAGTACCTATGCTACTGGAATCAGAATCTTTAATAACTTGCCTGAATTGATTAAGTCACTCGAGAGTACCAAGTTCAAAAAGGAACTGAAGGAATGGCTTGCAATTAAATGCTTTTACAATCTTAATGAATATTTCGTATAGATCTACAAACAATTAAGTTTAATTTTAAGTTCAAATATTGTACGGCCGAAATGGGCAAACTGTTGATACCTTTTAATGAATGACATGAGATCTTACACAGTTTTGACAATAAATGATATCTATCTATCTATCTATCTATCTATGGTTTCTGAACGCATTTTAGAGCACTAATGATATGTGCGTAGATAATAGTACATTACGTACCTAGGGCGGTGAATTCGTGAATGGCCCAGATCGCAGGTGTTTGTGGCCTGAACCGAAGGTGAGGGTCATAAATATGCGATCTGGGGCTTTACGAATTACCGCCCGTGGTGAGTACACAATTTTACGTCTTCACCTAGCCACAATGCGAGTTGTACCGTACGCGCAGCGTGCAGTAAAACTAGCATTATGGCCAGGTGTGACGTAAAATACGTTACGATATGATTACGTAGTTGACTTTACCTTTCTCTGATCTGTCCCAGAATGATGTCAGCCTTGGTGGTCAGCCGCTGTAGCAGCAGTATGAGCAGGATAGCGTCATGGTCACCTAAAACAAGTAGTGTAATAGGGTAAATCGCCACTAACCATAACTTTAGATGGTAAACTTTCCTGGACCAGTTTTTAGAGACGTCACAGACGAACGCAAATATGTAGATTTCGTATATGTTAGATCTTTCACGTCAATAGAGATACGAAATAAGTGTTTTTTTTGACAATGTTTAAAAAAATCATACAAAATTAAGTAATCATTTGTTTCAAAATCCGGTGGACCAAAATGGGGACAAATAATTGAAGAACCGATAGCCGTTTGATTTATAATTCTATCTGTAGTGCAATAGTAGGAGATACGATTCAAAACTTGTCAAAAATCTATGAAAACCTCGGGTAGCCCCTTAACAAAAAAGTCAATACGGGTGTATACTCGAATATTATTATTACTCCAAAAGAAAGAGGGCAAAAAAATATCTGAAAGAATTACGAAGCTACAACCGTTTTGATATTGCTTGTTAGAGAGAGAAAACGTAAACAGTTTGTGAAGTCACAAACAAGTCAAGTCATTGCGCGGTCGAGACGCGCAGCGCACTGTGGATAGTTGGGATCACACGCAATGAATTAGTAAACCCGCTGCCGTTGCCGCCGCCGCGCGTGTCCGTGGCCAGGCCGTAAGGCCTGAGTGGACGCCCGGTTCAGAGCGGGGCGTGCAGCGTCCATATAAAACAAATGCAATTTATATGGACGCTCCACGCCCCCTCTGAGCGGAGCGTTCACTCAGGCCTTACACCGAGGCTGCCGCGGCGAACACGACGGGGCGCGGCATGTTGCCGTCTATTAGTGAGGTCACCAACTACGAGCGTCATCGTTTCATATGAAGTTGCGTTTTGCGAAAAAGAGACAGAACACACCCCTTCTTAAAACTTTGGACACTTATAACTTCGTGATTATTATTTAACCTCTTGCGTTGCTTTTTTCTCCATTTGACTACATTTTTAATCCTTTATCGAGAAAATACGAGAAAATGGAATATTGTATTTATTTAGTGTTACCCCTATTACAGGCACTCCCAGATACAGCACAAGTGAACCAACCTGCCGGCTGCATGAAGTGGTCGGGCAGGCAGGCGGCGAGCATGTCTGCGCGCGCGCGCGCCTGCGCCAGCTCCAGCGCGCGCAGCTGCAGGTCCACCGAGCGCGTCGACGCGCGCGATAGCACAACCAGCGACCCCAGCTCCAGCGGCGAGCGTGACGGCTCCGGCGTGTCCGAGGGGGGCGCGGGGGAGCCTGCCGGGGGATACTGAGTGAGGTGAGGGGTCCAAACAGTGCTCCGCATTCATTACTTACTCTAACTATAAACAAAATTAAGTAATTGGACCGCTTATTACGACTCTGGATTGATCTTTCAACGTCTTTAACGACGTAGGTAAGTTTTAACACAAAGTACTAAGAAAGTACACACGTTCCACCCGGACAAACATAGTTACAGTAGTACCACAAATATAAGTTACAACGGCAATCTTCGTCCACGCCGACGAGTGCTGACAAGTACCGAATTAAATCGAACGTATGACCATTAAGTAAGGTACAATATGACAGGTGAACTCGTGCTTTCCCGCTCATGGCGTCCAGACAAAATGGTAGGCGCCGGAGCCGCCGGCGTCGCGCGCCAAATTTTGGCCAATGGCGTTGAAGATTTTACCTGCGCAAACGCGCTGCCTTATGATTGGTTACAATGTTTTCAAAAAATGCTTTCTGCGCAGGTACATCTTTGTAACTTATATTTGCGGTACTACTGTACATACGTACATACATATAATCACGCCTCTTTCCCAGAGGGGTAGGCAGAGATCACGGATCTCCATTTGCTACGATCCTGACAAACCGCTTTCGAGTCATTCACTTTCATAACATTTCTCATACATGCTCGTCGCGTCGGTTTAGGGTGCTTTTGACCTGGCCTTTTAGTAAGATTTCTGAGACCGTACAATGTACATATTGCAAGTTAAATAAAAGCTTGTAATAATCAATGTATGACGCTGCAAATAGTATTTTTACTTTTGAGCTTAGTGAGGGATTCAAAAAGAAATTAAGGCGAAAGCAATGAAAACAGTATCGGCGAGGGCTGTAGTTTGAATCTCGACCGAGCGGGGGACATCCCTCGCTCGCCCTAATACAAAAATGAAATACACAACATATTGACCCTGTTTAGATTCCAGCTGGTTCCCATCTCCTTGTACAGCTCCGCCATCTTCCGCACCGAAACTAGTAAAGGCGAGGGCTGTAATTTGAATTTCATGCGAGTGAGGGATTCAAGCACTCTAATACGAAAATGCAATACACATTATGCTGACCTTGTTTGGATTCCAGCTGGTTCCGTATCTCGTTGTACTGCTCCGTCATCTTCTGCACCAGCTCCCTGAACTTCAGGATCGTGGAGTCGCGGTCCATGATGGTCTCGAAGGCCGCCTCCCGTTCGCGGACCACCTGGACACAATAGTTTTAAGGGGATGCCTTGATTTTGACAACCGCTTTAGCCTAGTTAGTAGTGACCCTGCCTACGAAGCAAGAGGTCCTGGGTTCGAATCCCGGTAAGGGCATTTATTTGTGTGATGAACACGAATATTTGTTCCCGAGTCATGGATGTTTTCTATGTATTTAAGTATTTATTTATATATATAAGTAAGTTTATCGTCTTCTAGTACCCATAGTACAAGCTTTGCTTAGTTTGGGACTAAGTCGATTTGTGTAAGATTGTCCACTAATATTTATTTATTTATTTGAGTCGAACACGCCCCCTAGACGGAGATACGCTTATGCCTTCCGCGCACGAGAAAAAGAGATGTAACACTCTTCGGGAATGGCTTTTTTGGACAAATATCGATAAATACCTAACTTAGTGAAGTTTTATCTAAATTTCATCAAATGTGAATTTAGATGAGATAAAATACCATAGTATTAACTTTATTGTGCCTTAAAATAATGTATCGTTTGAGTAGACTGAGTAAAAAAAAAGAAAATACAGACCCAACTTTGGATTTTTTTTCTATCTTTCTTAATCTAGTCAGAACGGCGTTTCAAAGCACGCGATAATTTCCAATGCACCGCCTTAATATTGAATGGGGTCTAATCCCAATAAGGTCTACTTTTCCCTCTGGGTTGGAAGGTCGATGGAAGTCGCGTTCGTAAAACTAGTGCCTAATCTTGGGATTAGGTGTGAAAGCGGACCCCGGGCTCGTTTAGGGTGTCCCGTCTTGACGTTCTGGCATCCTAATAGTTTCTTAACTATGGAAAGGTTTTAAATGAGGAGTCAAAAAACGGTCAAAATAAAATATTTATGTTTAAAGTTGGGCAGGCTAGCTCAGTAGCATTAAAAGTGTAGATAATACGTGGGTACGGGCGAATACACTCAGAATCGGATTCCGTTAATTTCCCGCAGCCGAAGTACTCCCCTGAATGCGCCGTGTAGGTTGGCGGCGGAATTTCTCATCGGCGCTGAGTTCAGCGCCACCCGGAAAACTGCTCCGCGGTCTGGTACAAATGGCCGGAAGTAAAGCGCAAGCAGGCGGCAAGCAGTCAGCCAATAATTTGTCACTCTGGACTTTGGACCCTGGAACGCGCCATAGAACAAAGGCGTTAGAAACGGTCCATCCATTCCTGTGAACGCCAACGGCATGTGGGAAAGCACTTAGGTAGTTGTGATGCCGTGGATGTTCACAAATCAGATACGGAGATTACAATAAAATGAAGTTGATTTGATATATAAAGAAATTAAATGATTTTATATTTTTATTTCTAATTTGCGGGTGGATTAAAAGTGACAACGATGAATAGCAGCTTTTAATAAGTGCTAGTTATGAGCAAAGCTATTATGTAGATGCAATATTTATGTTCTGGAGTTAAAATAATTGTGAACTAGTATTGAGTTCGATTGGCAAGTTAAAATAATTAAGCAATTAATCAGCACTAATGGTTCTAAGCTACTAGCAAGTAAAAATATAACCACTTACCCAATTTGGGGTACACTAAAAACACTTATTAAACATCACAGTGATTTTTATATTGCTTGAGGAACACGCAGGGACGAACACAAGAACATCGATTACGGTTCCGTGCAGCGGACCGTAGCAGAGATCGATTTCCAGCGACGTGCGTTCCTGATAATCACTTTTGTCTAATGAATGAGCGGCCGCGCGCGGCGACCAGCGCTCGCGCAGATGACATACGTCACACATGCATTCGTTCATGTGCGAGTGAAACTAGGAACGATCGAACGTTAATCGGTGCCGCGACATATTCAAACAGTTAGCGTGTTGATGATTTTATACATGTAAATAATTTATATTTAGGATAGTTTCATTATGTGTTTTAGTGTGTAGTGTAGTAATAAGGTATATATGTTATTTTTAATTACGTAGGTAGCTAGGATTAAGGTTTATTTATGAACATATGTACGCGTAACGTTACAAGGGCACAACCGGGAATAACGCTAGGAGGATGATGATGACCTTTGTATGTACAATAACTTGTGATGACGACATAAAGATGGATGGCAAGTATCTCAACGTCAACAGAATCATAGCACAGCCGGCCGACGACAATAGGGATGATGACTAAGATTTCTTTGTGACGTCATTCGAACCAGTTTTTGGAGAGGAACAAATGTTTGTATGGGAGCAATTACAATTAAAGAACATAAATGCCTAAAAATTTGAGACAAAGATAGACCTCGATGGCGGCAGCGCGAAACGCTTCATACTGTGTGTCTATACAAGTATGACGTCACATTTGTACATTTGTACTAATCGTAGTACGGAAAATCAGGTAAATTGTGGTTTCGGTCGCGAAATACTGCGTAAGTACATAGTTGTCATACAATTTTGTTTCTATAAAAGCGTAAGGATTCCATTGGTAGCTTTTAATTTACTCTTGGACAATAAAAAAAATGCATATTTTTGCTAAACTTTCAAGGTTCATTTTTTTATGATTTTAATTATATTTTATAATTTATACTTTATTACGATAGTTTGATGGTTTCCTATCCATTTAGCATCACTACGTTATCAATTTGAACATGAGGCATCATTCCTATTGCCACATTATCACTTCTCGTTGCGGATAAGATATGCGTCACTCTCGCACTGGCATACTAGTTGGATTGTGACGTGTCTCATAGATAGCGATAAGCGATAAAATATAAACCATGCTACGGGCGCAGCACTATAAAAACAAAGGCTTTTTCAATCTTTTACAGGTGATCCGTCTGCTCGTTTGCCTCCTATACCATAAAAAAAAAGTCACATACACTTGCGACTCAAGAAGAATCAGAAACGCGTTGCCGAGTCTTTACAATAGAGGATTCGTTGTGACACGTTCGTGTACACAGCGCTACTGTGGGTCGAGGACTGCTTATTCAACATATTCGCATTTAACCGACATAAATAAATACATATTTGGGGACAGTCTTCAACAAATCGACCTAGCCTGTACCCGGTACTAGACGACGATGCACTTATATAGATAAATAAATACTTAAACAACAAAACATAATTATATTGTATAGTAGTATAGTATATTGTGTAATGTAACAAGCTAATTATAATTATTTCCTGTTACTCCTCGCCTTGTAATATGATCCCAGTTGGTCAAAATAAATGTTTTTTTTTTTTTTAATACATAGAAGATATCCCTCACTCACTCACTGGCTCAGGAACCAATATTCATGCTCATCACACAAATAAATGCTCTTAACGGGATTAGAACCCGAGACCTCTGGTTTCATAGGCAGTCACTACCAACTCGGCTAGAGAGATCGTCGTATCAACGACATCTAGTGAATAATGATATAAGAAAATCTTTATGTATTCTTCACGTTTGTACTCCCGAAGACTCACCTCCCTGGTGGCGCTCTGTGCCATCTCCAACTCCTCGCGTAAGTCCTGTTCCAGCTCCCGGTTGGACTCCACCAGCTGCTCGTGGACCTCTTGCAGCGCTTCCAGCTCTGACACGTCCTGCTTCAATTGTTCCACCTGGAGAACAAATATTAGTTTGCAAGATTAGTTATAACAATAATAATAATAAACCATTTATTTAACACTTTCGCAACCGGACTAAAAATGGAACAATACACCAGAAACCGACAGAACTCGCTAGATAGATAGATAGATAAACCATTTATTTGTTTTGCTAAAATACACACACATTACAATAAGAGAAAAAAATACAGAAAACACAAAACTTAAAAGAACATTAAAATAACATAAAACAATCAGTTTTTATGCACAGAAATAAACTGTGTGCACTGCAGCAAGACTAAAAGGCTCCAACTCAGTGCGTAGCTTTGCTCGTAATTGAACAAAAACACTGGTACCTATTCTGTTGGAACCCAGAAAAATATATGAGTAGAAAATATATATGGAAGCACAAACATACATAAACAAACAGTAATTTTACTTATATAACTCAAAGACAACAAAAAGTGGTATGATAAAAAAGAAGAAAATAAAATAAATAATGTATACCGACCGGTGTAAAGAAGGAAAACAGGAAGAAAGGAGAGTCTACGTGCTTTTGAATGCACAGTCACACAACGAAATCTGCAACCAAATAGCCGTGCGGAATTCCTACCACTTGCTTATGCTATGAGCATCTTCTTAAAGTGCGACTTAAATGAAAGTTTCGATGGTAAGCATCTAATTGGTGGAGGAATGTTATTCCAGCATTTGGTTGCAAGATAACTGAAACTACCTGTAAAAGCAGCTGTCCTGTGTGGCGCTAGGCGTGTAGGCTTATAGCTACGCCCGCCTGGCGGGCTGAGCCGGCATCTGAGCAAACATTACGAGTGCCTACCAGGCGGGTTCTTGGTTGCGAACGTGTTAATGCATCCATGGTCCATAATAAATCCTTGGTAATTTGAACATCCGTATACCCAGTAGAGCTCGGCGTAAGCCGCCACTATCCGTGCCATTATCATCTACTAACTATAGCCAAAACAGTTTTATGATCAGATCGTGCAACGGCTTCAATGATGTGTTTCAGAGGTTTGACGACCTGGACCTATTCAGCGCAAGTGTTCCTTCAGTGAGACGACTCTTGTCTCGGCATTTTTTTGGCAGAAGTAGGGAAATAGTTTAAGTAACTCTTTTTATTAGTCTATTTAGAAATAAGTACTTAATTATGTAGCTGTATCAAGACGCAAAAGCGCTGTTTTCGTTTGGCTTTTGCTCACTTATTTTTTACATATTTATTACGCTATTGGTGAGGATCTGTCATTACTGTTTTAAGCTACTGTGTAGTATTTAAGCTGATGATCTTCCTATATATATAAATAAATAAATAATTACAAATACCTTAAAGATTAACATAAAGATACGTTACAAAAGTAAATGATGCGAAAGTAGTTTTTGAGTATCGTAGCAATGGAACTCCGTGATCTGTCTACCCCTCTGTATACATACTTCAATACTCAACAGGCAACCAGCCGACCGAAACATCATGAGAAGAATATTGATTATTGGTATGGTAATGCTCAGAGCGGTACACACGGCGACCATTTGCAGAGATCTAAACGCGCGTATCCTGTCTCACCTGATCCTCTAGCGCCATCTTCTTCTCCGCCAGCTGTTCGACCATCTCCTCAGCTCCCAGCGCCGCGTCCACCTGCTCCCGCAGATCCGCCACTTGGGCTTCCAGCTCCTCGACCCTGGTGGAGAGCTTCTCCTTGGTGCGAGACAGCTCGGCGATCTCGGATTTGTATTGATCTATATCCTGGAAAGATTTATCAGCGTTCTATTTATCATATCTAGATGTTGACACCAAATAAATTTTAAATTTATATGTTAAGTCTACTTTTAAGGTTCCCATGTCACTTGAATTGTCATGTGATGTTGAATAAAGTCCCTTTTCCGCAATATGTACTTTACTTTCAAATGGTGGGGTTTCAAATATTATGTACAAACGCCAACACAGTTAACTGACCATCCTGTATTTATATAGAACCTTATTACAATACACATAAAGCGCACCGATGGTCAGTTAGCTGTGTTGTCGATAGTAATATGCTTTGTCTCTATAACAAACAACAGCTACAGCATTCAAATGCTTCGTTGTCTTTTTAACATAATTGAATAGAATTTTCATTATTAGATAAGTTTGTGGTCTTGTCTTTTAAAATATCAGTCAACTGACTCATTAGAACGATGACAAAGATGACGTTTTCAATTATGGAATCCCTAAATATGCTTGGAATTCTTACAACTCAAAAATCATACGCTGAAAAGTTAACAACGTTTATACGCACCTCTTAAATCGAGAGCTGGCAAATACGACTCGGATCGGACGATCGTATCTCGAAGCCTGGCGTTCTGGCCGCTGGTTAACACTACAGTATCTTCTTTAGAATTCCTATTAGACACTGGCACTAGAGCGAATACCGCTTCATAGTGGTGAGAGAGAGACCTTATTCATCTTCTGCATGGAATGTTTTTCATGAGCGCTGAGGTCCCTTGAACGGATGATTTTAACCTCGGATTCGTGTTCCAAGACTTTTATGAGGATATAGGATAATTTTCGCAAGTGTCGATCATAGACAACCCCCTATTAGACAAACGGGCACTCTCACCTTATGCTTCTTCTGCGTGGAATGTTTGTCATGCACATTAGAGGTATCTTAGATAGACGGACGAGTGTTTATGGAAGCCGCTGCCCCTCTGCTGCTGCCATCTAAATACTACAGTTGCTTCTTCAAGTCATATCAGACACTGGAGTTAACACCACTTTACAGTGGTTAGAGGGAGAGAGAGATTATTCTCACCTTATTCATCTTCTGCACGGAATGCTTGTCATGAGCACTGAGGTCTCTTAGACGGACGAGCGCACTCGAAGCCGCGCCGCGTCTTGCTGTTGCCACCTAATACTACAGTTTCTTCTCTAGAAAGCATATACATAAGACACTGGAGCTAACACCACTTTACAGTGGTTAGAGGGAGAGAGAGATTATTCTCACCTTATTTATCTTCTGCATGGAATGCTTGTCATGAGCACTGAGGTCTCTTAGACGGACGAGCGCACTCGAAGCCGCGCCGCGTCTTGCTGTTGCCACCTAATACTACAGTTTCTTCTCTAGAAAGCATATACATAAGACACTGGAGCTAACACCACTTTACAGTGGTTAGAGGGAGAGAGAGATTATTCTCACCTTATTCATCTTCTGCACGGAATGCTTGTCATGAGCACTGAGGTCTCTTAGACGGACGAGCGCACTCGAAGCCGCGCCGCGTCTTGCTGTTGCCACCTAATACTACAGTTTCTTCTCTAGAAAGCATATACATAAGACACTGGAGCTAACACCACTTTACAGTGGTTAGAGGGAGAGAGAGATTATTCTCACCTTATTTATCTTCTGCATGGAATGCTTGTCATGAGCACTGAGGTCTCTTAGACGGACGAGCGCACTCGAAGCCGCGCCGCGTCTTGCTGTTGCCACCTAATACTACAGTTTCTTCTCTAGAAAGCATATACATAAGACACTGGAGCTAACACCACTTTACAGTGGTTAGAGGGAGAGAGAGATTATTCTCACCTTATTTATCTTCTGCATGGAATGCTTGTCATGAGCACTGAGGTCTCTTAGACGGACGAGCGCACTCGAAGCCGCGCCGCGTCTTGCTGTTGCCACCTAATACTACAGTTTCTTCTCTAGAAAGCATATACATAAGACACTGGAGCTAACACCACTTTACAGTGGTTAGAGGGAGAGAGAGATTATTCTCACCTTATTTATCTTCTGCATGGAATGCTTGTCATGAGCACTGAGGTCTCTTAGACGGACGAGCGCACTCGAAGCCGCGCCGCGTCTTGCTGTTGCCACCTAATACTACAGTTTCTTCTCTAGAAAGCATATACATAAGACACTGGAGCTAACACCACTTTACAGTGGTTAGAGGGAGAGAGAGATTATTCTCACCTTATTTATCTTCTGCATGGAATGCTTGTCATGAGCACTGAGGTCTCTTAGACGGACGAGCGCACTCGAAGCCGCGCCGCGTCTTGCTGTTGCCACCTAATACTACAGTTTCTTCTCTAGAAAGCATATACATAAGACACTGGAGCTAACACCACTTTACAGTGGTTAGAGGGAGAGAGAGATTATTCTCACCTTATTCATCTTCTGCACGGAATGCTTGTCATGAGCACTGAGGTCTCTTAGACGGACGAGCGCACTCGAAGCCGCGCCGCGTCTTGCTGTTGCCACCTAATACTACAGTTTCTTCTCTAGAAAGCATATACATAAGACACTGGAGCTAACACCACTTTACAGTGGTTAGAGGGAGAGAGAGATTATTCTCACCTTATTTATCTTCTGCATGGAATGCTTGTCATGAGCACTGAGGTCTCTTAGACGGACGAGCGCACTCGAAGCCGCGCCGCGTCTTGCTGTTGCCACCTAATACTACAGTTTCTTCTCTAGAAAGCATATACATAAGACACTGGAGCTAACACCACTTTACAGTGGTTAGAGGGAGAGAGAGATTATTCTCAGCTTATTTATCTTCTGCATGGAATGCTTGTCATGAGCACTGAGGTCTCTTAGACGGACGAGCGCACTCGAAGCCGCGCCGCGTCTTGCTGTTGCCACCTAATACTACAGTTTCTTCTCTAGAAAGCATATACATAAGACACTGGAGCTAACACCACTTTACAGTGGTTAGAGGGAGAGAGAGATTATTCTCACCTTATTTATCTTCTGCATGGAATGCTTGTCATGAGCACTGAGGTCTCTTAGACGGACGAGCGCACTCGAAGCCGCGCCGCGTCTTGCTGTTGCCACCTAATACTACAGTTTCTTCTCTAGAAAGCATATACATAAGACACTGGAGCTAACACCACTTTACAGTGGTTAGAGGGAGAGAGAGATTATTCTCACCTTATTTATCTTCTGCATGGAATGCTTGTCATGAGCACTGAGGTCTCTTAGACGGACGAGCGCACTCGAAGCCGCGCCGCGTCTTGCTGTTGCCACCTAATACTACAGTTTCTTCTCTAGAAAGCATATACATAAGACACTGGAGCTCACACCACTTTACAGTGGTTAGAGGGAGAGAGAGATTATTCTCACCTTATTTATCTTCTGCATGGAATGCTTGTCATGAGCACTGAGGTCTCTTAGACGGACGAGCGCACTCGAAGCCGCGCCGCGTCTTGCTGTTGCCACCTAATACTACAGTTTCTTCTCTAGAAAGCATATACATAAGACACTGGAGCTAACACCACTTTACAGTGGTTAGAGGGAGAGAGAGATTATTCTCACCTTATTTATCTTCTGCATGGAATGCTTGTCATGAGCACTGAGGTCTCTTAGACGGACGAGCGCACTCGAAGCCGCGCCGCGTCTTGCTGTTGCCACCTAATACTACAGTTTCTTCTCTAGAAAGCATATACATAAGACACTGGAGCTCACACCACTTTACAGTGGTTAGAGGGAGAGAGAGATTATTCTCACCTTATTCATCTTCTGCATGGAATGCTTGTCATGCACACTTGAGGTCTCTTAGACGGACGAGCGTTTAAGGAAGCCGCTTCCCCTCTGCTGCTGTGTGCAGTGTTATGTGGTCACTACAGTTTCTTCTTCAGAAGTCCTATTAGACACTGGAGCTGACACCACTTAACAGTGGTTAGAGGGAGAGACATCATTCTCACCTTATTCATCTTCTGCATGGAATGCTTGTCGTGAGCGCTGAGGTCCCGCAAACGCACGAGCGTCTCCCTCAGCCGCGTGTTCTGCTGTTGCAGCTGTCTCATCTCGTAGCCCGTGGCCGCGCGGTCGTCCGCGGCTGCGTACGGGTGCTCTGGTCAGCGCACACGGTTCCGGTTATGGGGGTGACATGCAGCTCCCGGGTCAGTCGGGGGGGGCAGTTAGAACGCTTGAGGATGAAAGCCTTTAAAGGGCAGTTGGTTTCTGCGCAAGCGGAATGGAAAGTTTCACAAGTTTCTATGGAATGGTAGCTGCCGGCTATATTTAAGTTTGCACTGATCGGTCTGTAATCGTAACTTGGTGCATCCGCCCTTAATATTATGTTTAGACGCAGAGCTATTTCGTTACAAAAGGTGTTACAATTTTATCGTGGTAAACGTACGAGTAAGTGTCTTTACTGTCTTTCTATGTAAACTTTGGTATTGGATTTTAATATATTCTATAGCATCCTATCGACTGCGCCAGTTTACGTTACTTAAAAACTCGTTCTCTATCGTTTTGTTCTTATATAGATAGCTTTTAGATTCTAGAGAATCCTATTTTGATATATGGTAAGAATCCCATCTCTCTATATATTTAACAGTGATTTACAATTCACAGATATATTTGAAAAATCAATTAAGACTGTCATGTCAGTGGGAGACTGTCAACACAAACACACAGACACAAAATACATGCAAACAATATTATAGACATACAAAGACTTAACACATTCACCTTCGCAAGTTTGTATTTATTTTTCCATGTAGATTCTATCCAAATTTCATATTTAAATAGAAAAATAATCAGTGGATTCCCCAAAACAAAATTAAAAATAATAACAGGAATATGCAGGGTATAATTTTATCGCAAATTCATGCTATTCATGAAATTCACTTATTAGACTGATATATTTTTTTTTTTTTTTAACTTTAACATAAAAAGTATCTGTCGTTTTTGACAACAAACAAATATATACTTATAGTGATCCCAATAAGCTTACTCATGTGTTTTTTTATACAATCTCACCAATAAGCAACCGACAACCTTCTGAACACCCAAAGCAGTGAATGTGTCAAAGTCGTGCATAAAGTAAAATAAAATATGAAACTAAATGAGCATATAATACAGAATAATATACAATGGTACCTAAATGCGACCCCACAACCAAAAATGTGATAATAATACGTACAATTATAAGCTGTTTATGTTTTTCTATAAATAAATAAAATAATATATAATATACTATGAAATAATGAAGCATATTAACACGTGGACAACGTGGAATGTGAAACCGTGTGTGCTCCAGTCTTTGTATTATACATTCACCTTTTGAGAGGTAAAACATTTAAAACTTAAGATTGTTTTAAATAAATCACGTATCAAGAAACGCTCGACAATCTCGACATGTTCCGAACCGATTTGTGAAATACGCGAGTGACCCGTTTTCATTAAATATGAAAATTTTGTGTACGTTATTTCGAATTTTATCTCTCAATTGACGAAAAAAACATAATTATAAACACGCTAAATAGAGTAAATAATCATCTGTAAATAATATCATGATTATCAATAAGTCCATGGCATTCAAAAAATAACGGTATCTCATATGAAAGCTAAATATTCAGAACAATGACGCATAGTCGACACTCAACTACCCGTCATTGCTCTGAATATAAAACGTTTACTGTTTCACGGAAGAGCTTTTAGGACAAACGATAATACGGTATTTGACAAAAGTCAAATCAGCTTCTTTTTATGAAACGTCAAAAACGCTCGGTAAGTATGAAATTTGTAGAGATTACTTGCTTGTGACGTCACGATCAAACAACGTTCTTATTGCTAGATTATATGAATTTTAAAATCTTAAAATAGCAAACTTAAATGAAAGATTGATAGTTTCCGAGTATTTTCGTAATTTTTAGGGTTCCATAGTCAACAAGATTCAGATCAGAGGAAGGAACCCTTATAGTTTCGCGATGTCGGTCTGGCCGTCTGTCCGTCCGTCTTCGGCTTAGCTCAGTAACCATTACTACTAGAAAACTGTAATTCGGCATGGGTATATAAATCAATCACGCCGACAAAACAGAAAAATACAATCTTGATAAAACTAAATGGCTGCTACTCGGAATGTGATAAAAATCGTGGCGGTAGTACATGTCATGAATTTAGAAGGAAAACTATCACTGCTAAGTAGGCATAACTAGTTACCGAGTAATAGTCGACCAACTTAAAATGTACTTAGAAAGGCCAACTTTCGTACATATTCGGCCGAACGCAACCATTTAGTCGGCGTGTCGATGTAACTAAGAAAGGCAGGCAACTACGGAACCCTCCACTGCGAGTGGCCCGACACCCACTTGGCCGATTTTATCTGTACTACTAATGAAAAAACAAATTATTTTCACTGTTGTCAAATACCCTATTGACCCACAATAAATAGCATTGTTTCCAATATAACATGTGACTGTCCTACATATGCAGCAGAAAACCTCCTCCAAAGCCTGGATCCTTGTTTCTGATATCAAAAATCCTCCGTTCCTCCAAAGCCCTCAGCTTAATACAAAAGCGGCAAAAACCACGAAAGCTGACGTGAATTGAATGAACAAAACATTTTTGTACAATAAACTCTTTTTTCGGGTTCCGTAGCAAAAAGGTAAATAAGGAACCCCTATAACTCTGTCCGTTTGTCTGTCTATCTGTCTGTCACAACAATACATATTTTTCATCTTTGGAGTGCCGTAGCAATCAGTACGTACACATAACCTGTGGTCAGCCAATTAATTTCGTTCGAAAAATAAATTCTGTTTTGTTTCCTATAATTTTTAATTCAAAATTCATTGCGATGATTGATTTGTGTGGTGATCTAGAGCAAGTTATAGATGTTTTATACAGGGTGAACCCTAAGTCGTGAACAGAAATATGTGTTTCTTACTGTTTAACTTTAATTTAGTTTGTAGACGTGACAACAGGCACAAATATGTAAATGTTGTTTGTTAATTCGTATTTTTTTTAATGATTTAAATTTACTGAGTCTCATGTTCACCCTAATTGCTACGTTAAACTGTCAATTTAAGCTGCAGACCAAGGCTTGTCGAATAGGGTGACCATAAGGTTGGTGTTTTTGTTATTAAAATTTTTATCAATAAAGTTTCATTGTTTGCTTCTAGAGTTAATGCAAAGAATCTGCCTTAAAATACTGCGATAGAAACAAATTCTGTTTACGACTTAGGTTTCACCCTGTATAACTAATACGATCCATTCAGCTTTCGTGAGTCCCCTTCACAAAAAAAAAGACCGGGTTGCACTCCGGGAGTGCCGGCAGAAGTGAAAACTCAATAACATTGTAACAGTTTTTCGATCAGGTCAGGTGACATCTTACGGTGTCCCCCTAAAAATGAATTTGGCGCAAATTTATAAACAATTATCGATTATTTAGGCGGACGGGCCGCGGGCGCGTTGGGTGCGACGGGCCGGCGGCGAACAAAATACCAATTTGTTTTTGCCATTGCCAAATATTTTTCAAAGCTTTATATCTTTAGGAATAACGTCCAAATTCGAACTATTCGAATTTGGTCAATAGCAAAACGGTGAAGGACGCTTGGACAAAATTACAAATTTATTTGCAGAATATGCTATTGCAAAAAGTGTTTAACGGCTTTATACTCTTACGAATAGCGTCCAGTTTTGAATAAAGTCGAATTGGCTAGCAGCAAAATATAAAAGTTTGTGACCTCCTTCACATCTGACGTCACAAAAATCTGTCGCGTATTTAACAATTTTTCCCCATCCCAAACAGTGCTCAGCGCCGCTAAAGAACTTTTCACTTCAAAAAAAAACCTTTATATTCTTGCTTATCCCATTCAATAACCAGGCTGTGGCATTAAACTACCCTGCATAATCCGTCTAGAAAACACCAAAGCTCTGATCCCCCAGCTAACACTTTCGCAACCGGACTAAAAATGGAACAATTCACCAGAAACCGACAGAGTTCGCTAGGCGTGTAAGTTCACACTACTGCCCGCCTAGCGGGCTCAGCCGGCGTCCGAGCAAACATTACGAGTGCCCGCTAGACGGGTTCTTGGTTGCGAACGTGTTAAAAAAGCAGTGAAGAGTGTGGACTTACGGGTGTTGCCCGATTCCTCCATCTCGGCCCGCATGAGCTGGAGATCCAGCGTGGCCTCTTCCAGCTTCTCGCGGCAGGACTCCAGCTCTATTTGCAGCGCCTCCGCCCGCTCTGAGGGAGAAACAAAAAGTATGTTCAAACTCTTCCTAACAGTCCAGTCTATCACCTCCTTAGTTCCTTCATCGTTGTTCCGAACACCCTGTATATATAATCGTAAGTAGGTGCATCCCGCCACAAACGTCGTGGTTTAAAGTTACCACACCATCCTCTTCCCCCCGGACCACCGCAAGGTGTACTCGTGCCTATTAAGCTGTTGCAGTTTATCTTTAAAATTTAAATTATAATTTGGCGTGATTAAATAAGTGAAGAAAAATAGGAGTGCATAATTAGCAAGGAGGTTGAGTGCGCCAGGCACTGCGCCTGGTACATCGCTACGAGACGCGTGAGTCACCCTCACTAAGGCGGCGCTTACGCACAACTGGTGACCACGCCCCTGCAACCAATCAGCGAGTGTCGATTTGCCGCCATACCTGCAATAGCCACGCCCCCTTGACCTATCAGCGAGCTTTAATTGGGCGCCATAATTTGAGGTAAACTCTCAACTGTTTCTGATATCCTAGTACCTCGACATATAAAAATGAGTGAAGCGGACATGTCCATCTGTGAAACGGGTGAAAAGGGTGATGACGCATCACTGTCTCCGGACTACGTCACCCAGCGGCAAGTGAAACACAGGGACGAACCATCATATTCCACAAACGGCCAGCTGGACGACTTTAGGCTGGAAATGAGAAAGCTTATCACATATTTCATAAGCACTCAGACCAACGAGCTCCAGGAATTAAAGGAGACACTTAACGAAATCAAGCGCACCAACGAAGGCATAGAGGCCTCTATTGGCGACATACACAGACAAAATGAAGAATATACAAGAAAAATTTGCCAGATAGAGAAGCAACTCAAAGACGACGGCGACTACATCTGCTTCTTAGAAAATAAGCTAGAGGATACTCAAATTGCAAGTCGCAAGGCTAACTTCGAGATAAAAAATGTGCCAAAAAAGAAAGATGAGACCAAACAAGATCTTCTTGAACTGATCTCATGCTTGGCTACAAATCTACAATGCGACATACGCAAATCAGACATAAAGGATATCTACAGGATTCGAGGGAAGAACAAGGAGCAGCAAAACACGCCCATTGTAGTAGAAACAAACTCTGTTTTACTGAAACTTGACGTTATCAAGGCAGCCAAGACATTTAACAGTAAGAATCCATCTAAGTTACGTGCCAAACACCTGGGCTTCACCACAAGCGAGGACACCCGGGTGTTCATATCTGAGCACCTCACTTCAAAAGGCTCCCGACTACACTTCCTGGCACGTGACCTAAAAAAATCAAAGGACTACAAACACTGCTGGACGTCCTATGGCAGGGTCTACGTACGGAAAACAGATGAATCAAGTGTAATTCAAATCAACTCCGAGCAGCAAGTTCACCACCTACTTCAACAATGACTAGCTGTGGTCGCCTCGCTCTACCTTACAAGATACCTAATACGGATAAGTATTAACTTAATCGTTTTGTGTAACATACTAGTATCTCTCTCTACATGTCTAAGCTACAAGTCTGTTACTAAGTTGTACCTTAAAACCTACACACACACATACTCACACATATACACATACTCACTTACATCACATAAAAATCTATTCACTCGCAATCCAGTAATTTACTCACTCACTCTCATAAAATCATATAGAAATAAAATAACTCTGACACTCTCACAAGGCATGCTACAAGCCAATTACCTAGTGCGGTTCACAAGGTCCAGGTCATTCAAACTGTATTACTATAGGCTATATACCTATTTAAACAACCCCTTGGTAGTATTTACGCGTCTACTGACTGATATCCCTAATGGGTGATACTCAACTAACAAACACTGAGTTAGACGACATCAATATAGCGCGCTCTATCGTTTGTGACAGCACTGACGAACTAATGAAAAAAATGCAAATAAATAAAAATGATTTTACGATCATTTGTCAGAACATTCGAAGTATTTACTGTAATTTTGATGATTTCTTAATCACCTTATCCAGATTCACATATTACCCAGATATAATAGTACTTACCGAATGTAGACTTAATTGTAACAAAACTTTACCGCAACCTGATAAATATGATTCCTACACTACTAAAACTCAGTTAAACCAAAATGATGGCGTGGTTGTATATATTAAGCAAAATTTAAAACACAAAGTAACAGAAATAAGACTAAACCAAGCCTCTTGTCTTCAAGTAGAGGTGCTAAACCATACCGTTCTGTGTATATATCGATCCCCCTCAAATAGTAATGCTGAAAACTTCATAGAATCTCTAAATACACACCTGGAAACTTTACATGCAAGTTCAAATGTCATAATTACAGGGGATATCAATATTAATATTATTCCTAAACCTATGGAACCCTCTCATGAATATAAAAATAGAATAAATTATTTAAACATGTTATCAAGCTATGGACTTCTACCAGGTCATACAGAACCCACCAGGGAAAAAAATTGTTTGGACCATTTTATTCTAAAAATAAATAAAACTAAGTTCTCCCCCGCAGTCGCTATTATAAAGACGTCCACGACTGATCATTCCACAATTTTTCTGTCGATATCAAAAACTAAAAATGTATCACCAGCAATTAAAACTAGACAAATACTTAATTTTGAAAATGCTCTTACATATTTACAAAACTCTAATATAGCTGAACTAATGTTCTGTAACGACCCTAACGTAGTTACAGATCGCCTCATATACATGCTAAGTGAATCCATGGAAAAAAACACCAAGGTTACTATCATACCCAGTAAAAGCAGGATCATTAAACCCTGGATCACTACAGGTATATTACGGTGCATACGAAATCGAAACAAACTGCAGATACAAGTACGTAACAACCCCTACAACACCATATTAAAAATTACGTATACCCGTTACAGAAACTTCTGTAATAATCTCATAAAAAAACTCAAAAGAAAATATGAAAGAGACTTAATTGCCAAGTCAATAAATAACAACAAACTTTTGTGGAAAAATATAAAAACCTTAACATATTCTAATAACTCTAACAAGCTTCAAACAAATCTTTTAAATATCAAACCCACTTCTCTAGAATCAGCTAACTATATCAATAAATACTTCGCTAGCATTGGGAAAGCACTCGCTCAAAACATATTATCAAATAACCCTGAACAAGACCTAGGACATTACCCCGATATTTTTCCGATACAAACTGGTTCTTTTGCATTGCTACCAGCCAGTCATGAAGAAGTTTATAACACTATAACTAACCTCAAATCCAGTAGTGCGCCGGGCTGGGACAATATCACAACAACTTTCTTTAAATATATCTCTAAATTAATAGTCCCTATTATCACTCACCTTATAAATCTTAGTTTCGAACAAGGTATTTTTCCTACCTCCCTAAAGCAATCTCTAATAACCCCTGTGTTCAAGAGTGGAGACAGAGACAGTGTCAATAATTACAGGCCGATTTCAGTTTTACCTGTAATTTCAAAAGTTTTAGAAAAGCTACTTAATACCAGACTACTCAGTTACTTAAATAAATTTGAACTCCTATCTAGCGCTCAGTACGGTTTTAGGCAGCAAAAATCAACCGAAGATGCAATAACAGCCCTCACGTCCTTAGTAATAGATAAACTTGATACAAATAATAAGTGCTTAGTCGTTTTTCTTGATCTGAAAAAAGCTTTTGACACTGTCTCTGTTCCCATTCTTGTGCACAAATTAGAGATGAAAGGAATCAGGGGATTACCGCTTCGCCTTTTTGAAGACTACTTGACTGGCAGGAAGCAAAAGGTAAAACTTGGCAACATTGTGAGTGACTATGAAGATGTACAATACGGCGTCCCCCAGGGTAGCGTCTTGGGCCCAAGTCTTTTCCTCGTATACATTAACGACCTTTGTGACATGACCATCCAAAACGCAAACATTTTTTCATACGCTGATGATACCGCAGTCTTTTTTACTGGTAATACCTGGAGTGAAGTTAAAACTAATGCGGAACTGGGTATGGCTCTAATCTCAAAATGGCTAAATAAAAATCTCTTGTCACTAAATACGGATAAAACTAAATACATCTGTTTCAGCATTAATAAAAGTACACAACCAGAATTTCGAGAACCCTTTAGAATACACTCATGTCAGCCATTAAACCATACCACTTGTGACTGCCCTATCATTGACAGAGTTGCCCAAATAAAGTATCTAGGGGTTCTTCTGGATGAGCACTTAAATTGGTATGCACACCTCGACTTAGTTAGTGCTAGAGTTAGGAAGTTACTGTGGATATTTGGGGCGCTGAGACATATTGTACCAAAAAATAAACATGCGTTAGAAACTAAAGCAAAACCACGTAACATACTAAATGAAATATATATATCTTTGGTACAATCTGTCTTAACGTACTGCATTACAGTATGGGGTGGTGCAGCGAAAACCCGTTTTATAGACCTAGAGCGAAGTCAACGTGCAATTATAAAGGTCATGCACTTCAAAAAAACTAGGTTTCCAACAGAGGAGTTATACCGTATTACCGATCTATTAACTGTTCGTAAATTATACATTCTGCATTGTGTCCTAAATAAACACAAAATCCTACCATTTAATCCAGATTACAACAACAGAAGGAAGATAGGCAGCGTAGCTTTCTCAGACAGAACCAGAACCAAGTTCGCCAAAAGGCAGTTGAATGCGATGTCAGTACACCTCTATAACAAAATCAACAGAGAACTTAACTTCTACCCTAAAACTTACCACGAATGCATAAAGCTTCTCAGGAACTGGTTAAAAACTAGAACGTATGATGAGACTGAGTTGTTACTAAACTAAATAAAGCAATATAAACAAAAACTGGATATGACGATGCACACACTCACTCACACGTACACACGCACGCACTCACGCACGCACGCACGCACACACACACACACACACACACACACACACACACACACACACACACACACACACACACACACACACACACACACACACACACACACACACACACACACACACACACACACACACACACACACACACACACACACACACACACACACACACACACACACACACACACACACACACACACACACACACACACGCACACGCACACGCACAACGTACTATTATAATTTATGGTACCTACTTACCTGAAACTTAGCTTTTAAATCGAACTGTGTTAGCTCCTAGTTTACAAGTTTATAAATAGTTAATCTCTTCTTTACTTATTTAAATACCTACTATATGACTGTGTACCTTCTTATATTACTTTTTACCACAATGAAGAGCGGCGCCTTCCGACACAGGCATTATCATGCTTAAAGGGAGGCACCATCCCTTGTGTAATGTAATTGAAGTGTTTTTACCAAATAAAGAATTTTGTATTTTGTATTTTGTATTTTGTATTTGTAAGATGTCTCGCCTACGTCACCTACCTTCAGCCATTTCCTTGTCCAGCGCGGCCATCTCCGTCGCCTCCTGCAGCTCAGCCGTCTCTTCGTTGTGGATCTCCAGGGCCTCTTGCGCCTCGCGGACCTGGCGTGACGTCATTAGTATTAGCAGCTTAGGACAGCTGACCCCGCAGCATGGTCGGCCTTTTTCACGCGATAAGTGATAAGATAGGAGCGTCGTCACGTTCTATCGAACAGCGTCAGCCAGTGACGGACGCTCTATCCTGTCACTTATCGTGTGATAAGTAAGGACCGGAATTCTTCATAGCAAAAATCAAACTGTCAGAGGGAATGACCAAAGTGTTTTATCGACTATCGATAAATAAATGTCACTTAATGACACATCGTCAAAGTAATGAAATCAGGCTTTTGGATATATACAATGTATGTAAGCATAATGGTAAGGAATAAAACATAAAATATTTTTATTTTACAGTTTTAATATGACAAGTTTAAACAAGTAGTAAACTAACCATCATTCAAAGTAACAGAGTCGAAATCTGTATCTGTACTAATTATGTTTTATATATTTTAGGATTAACCATTTTAGTAACACGGCACGGAAATTACTTATGACAATCAAGCGACGTAAATGACATGTGACGTGGGCATGATCTATTTTAATATGGAGATGCAGGTTGCTTATCAAAGAGGTCAAATGTTACAGAATAATCGTATAAGTCGATATGCCGTAATATTCCGTAACATCGATAAGTGGAATTGTCGATAAAACACTTTGGTCATTCCCTCTGACAGTGTGATTTTTGCTATGAAGAATTCCGGTCCTTGCTTATCACACGATAAGTGACAGGATAGAGCGTCCGTCACTGGCTGACGCCGTTCGATAGAACGTGACGACGCTCCTATCTTGTCACTTATGGCGTGATAAGGCCGACCATGATACGGGGTCTGATTACTTACATACATACAATAGCTCCCGTTTCCAGAAGGGGCAGAGATCACGGATTTCCACTACGATCTTGACTAATCTTTCTTGCTCCATTCACTTTCATGACATTCTTAATAAACGCTTGTCGGTTTAGGGTGCTCTTGACGTGACCTTTCTTTAGTATTTTTTCGATTTGATCGGAATAAGATTCTGTCAAAAATTAAATTTGTACTTTTTCCCGTTACCTCTGTTAAGTCCTGAATTCCCATGGCCACCTTCTGTTTCCATTATCACAGCTTGATGGTACCATAACATTGAATTGTCATCTAAGCTATACTTAAACCCAAAATTTCAGTTCAATCGGTTGAAGATATCTGCTTCAAAATTGAGTTGCAAGATTCCACCCGGACAAACATAGTTACATACATTGCAAGTTAAATAAAAGCTTGTAAAAAGTACATTGGACAGCTGATTGTCGAATGTAGAAGGAAATAACAAATAGTATATGAATAGTATATCCCGGTAAGGGCAAATATTTGTGTGATGAGCATCAATATTTGTTTCTGAGTCTTGGATGTTTTCTATGTATTTAAGTATTTATATCTATTATATGTATCGTCGTCTAGTACCCATAACACAAGCCTTACTGAGCTTACTATGGGACTAGGTCGATTTGTGTAAGATTGTCCCCTAATATTTATTTATTTATATTACTACAGAGGCCGGGAAGTAAGGAGTTGCCGGCCGAGTACATATAGACGGCTGGCAACCCTTTTCATGCTGAGGTACGTATAGTGCTTTTTTCAATCATGCAATGAAAAAACTCCAAGTAATCAAACTTTAATTTTCATGGCTGAACGCCCTGATGCTGTGCCACAAATTGTGGAATGGACATTAAAAAAGACCAACTTGCCGGCCTAGGCCTCCAAATTTGCATGAAATGCCATTACGGGTCTCTCATCTAGCTGTGCCCGAAACGTGACACTTCGAAGCCCGATGAAGAACACAACGTCAATTTTTCATTGCATGTTTGAGAAAAATTATATTTCGTTTCAAGATACTGTTAAGTGTCGTGTGTTTTTTAAAACAAACTCACCTCCTGTTTGGCGCGCTGCATGTCCCTTTGCAACTGAGCCTGTGACTCCATGATTCGTGCCTAAAAAAACACATTCAAATATTTATTTAGCAACACACACACAATTTTTCCAACAATCTATAAAGACGTGACATTTATTAGTTGTAACTAATCTACTCTTATTTTTTGTAGCTTTGACTAAAGTACTCTCCATAGCTTCAAGGCCTTGGAAAATATACTTGCATAAAGAAAATCGCCGGCATCGAACAAATTACAGAACTAGCGCGTAATACAATCATGCATGCAAATTAAAATCATGTCTGTACTTTATAATATACTGGGTGGAACAGATCGATGGACTTTTAAGCAAATGGGATATAGATCAGGTTTAGTGCTTTACTTCTCACCTAGTAACCATATTAATATTTCTAACGGTTACCGAGATACAACTTGTTAAACTTTGGTGAAAAAAACTGTATGTTTCAACCCTATCCAGCAGATTCAATGAAGTCAGCAAGATTCTTGTGACTTGTGACATGTGTCAATTTCAAATGAAAATAATAACTATGTATAGTATTAGGGTTGTCACTAAGATAAAATATTTCGATTTTTATGTTTTTTTTTTTCTTTTAAATCCAGCTTAACATTTATAATAGATCGTTTGTACGTCACTTATATAACACTGTCCTTTCAGCTTAGTCCAAGGAAATGTTCCTCCCTGTATAGACTATGTTGTCTAATATAGCCTTGAAACATATAATGTTTTGTATCCCGAAAAACATCCGTCAAAGGGATGAAATCGAAGGTGGAAAACGACACGAGAATTTACATAGAAAATGTCGAGGCCAGTCAGTAGCAGAAGTTGCTAAGCGGTCCTGCGCTCAAAATGATCTACACACCAACTCTAATGTCAAAGGAATATAGATCTGCGCAGGTCCTTTTGAGCGTGTCATTTTGCTTAGCTACTTCTGATGCCAGATTCACGGGCGACGTCAAACTCAATCTAATATCATAAAGACTGACATGGAAAACGGTTATGACTCCATTAGGGCGTCTATCATGAGACGGCCGCGACATACGCTCGATTTTTCTCGCACTATACCTCTTGTTCTAAGTGTTCTAATAAGAGAGAGACGGATGGTGCGAGAAAAATCGAGAGAGCTCGCGCGCCGTCTCATGATAGCCGTGCTGTAAATTATAATAGTACTAGCGACCCGCCCCGGCTTCGCACGGGTACTATATTATACATATAAATCTTCCTCTTGAATCACTCTATCTATTAAAATACCGCATCAAAATCCGTTGCGTAGTCTTAAAGATCTAAGCATACACCAAAGGCCAAAAGTATGGAAGCAAGCGTTGACAATAGAAAACGTTAATTTTCACACTTTACGAAATTTCTGTTCCTATTGACTATGTGTGTTGTTTTCAATATAGACCTAAACTTTGTTTTCATTAATGTATCCGCCTTTTGCTTTCATAACTGCAGCACACAATCTCGGCATTCTTTGAATCAATTTATCGATGGTATTTTGTTCAAGATTAGCCCAGGCTGTTCACAAATTCGTCCACAATGCTGATTTTGAAGTTGGACATGATTTTCTTATCTGCCTGTCCAGCTCGTCCCACAGTAATAATGGAAACACGAAATATCAAAGAAAACAACTTTTGGCCTGGGGTGTACATAGGGACAGACAGCGGGAAGCGACTTTGTTTTATACTATGTAGTGTTACCTTGAATTCGTTGGCCTGCTCCAACTGCAGCCGCACTCGCTCTAACTCGCGCAGGCGCTCGCGGTCCTCCGCTCGCTTCACTCGAAGCGTTTCCAACTTCTCCTTCAAGTCCTCCACTTCTGACTTTAGATTTGTTATCTGGAATAGCAACCAACATATAAGTCTAAATGTACAGTCGAAAAGATGTATAATTAATGTTTCATTGGACCTAATGTTTCGTAGATCCCCGATTTCCACTGGCTTGTCTAATAGTACATTACTAGAGAGGCCGGGAAGAAAGGGGTTGCCGGCCAAGTACATATAGACGGCCGAGCGTAGCGATGTCGGATAGTTATGAGGCCGGCAACCCCTTTTCACGCCGAGGTATGCATAGTGCTTTTCTCAAACATGCAATGAAATAAATTAAAAAAGCTCCAAAAAATCAAACTTAAATTTTCATGGCTGAACGCCGTGATGCTGTGCCATAAATTTTGGAATGGAAATTAGAAGAGACCATCTTGCAGGTCTCTCGTCTCGCTCCGCCCGAAACGTGACGCTTCGAAGCCCATTATGAAGAACACAACGTCAATATTTCACTGCATGTTTGGGAAAAAAATATTTTTAGTCAAGCCTACTCGGAACTCTTTTATAATTTTTGCTCCGTGTTTTCACGAAAAAAAAATTCACGCGCCGCCATTTAGGTTAGGTTTGTTTTGCAATCTATACTATTATAAGGAGAATCGAGTTTTCGTCGTCTACACCTAGCTAGTTAGCTGTAGAACCTGAGCGCGCCGAGCGCCCAACCACCACTCCCGATCATTGACTTCGTGGCGCTTGTGGCGAGTGGACGTCTCCCGAATCTCCTTCTGTTAAACGGTCGCGTGAGCCATATCTTTTGTCTTTTGTTTTAGTGTTTAGCAATTAGCAAATTGGCAATCATAATTTTAGTTATCGTTGTTAAGTTTGTAATTGCTTTAAGTGTATTTTCGGCTTCTACAGTTATAATCATCGCTTTAGTTTAAAATAAAACGGTTTTCTTGGTTTAACTTATTTTTATTCAGTGCACTTCCGTCATTTTCCTAACATCAGAATTGGGATAAAGGACTTTTTATAGCCCACATAAAGAGATATTTAGTTCAGTTTCGAATTGAGAAAACCGTTACTGCTCATTTTTTGAATAATAGCGATTGCTCGCCCGTTTTGCTGATTGCTTGCCTTTGATTTTATTCTTATCCTTTATTTCTGTGAATTTATTTTGTGAAGTGAATTTCGTAATGGTACGTAGTAGAACACGTAGCCGTGAACGACCACACACTCGAGGTAGGTCGCGCGTTCGCAAACGACGTTATTTTCGGAATAGGCGGGTTTCGCGCAGTAAATCTAGTGGTTCCAGTAGTGTCGATTCGCGACGTAGCTCGAGTGATGGAGGGCGTGATCCACGGAATGGCTCGCGTGTCCCAGATCGAAATGATTCGAGGAGTACCGAAGAACGCCGTTCACGAAGTAGGGTTAGGCGTCGTTTGCGCGGTAGGAATAGACGTCGCTCGCGTAGTAGGACAACTCTTCGCTCGAATAGTAGGACTAGACGTAGTCATTCACATAACGTTTCCCGAATCCCGCGGCGCGACCGTTCGCGCAGTAGTTTACGTGGCGAGCCGCGACGTATTTCGCATAATATCTCGAACAATAGGGAGAATCGTGAGGTCACAGAACGTGTATCTATAGCTAGGACACCAGTCATGCCCGATTTGGCGGATATTCCACCTCGGCTGAACTCTGCGGAATCTCGTGAGCCGCGCTCTGAGGCATCTACTCTTGCTCATGCTTTGATGCAAGCTATTCAATCGGTGCAACCCGTGAGGTCACACCATTATTACGTGTCGAACTTTGACCCGTCGTTACATGACATCGAAGCATGGTGCGAAGAAGTAGATCGTGCCAGAACCGCTAACAATTGGAACGATCACGAGTGCTTATCACGCGTAGCTTCATGTTTAAAGGGTGATGCTAAAGTTTGGTTAAGCGAGTGGGTCACCAATGATAGGACGTGGTCGAATTTCAAACGGGAGTTTAAATCTCTCTGCCCCAATAAGCTAGATTACGCTAACATTCTATTTGACGCCATGAACGTCACGTCTGATAAATATTCGACTTTTGCGGAGTATGCGCGGCGTACGCTGTTACGTTTGAGAATTGTTCAAGGCCTGAGTGATGAACTGAGGACTTTAATTGTTATTCGCGGCATAGATAGTCCCCAAGTTCGTGCAGCCGCAGCTAATGCCAATCTTACACCTGAAAACATCGTTTCATTTTTATCAATTTACACAAAGCCTAAATTACCAAAGCGAGACAACACAAATAACAATAGAAAACGATTTCAAACAAAACCGATTGTCAGTGCGGGTCAGAAATGTTTCAATTGTAACCAACGCGGACATGTCAGTCGCGATTGTAGACGTCAAAAACCTTCCACTACTTCTTCCGACACTCAACCAGGCTCTAGCATTTCATGCACATTTTGTAAAAAACATGGACACACCGAGGACAAATGCTTTGCAAAGTCACGGTCAGAACAGCGAAATCAGCGTAATATAAATTTTTGTTCTCACCGGCAGAATTCCTGTCATAATAATGACATAACTGCCGCAGTAATAAATGGAGTACCGGTCGATGTACTCATTGATAGCGGCGCCCTTGATGTGTCCTTGATTTCCTCAAATGTTCTTAGATACATAACTTGCCAGCCTAAACCAAGACGTTGTGTGTTGAAAGGCATAAGTGACAAAGAAATTATCACTACATCTTATGTCACACTAACCGTTGAATTCAGTGACATATCTGTCGAAGTAGAATTATTAGTCGTGCCGTCGCAATACATGAACGCGCCCGTTATAATAGGCACTGATGTACTTAATCGCGACGGAATAACCTATATTCGAACCAAAGACAAGCAATATCTCACCCACACTGACACCGCTCTTGCCCGCGTCAATACCATTCAGTTAGACGATGACTCGAAAATAAATACACCCTTACAGGGTGAAGACTTGGCAAGCCTTATGACCGTCATTAACAAGTTCTCTAACTGTTTAATATCGGGTACGGCCGCAACAACCGTTCGAACAGGTGAGATGGAAATAAAGCTTACCAAGTCTACACCGGTGGTATATAGACCATACAAGCTTTCGTATCAGGAGAAACTCAAGGTTCGGAAAATTACTAATGACCTATTAGATAAAGGTATTATTAGACGATCCAAGTCTGAATTCGCAAGCCCAATATTGCTTGTTAAGAAGCTTGACGGTTCCGATAGGCTCTGTGTAGACTACCGAGCACTTAATCGCATCACAGTTAAGGACCGGTATCCTCTCCCACTCATAGACGACCACATTGATAGGCTAGGCGGTTGTATGTATTTCTCTAGTCTTGACATGGCAACAGGTTTCCATCAAATTCCTCTCAAGGAGGAATGTATCCACCTTACTGGTTTTGTAACGCCAGAAGATCATTTCGAATATGTCAAAATGCCGATGGGATTAGCCAATTCGCCTATCGTGTACCAGCGTATAATTAACGATACCTTGCGTGATCATATAAGTGAGGGGAATGTCCTAGTGTATGTCGATGACGTACTCCTTTTGAGTAATTCGGTAAATGAGGGAATCGCACTGTTAGACAAGGTTCTAGGGACACTTACTGCAGCCGGCTTTTCGATCAACTTGCGCAAATGTTCTTTTCTTGTAACTGAAGTCGAGTACTTGGGCCGAGTTATATCCCAGGGTCAGGTTAGACCGAGCCCAAGAAAAATCGAAGCTTTAGCTAACACCATGCCCCCACAGAATGTTAAACAGGTTAGGCAATTACTAGGTTTAGCGGGATACTTTAGACGCTACATAAAAGATTATGCATCCAAAACTGCTCCCATTGCTCACCTGACCCGTAAAAATGTCAAATTTAATTGGACCTCGGAGTGCGAAGCTATCCGCCAAGATCTCATCAAAATACTAACCAGCGAGCCCGTTCTTGCAATTTTTAACCGGGAACTTCCCACACAAGTCCATACGGATGCGAGCAGTATTGGATATGGGGCTGTTCTTTTACAAATTGACCCAGACTCAAAAAAACACGTCGTAGCATATTTCAGTAGGTCTACTCATGCAGCTGAAAGCAAATATCATTCCTACGAGCTTGAAACCCTCGCTGTCGTTAAAGCTCTCCAGAATTTTCGACACTACCTTGTAGGCTTGACATTTGTTGTTGTCACTGATTGTAATGCCCTAAAATCCACTGAACGTAAAAAGGACTTGTTGCCCCGCGTTGCCCGATGGTGGGTTTACCTTCAGGATTTTCATTTCTCGATTGAATATCGCAAAGGGGTTATGATGTCGCACGCGGACTACCTTAGTCGGAATCCTATAGTTCACGCCAACCATATTAATAAACCTCGTAACTGGGCTCAAATAGCACAGTCAGCCGATAATGAAACTCAAGATCTTATACAAAAACTTCAAGATGGTAACTTAGATTCCAATCGTTATTCAGTCCAAAACAACACTCTGTACTACAAGTACATTCCGGTAGGAGGGCAACCACTATTGCTGTGCTACATTCCTAAGGGTCACCGACTCAGTCTTTTAAGAGTTTTTCATGATGAGCACGAGCACATCAGCGCGGATAAAACTTTAGACCTTATCCTGAGGCACTTCTGGTTCCCAGGTCTCAAGCAGTTTGTCAGTAAATATGTGACCCACTGTCTCATTTGTATTTCACAAAAAAGGGTACCCCGCGCTCCTTTACAGAATATAACTTCATGGGAGAAACCCGATACCCCATTTCACACCGTTCACGCTGATGCACTAGGTCCATTGCCGGTATCAGAAGGATACAAATTCATTCTCCTTATAGTAGACTCGTTCACAAAGTTCACTCTTTTGTACCCCATTTACAAACAAGACGCTACTGAACTGAAACGTGTTGTCACCCAAGCTATTTCTATATTTGGGGTACCTAAGCTCATGGTTACGGACAAAGGTCGCATGTTCGTTCGTTCTAACGATTTTGTAACATGGATAAAAGAACTTGGTTGCAATCTTCACTATATCACACCGGAGATGCATCACGCTAACGGCCAGGCTGAACGCTATATGCGAACCGTTCTTAACATGTTGCGTATACAAGCAAACTACAAGAAGGTGTCCTGGTCAGATACGCTATGGAAACTTCAGCTAGTGTTGAACATTACAAAACAGAAAACAACACAAACTTCTCCGATGAATCTTCTAATAGGCACTGAAGCAACAACCCCCGCTATTAGCGCTTTGGTGCGTGATGTGGCCATTGAAGGTGGCTCTCCCAACCGGGAAGCGCTACGCGAAATCACAAGGAGTAGGGCACGACTTTTGCTGAAGAGAAATCAGACCAAGCAAGACGAGCAAGTCAACCAACGACGTCATATACCTCGTCAATTCAACCTTAACGACTTGGTGTTCGTTATAAAGTTTTCTCAGTCAACAGGAAAGCTCGATTCAGGCATGCGTGGCCCTTACAAGGTGATCGAGGTACTGCCGAGTGGACGCTACACACTTCGCCTGCTTAGCGGTGGCTATGGCAAGACGACGCAGGCTGCGGCTCAACATATGGTGCCGTGGCGAGGCGAGTGGTGCCCTGATACGTGTGCCGCCTTTTTTGAAAGTAAGTAATTTCTTTGTGACGCATTCATCATTGGGCACTGTGGCTGCTCTATCAACTATAGTTTGATTGGCGGCAGCTCCACACGTATGAATACGGTCTGCGTGTTGGAGTGACTTGCACATGTATGATTAAGGTCTGCTGTCAAGTAACTTGACGTTCGAATATGGTCTGCGTCATGTGCTAAACGGTCCACACGTTTGAATATGGTCTGCGTGTTGGAGCTCGCACGTACGAATACGGTCTGCGTGTCGAGCGGGCTTACACGTATGAATACGGTCTGCGTGTCAAGCAGCTCGGTGTATGAATACGGTCTGCACCAAGCCTGTTTCAGGTCGAGGCTGAGCTTGCGATGTCCAGGGACAACAGCAGTTTCTCCTGGCATCAAATCGTCAGCTGGGTTCGATTTTATAAAAAGAGACGTCTCTGTTTATCTTGAGAGTAAGGAATGCGTGTGGGATCTGTTCAGATTGATGAGTGAATTAATTGAATGATGAATGAGCGCAAGTTTTGAGAGTTTGAGTGCTGGTAGCCAAGACTGTCGAACTATTTCTGATCTGGCATTGTTTTGGTATTGTTTTCAGGTGAAAACTTTGGGGATGACGAGACTACACAGTCAACATCTACTGCTGCTGCCGATTCCTCGTTGCCTCAAGATGACATACCAGAGGACGATGACCTTCGCCAGGCTCCAAGAACCACAGCGTCACCACTCGAAGAGCGTGTATGTGTCGAGGACGACACTCGGTCAGGAGAGGCCGTATAAGGAGAATCGAGTTTTCGTCGTCTACACCTAGCTAGTTAGCTGTAGAACCTGAGCGCGCCGAGCGCCCAACCACCACTCCCGATCATTGACTTCGTGGCGCTTGTGGCGAGTGGACGTCTCCCGAATCTCCTTCTGTTAAACGGTCGCGTGAGCCATATCTTTTGTCTTTTGTTTTAGTGTTTAGCAATTAGCAAATTGGCAATCATAATTTTAGTTATCGTTGTTAAGTTTGTAATTGCTTTAAGTGTATTTTCGGCTTCTACAGTTATAATCATCGCTTTAGTTTAAAATAAAACGGTTTTCTTGGTTTAACTTATTTTTATTCAGTGCACTTCCGTCATTTTCCTAACACTATAATATTATAAATGCAAAGTGTATCCGTCTGTCTCTTACCTCTTCACGCTTAAACCGCTGAATCGATTTAGATGAAATTCGGTATAGAGATAGTTAGAGTCCCGGGGAATGACATAGGATAGTTTTTATCCCGGAAATCATCCCCTAAGGGGGTCAAATGGGGGGTGGACGTTTGTACGGACCTGCGATATAAACGAGTTCAACGCGGACGGAGTCGCGGGCAGAAGCTAGTAATCCTATAAAGTTTACTATTTAAAAAAAACATGCCTTAGGTCGAATGAAACATTAGAGCAAATGAAGCATTTAGGGCTAAAGGGAAACCATGATTTTTCGTCCGCTAGTGCGACGAATCTTTCAATCCCTTCCACTCTTCTAATCTCCATTCTCGTATCAAATTCAGAACCTCTGTGTAAACCCTATATTGAGCAAATAAATGACTTACAGAGTGACGAAATAAAATTTTCACATCACCTATTCGGATAAGGGCTTTTTCTTCCCTGCTAGGAGGGATCAAAGTGGCACTTTTCTGTTCCAGGACATATTGTTGCCAGAATAAAAAAATATATCCCAACGAATACATGAAATTAGTATACACATAATCGATTACTTATTTTTTATAATCGATTACTTGCATATATTTTGTCTTATAAAATATTACGAAACGTATTAAAATACCACAATATTAGAATGCAGCAGCATGTTTTTACATATGAGGCTATAAATAAATAAACTTTTAGTAAGTGTAAATACATGTTTTTTATTACTGACATATTTCATTATCCTCATAAGTGACGTGAAAAGCAGTATGAGTCACACGGAAGCAAAATGATTTCCATCTTGGGCGTGAACACTTGAACACTATGCTCAGGATTCAATCTACGCCCTCGCCGTAAATATGGCATTTTGCTCCCTTGTGACACAATCTACTATTTAATCCGTATATATACCTCCTGCTGCGCCTGTATGTTGGCGAGTCGGTCTTCCACGGTCGGCTGCGGGGACGTGATGCTCTGCCCGGGGGTGTACTGCGGCGTTAGGGTTCCCACAAACCCGGTCTGAACACAGGACAAGTATAGATAAATACCTAATTCACGCCTGTATTCCCTAAAGTCTTAGAGCATTTATAAATGAGATTTAATATATTTGAATACACTTTCGCCTCCGCCAAAAGTATAAGAGGGTCATTCTTCTTTTTAACCGACAATGAATCGTCTTTTTTCTTTTTTTTGTGTTTTTCAATTATTGATAATTATGGTTTTAATGCTTGATTTTAATAAACAACATTGCATGTATTTTTTATTAGGACTAATTAATGATTCTTTCCGTGGCGATAATGTTTTTTTATTTTCTCTCTTCAGTTTTTCAGAAAATACTGTGACAGAGTGGTCGGTCGAGACCACATTTTGGATTACCACTCTGTCACGCGATTCTATGGAAAAACCACCATAAAGAAAAAACATTATCGCCACGGAAAACATCATTAATTAGTCCTGATAAAAAATACATGCAACGTTTATTATAATCAAACATTAAAACCATAATTATCAATAATTGAAAAACGCAAAAAAACAGAAAAAAGACGATTCGTTGTCGGTTAAAAAGAAGAACGACCCAAGAAAGTTTGATGGCATGCTATACAAACTACTTACCTACTACCATCGATTATACGAGTCTCCAAATTGTTCTCAGTGTGTGACAACTTGACAAAAACTAATTTTGTATTAAGCAGTAACGAAGCAGTAGTATTAAGCAGTCCGGTAACGAAAATGTATCAAGATGTATGTTTGAAGATCTCTCAAAATGCCTGTATGTTACTGTTGAATACTTTATCAAATTCTCAAATGTTCAGTGCCACTACTAGAACAGAATAAGTTTATTTCTCCGAAAGAGGTACATTTGCTATCTGTTATACACATGTCAGTTTCACATATCCTGCCGACATCAGCCTAGAAATATTATTAAAAGCTAAGTGAATCTGCCCCCAACGAGTTTTGGCTTGTATTTTTTTTCGATGATGTGTCTTTGTATCGGTAACAAGTATGCAAAATTTGAGCCCCCAAAAGTTAAGTTTAAAAAAATATATTGTAACGTCGCACTCTAAAGTGTACACGTTACTATAGCTGTTTATTTTATTAGTATACAGAACCGCGCTAATAATGCCGGACGCTAATGGTTCGTCTACCGCGCGCTGATATACGCGCGGGCTCCTAAACCCCGACGATGCGCGAGCGCCGCCGGGGATACGGCATTCGGTTTTCCCTCGCCACAGACCGCCCGCTGCTATCGAACGCGGAGCGTGTGTCGCTGCTAATAAAAAATACCGTTAGATCTAACACGTAGCCGGTTGCACCGTCTACAATTTTAATTATTTAAGTGCCTGGTTATTCCCGCTGGGGTGAGTTCTCATTTATTATGCTTATTTGTAAATTGGAGCTGTGCTAGTATTATATTAAATCTTATAGAGTAATCTAGCTGTCAGTTGAGCTTGCTTTTGCGCTTGTAGCGAATTAGAACACTGGACCCTGACTAGGTTTTCACTAAATAAGGCTTCCCGCGCTTAAGCTTACTTCTGGGCCTTCCAGGATCAATTTTACCACAAGGCAAGACGGCGCAGACGGCGTGCCGGTGCCGGCCATTTCCACCGCTGCTGTGGTTGCTTCTACGGCCTGAGACCGCCTTGCCGAGGATGCCTGGCTGGATGGAAGCCCCTCGTTGCCGACCTCTTGTCAGGCCAGTGTTATTTTAATCAGTGCGCGCTTACTCAATCTACCGGTGCTATTGGAACGGACATTATATAGTTATTGTGTTAACTTGTGGTTTCATTGACCCGCGACCCTACTTATGTAGCCGAATAACCCTAAGGTAATTCCTAGCGTTACAGTGGCGCCTTATCCGTGGTTGTTTTGTTCCGATGGCACTGGGTGGTATCAGATCTATCTAGCTTAGCTCAACTTGGCTGACGCAATACTGTGAACGAGGAGGTGCCTACGGCAGCAAACTGGTATGTTCTACCCGCTTATTTTTATCATGCTTTTAGGTAATAATTAATTGTTCTAAAGCAATTATAATTGTCGATTGTTGCGTATTAAGTCTTGTATTGTATTTTATTTAATGTGAAACGTACTTACTCCTAGTACTTGAATGAATCTAGAAGTATTTAATTATTAATATTGTAAGGGTTAGACTTACGTAACAGTTTGCATTTGTAATTTGATTTTGCATGCTTATCATCCATTCCGTAGCGAACATAGCGTAGTAAAACCACCGAATCGTAATTAGGGCCATCTATTTTTCTCTGTACTAAATGCAACACAGCATCTAATATAATTTTAGGACGATATTACCACCCTACCTTTAGTTACATAATTTATATGCACGGTATTCATCGATATTAAATTAGAAAAGATATTGTGTAGTTAGTATTAGTACCGCTTTTGCTTTAATCTTGTGCTAATCGTGTTAAAATGGAGACTCACCCTATTAAATATTTTATGCTTAATAAAAATGAATTAACCTATGAGGTACTTATTCGAGGCGATGAACCGGCACCGAACGTGTTAGGCTTGCGTAAACAAATCGCCAAACTGGTGTTGCTAGTGCCAAATGAAGATATTCTCGATTCTGGTGTTGAAGCAAAGGAAGATTGCGAGGGCGTTCGTGCTTCTTTGACTGACCTTGCATTAAAAATCAGCACGTTAGAGGAAAAATATGACACTAATCTTTTCCAACGTACAGGTGCATTACATAATCATCTTTTTCATCGGTTGAGGAGAATTGACACTTCCGATTCTACCCTTGCTTCGGTTATTAAAGCCGTACAAAAAGAATTTAACACCCTGTCTAAAAAATTCAATCTTATTAAAAATAATCAACCTGCGCAATATGCCCCATCCGACTATAATAACGGTGCTCAGTCATCTTCTTCACTAGATGGGCCACCTACTATTTCGGTACATTGTGATCACACACAGGCTAGCGATTTTAAAATTAAGTACGATGGTAAAAGTTGCGTGCACGCATTTGTACAGAGGATGAACGAGTATAAAACGGCAAGGAATCTACCCTCAGGAAAACTGTTAATGTATGCTTCGGAAATATTTACGGGTAATGCACTACACTGGTACCGTGGTGTACGCGACACCGTCACAGGCTGGGATGATTTAATCGAACAACTAGTCTCGGACTTTAGTCCTTTCGATTACGATTATAAATTAATGTCGGAAATCCGTAGCAGAACACAGGGCGAACAGGAAAATATTACCGTTTATCTGGCAATCATGTCCGAATTGTTTTCGCGGTTAACAAAGCCAGTTGCTGAGCAAGATAAATTAGATATTTTATTGCATAACATACGACCTTGTTATTCTACAGTATTGGCATCATACATTACCGGTATAGATTCAATTGCGACACTCCGCAAACTTTGCCTAAATTATGAAAAAATTCAGTGCCTTTCTTCCCAGTTTCGTGAACCACCTAGGTCCACAAATAGTACTCTAGCGCCGGACTTAGCCTACACTAGGTCCGAGCCAAGAACGCAATATTTTAAAAATAATTACTCTTCTGTCGACCGTAAAGGGTTCTACAACTCTTATAATCGCGATTATAGACCCCATGTTAATAATATGGCAGCAACGGCAGCCATTGAGCGGAAGCCGAGCAGCTCAGCTGGAAAGGATAAGTTTTGCCCACGCTGTCGCAGTAATGATCACTCACTGGGTGATTGTAAACAAGATCGTTTCCCGATTTGCTTTAAATGCGGTCTTAAAGACTACACATATCCGAACTGTCCTAAGTGTCAACCTACGCAGCACTCAAAAAACTAATTACAGAAGGTTGTTGCAATAGAAATAATAATATAACAATGGGAAAATACGACCCTCAAGGTTGGCAAGATTGGTTAAATACCATTAAAGTTTATTTCTCGAGCTACTCTATTGCAACAATCTTCGATAAAAAACCTATGGGAGACATCAGGCCCTACGTGACCATAAATGTAGGAAATCTACCCCTGTGTGGGCTTTTAGATTCCGGTTCCTGTGCTACGATATTGGGAAATAATTCGCACCTCAACTTAATCACATCCACAGGCCTCACACCCTGTGATGGCAGCGATTCTAATCTATTTATAACTGCCAGTGGTCACAAGATGGAAACTGAGGGTTATATTAATCTTCCTGTTACCTTCGAGAATCAATTCCATATTTTAAAAGCCTATATTATACCCACAGTCACATCAGATCTGATTCTAGGAGTTGACTTTTGGAAAAAATAGGGAATATTCATGACATTTTTTTATTTTTTTTATCTATTCTATAAGTAATTATATAACCGGAAAAAAATATAACACTTTCACAATATTATTAAATAAGCTACATAAAAATAATTAAAATTACTATCATTTTCGGACGATCAAAACGCCACCATTTTGGCGCGCTCATTTGTGACGTCACCGTGCAGCTTAGTGCACGGCGGTTCTTAAACAAATTAACAACAAAGTGTTTGATTCACACTTTTAAAAAATGTGAGTGATTAAAGCTTATAAGATCAACTTATTGTAATGGAAGAGCACACAAAAGCTTATTATAAATATTGTATTGTCCCTATGTGTGAAAATCACATTAAAACTGCAAATATTTTCATATGCCCAAAGGTGCAAATATAAGGATAAAGTGGTGTAAGGCGATGAGGAGAGATAATGTATCGTGCTTGAGTAGTTTATATTGTTGTGAAGATCATTTCGACGTGAGTATTAAATATGTATGTACCTAAAATCTTTTTTATTACGACTCGCGAACAATATAGGTAAACAATAACCTAACCTCAAAATTGTATTATATACTTATTCATAAAACTATTCTGATTCCCAATTTTTTTAGTTATTAATGTTACAAATATTATGATTTTTGTTGATCAACAGCTGACTACGAGTGTTGATTTTGATCAAGAAACGTTTTAGCTAAGTTTCTTTGTTTGCACTGTTGATCGAAGAAAGTTAAAGAATTTAATCATTTTTACTGAGTGACCTACACAAATTTGTTTTATTTATAAGCCTTGACGAAAACAACCTAGTTTGTTAAAGTTCATAAAGATGTTCTCAACATTTAACATTCCTAATAGGTACCTACATATCTTTGATTATATAATACTAGCTTCTGCCCGCGACTCCGTCCGCGTGGAACTCGTTTATACTATCTCTATACCAAATTTCATCCAAATCGGTTCAGCAGTTTAAGCGTGAAGAGGTAACAAACAGACAGACAGACACACTTTCGCATTTATAATTTATTATTAAGTAAGTATATATAAAATATATAATATAACTAGCTTCTGCCCGCGACTCCGTCCGCGTGGAACTCGTTTATATCGTAGCTCCCCCCAAAGGGATGAAGTGGGGGTGAAAGTTTGTATGGAGCTACGATATAAATGAGTTCCACGCGGACGGAGTCGCGGGCAGAAGTTAGTATATATAATATATAAAGTTATAGTATAGTAAAATAGTATATAGTATGGATAAATATCTACTAGTTTTTTATTCCACTTATTTAACAAAGACACCTATTTGAAGTAGTTTAAAAGTCTAGCTATTTGAATCGCCAAAATAGGTTATAATTATTTAATTGACCAATCTCACGAGTATAAAAACAAGGAATATGAAAATTTATTGAATATCTGTTACTTATTTACCTTGCAGCTTTTACTCCTCTTAGTTCAGCGGACGTAAAGTCACAAATATTTGCGAAGTATGTATTAAATTTAGTCATCATGAACACATCAATTTTAGGCAGATTATCCGACTGTGCCTTGACAAAACCGCCTTCAGTCATTGTGGCGAGTCATTTTTCACTTAATAATTACCAAAAAACACTGATTATTTATCATAAACAGCGGCCAAACAATGCGAATAACTTTCAATAATCATACTAACGACCTGCACGGTGACGTCACGTTGCGCTCCGCCAATAGCGTTGCGTTTTGGAAATTTGCGAGGGAATTTGAAAAATAGTACTTTTAAACAATTTATTTTATCAATAGAAACATGATAATTTGAAAAAATAATCATGTGTGTATATTTATTAAGCAATATAGATTACACGTGATTTTTTTTGTCCATTTCTAAATCACATGCATATTCCCTATTTCAATTGTTCCCTAAGTTCTGTAATACTGTTTCCCTGTCATCAACTGACAGGCACATTTCGACTGTTGAAAGCGATACTGTTATGCTACACACATTAAATGAACTTAGTGATTCTGAGCGAGATACTGCAAACGATATGATTAAGCAATTCGAGTCTATATCAACTGAGGTAGCGGGGCTGGGCCGTACCCACTTGGTAAAGCATCATATTGACACCGGAGACTCACCGCCAATTCGACAGCGTTACTATAGATTACCACCAGAAAAAACGCGTATTATTTGTGAAGAACTGGACGAGATGATTAAACTGAATGTTGTTGAACCGTGTGAGAGTCCGTGGTCATCGCCTATCTTGCTCACTCCAAAGAAAGATGGGAAGTTACGATTCTGCTTAGACAGTCGGAAACTCAACTCTATTACTCGCAAGGATGCTTATAAGCTACCGTATGTTTCAGAAATTCTAGATAATCTTAAAAATGCGAAGTACTTGAGCAGTATAGACCTATCTAAGGCCTTCTGGCAAATCCCAATTGCAGACGAGGACCGAGATAAAACAGCATTTTATGTAAATTCTCGGGGTACGTACAGATTTGTTACTATGGCTTTCGGATTAACTAATGCCCCAGCTACACAACAAAGGCTCGTAGACCAGTTATTTTATGGTCCGGAATTCGAAAACTCAGTATTCGTATTTTTAGATGACATCATATTGGTATCCTCCAACTTTCAAGATCATATAGCCCTACTGCAAAAGGTGTTTAAAAAACTACAGTCTGCCAATTTAACAATTAATTTAGAAAAGTCTCTATTCTTCCGAAACGAATTAAAATACTTGGGATACGTAGTCAACTCTAAGGGACTTCATGTGGATCCGGGCAAAGTCGAGGCTATTCTCAATTTCCCAACTCCAACGAACAAAAAAGAGGTTAAACGATTCTTAGGCACTGCATCTTGGTACAGAAGGTTTGTACCAAACTTTAGTTCGATTGCAGGGCCATTAAATAAATTAACTTCTACTAATAAGAAAGCTCCCCCCTTTGTTTGGACAAAGGAAGCGGACGAAGCTTTCAGTCAATTAAAGGAGTGCCTTATATCTGCCCCAATATTATCTTGTCCCGACTACGATAAGCCTTTTGAAGTTCACACTGATGCGAGTGACTACGGCGTTGGAGCCTTGCTCACTCAAACATTAGACGGTGTGGAACGGCCAATAGCATATATGAGCAAATCACTTTCTAACGCTGCAAGGAACTATAGTATTACCGAGAGAGAAGCGCTGGCTGTTCTCGAGGCGATTGAGCATTGGAGGTGTTACCTGGACAATGGAAGAAAATTCACCATCCTTACAGACCATTCTGCACTTAAATGGTTTTTAAATCTGAGCAATCCTACAGGTCGCCTTGCCCGTTGGGGTGTACGGTTATCAGCCTTTAACTTCGAAATAAAGCATCGCCGGGGTTCGGACAACGTTATTCCCGATGCGCTGTCACGCTCGTGTCCTATTTCAGCAATTGACCATAGCACCACCGGCCTTCAATCAACTGATCAGTGGTACCTGAACATTTATAACGGTTGTCAAGCTTCTCCTACGTCATTCCCTAATTATATAGTGAAAAATCAAAAACTTTTTAGGCTAATGAAGAGCAAGTGTTCCTTGCGTGAGGAGTTTGATTGGAAAGAGGTAGTTGCGGCTGAATTTAGACAACTTACTATTGAGGAAAATCACTCGCAATCAAATGCTGGCCACTTAGGCGTTTTCAAAACTTACAAGCGTCTAGCGTTGAGATATTATTGGCCAGGGATGCATGCTGACACTGTGAACTTTGTTACCTCTTGTGACACTTGTATTGCTCACAAACACCAGAATCATGCTCCTCTAGGAGAAATGGGTCGCCCTAAGGTATGTTCTAGGCCATTCCAAGCTATAAGTATTGATTTAGTCGGACCCCTGCCAGTATCTAAAAAACAAAACGCGTTTTTGTTTGTAGTAACCTGTTGTTTTAGTAAATATTGCTGTTTGGTTAAGTATTGCATGTGTGAGTGTCTCGTATTAATGTATGCATCGACATTAGTCTAAATTAAATCACCGTACAGTGAACACGTCTTTCAATGAGAAAAAATCCCTACATAGGACTTTAAACCTTATCACAAGCAACATATGGTCGACATCGAACCGGATCCAAGCCAAGATAAGCGAAGTCCAGCCGGCCGGCGAATACAATAGAGGACTGCATTCCTGAGCCTAATCACTCGTCGCCTGCTAACTACTTAAGTGAATTTAAAGATATTATTTGAACGTGAAGATTGTTATGAAGTGTTATTTACGTGAATAAACTACTGAATAGTGCAATATGAGTACGTCTGAACAATTATTACGTGTTTTGGAGGATACGGCGAGTTCTATAAGGAGGACCGAAATCAATTTGAAGAAATGTCCTAAACAACGATTAACCAAAGGTTATTTGGAATCTCGTGCACAGTGTATCGAAGCATATTGGAAAACATTTGTGACTGCGCATCAACAGCTGATACAACTTACTAAAAGAGAGGAGCGCGGCGAGATGCAATACTTTCTTAAGGAAGAGTATTATGTTATCGAGGAGTTATATATATGTTTACAAGGCGATATAAAGGACGCGCTCGCTGTTGCCGCTCCCGCGCAAGGTCAAGGGTCAACTTCGCTGGATTGTACTATGTTCGAAGCGGTGCAACAACAAGTAAAATTACCTGCTATTGTTCTACCTGTGTTCTCCAATAATTATGAAGAGTGGCCAACCTTTCACGATTTGTTTACATCGTTGGTGCACGACAATACAAGCCTCAGCAAGGTTCAGAAACTGCACTATTTGAAGTCAAGCATCGCTGGTGAAGCCGCTGCATTACTAAAGCATGTTACTATTACGGAACAAAATTATGAACCCGCCTGGAACACTCTAAAACAAAGGTACGGTAATAAGAAGATAATTTTGAACTCCATCTTGAAGAGATTGTTTAACCAACGAAAATGTACTACGCAAACATCTAGTCAAATCAAGAGTTTACTGGATACAACTACGCAGTGTTTAAATGATTTACAAACCCTTCAAGTGAATATCGACGCGTGCGACCCCTTCATCATATAACTAGTGGTGAACCGACTCGATCCTGAAACTCATAAGGCATGGGAGGAGCACTCCTACAATTCAAATGCTGACCAGCTGTCCAAGTGGTCAGAATTAAGAAAGTATCTTGAGTCGAAGTTTCGCACGTTAGAACTTGTTAACCCTGTTACTGCTACCAGTGCTACCGTACCTAAAGAAGCAAGACCTATTAAGGAGAAGTCTTACCATGTTTCAACACCAGCGAGAAGTTGTGTTTTATGTAGGGATGAACACACGTTATGTCACTGCAAGGAATTTACACAAATGTCAGCTGTGGAGAGAATGGACTATGTTAAGAAATCAAATCTATGTTTCAACTGTCTCCTTCCCGGACATTCTGCTTCACGATGTCGCCTTTCTTATACATGTCGTCTATGCAGGAAGCGGCATCACACGTTGATCCATCAAGCGCAGAATAAGGAATCAGACAGTACCCAAGCTCACCACAGTCAAATGATGCACTCTGATGAAGACCCTCACAAGGATGAGCAAGATGAAATGGTAGAAATCTCGTCCAATTTGGCATGCAGGAAATCCACAGCCTTGCTAGCGACGGCAATGGTCTCCGTAAGGGACGATAAGGGACACGTGACTCCACTTCGTGCGCTAATCGACCATGGCTCGCAATCAAGCTTCATAAGTGAACGTGCAGCACAAGCGTTGCGAGTCAAGAGGGTACCGGCAAAGGGAACTGTTACTGGTGTCGGTTCGACACAGACAACAATCAACGGCATGGCACATCTTCAGATATTGTCAAATCAAGATGACAATGTCAAGCTGAATGTTAAGGCTTACATAATGTCCTCGAAGCTAACATCACAATTACCAGCAAGCAAGATCATGTATGATACTTACGCCTGGCCACACATTCAAGGTCTCACTCTGGCTGATCCAAACTTCCACCAGCCAGGGCGAGTAGACATGTTGCTAGGTGTTGAAGTGTGTGCACAAATATTAAAGAGTAAGATTATCCAAGGTCCACCTGGTTCACCATGCGCTCAAGAAACAAGCCTAGGTTGGATTCTATTTGGAAAAGTAGAAGGCACAGCACACACTTCCCAAGACAACATAATTGTGATGCATCATCAAGTCAATGTGGATGACATGTTAAGGGCATTTTGGGAGATAGATACTACAGATACGAAGAAGAGTTTAACAAGAGAAGAAGAGAAATGCGAAACTATTTACAAAGAAACTCATACAAGAACGGAAGAAGGAAGATACGTTGTAAGGTTGCCATTCAACAAAGAAGAACCTCTATCTCCAAAAGGGCAAACAAGAGACATCGCCATGCTGAGACTAAAACAACTAGAAAGAAGATTCGAGAAGGATGCTAATCTAAAGAAGGAATATGTTAAAGCAATGGAAGAATACATCGAACTTAAATACATGGAAGAAGTACCTAAAGAAGAATTAAACAATGCAGCAGTATACCTGCCACACCACGTTATAAGAAAAGAAGAAAAAGAGACCACGAAGACTAGAATTGTGTACAATGCATCATCTAAGGGCAGTAATGGCGTATCCCTGAATGAAGAGCTTCTAATCGGTCCACACCTGCAAGAAGATATGCGAAATCTAGTCATGAGATGGCGTTTGCGACGTATAGCAATGATATCAGATATAAAGAAGATGTACTTACAAGTATTGATGAATCCCGAGGACACCGATTATCAGAGGATACTATGGCGCAAAGATGCAAGCGATCCTGTGAAGGACTATCGGCTACTACGAGTTACCTTTGGAACAGCTTCAGCACCTTATCTCGCTGTAAAGACGCTCCAACAAGTTGCCGAAGATGAAGGAAAAGAGTACCCGATAGCATCACAAATTATAAAGGAAGATTTTTTCATGGACGATCTGATGACCGGATTAGATACTGTAGAAGAAGCCGTGGATACTTCTAAACAGATTTGTGAGATCTTGAAGAAGGGAGGGTTTACACTGCAAAAATGGGCATCCAACAGCTCTGAGCTCCTACAAGAATTTGCGCCGTCAGAGAGAAGTACACATGTGAAGATAGACATCGAGCTTGGCGGTACAATCAAGGCCTTGGGACTGTGCTGGAATATGGGTGAAGATACCTTCCAATACACATTGAATCTGTCAAATCCACCAGAGGTCATCACGAAACGAAACATCTTGGCTGACATTCAACGACTCTTTGATCCGCTTGGCTGGATATCCCCTGCTTTATTGCCTGCCAAACGGATTATACAAAAATTATGGCTTCTGAATGTTGGTTGGGACGAAGAAGTTAACACAGAAATAAAAGAAGAATGGCTACATATACGAAAAGGACTAGATGAAATAAAGAATATAAAATTAGACAGGTGGTTGAATACCACACCAGCCTCGATGAATGATGTAACTATACATGGCTACTGCGACGCTTCTAACTCTGCTTATGGAGCCGTAGCTTACCTGCGTGTACGAACCCAAGATGGAGAATACAAGACGTTTCTTCTTGCTGCCAAGACGCGAGTTGGGCCAGTCAAGCCTATGACTGTTCCCAAGCTCGAGTTATGCGGTGCAGTTTTATTATCAAGACTGCTAAAACAAATAAGTGAAGCAACCCGCATACCCACAAGCCAGATGTTCGCATGGACCGACTCCACGATAGTACTGGCATGGCTGCATGGAGATCCCACACGATGGCAAACCTTCGTCAGAAATAGAGTTGTAGCTATACAAGACATTATTCCAAACCGATGGTACCACGTCCGAACTACGGAGAATCCTGCATACATTGCATCCAGAGGCATGACGTTGGGCGAATTGAAGAATTGCAGCATTTGGTGGCATGGACCGCAGTGGCTGAAACATAAAGATATAAAGTTAGAACAGCCAGTAATTGAAGAAACTGACCTGGAAATGAGAAAAGCAACAATAAATGTGAACCTAAACATAAATGAAGGCATAGAAGTATATAAAAACTTACCTGAGAAGTTTGAAGAATACGAATCATTACCTGAATTGCTGAAGTCCATCGTATACGCTAGAAGATTCTTGTCATACCTGAAAGAGAAAACTAATAATACAGAAAACACAATTACAACAGAAGAATTAGACACAGCACTTCAAATATGTATAAAAACTGTTCAGGACCAATGTTTTAAAGAAGATATAGAGAGCTTGAGAAAAAGGAACAGAGTGAGCACAAGAAGTAAATTAAGAACTCTAAACCCCTACCTTGACCAGAACAACATCCTCAGGGTGGGCGGTAGGTTGTGCCATTCTGCGTTGGACGAAGAAAGAAAACATCCTGTGATTTTGAGCAAATGTCACCTTACTTACCTGATTATAGACGACGCGCATCGTCGAACCTTACACGGACGATACCAACTAACTCTGAATTATTTACGATCAAAATACTGGATTTTAAAGGTAAAAGGTCTAATTAAAACTTACATCAGAAAGTGCCTCAAATGTGCAAGACATAACGCAGCTACGAAAGAACAGCTGATGGGCGATTTGCCAAAGCAAAGAGTGACACCTGCAAAGCCGTTTTTGAACAGCGGAGTTGATTTCGCTGGACCCTACCATATTTTAATGTCCAAAGGCCGAGGTTCCAAAACAAGCAAGGCTTACATTGGCATTTTTGTATGCATGGCTACCAAGGCTATACACCTGGAATTGGTGAGTGACCTGACGTCTGAAGCATTCATCGGGGCCTTTCGAAGATTTGTAGCCCGACGAGGACGCTGTGCACATATCTGGAGTGACCAGGGCCGCAACTTTGTGGGAGCTAGTAAGGAGCTCGCTGTTAGTTGGCGGGAGGCTAAGCTAGAACTAGACGGCGAAGTTGCAGAGAAACTAGCCCTCGATGGAACACAGTGGCATTTTGTGCCGGCTTATAGTCCCACGTTCGGCGGCCTATGGGAGGCTGGCGTCCGCTCAATGAAGTACCACCTGAAACGTATTTTGAACACCCACTTAACATACGAAGAAATGAATACGGTTCTATGCCAGATAGAATCCTGTTTAAACTCGCGACCTCTGTGTCCGATAGACGATAAAGATATCGATAGCATGGAAGTGCTTACCCCTGGCCACTTCCTTCTAACCGAAGCACCTATCACCATACCATCTCCATCTCTTAAGGACGCTAAAATCAGCAGTTTGAGCCGATGGCGCTTTACACAAAAAATTGTTAATGACTTTTGGCGGCAGTGGCAACAGGAGTATTTATGTCGATTGCAATAGCGGCCCAAATGGCTTAAAAGACAGGAAGAACTTCAAGTAGGTCAGATAGTGGTAATAAAGAGTGAGAACTTACCACCCGGGAAATGGCAGCTCGGACGCATAGTGGAGAAACACCCTGGCGCTGACAACCTCACCCGCGTTTACAGTGTTAAAAGTGGTGACTCAGTGATTAGAAGAACGATAACTAAATTGTGTCTTATGCCAGTTGATACAGAGTCTTAATTTCACTACTTATACCTTTTCAATCTGTTTGCATGTAACTACATTAAAGACGATATTTGGCGATGTATAACTTTAATATCGAATCTTTCCTACAGCTTACTTATTGTTATACTCGATAGTTATTAACTCATACTTGCCATTCCTTGCTATACCTGGTGCTATAGTTAGTTAATGCAATTGCATGTCAGCATGTAATTGATCTTGTCATACAATTTGTTATAGTGAGTGCTATGTACAACTTTGTAGATTTTCATGTACTTTTAGGTATAGTGTTAGAAAGGGCCGATGCCCCTTTGGTGGGCGGTATGTTTGGTTAAGTATTGCATGTGTGAGTGTCTCGTATTAATGTATGCATCGACATTAGTCTAAATTAAATCACCGTACAGTGAACACGTCTTTCAATGAGAAAAAATCCCTACATAGGACTTTAAACCTTATCACAAGCAACAATTGCCTATTCTTTCCCATTAGACGAGCCACTGCAGAGATTGTTACTAAACTTTTAGAGGAAAATGTATTCTTGGTGCACGGCGTTCCTGCAACTGTAATTCTCGATAACGGGAAACAATTTGTTAGCACCACATTTAAGAGCATGCTTAGTAAATATAACGTACCCAACGTGCATTATACCCCTAAATATTCCGCGCATATCAACAACGTCGAAAGATTCAATAAGGTTATTATCACTTCAGTTTCAACATTTATAGACAACGACCATCGTACCTGGGATCAGCTGATACCTCAGATCCAATTTGCAATTAACAACTCAGTCAGCGAGGTGACGGGTTATACTCCTTCATTCCTTGTGCACGGCCGAGAACTAGTTGTGTGTGGTTCGCATTACCTAGACTCAGAGTGTGATAGTGTCATCTATCAACCTCGAGATGCATATGCTGAAAATCTAGGTGCTCTTTCTGGCATATTTGATAAGGTACAAGCTTCGATACTACATGCCCATTCTAGAAACTGCCACTATTATAATCTACGACGGAAGCCAGCAGAATTTAATGTCGGAGAGTTCGTTTGGAAGAGGACTTTTTACCAAAGTGATAAAGATAAACGGTTTAGCAAGAAATTAGCACCTAAATTTGTGAAATGCAAGATCATAGGTAAAAAGTCTCCACTCGTATACGAGTTAAGCGATGAGTCAGGTCGCTCTATTGGTTACTGGCATATAAAAGATTTCAAGTTAACGAATTATTCAGAATAGATAGACGGATTTCCGTTGCAGACGCAAATCCTTCCGTTTGCCGCGGAGTACTGTAACGTCGCACTCTAAAGTGTACACGTTACTATAGCTGTTTATTTTATTAGTATACAGAACCGCGCTAATAATGCCGGACGCTAATGGTTCGTCTACCGCGCGCTGATATACGCGCGGGCTCCTAAACCCCGACGATGCGCGAGCGCCGCCGGGGATACGGCATTCGGTTTTCCCTCGCCACAGACCGCCCGCTGCTATCGAACGCGGAGCGTGTGTCGCTGCTAATAAAAAATACCGTTAGATCTAACACGTAGCCGGTTGCACCGTCTACAATTTTAATTATTTAAGTGCCTGGTTATTCCCGCTGGGGTGAGTTCTCATTTATTATGCTTATTTGTAAATTGGAGCTGTGCTAGTATTATATTAAATCTTATAGAGTAATCTAGCTGTCAGTTGAGCTTGCTTTTGCGCTTGTAGCGAATTAGAACACTGGACCCTGACTAGGTTTTCACTAAATAAGGCTTCCCGCGCTTAAGCTTACTTCTGGGCCTTCCAGGATCAATTTTACCACAAGGCAAGACGGCGCAGACGGCGTGCCGGTGCCGGCCATTTCCACCGCTGCTGTGGTTGCTTCTACGGCCTGAGACCGCCTTGCCGAGGATGCCTGGCTGGATGGAAGCCCCTCGTTGCCGACCTCTTGTCAGGCCAGTGTTATTTTAATCAGTGCGCGCTTACTCAATCTACCGGTGCTATTGGAACGGACATTATATAGTTATTGTGTTAACTTGTGGTTTCATTGACCCGCGACCCTACTTATGTAGCCGAATAACCCTAAGGTAACTCCTAGCGTTACAATATATATGATCTTTTTTTTCAATATTTATTTTTCTAGCCAGCCGATTATGACGTGCGTCACGTATAATGTGCATATAGTAAAGACAACTATATAACATCAATTATAGGTTATATTGCGATACAAAAAAAAAAAAACTATTACTTTTTTCAAAAAAAAGGGCAAGGGGAGAGATATAGATGAGAGATAAATAAGTCAGATTTAGATTTCTCTTCAGCAGCACTTACTGTATTACGGTCGAACTCACTTTAACGTCATGTTTAAACTGCCATACGACGTTGTCAAGCGAGTGAAAGCGACAAAGTATCAAAGTGTTGTGCTATGCCTATTGTGTTGTTATTAGGGGGTGTATGAGTTAATTGTATAGGCCAGTCACAATATCTGTGGAGCTGGCGTCGACGACGTCGCGTCGGCGCTCTGGTACGGTGCGGGGCGAGCGCGGGTAAAAGAGAAGGGGGAGAGGCTTCACATTCCAGCGAGGTCCACAGATATTGTAACCGAGTTGTACCCACTTCGACGAAGGAGGCTCGCTTGGCGGCCTGGTCGGGCGACGCCGCGCGCTCCGTCGTCGGCGACGCGTACGACGTCAGCGACTGACGGCTGCTGGCCAGAGACGTTCGCGAACTGAAATACACAAACAATACTAAATTATTTTACTGGGAAATAGGTTTATGAGGGTTTTTCAGGATGCATTGTGTCACCGAGAATCCGTCACTCTCGCACCCGCCTTGTCAGAACGTGACGGAGGTTAAGTGTTTACAGTGGCAAACATCATACTCAAGCAGGTCTAGGTCAAATCCACCAATCTAGTTTGATCATCATTTGCACCAACCCGTCTATAATCGTGAGCGGTGTTCGTTAAAATCTGAATGTATGGAATGTTTGACATGTCTCTAAAGTCTATTCATCCGTAGTTGTCCATGTAAACAAACAGATATTCCTCATCAAGTAACGAACGAATGACCTCAAAAATATCTGACAGAACTATCTACATCAATGACAGACAGACAATGGTCTATGATGATGTTTGACTTCATGTTTATTTACATTATAGGACTCGTTAGACTTTATGAAATGATAGCCGCAGGCGCCATACTTAACGTTGATCGGTCTGTAATGCCCAGGCCACACTAGCGAGAAATGCCATTAATTATCGCGATAATTAATGGCATTTCTCGTTAGTGTGGCCCGGGCATAATCGTAGGTTGGCATAATGGCAACTCGCCCTATATTGATTGGTGTGAAGTAACCGACAAGTTACAGTTTTAAAAGTGAGGCAACACTGAGGTGACATCTGACACTGGGTGATGGCTTAAAGGACTTGCATCCAGGCCATAAAATTAAAAAAAAAAGAGACTGTGTGACAGAATGCATTCAGAATAACCATCCTCGAATAAGGAAATAAATAATAAACTCACAGTAGCCCCCATAGCGTAAACAAACGTAATTTATGAAAAGAAATATAAAACGCAAGCACTAAAAAGGTACACAGAAATTGTAATAGTCTGGCCACCATGCGTGTCAGTGGCAAAGAAGCTGACAACATACTCGTTCCCGCAGCTACTTTTTAGTGACAACGGATCGTAGGCCAGCGGCGCTACCACGAACTTCGAAAGTCGAAGTTCGGGTATTTCCATCTCTATCGCACTCCCTTACTCGAGTGACAGGGCGAGTGACAGGGATGCATGTATTACGAACTTCGACTTTCGAAGTTCGTAGTAGCGCCGCAGAGTACATAAGGAACGCGTTTGCGGTACTAAAATAGACAAAATACTAAAAATCAACACTTCAAGAGCTACAAATAAAACCAAAGAAAGAAAAAAGTAAGCGAGTAACCGATAGAAATGAACATTAAAAATAATATCTAAGTAAGGAACGATATAATATGATCGTATGTACTGTGTATACAGGAGCGCAAAAAAGTATAAACAAAAAGTTGTTTAAAAAAATTTAGAAAGCTAACCAGCACTGGAAAAGTAGCGTTTTGGATGTTATTCAAATACGTATTTATATGTATAATTGTAATCGTTACATAAATACGATTGTAAAAGGGATTACAATTGTCACAAGTAAAAAAGTTTTCTGAATAAAATCCTTAACACTTGGCAAACTATATTTTGCTTACACGGAATAAATCTCCTAGTGGAGTAATTTAAAGCTGAGATCGAAAAACTCGATTGATTGAATCAATTCTGTCGTAACAAAATCAATTATGTTATGCCACGGTAAAATAAATTTAATGGTAATAAAATTGATTTAGTAATTACATAATCGAAGGCATTATGTATACCCAATACGGTATTTAACTTATAGCCAAATCAGCTACTTTCTATGAAACGTCAAAAACGGTCTGTTAAAGTAAGTAGGGTCTTAATTTTTTATGGTCAGTCAACATACGACCTAGTCCCAAACTAAGCAAAGTCCCATAGTGCACGATGGGTACTAGACGACGATATACATGCTTATATAGATAAATATATACATAGAACACATCCGTGACTCAGGAACAAATATTCATGCTCATCAACTCATCACACAAATAAATGCCCTTTCCGGGATTCGAACCCGGGACCTCCAGCGTCGTAGGCACTACCATCTAGGCTACAGAGGTCGTCGTTATTTATATAAAAATCTTGAGTTGAGCCTTGATAATTAATTAATAATTTATTTTGACTTTTTTCAAATACCGCATTGTGTCTCAGCAAAATCAATCGTGCCATTATCAAATCAATTCAAATTACCAAACCAATTTTGAAATAACAAAACCAATTCTTCCATCACAAAATCAATTGTGACATAACAAATACAATATAGCGATATCAAAAGCATATTTGCCGAGTATAATACAATACGGCGTGTGCTACAATTGCGCTGTGCTGTGCTACGCTACAGTGACGTCACTGATGACGTCACTCGTTACCTCGACATGGAGAGGGTGCCGGACTTCGCCGCCGGCGCTGTCTTCCGGCGAACCCTTCGGCGACAACGTTAGGTCAGGTTATGTTAGGTTAGTGGTAACACGGGAGTTAGGCGTACCTACTTGGTTATATGCTAGTGACGATGTCACTGACCTCTGCGTTCTGAAGGGCTAATACTTAAGATTATTTGAGTTGGCTGGACTGTATGAATGTAGTCATTCAAAAAACAACCCTACCGTCCTAGGAAGAAGATTCCAATTGCAATGTCAGTTTTATAAAATAGTCGGCCATTCAATAATCTCAACCATTTTTTTGTGAATGTTTGGTTGTTTAACGGCTCAGCCATATGCATAACCTGGATTAAAATATAGGATACATTTTATCCCAAAAATCATCCTCCAAAGGGTTAAAATCCGAGATGGCAGCTGACACGAGTTTACGCGGACGAAGTTGCGAATACTAGAACTAGTGGACCTGTAGAAATCAGAAAAAATGTGTCTTTGTAAAAAAAAAAACAAAATGATTCGACGAAAATGAGTTTTTGATAACTAAAATGCTCAAGAAAATTCAAGAGGTTCGGTTGAGAAATGCGACCTGCAGCGCTACCGCGAAAATGGTATCTCGAAGTACGTATATCTGTCTCTGTCGCTCGAGTACCATAAATCGTAAGTGCAATAGAGACGGAGATATACGAACTTCGAGATTCGATGTTCGTGGCAATTGCTCTGTAGCGGGGAGCAGCCATAGTTCCGGACGGACAGACAAAATCATTTTTGTCCAAGCTGAAACGGACTCGCTTCGCACTCGATTTCCACTGGACTGGCTAGAATTTTGTTCTTACGAGTTTTGAGACTAGGGGTGTAGACACTAAATAAAATAATCAATAATGTCATACTTTCTCGAAAAAGGATTAAAAATGTAGCCAGATGGAGAAAAAATCTACGCAAAAGGATAAAATCACGAAGTTATAAGTGTCCAAAGTTTTAAGAAGGGGTATGTTCTGTCCCTTTTTCGCAAAACGCAACTTCATATGAAACGATAACGCTGCAAGATTGTGACGTCACTAGAAGACGGCAATGTGCCGCGCCCATCGTGTTCGGCGCCGCCGTCGACGCGGCCCCCCGGCAGCATCCCGTAACGTGACGTCACACACTGTTTGCGTTATCTCTCTAACAAGCAATATTAAAATGGTTGTAGCTTCGTAATTCTTTGAGACATCTGAATGGGATTTTCGTCACTAGGCATATTTTTTTGCCTTCTTTCTTTTGGAGTAATAATAATTTTCTAGTCTACACCCGTATTGGTCATGGTTATGTCATGACAGCCACTTTAGACGTAATTGTGGACACAGAGGTCAGTGATTACATTTGATAATAATACTTTCTGTAGTAACATAAATATTTGTATAGTAAGGTACCTCCCATTCGTTCACTAGAAATATTAAATTATTAACGAAGATAGTTATATGTCTTTAGTAGAACAAATGCGTTGTACCCTTGTAATTTTACATTAAGTAAAAAAATGGTTTAACACGTCATTATAAAACGAATTAGAAATTAAAAAACAGAAAAGCTTCTCGCGAATTTTTCATAACTGTAGTAAGATAAAAATATTTCACAGACTAAACAGATATTATAATTATCTTCTGATAATGCATTTTATCCATCTGAATGAGAAATTGGCAAATAGTAACACAAATTGTGCTGTACATTGATGTGTGCATTAAATTATTTACAAAATAATGGAAATTAAAAATATCAAAACAATTACATGCGTATAAATTAAGCCATGTCCTCATTTAATCGTATAGCAACATTTTAATATGTACTCGTCACGTATGTATACGCTGATCACATGGGGACATAGCTTAAGGGTAAATTAACTAGTATTAAATGTCTGAATGTAGGACCAATAGTTTTAACAGTAAATGTTTACTAAGCAGAAACATCCGCTAACGAAATTCTAAATTTCGATCAAAGTGGAAAATTGAAAAATTATGCGCCACGAGCGGGATTTGAACCCGCGACCTCTGGAATCCGTCCATCGCTCTTGCCAACTGAGCTACCCTGGGTCCGCTAGTGGCGACGAATCTTTCAATCCCTTCCACTCTTATTAATTACAACTTAGGGAGGCTCGTAGCGACATCTACCGCGAAGTTATTACAACTTCTGAAACGGCACCAACGTCTCAAGTTACATTGAGAATCGTTAGTAACAATGCGCTCTCCCATTTTTAACCCCCGACGCAAAGAGAGGGGTGTTATAAGTTTAACGTGTCTGTCTGTGTATCTGTGTATCTCTGTATATGTCTGTGGTATCGTAGCTCCCAAACGCATGGACCGATTTGAATGCGGTTATTTTGAGTCGTAGATAATTTTATCCCGAGTGTTCTTAGCCATGTTTAATGAAAATCTGTTCAGCCGTTTTTGAGATATTGGACTTTGAAATGAAAATGTCGGGGGCTTCTCAATAACCACTTTGATCGAAAGAATTTCGTTAGCAGACGTTTCTGCTTAGTAAAATTTTAATACAGTGACTGTTTTGATCAGCTCTGAATAGTACATACCTATAACCACATATACATACATATAATATATGTAATGTATGTGTACATTTCGGACTTATCATGCCTCGGGTTTCCATACACATATTCGTGTACGGAAATGTACAGATTACCTTCCTGCTGTGATCGTGTCGTGTTTTCCAATAAAAAAATATGATACGCCATTTTGACATTCAATGACAAGTTAAACTAATTTATTAGTCGAGTGTATGTATGCATAAATTACACAGAAAAATCTGCTGTTTTATTATCTGTTTGTGTTATAAACCAGACTTTAAAATTATTAAATGTAGTAACATGGGTGAAATTGAATTGTTAATTCGAAATCAGCCAGAACGTTGAAGCCCAGTAGAAGGTTTTCCAATTAAACAATGGTGCAACCTGTGGTGGATGCATTATCTGTGGAATGACGAAACCTGCGCTGTGGATGTTGATGGTATGAAGTGGTTCAGTTTTATTCTTTTGTTGTGTTTTTTTTTCTGAATAAATAAATAAGCTATTAAACAATTCAATTGCATTAAGAATTTGACTGCCAAACAACGATTTTATGTGTAAGTAATTAAGTATGCATACATAATCTCAGTTAAACTCTAATTTATTACTAGATTGGGGTAAGGTCGTCATACATTCCTTAAATACCAATTGGCGTCTGCAATCGCAGAATACATTTGCCATATCGAATTAACGATGTTTGTTCTTGAAAAACTAGACACGTTAAACGTACATGTTTATTACACGATGTGACGATCTTGCCCCACACACCGAACCCAAGTGCACAAGCTACGAGTGCTACAGTGAGGTACTCACGTGGTCGGCCTAGACCGCTGGGCCACTGTTATACTAGCGGAGAAAACACACGGTTAGACACGCCCCACTAGGATACAGGCAGAAATACTACGATGACAACTATATGGTACGGCATAAACATATGTACTTTAGTATCACGATATTGCCCCCATTCGAAATTATAGAATGAATTGAAAAATATGAGTTTTGTTCGACCACAACTGTGTTGAGTACAACAAAGATAATAAATTAAAAATTATGTACATAGCAGCATAATGTACACTTTATATTTCGGGCCCATTTCACATAGGCTTGTATATTGTAATACAAGCGGATTCTTTCTAGTAAAAAGAACTTGAAAAGATACTTTTGTTTGCATTACAAGTTACAAGGACTTGTCAAATGGGCCTTTGGCTTGATTTTTCATGACACTGTACAGATGTTTATGCCGGTGGTTGCTTTAGCTGCGCAACTTGATTCTTCTGTCCCGCTCACATCATCACTGTCTCTATTGACAGTGATTTTGACAAACTTCGTGTTTCTGCCATTGAAAAGTCACGTATCCTGAGACGTTTCCAATCATGTCTCTATCGTGCATTTCTTTTCGAGTAGCGTGAAAGAGAGATAGCAACCATTTTAGTATGACGTATTGAAGACCCTCAGGATACTTCTTTGCCCATCACACTAGTATCTATCGTCCTGCATAAAACTGTATTTTAGGGGTCTTTGTGGACACCAAAAATTGCGTTGATTTTCATATATTCATTAATTCGATTTCAAGAACAAATGTCAGATTGCGATGCTGCAAATGCTAGTGTTCTGGATGAATATTATTGAAAACGAAAAGAGATACATCTAAAATATGACCCCCATGAAATACCAGTAAAGTAACAGTTACACAACTACCAACTACTAAATGTGTATGTTATTCTAGCTTCCCTAAAATGTAATCTAATTTAAACACTATAATATTGCCTTTGACGCTTACATGTGGCAAGTTCGCAAGCTGGCAACATTCATAAATTTCATCTAAATAATCCTTCATTCTAGCTATAATTTTTACACCTGGCCATTACTGGCAATACAATTGAAGAAGTAACACTTGCATTGCGTAGTGAATGTATATTGTGTACCATTTTGTGCATCGCTCGGGGCTCGGGCTGGCCAGTAGCCGGGGGCTGAGCAGTTAAAAAAAACTAGAAACTTAGTGCAATAGCAACACTCCTATAGAAATACTACAAGATCTAGAAGAATCTATACCATATACCAAGTCTAAAAAAATGTCCGAATTGCCGTCGGTCGCACGATCATGCAATCCATGCATCCTGTGATCCTAAGATCATGCTTTATCACTATTGTCACTTAGTACGAGACGAAGGCATCACATCACATAATCGCGCCAACGCCGGTCAATTACCAAAGACAACGCCTAAAGAAAACTCATGCTTAGAATTAGACGTTCCTACCCCATCCCAAGTTGCCTCTGAGGGGCAAAATCGGAATAATCCAAAGGCAAAATGTATGACTAACAGTTACTTTACAAATTATTTAAATTGTCTGTTGAGTATTATAAGTCGTATGAATCTACCTGTTACCTGCAATATATCAACCACTATACACATCTACTCACATTTACGAATACAAGTTCAAACAATTCTCAATCTTATACCACCGAAACATGTTTCTAAATCCTATGGCATTAATCTATTCCCCCAGTGTAAGTTACTGGCCAGTTCTATTCGGACTAAAACACCCAGTTAACAATGACCAAAGTGCATTCAATTTAAAATCTTATACCTTCGATATAAAGTACCAAACCGTATGACTACCAACTTCCCAAGATTATTACCGGCCAGTTCCCCAAAGTGCGCACAACTTTAAACCGTATCCCCCTGTGATAGAGCTCACCTGCTCAGCCGGCGGTTGGCGGCGGGCGCCCTCGGCTCGTCCACCGAGGTGATCGAGGTCTCCATCGGGTTGTCCTCGCCGTCCAGTAGCTGGATCTGCGTCTGGCGGACGAAGACGCCGTAGTTCTCCTCACACTGGAACAGGAGAGTGGGTACTAAAGTGTCCAGTTGTGGCATTTTGACACTGACACGTGGGTAGTAGAGTGACCAATACTACAAATATTATAATATGCGAAAGAATCACGCTTAAACGGCTCAACCGATGTGGATGGAAATTTGCACGAAGATAGTTTGTAGCCTGGATTAAACATAGGATAGTTTTTATCCCGGGTCCACGCAGATGAAGTAGAGGGCGGGAGCTAGTAAAGGGAATAGATTAGGAGTAACTGCTAATGCAGTGTGTTTTTGAGATCTCCTGATCACCACGAAACCACACGATCATCATGAAACCTACTAGGAGGTCTCAACCACAATTGTAAAACTAATTTAAGTTATCCAAATAAACGATTAATTATTTTATTATTTATTATTTAATGCCGATCTGTGTTATCATTACAGTAGAAAGGACCATATGACCGCCAGGCAGTGCCTGCCTGGCTCAGATGGCCTGTGCGCTTGTTTACCTAAATTATTTACTTTAAATGAAATTGAACAGAACACGCAGATGCAGCAGGTGTACGAAGACGAGCGAGACGAGACGAGGGGATAACCGTATACCCCTATACGGTTATATACAAAACGGTTCGAATTTCTCTTAATATAATTTACTGAACTAACCAATGAAGACGAAGGGAACCTCTCCTGTCACCAACCTCTTCTCATCTGTTAATTAGTCAAATCATTTGCTGCAAAAACACTCACAGTAAAGTAGGCATGCCCCCGTATGATCCCGCAGTTCTTGCCCTTGGGTTCGTCGAGGATGACCCCGATCCACTTCCCATTAGCGAAGGTGGGGTGCCCCACATACGCCACCGAACCCTTAACGTCCTTCCCCACCACCTTCACCCGCCGGCCTATGGACACGATAGTGCCCAAGCTTCGCTTTGCCTTGGCCACGCCTTTAACACCTTTCAAAGGTAACTTTACGTCTTCATGTTGCTCTATACTCGATTTCTCCGACAACGGACTATCAGTGACTGCTATGGCGAATTGAAGCGCAGATTTAACCGTCTTGCTGCACAAGTCTACACTGTCTCGATAGGCTTGGCGTTGATTACGATCTGCACCAGCTGGCAACGCCGCCAGGCGACTCTCTGTGATCACTATAGCGTAGTCAAGAGCTGCTTTTATAGCATTATTGCAGCTTTCAGCACTATGGTAACACTGTCCCTGTTTGGCTTCCTGTATCAGAGCGAGCCGGCACTCTGTGATGGCTATGGAACAGTTGAGCGCTGCTTTTACTACCTTGTAGTTCTCAATTCCAGCCTGACTTGGTTTCTTGTCTGATTCTCCATTCTCATCGACACTAACATCCGAGTCAGCTGGCGGTATAGAAACATTAGAAAGTCTGTAGATACTAAGTTTGCTAAGATCATAATTGTTGTCATCACTGTGAATAGATGCTTCTGAAATTGTATTATTAGCAGTGTTACAAGTGTTTACACACAAGCACCCTATCGGGCTACTCCCGTCTTCTTGCAAAGGAGATGTTTTGAACACACGGGTTTCTTTCAGAGATTCTTCATCCCTGTCAGTAGCTTCACTAGAATGTTCTCTCTCTTTCAGCGCGAGCGCTACTGCCTTGGAAAATGTTAATTCTTCTCCATTCATAATTTGTTGTCTGACATTATCATCAAATAGGCCAAAGATGAACTGGTCAAGAAGATGAAAATCTAGATCTTTAAAGTCACAATTTGTTGTCATCGTTCTTAAATCCTTCGCAAAGTCCATGACAGATTCTTCCGGGCTTTGTGTCCTTTGTCTAAATTTGTATCGTTCCTCAAGCACATTTGGTGTTGGTTCTAAATGTTCCTTCATGATTCTTACTAATTCAATTGAAGTTTTCGTCAGAGGGCTGTCAGGGGAACACAGTTGTACCAGCAAGCCGTATGCTTTTTTACCAATGAAGGTCACTAAGGCAGACACTTTCAATTCATCTTGTATCTTATTTAAAAGTAAAAACTGCTGTAAGCGCTCAATATACTGCGTCCAATTGGACTGTAAGTCGAAGGGTTCTATGTGCCCTATGAGCATTGTATTAACACGTATTTTTCCGTAATTATTTAAAATGTTTTATAGAAGCACTAATTGCCAACATAGACTATATGGAATATGTCACAGAACAGCTTAAATCTATGTTAATTTCAATTTATTCGTTAATTTTTTTTAAAACACGTAACTCTCTCGCGCATGAAGGCACTGAATTAAAAAGCTACCTCCAAAAACAGATTACTAAGATTTCGAACTACCCTTTATTTTATCAAGGGGTATTTTTTTATGTACCCACATTATTCATTTATGTCTCATCTAAGAAATAGTTTCATGATACTTATTGTAACTACACATTGATACAATACTACAAACTTTGTAAAATATGTTTTTTTGGGTAAAATTACTATGTATAGACCGATTTAAGGACATTGGATATTGTTTGTAGAATTATGAAATAGTACAGTCAGCATCAGATAATTAGTAGTAGCCAACGTAGACAAATATTTTGGTACAAGTCTTTATTACTGTAAGAATAAGGGTGTTTAACGATATATTTGGCTGCTCTGGCTGCTATTAACTATATGATGCTGACTGTAGCTGTGTTTACTCTTTAATTTTTACCTTCATAACATTATTTGACCCTCAGTCATTGCAGCTCTTAATATTTGATGGCGTGGTTTATGGCCTCAATATCTTTTAAATTCCAAGCTACTTGGATATTTATGTTCATAGACAAGTAGAAGTATCCCAAAAAAAGGACAAAATAGCCAACCTCCAGGTTCTCAGTTGCGGACTTTGAAATAAGTTTCAACATGCTGTGGGGTCTTTATTTACAATGAACTTCAGTGTTTATTTATTTGTTTAACCTTTATTGCATAAGGCATTCTCTACCAATCAACTATTGGGCCATATCAAAGTGTAATTAGCCGTTGATTATATTCAATGCAAAGGAACTCACAGTAAAGTAGGCATGGCCCCGTATGGTCCCGTTGTTCTTCCCCTTGGCTTCGTCTAGGATGACACCGATCCACTTCCCCGTAGCGAAGGTGGGGTGTCCCACATACGCCACGGAGCCCTTCACATCCTTGCCCACCACCTTCACCCGCTGGCCTAGTGATAGCTTGTCCGCCATCTTGTTGATCTTGTGTACACCTGGAAATATTGTTTTTTTTTTAATGTATTGCTATATCTATCACACATGGTCACATTCATGTATAAATAAATAAATTATCTTAAGTTGTCATGCATGAGTATTGAGTATTGAGTATTTTATATACAATTTATCTAACTTGCTTACTGATGTCTCTTTAGAACTAACTAGAAGGGTCAGGATTATACTTGAAAATAGATGATACTGTTTTTCCCAGTAATTTTGTTAAAACTTTTTTGTGATATGTCTAAAACACTCGTGATATTACACTAGTTGGAATCTTTATTTAATCTTTCCTACCTTCTTAAAACTAGATATAGGTAAGATTTTACCAGTAGTTTGTACTTACTAACCAGAAATATTAATTTATGGTCGATTTAACTTCAACACATTTCAGGTACACAACATTATTTATTATACTACCTACATGATCCTACAGAATTACTCGTATAAACATTATTATTAGTTCTGTCAATATATTATACGGGTGCATGTAACTACAAAAAAACGAATATATGAGTAATAGATCTACGTGCGCTCATAACTGTAATAACATGCCGTATAAGTACCTGTTTATAAATTGACGAGATCTTACAAATGGATTGTATCGATACGTTGTAAAATTAGAACATAATGTTTCACGTTTTGTATCAAAACTGCGTAACAATAATACTCGAAAGTATTGACGAAATTGAACATTTGCAAATGTCAATGTATTGCACGTCAAATTTTCTGACGGCGACACGTTTCGTTAATGCATTGGTTCATTAATGCATGCAATCGATGAATAAAAAGTATTTTTCAAAAATTTAAAACCTTGTACGTCGTATTGGTTATATTATCTTTGGTAGTGATATGTATGACAGACTAATCATTTAATAATAATATTGTAATTTCAAACTCAAACTCAAAATGATCTTTATTCAAGTAGGCCTAGTAACAAGCACTTTCAAATCGTCAGTTATTTTTTTAAAGTATTTTATGAAACATAAAAAATAAAAATTAATTATATGAAGTAAAAATTGTATAGAAAATACTATTGAATGTTTCTAGAAAAACAATCTAATGTCAAAAAACAAAATATAACGAGAATTAAATAATTAATCTATTGATTAAAAAATCAGTCACAATTAGTTCCATGGAGTTTAATCATTCATAGGGGCTACCGCGAAGTGAAAACGAACTTTGTTTGTGTATCTCCGTCTCTGTCGCACTTGCTAGTTCGAGCGATAGAGAGAGAGATACACGAACGAAGTTCGTTTTCGTTTCGCGGTTGCCCCTCATGTAGTCTTGTGTCCTATAATAAGCTTTCGAAATAAGTTTACGCTTCACATAGTTCTTGAATATAGATAACTCAGTTACGTTTCCTGGAAGTTTGTTATAAAACCTTACACAATTACCCATGAATGTTTTTTTTATTTTTTGGAGCCGAGTGGTGGGCACCGCGCCAATTTTGGTCCTTTGTTTTGAAACAGATTACCAAAAACTTTTACTTTTTCTGCGACATCAAGCGAATCTGTCAGTGCTGTCACTGTCAAACCGCTTGTTCTTTCTGTGTTGTGAATTTTCCCGCCTATACAAGCGAAGTTTTATTTATTTTCTGGATACAATCTAGATACTGTGCTTGAAATGTCTAAAAAAGACTTGGATAATTTATTAAATGCTCTAGAAGATATGAACAAATGTTTATTCTGTGTACAATGCCAGCAGTTTTGTAAAAATCCGGTGACACTAAGTAAATGTTTCCATCTGATCTGCTCCGAGCATTTCCAAGATTTGTCGCATTGTCCGAAATGTAAAATGTCTCTAGAAGATTGCACGACTTGGTCGGACGATAAGTTGAACGATGCAGTGGACGCCGCGAAGAACCTGTCCGCAATGTTCGCGCCTTTGAAAGAGAGCGTCTCTTGCGATTCTGTTGAGTCCCCGGACACAATGATGATGGTCGCTAGAATCACAGAGTCCTCGCTTGACACAGCTCCGCCTAATGCCGTCTCCGAAGCCCCCAAACATGCCCCAACCCCCAAACAAAGTATCTTAAACAATTCAACATTATCATTAGCCTCTAACATGTCCAAGTCAGGCAGAGCTGCCGAAAAGAGAAACCCCAAAGGTGAAACTGCGCTACACATTGCTTGCAGAATGGGAAAATCAGACAAAGTAGCCAATCTGTTGAGTGAAGGAGCGAGCATTAATACGAAGGATAACGCTGGCTGGACACCGCTGCATGAGGTTGTACAAAACAGCCGGCTGGACTTAGTTAAGCTTTTACTGCGCCACAGCGCACTAGTTAATGTCCCAGGTCAAGGTAACGAGACGCCTCTCCATGAAGCCATCCGTTACAACCAAATAGACATTGCTAAGGAACTGGTTATTCATGGAGCTGATATTAACGCTAGAAACTGCAAAGGAGAGACTCCTCTGACTCTAGCTACACCCGAAATGAAAGCAATAATCAAAGATGTAGCTGAAAAAAGAATCATTACTGAGGAAAGTGTTAATTTAGAACTTGTCCAACGTCAGATTGAGCTGGATTCTGAAGACATACGGGTCTACTGTGTGTCACAGAACCGCTCGGTCACTAACAAGCTCAAGGCGCTCACTAGACATCATAGCAACCTTCATATTGAACAAAAATTCAACAATAAGGTAACACATCTAATAGTTGAAGCTGAAGATGCCATCTGTGACTCCAGCTTAGATGTCTTACAAGGCATTGTTAATAATCTATGGATATTAACTTCCAAGTGGGTCACAGAATCAACCGACGAAAACTTGGAGTCCTTTGAAGCCCATGAAGTCCTGGGTGTCGGGACAACCACATACAGAGGCCCGAAAAATGCCAGGTACAATAAATACAAGCAGCTTCCTGGCATTTTCAATGGCTGCCACTTCTATTTCCACAGCTTCAACACGAAATACAAGATTTCGGACAAAATAGAAGTTACAAAAGCAATTCTGAGTAAATTAGTTACAGATGCAGGTGGAGTTGCTCTCAGACGGGCCCCTAACCCGGAATCTATTCCAGAAGCAGAGAAGCTGGTCCCATACCATGCGAAGCGAGATGGCAGGCTGTACAACTGCTCGCATTACATCATATATAAAGACATGTATGAGCCGCTCTACAATATGGCGCATCTAAAGGCCCTGCCCATCGGGTGGCTTATTGAATGTGTGGAGAAATACCAGCTCTGTGAACCTTGGTGAACCACATTTCTAGGTTTCTGTTAAGTTTGTGAACGACCATAAGCGGCCTGTAGACCTGGCTAAATGCAGTGCACTAACTGCAATCACACTCACTCATTAGAGTGAGATGATTTATCTCATCTTCCGCAGTTAGTGTACTGCAGTTAGCCAGGTCTAAAGGCCGAAATGCACTGACAGCAGTGGCGGAGGCGGTACCGTTTGCAATGTTCGAGCTGAAAGGATCGGAAAACAGCGGCGCGGAGTGGGGCGGTACTCTGTGTATACGAAAGGGTCCACACAGAATACTGCGCCGCTCCGCCACCGCTGTCAATGCGTTTCGGCCGCTTTAGAAAAGCATAAAATGTTTCTACCATTTCCCATATGAGTTTACCGTTACAATAAGATATAATTTAGAATATGTACTATGATTTTTATTTCGGCATGCTCGCATGTTGCAAAACGCATGGGATAAAAAAGTCCTAAAGCTGAAAGAACTTCCGAAATTGCTAAGCTAGAGTAAATAGAATCTAGTATAAATAGATGCTTATTTTTATTCTTCAAAAATCATCGGTTTTTGTCGATTTTTACACTGCAACACGCTTGTGCCTTCACTATAGTAGCCACCGTCCATAGGCTACAGTGTCTGCTCACCATCAAGCAGGGCGTATGCTTATTTCCCACCATGGTGGTTTAAAAATCAAACTTCCAGTGTTTTATTCATCTAATAATTCCATGGGAATTGGACATATATATCTAGCAGAGAATCTTTTAATGCGGTTTTACTTTTTTAGCCTACTCAAGATTCTTTTTTGTATCTTTTCCTTGTTCAGTACTTGCTACCATTTATTTTTGAATGGGTTCGCGATAAGCTCTACCGGTTTTGATGTGATTTGTGGCAAAGATGTGCGAAAAATATATCTATGTAGGGCTGATTTCAAAATGAGTACGTGATTGTGCTAGCTATTAGGCAACTACTGAACACCAAATTTACGACTATGTCAATCGAAACAGCCACAACTATATACCTACCTACATTATACAGTAGGGTGCCTTTCCACCAGAGATGTGCTATGCCATGCTATGCTATGTTTTCATACATTTGAAACTTAGTACAGCTACGTTCCAAATGTATGAAAACATAGCATAGAACATCTGGTGGAAAGGCACCCTAAAGCTACTGTTACCACAGGTTACAATTATAACCATGTCTTTAGTGCCATGAAAGCATGCTAGTTTCGAGCAAATAGCATGTATAGGGTGTATTTGAAAAGTCGCTAGTAAGGGTGATATTCCACTTATCCAAAGTGTATTTGTGTCGCCCACTTTGCTTAAAGAGTGAGCGAGACGCAATGCACATTGGACAAGTGGAATACCACCTGGGGCCCGTTTCATGAAGCAACAAGTTACAAATTACAAGCGGAAGTCTCTTTCTATCAAAGGTATTGAAAAGAGACTTCCGCTTGTAATTTCGATATAAAGCCCTCTTCCTCTAACCATAACTCTAACGCATAGCTGCGTCTGCTCACGCGCCAACGTTGGCCCAATGTGTACAGCCGGCTAAGTAAAACCTAAAACACGTGTAATTTTTAAATGTAAGCGACGTACGTTTTTATTCTAATAAACCCGTCTAAACCAAATCTGGACTGGAGCTGCTTGGCGGTCAGGTCATCGCCATGAGCTATGACGTCAATGTTAATCACAAAAGGCGAACGCTAACGTTGCTAATACGCCTATGTAGGTACCTCATCGCCATTTTCGGACAAGGAATACCTACTCTCATCACAATACTTGTAGCAACGACATCCGTTATAGGATGACTGACCGTTAATACCTAATAGTAGTTTTTGAAACTAGGGGTATTAAAACAGTTTTGGGGCATGACAAGAACGACTATAGTTGTCGTTGTGTGCGCTGCCAAAGAAACCTTAGTCCTTTCAAATAAGGTTTATATTAGCAATTACAGCTCCATTTTTAAAAAAGGTGGCGGACCTATAAGTCAACATTTTTGTGTTGAGAATTTATAAAAAAATGAACACTATCTGCAGTCTATGATTTCCTCATAATTGTATGTGCACTGTTGGTGAAGCCCCATACTTTCCTGTTTCCATCTCGCTCACGCAGCTACCGGCAATTTGTTCAAGCGGAAAAGACAGATTACCTTCCCTATTAGATCAACACCGTAAATAGATTCGATTCGAAGTACTTCCATCCAGTGAAAGGTCAATATGATAACGATAGGAATTCATGGGATTAGGAAATACTACTTCCAATCGCTGTCCTCGCCGCTGCTTGCATACGTTTCCTAAATTGAGGTGTGAGTCATGAAGCGAAGTCCGGTCGAGCCGTTATGTTATGCGTCACAATATCAATGTCAGACACAAGGCAAACGAACAGTGTTTACTCATCAAACTTATCTCAAATACTAAGAATATTAACGAGATGTTGAATAAATATTGAATGTTTCGTCACTAGATAGATATAGATAATGATAGTACATACCATGCCTGTAATAATGTAACTACTTGGCAAATTGGATTGTAATTAATAATCAAGCTGAAGTATAATTAGTAGGTCGTATGGCAACAAAACATATCCAGAGTCCGCGTTGCGTGACAGTTAAAAATTACTGCAAACCGTACGCACTTTCACTATTACCTGCTACCATTGGGAACAGTAGGATTCCCGTTAGTGGCCTGGAGTGCATCCGTGGCAAAAGAAACCAGTTTTCTTAGAAAAACATGTTTAATTGAGACACATCATATAATCATTACAGCAATTTAATAAGTATTAATGTCGTAAAAAACAAAGTGATTATTACTATTTCGTTCGGCATACAATTGCAACTAAAGCTTTTCAGTAACGCGGGAGCGTCGCTGGAAAATATTTACTTTATTATACACGGGAGTCAAAGGCACAGGGCGCGGGAGGCCTAAGCCTCGGCATACGATTTTCTCTGTAAACATCGGTGCTTTCTAAATACATTTTCGATAGGGTTATAACGCGCACGTTCTCATTTTATTTAGAGGACTATGATGATTTCACGATGCGGACATGTTCGGTCGGACGAGTGCCACTGCGGCGCGGCTTAGAAGCCGTGCACCTTGAGCTGCTCGGGCTTAACAAGTCCCGATTTGGTGAGCCACTGGCAAATGTTCTCGCGCTGGTCGCCTTGTAACTGAAGCACCTCCCCGTACTCGGGATGCTCGACCACGGTCCCGTTGCACGCGAACTCCTTCTTGCATGCCCGCACGATCTTCTTCAGGTCATATTCCGATGACAGGCCCTGCACCGTCGTTAGCGTCTTGCGCCCGTTCCGCTGCTGGATTCGGACGTGGACTAATCCATCTTGAACGTCGTCTTCCGAGCTTTTGATAGCATCGGCGAACGGGTCGAATGTGTTGAGATTCTGGATGGACATACGATTGAACGTAAAGTCTTTTTGTTTTAACGAAACGCTGCGACACGACGCACGTAATTAATGTCACTGATAACCGATGTGGTTTGAAGATCGCACACAGCAACGACCAATTTACGCAAACTCTAGAAATGTAATGGCGGACGATATGGCGGACCGAAAAAATGAGAATGTCACGCGGAGGCGGAAATTGTTATCGATCGAAACCATAGACAACCACATTTTTACTTATAATTTTATGTAAAGTGACCATTCACGAGATTTTACAACCTAATGTTAATGGAAGAAAAATACGTTTAATCTTTCAATTTAGCATAAAGTTTTGGTACATATTCATCCCATTGGGCGACATAAAAGTTTCCAGCCACAGGGGATCCAAGTTTATATTGCTGAGCAAATTTCGTGATAGAGAAATTACCCCTGTTTTTACCAGAGTTACTAGGTAATTTAGGCATCTTAGAAAAATCACACTTTCCTGGTTGTTGGTACACTAAAAACACGTAGCGGTGCTGTCCGGTTCCTTTTGGAGGGCCTGATCCTATGTAATCAGAAAGAACTTCACTTTTATTCATATCACCGCCTTGAATATTGCCGACTAGCCAGTGATGCCACTCTCGGAACTTTGGTTTCTCTCGACTCGGTGCATCAGGGTCAACCATAGCTAAAAGATAATATTCTGTTTCTTTACATCCCCATTTCACCTCGGGTTTATCTTTCACTTGTGTAGGAGTTAACTCTTTTCCCGTCTCAACACTAACGCCACTGTTGTATCGAATAGTTATTAAATCTGAAGGCGCTGTGTTTATTACATCCGGTAAAACGCAGCTTTTCTTAAATATGCTTTGTAAATCTGCCATTGGAGTTGTTGTTTTGAAAATATCATTTAATTCAGTAAATGTCAAAGCTTTCTATTTATACCGTTACCATGGAACGTACTCGCAGTATCTGGCCAAAAATAATTTTCAATTTTTGATTATTTTCATTTTGACGAATTTATGGATCTTGTTAAAAAATATATGTTGACAAATAAAATGGTTATATTTTCTGCGGTTAATTATGCATACATACATTACTGCATACATTGAAGCTATGAAATTATTCTTCTATACTGTGCTATGAATTTCCAGCGAAAAAACAGCTATAAAGATGGCCACGCACGGTATGACAATATTGTTTATGGTTAAGATTTATTTATGCTGGCAACTTAGTTTTTACTTTTTTTTTAGAGCTTGTTCACACCAATCAATCCGTAACTACGGCGCTACCACGAACTTCGAAGTTCGGGTATTTCCATCTCTATCCCACTCCTTCACTCGAGTGACAGGGATGCATGTATTACGAACTTCCGACTTTCGAAGCGCCGTTATTGTTATTAGTTCCATGGCAACACTTAGAGCTTGTTCACACCAATCCGTAACTATCGGTGTAGGACGATACTTTTCAATCGGAGCATAGGAGCATAGCATGCTCCGATATCGGACTAGATGGTAAAAATCGGAGAAAACGTATGATTTCCATACATTTACGATATCGTTACTGGATCCGACACCGACAGCGGCGCTACCACGAACTTCGAAGTTCGTAATACATGCATCCCTGTCACTCGAATAAGAGAGTGCGACAGAGATGGAAATACCCGAACTTCGAATTTCGTGGTAGCGCCGCAGGCCCTACCGCGAAACGAAAACGAATTTCGTTCTTGTATCTCTCTCTCTGTTGCACTTGCTAGTTCGAACGACAGAGAGGCAGATACTCGAAGTCCGTTTTCACTGTGCGGTAGCCCCTCTGGACCTATAACTTATATTATAGTCAAAATTGACATTACTTATCTAGGGCGGCAAAACGAAGGGACGCATAAATGCGATCTGAGTTTCTTTTTTACCGCCCGTGTCGAGTACAACATTTTACGTTTCTCCCTGGCCAGGAAGTGGGATTTTCCGATTTATATTTATTCGCAGGAATAAATTGAAATAAAGCCAAGCCGCACATTTGTTGAAACCGGTCTAGTAATTTCCATGACCAACCAATAGCCATGACTAGAGAATTTGTAATGTAATTAATAAAATATTATTTAATAAAAAGCGCTAATAAAAAAATATACAAAATGAAACACAGAACAAAGGTAATGTTTGCAAAAAAAGATTTTTATTTACAAACTATCCATAATTTGTGTCTTTATTTCATGTAATATTTCATAAAAGAACATAGTTAAGCGGAAATTGTAATGCATAGATTTTAGTGTAAGACCTTGTGGCTAATAATGCTGAGCCAGTGTCCGTTCACTGCCGCAGAGACACACTTTTTTCATGTTTTATGTGCTTTTCTTGTTTATTTTATTATTTAGTATGTGTGTCCTGTGTGTTTGCGAATAAATATATCTTTCTTTCTTTCTAATCTGTACTCATATTATACAGAGGCGAAGTCTGTGAGATGTAGCCTTGTATGTTTTGGGTAATCTCCGGAACCACATCCAATTTCAAGAACTCTTTCACCTGCAGACCTGCATGTAGAGTGGATTGTCCAGATTGTTATAGGCCATATTCTGTCCCGCGATTTAACCTGCGGGAGAAGCCAAGCTGGCAGCAAGTGCCTAAACCTAGATTAAAACCTGTAGTTTATTGTTGAATTATTATAATACCACAATCATTTTTTTAACAGTAATGTCGCCCAAATAGCGTCAGATCAAAATAGCACCACCTTTCAGGGTGGCTTTGTGAGCCGGCGAGCCAATAGTATAAATCGTTAGCTCCTTGGCTCGCCGACTCTGACAATCCATTGGCGAGCAAAACAGTTGACTCTCATTGGCACAGTCATGTCAAGCATGCACTAAGAGCCAGAAAGCCAGTCCGCCAGTTTTTAAGACCGCAGACTTATAGGTGCTCCATTGGCGGTTTAGGCCTTTCGACTCAAGGGCTCATTGGCTTTTTGCTTGCAAATCGATCACCCCCTTTACAAGAGGCGAATAAGGGAATATGGTTGACAAGTATTGTAGATGATGGGCTAGCAACCTGACTGTAATATGAAATTTCCTCCATTTTTAATCCTAATTTTGCTAGAATTGACACCAAAAAGCTCTGCTTACTCATTTTAAGAAGACAGGTATGAATTTATGTAATACAGAGAAACATCTGCTGTTTGATCCAATTCAAAAAGATGTATAGAGTTTTATACACCTATCAATTTATCACAACAGCCGCATTAAAAGTGAATGAATTGAATGTTTGCTCTTTCCATCTCATAGCTGCATCTCTAGGTTGTTGTGACATTGCTGGGTGTATAATGGCCTTAACACAACAAATCCTCATTTCGGAGTGATGAGTGGTTTCACTAGTTCCCAACTAGCGTAACTACTAAATGGTTACAGAAATACATGGACAGTCACTGGAATTTGAGAACTATTATACAAACACTACTTTACAACTGAAAAGCCTGTTGAAATCAAGCTAGATGTCAGCAGTGTGGCATCTAACATATCTGTATCAAAGCAACTCAAAATTGGCTTACATTTTGATGAGCAGGGCTGTTATTCGGAATGTGCTAATGCACCTTACCTCACACTTACGATTTATTAATATCCATCACGGCATCAAGATAAATGTGTGTGTGAACGGTGAGGTGAGGTTAAAACAAGTCAGAATAGCGGGGCTGTAGAAAAAAGCTCAAATAGGCAAGTACACCAGTTCGTTTGTTGAACGAAACATATATAGACAATGCAACAAGAATACCACAAGTCCTGAGGCAGGCCTAGTTCTCCTCTGAACAAGTTTCCTGAAATACTAGCCCTTACATTCAGAGCAGGCTCAGTTCGGGTTGCACAGGGCGGTTCCACAACACTTCGGGAGCTCAAATACCGCGAGCCATCTGGTTGCCTCTTGTATACTGCAACTACCTGTCTATGCTTTAACTATTATGCCTATCCTGGGGATTAGACAGCTTTACAGATCCCCCGGGTTCCATAGGATTCTTCGGGAATGACAAGTGTGGAAAAACCCAGTGTTAACTAAGTCCTGTGGGCACCCTTATGAATGCATATATTTAGCCTTGGCTCGCCTCATCAGCGTCTCTATCGTCACCGGCTGATGCATATTCCTAGCAACGTGGTCGTTCTGGACTTGCAACAACACTTCCTGCGTGTCATTCAGCCTTTTACACAAATTCTCAATCCTCAACTGCTTTTCCACTATCTCAGCTTTAATATCTTCGATGTTCAGCGCCATGTCATCCATGTCGAACTGAGGGAGCTTCCTTTTCTCGTAATTCGCAAAACTTTCGAGCCGTAGCTGTAGCAACTGGTTTTCGACACGCGACGTCTTGTGCTGGTAGTCGATGCATTTCTTTCCGAACTGTTTGCGCGTTTCGACAACCGCCGTCATTAGATTCTCGCATTTTTCGACTAATGCTAGCTCGTCTACGTCTGAAAAATTAAATGGATTATTTTAATTAGTTTTACTGAGTATACTACATAAGTTTATCCCAGTTCGTATTTGATGAAGTACTTACCCATATTTTAATATGTTTCACTTGCTTTTATTCGAGTGGTGTTAAATTTATTAATTTAGTTTGAAATGAAAGCAAAACAAGTAAATATCACGAACTAAACAACGTAAATCGTAATTTCCAAGAAGACGTTACTTCTTGAAATTGTCATTGTCAATTTGACATATTCACGTATGGCAACATAACTTTTGCACTAATTATTAAAAGGTTCCTTAATATGCAAACATGTACGGAAATAGGTTAAACGAAACTCCTAAACTTTGCTTATAATATTATTGTTTAATCAATATTTTTAGCTTGACCCTGAAAATAATAAAATGTAAGGCCATAAAACAATTACATAAAAAGTACTTGATTATATTAAAAGTGTCCTTATAAAGTACCTTTTTCTACTATAGCTGCTAGTGTTGCTACTGCAAAGCGAAAATAACTTCTTACTTCTTAACTAAAATATAAACATACCGCTTCAGCCTAGTTGGTAGTGACCCTGCCTGCCAAGCTTGAGGTCCTGGGTTCGAATCCCGGTAAGGGCATTTAATTGTGAGATGAGCACATATATTTGTTTCTGAGTTAGGGAGGTTTTCTATATAAGTATGTTTATCGTCGTTTAGTACCCATAGTACAAGCTTTGCTTAGTTTGGGACTAGGTCGATTTGTGTAACATACATATTTATTTATTTATTATTAAAAAACGAGCGAGGTTGTATATGTATAATTAATAACAGGAATTAAGGAGTTACAATATCCACACTGCTCTTAATCATCTTCATGAATTCATGCACCGAAACCTGAAAAAAGTAGAAATAAGTAGCCATTGAATTAACAATTAATTACGCTACAGCACACACAAAAATAAAGGCTGTCCCAAAAACTCAGCATGAAATAATGTAAAACTAAATAATGATTTAAATTTTAATTATGTATGGAATCATAAAGTTCATGGTGTTATTTATGGAGCCGCATATCTCGCTTTGGGTCGGAGAGCGATGGTAGTTACTTAAATAAAATTAAAAGTTTTTAGAAGATTATTTAAACTGGACCTTACAGGTAAATTACTTTCGAGACGTTTTTGCATTTGTAGTAGTATTTGTATATTTACAAGGACACACGTACACGTTGACGTACACAGACACAAGTATGTGTGTGTGTGACGCTGGCTACAGTGGCCTCAACTACAAATCATACGTCTCGAAAGTAATTTACCTGTACATGATACTGAATTTCTTTGATACAGCCTTGAATAGCCTCTTTTAATGCACGGCAGTGTTTAACCCAACTGGATTTATGTGTGTGTGTGTGTGTGTGTGTGTGTGTGTGTGTGTGTGTGTGTGTGTGTGTGTGTGTGTGTGTGTGTGTGTGTGTGGGCTAATTTTAAATTACATGTCTTAAGCCTGCTGTACACACTGGGCCAACGTTGGTGCGTGAGCAGAAGGCAGCTATGCGTTAGAGGAAGAGGGCTTTATATCGTTCTCATGCGTTTGCATAGCTGCATCCTGTTCACGCGCCAACGTTGGCCCAATGTGTACAGCCGGCATTACAAGTTCACAACCACCCGAGCATTGAAGGAGGAATTTCGCTGTATCCACGAAATTCAGCCTCATGTGTGCAAAATGGTTATAGAAAATATTGACCAAAAAGTGCACGAAAAGAGTAAGTCACAACTAAGTCTTAATCAATCAAAAATAAATCCCAACTTGTATTTAAATTTTATACGATCATTCGGATATTTTTTTAATATCTATATTTATTCCAAACACATGAGAGTAATAACGAAATAAAAGATAATATTACTTACTTCCCCATCGTAATCTTTATCAGCGTCATCCATCATTTCTTCAATCTCTTCATCAGTGAGATAGGTGCCCAGAATCTCAGTTACAGACTTCAAGTTCTCAAAAGTTATGCTACCTGGAATCAATCGTATAAATAGGGTAAAAAAAACTCAGCAACGCATTTTATATGGAACTAGCTGTCTGCGCGGCTTCGCCCGCGTCATTCATCCGGGGTACTTTTTAATCATTCAATTACATTAAATACGAATACCATACCCATATAAATGTATAATTTATAAGGATTTGATGAGTCGAGTACTTATTAGTCGATAGCTTAACCACAGGCTTACCTTGGTAACATTTGAATCTATTGCCGCAAGTTCTCTACGAAAAAGTAAAAGAGGAATACAGTAATGATAAATAGGTATAAAAGGTAGCACAGAAGTGGACCCAGGGCTCCCGTAAGATATGATATGCTGTATTGAGATGAGAGACCTGCATTTGTCTTTAGTTGTAACAAATATTCCTCATATCAATAAAGGGCTGCACGCGTTTGACTTCCTTCGGATCGAGTGTCCACTCGCTACAGCGCTCATAGCCTGGCGGCCCCTGCGAGTCGGAAACGATAACGCAGGTTACGCAAAGATGGCAGCGGTCAGTCTTTGGATGGGTGACCGCCTGATATTTTAGTGGTTAATATAAATGAGCGTTTCCGTGCTTTGGAAGGCACGCTAAGCAGTTGATCCCGGTTGCTGTCTATGACAGTAGTCGTTAAGCCGAGTTAGAGGCTTTTGGGCGGCTTAAGAACTTCTAACAGTCGAGTTGCCCACTCACTTGACAAAGGGGGGACAACTGTTACTCGCGTCCGCAGGAGCTACCTACCACAACCCTGCACGTGACCCCTGGGTGGTAGTAAAGAGTGACAAACTTTTAAGGCCAAATTAATATATGCCATACGATGAAATTAAATTAAAAGTTTCCGCTAACAATTAAGCAGGCCACGTTTGTTTGGTACCAACGTCGTATAAAAAAACACAATCAGGATAGCACTAAGATGAAGGATCATGAATGAGAAAATGAGTACCAGAGTCATCGACATCGAAAAGTCGGAAGCTCTTCATGATGTCACCGTCGCTGTCCAGCGCCATGACCTTCCGCATGATGAGCGTCTGGAAGTTCTCGAAGCTCAGCTTGCCGGAGTTGCCCTTGTCCACTGCGTTGATCATGCGCTGTAGCTCTTCGGCTGTCGGCTCGTAGCCTGGGCAGGATCAGCTTAATATACGTTGATCTTCCACAAAAGAAGTGGAGGGATGCAAGAGACGAGGTAGGACAAGGAAAAGTGGATGGACTGTGTGAGAAATAAATATGATGAGGAAGGGAGTAACGAGATGACTGGTGACTGAGAAGTATGGAAGACGAAGACATGCTGCGCCAACTCCAAGTAAATGAAGTAAGGACAAGCGAATGATGATGGATCTTCCACAAATTTATCTAGTTTGTCTAGGCTGCTAGGTTGCGCCCGTGCTGTCATGCTGTGGTAACTACGCACATTGGGTGACGATGTTTTCTATCATTCGATTGCCGTTATTAAATTTACAAGGGGTGAAGGCAAGCAAGCTTACGGCCAGCCTAATGGCAAGCAGTCACCGTAGCCTATGAAAACTTGCAACTGCAGAGGGGACGCATGCCTAATATTTTTTTCCGCCAACAGTATAATGTCAAAATATAACAATTCCAAGGTTGGCAAGGCAACGCACTGATGGATGACTTCTCTGAAGTTGCAAGTCTCCATAGATTACGGTGTCTGGTTATCATTCAGAAGGTCAGAAAGAACATGATGTATGAAATAAATTGGCAATATTTAGTGACCATACCTAAAGCTTTTATAGCAACTCGAAAATCTAAAGCATTTATCTTTCCTTCACCGTTGTAGTCCAGCAGATTAAAAGCTTGGCGTAGGTCATCTTCCTGTAACAAAAAAGATAATAATGGTTTATAATGTAATGATTGTAAATCTGATAGAAGCAATTTTACAAGCTGTAACCCAGGGTACCTAACCTATCAAATGGTATTTCGTAAACAAGATTTTTGAAATACCGAGTGGTACAGTCAACAGCAAACGTAGATTACCATTTTAGTAGCTTGTCGCTTTCTCTACTTTGACGCATACCAAGTGTCACAGTATTGTTACGTTAAGTGTGACAAAGTACTAAAATTATCATCTATATTTGCTGTTGACTGTACGAGCCGAGGTCCGAAATCGAACCCACGACCTTCAGCGGCGCTACCACGAAAATCGAAACTCGAAGTTCGTATACATGCATCCCTGTCACTCCAGTATTGTAAGTGCGAGAGAGATGGAAATACCCGAACTTCGACTTTCGAAGTTCGTGGTTATAGCTCAGATTGAAAGTCACGTGCCTCACCGCTCGGCTACAGTTTGTTGCAATACAAATGTATTTCTCACATGCCAACACCATTGCTAAAGAAAACGTACCTATACAAACTTTAGTTGCAAAGCTAAAGTTTACTTAGACCGCGTACGCTATTACTACTATACTAGTTAAAGCGGTCTTTAGTCCTGGCTCAATGTAGTGCACTAACTGAGGGAGAGGAGATAAACCATCTTACTCTAATCAGGGAGTGTGTGCAAAAAAAAAATCTGCGAATAGGCCAATGGCACTTTTACAAGTCAAAATGTATCTCTAAATAGTATGAGTACATTATTCATCATATAATTAAATATATCAAAGTTTACATGTCTAATACAATAAGAGAAAACATACAATCTTATTTCTAGATGTGTAAGGTCTCCAAGTGTCAAAATTAAAATAATTATAATTAAATCTCATAGGTATTCACAGAGATGTATAGGGACTCTGTGTGTCAAAAACTAAATAATAAATAATAATAATACAATCAAGTGCAGTTATTGCACTGCATTGAGCCAGGTCCAAAGCGAGGTCATTATCTCTGTGGGTGGAGGCGTGTTAACTACAACCTTACACCTTGGTGTGACTTTAGATGTCCTTTGATATAAAATTGGCTGAAGAAAACACATGTGTAACTAATAATAATCGAACGAGCGAGCGAAGCGAACGAAGTTCTCCGTTTCAGCTTGGGCAAAAATGTCCGGCTTTTCTCGACCGATTCTCGTGAGATTTTATGAGCAAGTTCTATAAATAAGTAGAATAAAATTATGAAAGATAGAAAGGCTCGCGAGTTCTACAGCTCACAGAACCACTAGTATCATACCATATTTCGTAACAAAAACAGCGGGTTTTGTAACGAAATGAGCCGCCGAAAATGTATGTATGTAAATACTTTATTGTATACAAGACACCGGTAAAAATACTGACCAAATAGGTTAAATCGTTACAAAGGCGAACGCGAGGCGAAAGGCGGGGAAATTTTTTGAGAGTAACTGTAATGTAGGATGTCCACCTGCTCTTTTGTGAACGTGAGCTTCGCCCGTACTTCCCGTTTACCGGTGACTGTTTCCTCAACTTTATCCTCTTTCTTCAGCGAGAACTCGGCGGTGACCGACAATATGTTGTCCTCCATTGTGTACAATATCTACGGGGCCATGGCCGTGGTTGCATGTGTTGCATCGATCAAACGGCGGTGTGCTAACAGTAATGTTGCCCGCTTATTTTTTTTTTTGTAAGTATTTGTAAAGAAATAGAGCGAAAAATGTATACATACCTTTAAAGTTGACTGTACAACGTTGGTACAACGTTAAAGATATGTATACATTTTTCGCTCTATTACTTTACAAATATAAATACAAAATTATTTATTTACCAAAACAGCAAAACAATAGATACATTATCAGTGGCCCTCACACTAGGTCCAGCCTGTAATACTCAACGATCACCTTAGCCTAATAGTTAGTAGTGACTGCCTATGAAGCTGAAGGTCCTGGGTTCGAATCCCGATAAGGGCATTTATTTTTGTGATGTGCACGATTTTATTTGTTCGTACGAGTTTGGTATGTATTTATTTATCTATATGTGTATTTATATCGTCACGTACAGTCAGCATCACATAGTTAGTAGCATCCAATGTAGCCAAATATATTGGAACACGTCTTTATTACTATAGGAATAAGGAAGTGTTACGATATATTTGGCTACTTTGGCTGCTACTAACTATGTGATGCTGACTGTACAAGCTTTGCTTAGTTTGGGACTAGGTCGAGTTGTGTAAGTTTGTCCCCAAATAATTATATTTATTTATTTTTATTTTGATCGCAGTAATCCCAATAAGACTTGTGTTATCTCTACATATAATAAATGTGAAAGTTCGTTGAGGTTGTCAGTGAGACACGACAGCCCAACGAAAAGGATGTTTGTCCGGGTATAATGGGAAAACTATCGAATGGATTAATATGCAACTTTCACTAAAACGTTTAATGGATTTTCGTCCAGCCAATAAGCTATAAAAATTATAAAGATTAGGGTGCAAAAGGGTTAAAAAATGGGGTTGAAATTTGTATGGGAACCCCTTGAATCGATGAGCTAAAGACTTGAAAATTGGCTAGCATATACTTGACTAGAAATTAAAAAAAACCCTATTCAAACTTTCAGCAAAATATAGATAAAACGTGAAAAAACACGGGATGTAAAATTGTTTATATCTAATTGTAATCATGTTCTGATAAAATTTGCAGTTTAGGGGTTTAAGGGGCCGAGAGACCGATCTAGCTTCGTCTTATTTTCGAGAAAATTAGTTTTTTCCGTATTTTCTCGCAATAGACAGGCTTACTCTTCGATGACGACCAATGGTTACCCAATGAAATGTTCTGTTTGAAAAGTTGCGGAAATATTGAATGGTATTATACTTAGAAACATTTACAGTTTTACATTTGTTTTCCTTTTATAATTTTAGAATGAAATAAAACTCATTTAATACGGTTTGGTATGTTATATTTATAGTATAAATAAAATCAAAAACATAATATAAGCGGCATCTATCGAGCTGAAATTGGACTAAACTTAAGCTCGGTAGATGGCGTCAATCGACAACTAACATCAACGACCTCTATCAAACTGAAATTGTATCAAAATCATGGTCGCTAGATGGTGCTATCATTATATACATGAAGCATTAATAATGTTTATTTTTAATTGAATTTGCGACTCATAATCATGAATATATTACTGTTAATATCCGTTGTAACAAAGATCTGAAATTGCGTTAGTTTTAAGACTTTTAACACGTTCAACGGCACCCGGCGCGTTTTAACGCTGCGAAAGTCCGTCTCCATCTCGGCCAGTTTTATCCCTTATTTAATAATAGCTTCCGCCCGCGACTTCGTTTGCGTGGACACGGGATAAAGCTATCTTGTATTTTAATCCAGGCTATACACTATCTTCGTGTAAAATTTCATCTAAATCGGTTGAGCCGTTTGAGCGTCATTGAGTAACAAACATCTAAATATCTAAACATCCAAACATCCAACCATACAAACATTCGCATTTATAATATTAGTAGGATTATCGTTGACTTTATACTTATTTTATCAATTAAATTTTCACTTTGTTGGTAAACTTCAGCACAATTCTAACACCGTAGCGAAAATCGTGACTAAACCTGATTCATAATTTTCATAAACTATTTAATCGTATGGCATACATTATTTTTGGCCTTTAAAGTTTATCACTCTTTAGTACCACCCAGGGGACACGTGCAGGGTTGTGGTAGGTAGCTCCCTTCCGGTTCAAAAGATCCCAGTCTCAAATTACACTATTACAACTGATTCTCATTTAACACCTCATATGAACATAAACTCAAAATAGCCCAGTGTCTATTTACCTTAGTCCCAAAATACCCTAAAATGTTAAAACCAAAACGACCTATCTCTATTAAGAACTTATGTCGAAAGCACCTAATGTCATCAAAGCATAAACTCAAAACACAATGTTCCCAAAATACACTAATTACAAAATACGCTACTCTCAAAATACCCTAAATTATTTATTTATTGATTTTCGTTTTGTGCTATTATGATCCATGTGGTATACAACTGATAATAGCCATTAAAGTTGATCCCTTACTCGTGTACGCGTAAATTCGTACCAGAAGCCGACATAGAATTAGGACTGAACTATTTAGAGTATTTTGAGAGTAGTGTATTTGGCCAATGGTGTATTTCAGGATTAGTGTATTATGGGAATAGTTTGTTTTGAGCTTCAGCGTTTATGACTTTAGGTAATTTTAGTAATAGTTATAATATAGACAAAGTCGTTTTGGTTTTAGGGTATTTTGGGACTAAGGTAAATAGACACTGGGCTATTTTGAGTTTATGTTCATATGACCATAGGTGTTAAATGAGAATCAGTTGTATTGTGTAATAGTGTAATTTGAGACTGGGTTCTTTTGAACCGGAAGGGGTAGCTCCTCCAGACGCGAGTAACAGTTGTCCCCCCTTTGTCAAGTGAGTGGGCAACTCGACTGTTAGGAGTTCTTAAGCCGCCCGAAGGCCTCTAACTCGGCTTATCGACTACTGTAAAGACAGCAGCCGGGATCAACTGCTTAGCGTGCCTTCCAAAGCACGGAAGCGCTCATTTATATTAAATATTAACCACCCACTCAAACATCAGGCGGTCACCCATCCAAAGACTGACCGCTGCCATCTTTGCTTAACCTGCGTTATCGTTTCCGACTCGCAGCCGCCGCTAGGCTATGATGCTAAAGTTTGGACATCAATCACGCAAAAACGGATTAAAGTGAAGTTTGGTATACATAGTGTTTATTCCGGGAATCATCGTCTAAGGGGACGAAATAGGGGGCGCAAGTTTGTATATAAGGAGCTACGATATAAAAGAGTTCCACGCGGACGAAGTCGCGGGCAGAAGCTAGTGGGCTTATAGGTGGCTACTAGACGACAATAAACACACTTAAATAATTCGAGAAGAGAAAACATAACATATAACGAACTCAGGAACATCTTTATCGGGATTCAAACCCGGAACCACTACCAACAAGGCTAAACTGGTCGTCATCAAAAGGGTTATAATTCTTGTGAAAGGGCGCCGCATTATTCATTACTGCACTAGTTGCTTCAGTAGTAGGCAGGATAGGTAGTACCTACTTCTATTTCACGGAAAAGAACTCTCTTGACTGCTCACCCTGTACTGCTTTGTATTTTTGCACTAGGTTACCTGTTCCTGTGTGAACACTAGACGTGCGAAGATTGGTTTGTTTTCTAACTCAGCCTCTTCTTCCTGGTTGCCAACGATAGTCGTTAGATCATCGCCCGACATATCGTAGAATATATATTTAATGCACAGAACAAAAACCACAAGTATATAAAGTTATTCCAGCAAATTATCCTGTTCTCACCAAAATATACTCTTTGGTTATCATTAATGTAAATCTTTTCAGTCACTTGAAGTCAGTCAAGTCAAAAGACTAGAAGTTGATAAAAACTGCCAGTACATATTCATATATATATATATATATATATGTTGTCTATGTTGTATTTTTATATTACTGGTTTTAAAGCTAACGTTGTGAAAAAGAAAGGCAAACCATAAATATCTGAAATAATGTATGTCGGTATTAAAGTCTACCAATTTCTATATTTTATTTAAGTGGCAACATTGAGATCAACAGTCAGTTGTTTCATAAAAAAGCGACTGACGCCGCCATCTTGCATTGCATTGTTTGCGGTTTGAGGTTAGAATAGGCGGAAAGACGCCGATATTGTTTTTGTGATAAACTAGTGCAAGTTAACCGTAACCATGAAACTGGTTAGATTTTTGATGAAACTTAGTCACGAAACAGTGACAATAGAGCTGAAGAACGGCAGCGTTGTTCACGGAACAATCACAGGCGTCGATGTCGCTATGAACACGCATTTGAAGGCTGTAAAAGTTACGCTTAAAAACAAGGAAGAGCTGCAATTGGAGACTTTAAGCATTCGTGGGAACAATATTAGGTACTACCTGTTGCCTGACAGTCTACCGTTGGAGACTTTGCTCATCGACGACGCGCCGAGAGGTCGCGGCAAGCGCGAAGGATTCCCCAGAGGCGGCGGCGGCACTCGCGGAGGACGCGGCAGGGGCCGTGGCGGTCGCGGAGGCCCAAGGGGAGGCCGTGGAGGCCGAGGTCGCGGACGACGATAAACCTAGTTCATAAGCTACAACCTAAGATGTGATCCGTTATTATTAAGTATAAGTTTCTCCAAATGATTGTGTTTTTTTCATCTCTTTAGTTAAGGTATGTAAAGTGGGGTTTTAATTAATTATGATGCACATGTTAGGTATTGAGTTTTCATCAGTAACATTTGGAATATCAGTGTTTCAACTGTTTCACATCATCCACATCCTCCCTGGGAAGTAGAGCTATGACTGAGCAGTATTTTCTGCCTGGGCCTACACTATTGATATTTATCTAGGAGTCATGATCTACTCCAACTGTAAATGTTTTTACTCTGTCGATTTGTTTCATTTAAACAACAACTATATACCTGGGTCAACTCATTTTTTTTGGACACTTGATGCAATGCAATTACAATCTCTTGGGTCACTTTTTTAAAACTCATTTTATGGGTTTCATTATAGATGATAGTTCTTTAATTTAATTTAATTTATAACACTAACATTAGCTGTAAAGATCATTTGGTTACTAACAAACTATGGGCCTAAAGTTGCCTGAAAATAAAGATATTTTATTTTATTTATTTATTATTTATAATTATCAAACCTGCTCACTAAATTTCACAAGAATCACTTAAAAATGCGACCTATACAGAACAGCCGTACAAATGCTCGACATACAAAAGTATTTTTGTCTAAGCTGCAACGGAGAACTCAATTGGCTTCGATCACTCGTTCAAAGTCGTATCTTGCTGGAGTCCGTTGGATGCAGGTGGCGCAGGTCACTTTGGCACTCTTTGGGGGAGGCCTATGTCCGGCAGTGGGCGTCTTTCGGCTGATATGATGATGATGATGACTCATTCAATTAGTAAGTACACATGACCGTGTCGGAACTTGTTCAAGTTGGTTATAAATGTAAAAGATTTTGACTGTATTTTAGATACTGTGATGCGGGTCCTGCAGCTAGAGTTTAGATAGGATCATTCAAGAAGAAAATTAATGTAGTGAATGATGCTGGAGTATAGTTATGCCTGCAGCAGTGTAGTTCATCTTGTTACTAACCGACTTAAAAAAAGGAGGTGGTTCTCAATTCGTCAGAAATATTTTATGTATGTTTGCCAATTACTCAAAGACCGATTTGCATTTCCCAGGTGGTACCGTGGTCATTAGGGTCAGTATCAGGTGATGGAATCTTGGAGAAATCGAGGGAATTCTTCTAATTTTATAGGGACACTTGGGGCGTGTTGGATACTGATTTGAAGTCAGTCAAAACTTTGTTTTTAAAGTAAGTTTTCATAAAGGGCTTTTGCCAACTGCTGCAGAAAGATGATGTTTCTATATTAATATTATACAGAGGCCAAATTTGTATAAGAGTAGCCTTGTAAGTTTGTAGGGATATAAGGAGTAATCTCAAAAATCCTTCACTGGTTAATAGAAAAGGACGTTTGGGATGGACAGGCAGGGCATTGTCCGAGGTTAGCACATTCCAAGTTGTGGGGGTCATTCGAAGCTGTGAATCCATTTTGGAAGCAGGCCTGAAAAACAGGTGCATGACACATCATTGGGGGCACTCGGACATGGAACGTGTTAACAGTAGGTTTGTATGTCCCTACATAAAATCATTTTTTATGCCGTCTGTGGTAAACAAGCATACGGCCCACCTAAACGTAAGCTGTCACTGTAGTCTAACGTTTCAGACTTCGAAAGTCGAAGTTCGTAATACATGCATCCCTGTCACCCGAGTAAGGGAGTGCGATAGAGATGGAAATACCCGAACTTCGACTTTCGAAATTCGTGGTAGCGCCGCTGGCCACGATATTGCGCGACTTGCGGCGCGGCAAGCGTTTTGTCTGTTCATTGCGCGGTCGAGTCAACGTACTGTGATTATCACACGCAACGAACTAGAAAAACAGTCTCATATAAGATTTGTATTTGCTTGTAACAATGATGTTGGCGTGACAAATGTCTCCTTTGGATCTCTTGAATAGCCGTGTCTATACCAGACGCATGCTCGGCCGCACGCCACAGCTATTGGCGGATGATTTGATAGATAAAGACAAATTATTTTAATTGTTTTAACAGCATTTTAGCTAGATAATTTAAATAAAAAAAGATTCCTGTTTTACAAGATTTTTATTGATTTCAATGTCATCACAACATGTCACCTTATATATAGAAAAGTACTCTGTGATGTCACTGCTGCGCCCATCTGCTACGCACGCCCTGCACCATAGGTATATATTTTTCCTGTTTTTGTCAGCCGGGCTATTTCGACTAGCGCTATCTTATGACAAGTAGAAGAAATGACAATGAAGATTTCCCATACAGCCAGCAGATGTCGCTGGTAGTCACCATAGAGAGCGCGTATTTACTGTGCCTTAACTTTTTTGTTATGTTTCTTTTTACTGTCCCTGTCTGAGCGTTTATCTGAGCTAACAACTAAGTTCTTGAGCATTCTGAAGAATGCTCTAAGGATCTTTACAATGATATAAAGAGCTGTTAAGACCACGGCGAGTTGGTCCAACGCGTAGCGTTCGTACCACGCGTAGTGTCTCGCTGGCGATCGAAGGTGGTACGCTCCTGAAAGAGGTAAAAAGAATAAGTGAAGTACCTATTTCTATATTGTTATACAGCATTACGGTGAAATAGTTTCCCAATCATCAATATAACTCAGTTTTTGTTAGTTATTAAACTAATCATTTGCATAGAACTGGAGAAATACCAGAGGATGTAAAATTTGCGATCGGTTAATATCGTAACAACACTGCGAGCGATTTGTCGTGTGAGCCTATAAAAGATCGCTTGAAAGTCAACACATTTTAATAAGTGGTATTGCTACTCGCCACTAGATGGCGTTCAGAGTGCTACCTTTAGACTCGATGGCCACTTCAACGTAGTGTGAGATGAGTCTCGACGGCTCCACGGGCCTCTTGTGGAAGACCTTCGACAAATGCTTAGCTGCTTTGTGGTAACTGAAATATGAAATTGGAGGTCAAAATAATTCAATTCGTTTTAGACTTTGTCAAACCACTTGGGGGGGGTCTCTTACACAGACTAATACAGACGCACGCTATAAAGCAAGACAATGTATCATAAAGTTGTCTCTGTCACTTCTTATGGTCAGCTGACGTGAGTTAGAATGAGACAAATAGTATGATATTTTGAATCTATTGACGACTCGTCTCCATATCAGTGTTAAAATAGTAAACAATTTTGCCAAGATGTCAAAGTCAAATCAACGTCAAATCTTTTGTGAATCTTGAGGAAAATTGGTTATTTGAAAAATATTGTGTTTTAAAACGATATATTTGTGTGATATGTGAAAGATTCAATTCATATGAAGTGGCAAAATGGCTTGTGTAGTTCCGTACTGTCGGAGTTACCCTAGATTATCAAAGAAGACCGGAGAAAGAACTGGTTTTCATCGGTAAGAATCATTTGGTTATTTTTCAAATATCTCATGTATATATTACTCAATATAAAGGTCTGGGATTACAGCAGATGGTGGATTATATCGAATAAGTACTTTTTACATGGATCCAACTTGATCTTTTTGGGATTTTTAGTAAAAATACAATTTTTCTATACACGGGTAGTGTTGTGACCATGTATATATCGATATTTCGTCGACATGAATTATTTATGTAGGCGTTTAGACAAAATATTTTAATACAATACAATACAACAATACAAATACTCTTTATTGCACACCTCACACAAACAAAGCAGTTAAAAAGAGAAACAATACAATAACATGTAGGTAGAGGTAGACAACAATGTTACATGTAGTTAACTGTTAAATTCAGATTTCCGGGAAATATTTTTTGACAGAAATGGATTGACGCAGTAGGGCGCAATAATTGGACGCCGAAAAAATACGACAGGATATGTCCGTGTTCAACTCTCGTGTTGAATATCGGTTTTCGTATGGTAACTTTAAATATAACTTCCGTTTATGTAGGGCAACACTATAGGATAACCACTTCCTGTGGCCATTGCTACTACAACTTTCTGCTTTTGAAGTCGCACGCGCTGCTCCTACTTTTTCGTAATTTCATATAAAGATCGCGCTTTTCCATATAGAATTTAAAAGTTTTTATTCTTAAGAGTGCACGTCACATCAAGAGAGTTTGGGCTGTGTCGTTGAGGTATCTTTAGGCGAAGACCGGTGGTAAGTCAGATCTGCGCGCCCGGTGAGTAGCTGAGAGTGCCTTAAGAGAACAGGAAGCCCTGAGGAGGCTCCAGACCTGGACGCTTCAGGTATGTGATTGTGCACTTTCTCTTCTGTCTCGATTGTCGAAATTAGAAATTATTAACGTGTTTCTCGCATACTCGGATTTTGCTAGAGTTCAGTCTTTTTACAGTACATCTTAATTTATCGCGTTTAAAAACATTGGTCCTTCGGCCGGATTGTGAAAAGTTACCTATTTTAAGGCTGAATTCATTAAAATCATAATTTTCGCGTTGTAAAATTTTTGATAAAAAAGTTGAGGGTAAACTTTTAATTGGTGTATAATGGCGGACAGGAAGTGTTGATCTTTAGTGTAGTAGATTTTAGTTGGTAACATTGTGATAGTTCGTGTCATAGACGAATCTTCTTCATTCCGTTCATTCATTCAGTAATTTTTCGTGCGTATGGCAACGTGTAGGTTGCCAGTGTCTAGCTAGCTGTCAGTGTCACGTGGAAGTTTTCGTTCGTTGATTGACATCGACATTGTAAACAAAACAACTATTTGTCGGTTTTCGTTAGTTTGTCGCGTATACTTTAGTTGAATTTTGATTAAGATGTCGGACAACGATTCCAACAGTGATGCTAAGGCAAATATGAGCAGGGTTGAGCGAGATTACGCTATGATGAGAATAGAATGTATTCACGGAACGGATTTAGTAGGTTATGTCGAATCCGATATAAATGTAATCGCCGCGGATTTCCACCGAGCTCAAAGGGAAGTGATAGCAAATAGTGAAGACTGCAGTGCAGAATTTCCTGTCACTACAGATTTTGAAATGAAACATAAGTCAATTTTGTCGCGGTTACGACAGCGCGCGCCGGTAGTTAAAACAATAAGTGATAGTTGTGAGAATGTTGCCGCGAAGTTGCCAAAGATTCAAATCAAGCCGTTCGATAGCAAATTAGAGAACTGGTTGTCGTTTAGCCAATTGTTTGAATCTTTAATTCACAAACGTAACATTTCAAACATTGAAAAACTACACTACTTGCTAACCAGTGTTCAAGGTAAGGCTCTAGATTTGATCAAGAATTATCCTATATCAGATGAGAGTTACCTTGATGCATATAACGCCTTAAATGAGTATTATAATAGAAAGCGACAGATTGCATTTAGTTATTATGAAAAAATGCTGTTGTGTGAGCAAGTTAAATCAAAATCTGGAGTTGAAATGGAGAAAGTGAATCGAATCTTTAGGGAAACTTTACAAGTGCTAGAAAAGCTTGGCCTGCCAGATAAAAAATTCATGCTGGTTCATTTATTGTGGTCCAAGCTCGATAAATCTACCCGTGAAGCATTCTTATTGGAATTTAACTCCAATGATATTCCCAAGTTTGAAGTATTGCAAGAATTTGTGGAGAAACAAATTCGAGCATTGGATGCATCAGATTTAAAGTGCTCAAACAATAATTTGCAAAATAAAGTGCATATTAATGCAACTTATAATCAGAGAAAATCAAAGGTAACTCTTGTCACCACTTCAAGTATGTGTGAATTCTGTACTGACCAGCATAGTCTGGCATGCTGTGAAAAATTTATAAAATTAGGTACTGATGCTCGATTTAAATTTGTGAAATCTAGGGGCTTGTGTGTTTGTTGTTTTTCGAGTAACCATAAAGTGAAGCAGTGCCAAAAGGCATCGCGTTGTGGTGTGTGTGGGTATTCGCATCATACACTGCTACATTTTAATAAGATTGAATCATCGGCTCCAGATGCTGATGTGTCATCAAAACTTGTCGCTAGTGGTTCATCCGCCAACAATGTCACTCTGACATCTGCTTCGAATAATAATATGGTGTTGTTTGCTACTGCTCAGGTAGCGGTGCGGGATAGTTCTGGCCAATACCAGCAAGCTCGTGCATTGTTGGACTGTGCAAGTGCAAGCAATTTTATATCACAACCTTGTGCGAAGCGGCTTGGACTAGATATACATCATACGGGTGAATCAGTTTCTGGAATTGGAAATTCAGTAGCTAAACCACATGGTTCATTGTCGTGTTCCATTAAACCTAATGGAACAAATTTAATTCATTTCGATTGTGAAGCACTAGTGCTTCCCTCTATCTGTGCTGATCAACCATGTCTTGCAGTTAGATCTTCGGAGTGGTCTCATATTAAGAATCTTACTCTTGCTGATCCTGACTTTGGTGATCCTGGACCAATCGACTTACTGCTTAATGCAGACATCTTCGCTTCATCGTTGCTGAGTGGTCGGAGTCAGGGATGTCCGGGTCAGCCAAAGGCTATTGAAACTCTATTTGGATGGGTCATCATGGGTGGATGCGATGAGAGCCATTCACAATCTTTCAAAACTTGTCGTCGGAAAGATTGCTTTTTCGTGTCGAATTCTTCGCAATCAAATTTGTCGTTGGATAGCTCTTTAAAAAGGTTCTGGGAGTTAGAAAATGTTAGTAGCCCTAGTAAACCAATTTTGTCGAAAGAGGACCAACTTTGCGAAGATACTTTCGTTAATAAATTCTGTCGTACGAGTGAAGGCCGTTTCGAGGTACCCCTTCCTTTCGTTGATCCTATGAACAAGCCTGTATTCTCGGACACTCGTGAAATCGCGATGCGCAGACTCTTCTCCTTGGAACGCAAGCTTGCTAGACATGCAGATTTTCGTAAAGCTTACGTTTCATTCATGGATGATTACGAGTCTAGCGGTCATATGGAGGAAGTAGAGCCTCCCCCAAGTAGTGTTGGGAAATTTTACTATATCCCTCATTTTGCAATCCTTCGACCTGCGTCTGTCAGTACGCCTCTACGTTGTGTCTTCGACGCTAGCTGTCGCGATAGCAATGGTATATCGCTAAACGATACGCTTCTGGCGGGTCCTAAGCTGCAAACAAATATCTTTGATATCCTTACCAGATTTCGGTGGCATAAAGTGGTTTTCACAGGTGACATTAAAGCCATGTACCGTCAGATTGTCGTGCCGGAAGAGGATGCTGAATACCAGAGGATTGTATGGCGTCAGTCCCCTGACAGCCCGGTTAAGGATTATATGCTGCGGACGGTCTCCTACGGGGTAAAGTCCGCCCCCTACCAGGCTCTTCGAAGTATCGCGCAGTTAGCTAAGGATTCCGCAGCCGACTATCCTGACGGTTCGCCAGTTTTGGATAGAGACATTTATGTTGATGATGTTGTCACAGGCGCTGACTCTATCGAGAAGGCTTTACAAATAAGATCAGACCTTTCTGAGATATTGTCGTCGGGTGGGTTCCATTTAAGAAAATGGACCTCCAATCATAAAGGTTTTATCGCTGATCTTCCTGCCACTGAGTTGTACTCGAGTGATTTTAAATGTTTTGACGAACTTTCAGACTTGTCACTTAAAATATTAGGTTTATCGTGGCGTCCACAAACAGATTCGTTCCAGTTTGAGGTTACTACTCCCAATGACCAGAGGTGTACTAAGCGTATGATCCTTTCGCACATCGCACGCATTTATGATCCGTTAGGATTTCTGTGTCCAGCGTCGTTTCATGCGAAATATCTGATGCAGGTTTTGTGGTCATCGGGGGTCCAATGGGATGAGGACGTGCCAGAAGCAATAGCTTCGGAATGGATGCGTTTTAAATCGCAATTGTCGTTGTTAAAATCTGTCGTAATTCCCCGACGCATTGTTCATTCTTTTGTTTCGTTGCAGCTCCACGGATATTGTGACGCGTCAGAGCGTGGATATGCGGCAGTCATTTACTGTCGGGCGGTCAGTGCAGAAGGCTCTACATTTGTAGAGTTCTGTTGCGCGAAATCTAGAGTCGCGCCTCTGCATAAACAGTCCATACCACGCCTAGAGCTTCAATCTGCCGTGCTTCTGTCAGATCTAATGCTGTCGGTGAAGGAGGCTTTAAGACCTCTACATAATATCTCGGAAATATTCGCCTGGTCCGATTCAAGCGTAGCTTTAGCTTGGATCCAATCGTGCCCGTCGCGCTGGAAGACGTTCGTGGCCAATAGGGTAAGCCATATACAGGACATTATCGCTCCTGATCGCTGGCGCCACGTGAGCACTCTACATAACCCCGCCGACGTTGGGTCGAGAGGTTTGTTGCCCGAAGACCTTGTCGAATGTGATATTTGGTGGCGAGGCCCCTCCTGGCTCCGAAAAGAGGAAAAGGACTGGCCTCGGTCTACATTGACTGGGCCACCAAACAGCTCTGTCGCAGACGAGCAACGACTTTGTAGTCTGGTTGTTGCAAGCGATCCTCACTTAATTGATGAACTCCTCAACAGGTTCTCCTCGCTTTTCACTTTAAAGCGTGTGTTAGCCCTGTTTCCGTTTTCTACTGTCGTCGAAGGATGGAAAGATTGTCGGATCTCTACAGTCGTCTGAAACGACTGCGGCTCTCATGTTTTTAGTAAAACATGTGCAGCTTGCTACGTTCGGTGTAGAGATCAATCACTTGAGAGAGGGTCGTTTGAATTCATTGCCAAAGAGTTTGCGCAAGCTCTCGTTGTTTATTGACACCGCGGGTATTGTCAGGGTGGGCGGTCGCTTAGTCAATTCTCCAATCAAATTTTCGATAAAGCACCCCATACTGTTGCCTCGCTCCCATAGATTAACGGTTTTAATCATTGACGAATATCATAAAAGGTTTCTACACCCCGGTGCTCAAACTTTACAGAATTTACTTTCGCAATCATTTTGGATTTTGTCGCCCAAGCGAGCCATTCAGGCCGTGATCAGTGGTTGTGTCAAATGCTTTCGTGTCAACCCATCGCCGGCTTCGGCGCCGCTAATGGGAAATCTTCCTCTTTGTCGTATTTCTCAAGTAAAACCCTTTTCGAGTGTCGCCATTGACTATGGAGGCCCTTTTGATATCGCTTTCGGACGTGGACGAGGCGCTAGAACATACAAAGGCTACATTTGCGTATTCGTTTGCACCAGCACTAAGGCTATCCATATCGAACTTGCTTCGGAATTATCTACGGAAGCCTTCCTTTGTGCGTTGAAGCGATTTGTCGCACGACGTGGACGGTGTAGCAATATTGTCTCTGATCAGGGTCGCAACTTCGTCGGGGCAAGTAATTATCTTGGTTCCATTATGAAGAGCGCCGCTGATGCACAAGAGATTAAATTTTCATTTAATCCACCGGGTAGCCCGCACTTTAACGGCTTAGCCGAGGCTGGGATCCGCTCGGTAAAGACGCATCTCGCTCGAGTCGTGGGTAATCAAAGGTTAACCTTCGAGGAATTTTACACCGTCCTCACACAAATCGAAGCAATGCTTAACTCGCGTCCATTGACGCCTCTAAGTTCGGATACAAACGACCTGTCGGCACTTAGCCCTGGACATTTTCTTACCTTAGAGCCTTTGTCGATTATTCCTGAAGAGAACCTTGTTGATCAAAAGATTAGTGTTTGTCATCGATGGAAGTTGATTCAAAAAATGCATCAAGACTTTTGGCGCAGATGGCATGCGGAGTACGTACACACACTTCAACAAAGGACTAAATGGAATAAGGTTAACACAAACATTGTCGTTGGTACTTTGGTCTTGTTAATTAATGAACAGACAAGCCCGTTAAAATGGCCTTTAGGTCGCATCTCAGCTCTACATCCGGGAGCTGATGGTGTATGTAGAGTCGTCACGGTCACGACGGCCACTGGTCAGTACAGAAGGCCAGTCGTGAAACTGTGCCCACTGCCACTGGCTAACTAATGTTATCGATATTAACTTAGAGTCATAGTTTTAAGCAATCTGTTTAGTTTTTAACGTTTATTAGTATCGTAAATACTGCTTATTTAGGTGAGCGGAATGTTCAACTCTCGTGTTGAATATCGGTTTTCGTATGGTAACTTTAAATATAACTTCCGTTTATGTAGGGCAACACTATAGGATAACCACTTCCTGTGGCCATTGCTACTACAACTTTCTGCTTTTGAAGTCGCACGCGCTGCTCCTACTTTTTCGTAATTTCATATAAAGATCGCGCTTTTCCATATAGAATTTAAAAGTTTTTATTCTTAAGAGTGCACGTCACATCAAGAGAGTTTGGGCTGTGTCGTTGAGGTATCTTTAGGCGAAGACCGGTGGTAAGTCAGATCTGCGCGCCCGGTGAGTAGCTGAGAGTGCCTTAAGAGAACAGGAAGCCCTGAGGAGGCTCCAGACCTGGACGCTTCAGGTATGTGATTGTGCACTTTCTCTTCTGTCTCGATTGTCGAAATTAGAAATTATTAACGTGTTTCTCGCATACTCGGATTTTGCTAGAGTTCAGTCTTTTTACAGTACATCTTAATTTATCGCGTTTAAAAACAGTCCGAAACATTTCAAATCTGACTGTTTCGTTATTATTAAAAACAGAAGACACTTACAATTTCCCAAATCGTTTCAAATGTGCCTATACAATTGAAGATTTCCCTGGTTGTCTCCATGATCCCAATGTCAAATCCTGACCTGATGACCATGGAACCACCTAAGACCACCTTTTCTAACAAAAAAACATCCTAATCGGTCCCGGCGTCTAAGAGTAATCGAGGAACATACATAAAAAAATAAAGAACTCGCGGAATTTATTCTTTTTAGAAGTCGGTTAAAAATAAATGTGTTCCACTAAAAATCCACAAAATAGTGAGGGTTAAAAGTAACTGGTCTGACTACCTATGTATTTGCATAATTAAATTTGTAGCGAATATTATGAATCTTGAATGCTGTTTATTATTTTCGTAGTGGTGTAATGGTTTTTGTTTTCTATATGGTAAGTACCATATAATTTTTTGTATAGTTTGGATAGATACAATTTACTTACGAGTATCGCATATTACGAATATAATATATTAACAGTAAATATCGATATCGATAACTTGTAAGAAAATATCTTTCTCTGCACTAAATCTCGAGCGAGCGAGAGAGCGAATTACATCGTGCGAGCGAAAAAGCGGAGACAATAACGAATGAAGACCTGTCAGATAACATGGTTCTATCCCTTTCTTACTCGTCGTTCAGTACGTAAGTGAGAAGAGATCGGATGTATATATCTATGTAATCTGTGGTCTCTTATGAAAAGTTGTCATTGAATTAAGGGGTAAGTACATTTAAGGCAGATCTCGTTGTTATCTTAGGGCTATCCAACTGCCGTCTTAGGGTATAGGCGCGCACGAAGCATGTTTGTCGCCGGCGACAGTACATCTGTCTCTTTCGCACTCTCGTAGTGAGAAAAAGAGAGACCGTTGTAACGTTGCACGTACATGTCGTACAAATAGCATATACATACATTAAATTATTATTTTCAATAAATTGTTTACACTATTTATACAAATTTATTACATTATAATTATACAGCTAATGAATTATTAAATTATTACCTATTCAATCAAATGATTTATTTGTACACTTATTAACCAATTGAAATTTCTAGTCTAGTCTTGCAGTTCGTGCACGCTTTTAAATATTTAATATTTTTATTTTATTCGGTGGTCGCGGACACCTTTTGAGGCGACATTTCTTCGCTTGACATCAATATAAATTGGTGAATACAGCACCCACGTAATTGGTAAGTGCAGTGCAAAGTGTTGAACGTTATTTTTAGTAATAGGTATTATACGTAGCTTAGCTTTACCAGTAAAGTAGCTTACTTGTGATCCTCCCCGTGTTAATGTTAAATGTAAATCCATTTTATTTACCCATTGCATTTGTTGCTAAGCGCATTATTAGTGGCTAAATGACTGTGTTTCATTGTTCTCATAGCTAGTAGTTTGTACCTACCTACTTTATTAGAATGTTAGTATTGCTTTTCTGTGCTTTTGAATTAGGCTTACTGTAACTCCGCTCTGCTTTTTGAACACAAACACGCTTACGGTGCACGGCTTATTTAAATGGTCGCATCTGAAGACAGGGTGTTTACAAAGCAGAGCGAGCACGAACAAAATTTTAACCCGGTGCATATTCCACAGGGTGCGTCGTTTTACTTTAAAATTTGGAAACGCTCAACCACCACCGAGCGTGACGCCTGCTTCGGCCCGCTGCCGACCAGCCAGGAGAGTACCGGAACTACGGCGGCCAATTTAGACAGGGCATAGACCACCCACGACCCTTCTTTTAATTATACGGGACCTGTGTCCCGAATATACTTTTTTGATGATGACTTGGTAGTGCTTATTTGCCACCCAATTACCAAACGTCACAATCTGTCTCTTTCGCACTCGAAGTGAGAAAAAGAGAGATGTACTGTCGCTGGCAACAAAGTTGTTCGTGCGCGCCTACCCTTAGTGTACGGCCCTAGTGCAGGCTCCGGAACGAGCGGGGCGTGGAACGTCCATAGGTATAAATTGCATTTGTTTTATGTAGACGCTGCACGCTCCCAGCGGCGCGGGAACTCAGCGCGGCTATCACGAATTCACGAGACGGCGTGCGATCTCCCTCCCCTAAATAAATAAATAGCCGTGCAGGTCATATAGTTGTTAAAGCATTGGCGCGTACTTTCAGTGTCCGAGATGCAACCGGATGGCTGCGGTATTTGAGCTCCCGAAGCGTTCTGGAACCTCAAACTTGGACTTTTGATTTATCGCCGACCGGTGGAACAGTAGCTTAATTATTGTGACGTGTTATCTCTGACGTGACGTGCCCCCAGATACCTATTGCTGATTCTAAATTGTACATAATTCATAAGAAAAAAAACTAGATTATCAATGTTAATATGTAAAAACATAATTGAGGAAAATTAACAATTCCTAATTCTTGGAGATGTATAAGGTCTCTCAGGGCCAAAATTTAAATAATGTTCAACTCCTCGCCTAGTGCGAGTGGAGTGAACTGCCACGCGTTTTGCGGGTCATATAAGCCAGTGGATTGGCTACAAAACGTGCTCAACTCACCTGATTCCGGGAGGCGCGATGTTCGCTTCAACTCCGGTTAGTATCTGTCAAGGTTCAGTCAACTGTCAGGTCAAGTCAAGTTCAATCAAGAGGGTCTCCGGGGCTGAAGAAGCCGCCGTGGTGTACGGGGCCGTCTCGCCAACAATCCGCGGCGTCAAATCACCAACTCTTCCGATGTCACCGAAATATCCACACAAAACACTCGGACACCCGTGTGTCTTCAAAGCGAGCGATATTACACCAAACAAGGAAAATGCGTTTCCAAATTACCCAAAAAACACTCGGCCCTCTCGGGTCTGCAAAACGAGGTTAACTTTTTTCCTCCGCCTTGACAAGAAGTGTCACTGTCAAAAAAACCACAGACTCAAGAGGCGTACACAGGTGAGGAGTTTAAGGGGCGGGCAGACGGTCGGCCCGAACAATCACCCGCCTCGGAACGGCCTCTAAGCCGGTCCGCTATACTAGGGGAAGTCGCGATAGGGTTGCTACCGCTCGCTTCAGAACCGAGTCCCCAACCATGACCTCGGCAAACCGAGGGGTCCCGTCTTTACCGGGAAACAAATTAACGATGCGCCCCCGGCGCCATCGCAGTGGCGGAAGGTTAGCATCCTTAACTAGCACAAGGTCTCCAACTCTGGGGGGACTGGTTTTGTCAGTCCACTTGAGGCGCTGCTGCAAAACATGCAAATACTCTAATGACCATCTGGTCCAAAAGTTCTGAGCCATTTGTTGCAGCATCTGGTAGCGCGACAAACGACCAGAGGGTACGTCCCGGAGGGGGTGCTCCGGCAACGCTGCAAGTGGCTGACCAATCAAGAAATGGCCTGGAGAGAGCGCTTCCAGGTCATTTGGGTCGGAGCTGAGCGGACACAACGGACGGGAATTGAGGACGGCCTCAATTCTACAAAACAACGTCGCGAGTTCCTCAAAAGTCAATACAGTTTGACCGACTACCCGATACATATGGGCTTTTGCTTGCTTCACGCAAGCCTCCCAGATTCCACCCCAGTGGGGGCAGCCTGGCGGATCGAACGTCCAGGTGATACCCCGACGGGAGAGGTCTGTTCCAATATCAATCTTATTTTCAAATAAAAATTTTACAACATCTTGTAAATAACGGTCGGCACCCTTGTAATTGGTTCCACAATCTGACCGGATCAGAGATGGGAGTCCCCTACGGGATACAAATCTATCCAATGCCGCAATAAAAGCCTCCGTCGTAAGATCACCAACAAGTTCAAGATGAGCAGCCTTGGTCGACAGGCATACGAAAACGCACAAATACGCTTTTACAACCTTCGCATTTCGAAGTCGCGACGTTTTCACTAAAAAAGGTCCCGCAAAATCGGTCCCCACCCTAGAGAAGGTCCTAGCCTCGTTGACCCGATCAGGAGGAAGGTCCCCCATCTGGGGCTGCATCGTGGCTGCCTTGAGCCGAAAGCAAGGCAAGCACCGAAACACGATGCTCCGAATAACCCGTCGGCTGTTCAATATCCAAAAGTCTCGCTGCAAAATGCCCAAGAGTGCATTGCAGCTGGCATGCGAGTTCTTTATGTGGCGGTCAATCACCAACAATTCCACCAGATGCCCCTTCTTAGGCAGCAAAATGGGGTGGCGCACCGAGTACGGCAAGCTAGCGTTGCGGAGCCGTCCTCCAACCCGGAGTGTACCCGACTCGTCAATGAACGGGTTGAGGCGTGCTATCGCCTTCGGTAGCTTAGGACGTCCCTGCCGCAGGGGCTTCAATACGTCCCCAAAGTGTTCTTCCTGCACAACCCTAATCCAATGATGTAGGGCGGCATTCCGCTCTTCTGTGGCGAGAACTCTAACGCGTGACCGGTTGTCAGGGTGGCGACAATTGTGTATAAATCGCTTGACCCAGGCGGTCACTCCAACAAGCTTGTCGAGAGAGCTATACCGTTCTAGCAACCAAGCAGTGTCTGACACTGGAGCGGTCTCGACAAGGTGGACACCCAAGCCAGAGGATGGGGTCCCAATCACACAACTGGCAGGCCAGAGTGTCTCCGGTTCCAACAACCAATCTGGTCTCCACCACAGTGAGTGGGCAACAAGCTCAGGTGCCGTGCAACCCCTGGACGCCACGTCCGCTGGGTTCAGTTCACCTGGCACGTGTCTCCAAACCAAGGCAGTCTCCGAATTCTGGATTTGCGAGACCCGGTTGGCCACAAAGACCTCCAAAGTATGGAATGACGACTGCAGCCAACACAATACAATTTGGCTATCAGTCCATGCGTAGACACTCTCCTCAAGGTTCACGGTGTCCTTCAAGGTAGAGGCCACGTGGTTCAGTAGGCGTACAAGAAGAGCCGCTCCAGATAATTCCATTTTTGGGATTGTCAAACGCGTGCGAAGGGGAGCCACCTTGCTCTTCGCCATTACCAAGTGCAAATCGACCGATCCGGCGGAGCTGACCGTCCGCAAGTAAACGGCAGCTGCATACCCTCGCTCGGAGGCGTCGCAAAACCCGTGTAGGGTTACTCGGCATTTCCCTGCCGGCAACAGCTTACGCGGCAGTTCGACCTGATTTATCTCCGGGAGCGTGGAGAAGAAAACCTCCCAATCGCTCAACAAATTTCCGGATAGTGGATCATCCCAACCCAGTTGGACCATCCACAGGCGCTGCATAAATGCCTTCGCCGTGAAGATGACCGGCGCGATCCATCCATTCGGATCGTACGTCCTGGCCACCGTGGACAGCACAAGCCGCTTCGTCCAGACCCTCGGGGAATCCAGTTCCACCCGATAGGTGAACACATCTTGGACTGGTCGATATTGCACGCCTAGGACGGATAACATGTGCGGGCTCTCAACATTTTCGAACAGGTGCGGATCCTGCTGGTGATCCTCGGGGAGGCCGGCCACCACGGCCGGTGAGTTGGACATCCATTTGCGCAATTCATATCCACCCGTCCGCAAGAGTTCCACCAGCTCATCCCGCAAAACCAAAGCCTCTTCGACACTGTTTGCCCCGGTGCACACGTCATCGACAAATAAGTCCCGTTCCAAAATGGCGGACGCTCGAGGGAACCTCAGTCTCTCTCGAGACGCCAATTCTAACAAAGTTCGAATTGAAATGTACGGACTGCTCTTCAAGCCGTATGTATTCGTATTCAGCTCGTACACCAACATCGGTTCATCAGGGCTCTCACGCCACAAGATCAGCTGATACCGACGATCATCAGGATGGATCACTGTCTGCCGAAACATCATCCGGATGTCGGCGACGAACACCACCTGATGTTTCCTAAAATTTGTGAGGATATCCGTGATATCCTTGTGCAGCTTAGGACCTGCATGCAAACACTGGTTCAATGACACCCCAGTCGAGGTGGACGCGGACCCATCAAAGACCACGCGAATCTTGGACTCCGGGGATTTTAGGACCGCGTGGTGCGGCAGGAAGCAGTGCTCCACTGTACTCCAGTCCGTCCGAGCCACCGACATGTGTCCCAAACCCTCGTACTCCCTCATGAAGTCCACATACTTCTGCCGGAAGAGCGCATCTCTTCTCATTCGGCGTTCCATCGAAACCAGCCGCTTCTCAGCCATCTCACGTGACGCTCCAAGAGGAGGTCGGTGGATGAGCAGAGGAAGTCGTGTTATGAACCGACCAGAGCAGAGGCGCCCAGTATTATTTTGGTAAAACCGTTCGCACTCTTCCTGCTCGGGGCTCATACGCGACGCGGTAGGTGGTTCCTCAATCTCCCAGAACCGTTGCACGGCTTCTGAAAGAGCAGTTCCAACCAGACAGCCCTCCTCAGTAGGAGGCGGTGGAGCCGCTAACACCAAACCCATTACAGCATAGCCAAACACCGTTTCCAGTGTAACCAGTCCGCCAGGCTGTAAGGTACGGTTGCCGCTCAACAGCACCCGCCCAAGAACGTCTGCACCCAGCAACACGTCAATCGGACCAGGTCTGTCAAATCCAGCATCCGCCAGAACTAATCCAGCTGTCAAACTCCGAACCTCTGGAGGCAGCTTCACCTGGGGGAGTCTCCCCACCACTTCATCCAATACTAACGCGGGAGCATTAATCCTCGCGCGTGAAGTGGGACCCGGTCCAAAGGTGAGTAAGGTCTGCCCTACCAGGTTTGACACTGTCACATTGCCTACCCCACGTATACTTTCCGGGTGGGGTTTCACAACCAAGCCCAACTGTCGCACCAACCTACTGGATACCATGCAGCCTTGCGCTCCCGTGTCAAGGAGAGAGCGCACGCAGGCTGATCCTCCGCCAGGGCCCCAAACACAAACCGAAGCCGTGGGCAATAACACGGTCTCCAAGGGCGTGGCGGTTGGTGGTGCGTGGGCGGCGTATCCCTAGCAGGGATAACGCGTTGCATCCTGTTCCGCATGGGCGGGCCGCTCGTACCGCTCGAGCGGGTCCCACTCCGGCTGGTACTGCCGTCGCGCCATGCGTGCCGCCTGCGCCCCCTGGTATGTCCTACTCCGGCCGTACGCCGGAGGTCCCGACGCCAAGCGGGGTCGCTCCACAAGCGGCGGCGACATCCGTGGCGCCTGCCGGGGTGGAGGCGTTTGCGGGCACCCGCCCGTAAGGACCCCCCGTTGGGGCACGGGTGCGTGCGAAGTAGTCGCGTAGTTTTGGAGGGGGGGGGGAGGGGGGTGTTACCCGACGTCCCCACTTCTCCTCGGCCATGGGCCCCTGGTCAGCCCGCTGCTGACTCCGAACAGGGGAGCATGACCCCTGCGCAGGGGGGGGGGGAGGTGTATCCCCACTGCGGTTCATGCATAAAATGGGGTGGTGCTTCCCACCACAGGACTTACACGCCTGCGGGTGGGCACAATCTCGCACAAAATGTGGGCCCAAGCAAACAAAGCACCATTGCCGCTGCTTAGCAATGTTGCGGCGTCCCACAACCCGCTGCGCAAGAAACTTCGGACACGCTGGCACCCGATGGCCAGGGTTCTTGCAGCATAGGCAGACTTCAGGGTCCAATGCACTGATATTATATTGGTGAGGACCCGCTGGTTGTGGGGCCGATTTGCCCCACCCTCCCCTTTGAGGTGCAACTCTCCCCTGGGCCCGCTGGGCCCCAGGAGGCCTCGGGGGTGGAGGTAGATCCGAGGTGTCGGCCCGTCGACACTCAAGTTCCAATTGGTCGATAAGATTGGTGAAGGTCGGCAGATGCTGAGCACTTTCACCACCATACCGGTGCTCAAACCTGGCCCGTACATCAGCCGGCAGCCGGTTCAACAAAAAATTCAACAGTATGTAGGACCACTGGTCCACCGGCAAACCAAGGTTCTCTAACCCTTTGGTCGCTGTCAAAACAGGATTCAGCATTTTCAGCCGGATGTCTGAAGCCTGAGCGATCCGAGGGATATTCCAGATCTTAGTCATAAGAGTATCCGCAAGTCGCCGCACGTTCTGGTATCGGTCCCTCAGCAACGTGCGCGCGATTTCATAATTGTCGTCGGTGACCGACAAATGCGCGATCAAGTCGCGCGGCTCCCCGACGAGAGCAGACATCAGCTGCGCCAACTTCAACGCCGCTGGCAGGTCCGTCCGGGCATGCACCAAGCTATCAAAGAGGTCGATGAAGCTGGTCCACTCGTCCAGGTCTCCTCGGAAGACCGGCATCTGTATGGCTGGCAAGCGCGCTGCCAACCCTGGGTTATAGATAACTGCGTGTTTCGGAACGTCCCGGGCCGCACCATTCCGAACCCGCAGTATCTTAGAAGCCCTCTCGACAATCCTGTCCCCAAAATCCATACATTGCTCAAAGTCCCGCTCCACCTGCTCGGTCTCCGGGGTCGTCCGGCCGGGCTCCGCTAGGTAGAGTTCAACCTGGAACTCCACAGCCTTAAGACGGTCTGACACCTCCTCGTACCGGGCCAACAAAGCCTCCTCCCGGTCATTTCTGTCAACCAAAGCTGCTGCAGATGAAAACCAACGCAGTGCAGACTGGATCTTAGCCTTAGGTGTAGATCCCATTTTAAATTAATTTCCAACAATACCAGAGAAAATTAAAATTAATTTAATTAATGTGGAAATTCCAATCTCTTGGTCACCCTAGTGAATCAAAACCAAATATCAACTCAATTACAGAAATGCCTTACAATAACAACCAATATAGATTCTCAAAACGCAGTGGAAGCTCAAATTATAATCTATAATTGGCTAGTTACCACTTCTACAATAATCTAGCTTACAACTAATATTTATGGTAGCCTTCTATTTTAGCTTATATTCTTAGCAACCTTGGCCGCTTATAGCAAATTGAATAAAACAAATGCCTTATTACCAAACAACAAGCTATGAAAGGCTTCCCAAATTACAATCAATCAAATATGTGGCTTAAATTTGCCTTCAACTATTTTCCAAATTAAATTGTACCAAACACTCAGAATTACCTTCCGGAGGTTGTAATCTCACTAATTTGCACTGCAAGTACAATAATTTCGTGAAATCTACAGTACAAAACACTTGCAGTGCCACAAAATAGAAGTTTTAAATACTTGTAGCTAAATACAAATAACCTCAAAATGCCCTTTTTTACCCAAAAGGAAAAAACTATCAAAATTCGCGTTTTTTCCTTGTGGGTAACCACGCTCTTGCTACCAAAAATTTTTCAACTCCTCGCCTAGTGCGAGTGGAGTGAACTGCCACGCGTTTCGCGGGTCATATAAGCCAGTGGATTGGCTACAAAACGTGCTCAACTCACCTGATTCCGGGAGGCGCGATGTTCGCTTCAACTCCGGTTAGTATCTGTCAAGGTTCAGTCAACTGTCAGGTCAAGTCAAGTTCAATCAAGAGGGTCTCCGGGGCTGAAGAAGCCGCCGTGGTGTACGGGGCCGTCTCGCCAACAATCCGCGGCGTCAAATCACCAACTCTTCCGATGTCACCGAAATATCCACACAAAACACTCGGACACCCGTGTGTCTTCAAAGCGAGCGATATTACACCAAACAAGGAAAATGCGTTTCCAAATTACCCAAAAAACACTCGGCCCTCTCGGGTCTGCAAAACGAGGTTAACTTTTTTCCTCCGCCTTGACAAGAAGTGTCACTGTCAAAAAAACCACAGACTCAAGAGGCGTACACACGTGAGGAGTTTAAGGGGCGGGCAGACGGTCGGCCCGAACAAATAATATATTTATATAATCAAATGAGAACAGAACAGGGTCTCTCAATGTCATTTCCACTGAACATTGCAGGTAATTATAATAAAGTTACCTACTTGTCGCCTTGCAAAATGACCGGACTTCACAAACGTCTCTTTAGCGATAAGACCGCCTATGGCCTGTTTCACGAAGCTGCAAGTTAACTGGCAAAATAGTATTTGTTTATTTTTGTACTAGAGCATATAAAGCCATTTTATGCAGCCTATACGCACCATAAAGATGATTTTTACGAGCATAAGTAAAAGTTTAGTGATAAGAATAATTGTATTGTAGTGTACATATCACACGATATAGATCCTGAAAATACAGTCCACTGCCTCTGTGTGGTTAGAGACTTCACTTGACAAGAAACAACTCACCTATCGTTATTAAGCATCTCCTCAAGCGTGTTTTTAAGCGCGTCAGCGGACCAGGGCTGGTACGGCACTGAGCGAGCGTAGCCCGCCTGCTGGGCGCGGAAGGCATTGGACCTCTGGTCTCCGTACACGGGTATAGCCAGGAGTGGGACCCCCGCATTCAACGCCTCTAGTGTGGAGAGGATTCCGCCGTGGGTGATGAACAGCTTGACGTTGGGGTGCGCTGTGGACAGTATGAGTTTTAAAGGATACCTTTCGGTGTAAATTCGGTTACAGGTTTTGGATGAAATATGAGAACGACAGGTATTTTTGATAAGCTTTGCGACGCTTTGCGGTGGCGGCGCTGAACCGCGGACATTGGGGGGTTGGGGTGTATACGAACATGCGTCACAGAAATGCTTCCTTTATACCCGCTATGTCTAAAGGATTAGGTATAATCAGCGAACGAAAAAACCATAGAAGTAAAGTAGCTCCGAAAAATGGCCCCACAGAATGGGTGCCATTGCTATTATGCGGGGTTGGGGGCGGGGTGTCAAAACGATGCCAGGCAGCCGTTTAGTTCGAACATTTGGGTAGAAATTTGTAAGGAGCTCACATTCTATGGTTTTTTTCGTTCGCTGGGTATAATAGGGTATTTGACAGTGAATATAAATAGTTTTTTCATTAGGAACGGATAAACATTGCGAAAATACTAGGGAAGTATCAATTTTTCATTCATGTTTATTCATTTTAAGATTTTGGAATTCATAAAATCTAACAAAACGGCCGTTGTTTGACTGTGTCGTCACAACAAGTAAATACTTAATCCCTACAAATTCCATGAATAACGGAGCGTTCTTGTCGTTTCATTATAAGAAGCTGATTTGATTTTAGTCAAGTACCGTATTGCGGCATGGCTATACATACTACATACATACGTTTGACGACTCTTCACTTAAACCGGGCTCGGGGCTCATCTACTTCCATCAATTTATCCTGACTGATTTTGACTACACCGAATTGAAAACTACTAGCTAATATAATATGAGCGTCGGTGCTAAGCTCGCAGGTAACTGCCGTTGGGCTCACCTAAAATGCTCTGCTGCGGCATCCACGGTCTGACGTGCACGTTCTTCGGCAGTCCCTCGATGGGCTCCTCGAACTTCCACAGCACGGTGCAGCGCAGCCCGCTCAAGACCCTAATCAGATCTTGACGAACTGATGCCTGCAGCGCCGAGGACTTCACTACGGAGCCCATGCTGAAGTACACTACGCCGTTAGGCGAGTTGTCCAGAAGATCTTGAAGGTCCTGGAAGCAGTTACGGACATTAAGAAACAAAACCTGACGGACTGGTGGTTACGACGTACCCAACGTATGTATATGTGTATGGGCGACTGACCGTACCATCTTGATGCAGCGGTTTTTTTGTTGTATAAGAATGAAAATGATTCTTCGTGATTACCTACGTAGTGTATCCCGTTCGAAGTAATTGAAAACGTCAGTCCTGGACAGAGGAGGTATAATATTCAGGTAGAAAGGTGTGAGGTAGACAGCGACCTCACTAGCGAGTATTTAAGTGCGAGAGAGATGAATGCTTTATGTCGGTCGTAAACGCGATCCGACTGCCTCGATTGGTGGTGTAAATCGTGTAGACAATACGCTTCTTATTGGTGTATAGGCTGGCGTGAGGATATTTCTCGACTTTTACAAATATACCTACTAAATATTAATAGTGTAACAAGTAGTTGGCATTTATGACATTATTACCGCCCGTGACTTCGTCTGCGTGGACCTGGGATAAAAAATGTCCTATATTATCCAGGCTATAAACTATCTTCGTGCAGTTTCATCCAAATCGGTTTAGCCGTTTAAGCGTGGCTAAGTAGTTTAGCCGTTAAAGCGTGATTGAGTAACAAACATCCAAACGATTGGCTGGTACTTTACCTTGGGTAGAGGAGGTACCTCCGGGTCTAAATGGTACCCCGCGACCTGCACGACGTTGGGCGGCAGACTCTGCGCCGGCGCACTGGCCGGGTGTGAGTTGGACAGCAGTATGGACACGTTGTAAAGGGCTTCGTGGTACGGAGGCAGTGGGGCTCCTCGTGCGCGTGCGATGGGCTCGAACAGCTGGTAGTAAAGCTCTTCGTTGTTCGCTTGGTCACGCCTGCAAACAAATAAAACCCTTTGTACTCTATGAAGGTCCGTTCTGTGTAGATTTAAGGGTTCTGTCTCATGTTTGATGTATCACGAAATTCTGTCATCATCGTCCTAGCGTTGTAATGCCGCCCCTAAAGCAGCACGGGATCCGCTTTGACACCTAATCCCAAGATTTAAGTTCCGAAAAACTCATTGGTACGAGCCGGGATTCGAACCCACGACCGCCGCTTGACAGCCGCATGCCTGAACCACTGGGCTACCGTAGCTTTTTGTATCACGGAATCCTGTAAAGTACTTAATTCCTAATTCAATCAGTTACTTTGTATTTGCTAACCCCTAAAGCGTGCAGGACGCGCTGTTTGAAATCGAAGGTTGTAATCGGAGGAATTCAACTAGTCTGCTTTCAGCCTTAACCTTTAACACGCCCCGTTTCAGAGGTCGCGCTTGCAAAGTTATTTCCCTGAGAGTATACACAAACAACACATCTTTCTATAATCCAGTCACAAGGATGTGTCGTCAGTACAACGACTTGGCTGCTAATAATAATAATACTGACCTAATTGATATATTTGATCCACGCATTACTAAATTCAAAAAGTCCTTAACGGACGTCCTCTTCTCTACTCACCCTGAATAATACTAAGTTGTTACTCTAACTTTTGTTTTAGATTTGCTTAAGTTCGTTTCAGACGTTTTTAACATTTTGGACTTGTTTTTGTGATTTATACTAACTGCGTATGATATTAATATTCAATGCAGATTCGTCGCTGTTGCTTGCATACGCGCTAACTTGCTGATCATGCTGTGTGCACTTGCCTTGGATGTCATGCTAGTCTATAAGCTATTCATAAAGAAGCATTGTATCTCATAATGTATGATGTCTGTAAAATGTACCTAATTAATAAATAAATAAATTGGGTTTACTTATCATTGTAGGGATGAGTTCTTAGTAAAGCCACGTTGTTCTATAGCTAAATGACTGGGTACGGTACGGACGGCAGTGGTGGAACGATCTAGTACTCACCAGGTCAAAAAGGTCATGCCAGCGGTGGCAGCCAGGTTAGCCATTCTCTGCCAGAGGGTCATCGGCACCGGGAACTCCAGCAGAAAGGTTGGCAGAAGCGCGACAGTCCGGATGTCATCCACCAGGGATTCCATGTGGCTGCTCATCACCGTGCCGCTGAGCAGGACCCAGGGGACTTGGAGCGCTGCTGCTAGCCTGGAATAGTGTTCATGATTAGGCTTTTAAGATCTTTTAAATTGTTATTGCAGTAAGGAGATATACTCATGAATTGAATTAAGGGTTTCTTTAATCGAATAACATAACACTGCATCTCAAACGTAGACTACTTAAGAAGGAGAGACCCCCGCACGTTTACTAGCTAACTAACTCTTTGCTAAATGTCATTCACGATTAGCTTTAGCTTTTGAAATTGAATGGTGGAGAAATAGGGTTAGGGGTTCATTGATCAAAAGAAGAAATCTGTAAAGGATTTGCATTATTAGATGCATTATTAGATGCATTCTACATCCGTCGATCCAGGCAAAGCGAATGACGTGATAGCTGCTACTTTTCACAGAGTGCAGGACACCGCACCCCGAGGAACAGCAACGGAAATTTCAGTCTTTACCCAGCGTTGACGTTGAGTGACGAATCTCACATAATACAACATGAATTGAAACGTTCCGTCGTCAGGACAACTTATCCATTGATTCTCATTTCTCATCCAATCTTGACGTCAGAGAAGAATCACAGCGTCGAAGTTCTCCCTTGGCAGCATATGCTGCACCCGATCCCCTACAGTTCTTCGTCGATCCCTCATGACTGACGCTCTTGACCAATCACGATGTCCTTCCATTCGACGCGGTCAAGCCCCATGTGAGCTGCTTTATCCATAGAACCCCTAGTTTTCTTGAGCCAACAGCTAGAGCACTTCAATCTATCTTTCTCAACCAACATTCCATCCTCACCCAGCATTGACATCAGAGAAGAACCACTCGCTGACCACGGCATCGAAGCTCTCTTTCGTTAGGATGTCGTGTACCTCACGGTTCCCCACGGCCATAGTTGCGATCTGCCGCCCGTGAGCGAGCACCTTGCGGTAGTCGCCCTTCGCCGCTTGAGATATTATATCGATGCCTGGAATAGTTAAAATACATTATAGTGTAGGTAAATTCCCTGGCATGAAATGCAGTATTTTCCATCTGACCTCCTTAACTGAAAATATATTTTACATATCTACTTGAGAGCTGGATTTTCTCAAAAATATAAGGACACGTATAACAATAGATTTTTCTTGTGAAGTTACTTATGCATGATATGACTACTTATGATTTATGCAGGCTATTCACAAAGTAGTGAATATTTATGTATAAAATAGCTGTTAGGCCTTCTTTTCTGGACAGGCGACGCGTGCAGCGGCACGACACGCGTACTTTCAGGACAATGGAAATGATATTAAATGTAAATGTTTTATTGAGTAGAAACGTCCGCTAACGAAATTTCAAATTTCGATCATAGTGGAAAATTAAAAAATTATTCGTGGGGTGCGTGTTGTGGGTTCAAATCCCGCTCGTGGCGAATAATTTTTCAATTTTCCACTATGATCGAAATGGAAATTATACATACAACACTCCTGCGCAACGCTATATGTTTGTGTTTGGTTGACTTCCGACACAGCAGGCATAAAATGACAAGAAATGTTAAATAGGTACCTTTAAATATTTCGTTAGTCTCGCTGACGTCCACGACGCGAAGCCCTGGCGCCGGTTTCAGCGTCTCCGGGAATGGAGTTATGTACGTCACCTGACGAATTAATTGACGACTCATTCAAATATTATAATCAACCAATTTGGTCTTTGTCAAAACAAAATTGTGCCCACTGTTGCTGGCTTTTTAACCGACTTTTAAAAAAGGAGGATGTACAATCCAAGCATCGTACACTTCTCGCGTCAGCATTAAATATAATTATAATGACGCTATAATAAAATCGATGTATCGGCGTTTTAATCACTTATGAATTAGTTTACGTTTATACGTGCTCCTAGCTAGTACTCATACATTTACCTTGGTTATCAATAAAATCATACAACGATATCAGTGTTTCTATCAAGTCTACAATCAACCATCAAGAATCAAATCATCTCAGGTGTACGACCCGTACATCTTATGGTCCTTCGAACCGGATTGTGAACCAGTGACAGTATAACGGAAATTTTCGTCCAATCGGCCTCCCACAAGCGGGTCTCACCGTGCGGATTGAAAAAGCGCAGTAAGTCACACAGAATCCGGGTACATCATTAACGATATCAAGAGAGCATTATCAGTTCGCCATCAAAGAATCAAGAGACGTCTAATACCAAATCAAATCAGGGGAGCCGCCTAAATCTTGGGACTCTTCAATATCATCCGCTGCAGGGATAATTATAATCAGTTTAAAAATCAAAAAACCAAGGGTAATTTCATCAAAATCGAATATCAATATCAGTGGCCACAAGCTTATCAATCAATTTTATTAATAAAACTATCTACTTGCCCATCAATAACTCAAGATGAGTACGAGCAAGGAAATAGAGATGGTTATCAATGACCAGAATCAGCTTATGTCAAACATGAACAGGCTATATGAGAATTACAGAAAAGATGGACCAAGTCGCCGGACGGTGTCTAATATCAATAACAAGCTGAGAGGCATCGATGGATTCTGGCAGGAATTTCAGATCAACCATGAAAAGTTAATGGCATACGAAAATAAGGATTGCACTTCCTTTGCCGAAGAAAGCTATAGCAAGACCAAAGCCTTTTACGAATCAGCTTGGTCCGTTTTAGAGACTCATTTGGAGATAGCAAAGCAGGTTCCTTTATCACCCAGGACAGTATCACCGAAGCCTGCCGAGCGTTTGACAAACCCTTCAACATCAGCTCTGGTGCCAGATAGGGCATCAGAAACGAATAAAGACTCCAAAAATCAAGAGGATCAACCTTCAGCTCCTCGTAATATAGAGGTCAGTAACCCGAGTTTTCCAATCCATCACGAAAAAGAAGGTGACTCTAAAGCCGCATCTCAAGACGCTCAGGAAAGGAGCAGCCCGCTTTCTCCAATCAATCCCGGGTTTGCAATTCCACCAATCTTCAACAATATAGATAAACACAGCGTGGATACCAAAAAATTATCAGAAAAAATGAGAAAACAACAAAGTAACTTCAAGGCCTTTGCGCGCACCATATATTACATAGATCTCTCATTCATTAATGAGAAATGGGAATTGGAAGATTTACTCAAATCAGTTCAATGTCGTTGGGCAACTATCGACTCTCTCCACTGGGACATCGACAGTGAGCTCCTTGAAGACGATGAAGTTTATAATCAAACTTTCTACAAATATGAGAAGAAATTCCAGGATATCAAAAAGTTGATCAACACCAAGATATGGTCCATGAATCATCGGGAAAAATCAACCCCAGTCATGGATATACTGCCGTTCAGTGGAAACTATCAACAATGGGTTTCCTTCAAAGACTTATTTAACGAAGCCATCCATTATAACCACTCTATGTCAAACGCACAGAAGATGCAATTTTTGAAGAACAAGGTCAGAGGTGAAGCTGAGAAGCTAATTCAACATCTCAACATCAGTTCGGAAAACTATGAAACCTGTTGGGAAATTTTAAACCACAGGTACAATAACATGAAACTAATTTTCACGGCCCACCTTAATAACCTCTTGTCGCTACCATCAATGCAACAGCAATCATACCCACAGATCAAGCGTCTACATGATACCACCAACGAGTGTTTGAATGCAATCAGGAACCTCGGCGTGGACATTACGTCATGGGACCCACTCATTGTCCATATCTTATCACAGAAAATGGATGCCGAAAGTCATACTGAATATGTTGAATCCCTAAAAAACCCTCGAGACTTGCCGACCCTAAAAGAATTTCTAGATTTCTTGGAAATGAAGTTCACTTCATTTGAAGCGAGCCGGCGAAAGTTGGACATACCGAAGCAATATCTTCATCAATTCGAAACATCAAAAAAACCGTTCTACAAGTCGTTCGGAGGCACAAAGGATTCAGCCATATCACCAACTAAATCAAACGATTTCAAATCGAGTCATTATCAAAAAAATCATTGCCCTGTGTGTAATCAAAGCCACGGAATATTTCGTTGCGAAACATTTCAAAGGACAAGGCCAGAAGGCAAACGGAGCATTATTGCAAAATTGAATTTATGCAAAAATTGCCTCTACAATCACTACGATAAAGAATGTTTTTCTACAACTCGCTGCCGCACGTGTAACGAGAAACACAATACATTATTGCATGATGCCTACACTATGCAACAAGACACTTCCGATTTATTTAGCAAGCGGAAAAATATTGCAAATGTTACGCAAGAATCTAATAATATCACGGAAGTTTTATTAGCAACCGCTCTTATCAAAATAAAAGCAGCAGACGGAAATTATCATATCATGAGAGCAATTATAGATCAGGGATCACAAATGAGCTTGATTTCTCAAAATGCGGCTCAACTTTTACAACTGCCGCGACAACGATGCAAGGATATTGTGTACGGCATTGGCGCTAAAGGAATAACCTGCAAAGGTGCAATCAACGTCACCGCTTCATCACTGAGTGACGATTTTCAATTTGACGCCAACCTGTATGTCATGAACACACTTATAAATCACCTGCCGAACAGGACGTTCTCAAAGCCTGAATGGTCTCACTTGGAAGGAGTTCAACTTGCAGATCCCGAATTCCATGTTAGCCGCCCTGTCGACCTTTTACTAGGAGCCGACGTTTACGCCAAAATCATACAAGATGGTATTATCAATGTAAGCGAAGCCCTGCCTCTTGCACAGAAGACACACCTCGGGTGGATACTTTGTGGAAATGTGACATCATATCAATGCAACATAGTCGTCAACAACATAGACGACCTGACGCGTTTCTGGACCATAGAAGATATCAATGAATCTTCGACCATATCCTCGGAAGATCAATACTGCCTTGACTTTTATCGCGAGACTACATTCCGCCAGAACGATGGAAGATATGTCGTTCGTATACCGTTCAAGCCTGGGATGGAAAACGCTTTGGGATACTCAAAAAATTTAGCCATAGCGCAATTCAAACAACTCGAAAATAAGTTTAAAAAGAACCAAAGCATCGAAAATAATTACAAAAAGTTCATACAGGAGTACATCGACTTGGGACACATGCGTGAATGTGCAGACGAATCAGGTGGTCTGCCCAATTCAACGCAAGAATGCTTTTTGCCACATCATTGTGTCCAGCGACCAGACTCAGCAACCACTTCTCTTCGTGTCGTTTTCAACGGATCTAGTAGGACATCAAATGGAATCAGTCTTAACGACACTATGTACAGCGGACCTAATCTACAAAAGGACTTGTTATCACTCATTATCAAATGGAGACAGTATAAGGTCGGGATGATCTCAGATATCGAAAAAATGTTTAGACAAATCATGGTAAACATTCAAGACCAAAAATATCAGAAAATCATTTGGAGACATGACTCGCATCAACCGCTACGTGAATACGCACTAACTACAACAAGTTATGGTACAAGGGCCGCTGCATTTCTGGCAATGATGACGCTAAAGCAGCTAGCAAGTGACGAACGAAACAACTATCCCGAAGCTGCTAGAGTCGTAGAAGAGAGTTTTTACATGGACGACCTCTTACACGGCAGTCACGACATCGAATCAGCTAAGAAATTGCAGACAGATCTTATCAACTTACTCAAATCAGGGGGCTTCAATCTTCGTAAATGGGCATCAAATAGGCCGGAGCTACTGCAAGAAGTCAGCAAGTCTGAAAACGTACATCAAACTTTCGAGTTCAAAGATCAGGAATCTACGAAAACGCTGGGACTGCGCTGGCACCCATTAGAAGATCATTTTACTTTCGAACTTAAGATTAAACCTCCAGACACAAGTAAAATAATGACAAAAAGGGAGCTGCTGTCGAATATAGCGAAGGTATTCGACCCACTAGGTTGGCTTTCACCTGTAACAACAAAGCTAAAGCTACTCTTTCAAAACGTCGTATCAAATGACATCGGATGGAACGATCAAGTACCCGATAACATCAAAAAAGAATGGGAAAAAATCTATCAGGATCTACAACATATCAAAGATATCAAGGTACCACGATGGCTAAATAGTAGCCAAAATCAAAACATCGAACTTCATGGGTACTGTGACTCGTCCACGAAAGCGTACGCATGCGCTATTTACTGTCGAGTTATCCCACCAGGCGTCGAAGACAATAATTCATCGCCGCCTCCGGTACTGGTAGCAGCCAAAACAAGACTCGTGCCAACCAAGAAAAATGTCAGTTTGCCACGTCTTGAACTGTGCGCAGCGCAACTTTTAGCTACGTTGATGGAGAAAGTGAAACAATCATTATCAGAAAACAAAGCAAAAGTTATCTGCTGGTCCGACTCTACAGCAGTCTTAGGTTGGCTGAACGGGGAACCTAGCAAGTGGAAACCCTTTGTAGCCAATCGAGTTGCAAAAATCACCAAGGTCATACCACCGACCTGCTGGCACTACATAAAATCAGAAGAAAACCCAGCAGACTGCGCGAGTCGGGGAATCACGGCTCATCACTTATTAAAGCACCCACTGTGGTGGAATGGTCCCAAATGGCTACCATCATACAGTCAAAATCAAGAAAAACCAACTTTCACGACAGATCAAGAAATAAAATCATTAAAACAATGTCATATAGCAACGTCTAATCAAACAAATGACGTTATCAATGAAATAATGTGCAAGTATAGCAACATGACACGCTGCACACGAATACTCGCGTGGATACTACGCCTCGCCTCACAAGGACAGATACGCTCAAATTACTTAACAGCTGACGAGTTAAGTAGAGCTAAAAATAAAATTATCAAGTACAACCAAGAAAGAGTATTCTCAAATGAAATCGGAGATTTAAAATCAAACCAATCAGTGAACTCGAAAAGTAGCATATTGAAATTAAGACCTTTCCTAGATCAAAATGAAATGTTACGAGTTCGCGGCCGACTTCATAACGCGCACATCAGCTGGGAAATGAAACATCCACTCATCATCCCTCACAACAGTCGCATCACAGATCTGCTTATCGACCAAGCACACGGAACTACCCTACACGGGGGCGTAAAGCTCACTCACTCTAGGCTACGAGAATCATACTGGATTGTGGGAGGAAACAGAGCTATCAAAAAACGCCTACGACGTTGCATAACCTGCCTCAAGCAGAAACCTCCAAAGTTAACACAAATAATGGGTGACTTGCCTGAATCGAGATCAAATCCTTCAAGGGCGTTTTACAATACGGGAGTCGACTATACCGGCTACGTCACTGTAAAAGCTAACAAGGGTCGCGGCATCAAGACGACAAAGGGTTACGTAGCTGTTTTTGTCTGCATGGCAACAAAGGCAGTTCACTTGGAGCTAGTTTCAGATCTAAGCTCGGAAGCATTCCTAGCAGCTCTTCGGAGGATGGCTGCCCGACGTGGAGCACCCCGTCATATCTTCAGTGATAACGGTACTAATTTCGTTTGTGCCAATAAAGCAATCAAGAGACAGTACGAAGAGATCAAGGCCACGTTAGATGAATCATTTTTCAACGCCATCAGCGACATGGATATCAGCTGGCACTTTAACGCGCCATCATGGCCCAGCGCCGGTGGATTATGGGAAGCCGCGGTGAAAAGTCTTAAACATCATCTCCGCAGAGTGTTAGGCGACCAACATCTCACGTTCGAAGAATTTACAACCCTGTTAGCACAGATAGAAGGTTGTTTGAACGCACGTCCACTGTGCGCGCTGAGCGAAGACCCTGACGACGTAGACTACCTCAGTCCAGCACATTTTTTAGGAAGCGGTCCGACATTACATATTGTTGAAACAGAAAGAGACGAGCGAACACGCTGGCGCCTAGCACAGAAAATATTCGAGGATATTTGGAAAAGGTGGCAAGCCGAGTACCTATGTCAACTGCAATCACGTTGCAAATGGACGCAACCTAAATCAAACATCAAGGTCGACGACGTTGTGATTATTCATGACACAAACTTGCCTGCCGGCAAGTGGGCCCTAGGTCGAATATCAGCAGTTCACCCGGGGAAGGACGGCTTTGTACGCGTCGCATCAGTTAAGACAAAAAACGGAGTCATCAAAAGACCCATTATCAAATTGTCAGTTCTTCCTGTAACAGAAAACAACGAAACCTCAACCAATCAAGCAGAAAAGCAGAAGAAGAATTCGAAGGTTACGGCACAGTCAACAAATCAGAAAAAACCCTCAAAGGGCCAAATCATTAATTTTATAACTATGGCCTTCATGCTATTAATGTTATTTATATCACCGGCAGAATGCACTCATAACGTATCACGTTTCAAAGATGGGCAAGGCATTTACTTCGACAAAATAACAAACATAAAGCTGGCCCGGGATGAATGGAAACTCGTGGTTTACTACGACATCAATCCCTACTGGGAAGGCTCTGAGCTATTTTCAAAATACATCAATCACTTGGAAAAAACATGTAACGCCATAGAAAACCAGCAACAATGTAATATCATATTAACACAGCTACGTCACGCCTTCTCGGAATTAAAATACTACGACAGCATGTTACTCGGTCAACGCTCCGAACAACTTAGAAAAAAAAAGAGGCCTTATCAATGGCATCGGCAGCATTGCTCACAGCCTATTCGGCGTACTCGACGAAAATTTCGCGGAACAATATCAAAGGGATATTGACTTGACCAGAACCAATGAGAAACACTTGGCTCAATTATGGAGAAATCAAACATCGGTTATTGAGGCTGAGTATAACCTGCTCAAAAGAGTCGAGAATTCAGTACAATATCAACATAAAACCTTCAATCAACACATAAACAACATCGAGAAAAGTATAAACAAACAAGGTAATCAAATTCAAGATATAGCTCAGATAAATGAATTTACTGTGTCATCGATTATCGCAAACAGTATACTAGTCAACCTGAAAGGAATCCAAGATACTTTATTGGACACCATCACTAACGTCATTTACGGCAAGTTCAACGTGCATTTATTGACACCACAACAATTGAAAGATGAGCTGAATATCATATCCGGGCAAGTGCCAAAGGACTTGACCCTTCCATGCGAAAATATCAACAACGATATACCCATGTTGTATCAATTAATGAAGGTGCGAACCAGAATGACCCGTCAGTATTTACTATTTGAGATCAGAATACCTTTAGTATTTCGAGACGTCTACGAGCTCTTCAGATTGATATCAATCCCAGTACAAAATGGAAAAAATATGATCAAAATACGACCCATAGCAAATCAGGTGGCTATAAATATCAAAAAGGAATCATTTATACCTATGCTGGATGAAACAGTTCATAAATGTAATCACTACGACGCTAACACCCTTATTTGTACGCTACAAGGTCCAATTTATCAATTGAAGTCGGACACTCACCTTTGCATAGCGGATCAAGTTACAAATAAGTGCTCAGCTGACTCTGACTCGTGTCGGAACATATGGACAGAATTAAGCGCTATGAATACATACCTTTATTTTTGTTGTGACGTATGTACCGCGAGAATCATATGCGGACAAGACGTAACGGCAGAGTATATTAGCAAGGCCGGGGTCATAACGTTACAAACAGACTGCGTACTAAACGGAGGTGATTTTACTATATTTCCTCAAAAGAAGCTTTCCAGCGAGATCAAGACTCAAGCAGACGTCGTTAGGTTCAACATACCATCTATAAATAATGTCATCAATCTCACGATACCAGTCCTTCAAGGAGAGTCGAGAGACCAAGAAGTGAACAACAAATATTTGAAGGTCATCAAGGACCAGATCGAACACATGAAAAACGAGGGATCCTTATCAGATGGAATCAACTATCACGACGTTCATCATTACACGGCCATCTATGCGGTCATGGGCATAGTAGCCGTGATAGCAGCGCTGTATATCCGCCGATTCATCCGGCGGCGACGACTCATAGCGCGACTCACCCCTCCGTTCGCGGCCTCTTCGGAGGGCGAACGTAGACCTACCTCGATGTCAATCACATCGCGAAGCTCTCTTCCATCGGCAGCAGAGCGGAGCAACGTCGGACAACAACTGGAGAGACAAGATCACCGCGCCGCGGCAACTGCTCTTAACGCAAATACTTCCGCAATGTTCAAGGGATTTACCACCATCAAATAATTTTCTTAATTCAATGTCATTTGTTTTGTAATCACTATTAATTGCTATTTAGTGTGTGTAATAATAATTTGCAGCATCTCCCATCAATTCTCATCTCCTGGCCGGGAATATGTACAATCCAAGCATCGTACACTTCTCGCGTCAGCATTAAATATAATTATAATGACGCTATAATAAAATCGATGTATCGGCGTTTTAATCACTTATGAATTAGTTTACGTTTATACGTGCTCCTAGCTAGTACTCATACATTTACCTTGGTTATCAATAAAATCATACAACGATATCAGTGTTTCTATCAAGTCTACAATCAACCATCAAGAATCAAATCATCTCAGGTGTACGACCCGTACAGAGGAGGTCCTCAATTCGGTAGTTTTTTTTTAAATCTTTTTTATCATTTTTTTTCCAATGTTTGTTACCTCAGAACTCCGTCATTGATGAGCCGCTTCGTACTTTTTTTTTGTTTGTAAGTATATGCTAACGGGTGGGTCCCATTTTTTTCAAAAATTCAGTTGGATGATGGGATCTATGAGGAATTGAGGGAACTCCTCAATTATATTAGGCACTCTTGTAGTGGTATTTTGGTATTTTCTATTATAACTCTTGTATTTACACCCGGAAATCATAAATTTGGTGGAGTGGAATTGATGATGAAGACCACAGATGACTTATGGAATTCCTCAATTATGTAAGTACCTACTTAAAAATTACAAAAGTATATCACAGATTCTGATAAGATTCCGTTGAAATAACAACTAATGAATTGCCAAAGGTGATCCTTGTGGAATCGACGGAAGTCATCAAATATTATCGGCCCACATACAGCGATTCGGTTTTTTTCTCTAATAAATAATAATAAATCTCGGAAATCAGTTCATGTAGTAAACTGGAAAAGAAATGTGGAAATGTTCTCGTGGCTTGGCGGAGTACTAAATTGAAGTGGGTTAAAACTTTGTTTTTAAAGTATATTATTAAAGGTTGTTATTTAAAATTTTGAGTACGCTTGGCTCTTACCTCATATTTTTCTATAATTTAAAACGAAGTCGAATAGTGATATAATTAAATAATTAACAGGGGAATAGCTAAGTTATCGTGACAGACAATCCACAGCTCTTTCCAAAAACAATTCAATCACTTCATTCTTGAATACGTTTTAGGGATGCTTGAAGCGACGTTTAGTGAGTCACGAAGAGTTAAATAAATAGATACTTAGATATAAAAAAACCGGCCAAGTGCGAGTCGGACTAACGCACGAAGGGTTCCGTACCATTATATATAATAATAAGTTACAATAGAATTTGTACGAAACTATTACTTCTTGAAGTACATTTTATAAGTTGGTCGACTATTACTCGTAAACGTGTAAAGCCTACTTAGCTGTGATAGTTTTCCTTTTAACTTCGTTATATGTACTACTACCATGAATTTTTTCACATATCCCAAAACAACCATTTAGCTAGCAGGGGGTGGGGACACTGGAGTCTAACAAAAATTAGCACTTTAAGGCTTAATATTTCACAAACCGATCGTTTAATCGAAAAATTGTTTTCACAAACCCCAATATTTTTAAAAGACCTATCCAATGACACCCCACACTATGGGGTAGATGACAATAAAAAAAATCATCCCCACTTTACATGTAGGGGAGGTACCCTAAAAAAAAATGTTTTTCAAGATTTTATTTTACCACTTTGTCGGCATGACTAATATGTATATTCATGCCAAGTTACAGCTTTCTAGTACTAAGAGCCTCTGAGCTAAGCTGCGGACAGACGGACGGACGGACGGACATAGCGAAACTATAAGGGTTCCGTTTTTGCCATTCTGGCTCCGGAACCCTAAAAAGGCTTTAAAACTCGAGTGTGTGTCACATTGACATGTGTGTTTGAAGAAAAGACGCAATACATATTTTAGCTAATAATAAAGGCATGTTAAGTTTTATGAACAAGAGGGTTTAACTTCTAATACACTGACCTCATGCCCGGCCCGCAGCAGTGCGCGCGCCACCCCCACACCCAGGATGTTGTGGCTGCGCGTGGGCACCGCGAACATGCACAGGATCCTGTACCCGTGCGCAGGCGCCAGTGTCGCTAGCAGCAGGATCGCGAGCCTCATTATGATCTGAGCACAAGAACACTCAAGGTCATTTCATTGAAAAGAAATACGTGGTCGTCAAAAAAAAAATTTTTTTTTTAATCATAATATAAAATGATAATTATATCATATGTAAATATATTAAGTGTTGTTATACGAGTCAAGAATTATATAAAATGAGCGTAATTGCGACTAGTATTGTTTCAAAAAATGTTAAAGGCATCAGCCGCCTGAATTTTATGTTCCGTGGTAATATTTTTGTCTTTAAGTTTTTTGTCAGAGCAATTCATTTGACTAAATGTTTATTATCTACAGATTTTCTGCTGTAATAAAGTATTTGCTAAAAGACCAAATGCCAAGAATGTTATTTTCCGTAAGGAGTAATGTTATGCTTAGTGAAAATTTGGCCAAATGAAAATGTGCTTAGCTACTAAAATTATACCAAAGATTGCATTACCAAACACAATGGTTTCCAAAGTTTGTTTGGGTAGTGAAATTTTACCAAAATAACTTTGGAAAAACGGCAGGATCCCCTTTTATTCGGGGGTGTTAGGGACGGCGAGCGCAACCACCTCGCGGCCCTTTGGTACCGTTTAGTAGCCAAGTTACGTAACTGGCTACGAACAGGGATTTTCGGATTCCCATTTTGTAGCTGGCTACCGGATGGGCCTGCGTAGTACCGTTTGGTAGCCATGTTTTGTAACTGGCTACAAAATGGGAATCCGAAATTCCCTGTCCATAGCCAGTTACGTAATGGGTCTGCGTAGTTCCGTTTGGTAACCAAGTTTTGTAACTGGCTACGAACAGAGAATTTATGATTCCCATTTTGTAGCTGGCTACCGGATGGGCCTGCATAGTTCCGTTTTGTAGCCAAGTTTTGTAACTGGCAACAGAAAGGGAATTTAAAAATTCCCCTTCGGACCGTTTCGGAGCCAGCATTCGGAGCCAGCTACCGTATGGGAATTTAAAATCCCGTTTGGCAGCTGGATACGAAGCGGGCATTTTTTTACCGTTTCGGAGCCAGCATTCGGAGCCAGCTACCGTGTGGGAATTTAAAATCCCGATTGAGAGCTAGGCATATTATGACTTACTGTTACGGTTAGGTACGACGACGAGCGAAGCGAGGAGGAGTGTGTTAGGTATCTTGTGATCATTTGGTACGACGACGAGCGAAGCGAGGAGGAGTGTAGGTTAAAATCCTACTGCCTTTGTCCTACCAATCGCACCACATGAACTTTTTTTCAACTTTTTTAACCTACACTCCTCCTCGCTTCGCTCGTCGTCGTACCAAATGATCACAAGATACCTAACACACTCCTCCTCGCTTCGCTCGTCGTCGTACCTATCCGTAACAGTAAGTCATAATATGCCTAGCTCTCAATCGGGATTTTAAATTCCCACACGGTAGCTGGCTCCGAAACGGTACGAAGTTAGCTCCGAAACGGTTAAAAAAATGCCCGTTTCGTATCCTGCTCTCAAACGGGATTTTAAATTCCCATACGGTAGCTGGCTCCAAATGCTGGCTCCGAAACGGTCCGAAGGGAAAAATTCCCTGTAATGTAACCAGTTACAATACGGGTTTTTTTTCCTCTTTCGAAGCTGGTTCGTAACCGCGGTTACGAATCGGTAATAGAAAAGTAATGTTTTGAAGCCAGATACCGAATGGGATTTTCTTCCCGTTTCGAAGCTGGTTTGTAACTGCGGTTATGAATCGGTAATTTAAAATTCCTGTATTGTAACCAGTTACAATACGGGTTATTTTTTCCTCTTTCGAAGCTGGTTCGTAACCGCGGTTACGAATCGGTAATAGAAAAGTCCCGTTTTGAAGCCAGTTACCGAATGGGATTTTTTTCCCGTTTCGAAGTAGGTTACGAACTTTTAGTTACCAAACGGTACCAAAGGCTCGCGGCGCGGGCGCCTCGTCGCCGAAATAGAAACTTTTCTTTTCACTATCATTATTTGCGGGTATCAATTGGGGTTTGCATTTTTTCCTCGCTCATTTATCACAACCTCGCTGGATATTCACCCTAATGCCATTAATAACGATGCGCTTATAAAGACGACAATTTAAGGCGAAAGCGCCAACAACAACGATGTTCCTTTTCCCGGAGAACAACACAATAATTTAAAAATCTACTTACTGATAACGGTTTTCTTCCTATGGAATGGATTTCTCGCTAGTGTTGTAATCGCATATGAAACGCGTGAGCTTTGTTTATTATCACAGGACTTATAAATATTTATAGGTATCTAATACTCTACTGTATCAATAGACTCGGCTGTCACGCGATAAGAAAGCCAGACACTCCAGACAGTATAAAGATCAACATATCACGATATACTTACTATTATTGTGAAATACCTAAAACCTATACTTAACTCCAATCAATACACTTATCATGAAAAAAGTATAGTCATTGCCCCAGTGTGAACAAGTGAAATGTAAGCTTACTGGTCTTATCTTGATAAATGCAGACATTCGTATTTATAGGATTATTTACACCTATCAAAAATGATATTTCATCTTAATCATATCAGCCGAAAGACGTCCAATGCTGGACATAGGCCTCCCCCAAAGAGTGCCAAAGCGGCCGGTCCTGCGCCACCCGCATCCAGCGGACTCCCGTAACCTTTACCAGGTCATCAGTCCACCTTGTCGGGGGCCTACACCACGCCGCGCCTTCCGGTACGTGGTCGCCACTCGAGAACCTTTCCGCCCCAACGGCCATTGGTTCTACGTGCTATGTGCCCCGCCCACTGCCACTTAAGTTTAGCGATCCGGAGGGCCACATCGGTTACCTTGGTGCTGCTGCGGACAGCCTCATTTCTGATGCGATCACGCAGAGAAACTCCCAACATGGCCCTCTCCATTGCCCTTTGGGTGATTTTGAGCCTTCTTATGAGGCCCATAGTAAGCGACCACGTTTCAGTGCCATATGTCACTGGCAACACACACTGAACATGATATTTATTTACCTTCATTTCTAAAGTTTCGACAAGGGTGGCACCGGCCTGGCCTCGATGGCTGACGTCTCAACAAGTTGCCATCATAGAGTATAATGAATAACCTGTATGCCATTGTAGATATGAGTACACAACAATTAACTACCCTACAAGTCTATAAAAATGTGGAGGGTAGACCCGAAAAACCCTTCAGGCGGCGCCAGCGGGCTGCGGGGCGGCGAGTCATACATTGAAGACGCTCATGTTGTCTACGTCGTATGAACATCCGCTCGCGGCCCCGCTGCCCGCTGGCGTATCGTTTTGACACCCCGCCCCCAACCCCGCATAATGGCAATGGCAGTAATGGCACCCATTCTGTGGGACCATTTTGCGGCGCTACTTAGGCTTCTATGGTTTTTTCGTTCGCTGCTTTAAATCCAAAACTGTTTCGCAAAGTATAGGTACTTGACATTATTTTAGTTGGCCGGATTGCATCAAAGTCGTCCATTCAAAAATGACAGTATTGTAAAAAGTCGGCCACACTAAATCTCATCTACGGTACGGTTAGCCATGAGCCGAATCTATCCGTAAATTAAAAAGTTGTGTTAAGCGCACTGCAAACGATTAAATTAAACAACACGCAAGCAAAGATGCGCGATAAAATAAAGCCATGTTCATCCTGAAATTCCATTCCTATATACAGGTGAAAGAATTATTGAAATTATATGGGTAGTTCCGGAGATTACAAAGCTACCTACGAGTAAACCCACACAAATCTACCCGTTCACAAACGTTACGTCTTTATTATATGTATTGGCATATATGTATATATAATCAACACTTGATTATGCACGGAGCATACCCATGCAGCTAATCTAAAGTGCAATTCAATTAATACCTACAACCGTGTGATGTCCATATGAAGAAGGATTTGTTACATTTAAAATATGCAAATGTCTTAATAAAAGTGTAAAAACGTCCACTTAATCTTTAAATTAGGTAAAACTTTTAACTAAATAAATCAAAATACTCACTGCTAGTAACAAAACACTATTAGATATCACAACCACACACAATGTGATTTGACCTTGGGCGTCGAGTTAACAAGGCAATCCCTATTTGTTGAGCTATCAGTGTCGCTAGTATGGCCACTCAACAAGAGATGGCGCTACCATCTACGTCGATTTGCATTCCTAGTTGTATTCGAAGATTTTTGTTTTGGTTCCATAAGCGCAAGATAAGTGTCTACAAAGTTGCAACACTCTATATTCTCATTGTTCTCATTGCAACTATAGCTGCATGGCTGTATTCGCTGTCGGCTGATGTGTCGTTGTATACTTGCATGAGTGTATACAGTTGAGACATATCTCGTTTGAAAGGTCTTAACCATGGCATTATTTAATTATATGGCATCAATGTTGGACAGCGTGCAGGGGTCTAGTAATTAACCAAAGTATGTAAAACTGTTAATTAACAAAATCAAATTGATATAATCAGTTACACGGTATCTAACATAAAAGTACATGACAATTAGCTCTTGTTAGGCTATCAACACCGACGCTGAAATATTCACAGGGCTGGAATTAGGTAATCAAAGATGTGTGTGAATTAAAAATCGGCTACCGTGCAAAGATGCCTGCGTGTATACAATAGCGACGTATAGTACCTTATAGGCTAGTAGGATATATGCTATTTTTTATGAATGACAGCTGATTCGTATTTCAAGTCGTAAAGTTATTCTTTTTTGGTTAGTTTCCGCCCGCGACTGCGTGGACCTGAAATTTAAACTATCCTATAATTGAATCCAGGCTATAAACTATCTAAGTGCAAAATTTCATCCAAATCGGTTCAGCCGTTTAAGCGTGATTGAGTAACAAACATCATATAATATTAGTAAGATAATCTCTTACTCTCTACTCTCTCTCTCTCTCTCTCTCTCTACACGTTACCGTATAGGCTCGGTCAAGGATAGGTCTCGCCTGCAGCTTGGATCAATAAACTTTAAAAACATACTTTAACCGACTTCAATTCAGTACTTCGTTTCTTCTTATTTGAGGAGTTCCCTCGATTTCTCTAGGATCTCATCATCAGATCGTGCCCTGATGACCATGGGACCACATGGGGTGGATTACCCATTCAAAAAAGAATTTTGCAAATCGCTCCAGGTGTCTTCGAGTAATCGGGGAACAAACATAAAAAGTTTTCCATACTTCTAGAACTTTCTTTCACTCTATTTTTTTCTATTATAATTTCTATCACCAGAAACTAGTTTCCGACCTAGAATATGGCGGATATACAAAGTTCCATATTATTCCAAGTACGCCGTTTAAAACTGAGAGCCAAAATACGTTTGTATGGAGAGTCGGCTCGTGTTATCTTTCTGGGGACTCTTAGGCTGGTTTTAGTTTCATGCTCCGCACGACCAATATGTATGAAGAAACAGGGGACCGATTTTTGACTTTCGAGCGCTCGAAAATCAAATAATAGTAAAGTATACGATTTTTGTGTCAAAATTGCAGGCACTTCCTTCCTACCAATAGAATTGAATACAAGTGGTCAATACCACACGTTTCTAAATTTTCATTCGCTATTTCAAAATAGCATTCCATAATTTTTGACAGTTTTCGAGAGGAAGATTCGAGCGCTCGTAAGTCAAAAATCGGTCCCCTGTCCGCGCGGACGGTCGTCCGTACGGACCCCTCCGCATTACTCTAAAGCGCTCCCGGAGCGATCCGTACTGACGGTCCGCATGACACTAAAACCAACCTTAAGGTTTTATCATTCATTTACAAGAAAAAGACAAATTAAGTTATCTTCAAGTATTTATTTGTACTTCAAACGTGCCAAACAAGCACACGGCCTGCCTGATGGCAAGCAGAAACCATAGCCTATGTACGCTCGCGACTCCAGCAGAACCACAAGCGCGTTGCCAACCTTTCATATAATTGAGGATTCGTTGTGTTTATAGATGCGTGTCTATCACTCTCAACACGGCGGGGATGAAATTTTTCATCGATTCATATTAAGATTAAACAATGTACATTATTATAACTGCATCTTCTGAGGCATTTTTATCACAGCAGACGTCAATAGGTAATTGTTGATATTATTTGAGTACGCTGAATTTTATCAAAGTTTTCAATACAAAAGCAACTCTACCTTCAAAGGTAGGAGATTCCGATTCTATAATCACAGTTTTATAAAATGGCGGCCAGATGAAATAATCTGAACCACAGAAGTAGAAATCTGCACGTTTCATGGAAACGGCATTCGTACAAACAAAACAAAGGCTTCATAAATATTGCAAAAGATGGCGCCACATGTGTTGTAGTTCGAACAGTTTCGCTTTTTCCTCTAGCTATTGTTATCACATCGTTATCACAAAGTACATTATATAAAAACATTGAACAGTCATACTCTTCATTGCATAATTTGTAACATAAACTAAGTAAATTTTTTTTTTTCTTCAGAATATTGTAACTTAGTTCCCTTCCTCCTAATAACATCTTAATAATTAGGTAAAAAACATTCACATAAAGCTTAAATTGAGCTAAACAGGCACTTTCAATTCTTCTTAACTTTTTTCCCAGTTTCCTTCTTCGTAGTTTCTTTCTTTCCAAATATTGAGTTCAGCGCCATCTTGAGGACAAGTTTGAGCAACTTGATAACTACATAGGCTGCTAGAACCACGACGGCGAGTTGGTCCAGCATGTAGCGCTCGTACCACTTGTACTGGTATGTTGGCGAACGGAGATGCAAAGCTCCTGCAAAAACATACGATAAATAATTAATTACCTACCTACTTACTTAAATAACATGCATTGTAAAATGAAAGCATGAGTTCCAGGGGCGTAGAGTAGTCGGTGTTTCGGGGGTTCACGATCACAGGAAAATGCCGTATTTAATAGTTTTTAACGTCGACGCATGTTTATGTGATGCGACACTGACACTAACTAGCAAAGAGTATAATAAGTATATTTATGTAAAGAGTGGCAACACCAAGAAATTACTGGCCCCACAGCCGCCTGGCAGCGACTGGATTGAACTACTCTGACGCACGCATGCGTGCAGCGTGCACGCTTCACATACACACTAACGCACACATACATCTTCACGCACCACGCACACACGTATACAAAAGTTGTATTCTCTGTTTTGACTTTGAAGCCTACAATGCGACTATCAAAGTTAGGAAAAGTCTGTGAGAGGCTTTACGGTGTATTCACCGCATTGTCACCTCGGACGGACGGACAGTCGAGTTTAGCCGAAGACAGAAGGACATGCTGTTTAGTCTCAAATCTGAAATACCTTGAGTCTCAATAGCTAGCTCGACGTAGTGCGCGATGAGTTTGGCGGGCGGGACCGGCCGGTTGTTGAACAGCCGAGACAGCTCCTTGGCTTTGTTGTAGTAGCTGCAATCAGAAAAGTCCAGCTACATTTTATATGAATTGAAATTAAATTTTTAATCTGTAAATAGGCCACAGGGGCTCTTTCACAACATACAATAAGAACAATATGCATGTACGGTCGAGGTCATAAATACGTTTACACTTTTGCACCTTATTGCCTTGTAATAAGGTGCAAAAGTGTAAACATATTTATGACCTCGACTGTACAGTCGTTAAATGTGAGATTATTCGACTAATCGCCGATTAATGTGTTTCTGTGTCATAAGTTTTGTATCTTTTTATGTATGTTAGTCTGTAATTTATAAATATGGGCCTTGTTGCCTGACTTAAATAAATAAATAAAAAATACTTAATAGTTTTTTTTTAAACATAAAAAAGGATAATAACCAAATCGATAGATTTAAATCCGTAACGTAGGCTTCGTCAGGTAAAACTACGAGACTAATAGATATACTTGTAGGTACATATAATTACATAGAAAACGCACCGAAATAAATATTCATGTTTATCACACAAATGTCCAAATTCACTACATGGCCCGCGAGCCGAGCGAACTCTTACACCCATACAAATACTTTTAAAAAACTATCATTGGAATCTTATACTTATTTGTCCGGTAGGGTTGGCGGTTGCTAAGCATGGACTACTTTGCCGCAATTCGGCCAACTTAAATCATCTCAAGCATACAATCGTGAATTTTACTCTAGGCAAAATACGTTTTTGAAAAACATTAATTTATAATAGCGTTTTTTTTGTTGATTTCATTTTAAAATGTTATTCTAAGATGCTGTATTCAAGAATCCGACAAACTTTCCACCCGGAAGTAATTATGTAGATTTAAATGAAGCATGCATTGTCTTTTTTTGTATGATTTAACTTGAATAATATAAAGCAAATGTAAATGAACCAAAATAAAGACAAAAATATTTATTAATATTTTATTATTAGAAGCTAGTTAATTTATCAGTTTTTTGATGTCTGAAATTTTGTCGGATTCTGTCGCTGGGTAACTATTTAATTGATAATATATCCGTTACACAGAAAAGATAAGCTATTATAAATTATTTCCAAAATTGATTTTTTTTCCATACAAGTTCTCAGTTTATTGACTGGACTATTTGTCCATGACATTGTCGGCAAGCGACAAATACGTCGGATTTTTCGCTGCATAATGTACGATTCTCACCGAACGGGCCTCACCTACCGTTAGGCTAAACCGGTCATCAATCTGGCATATCATTTTTTTTACTATGATTGGTAGAAGCGTGTGTAATTTAACACACACATTAGGTATTGTCGATAACAACGCCGTTTGAAACTGGGTCAGTTCAATCAGACCAAATAAATATGTGTGCGTCAATTGGGAAGATGCAATATTTTCATTTTTGTTATTATTTGAAAGAATCGCAAGTAGAATAGACCAAGAAAGTATAAAATAAATTAAAATACTATAAATTATAGTCAAAAATTCTTGCTACAAACGGACAATTTAAACTTTCGCGCCTAAACGGATACAATTCCTGTGACGTCACTCATGTGTGTCACTCGCCATATCTGTTTGTGCGTGGTTCGTCCCTAGATGTCATAGAGTTGCCTAAGTTTTGACTTTAAGTATTGTTTGAAATTAGTATAAACTAAAGTAAAAACGTTTCAGTGGCTATTATTTTATGTTTTTTCAACATTTTGCCCACAAAATAATGGTACCTAAATATTATACTGACAACACTAATAATATGCTGCATATTCCCTATTGAGTTATTTTCCAAAACTGGCACAAACTATACCTATGGGCTGTGTTTTTGGACAGGCGGCGCGATACGAGGACGAGTTAGTTATCGCTCACACCAGGGGACCGATTTTTGACTTTCGAGCGCTCGACTCTTTCACTCGAAAACTGTCAAAAATTATGAAATGCTATTTTGAAATAGCGATAGAAAATTTAAAAACGAGTGGTATTGACTAGGGCTCCCGCTACACGTGTTAACCCGCCCGCCCGAATACACGTGTTCTTAAGCCCGCGGTGCTAAGAGTCCGTTCTACACGTACACGCCCGAACCCGCCCGGCCCGCGGGCGGGTACCCGGGTACCCGTGTACCCGTACACACGTACCCGCGGGTTCTAATTACACGCGGGTTCGGACGGTCCGTGGCCGTTTGAGTTGAGGCAAATAGAATATAATTATTTCATTTTACTCTATTTGCATTAGTAACTCTATGGGTTTGGTGTGTATGATGTTGATTTATATTAGGTATGTGGCAAATGGAAACTTCGCAGGAAGCCTATGTTTGCTTTATTGCGTCATAATATTGTATAAACCTAGTATTTTATTTAATGATTGCCCGACAAAGGGCACGCAAACTGTTTAACTTTTATTAATAGCCGCTTATAGATATGATAGCTAAACAAAAACAGTAGGTAAGTACAGTCAGCCAAGAAAGTGGTCTACCGCTTTTCGACTTTATTGCATGCAAAATAAGGTCCAAAAGTGGTAGACCATTTTCTTGGCTGACTGTACATGAGAACTATTTAATTTTAACCGAGCGCTTATTGTATTGTCCAGTCGAGGAAATTTAATGTTTAGCACTTTTGATCCTTATCGTCATTCAAATAGAGTTGACATTTGCCAAACCTTCATTTTCCTCGACCGTACATGCCATTATGGTTCTAAATAAGGGACCGAATGTGTTATCGAAATTAAGGGTATTAACGGTACTTAATAAAGCAAGTAAGCAAGCTTGCAAGGTATACCGTTTTAAACCTTACCTTTACTCACGAGGTTGAATATGAGCACCGAATAAAGGCACTGAATCAAAACGATACTTGCAACATTACTCTGCCTACGATACCATCTAAAGGATACAGTAATCATTTTAAAAGAAAGGTACTCGAACAAAACGATATCATTGCGACAATTTGCTACAGCTTCAAAGTATACCGTTATCATTATATAATAAAAGTACTCGAACAAAACGATATTGCGACAATTTGCTACTGCTTCAAGTATTCCGTTATCATTTTAAAATTAAGGTACCTACTCAACCAAAACGATACTTTAACTTTTACGTTACCGATTCAAAGTATACTGTAATTATTTCGATATCGGATAACGGTACCGTAATTTAAGAGTATAGTATATCCAAAACTCGAGTAAATTCTATCAAACGAATGCAAGCAAAAAACGATTTTGTACTCTCATGATAAAGTCGTTTCTGCTTGCGTTTTTGACAGGATTTTATCTTACAATTTCGGACGTACTAAACATTGTTGATGTAGTTTAACGAGGTAAAAATAATTTGCAGTAACTAGATTATCATTTGGATAGGCATTATTCAGTGTCTTGCAACTTTTTTTGGATAAACCCAAAAGTCATAGCGATTAAATATTCATAAACAAGTCGATGAATTCCAAAGCAATATTAAGTATTATGCGTTTGCGATAAAGTCGAAATTTCAACAAAAAAATGGAAGCTAATTACTTACGTCTTAAGACTCCTAAGTTTCCTTTGTTTGTTTTGTTCTGCCGGCGAAAAACCTTTTATGGCATTACTTCCTACAAGTAGAGCAAAAACGTCATCGTTCTAAAGAAGGTAATAATCCTTTATCTGTTATCTTCGCCGACCTGAGCTGTGGTGTTTTACCGCTGAACGGATATATTATAATGAATGCACTTCCCAGATAAGGATTAAGTATTGTTTACGTCGGCTTCACACATATGGTATTTTTTACCTGGAGCTGTAGTGGGTGTGAGTGAGAGAGAACAATTGCAATTAGAACTATAGGCTCTGAATGAGTGATTTAAAATGTTCTAGTTGCAAATTAGTAAGACTCTAGTTGTCCAAGCAGTTGGTCGGTTGGATAAATCGTGCGGTTTTTGATACTTAATTACTTTCATGGTAGCTTTCATCGTTACTGTTTTTGTTAAAGTTTTGTGTTTTGTTTTTTTTTGTTGTTTATTGTTAAAAATGAAAAAAAGTTGGGTGTGGAGTTACGCCACTAGAATTGACGATAAAGCATATTGCAATTTGTGCTGTGACCGGACCAATAATGAATTTTCATGTGTTGGTGGTTCAACTGGAGCTACAGGAAGGCATTTGAAAACAGTTCACCAAAAATCACCAACCGTGACATCGCCTTCTGAGTAAGTATTTGAGTCTTGAGTCCTACTTATATTTTACCATAGGTAACATGTATTATTTTTTCAAAGAAGTTATTTTACCTAGTTTAATTAGATAGCTTACTGCTTTTAGTAAATTATAATATTGATATAAATGTGAGTATCATGTTAACTGCATGTAATTACTCCAACCCGTTAACTTGGACTTGTATTTTGCATGCATATCTACTAGGGCCTGCTTTTCAAAAAACCCAGTACCGTTTGTAGCGGTTTAAAATCCCGGTTCTTCGGTACTTTTCGGTATTGAGTACTTTTTGTATTTAAATGACAAATTATTGAAATAAAACGCCAATTCTATTTCAATCACATACTTCTGATTAAACACAATCGGTAAAAGTAATCGAATTAACAAAAGCTCACATCACATCAAAAGATGATTTGTTTAAGACCAATAAAAATCATATTAAGTGCTAAATTTTGCTGACTGATAACTTGTAATGTTATAATCATCTTTAAACTAGTAAATTCATTTTACGTAGGTATTGCTACTAGTTTGGGTTTAATTGAGAATTAAATTTTATTTTTTATTTCATTAAATTTGTGCGTTGCGTATTTAATAAGATTGATAGGTTCTTCTTCCATTTAACCAGCGAAAGAAAAAACCATAGAAGTCTAAGTAGTGCTGAAAAATGTTCCCACAGAACGGGTGCCATTCCCATTTTGAGATGGGGGCGGGGTGTCAAACAAAACGATGCCAGGGAGCTGTTTAGTTCGATCGAAGTGAGCAAACTGGGTTTTACGCACGTGTTCGAGTAGAAATTTGTAAGAAGCTCGCCTTCTATGGTTTTTTTCGTTCGCTGGTTTTAACACTTTCACACCACTGTAAAATTGGTTTCATATTTTAATGAAATACATACATATAAGAAATACTGTTTATTCTTTAGGATTGTTTCATTGTGCAATTTGTTGATTCATCGGTTAAAAAATAGCCTCTGTCCATCAAGAAAGTCCAATCATACTGGTAACATAATTTCTGAAATCGGTTAAGCGGTTTGCGGAACCATTATTTACCTCCTAGCCCCCTACATACAAACTTACAAACATATAAAGCTACAACCTCACAGACATTTCCTTTTCACAATATTAAAATAGAGTTTAGATATAGATTAACCGATTGATGAGAACTATAGTGAGAACATTACACTCCACACCTTTTACTACAAGATTTTATAACAACTAATAATAACAAGTTATTTATTCACCAAAATTTTGCACCTAATATGATATTCATAAAGAATATGTTTTAGTATTGTTTGATTATTTTCCCGATTGTGTTTATTCAGAATTATATAATTGAAATAAAATACTCAGTACCGAAAAAACGGGAATTTCCGGTACTGGCTCAGTACCAGAAATCGCAGTCCCGGTTCTTGGAGCGGTACCGGTATTGCACCCCCATATATCTACTGAATGAGTGTTGTTTACTTATTCGGCATACAATATGTATCTGTAAACTATGAAAACCAACATAAATAAGTAACTCGCCTTAAACTTTCCCGATTTCATACAATTTCTGGCTTTATACGTTAATACGTTGTTCTTTTCTTTGGAATCCATAAAATAATATTTACCTGATTTGCGGTCACTTTACGATAACTCAGTGTAATTTTTTCAATCGGTCTATGGACTGTTGTTTTACCTTTTTAATAAATGTTTATTTTATTCTCAAGTACCATTGACTACCATTTTGGTCCCAAACATTTATAGGTAGCACTTAAAGTTTTCCGAATGCAGCAATATATATCTTGTAATGGTTGAAATATTTGGATAATGACCCTGGACAGAAAAGTCGATATAATTTTATATAAATAAATAGGGGTCCTGTCTCTTGACCAAACAACTTTTAGCCAAATGTATCATTTGACAATTGTTTCATTTGACCTAATCCATTTTTCGTCAAAACAGTGGTATTTTCGGGTATTCATTGAATATCATCAAATAGAAGTCATTAGGTTAGGTAAGGTCTGTTTTATAATAATCCTATAAAGCTTTCTATTTATGAAAAAAATGCATTATTTCAAATGAAACTTTTGTCAAATTAAACATTTGGCCAAAAGTCGTTTGGTCTAACAAGGGAGAACCGTCAGATACTGTTGTGTTATATTTAATTTGTGATATTGAGTGTTCGTAAAGGCCCACACAATCTGAAATAAATGTGACCAATTCTTAATAGATACCTACATGCTTTTTATTACCTGATTCCTTCCCTTTGTGAGGTTATTAATAAATCGTCGTGCTAATCTCATCATTATTTCTAATATCTACTATTAGAGCTGGTGGTCTAAAATTGGGACCGGCCAATTTTAGACCACCAGCTTCGTAACTATTCTGGTTCAAAACCAAAACTAGATTAATGCTACTACATTATTTTTCACATTTTAAGCTCAAATAAAAACCTGGGGGCATGGCGGTGCCCCCGCCAAGTCGAGCAAAACAGCGGCACGGCCGTACCATCTTTTTTCGAAGCACTTCAGGCCATTTTCGACCCCCCAATAACTTCGTTGTGAATAAAACTAGAAGCTCGAATTTTCAGTAAACAAGCAGGCATTGTATCACGGTATACTTACTTCAAATATCATTCAATTAGAATCACTAGTTTAAGAATTATAACTAGTCAAAGTTTCTTACTTTTGTCACTCACATACTCACTGACCGATCAACAAAAGCACTAATTTAGAACATTATTAGTGTTTAGTGTTTAAATCAAGGTAAAACTAAAATAGTTACCAAATTTCGGTCCAGATTTCTAGATACGCATAAATAACTTTGTAATCCCATATAAATATAGAGGATTACAAAGTTACATTTGCAGTGAGTGGGAGAAAAAATTAAAAAGCAAGAATGAGACTGGAATCATAATTTGTATGTATTGATAACACAATAACCTACAAGAAGAAGTGAGATCCCATAAAAAAAACATTCCATGTAAAAAAGAGGCCAAGTCTCGTAACGCTTCCACCGTAAAAAGTTGTGACATATTTCGTAGTACCAAGTCTCAGGCATTCTTATTATTCTTTAGCTAAATAGAATTTTGTGACTTGGCAATCACACAATACTACATAGTTTTGGTGTGCAAAAATCCATAAATGCAGTAAAGTTGTGTGATTGCCAAGTGGCAGAATTTTATTTAGCAAGCAAAAAATATCTCACAACTTTTTAAGGTGGAAGAGTTTCGAGACTGGGCCTCTTTTTTACACGGAATGTTTTTTTATGGGATAAAACTTACTATCTTCTGCCCGCGACTCCGTCCGCGTGGAACTCGTTTATATCCTATGTCCCTCCCCAAGACTCAAATCTCTATACCAAATTTTATCTAAATCGGTTCAGCGGTTTAAGCGTGAAGGGGTAACAGAAAGACACAGGCAGACAGACCCACTTTCACATTTATAACATTAGTATGGATTCGTACTTACTTTTTCTTTAATCGGAATTTGAGAAGGCGAACTTTACGTACCTACTTTGTTATAATTTGTTACATTAGTTAATCTGTTATTTTTATTTACAAAAAAAAGATGTTATAATTGCAAAGCTACGAACACTCTTTTAGTATTTATATGTACATTCTTAGAACAACGGGATAGCTCCTAGCTTCACACCTCAAGGTCGGGTAGTACTACCCGCGTGTAAATAGGACGCGGGTACCCGTGTACACGTGTACACGTGTACACGGGTACCCGTGCGCTAATTACACGGATCCGTTAGGACCGGTCGCTTAAACCCGCGTGCGTGTTACACGAGCACGGGTACCCGACACGAATACACGAAACCCGGACACGACCGCGAGCCCTAGTATTGACCACTCGTATTAAATTATATTGGTAGAAAGTAAGTGCCTGTCATTTTGACACTACAAACGTATTTACTTTTATTTGATTTTCGAGCGCTCGAAAGTCAAAAATCGGTCCCCAGTATACAAACCATGCCGAATATATTGTTCTAGAAACTTTGGCTGCATGGAAAATTGTAACTTATAGCCACGTAAACGGGCCACTGGACGGCTTGGCTAGTTTCCATTGTGGGTTTTATGTGTGATGTACCTGGGTAGGTACATGTTCTAGTAAACGATTAGGCTATCATCATATAGGATTAGGCATGGATAGTGAATTTAACGGATGCGAGGCTACGGAAGCCTCGTGGTTTAGGCATGCGGCTGCCAAGCGGCGGTCGTGGGTTCGATTCGAATTCTGGCTCGTACATACTGATGAGTTTTATGGAACTTATATACGGAACATTTACCGTTACTTTTGATGAGGAAAACACCTTGAGGAAACGGGTCTAATCCCAGTAAGGTCTAGTTTTCCCTCTGGGTTGAAAGGTCAGATGGCAGTCGCTTTCGTAAAACTACTGCCAGCGCCAAATCTTGGAATTAGGTGTCAAAGCGGACCCTGCTGGGCTCCGTAAAGGTACAATCAGACGGTTCACTTTTCTTGAATTTTCTTGTTTCATTTTGCATCTTTCACTCAAAGTGACAAGTCTGAACGAAAAGTGAAACAAAACATGAAAGGAAAATGAAGCATTCACTCGAGTGAACATTCATTCAAGTGAACCGCCTGATTCTACTTTTAGGGCACAACCGGGAATAACGATAGGAGGATGAATGTATTTAAGCCATAATGACCTCCATTCTATGACGACCGTGACTGTGGCTTACGTATTGTCCGACAGCATTTTATCCAGAGCCACCTTCAGCCTGTCCCCCATATCTTCTGCGTACGGCACACCGAGTGCGTAACCCGCACGCTCGGCGCGGATCGCGTTCCCTGGCTGGTCGCCGAACACCGGTATGGCCAGGAGTGGGACTCCGGCCTGGATGGCCTCCAGGGTGCTGAGAAGGCCGCCGTGGGTGATGAAGAGCTTCGTGTTCGGGTGTGCTGTGGACAGTATGAGTTTTAAAGGATACCTTTCGGTGCAAACTGGGAGTGCAGGTTTTGGCTGAAATATAGGAGCAACAGGTCTACTAGTATATCATCAAATGCCTTTCAGTCTATTACAGACTATAAAAACAGTGTGAAGGGGAAAGACGATGTCTCCTATGACTATACGAGCCGGTATGTAAGACCGCAAGTCCGGCAAGTGAAACTCTCTGGTGCCTTTTGGCTCGTTGAGGGAGTTGCACCAACTTACGATTACAGACTGATTAAATATGGCGCTGGCAGCGGTCACTCCATATAAACTTGTCAAACTGAGACTTTGTAAACTGGTAATTATGGATTTGCCCTATTGTGTGCTCTGATGTGGCTGGTTAGGCCAAACTTGCTGTTTCATACTCTATAGGATGGGTGACAGTAGAGTAGGCGTGTTATGAAGCCAGTACCTAATATAGCAGGCTGCGGCATCCAAGGCCTGATGTGCACGTTCTTCGGGAGTCCCTCGAGGGGTTCCTCAAACTTCCAAAGCACGGTGTAGGGCAGCGCGCCCAGGATCCTGATCAGATCCTTGCGGACCTGCGCCGGGAGGGCTGAAGCCTGGACGACGGATCCCATGCTGAAGTACACCACGCCGTTCTTGGAGTTGTCCATGAGCTCTTTCAGGTCCTGTAATTGCAGATAAATTTTAATTTTCATCAAGCATTTGGACAAATCGTCCGCATACTAAAAGGATTTTCATATCAATATAGTAGTCACGGAAGTCCGCTGGATGCGGGTGGCGCAGGACCGGTCGCTTTGGCACTCTTTGAGGGAGGCCGATGTCCAGCAGTGGACGTCTTTCGGCTGATATGATGATGATGATGATAATAGTAGTCGGCAACGCACTTGTGTTTCAAGCCACTGCACGCGAATTTTAATCTAGAGGTTGTGGGCTGAAACCCCAGCTCGTACCACAGGGATATAAAAAAAATCTTATGTACGAATAATATGCATATTTTAATATTTCACAGTAGAGTAGCTTTTCGGCACGTTATTCTAACCTAACCTAACCTGACCCCGATCACCCAGGGTAATTAGCGGCAATTATTTTATATTCAACTAGGAAAAAATGATATTGTTCGGTTATGGCGCTTCGCCGGACGCTGCCGCGTCACGCTTGCTTCCCTCGCTCGGCTCGCGCGCTGTAGGGTCGCAGTTCGCCTAACAACCTAACCGTTTGTTTCCCCTGGGGGATCAGGCTAGGGGATTAACGTGGACAACAGCCTTTTCGGGGAATTAAAATGTCGTGAGGAAACCGGTCTAATCCCAACGAGGTCTAGCATTCCTCCTCTGGGTTGGAAGGTCAGAACTTCTGATTCTGACCTTCTGAACTTCTGACTCAGAAGCAATCGCTGTCGTAAAACTAGTAACTACGCCAAATCTAGGTGCCGAGCCGAGCCGACCCAGGCAGGCTCGTGTAGAATAGGTACAACACAACCGCAAAAAAAACGACAGGAGGAAGATGCTAAAGTTGTGGACCCAAATTGTATTATTAGGTACTCCAAAAGACAGAAGGTAAAAAAATACATCTAATGCCGAAGACCACATTCGAATATCTCAAAAGAAAACGAAGCTTCATGTGTTAATGTTGCTTGTTAGAGAGAGAGAACACGCACGAGATCCGTGACGTCACGACACGAAAGCGGCATAATATGACTCTTAAAACTTTGGACACATAACTTTGAGATTATTTGTTTTCTTGTGTTATTTTTTTCTCCAATGGACTATATTTCCTTTTTCGAGAAAATTCATATTTGTTACATTATTTGTTCCTATACTTATTGCCACTTTATGGCCAGATATAATTATTAAAGCTTATTTAAAGCCTCTTGCTCATCATAACGGCAAAGGCAACCTTACCTTAGGCAGAGGGGTGTGGTGATCAGCTATGTGGTACCCGGCGATGTCTACCACATTAGGGGGCACGCTGAACGCCGGCGCCAGGGAGGGGTGCGAGTTCGAGAGCAGGATGGAGATATTGTTCACCACCGAAGCGAAAGGAGGAAGGACGACGCCTCTCTTCTGTGCTAAAGGCCCGAAGATTTCCTGGTAGTATTTGTCGCTGACTGATATTTCCGACCTGAAGAGAATACAAATATAGTGCTGTATCTTTAATAGAGTTATTTTCTAAAGATATTTTTTCTCTCTTGGGTACACATCGGGGAGCGGGGGGGAATACGGGGAGGTCAATCTCCGCCTAAGATTGAAGAAAGATTGTGCAAAATCACGACTTTACGAGCTCTTCTAACTCACCCGCTTTATTCATTCTGAAGAAAAATTGTATTTGCCCGAAGACAGAATCTTACTGTCGTCCTACAGTCATGAGTCCAACCATGGCTGTATTAGCCATCCGCAGCCACAGGTTCATGGGGATGGGGAAGTCGCTCATCATGGCCGGCACGGTCACGGCGCTGCTTACGTCACTGATCATGTCTTCCACGCCCGAGTGCATCACTGTTCCACTCAGCACGATCCAGGACAGTTAAAGCACTGCGGTGAAGCTATGGGGAAAACTTACTGTCGTCCTACAGTCATGAGTCCCACCATGGCTGTATTAGCCATCCGCTGCCACAGGTTCATGGGGATGGGGTAGTCGCTCATCATGGTCGGCACGGTCACCGCGCTGCTGACGTCACTGACCATGGCTTGCACGCCGGAGTGCATCACTGTTCCACTCAGTACGATCCAGGGGACTTGTAGCACTGCAGCGAATCTGTGGAGGTTACACAAACAGTTAATTTACTTTTATTACTACCTACCACCCCTTTCTTCACACGTCGACTATGGATTCAATTTTTGTGGGCGACGGGCTAACAACCTATCACTGGTTCTCTATTTTTAAACCTACAATTGTTAGAAGTGAAGTGATTTCATGTGCTCTGCGTCTGGCCACCTCTTTTGGGAATATACACGTAATTTATGGATGAGGAACGTTACCTTATGGTTGATACAGCATTCAAATTATTCAGAATATTTGGAGACCACAGACACTATGCAGTTGTTGAGTGTACCTACACTACAAAATCCCGAAGTCATTTGTCAAAAAACATATTTTGTTCAATTCCGAAAACTATGTTCCGTTGAAGGAATTGATTCTTGTTGATTTTTCGGGGTTACTTACCTAACCTAATCATATGTTATAAATAATTAAGTATTATATCGTCTTCGTCCAAATTTTCATTTAGCGACATGACTTTCTGATTTCTTAAATTCTGAATATTGAATAGAATAGAATATAATAGAATAGAAAACATTTATTCGTGACAACACAACACAACAGAAATAAAAAACAGTAAAAGTAGGTATGGAAAAAAAAGGGTGTTGCACGAAATGGTTCGATCTCAGCGTGGTGCTGACGCTTTCGGATAAATTACTCTTCGGAATATCTGCGTGTGTGTTAAAAAAGAGGTAGGACAAGTACCCAGCCGGCAAATCAGAGAAGAAGACCTCAGTGACGACCGCATCGAATTTCTGCGTCAGCATCGCTTGCTGGACGTTCTTGTTGGTCGCCGCGAGGGCCGTGATGTTGCGACCGAACTCCATCAGCAACCCGATGGTCATGTGGTTGGAGTTTAGCGGGTTCACGTCTGGTGACAATGTCTTTAGTTAGTCTAATTTGAAAAAAAAAAACACATGCTGTTAAAACGAAATGCATAGAGGCGTAAATCCTCGCACACATCACACGATTTATTGACCGCCAGCGCAGGCCGCACCGGTCTGTGAGAGGCTTAGGTAAGGCCTGAACAGCCCTGCGGCGCTACCACGAACTTCGAAAGTCGAAGTTCGTAATACATGCATCCCTGTCACTCGATTAAGGGAGTGCGATAGAGATGGAAATACCCGAACTTCGACTTTCGAAGTTCGTGGTAGCGCCGCTGAATCACATACTGACGCGGCCAGACGTGGCGGTCAATCGTAGACAATAGCTGTCAAAATTATGAGGGGCTTACTGAATGAGATATTTCAAAAGTACCGTAAAACGGGGTGAGTAGGCATAAAACCGTTCTTCCTAAAGCTATGAAATTTTCAGAATTATTACAAATTAAACCTAAAATAACCTAATTAGTTGTATCCGGTAAGTAGTAATTAAAAAATACTGCGCGCTTCGAGAAAACTGGCTTTTTGCCGAAATGAAATTTCGTACAAATGATAGAGTAACCCCAAATAAAACAACCAATAATGTTGAATTTTCCCGAAAAAGGATTATAAATATTGACACACTTAGTGAAAATTGCGATTGTATACCACTACACTTACTTTTAAGAACCTCCTGGGTATTGCTAACATCAATGTAAGTGACCCCTTTCTGCGCTTCCTTCTTAGGAAACGGTGTCGCCCAATGAACCTGAAATATATTATATTTGAAATGCATGTAGATCCGCACTATGGAAGTTTATTGTACCATATATGTATACTCAATAACACTTATTACAAAACGAGGGTAACAGCGGTTCGTTCATTAGAAATCATTTATAAACATTGTGTGGTTAACGGCTGTATAAGGGTGAGGCCAGACGAGCGTAATTTGTCAAATCAAATCAAATCAATTATTTATTCTGCAAATAGGCCACAAGGGCACTTTTACATGTCAAACGGTAATTTACAATAAAATAGTTATCTTACACAATAATAATTTAAAATGATATATAAAATGTTTACAAACTAAATGTCACTAAGTTAATGTAAACAAAACAAAATTGCAAAATATGACCTTTACTGTCGATATAAGATCTGTATCAGCATTAACAGAAGTTAATGCTATTATTCAGTATTCCAGAGATGTATAAGGTCTCTGAGCGTCCAAATACAATTAATAATTATTCTAAGAGATGTATACGGTCTCTAGGCGTCAAAACAAAAAAGGAACATTACCTAATGTTATATGTTTATGTTGTATTGTGTTTATGTTATATTGTCAGAGATGTACAGGGTCAATAACAATAAAACGTGTCAAGATCAGAATGATGTCTCTCGTCAATACGATAATAATAATAATAACACTAGTATTTAAGTAGTTAATTAGGTACTCCCTTGCAAGCATGAACAGTCCGGACTCCACAAACAGCACCCGATCACGAGTATGACGCATATCTCAGCCATCGCCTTGTGAGCTGTGAGTCGCGTAATATCGGTCCGCCCATATATGGGCAAACCGAAATATCCATATATGGGCGAACCGAAATTACGCGACTCACAACTCGCAAATTACGCTCGTGTGGCTTCACCCTTATTGCGACGTACTACTAGCATTCGGTCCATGCCTTGTCCTAGATGGTGCTCTTGGACAGCACCGGTGATACCGCCAGAACCCTGTACCCCATGTGAAGAATATCTTGCCGTGGGCCGCGACTCTTGGGAGGCACAGGGATCGTCGCTAGAACCCTGTAGCCGGTATTTCGAGACAACACAGCTAGTAAGTAGGTACTGACCTCATATCCCGCCTTCAGTAGGGCACCGACAATTTCTTACCGGAGGCCGCGACTCTTGGGAGGCACAAGGATCACCGCGCTAGAACCCTGTAGCGAGTATGTCGAGGCAACACAGCTAGAAGTAGGTACTGACCTCATCCCGCCTTCAGTAGGGCACCGATAATGTCTTGGCGTGGGCCGTGACTCTTGAGAGGCACAGGGATCACCGCTAGAACCCTGTAGCCGGTATGTCGAGGCAACACAGCTAGAAGTAGGTACTGACCTCATCCCGCATTCAGTAGGGCACCGACAATGTCTTGGCGTGGGCCGTGACTCTTGGGAGGCACAGGGATCACCGCTAGAAGCCTGTAGCCGGTATGTCGAGACAACACAGCTAGAAGTAGCTACTGACCTCATATCCCGCCTTCAGTAGGGCACCGACAATGTCTTGCCGGAGGCCGCGACTCTTGGGAGGTACAGGGATCACAGCTAGAACCCTATAAGATAAGTAGCTACTGACCTCGTGTCCCGCCTTCAGCAGGGCTCCGACAACGCCTTGCCCGAGGTGGTCGTGGCTCTTGGAGGGCACCGGTAACATCGCCAGGATCTTGTAGCTATATGCTGGCGACAGCAACGCCAGCGCTGCTGGCAGGAACACTTGAAACAGCTTCATGATTGATCCTGGAACAAAAATTCAACAGTTAGTTAATATTATAAACAGGAAAGACGACGTCTTTCGGCTGATATGATGATGATGACGATGTATAGGTATAAAGAGGAAACGTTTGTGAGATTATAGCTTTGTAACGTTCTCTTAATGTGGAGATTTTCTTTTTGTACAGCTCGGAAACACAATTAGTCCTGCAGGTCGATCACGAAACGCATTGTATGTACGTACGTGAGGTAGATCTATGTGTCAATTTTTATATGGAAATATGACAGTTGCACCGTCCTAACGCGCTTGTCAAACGTTACGTGATGACGCCTCAGGAAGACTTTAAAACTTGGGATGTGACCACGGGAAAGACTGCTGCACGGTTATTTCCACCGGTGTGCGGCACTGTGCGGCACAAGCATTTTAGTACTGAATATATGCTTCTGCTGCACAGTGCCGCACACCGGTGGAATCCCGCCTTTAGCCGGTGCGCGAGCTGTCTCGCGGCGAGACAGACTACTTTATCCTTATCTTTCTAGGTGCCCTAACAATTAGTCTACCAAAATGCCTGTGTGGGGATCCCAGAAGTGCGGATGAGATAACCGTTGCAGATCATTAGCGCATATGTACAATAAATATTGACACAAATAGTTTGCATGTTTTACGTGAGATCACCTCGAAGTTGTGTTTGCATTGGAGTGGTTGATTGAATACAATTATTTTCTGTAGGTACTATTTTAAATCGATGATCCTTGAATGTTATCAGTAGATAATAGAACGATGGTTTCTTCTTAAGTAGTACGAGTAGTCATGTCATTCTAACCTAACCTAACATTTATAAATATTATTGAGAATATACATAGGTACTTTATACTGTAAGTGCGAAAGTGTGTCCGTCTGTAATTTTTAGGGTTCCGTAGCCAAATGGCCAAAAACGGAACCCTTATGGATTCTTCATGTCTGTCTGTCTGTCTGTCCGTCCGTATGTCACAGGCATTTTACTCGAAAACTATAAGGTGTATTTGAATCAAATGTTGAGGATAGGTGTATTTTGTTAACCGCTAATTACAGTTTTGTAACTAAATTACTAAAAAAAATGCACTCCATACATAAAACGTCACTAAAATTGTGTCCCCCCCCTCAAATTTTTGAACCGTGTATTTTAAAAATATGAAAAAAATCATGTTCATAGGTCTTATTACATTCTTTCAGCCAAAATTGTGTTGAACAAGATCGGTCCAAAGGTTTTTGAGATATTTCTAAAAAAACTGCCTTCCTTAAAGAAAAGGACGCAAGTGCCGTAAGATTTCAGTAACGATACGACCTTTTTAATAGGCACGGAACCCTCGTTGTGCATGGTCCGACACGAACTTGGCCGCCTTTGCTATCACCTCTTCACGCTTAAACTGCTGAACCGATTTTAATGAAATTTGGTATAGAGTTAGTTTGAGTCCCGGGGAAGGACATAGGGTTGTTTTTATCCCGCAAATTGTCCCCTAAGCTCCATTCGGGGTTTATACTCCTAAAATGGGGGGTGAAAGTTTGTATGGAGCTACCATGTAAACGAATTCCGGACGGAGTCGCGCGCAGAGCACAGCGTTAACTGCTGGGCAAACATGCTTACTTTAAGGCGCCGTAGGTTCATGGTCTTCTCTCCCTCTCACTGAGCATAAGCGTGAGCGAGATGGAAGTGCGTGCTCGGAAGCGCGGATATCATGTTTTTTAATTTTTTTTTTTTTTTTTTTAATTTTTTTTTTTTCAAATAAATAAAAATGTAAACACTGATTTCCCTCAAACATGATATTGCCGAGAAGCAATTTTAATATTTATAGCTTTTGTGCATAATTTGTTACGAATATTTTAAGTGTATTTTTGTGTGTTTTAGACCTATGTTCGTGATTTTTTCTATCGAGCGAAATTTACTTAATCATGTTTCCAAGTACTGATTTCCCTGCAGAAAAGCCTCAAGATTACTATTCGTATTTTTTTGAAACCATATTATTATAAACAGACGCATTATATTGTTTCAAAAACTCTATTCGCTTAACTTCGCTGAACCTACGGCGCCTTAACATAAAACCAAATCTAATCTCGATATAAACTTAATCGGATAAAAAAATATAGTATGTACAAACTAGGTTACAACTCCCACAAAAAATCCCAAAGTTGGGATAGTCGCTTAAACGTTCGTGTTTTGGTTCCACCACCCTACATACCGTTTTGAGGGTTCCGTAGTCGACTTAGGAACCCTTACAGTTTCGCTTTGTCTGTCCGTCCGTCCACGGATAATCTCAGTAACCGTTAGCACTAGAAAGCTGAAATTTGATACTAATATGTATATCCATCACGCCGACAGTGGTAAAATAAAGTGTTTATTTTTATTTTTATCAGGGTACCTACCTCCCCTATACGTAACGTGGGGAGTGTTTTTTTTTTCATTTCAACCCTAACGTGTGATATATTGTTGGATAGGTATTTAAAAATGAATAGGGGTTTGCTAAAATCATTTTTTGATCATGTTAATAATATGATATGAAAAAAATCTCAAAAGTAGAACTTTATAAAAACTTTCTAGGAAAATAATTTTGAACTTGATAGGTTGAATAGTTTTTGAACAAAATTACAAAATAATTTCTGGACGAAAAACTACGGAACCCTACACTGAGCGTGGCCCGACACGCTCTCGGCCGGTTTTTTTTTTAATACTGCGGCGATGGTAAACACGCATACAGCCTGAAACCAAACTGGATTTACAACTATGTTACATAATACGTTGTGGTAATGACCAACCTTGGCCAAGCAATGTCGAGAAGCTCAATTAGAAACTTCATTTGAAAATGAACCTTATTGCATTGAAATACAGTCTATAATATTTATTCCGTCGTTCAATGGGTGCCTAATTAACTAAATTGCTGGCGTGTTGTTAGGGAAATGTAGTGATGTGGCAATTTCAACGTTTTTGCATTGAGTTAAGGTCCAAAAGGGGAGCTGGTGTGTAATCTTCCTGTGTAATCCTTCAGTGTTTTATTTTTGTAGTAAATATGTGTTTAGTAGAAATCCATACTTAATAACATAATATCATAAATGCGAAAGTGTGTCTATTCTGTCTGTTACCTCTTCACGCTTAAGAGGCTGACAAGACCTAATTTTGTTGAAATTTATGTTATTTAAGAGTCCGCAGTAAGTTTGAGTCTCCATACAAACGTAGTTACGGTCTCATTTTAAAACTATGTGTTGGATTGGATTGTAACGAAACTTTGCATGTACAATAACATGAGGTATATCCAGGTCTGTAATTAATTTCTTTATGTAGCTTCAGATAACATAGTAAAAAAAATACAGCGAATTTAAGTTTTTCATAAAAAACTTGTTTTTCCTGTATTTCGTTTGTTTTATGAACTGGAACCATATAAACTAATTACAGACATATATATACCTCATGTCATTGTATATGCAAAGTTTCGTCACAATCCAACACGTAGTTTTAAAATGAGAACGAAACTCCGTTTGTATGGGAAGGTGAAATTCGGCCGAGCTTACTGCAGACTCTTAAGGAGTTTTTTAAGAAAAACTATTTGTTCCAGCACATCAAAAAAAAATATGTTAATATTCACCATATTTCAAAGACCGTGGACGGACTCGATACATAATTGGGCGAAATCGGCTCTATGGAAAATAATTGCAAATCATTATTAAACGGGTCTAGATGTCTTTATTGGTTTGACGTATGGGTCTGCAATTAAAAAGTTGAAGTCAACATTCATACCTAAACCAAGTCATATTTAACAAATAATCCAAAATATTTCAAAATTAATTTATTATATTCTAAGACCGGGCCGGGCCGCCGCCCAGTAACACTCGCTCTCGTTTACTCCGATACAAATAGACAGTGTGCGCGCTATCCCGAATCCTTAAGGGCATTTTGTAACCGATTTGGATGAAATTTGGTATAGATAGTTTGAGTCCCGGGGAAGGGCATAGGATATTTTTTATACCGGTTATCATCTCCTGAGGGGATGAAATAGGGGTTGAAATTTTGTATGGAGCTACGATATAAACGAGTTCCACGCGGACGGAGTCGCGGGCAGAAGTTAGTCATACATAAAGGTTAAAATAAATGCAGCATCAGATACTAGCTACCCGCGGGGCTTTGCAAGCAAAGACCACAGGCATGACAGGCAAACCCATAGAATACATTATAGCCTTTGTAGTCCAGTCAATGAACTGACAACTTGTGTGGAAAAAAAAACAATTTTGGAAATAATTTATAATAGCTTATCTTTTCTGTGTAACGGATACATTATCAATTAAATAGTTACCCAGCGACAGAATCCGACAAAATTAAGACATAAAAAAATTATAAATTAACTAGCTTCTAAAAAGCCAGAAAAAATATTAATAAATAATTTTGTCTTTATTTTGGTTGGTTGGTGGTTGGTTGAAATCAACAAAAAAAACGCTATTATAAATTAATGTTTTTCAAAACCGTATTTTGCCTCGAGTATTGCCCGTGCAGAAAGACTATGCCATACTTACACAGGAGAACGATTTCTTTTATCCGATTGGTGGTTCCGGAGATTATTCCTACATACAAAGCTACAACCTCAGATACGTTACAGGATTCTCAAAAATATCAGAACGTGCAGTAACGCTTTGACAATAGTCGTGTTTAGATATTTATGAGCACGCAGTTCGCTCCGATCCGATACACTTAGGTACTTATCTGATGGCGACTTTGCAGTTGGCATGCAGACTGTCTGTCTCAGCCCTATCTCGTAACTTATCAGAAGTAGCACAAATACCTACTAGAAATGCTATGACGTGTGCCCACAATAGTGAGTGGTCATGATGATTTGCATTAATTGAACAAGCGAAGGAAGCGAAGGAAAGATGAGGGGAAGCGAGGAACAGGAAGACCTAGAATAAAGTAAGTACACAGAGCAACTCAAAAAGAGAGTTGATGTCAGGTCGTATCGAGATGTCAAAGAGGTTCAGAGGCTACACCGACAAGAGCGTAGCTCTTAAATAACAAGAAGAGCGAAGCGAACGAAGTTATGTTTCGCGTTCAAGTGGAATGACGCCAGCTAAAAATGCACTACATAGACCAAGTTTTTACAGATAGACCCGTTAAAGCATCGATAAAAAGTAATGCCGCGTTGTTAAGGCGCCGTAGGTTCATGGTCTTCTCTCCCTCTCACTGAGCATAAGCGTGAGCGAGATGGAAGTTGCGTGCTCGGAAGCGCGGATATCTTGTTTTTTCATTTTAACTTTTTGGCCGTTTAAATAAATAAAAATGTAAACACTGATTTCCCTCAAACATGATATTGCCGATATTTAGAAGCAATTTTAATATTTATAGCTTTTGTGCATAATTTGTTACGAATATTTTAAGTGTATTTTTGTGTGTTTTACACCTATGTTCGTGATTTTTTTCTATGGAGCGAAATTTACTTAATCATGTTTCCAAGCACTGATTTCCCTGCAGAAAAGCCTCAAGATTACTATTCGTTTTTTTTGAAACCTTATTATTATAAACATACGCATTATATTGCTTCAAAAACTCTGTTCGCATAACTTCGCTGAACCTACGGCGCCTTACACCGATCGCACTAAAAACATGCAATAAAAGGATGGGAATCCGCCTTGTCAAATGCCTTTATAAATAAGTGCGAGTTCACTTTGTCCGATAACATCGGTCCGATACTGCCGAAGTTGCCAGTATTAGAATCCTTCCTCTTTGTTATCTGGCTGGTATAATTGGATGAATATAATTATTATTTTTGACTTCTAACTAATAACTAATAATAATAACTTTAATAAGCTAATTCGATTTTATACGATAATTAGACAATTATTTACTTTAATTGAAATTCTGGTTTATTAATTCTACCTACTAATAATCAATAAGTGGCTTTAATAAGTTTAACTTTACGTCGTAAAGTGAAACGTTACATTTCTTGTGAGAATAATAAACTCTCCAAACTTAAGATTATAATAATAAACTCTCCGAACTTTAGATTATGATAATAAACTCTCCGAACTTTCGATTATACGCAAGAGTTGTGATTCAACACAAAGCTGGCGACAATGGCAGCATCGGACCGATATTATCGGACAATTTGAACACGCTACGGTAGCCTATTTCTGTCACGACGAGACAGGTTTATACAAACTAGTTAGACCCTGCCCTTGTAAACTTGCAAGACAGGTTATTTTTTGTACGAATATGGATGGATAAATCGCCAACAAACTGCTCCGAAGTTTGGCGAAATGATGTATTTACGGTACGCATATTTTATATTTTCATGTTAAAAAAAACCACTTTATTGCTTCATTTTCGTTTTTATTCTAGTTTAATGAAATGAAATTGTATTATATCATAAAAAACAAGTCACAAGGTGACAACAAGGTTTTCTAGTGTGATTATGTATATTTATAAATATCGTATAACGATCCTTATTTTCTTATCTTCTTCTGTATGTATTTTTTAGTCGATCCCTCATGACAGGATCGTGACCGCATGCCATAGCCCTCCATGCAGCTCGGTTCCTCTTCAAGTGGACTGCATGGGAAAGACTGCATTTTGCAGCCGTCTTTAATGCATCAGCCCAGCGCACTGGAATGCTTCCTCTAACGCGTTTGCCTTCCAAAGAACCCCGAATTATTTGTCTCCCTATATCATGCCTAGATGAACGCATGATGTCTAAAGAAACAGAGAATTATTTCCTGGCAGATGTTCGAGAGCCGTCTGGTGATACCGAGTTCCTCTAAGATGCAGTTATTAGTTCGATCATGGCTGTCCATGGAATTCCAAATAGTCTCCTCCAGCACCACATCTTAAAGGCATTGATTTTGCTGTGTTCACGGTTCTTGACGCACCAAGTTTCCGCACCGTACAGAAAGATGGAGAACACAAGTCCACGGACCAATCAAACTTTTGTTCTCCGGTGAATGCTTCGTTCTTCCCCACTTTGTCAAGATTAGCCATAGCGCTTTTAGCCATTCCGGCTCTACGGCTGATCTCTCTTAAGCAGTTGCCGTCATTGGTTACTAAGTCAGTCATCCACTTTTTCGTATAGTAGTGTTGTATCCGTGTGATCCAAGAGCTGGTTGTCGAACCCAACATCGGCGTAACCAAATCACACAGACTTCGCTGGTTCGGTCACCTACTCCGAATGGGAGAGGATCGTGCTGCCAAGAGAGCGTACGTGGGACGACCGACTGGTCGCCGCCCGGTTGGGCGACCCAGGTACCGCTGGGAGGACAGTGTGCAGGCAGATCTGCGACATCTTCAAGTCGGCAGCTGGCAAGAAGTTGCGCACGATCGGGACAGATGCGTGCTCTCGTTTCGGAGGCCAAGACCCTCTTTGGGTCCCTGAGCCAAATTAGTTAGTCAGTTAGTTAGTTAGTTAGTGTTGCATCGGCATCTTGAAGCAGCTGTGCTCGGTCCACTATCATGATTTTCGTCTTAGAGTGGTTATGTATGTCATAATACACGATGACTTTTAAAAATATTGAAAACCAGATAAAATGGAATTGAAACTTACGTTGAGAAATCACTGCATAGGTACAAATTAAATTGAATGATAAAGTTATCGCCAATATTTGTAAACCACATGGTCATCCTACATGTTGTTAAAGTGAAGTAGATATATTCAGAGCAATGGCGCGTAGTTGCGTGTCCAAGAGGCAACCGGATGGCTCGCGGTATTTGAGCTCCCAAAGTGTTGTGGAACCGCCCTGTGCAGCCCAAATTAAGCCAACTTCGACTGGGGTGGAAATAGAAAAATAGTACATTATTGCCGTGGCCGGGAAGGAGGCAATTGCAGGCTGAGTATTTGTTTAAACGGACGAGCTTGCGAGTCCACCAAAAAAACTCAAACTATTTGAGACACATACAAAAACGTAGTGTTTGCAACAGAAAAATATGAGTTGAATTGGCTGAATACGAGCTGTGCCGTCTTTTATATGCCAGTTTCTACTTTTATTTTATTTAGTACTCGACAAATAAAGGAATTTATATTATAACATTCCAGCCGGCCTGCAATGTTTTTAGGGTTCCGTAGTCAACAAGGAACCCTTATATTTTTGCCATGTCGGTCCGTCTGTCTGTCTGTCTGTCCGTCTTCGGCTTAGCTCAGTAACCATTACGACTAGAAAACTGTAATTCGGCATGGGTATATAAATCAATCACGCCGACAAAATACAATAAAACCATGAAACATATTTTTTTAGGGTACCTCCCCTACACCTAAAGCGGGGGTGTATTTTTTTTCATTTCTCGTTAAACCCATGGTGTGGGGTATCGTTGGATAGCTCGCTCAAAAATATTATGGGTTTCCTAAAACCATTTTTCGAATGAGTGATTAGTTTGCGAGATATTGGGCTTTCAAGCCCTAATTCTTGTTCGAGTCATGTCCCCCCCCCGACTAAATGGCTACTACTGGCGATGTAAAAAAATTCGTGGTAGTAGTACATATAATGAATTTAAAAGGAAAACTATCACGGACAAGTAGGCATAAGTAGTTACCGAGTAATAATCGACCAATTTAATGTGTACTTGGAAAGGCCGATTTTCGTACAAATTCGCACGTCGATGCAACTAAGACAGACAGGCAACTACGGAACCCTACACTGCGCGTGGCCCGACACGCACTTGGCCGGTTTTATTTTTAATTTAGATCTGACCTTAAACTATACACTTTACCTTCCAATATGTAGGGAGTTATGTCCACTTTTTGAGAAAAATATGTTTTTAACGAGGCAGCCGTTTGAAACAGCGGTTGCCTGAAGGGGTGTACGCTGTATATACACTCAGAGGCAATGAAAACGGGTCACTTTTCATGGATTACTTTACAAAGTGACCCGTTTTCATTGCCTCTGAGTGTAATTCCCAATGTGAACTATGAAGGTACGCTACCTCAGAGGCAATGAAAACGGGTCACTTTGTAAAGTAATCCATGGGAAGTGACCCGTTTTCATTGCCTCTGAGTGTATTATGAAATGCTGAGCTGTTATTCACTCACCCCGCCGGTCACCCGACACGAAACTAGACCTCTACCTACGCTTAGTTACTACGCATCGCAGTGTCAAGGTATATTTGTGGGTGAGCGTTGAGGTGAGCTTAAAACAAGTTACAGAATAGGGGGCCTGGTCTAAATCGAATACCTGGCGACATGTTTTTTTTAATTTTTATATTTTGTTTTGGGCGACACACGGAGTTGAAACTTTGGTTAAATACCATGAGGTGGAGAGGGAATGGGCAGCTGTCCTCACGCTGGCCCCGTGCGGGTTGGGGATTTCACCTTTCAATTTCTTCACAGATGCAGGTTTTCTCCGTGGCCCATAACTTCCGATATTCTCATTGACACGAGCCAGGATTAGAACCTGAATTTTATACCCTTGAAGGATCGTTTCCGGGGTGTCAATACGTTTCCCAGGTTATACAATTATCTATGTACCTACTTACCAAATTTTATCAAAATCTGTTAAGCAGTGTCTGCATGATTGAGTTACACCACAATCGCAAACTTAAGAAGAGGAGAGTAACAAACAATTCTTAATTCGGCAAATATGAAATCTATGTTTTGTTTATACTGCCTTAAACAAACATTTTAAATATAAACGCGTGACGTAGAAATCCTCACACTAATATAACATACACAAGTCACTTCACTTCACATATGCGTGTCAACTTCCAGATTAGATAACTTCAATTCATATAACCACTACACGTTTATGCTCCCGCGCATCTGAACGCAGACTGGCCAGCGTTTGGTGATGAGAGTTTAATAAGTATGTAGAATGTAACAACGTCACGTCAGGCAGATAAAAAACATAACCAAAGTTTTGTGATCTCATGGCGGCTCTCAGGTACGAATGATTTTGGATCATAATGCCGGCTGTACACATTGGGCCAACGTTGGCGCGCGAGCAGGAGGCAGCTATGTAAACGAAAGAGATCGAGTTATAGACCTCTTCCTCTAACGCATAGCTAGCCTTCTGCTCACGCGCCAACGTTGGCCAGTACGTGCCAGTACGTTCTCTTGATGTTTTCGTATCCGCATCATCTCCCAACAGAGAGGCTCCGAGAGAAAGCACCTCCGTCTGTCTGTTATTACCTTTTCACTCTTAAACTGCTGATTCGATTGTGATCATGGTATACCTACAGATATTTAGGGATCCGGAAATGGGCATGGGTTTGTTTTATCCCGGAAGGGTGTAAAATGGGGAGGGTGGAAGTTTCTATGGAAGAACAGGGGCCGTAGACAAGGTTACAATCGACAAGCGCTAACGCTAACGCTATCGAATAAAATGTATGGGAATGACAGATGCCGACGAAACACTTAGCTAGTTAACATCTGTCATTCCCATACATTTTATTAGTTAGCGTTAGCGTTAGCGCTTGTCGATTGTAACCTTCTCTAGGCCCCCAGATATATCGGACCGGCCAAGGTGCTCACAAATATCTGAACACGTCTCTAATGCCTCGACAATACAGACGTGTTCAGATATTTGTGAGCACTTTGGCCGCTCCGATATATCTGATGGCGACTGTGCGATAATCGAACCAGCGAGCGAAGCGAACGAAGTTGTATGCCCAACTCAATTGCTCAAAGGTTAACTGGAAGAGATCCCTTACAGGGATAAGTTCGCCTTTGTACCGAATTAACTTTTTTTTGTCTGTATTTTTACCTGTGTCTTGTGTACAATAAAGTATTTACATACATACATACATATGCTTCAGCTTGGGCTGAAAATCGTTTGTCTGTCCAGTGTTGCGGTGTCTGTCCCGCTGTAATGTTCTCAACCGATTGTGAAAGCGAAGTGAAATTTTGGAAGCAGGTTCGTTAATAAAAAAAAGAATTCTTTATTTTCAGATTCCTCAGATCCATTGGTTGTTAGTTACAAAACACGTATAAACTACATTGTTAAGGGGATGCCTTGATTTGAGTCGAACACGCCCCCTAGACAGAGACACGCTGATGCCTTCCGCGCACGAGGAAAAGAGACGTAACACTCTTCGGGAATGGCTTTTTTGGACAAATTTCGATAAATAACTAACTTAGTGAAGTTTTATTTCAATTTCATAAAGTGAGATTTTAGATGAGATAAAATACTATCGTATTAACTTGATTGTGTCGTAAAATAATGTACCTATCGTTTGAGTAGGCTGAGTAAAAAAAGGAAAATACAGACCCAACTTTGATTTTTTTTTCTATCGAGGAAATTTTAAGCAATCATGTATCAATAAAATCAGATGAGCAATCATATACACTCGCGGTCAAAGAAACCGGGTCAGTGACGAAAACCTCAATATTTTGTAAATCGTTGGTCGTATCTGCATGAAACTAACTCTGTTTTATAGAGAATTTAATATCCTTCTAAATCCAACCTTCAATGTTCTACGTAGTAACTGGAAAAAGGTTTAATTGAAAAAAAAAGACCAATTGGGTACTTATTTGAAATTGCGTTCGTTTTACTTTTGCTTGTTTTTAAGCAATTATTTTCAATCTGTCAAAGAACTATGATAAAAGGCTGTCATTGTTTTATTTTGTGGTCATTCTTGAATGTCTATCATGCCGCTAACACGAGATGAATGTACTCGTATCATCACTATGTTAGAAGAAGGAAGAAGTCAGAGGTATACAGCGAGAAGAACAGGTGTGTCACTTTCTACAGTGCAGCGAGTCCTCCAACGTTACCTACAAACTGGGCAGAACCTTAGAAGACCAGGAACCGGCAAAACAAGATGTACTACAGCTAGAGAAGATCGATTTATTGTTACAACCATGCTCCGAAATCGGCACCTCACAGCAGTTGAAGTGAAAAATCAGCTTTTAGAGACCCGAAGGGACGGCATCAGCGAGCGGACTGTCAGGCGGCGGCTCAAAGAAGCAAATTTGACCCCACATAGGCCGGCCAATGGCCCAAAACTTGAAAGAATACATCGAACAGCAAGACGACTTTATGCCCGCGATCACAGATACTGGGGTGACGAAGATTGGGCAAGAATTTTGTTTTCCGATGAATCCAGATTTATGCTCTATGCAAATGACGGGCGGCAAAGAGTTTACAGACGGCCTGGTGAACGTTTTATTCCAGCATGTTTTGAGGAAAAAGTGGCGTTCGGCGGTGGGTCAGTCATGGTTTGGGCTGGAATCTCTTCAGAGAGTCGCTCGGAGTTAGTTTTAATAGAAAATGGATCATTAACGAGTGCAAGATATGTAGAAGAGATTCTTAATGAGCATGTCGGCCCATACTTAATTAATATGGGTGGAAATTCTATGTTTATGCATGACAACGCCAGGCCACACACAGCTCAAATTGTCAGAGATTATTTTTTGGAGGTTGGTATCAACTGTATGAACTGGCCCTCGAGGAGTCCGGACTTAAATCCGATTGAGCATGTATGGGACGAGCTTGGGAGGCGTGTAAGAGCTCGAAACCCCGCCCCAGCTACACTTAGAGACCTGAAACAGGCGTTAGTGGAAGAATGGGACAATATCCCGCAAGAACGCATAAAGAACTTACGAGGGTAGTCCCAAAAATATCCGACCTGACAAAAAAAAACAAAAGAAAATCTAAAACTTTTATTTTATTTTTCTACATAATCTCCTTTTAGTTCTATGCACTTGGCCCAGCGATGTTCGAAAGCTTCAACGCCTTGTTTGTAGTGAGATTTGTCGAGCTCGTCAAAATACCCATCAACCGCAGCCTCCACTTCATCATTGCTGGCAAATCTTTTACCACCAAGCCATTTTTTTAAATTTGGAAATAAAAAATAATCGGAAGGGGCCAAATCGGGCGAATAGGGTGCATGCGGAAGTAATTCGAACTTTAACTCGCGGATTTTAGCCATGGCCTTGGCACACGTGTGTGTGTACGTGGTGCATTGTCATGGTGAAACAAAATTTTTTTTTTCGCCAGATGCGGTCGTTTTTCACAGATTTTTTCACTCAATTGATGCAAAAGGTTAGCATAATACTCGCCATTGATAGTCTTTCCTTTCTGAAGATAATCTATGAAGATTATCCCACGGCAATCCCAAAAAACGGAGGCCATGACCTTTCCTGCTGATGGAACGGTTTTTGCCTTCTTTGGGGCCGGTTCTCCTCTTCGAGTCCATTGCTTAGACTGTTCTTTCGTCTCTGGTGTGTAATAATGCACCCACGTTTCATCCATAGTGATAAAACGCCGCAAAAACTCCGCTTTATTGTTGTAAAATATTGCCAAACACTGTCGAAATATCTTCGCGACGTCGTTTTTGTTCGTCTGTGAGCAATCGCGGCACCCACCTTGCGCACATCTTTTTCATATCCAAATTTTCAGTCAATATGCGATGTACAGCACTTTTTGAAATCCCTGCCATGTCTGCTAGCTCGCGTACTTTCAATCTACGGTCATCTAATACCATTTTGTAGATTTTTTTTACTGTTTCTGGCGTAGTCACTTCATTTGGTCGACCACATCGATGTTCATCTTCGCAACTAGAGCGACCGCGTTTAAACTCTGCCACCCAATATTTTACTGTTGTAAACGATGGAGCAGACTCCCCCAAAGTAGAATCTAGCTCCGCTTTAATAATAGTTGGACTAAAACCTTTCAAATGAAAGTATTGTATCACATAACGATGGCCAATTTTCTCCATGTCTGAAAATTTGTTCACAGCGTCCACTATTGATGGCTACTAAACAAAAGACAAACGACGCTGCGTGTTCGAATTTCAAATTTAAACTTTTTAAAGTGCATTATTTTCAAAAAGAGTATTTACTCAAAATAAAAACCTCTTTAAGCGTGTCAGGTCGGGTACTTCTGGGACTGCCCTCGTAATAAACAGCATGCCGAATCGTCTAGAAGCTGTAAGAAGAGCCCGAGGAGGCAATACGAAGTATTAATTTTTATTTTTTGTGTTGTATGTGAAGTACCTACTGCTTATTTTTGTACGTAAAATTGGTTGATTTTTTGTTTCCTATGTAATTTTATTAAACAAAAGAATTACGATTCCACCATTTGATGATATTTAATTCAGTATAAAATTATCTACAATATGCAGTTTAATTCATGTCCCTAGCTTTATTATTTTAGGAGATATTACAAATTTTCGTACTGACCCGGTTTCTTTGACCGCGAGTGTAGTCAAGAATCATATATCTGAAAATCAGACCTTATTGTTTCTTAATCTAGTCAGAACGGCGTTTCTAAGCACGCGTTTGGCAACAAGCTACTATTTTTTTAGGTCGGTCGTAAGACATGAAGGTCGGTGTATCGGCGGAGAATATCCGATTTCCACCTCCCTGCTATCATTCTCAGGATGCTATTTGATGTTATTTGATCATATGGTTTTTTATGCAAGCCAGTTTTTCGTTTTTTTTTAAAGTGCTCTCGAGTTCTAAAGCTCACAGCGGATGATCTTGCGGGAAAAAACGTACTTTCGTACTTACCTACTACTGTGGCGCAACGACCCAATATGGATCTTAACACGCGAAATCTACGTTGAGACCCCTTTATGCTCATTATAGGTGCTTCGAAGACATTTGGGCTCCAATGTTGGTAACTTTTGAGGATTTTTTTTAGGGTAAGCTAGCACGACAGGTTTTATGGTTATTCCGAACGCGCTTATGCGCCTCGCCTCACCCGTCTTCTTAACGAAACTAGCCCCCTAATTACGTACAGATTACACGAATCGCGGCGACATGATAATGTGGGTGAACGGTGAGGTGAGATTAAAACAAGTTACATATTACAGAATAGGGCTGCTGGGCTGTTATTTGGAACGCGCAACTGTACCACACCTCACCCGTCACGCCTAGCGAAACCATACCTACGTTTAATTACTACGAGACACAATGTCAAATCTCCTGGATTTGACATTGTGTCTCGTTCCCACCTGTGATATTGTCTATGCTTACATCTTTGTCACACATTATCCAACGATGTAATATAAAAATCGGCAAAATGCGAGTCGGACTCGTGCACGAAGGGTTCCGATCTATAAAACGCCAAAAAGGGGAGCTCCCATACAACAAACGTGTTTTTTTTTAAATGTTTTTTAGTATTTTTGTTATAGCGGCAACAGAAATACACCATCTGTGAAAAATTCAACTGTCTAACTATTACGGTTCATGAGATACCTGGTGAGAGAGATGATAGAGACAGAGAGATGAGATGCCTGGTGACAGACGGACAGACGGACGGACGGACAGCGAGCCTTAAATAAATAATTATTAGGGGACAATCTTACACAAATCGACCTAGTCCCAAACTAAGCAAAGCTTGTGCTATGGGTACTAGATGACGATAAACATACTCTTATCCATATATCCATATCCATATACTAATTATAAATGCGAAAGTGTGTCTGTCTGTCTGTCTGTTACCTCTTCACGCTTAAACCGCTGAACCGATTGTGATGAAATTTGGTATGGAGATAGTTTGAATCCCGGGGAAGGACATAGGATAGTTTTCATCCCGGAAATCACCCCCTTAGGGGATGAAGTGGGGGGTTGAAGTTTGTATGGAGCTGCGATATAAACGATTTCCACGCGGACGGAGTCGCGGGCAGAAGCTAGTAGATAAATAAATACTTAAATACATATGCCCTTACCGGGATTCGAACCCAGGACCTCTTGCTTCGTAAGCAGGGTCAATACCAACTAGGCTAAAGCGGTCGTCAGCCAGTAATAGGCTCCCGCTTTTACCCTTTGGGTACGGAACCCTAAAAAGAAGTACATACGTTATATACAAAATTCCGTGTTTAAAATGGCCACCAAATCTGACAGCCGAGACACGTTTATACGACGCGAAACAGAGGCAAGTTGGTGCAATTGAATCAGTTGTAGTGTGCCACTTTTGGTGCGCTTATGACCGATCTAACTAACTATCTAACACTCTTGTTCCTCATAGTGACTGTAATGTACTGCTGACGCCATCTTGTGTCGAGTAGAAATACTTGGTGCTAATTCTACTTTGCAAAAGATGGCGCTAGTAGTCCTATCTCATCCGAAGTTCCGAACTACGATTTTACTGTAAAATAGATGGCGCTAGTAACCGGTCTCAACCATGTTTTAGTCGGGGAAATGGCACTATCGGGGTTTTGTAGATTTCGATATTTTTTAATAGTAGGCGCACTTGTACACAGTGAATAAAATGAAGAGGACTACCTTTTTATGGTTGAGATTAGGTACTACCCGGTTTCGCCCGTGGTCACATGCACCTAGAGACGCAGCTATAAGATGGAAAGGGGCAGCAAATATTCAATTTATTCGCTTTGAAGGCAGTTGTTGTGACAAATTGACAGGTGTATAATGTATAAAACGCTTAACGCGGCTAGTGCGAATGATGTAGATAAGTTCTATAAGGAGACGCTACAATTAAACCCATGATTTCGGCCCGTGTGGATAAGTACTTATACTGTTGGCGGCCGGCCAAATCAAGGTGTCGTATTTTCTGTGACCTTGGCCGTCCGCCGTGCTTCCGTCACGTATCCACGCGGGCCGAAATCATGCGGCGGCCTGCGGCGCTACCACGAAAATCGAATCTCGAAGTTCGTATATGTCTATCTCTGTCGTTTGAGTGCCATAAAACATAAGTGCGTTAGAGACGGAGATATCCGAACTTTGTAATTAGATTTTCGTGGTTACAGCTCTGCATGCAGTCCGCCGATTTCGAATTTCGTACGTGTAGCGCCTCCTATCTATTAATTTTTACGTTCACCAATGTTGGGACGCTCAGTCGATCACGTGTAAAAAATGGATATGAATAATTGGCTTTTCGGAAATCTCGGGGTCGTTTATAAACTGAGGTACGACATTTCAATTTGATATCAATTTTTTTCGCGCGTTCGGAACTCTATATATTTATGACAGCGAGTTTTCACCTCGTTTGCAACACTCAAAGAAAAGTTGAAAAAGTTGTGGCTCTCCAACGACTTGTGATTTAATAGGATACTGTCTGTATATTGTGTAAAAATGTTTATTTGTATATATAGGTATATATATATTTATATATATATATATATAGTTATAGTATGTGTAGACTATTTATTTTTATTTTTACGTGTATGTAGTATATGTATGTATTAAGATTAATTTACTGTAGCGTCAAGGTAAATACGTCTGTACACGTGTTAGTTTGTCTATCTTGTTGTTCCTGATCTCAACTCAATTGCTCAAAGGTTAACTGGAAGAGATCCCTTACAGGGATAAGTTCGCCTTTGTACCGAATAAACTTTTTTTTGTCTGTATTTTTACCTGTGTCTTGTGTACAATAAAGTATTTACATACATACATACATCTAATTACCAATAAAATAAATCGATTGCGCATATTGTGAAGACTAGCTTCTACCCGCGACTCCGTCCGCGTGGAACTCGGAAGGTTGTGTTTATTAGTATATCGCTAGAATTTTTCACCCCATCAGGGGATGATTTCCGGGAAAAAACTTATCCGATGTCCTTCCCCGGGACTCAAAGTATATCTATACCAAATTTCATCTAAATCGGTTCAGCGGTTTAAGCGTTAAGGGGTAACAGACAGACAGAGAGACAGATAGACAGACAGACACACTCGCATTTATAATAGTAAATATAGTATGGATTTTCTTATTCCTCGGTATACTGTCAGCTTAAGCTAAGAACAAGAAAAAAAATAAAACAAAAATAGATAATATAACTAGTTTAGCTGATGAGACGAAATAAGACATATCAAGGGTCGGCAACGCCCATGTTGGAGTTGCTTGCGTCTATAGGCTGCGGTGTCCGCTTACCATCAAGCGGGCCGTACGCTAGTTTGCCACCGTCGATGTGTTTTAAAAAAAAGGCTTTTTAATTTTGCAGAAGTGGTCACAACAGCGGAAGTGGGCTAAGGGTTGGGCCACGACCTCGAGCGGCGGCGGCAGCGGCAGCGGCGCTCAGATTCCTAGCTCGAATCGTGGCCAAGCCGTAAGAATCACTTCAACAAATTCTCAAAACAATATATTTGTCTGCGCGCGATCTCGAGCGCGGAGTAGAGGGCGCCGCTGTCAAACGCAGCCAGATGCACAATTGATGACGTCACACTGCATTGGGTCCAGGGGTGCCACAACGCTACCCTGCTTTTGAGATAGTATTGTAGCAATGATATCAACGTTAACTTTTCACGAACGCTTTTCGGCGAAGGGTATAATAATACATACATTTGCGAAGAAATTCAAAGGTGTATGTGAAGTCCCCAACCCGCTCTGAGCCAGCGTGGCGACTGGCTGTTCCCTCTCATACATGAGAGGATACTTTACCCGGCAGGAAGACGTATATAGGCTGATTTATCACTGACTATTATCATCAACTTAATATGAATATTATGTCACAGTAAAATTGGGAACCTTTCATTTCTTCCTAGCTACTCGTGCGGCGAAGCCCCCTTATTGCAAATAATGCGGGCAAACCGGCGAGCTTGAAATATAGCCTAAGTCAATCGAGAAAAATCCAAAAAAAAAAAAAAAAAAAGTCGATGCGGAGTTTTTGCGGATGCGGATGGAGGATAGGAGGAGAAACGAGCCCACGCGGCGCTTTCCGCGCGAGCTTTAGATATTTTCGCCATTAATAAAAAAAACTTCATTTCGTTTCTGTAACCAAAAGCAGACGCGTTTTTGATTCGTTCGCTACGATTGAAATTGAGTCTCAACGTGTTTGATGATTGCGTGATATCATAAAATGGACGGTTTTTGAGTGTTTGACCACAATATCCGTATCCGCGTCCGCGGATGTCAAAAAATCGCATCCGCGGCATCCCTGGTCCATTCTATATACACAGGAGAAAGACTTTTTGAAATGGGACATGTTGTCCTGTAGTTTAACCCCCTACATTCAAACTTACAAAGATACAATCTCAATCTCTTTTCGTCATAACTAGTTATAGAACGAGCGAGCGAAGCGAACGAAGTTCTATGCTTTTGCTTGGGCCGAGAATCGTTCGTATGTTGGCCGGATGTCCCGCTTTCCCGCTGTCCTCTACAGCACGTCTATCATGAGACGGCCGCGACATAGGTACTCTCGATTTTTCTCGCACTATACCTCTTGTTCTAAGTGTTCTAATAAGAGAGAGACGGATAGTGCGAGAAAAAGCGGCCAAGTGCGCGTCGGACCACGCACAACGAGGGTTCCGTGCCTATTAAAAAGGTCGTATCGTTACTGAAATCTTATGGCACTTACGTCCTTTTCTTTAAGAAAGGCAGTTTTTTAGAAATATCTGAAAAACCTTTGAACCGATCTTGTTCAAAACCATTTTCGCTGAAAGAATTTAATAAGCCCTATGAGCCTGATTTTTTTCATATTTTTAAAATACACGGTTCAAAAATTAGAGGGGGGGGAAACAATTTTAGTGACTTTCGAAGCGATTATCTTCGATTCTATTCACTTAATCAAAAAAATCGCTGAGAAAACTTATATTTATTTTGAAAGGCCTATCGATTGATGTGCCACACGTGGGCTTGCCATGAAAAAAAAAATTTTTGACTTTCAGTTTTATGTATGGAGTGCACCCCTAAAACAATTTTTTTTTAGTTATTTAATTACAAAACTATATAGCGGTTAACAAAATATACCTATCCTTAAAAAAATATTGACATACACCTTATAGTTTTCGAGTAAAATGCCTGTGACATACGGACGGACAGACAGACAGACAGACATGACGAATCTATAAGGGTTCCGTTTTTTGCCATTTGGCTACGGAACCCTAAAAATCGAGAGAGCTCGTGCGCCGTCGCGTGCTAGCCGTGCTGGTCGCTTTTCTCAACCGATTCTCGTGAAATTTTGTGAACAGGTTTGTTATAGATTTCTTTTCCGATTCATTTTCCTTTTTTTTTAAAGAGAGGCTCGCGATTTTTACAGCCCACAGAGCCACTAGTCCTATACTATTAAACGAGCAATATTTGTATATATATTTGAAATCACGTTCTCGAAAACGGCTCTAACGATTTCGATGAAATTTGGAATATAGGGGGCGAGAATTCGACCTAAGTGTCATGTCTGGGAAAATATGTATTTTCCGTATTTTCTCTATTTTCACCCGAGCAGAGCTCGGTCGCCCAGGGACTATGTATAGTTATAGCAACGATCATAAAACTGAATCTTAACTATAAAATAATTCGTATGATAAAAATATAGTCTAGACAATTGAGAGCGTTGACAACCCTGCAGGTGTCGCTGAGCACAATTTTTACAGCGATTTGGCAGCTTCCCTGTGGCTTGTGCGGCGCGGCGCGAGCCACCAGCGGTCGCGGGCACCATTCGAATCTTTTATCTTACATTTGCGGTACACATTTTTTTATAATATGACGGTGGCAAACGCCATGCTCCCTGCCTGATGGTAAATAGACAACATAGCCCACGGACGCTTGCGACTCCAGAAGAACCACAAGCGCGTTGCCGACTCTTTATCGGTTTAAAGATTCGTAACGATAGCTTTGAGAGGAATGCGCTCAACTCTCAACAATCTCAACACGGCGCATCTTCCGGAGCTCCGGCGACCTTACTACATGTGGCCCGTTTTCCGAAGCTACAAGTTACCAGTTTACAAGTCTAAACGGCTACACAGGTCAAATAGTCGGCCATTGTTGGTCGTGGGTCTCAGTATTCTCAATTAAGACTTATAAAATTGTAACATGTAGCTTCGCAAAACTTTGTAGAGGAAACCAAGGTACTTACGCAAATATACACCATCTACGTATAGGATTGATGATTTAATGAAGTTTCATGGAAATTCTTTTTTATTTATACAACACTAGCTTCCGCCCTGTATGTTAATCCAGGCAATAAAGAATCTTCGTGCAAAATTTCATCCAACTTGGTTAAGGGGATGCCTTGATTTGAGTCGTACACGCCCCCTAGACAGAGACACGCTGATGCCTTCCGCCCACGAGAAAAAGAGATGTAACACCCTTCGGGAATCGCTGTTTTGGTCAAATTTCGATAAATACCTAACTTAGTGAAGGTTTATTAAAATTTCATAAAGTGAGATCTTAGATGAGATAAAATACTATAGTATTTACTTGATTGTGTCGTAAAATAATGTATCGTTTGAGTAGGCTGAGTAAAAAAAGGAAAATACTTTTTTTCTATCGAGGAAATTTTAACAATCATGTATCCATAAAATCAGATGAACTCATATACTTAGTCAAGAAATAATCATATATGTGAAAATCAGACCTTATTGTTTCTTAATCTAGTCAGAACGGCGTTTCTAAGCACGCGATAATTTCCAATACACCGCCTAATTGAGTAACAAACAACTAGTGCTAGGTGCAACTAGTTTGGATACCAGGGCACGAGGGCTTCATTGGCAACGAAAGAGCACAACTTCCACTCCATTGCCCAGCAGTGAAACACTTTATATAATAACTGGTTATTTAAGAAAATGTTTATTATGAACTAACGTGTTTCAATACTTCCTAATATGATAGGAAAATGAGATTCCTATATTCCTGTACTAGTTATTGAGTTATCCATGTTTGAGGCTTGTAAAGTCGCCCGCTCCCTCCCGTGACTCGGGCCGCTGTTTGAGGTGCTGCAAATCTGCGAGTCGCGATTACTGTCCGATGCAACCGACTTAACGGATAGTTACTGGACTCGTCACATGGTACGGGGTAGGACCCGCATATGGTCACGTGTCACAAGTGTCACAACCAAGACACATGTTCATTTTCACCGAGCGAGCGAAGCGAACGAACTTTGGCATAAATTATTTCGTATGCCCGGCTGTTCTCCTATACAGGTCCATTTCTCAGTCGATTATCGTGAATTATTTATTGCGATCATGTTCATTGTCCATACAGTAGGTCTTAAGATAGGTTATACAGTAGGTACATGATACCCTGCTAGGGCATTGCAATGGTCTTATATACTAACATGCTAACAACATAAGTTAGTTTTATATAAAGAAACCCATAGTTGCTATAATTATTAGAATTGACCTAATTGATTGTTATAAAAACAGATTATTTATTTACGTACTAAAGCTAAAAACTAGAAAATACTACTACAAAATTACACAATTCTAAGATGTCAGCAAGCTAAATTAAGGGTCTGATCGATCATGAATTCATTCAAATGGTAATAGCATTTATTTATAAGCATTTTTTTTAAATTATTGTAGAAAACATTTATTCTATTTTCGCTTTTTATTATCTCCGGTATTTTGTTATAGATTTTGATACATCTATAATACGGGCTTTTCTTGTATAAATCCATTTTAGGTGCCGGAAGGGTCAGTTGGTTTTTTCGCCGTGAGCTTTTAACAAAATCGAACAGTGCCGGGTTTTTTTTAACGAATAACGCTGCCTCTAAGATATACATTGATGGGAGGGTAAGCAGTTTTAAGTTCGTGAAATGTGGACGGCAACTTTCAGTTTGTCGTATTTTTTGGATAATTTGGAGGCATTTCTTTAGCAAAATGAAAAGGTCATTAGCGTCTGTGCTGTGGCCCCACAGCAGCAGCCCGTACCGCAGCCAAGCGCACGCGCGCCCGTGGTAGGCGGCCAGTGCGCACTCGCGGTGCGAGTTCCGTTTTAAGATGTTTAACGCATAAGTGAATCGGGATAGTAGGCTTTTTGTTTTTGCGACGTGTTTTTTCCAATTTAGGTGTGTGTCTAGAGTGATTCCTAACAAGCTAAACTCGTCCACCTCCTCTACACCGATGTCATGTACAATAGGACTCAGGTCTAATGGATCCTTTTGATACGGTCTAAATTGTATTAATTTTGTCTTGGTCATATTAAGTTCCAGGTTGTGGTCCCATAGCCAATTTTTAATAGTATTGTTACGAGCGTGGGGGGGTAGGATAGAGTTAAACACCTTTTCAACACGACAATAGATTTATTCTGCGATTTACACAGGGTAAAGTCCTCTGAGTCCACATGTACTAACGCTGACAACTCAATTAACTCACACAAGTGACTGAGTTCGCGCCTACTAGTACCGACACAGCTACACTTTACTGTTACGCACTAGACCACTTCACTAATCACAACTTTCCACTGTACTTCTTCAACCAGTTCCCACCCGATACTACTCCCTTAGTATCCCATTCTGAGAACTCCACTCTGAAGACTCCACTCAACCCTGACTCCTCTCAGGACTGACTCCAAGTCTCCTTCTTCAAGAACTCACTTCAAGACTGCTTTCCAAACTGACTAGTACCGCGAACGTGGTCCCCTTATATACCCCTTACCGAAGTTTCTAGTCCTTAATTTCGATCTTCATTTCGTTGTTCATTTCATTACTCACTTGTTTTGAGTAGCATGGGCTTTTCCAGATAAACGTGCTACGTCCACGTTTCTCGAATATTCCAAGCCCATACATTCGTCTATAAATTTCCTTAAGCATCGAATGTTCTATTCGCTTACCCTTTCTAGAACATTCCATGCTACTTGGCGTTTTGAAAATGTACTCACCATTAATTAAAAACATACAAAAAGTGCATGTCGGTCGCTGGACTCGAACCCGGGCACATCGGCTCTTCGACCGCCGTTTGTAGCGCTGGGCTACAGATGTCTTAGTCGACACAGCGAATTTTGAAACACCTTGACGGCGAGTCACTATGCCAACAAAACTGTTATTGACCCCGCCGTCGTAACAGTATTAAAAGAATCCTTAATATAACTACTAATATCGTGGTCTTTAGGGCACTTATACAGAAGGGATACATCATCTGCAAAGAGCAGGTATTGTGAGCAGGTGCAATAATTTCAATTCAATTCAATTCAATTCAATTCATTTATTAATTATTTATTTATTATTCTTTTGTCGATTGGGCGTTTTTCAAAAAAAGTGTACAAAACATTTTTTTTTAGAATTTGTTTTTTTTTCGGTTTATTTTACTCAGAATCGTCGACACTATCGATCCTCATACAAGAAAAAAAGTGTCCAAAAATTTCCATTCCAGATCGTCACATTTTTGTATGCAGTCTTTTCTTATTTATATGGTCGTACTGGAAGAACAAACTTACATAGTAAAATCTGGGACACTTTTTTTCTTGTATGACGATCGATAGTGTCAACGATTCTGAGTATAAAAAACCAAAAAAAAACGAAATCTGAAAAAAAAAAGTTTTGTACACTTTTTTTGAAAAACGCCCGATTCAGCTTTTCACAATATATTTAAAACCGGCCAAGTGCGTGTCGGGCCACGCGCAGTGTAGGGTTCCGTAGTTGCTTGTCTTAGTTACATCGACGTGCGGTGCGGTTGCGTCGGCCGAATTTGTACAATTGGACTTTCCAAGTGGGACACATGACTCGAACAAAAATTAGGGCTTTAAAGCCCAATATCTCGCAAACCAATCACTGATTTCAAAAATGGTTTTAGAAAACCCATTATAGTTTTGAACGAGCTATTCAACGATACCCCACACAATGGGTTTAACGAGAAAAAAAATACATCCCCGCTTTAGGTGTAGGGGAGGAACCCTAAAAAAAAATTTTTTTCAAGATTTTATTTACTGTTTTGTCGGCGTGATTGATTTATATACCCATGCCGAATTAAAGTTTTCTAGTTGTAATGGTTGCTGAGCTAAGCCGAAGACGGACGGACAGACAGACAGACGGACGGACATGGCGATACTATAAGGGTTCCTTGTTGTCTACAGAACCCTAAAAAGCAAGTTTTACAGCTCACAGAGCCACTAACTAGTTTTAACATTTGTAGGCGACGGTAAAGTTAGTGTATTTTTAACCGACTTCGAATCGAACGAAAAAAAGGAGGAGGTTCTCAATTCGGTTGTATGTTTATTGCCTCAGAATCCTCAGAACTAGACGACGATAAACATACTTATATAGATAAATAAATACTTAAATACATAGAAAACATCCGTGACTCAGAAACAAATATTCGTGCTCATCACACGATAAATGCCCTAACTGGGATTCGATCCCGGGACCTCCGGCTTCGTAGGCAGGGTCACTACCAACTAGGCTACAGAGGTCGTCAAGACTAGACGCATCTGGGGGGCTAGCACGACTGACGCCGCGCCGTGACGCGAGTCGAGAAAGATCTACCCTCCTCTTTCGAATTTGCACGATGCAAGTGAGACAGGGAACGCTCAGTCGCGCGGGAAGCGACTTGTATGCAAGTTGTGCTAGACGTACTGGTATTACAATAATAATAAAACACGACTATACTCCAGGCAAAATACGGTTTTGAAAAACATTAATTTATAATAGCGTTTTTTTTTGTTGATTTCATTTGAAAATGTTATTCTAAGATGATTTAGTCAAAAATCCGACAAACTTTCCACCCGGAAGTAATTATGTAGATTTAAATGAAGCATGCATTATCTTTTTTTGTACGATTTATCTTGAATATTATAGAGCAAATGTAAATGATCCAAAATAAAGACAAAAACATTTATTAATATTTTTACTGACTTTTTAGAAGCCAGTTAACTTATCATTTTTTCGATGTCTGAAATTTTGTCGGATTTTGTCGCTGGGTAACTATTTAATTGATAATATATCCGTTATACATAAGAAATAAGCTATTATAAATTATTTCCGAAATTGACATTTTTTCCATACAAGTTGTCAGTTCATTGCCTGGACTACTACGCGTCCTCAGGTTTGAGGCCGCGGTCTAAAACCAGCGGCGGCCAAGGGCGTCCATACATTGAACTCGCTCGATTGTATGAACGCCGCTCGTCGCCCCCGCTGCCCGCTGTCCAGACCGCGGTGCGGCCTCAGACTTAGACCCTGTCTATGGATAGACGAGGCGTGTGGCGACGCGACACGGGCGCTGTCACGCAACTAAAGACACGTCTGTCTGTACGTATAACTCCATGTCCTATGCAACGCCATGTTCGTGTTTATAATTACAGCCGCGCCGGCCGCGATATATTTGTGGGTGAACGGTGAGGTGAGGTTAAAAGAAGTTACAGAATCCATATCTCCTTATAAGTGAGGAGATTGCAACTTTGCAACCTTGCTTGTGTTATCCTTTTTGACTAAGTATACCAATAAATCTTTTTTTTTTTTTTTACAGAATAGCGCGGCAGGCCCGCCCTGCGTTCGCCAATATGTGCACGCGCAGTCGCTCACCAAACTAAATGAGGGACAGACCAGTGTAGTACCGCTGACCGGACACAGGACATGTCATGTAACCGGCGCCAACGTTTTTATAGATCCTCCACACTCGCGTGCCAATCTCAAGTCTACTAGCTTGAACACAGTTTCTCAATTTTAATATACGACATAGGGCTGTTAGATGAAAGAAAAAGATATCTATTAAACAAGAATGATTAGGTACATAAAAATATCCGCAACGCAGGCTTCGTCAATCGGCTGTTAGATTAGATTACCATGTAAATATCGCAATATATGTAGTCCCCTTTCCTGTCAGGATGCTTCCTTTCCGCACAGACTAGCTATTAGATCCATACTGATATTCTGTCTGTCCTTCTGTTACCTCTTCACCGATTTAGATAAAATTTGGTACAGAGATAGTGTGAGTCCCGGGAAAGGACATAGGATAGTTTTTATCCCGGAAATCATCTCCTAAAGGGGTGAAATGGGGTGGTGAAAGTTTGTATGTGATTGAGTCGCGGGCAGAAGGTATTCTTAACACTTTCGCTGCCAGGACGCCGTAGTCGCTTTCCGCTACATACGAGGAAAACCACAGGATCGGCTACGAGCCGAGCGCGTAGCGGTTCTTGGCAGCGAAAGTGTTAAATAATATTAACTATTATAACTCGAGTGTGTAGATGTAGAGTGTGTCCTCAGATCAAACCAGCCGTAATCATTTCGCCATAGCATTCCTCCATAACGACATCGACATCGGCCGCAAATTGCACGTTTAATTCCGCGTAATGACAGGTTCGCGTCGACTGCCTTTTCGCGGTATCATTTCGGACGGATCTGATATTCAAACTAGTTATTGAAAGAGGTGGGGCACGGCGGAATGACATCTCGCTCATATTTGGAGCAGCTCAGCTCGCTGGGGAAGTGCCTCCACCTTACAGAAGATCGCAGCCATAATAACGCCACTACTTGCTCTGTAGGTATGTGCAGACCCCTCTTTCCCAGTGGGCACTTTGGTCAAGTGCCCAGGGCCCCGCGATCGATAGGGGCCCCCCTCAGTTCAAATCAAATACAAAGTCATAGGGGCCCCATTATCCTAATATGCCCTGGGCCTCCAATAGGTTAAAGACGGCCCTGTGTTGTTCCTGGTGGTAAGGTCGCCAGCAGAGGCGTCTTTACCTATGGTGCAGGGTGTGCGTTGCACACGGGCGCAGCGGTCCTAGGGGGCGCCGAGCGCCTCCCGCTACCATTCCATCTTGACCGCGCGCTTACTGGGGGGCGCTAGAGTAATGTTTGCACAAGGGCACTACAACGGCTAGAGGCGCCTCTGGTCGCCAGAGCTCTCGAGGATGTGTTGTGTTGAGAGTGAGGGACCCGCGTTCGTCTCTAGCCATTAACACAACGAATCCTCAAAACAGTAAAGGGTAGGCAACGCGATTGTGATTCTTCTGGAATGGAAGTGTGCTGAAAGGTAGCTAGCCTAGTGTTTACGCTATCAAACGGCGGTCGTGGGTCGAATCTCGGCTCGTACCAATGTTTTTTACGGAGCCCTCTCGCCTTCCCTTGTACGCACTAAGCGGCTAGCCGCGTGCGGCATGCCGTGCGGTTGGACAAAACATATGAAACCGCAAAACCTCTATGCACTGTTGGCCGCAACCACACCGCAAGTGCGTATGCTGCCCTCATAAGCCAAATAGCGGCATCTCAAAATGAAATGTCATTGGAACATGCATCTACATGACATAACTTACAATGACATTTCATTTTGAGATGCCGCTATTTGGCTTATGAGGGCAGTATGGGGCCTTAAGGGCTTAAGGGTTTAGGCAGGCAAAACAGACGGTTACTTTCGCAATTGTAATTATAGCAGTGGCGGCTCACTCTGTAATTTCGTCCCGCCGCTAAAAGTTTGTACTATAGTATCCTCAAACCAAACGGACGACTGAGCCAATAAACGCCAGCGGCCGTAGGGATGGCGGCATGTCGATACTGGATTTAATTAAATGTCGATAAGATTGATTCTATTTTCATTGCTTAATAATGTAATTTATTTATATGTTTTTATTAGTTTAAGTTATTCTCAGTATCGTGCTGATACCGTAGGTCATTAGTAGGCTTAGGACTTTTTGGATGCTCGCCGTGGTTCAAGAATCCAGGGAGTCGCCATTATAGCCATTATATAGTATAAGCCTAGTCATTAGACTACCACACTAATTATTTTACATATAATAAAATAACACAATGACACAGTCATTAGGGTACGCCGATTTTATTATACTATATTAAAGATGACAATTGCTATAAAAGGATTACAAATAGAGTTCATACCTCATTCGTCACATGAATACCGTCTGGAAGCATACACCATAACGGAAGATTTTTGCAGTACTTCTATATACTGGCCCCGGCCGGAGCACAATGCAGCTATGCGTTAGAGGAAGATAGCTTTATTTCGTTCTCATGCGTTTGCATAGCTGCATCCTGCTTACGCGCCAACGTTGGCCCAACGTGTACAGCCGGCATTAGCTGCTACGGCACGTCGCAGCGCGTTAGGCTCGTTCGGCATACCTAAACAGGGGATGGTAGTCTGAATTATGTTCTGGCGCATGTTGAATAGAGGTCAATGAGGTCATACTGAATTCAGGAGCTGTTGTCGATTACGTTCCCAATCGCCTTTCAATATGTTTCGCGCTCGCTCCCACACGCAACGTGCTAACGTGTCCGAAAGAGCGCTTGAAACATGAATATACAATCATACAGGAAGAATAGAATAGAGAGTGATGATGCACACACACACATGCACACATGAGCGACAAGGATGTAAGCGTAGACAATACCACAAGTGGGAACGAGACACAATGTCATATCTCGTGTCCCTCAGCGCGTATAGAGGCTTTTTTCTTTGTCAGCTTGTTTGTCTGCCGAAATATAGTACTGAAACTGGTGACGTCAGTACAGTTACTGACGTCACCAGTTTATTTAGTCTCAGTAGACTAAATTATAAACGACATTAGACCAGCGAACGAAAAAACCACGTCTAAGTAGCGCCGCAAAATAGCCCTACAGTTCGAACATGCGCGTACCGGGTTTTAGTCACGGGGTTTGGATATAAATTTGTAAGGAGCTCGCTGCATTAGACGTCAAAAATGTATTAGTCTTCTGGCTCCGTATCATGGTCGGCCTTATCACGCGATAAGTGACAAGATAGAGCGTCCGTCACTGGCTGACTCCGTTCGATAGAAAGAGACTGACGCTCTATCTTGTCACATATCGCGTGATAAGGCGGACCATGCTACGGGGCCTGATACTACTCAATCTAGTAAGGTTAATTTATCATTGTCCCTTTCGCTTTTATTAAATCCTCTATCTTCGAATACAATCAAAATCAAATCAAATCAAAATTATTTTATTTGCAATAAGTATATAGTAATACATGCAAATACATATTAAATTAACACATTGGTAATCATTATAATTACTTTTACAGATACATGTTTTGTCTTAATCTAGTGCGTAATATTTTGGGATGGTAAAGATATGAATCGAATCGCGACATTTGTATACGCAACAGTCCCCAGCCGCTATTGACAGCTGTCAGTAATATGGGCCAGTCAATATTTCTGGCAGCTACACGGATCCCGAAATATCTGAAACTATGCCGAGACGACATAGTGTTTGTGTTAACCTATGTGTGCCTATTGCTGCATTTTTAAATCATACTTTCGCTGATATCTGATAGGCAAGACTCCTAACCAAACCTATTTTTGCTAAAACGCTGTTAAAATTAGTTTGTCTTGAAATATCTGTCATCTTGACATTTGTAATTTAATAAATGGAGTCCTGGGAAATGCCCAAAAGCGGACCTAACTAAATTGAGACAGATCGGATGACTATATACTGATATACTTTAGTCGTATCATATTATTATGTCCGTGAAGTCAGTTTCAGTACAATATTAGACCACTTGTGACAAGCAACAAAGCCTATACGCCAATATGACATTGTGTCTCGTTTCCACTTGTGTTATCGTGTATATTTACATCTTTGTCACTCTTGTGTGCATGTGTAAAATATTTCTTAAAACATAACTAAGAAAGTAATAAGTAATTAGAAAATAATTTAAAGGCTAGGTATTTCTATAGTTGTTTACTTATATTTGTTTTGCATGCCGTGTTTACCTGTAAGTAATTGTGACACCACTCCTGTTCGGTACCGGTCTTTTACCGCGGGTATCACTCGGTTGATAATCGGGGAAGAAAAAGACACGTCACTATTTGACGTTTGACGTCTGCCATTTTTGTTAGTATAACCTAGAATTTGCCCTTGCTGGTTTTGAACAACCCATTCTTTGATTTGTATTTGATTTTTGAGAAAGAATTCGGGACATTGATTTATGTTAATTGGAATCAGTTCATAATTGAGGCCAGGCGCTCATATCGAGGAGTTTTGTTTTTGCCTGCCAGTGTTTGGAGCCTGAAGTGATAAATTAGTGGCCGTAGCTTGGTGCGCCTACGTGGTGGGCCATCATCCAGGAGCCAGGAAGTGTTCACCAGGACACGCGACGGCCTCGACACACACACTAATACTCATACATTCAGATACACATATCGAAGCCGCCCTGTACAACGGCGGATGAAGCTTCCATCAAGGTAAAAGCACGTATTGTTTTGTACCGGACCGATACCTGGCGCATCTTCGGTATGCCACGCTTCTTGGAAGCTATAGCTTAGCGGGGTTATACCGGTCGTTCTAGTCCAGGCCTCTATTCGGGTCAGGAACTCGTCGGGCCCAGCCCTGGCATCAACCGAGTAGAGTCTTGCAAGCCCGGGCTAGTAGCGAACAACTCCTTATATGTATTAGCTTGTACGTTTTCAATGTATCGATGTCAACAATTGTAGGTGAACCTTAAATAAATAAATAAATGTGTGTGTGAGTCCTTTCTCTATGGATCAAAACACATTTTATTTATCAGTCATTCTTAAGTTTTACGAATAACGACGTATGCGGCGCTACCACGAACTTCGAAAGTCGAAGTTCGGGTATTTCCATCTCTATCGCACTCCCTTACTCGAGTGACAGGGATGCATGTATTACGAACTTCGACTTTCGAAGTTCGTGGTAGCGTCGCTGTACTATCGCCAACACAGCTAACTGACCATCGGTGCACCTTATGTACATTGTAATAAGGTTATTTATAACACATTTTTTCTAACGCTCAGATGAAGAACTTTCATAATATATCTGGTCATAAAGTATCAATTACCGCCCGCTTCGCGTTTGGAAAATCTCACGTCTTGGCCAGAGGGACGCGTAATATCTTGTACTCACCACGGGCGGTTATAAGAAAGCCTCAGAGCCTTATCTTATCACACTTGCGATTACCAAGCGTATTTTGTATGATGGCGATCACGCAGCGTGTTCGCCGCGACTGATAATTGTATAGAAAACACGCTCGCAAATCGCAAGTGTGATAAGGCTCTCAGATAGCATGCTTATTTCCCTAGTCGAAGGCAAGGTCAAATACTCGTGTTTGTAATCTGAGACATTGTTCCTTTTACCGCGATATCTAGGGTCACCCTGTCCAACATTGAAACTTTGGTGCACAGTGAAACACCTCAATATTTCCACAACCCGATGTTGCTATTAGATAGCCCAGAGCCCAGTATAGCAATTAGGAACACCTGAGGAAACCGTCGTACACAAGCTCTGTTTGTGGACGCGACGTGGAAAGAAAAGTCACAACGAACAATTTTCTAAATTTGACACAATAATTTTGAATACAACTTGATAACTAATTAAAGCTAAACTATTTTATTGCATAATATCAGACTCGTAACTTTAAAACCGGCCAAGAGGGTGTCGGGCCACGCTCAGTGTAGGGTTCCGTAGTTTTTGTATTTTTTTTCAAAAACTATTCAACCTATCAAGTTAAAAATAATTTTCCTAGAAAGTTTTTATAAAGTTCTACTTTTGAGATTTCTTTCATATTTTTAAAACTTATGGTTCAAAAGTTAGAGGAGGGGGGGACACATTTTTTTTAACTTCTGGAACAATTATCTCCGAAAATATTAACATTATCAAAAAATGATTTTATCAAACCCCTTTTTTAAATACCTATCCAACAATATATCACACGTGAGGGTTAAATGAAAAAAAAAAAAACACTCCCCACGTTACGTATAGGGGAGGTACCCTAATAAAAAAAAAACACTTTTTATTTTACCACTTTGTCGGCGTGATTGATATACATATTAGTACCAAATTTCAGCTTTCTAGTGCTAACGGTTACTGAGATTATCCGCGGACGGACGGACAGACAAAGCGAAACTATAAGGGTTCCTAGTCGACTACGGAACCCTAAAAACGTCGGAGATAGTAGTATAGTTTAATTGATGGACAAGTTACCCTATATCTACTATTACTTATGGGTATTTTTCGTCACAATCTATATAATCTATAGCTACCTTGTCCTTTTTACCGGTACCGTAAAGTGGGGTGAGTAGGGGCAAAACTGACATTCAAACCTCGATAACATTTTATTTTTACGCAAACTGAATGGTGTATATAATAAGTGTTCCATTTCACAACTTTGATGATAAACATGAAATCCCGCCTCACCCCGTAGTCCCTCGTAAATGGGGTGAGATGCGATTTCATACAAAGGTGATTTTGAAAGATTATTGTCGTTTTTTTTTTATTATGAGTATCACTATAGCTCCATTTTAAATTGGAATACATTATTTTTGTAGCAGTAGCCTTAAAATCCCATCTCACCCCCCTTTCATCTCTTCTCTCCCCATTCATAACCCAACTCTCCCCGCGAACCCCACTCACCCCATTTTACGCTAGTTAATTGCCCACCAGGTTAGACAGAGGTGGCCTCACGATTCTAGAACGCACATCTCCCAAAAAGGTAACTGCCGCCTTTCCCCGTTCCTATAAGGAGTTATGGGATTCACAACACGGCCTATCTTGACATCACGCGTCTTTACTAAGACCAATAATCCTGTGATTTTACCATTTTAAACTTTTTTGTTAATTATAATTTCGTCAGCAGAGCTCGGTAAATCATTCCATTAATATCATACACAAATCAAACTAAGTAGCACCACTGTATAAGTCCAAGAAGGCTTTTGTTATGGTACTAACTAAGTACATGACCTATTTCATAAATACTTAATTACATAGAAAATATCCATGATTCTGAAACAAGTAGGTAGGTATATATATGTATTCATGCTTTGCACACAAATTGGTTTTAAGGTTTGCACATACCGGGATCCGATCCCAGGACTGTCAGATTCGTAGGCTGGGCCCCTGGGCGTCAAAAGTCAAGTCGTTGTTCTGTATTCGTAATTGGAGATCAGCCTTTTATTGGTTTTTCTGAGACGATTTGTCTAATCGTTGTGAATAGCCTTGCACGATATGCTCGCAATACGTGCGGAAACGGTTTTCACCTTTTAAGCATAGGTATATTTGATACGGATTTTCTTTTTGAAAACAGATAAACGGACCGACAACTATTCCGTTGGACCAATTTTGGTACGGAACTCTAAAAGGAGCCGCTACATCAGTCACAAAAAGAAGTGATCCACTGAACCCCACTCTCCCCTATTTGTGCTAGCGAACGACAAAACCATAGAAGTCTAAATAGCGCCGCAAAATGGCCCCACAGTTGGGTTGCCATTATGCGGGGTTGGGTGCGGGGTGTCAAAACGATGCCAGGCAGCCGTTTAGTTCGAACATGCACCGGGTTTTAGGCACGTGTAATTTGTAAGGAGCTTGAATTCTATGGTTTTTTCGTTCGCTGATTTGTGCCAAGAAATAGTCATGAGGCTGAGTACTTCGACGCGCAGTCAACCGAAATAGTAAAGTAACTGAGGGTTTATAACACCACATAAACAAGAAACTCTTAAAAATGGTCTTAATGGGGTTCCACACGCCACGACTGTGCTCGCGCGCAGTCGCTGCGTCTGGGTGGACACCGCGTCATCGTCAGTCGTCGCGTCGTCACGTTGACTTCACTTAGCGAGTTTTGCCATTGGGTGTGAACCCATTGTACTAGGGTTGTGGTATCAACATATATTTTTACACCAAAAGAAAGAAGGCAAAAAAATATGCCTAGTTACGAAAATCCCATTCAGATAAGTATCTCAAAAAATTACAAAGCTACAACCGTTTTAAAAAGTCTCTTTAGACGGACCATATTAAACCTAACCCTAGGAAACCCTACTCAGAAGCCGAAGGGCTTCTCGCTTAAGAGGAAATACTGGTGCCGCCTCAACAGAATCCGTACGGGTCACGGCAGGTGCAATTACATGTTGCACAAATGGGGATGGAGCAAAAGTCCGATGTGTGACTGTGGCCTTGAAGGCCAAACCACTCAACACATTGTGGAGCGCTGCCCTAAGCGACGCTATAAAGGCGACCCGGAGGACCTCTACACTAACTTAACATCTGACGCGATCGACTGGCTGTGCGACCTGGATGTCGATTTATAATAGTATATAAGCCTACAGCGTATACGCCATACGATTAAATAAAAAATTAAACCTAAAGTCCAGCAGGTCGATCACGTAACGCATTGTACGTAGGTACGTTAGGTAGATCTAACTGTCAATTTTTATATGGAAAAAAGCGGCAAAGTGCGTGTCGGAACACGCACAACGAGGGTTCCGTGCCTATTAAAAAGGTCGTATCGTTACTAAAATCTTATGGCACGTACGTCCTTTTCTTTAAGGAAGGCAGTTTTTTTTAGAAATATCTCAATAACCTTTGAACCGATCTTGTTCAATACAATTTTTGCTGAGAGAATTTAATAAGCCCTAGGAGCATGATTTTTTTCATATTTTTAAAATACACGGTTCATAAATTAGAGGGGGGGGGACACAATTTTAGTGACTCGAGGAGATTATCTCCGACTATTCACTTCATCAAAAAAAAATGCTGAAAAACCTTATATTAATTTTGAAAGGCCTATCGATTGATGTGCCACACGTGGGCTTGCAACGAAAAAAAAAATTTTTAATTTCAGTTTTATGTATATATGGAGTGCACCCCTAAAAAATTTTTTTTAGTAATTTAGTTACAAAACTATGTAGCGGTTAACAAAATACACCTATCCTGAAAATTTTATTCAAATACACCTTATAGTTTTCGAGTAAAATGCCTGTGACATACGGACGGACAGACAGACATGACGAATCTATAAGGGTTCCGTTTTTTGCCATTTGGCTACGGAACCCTAAAAATGACAGTTCGATTATCATAACGCTCGTTTGAAATTAATTCAAATTCAATTCAATTCAATTAATTCAATTCAATTATTTATTCTGCAAGTAGGCCACAAGGGCACTTTTACATGTCAAACGTTACGTGATTACCCCTCAGTAGGACCTAGTGCTACATACCTATAGTGCTAAGAATATTGATTACGAATCTCGGAGCATGTTAGACTAGGGCTAGTGGAGGCGAATAAAGTCTAATCGTGAATTGCGTAGTAACAGAACTAGGTGAGTGAAATAGGAGACATATCGGGTGGCTGGTGCCTGATTAGGTAAAAATGTGAAGTACCTCTTACATGCCTTACTATGGTGATGAGACGTAGGCTAGCAAGTATATAAGTGCGAAGGGACGAATGCTTTATATTAGTCATATTTAGATTTGTTAACTTTTTTTTTTGACTTATTTTTGAAACTGTAACGCAATTGTCTATCATGATATAGACCCCTTAACTTGTGGAAAATGAGCTTTTAAATTCAAGGTTATTGGGGAATTTCGATAATTATGGTTAGGTACTTTTTAATTTTAGTTTTCTCACTGCCTTTTTGGTAATATGCATGTGGTGTTTACCTGTCAGTGATTGTTACATCTAGCATAAAACTGTTATTGCAAGCTATTCATATAATATATGGTGTAAACAATTGTTGGTAAAACGAATAAATAAATAAATAAATATCCGACATAAAAGCGATCATGCTAGTCTGGTAACGCCACGTGATATAACTTATGGTTTTACTTGACGCTTATTCGATAGATATACATTCGATGCATATAAATCTGTAAATAAAATGCTGGTAACACATTACATACTAATAACTCTAAATCAATACACATACTGTTAATAGAACACACCATTGTCAATTACCAATAGCTCCCTCATCGAGTACCTATCTTCAAAATTGCCACTTGACAGTGGTCGTCGCGCAGTCATCGCTGTTTGCTGCGCGGGAGCGGACGGGCTACCTGGGAGGCCCTTGACATTACAGGCTGATGCTTTGCGTTCAAATAATCATCAAAGCGCAATTTACACATGCAATAAATTGCATGCAAGTGTTTTTTTTACATTTCGGGGTATCGAGGCATACTGAGTTCAATTGATTTATCCAACCCCGCAATGTAGTTTTTCCGCATCTAATTTATTGCATGTGTAATTTGCGCTTTAGGACACACACACACAGAGGTCTCGAAGCACCCGACCGCGCTAGGGACGGTGAGAAAGGATAGAATAGACTTACACACAGACACACATGAGTGACAAAGATGTCAGCATAGATAATACCACAAGTGGGAACGAGATAAATTTGGTACCTATCTACTGTCCCTCTGCGCGTATATGTTTTGTTTGTGACCAGCTGTCAAAAAATCAATCGAAACTGACGTCGCCGATATAACACGACTAAAGTATAGGTATAGGACATGATATGTTAAAGATGTAGTCTTTTGATACTTCTCAATTTAGTCAGGTTAATTTACTTCCATCACTTTCGGGCATTCGCTAGGAGGAGTAGGAGTCCATCTATAAAATGCTCTATCTACGGCTAGGAACGAATGATTACAATACTATGCGGCGTGCGCGTGCGAGCGGGATGCCATGACTAGATTATCTAGCTATCAAGCATCGGTTTTGATAGGCAGACCTTCTGTACGAAACACTAGTTTTAAAATGAACTGACCATCATTGCTAATAATTACAAGGTTCAACTCACGTATTAAATGTCACTACGGGCGACTTGTCCGTTGAATAAGTGAGTTAAACCGTGTTATTGTGTTACATATTTAACAAATTTATTATATTGATTATTTATTCATTATGTCTATACGTTTGTATCAGCAGTATGTTGTGTTGCGTTCCGTGGGCCACGTACGGTGCTGTCTGAAAATCAGCGCTCAGTCTCAGCATTATGCCGAGGTATCAGACAGACACCTACGTCTGTCTGACACCTCGGCATAATGCTGAGACAGCGACCGATTCCTTGCCGCGAAGACACACAGTGTGTAATGTGTTAAATGTGTGTATATAGTATTGTTTAAATTCGTGGAGCACCCTGTGTCGACGAATAATAACGACCAGTCATTTGCCACCACAATGGTGTCAATTCTGTAATGTGTGCTGGACTCGGGGGAAAGGTCTTAAAGGACGAGCCGGGGCGGGGCCGCAAGAAGGGGCCCGTAGACTTATTTTAATATCTACCCCGAAAAGAGGCAACTTTTTAACCAACTTCAAAAAAAAGGAGGAGGTTCTCAATTTGGTTTTTTTTTTATTATTACCATTTTTTTTTTCAATGTCTGTTATCTCAGAACTCCGTCATTGATGAGCCGATTCGTAATCCTTGTGGAAGAGACGCAAGTCCTCAAATATTATCGGGCCACATACAGCGATTCGGTTTTTTTCTCTAATAATAAACGCATTTGCTCTCGGAAATCAGTTCATGTGGTCAATTGGAAAAGAAATGTTGAAATGTTCACGTGGCTTGGCGGAGTACTAAATTGAAGTCGGTTAAAACTTTGTTTTTAAAGTAAATTATAAATGGATTCAATTAATCGGTTCTGACAATATTCCCAAGATAAAATAATCATGTCGGTATGGGTGAGTAAGGTCCCCAGAGCTCGCTCTGTGTTGATACGAAGGTATCAAAATCTGACCGTAGCTGGCTACAAACGGAGTCGCAAATCAATAATGGGTCGGCTACGCGCTTATAAGCAAGCAAATCGCAAGCTGTATGCTTGTTTGCCACAGTCGAGGTACAGTCAGCATCAAAAGTAGCTTCGCAATCGAAGACGTCAAAAGCTCTTATTCCCTTTTAATAAAGACTTTTGACGTCTTCGTTTGCCCAGTTACTTTTGATGCTGACTGTTCAACATTATATTTTTTTTCTACTCCTGTACCGTTATCTATCATTTATATAGGCTCTAGCTCAAATACAATCACACCGATAATATGTTGTCGAAAAACTCTATGCTCTGTGGCCCATAAACGCACTGTTTAGTGTACTTTTATGGTTCATACTTTTTTTCATAAAAGCACTGTTTACCACGATATCATCTAACTTTTTTTCAATCGGCCGCCATATTGCAGTGGTACCAACATCATAAGCAAATTTTTCGAAATAAAAAGTTTTACTATCAAACATTTGTAGAACATAAATTATTTACTAAAATAAAAATAAATGATCATGTATTATGTGTAGGTATACATATTTTACCAATTATTGGTATTATTTATAAATATAAACCGATCCGATTCGGTTCGGATCCGGATTCAGTTTGGTTCGGATGGCAAGTTCAAGGTAATTAAAAACAAAACAGACCATAAACAAGAGGTGTCAATGTATCATATTTCTAATTTCCCACCAAAGTTCCAATTCAAAATTAAAAGACGAAATATGATGACTATTCGTTATTTATAACTAATTAAGATTTTATTCGTGTTTGTGAAGTGAAGAAAACTGTGTACGTTCCTTTTAAAATGGACGAAGAAGAAAATAACTGCACCGCTGAAGAAATTGCGTGAGTAGTTTAGAACTAACGGAAAAACGACTGTCTGAAAAGTAAAATGCTATTTATTTAGAATTAGTCGTAGAAAAAGTATTGTATGCAACGGTGTATAACTTGGTCTTAAAACGCTCGTGGCGTCTTTAATTGCTCGCCAAGGCTCGCATCGCAACTCACGCCACTCGCGTTTTAATTTAACACCCTACTTATACAACAGTTGCATAAAATACTATTGCGAATGTTTTAAAGCTAGTACGGTTTTTACACCTGCACCGGACTGACAACTATTTATTTTCTTAACGGACACTTTACCTACGTTAAGTAGTAAGTACACTAAGTACCTACTAGGGGCAGACCCTTTCACGACTTGTTGTTTTAGGTTTAGTCTTAATGGAATCTTTAGCTTTTAAAACCGTTCAATGACTATCGGTGCAAATAAGTATTAGTAAGAAGTAAGGTAAGAAAGGCAGTGTTATGTAAATAGTTAGTGTTATTAAGTATAACTTTTTATCCATTTTGAGTTTTGAGGTATTTATGATGGCCCAGTAATGCTAATGCAAAGTCGACGACTAAAGGCCTCCAAAAGTCCAAAATTTGTATAGATAAAAATCAGCAGAAATAAAATAAAAAGATTCAAAGAGTTTTTTTACTAATTTAACGTAGTTTCAGTCTCCGAGAAGCAACCGGATGGCTCACGGTATTTGAGCTCCCGCAGCGTTGTCGAACCGCCCTGTGCAACCCGAACTGAGCCAACTTGAATGGGGCGGAAATTGGAAGGGGGGATGAAAAAAATAAATGTCGCTAGTCGTTAGATAGAAACAGAATTTCATTATATAAGCAGACACTTTCAGGCAACCGCTGTTTCAGGCGATCATATTTTTGAAGTGAAAACTTCTTTAGCGGCGCTGACCACTTTTTGGGATGGAGAAAAATTGCTAAATACGCGACAGATTTTTGTGACGTCAGATGTGAAGGAGGTCACTTTTTGCTGCTAGCCGATTTGACTTCATTCAAAACTGAACGCTATTCGTAAGAGTATAAAGCCATTAAACACTTTTTGCAATAGCATATTCTGCAAATGAATTTGTAATTTTGTCCACGCGTCCTTCACCGTTTTGCTATTGAGCAAATTCGAATTGTTCGAATTTGGACGTTATTCATAAAGAGATAAAGCTTTGAAAAATATTTGGCAATGGCAAAATCAAATTGCTATTTTGTTCGCCGCCGCCGTCTGCTGTTCTTGGCGCCGAACATTCATTCAAAATTCATTTTTAGGGTGACACCGTAAGATGTCACGTGACCTAATCGAAAAACTGTTACGATGTTATTGAGTTTTCACTTATCGGCACTCCCGGAATGCAACCCGGTCTTTTTTTTTTCTATTTCCGCCTTAGTCCAAGTTGGCACAGTAGCCCAAACACCGCGAGCCATCCGGTTGCTCTGAATACTAGTTCGCGGACTCGCGTAGGGAATAAGGTACATGCAGTCAGCAGCAGAAATTGCCAAGCAGTTCATTAGAACTCATCATAATTTTGAGCATTAACTCAAAATGACACACGAATTGCAATGTCAAGGGAATAAGGAAATTAGGTCATTTTGAGCGTGTTATTTTGCTTAGCTACTTCTCATGCTGACCGTACTTCGGCGTATATTGTATTGTACCAAATTTGACATTTTGCAAACGGAACCCTAAAAATTAATTTGTCTAGTATAGAGCAACAACAATAAATGCCTATAACAAATAAGCTCTTTTAAATCGAACCCTAAAATAAGGCAAGTCAAAAGACGCCGCCATAAAAAAAAACAAAAATGGCGGGCGCAGTCACGTGGAATGCCATTGACGCCTCGAAGATAGCTTGCATGAATGAATTGTCTATTATATTATTGTCTATTGTCGTGGAGATGGTAACACCTTTTTAAGTGGCTGCTTGAGAACTGGCCGCTTCGTGTGACGAAATTAAAAAGTTAAGTGAGACGTGCCTTTTGTTTTGAGTGATGAGATGTAGTTTTGGAAATTACGGGCGTTAGTTGCTCGTTGTTTACTTTGTAGAATTCAAACTGAGACTGGGACTGTTACAATGAAATTATTTTATTACCTGTCGAACAAAACTGTCTGATTTACGTACCTGTCTGACACGGGTATTCTTCTTATTGGAGTCAGAGTCATCATTATTGTTATGCCAAAAAGTAATCGAAGTAATAAAAGCCATGTCGGCTTTAAAAAAAAAGTCTGCTGGACATTGCGCCGTGGTTTGGCGGGTTAATTTCAGATCAAGACTAGAATTCGAATTTTTTTTTTTTTTTTTCGTTGAATCATAAAAAACGATATGAAAATGTAAAGAATCAGTTTTTTTGTTTTTTTTTTGTTTATAAAGCGCTGTTAAAAGAGCCGGTTTTCTTTTAAATAAAATCTTAAGCCAAAGTATATTCAAGTAGAATAATAAAAATACGAACTAGACCTACATATGACGGAACCCATTGTGTATAAAAAGTTGAATGTTATTCCAGACCCCGTAACATGGTCGGCCTTATCACACGATAAGTGACAAGATAGAGCGTCCGTCACTGGCTGACACCGTTCGATAGAACGATACGGACGCTCTATCTTGTCACTTAAGGCCGAAACGCACTGACAGCGGTGGCGGAGCGGCGCGGTGCGGCGCGGACGCGGTACCGGTTGTAATGTTCGAGCTAATATGAAAGGATCCGCACAGAGCGGCGCGGCGCGGCGCGCTTTTCTGTGCGGTACCTTTCATATTAGCTCGAACATTACAACCGGTACCGCCTCCGCGCCGCACCGCGCCGCCCCGCCACCGCTCTCTGTGCGTTTGCAGCTTTATTGCGTGATACGGCCGACCATGATACGGGGACCGCGAAGTGAAAGCGAACTTCGTTCGAGTATCTCCCTCTCTGTAGCTCGAACTAGCAAGTGCAACAGAGAGAGTGATACACAAACGAAATTCGTTATCGTTTCGCGGTAGGGCCTCATAGCTATTACCATAAAAATCGAATCCCGAATTTCGTATTTGTCCGTCTCTACCACACTTATGGTTTATGCTACTCGAGCGACAGAGATAGATATCTACGAACTTCGAGATTCGATTTTCGTGGTAGCGCCGATTTTCGTGATATCTTAATTTCAACGAGCAAAGTATGTTTAATAGTGTTGTAATTAATCCTGAATGTGTTAATTACTTACTTATTGACACCCCTTGTGAGAACAATGGTGCGGCGACAGACTGGGCTGTCTGAGAATTGGCGTATATTTAGACGGCCCGAAATAAGCGGACATTTTTAACGCGTTAGCGAAAACCATCGGTTCTTGAATTATAATTACAGTGTAAGTTAATTCAATTGAAATAATACCATGACAGGGACCAACAAGTGCCCTGTGAGATGTGGATGGTCCAGAAATTGATTTGAGGATTCGTGTTGTTGATTGATAGAGGCAAATAGTAGTTTGTGTCTCAACTCTCAAGGGAGCAAAATTATTTTTGCTACCGAGTGGCTCATACTGTTCACACCTTCTATGAGGAAGTGAAATCCCTCATTTGGCATAACATGACTCTTTTCTGAATAGCGGGACGAGGGAAGAAAATGAAACTGATCTCTTTTTTGAGTGCAACAATGACTCTCTTCTGAATAGCAGATGTATAAAAGGTATCTTACTCTCCACTCAGGGCATGCTCGTACAGCTTCTCAGGCGACTTTAGTAACCACCAGAGTACGCTAAGTTTTATGTCGGACATAAAGCATTCCTCTCATTCTGGCCAATATGCGAGTGCAAGAGGGACAAATGCTTTATGTCGGACATAAAACCTAGTGTGCTAGGGGGGCAGAGTACGCTAAGTTTTATGTCGGACATAAAGCATTCCTCTCATTCTGGCCAATATGCGAGTGCAAGAGGGACAAATGCTTTATGTCGGACATAAAACCTAGTGTGCTAGGGGGGCAGCTCACCGCACCACCACAGAGCAAGAGGTGATATTTAAGTCTGCGGTCTTCTGAAAAGTAGATGTGCTTTCCCTGTCGGGCTGCTTAAGAGGCTGACATTTGGTGAAATTGATGTTATTTAAGCAGTTTTTTAAGAAAAACTGTTTGTTCTAGCACATCAAATAAAATATATGTTAATATCAGTCATGAGCACACCCAATTGCAATTACACCGTAATGATGTTTGTGAAACCAGGTCGATGTCGGCGGGCAAGTTTGAGGTACCGAGGGTCAGTAATTACTACGGCGACAGGTGTCTCCGGAAACGCCTACCCTATATACTCAACAGCCTGCCCTCTGACATCAGGCAGCACACTGTAAGTAAATAAAGACTGGTGGGTCTTTGAGCTGTAGACCTCGCGGCTGTTTTTAGGGTTCCGTACCCAAGGTGTTAAAACGGGCCCTATTACTAAGACGCCGCTGTCCGTCTGTCACCAGGCTCTACCTCATGAACCGTGATACCTAGTTACACAGTTGAAATTTTCATAGTTTCACGTAATTTGTGCCCAAATTAGAGTTATATCAGCATTGTAAATAGAGAGACATAGTATACGCGTGCTTTTTAGATCTAAGTCGCGCTTTCGACCTAGTTAATTACGATGTGTTGTGGGCAAAACTCCTAAGGACTGGTACACCTCCCGGGATTGTAAATCTGTTGAGGTTCTGGTACGAGAATCAAACAAATAATGTAAAATGGGGTGATTCACAGTCTAACGACTACAGGCTAGGCTGTGGAGTGCGCCAAGGGGGTTTGACATCTCCGGACCTCTTTAACTTATATGTCAATGACCTTATCGAGGAGCTGAGAGGCTCCAACGTCGGTTGCCATATTGGTAACGTATGTGTTAACAATCTGAGATACGCAGACGATATGATGCTTAAGACCGAGATGCTCGTTTTCAGGTCTGGAAGTGGTCCGGAGGTTATACCTACGGTGTGTATGAGCGGCGCGCCGATTCGGGTTGTGAAAAGCTTTAAGTACCGGGGACATATGCGAGAGTTCCTGACTTCTTCACCATTTTAAGAACCAGGTCTGCGGCCTTCAGGGCGAGACTCTTAGCCTCCAAAAATGAAATATTGACACTAGTGGCCCAGGATAACAGTGACGAATTTAATAACTACTGGCGCAAACTGCACAGATCTGAGAACGGCCAAGTATTAGTGTAGTACTATGTGTGAGTGTTTTATTTCAGTGTTTTAGTAAGTAGGTTTTAATCATATTTTTACTGTATTTTGCTTTTACTATGCTGTACATTTTATGGGTGTCTTGCGTGTCCAATAAAGAATTATTATTATTATTATTTGTATGTTTTTTCCATATCTCAGGACTATGGGGTCCCGGACTTTTGGAAGGCATGCGTGGGGCCGAAGCCAACAGCGCAGAGGCCCTTTAAAACAAATATAATATAAAGCGAGGGATATACACATGGCAGATACTGTACGGGACAGTACACCTATGCTGGTAGTGTGGTGGGATTGCAGTGAAAACTCAGCTTTCAGGAACACTTGAGGCTTGGCAGGGCTGGAGCAGTGGTCGGTTCGAGTCGTCGGCGTAGAATGAATCTATGTTTTTTTTTTTTTTTTTTTTTTTTGAACCTGACTGTGGCTATAATAGGACGGACCCAATATAGCGGTCGAATTGCATGGTTGGAGGGTAGCCTGGGGAAAATCCAGGGGGAGCCTCCGGCACGACCACGCGGGAAAGTTTGTACACTGGAATACTCTACGAGTTTGCGCTCCAGTGAGATTGGTTGAACGGTATCAACCGAATCTGGGGTGTGAGTGGTGTCGAACTTCTGGGAGTTTTATCGCTGGTTCGCTAAAACCTAGCCTAGCTGAGAAGAGTCCAGCAAGAAACTCAGCTAGGCCCGACCTGGGTCGGACTGACTCTACCCGGTATGCGGCGGTACCGGGACGAATAGGGGCTGTATGTGTCTGTGTTGTCGTGAATTCGCGGTGGACGTCCCCGCCGGCGGGAACGCCGAAGTGTACGCGATGGGATGGACGCCGAAAGCGCAGCGTTCCATCTTTCGATGGACGCTGTGATTTCGTCGTCCGGGTCCGTGAGTGTGTGCCTAGGACGCCGGACCGTGCGGCCCCTAATCAGTGAGCGCCGAGTAACGACTGAGGGGGGAGGGATGGGAGCGTAATCAGCAGCCTTCCTAACTAACGGATTCCTATGGTGGGGAGCGTTGTCAAAATAACGTCTGGCAGCCTGCTTAAAGAAACCATACATGGTGCTAATCCCCATGTCGTGGTGCAGGCTGAGGTTCGATTGGTACCACGGGGCACCAGTCGCCCTACGGAGGAAACGATTCTGAATGACCTGAAGCGGTTTGAGCGATGACATAGGCACGTGAGCAAATACTACACTTGCATATGTCATGATTGGACGAATACAAGTCTTGTAGAGTGTCAGCTTATTTCTAAGTGACATTTTACTAAACTTGTTGATCATCGGCCCAAGCCTTCCTAGAACGAACAACGCGCGGTTGCGTACCCTACGGATGTGGCTACGGAAGGTCAGTTTCCTGTCGAGGGTCACTCCAAGATATTTGGCCTCATTGACCCAGGGGATGGGTCGGTCAAACATCTGGATCGGGGCCGCCCGCCTTTCTGTGCTAATGCAGTCAGACGGGTGGAAGACTATTGCAGTGCTTTTTTCCGGGTTGACTTCGATACGCCAAAGATTAAACCAACGGCCTAGGTCGGTGGTTGCCTCTTGGAGGTATCGCCGGATAGTAGCGTACTTACAATGGGTCGTAAAGAGCGCGGTGTCGTCCGCAAACAACCCCAGATGCACCTTAGGGTGCCTGGGAATGTCGTTCGTGAACAACGAGTAGAGAGTGGGTGAGAGCACGGAGCCTTGCGGGACTCCGGCCCGGATGGGGTGTGGGTCCGAGAACGTTCCCTCCAGTCGGTATCGAAAGCTTCGATCACTGAGAAAATCTCGTATGGTGAGTACGAGTCTGTCCGGTATACCGAGCTGGTATAACTTGTATACCAGTCCGTTATGCCAGACCTTATCGAAGGCTTTCGCTACGTCGAGAAAGATCGCACCGGTCTTGAGCCCCTGGAATCGAGAGAAGCCGTCCAACACATGCTCCGTGACGCGGTGCACCTGTTGGACGCATGAGTGTCCGGATCTAAAGCCGAACTGCTCATCGATGAGGAGGTTATTCTCAGCCGTAAATCTGAGAATTCTCGTGAGTAGGATCCGCTCATATAGCTTTCCAAGGGAGCTAAGTAAGCTGATCGGCCTATAAGAGGCAGGCGAGGTCCGGGGTTTTCCGGGCTTCGCTATCCCTATGACCGTTGCACATTTCCACGCGGCTGGAAAGTGGGCATTGGTCAGCGCGGCATTGAAGATGCCAACCAAAAGGAGGAGATGAATCTATGGCGGCCCGGCCGCCATTTTATACTATTTGGCTCGAACCCCCCGCCCCTCCGACCCTACCTCACCCCGCTATCATTTATTTGGCAATAAATCTTATATTAATTACATAATCGGCTTAGTCTATTTACATACTTATCTATTATCTTAAAACCTATAAAATATACATTCTTACACGCCCGCCGTCTTTGCCCTTTCTGTGCGCGGGCGCTGGGACGCTTTCTATTTACGTGCCTCGTCCCCTTCAGGCCGTTCCCCCGCTTTCGCCCTCAGTGTGGCTTAGGACGGCAGGCGAGTAGGATCCAATGAGTTTCCTATTATTTGAGCTTATTCTAATGAGACCTAGTGTTTATTCTTGTTGGAAACTCATTGGATTCTATTCTATGTTCCCTATTTGGGTGTAATAATGAGGCGAAGTCGATAAATATTTATTTCCTTAGGTTCTACTTAAAAACTATAATAAAGGGCGGGAATAATAATTTGTAACAATAGGCTATTCTAAATATCTTAGGTCATGTACGCGGCTAACATTTTATTTCGTTATGTAGACCGTCCTGCACATCTCTCCCGCCGTCCATCGCTCGGGTGAGCGTTGGAGTTTCTTTCGCGTGCAGGTCGTGGGGCTCCGTCGGCAGGATTACCAGTTTCTTGGTCGGCCGCCTGAAGACTCCGCCCTTCGTTGCTACGTCGACTGCGCGTGTCACTCCGTCCGGTCCCGGGTATACGGCCGTCACCCGGCCTCGCGGCCAAGTGTTGCGAGGCAGGGTTCCGTCGACCACGAGCACGATGTCTCCGACGTTGATGGGTCGCCCTCGGCCGTGGGGCTCCCGCCGGTACTGGAGGGAGGGTAGGTACTCCCTCAGCCAGCGTGCCCAGAAGTGTTCGGCCAGGCGCTGGCTCGTCCTCCAGGTAGCGCGGCCAATGAGGGTGGAGTCGTCGAAAGTCCCGGGGTTGGGGGCCCGGGCGGACCCGCCCAGGAGGAAGTGGTTCGGTGTGATGGCCTCGGGCTCGTCGGGATCGACAGCCACGTGCGTGAGGGGGCGGCTGTTCACCGTGTATTCGGCCTCGGCGAGTAAGGTAGTCAGGACCTCCTCGCTGGGGCGGCGCTCGTCAAGCACGGCGTATAGGGCCCGCTTTACTGCTCGGACCATCCTCTCCCAGGCTCCGCCCATGAACGGAGCTCCCGCCGGTATGAACTTCCAGTTGATGGCGCGCTGGGCGGCGTCGGCTTCGAGGGCGCTCCCGTAGGCCTCGTGGAGTTCCTTGTCGCCGTAGTGGGGATAGGCGCGCGGTATCGCCAGGTCCCGCAGCGCCCGTAGATGCTGTGTCCACTCCGCCCACTGTTGTGCTAAGTCGGGGTCCAACTTATCGTCCCAGCCTGTGCCGCGCCGCCACACTTCCTGTAGTAGTTTCTTCGCTATTATGGTGACCGGGGTTGTAAGGCCGAGAGGGTCAAAGATTGACATAGTAATCTTTAGTATGTGTCTCTTTGTAGGCTCGGCGTCGTCCAAGGCTCCCGGCGGCAGGCGGGTGAGGTCCAAGTTGAAGGCGAGTTCGTCGCTCGCCGGCTTCCATATTTGCCCCAACACTCGTTCATTTTGCATTTCACTCTTGTTTAGGTCGACGTGTGTAGCGGCGAGGTCCTCCGAAGTAAGGGCTTGGAGGACCTTAGGCGAGTTTGAGGTCCACTGACGCAGCTCGTAGTGGGCTTCTTTGTGTATATCGCGTACAACACTGGACACATGAATCGCCTCCTCTTCTGTCTTGAAACTGTGTAGATAGTCGTCGACATAGTGGTGCCGGACTATCGCTTTGACAGCCTCGGGATGCGTGCCTTCATGCTTCTGGGCGTTAATATTTTTTACGTATATCGCTATTGACGGTGAACACGTCGCGCCGAATATGAGTGACGTCATGCGATACTCTCGCGGAGGTTCATCGCCCCGCTGGTTGCCCCGCCACAGGTAGCGCAGGGCGTCTCTGTCTTCAGGCTTCACTTTCACTTGCATAAACATTTCTCTGATGTCGGCTCCCACGGCGATAGGGTGTTGGCGGAAGCGCATCAGGACGCCCGGCAGTGACTGCAGCAGGTCGGGCCCGGTGAGTAGGCGGTCGTTAAGAGAGACCCCCTTCGTGGCGGCGGCTGCATCATGGACTATTCTCATTTTCCCGGGCTTGCTTGGGTTCAGTACCGGGAAATGAGGGAGGTACCATACCCTCTCTGACTTGGAGGGCGGAGCGGGCTCGGCGTACCCCTTGACTATGAGGGCGTCCATCTGTTCGTTGTACTTCTTCTTGAGTTCTTCATTTTTATCGAGCTTTTTTTCTATGTTGTGGAGTCTCCTCAGCGTGTTCTCGTAATTGTCAGGCAAGCGGGCGTCGGGCTGTTTCCACAATAGCGGGGCTTCATAATGGCCGTCGGCGGTAGTCTTCATTGACTGGGTCAGAATGATGCGCGCGCGCTCTTCCGGGCTTGACTGGGGTAATTTCGGCTCGATTAGTAGGGATTCGAGCGCGAAATATTTGCTGAGTTGCGCGTTGAAGTCTTCACTTTTCTCGTTTTCACAGGTATTCACATGATGTATTGCGTGCACTCGCTTACCGGTGATCCGTGTGTGCGCCCCATGCAGCACCCAGCCCAGCGGCGTGAGGGATGCCACCGGCTGGTGCTGCTCGCCTCGACGGGTCTCGTTGCTGACGAGTAAATGCCAGTTGTCTTGTCCAATTAACACTTTCGGCTTCGCATTCTCGTACCTCAGCTGACTTTCTATGTCGTGCAGGTGCGTGCAGTCACGGAGGTCTTCCTGTCTGACGGATTGTGGCGATAAGCGGAGATCTTCTATGGTGTGGGCGCCGACCCTGTGGTGACGGTCGGCGCCGCGGATGCTGATTGTGACCCGGCGTGATTTCGATGCGTCGATTTTTTCTTTAGTGATTGCTTCTATTTTCAACGGTATTGTCGGCCCATCTAGGCCCAGGTCCCTCGCGATGTCCTCTTGCACGAGAGTGATGGTGGAGCCGTCGTCCAATAGGGCGTAGGTTTCGACGGCTCCCGCCGGTCCCGAGATAGTGACCGGTATGATCTTCAGGTAGGCCCGCGCTTCTCTGGAGGCCCACGTAGAGGCGACGGCTTCGTTTCTTTGTTCAATTTTCTTGTAGTGCAACAGGTTGTGGTGAAAGTACTCACAGCCGTCTCGTTCGCACTTGACGCGTTTGCAAGCATGCGTCCTTGTCCGATGACGCAGGCATCGAAAACACAGTCGCTGGTCTTTGGCTATCTTCCAGCGGTCTTCTAGTGCTTTCTCGGCGAATTTGTTGCACTTTTCTATTTGATGACCGACGTTGTTGCAGCAGGCGCACTTGGGTGTCGGTTTGTCTATGGTCACGAAAGCTCTGTGTGTCCTCTTCGTGAAGTGATGATTCGGGCCGTCGATATTCTCGGGCTGCGCATAGAGCGCGCAGTAGTCCGCCTCGCGTTGCAGGAAAGCAGATATTTTCAGCAACTCGGGCTCGTCGGTTTTCTGTGTGGTTGCGTAGTCGAACCATCGGTAGCGCAGGGCCGGCGTAAACTTCTCCATCATTGCCCTTGTCGTCTCAGGGCTGTGTAGGTAGTGGACGCGGTCGAGCGCTTTGAGCGTCGCTATGGTGTTAGCGACGCGGCTGGCGAAGACACATATGTCGAGCGGGCCGTCATTGAGGCGCGGCAGCGCGCGCAATCGTTCGAGCTCGGCGAGGGCGATGGCGTCGGGACGGCCGAAACGGGCTTCTAGGCTTCTCATAACTTCATCGGCACGGGCGTTGTAGATTAGAAGGTTGTCGACTGCTTCTTTTGCTCTTCCTTTGAGACACCTTCTCAATCTTGCTATGTTCTCCACCTCAGTGTAGTTTGAGGCGGTCTCGGTGTAAGCGGCTCTAAATGATAGCCACTCCTGATGCGACCCGCCGAAAGGCGGCAACTCGGCGTGATATCTCGGTGCTTCTCTATGACCGGCGCGGGCGGCGACGGCGATGGCTGACGCGAGTTCACTCAGGTTGATATTCTGCGGGTTCTGCTTGGTTATGACATCATTTCTTTGCATATCCGCTTGTGGATATGCCGGCGGTGGCTGAGCGTACGCGTGCGGCGGCGCGGGTACGGTTGAGTGGGCGTGGTTTCCCCCGGCGGGGGGCGGGGCGGGAACTGTGAGGCGCGCGGCGGCGGCGCCGAGTCCCGCGCCCTCGGCGTGGCTTTGTCGAGCCTGTGACGGGTGCTGTGTGGGTGCAGGCTCGGGTTCTTCGAAGTGGGCTGTATTGGCGATGGCGAGGACGTGTCCGCGGCTGGATTCGAGCCATTCGTCGATGCGGTGTCCTGGCTGGACTGTAGATACTATGGAGTCGCCGTCTTCATCGTCGCTCCCTTCGGCTTCGATGGCGGCTAATCGTGCGTGCGCGAGCTCTAGTTTTATTCTAAGAGCTTCTTCCCGCGCTCGTGCGATGCGGCGAGCACGTTGACTGGTCGTGGACCTGATGGACCTCGACGGTGATGGTGCGACAGGGTGATGGTTTCCCCCGGCGGGGGGGGGGGCAGGAACAGTGAGGCGCACGGCGGCGGCGCCGGGTCCCGTGCCCTCGGCGTAGTTTTCCTGTCGCAGCGCGGCCGCAGGTGGATCTGACTGTGGGTTTTCCTGCGGCGGCTGTTCTGTGGGCTGGATTCTTGACTGTGGGGCTTCTGACGGCAACTGTTCTATGGGCTGTAGTCTTGACTGCTGGGCTTCGTGAGGCGACGGCGTCGCAGGATGTTGGCGTAACTGTGGGTTTTCCTGCGACAGCTCAGAGTTGTCTTGACTGGTAGTTGCCGTTCTCGACGTGGAGGTGCCCGTTTCGTCCGACGTTGACTGCTCCATATTTCTCATGATGAGTTGTCCTAGCGTGATTTTTCCGGTCTGCGATCTTGTTGTTGGCCTTTTCTTCATAATCCGGTTCGAAGGACCAGCATGTACGGGACAGTACACCTATGCTGGTAGTGTGGTGGGATTGCAGTGAAAACTCAGCTTTCAGGAACACTTGAGGCTTGGCAGGGCTGGAGCAGTGGTCGGTTCGAGTCGTCGGCGTAGAATGAATCTATGGTTTTTTTTTTTTTTTTTTTTTTTTTTTTTTTTTTTTTTTTTTTTTTTTTTTTTTTTTTTTTTTTTGAACCTGACTGTGGCTATAATAGGACGGACCCAATATAGCGGTCGAATTGCATGGTTGGAGGGTAGCCTGGGGAAAATCCAGGGGGAGCCTCCGGCACGACCACGCGGGAAAGTTTGTACACTGGAATACTCTACGAGTTTGCGCTCCAGTGAGATTGGTTGAACGGTATCAACCGAATCTGGGGTGTGAGTGGTGTCGAACTACTGGGAGTTTTATCGCTGGTTCGCTAAAACCTAGCCTAGCTGAGAAGAGTCCAGCAAGAAACTCAGCTAGGCCCGACCTGGGTCGGACTGACTCTACCCGGTATGCGGCGGTACCGGGACGAATAGGGGCTGTATGTGTCTGTGTTGTCGTGAATTCGCGGTGGACGTCCCCGCCGGCGGGAACGCCGAAGTGTACGCGATGGGATGGACGCCGAAAGCGCAGCGTTCCATCTTTCGATGGACGCTGTGATTTCGTCGTCCGGGTCCGTGAGTGTGTGCCTAGGACGCCGGACCGTGCGGCCCCTAATCAGTGAGCGCCGAGTAACGACTGAGGGGGGAGGGATGGGAGCGTAATCAGCAGCCTTCCTAACTAACGGATTCCTATGGTGGGGAGCGTTGTCAAAATAACGTCTGGCAGCCTGCTTAAAGAAACCATACATGGTGCTAATCCCCATGTCGTGGTGCAGGCTGAGGTTCGATTGGTACCACGGGGCACCAGTCGCCCTACGGAGGAAACGATTCTGAATGACCTGAAGCGGTTTGAGCGATGACATAGGCACGTGAGCAAATACTACACTTGCATATGTCATGATTGGACGAATACAAGTCTTGTAGAGTGTCAGCTTATTTCTAAGTGACATTTTACTAAACTTGTTGATCATCGGCCCAAGCCTTCCTAGAACGAACAACGCGCGGTTGCGTACCCTACGGATGTGGCTACGGAAGGTCAGTTTCCTGTCGAGGGTCACTCCAAGATATTTGGCCTCGTTGACCCAGGGGATGGGTCGGTCAAACATCTGGATCGGGGCCGCCCGCCTTTCTGTGCTAATGCAGTCAGACGGGTGGAAGACTATTGCAGTGCTTTTTTCCGGGTTGACTTCGATACGCCAAAGATTAAACCAACGGCCTAGGTCGGTGGTTGCCTCTTGGAGGTATCGCCGGATAGTAGCGTACTTACAATGGGTCGTAAAGAGCGCGGTGTCGTCCGCAAACAACCCCAGATGCACCTTAGGGTGCCTGGGAATGTCGTTCGTGAACAACGAGTAGAGAGTGGGTGAGAGCACGGAGCCTTGCGGGACTCCGGCCCGGATGGGGTGTGGGTCCGAGAACGTTCCCTCCAGTCGGTATCGAAAGCTTCGATCACTGAGAAAATCTCGTATGGTGAGTACGAGTCTGTCCGGTATACCGAGCTGGTATAACTTGTATACCAGTCCGTTATGCCAGACCTTATCGAAGGCTTTCGCTACGTCGAGAAAGATCGCACCGGTCTTGAGCCCCTGGAATCGAGAGAAGCCGTCCAACACATGCTCCGTGACGCGGTGCACCTGTTGGACGCATGAGTGTCCGGATCTAAAGCCGAACTGCTCATCGATGAGGAGGTTATTCTCAGCCGTAAATCTGAGAATTCTCGTGAGTAGGATCCGCTCATATAGCTTTCCAAGGGAGCTAAGTAAGCTGATCGGCCTATAAGAGGCAGGCGAGGTCCGGGGTTTTCCGGGCTTCGCTATCCCTATGACCGTTGCACATTTCCACGCGGCTGGAAAGTGGGCATTGGTCAGCGCGGCATTGAAGATGCCAACCAAAAGGAGGAGGAGGGTTTCGGGGAGAAGTCTCAGGATGCGATTGGATAAACCATCCGCACCCGGAGCCTTCCTAATACGGAGACGCCTGACATGGTCACTGACTTCCTTAACCGACACCGGTAAAATGGGTGAAGTTACGGGGAGACGCGATCTCCTGTCCACCTCGGAATCGACCCTGCTAATATGGGCTTCGTCGGTGTGGAGGAGATTGGGCGAACATTGGGTGAATCTATGGCGGCCCGGCCGCCATTTTATACTATTTGGCTCGAACCCCCCGCCCCTCCGACCCTACCTCACCCCGCTATCATTTATTTGGCAATAAATCTTATATTAATTACATAATCGGCTTAGTCTATTTACATACTTATCTATTATCTTAAAACCTATAAAATATACATTCTTACACGCCCGCCGTCTTTGCCCTTTCTGTGCGCGGGCGCTGGGACGCTTTCTATTTACGTGCCTCGTCCCCTTCAGGCCGTTCCCCCGCTTTCGCCCTCAGTGTGGCTTAGGACGGCAGGCGAGTAGGATCCAATGAGTTTCCTATTATTTGAGCTTATTCTAATGAGACCTAGTGTTTATTCTTGTTGGAAACTCATTGGATTCTATTCTATGTTCCCTATTTGGGTGTAATAATGAGGCGAAGTCGATAAATATTTATTTCCTTAGGTTCTACTTAAAAACTATAATAAAGGGCGGGAATAATAATTTGTAACAATAGGCTATTCTAAATATCTTAGGTCATGTACGCGGCTAACATTTTATTTCGTTATGTAGACCGTCCTGCACAGATACCATCTCCGAGCGCACTACATGATACACCCGGTGATGGTCCCCGCCAGGTGCAAAGACTATTGCAGTGCAACACTGTGCTGCGATGGAAACTAGGGTCATGGGTTATTGGGTTGAATGGTGGGTGGTCTGGACAATGGGTTATGGGAGGAGACTAGCGGACACCTGCCGTGACAATAAGTCTCAAAATTTGAAATTGTGAAAAGGCAGGCGGTGACTCGCCAACTCGTTAAGTGGGCGCCACAAACAGTCGCACGCACAGTGCGACAATGGAGCAACACGTCTGAGCGGCTGTGAGGTTGTCGAGAGGTGAGTCTGCGGTGCGCCAGATGACATTATGACATTTTACACTTCCAACCTGGAGCATAGGTTCTGCTCTTGCGACTCCACTCTGCAGAGTGGCCGTGGCCATGGCCGGCCGGTTAAGGCAAGCACAGAGGTGAGGGCCAGATCACTCGGGCCCTCTGGAGGTCAGGGGTCCGCGGTATCGCCACTCACCGTCAGCTCGCCACAAGCTGCCCCCGCGGGCAAAGCATTATTATTATTATTATTATATGCGCATATAAAGCTGCGATACCTCAATTTTTAGCAGCTAATAATGTGTCCAAGGTGTACTGTCAAAATGCTGTTACACAGAACCTTTGTGCTACTTGGGTGTTGAAATAATTGGTCAGTCCTTTCTTACCAATAATTTGAGTAAATAACTGTAATTTAATACAGGTCTTGTGCATTCTGCATAGAGTCGCTGTCGCTCCCTACTCCTGAAACCGAACCGGCGAGTTTTTTCATAAGACGAATTACTCGAAAGTATTCCAGCCACTTTTACATCAGATCGTACGATACTATTCTTACAACTCACATTTACGTCTGCATCAACTCAAATTAGACCTTAAATCACACGTGGTAAGATTTAACACGAATGCATTTGTCCGGTATGCCAAATATTACCCCGTTGAATTTTTATGTGCTCCTGGATTTTCCGAATGTAGACTTTATCGTTATGACAATAAGAGTGGTATTACCCGCAGTGGCGTGGCAAAATCACCACGTAAACCACGTTGCATAGGTACACGTCGCGCGTTCAGTGTCGGTTGGCAGTGGCGTGAGTAGCACGTACCCGGCGGCCATTGCTGTCGCCCGCCAAAACTTTACGCGGCAAACTTCGAGCGAAAAAGAACGTTGAGTGACTTTTTGTGAATTAAAAACTTAACAATACCAATTTTAATTTATTAATTCGTGTTAAAAAATGTACTTTTTAGTCGTGCGTGTAAAAGTGCATAATTAGTTTAATTTGTGTTAAACAATAATGGATCTTGTGCAACCGGCGGAACGCTGACCTTATTTCTTGACAGGTATGGTTCGATTTTTTATGTTACATAACAGGTTTATTCGTAATCTTGCTTATTAAGACCCTGTTGACTTTTTAATTTTAAGCCAAGGGTGCATTTAATATGACAAACTAATTTATGTATGACGTACTGACATTTTGTATGTATACTGTACGACTGTACTTCAATTCAGTGATAACGCCGATACAATTCTCAGCAACGTTTCGAAATAAAAAAACAACTCAAGTCTTATCGAAAAATAAATTTATACAAATGAAGCATGAAAGTCAAAATAATTGAAAAAAAAATACCGAATACCTACTGCACAAATTTTAAGGCACATTCATTTAATTATAAATAACAGACAAACGTACTGGGTATGGGTTATTTGACATACATTATATTTAACAAAAATTGCGTGTAATCTTTACAAGAATCCGAGAAAAAAAATATGACTATAAAATAAACGAATTATGAATACTACCTAATGTATCTAATGCCCACAAGCACGATACCATTAATAAAGTAAATTAAAAACAGATAAAATAACACGCATAACTGAACAAGATATTACTACCTATAACATAACATTTTTAAAGGGGACATTATGAACCCAACACAATTTGCACGCACCGTAAAAAAAAAACAAAAGATATTTAAAAAATACAACAACAGCTTAACTTAAGGCAGGTAACCGCCGGCCCTGTGGGCCTTATCGTTAAAAAGCGATCTCTGAGTTAAAATAACTGTGCCTGTAAAATATTGTAATTTATTTGTCATTGGCAGAAGACCTTTGGCCGGCGGCGGGACGGGACATTCAATGGAGGACGAAAAAGTTGTATAAGTCCATAACTAGTGGCTCGTTCGCTGCAGAAACCACAAATCAGTATTTTAACAAGTTTTTTTTTAAATATATACATTGCATTTGAAATAAAAATGTTAAAATATTATAACAATTCCAAAATAAATAAAATAAACGAATAAAGTAACAGAAAGTAACAATCCTTACTAATATTATAAATGCGAAAGTGTGTGTGTTTGTATGTTTGTCCTTCTTTCACGTCGCAACGGAGCGTCGTATTGATGTGATTTTTTGTATGGAGATAGTTTAGAAGCTGGAGAGTGACACAGGCTACTTTTTCCAGCGGGAAAACATCTAATTCCCACGGGAAATTCTATTGAATTAGTTACTTTTTCCTATAACCACGCGGGCGAAGCCGCGGGCATCGGCTAGTAAAGAATAAAAAAGAGAATCAATAATAAGGAGTCTATATAATGTCAACTATGTCTTTGTATGAATCAAATAATTTACTAAATGTCAATCTAATGCATATTGCCTGCCCTGCATGCCAAAAAAAGTAATTATATCACAGTCTATATTTTTTATTTACAATAATAATTCTTATAAGGTAACAAATATAGGATAAATAAAAAAACTAAAGAAAATAATGAATGAATAATGTCAACCATGTTTTTATGCTAATCAAACAATTTACTTGATGCCGATTTACTACCTAATTGTTTTTTGTTTTTAGACAATAAAAATTCTTCTACTGTGTAGAAAGAAACACTTCCGGAGCAAAAATGCTTTCAACTTATTTTTGAATAGGTTTGTACTCGAAAGTAACTTCAACTCCATCGGTAACTTATTCATTCGTTTAGCCTCAACAAATAGCCTCTACAATTTGGATATTAAATAAAAAAAAACACCCTGTTAGTAAATAAAAACTACTGGCTCTGTTAGCTGTAAAGTAAAACCCAGGAGCCTGACTTTTTAATATTGTTTTTTTATTTTTTTAATAAAAAATCTTCACAAAATCGATCTATTTTAACCTGGTCACCAAAATTTCACGGGAAACGGTTGAGAAAGGGAAAGGTAGAGGAGAACAGCTGGACAGCAGGACATCCGGGCATATGAAAGAATGTTGGCCCAACTTGAAACGTAGAAGTTCGTTCGCTTCGCTCGCTTGTTCAATTACCTAATGCAGTCATGTCGGCACAATTTTACGTTTTAATGTCAAAAATTGTACCGAGATGGCTGTGGCCATTAGCGACAAACCCCGATGGAAATATAATATATAATGGCTGTAGTCAAAACATAAACTTTGTTTTATAATCATAGTTATCAATTACTTTCATAGATCACGTTTTATGCGAGTTTTATCGGTTATATAAATTATACAACGTGTTAATAAAATAACGCAAAACCTGAAAACCGTTTGTTCAGAATCGAGCATAGAATGCAAAAAAAAAAAATATTTTTTGACAAGATTTATTTTTTACATTTGTATGGAGTGTTGGCCGACTGGGGCGACCTGCTCCATACAAATGTAAAAAATAAATCGCGTCAAAAAATTTTTTTTTTATTTTTTTCGCATTCTACTCTCGATTCTGAACAAACGGTTTTCAGGTTTTGCGTTATTTTATTAACACGTTGTATACGTAACTTTGTAGCACTATCTGGGGCCCGTAAGTAAGTAAGTAAGTAAGTAAGTTTATTTGCATAAAATAGTGTACAACAAGATGTCAGGTTAGGTATACAATTAGATCCAACTATTTTGCCTCATAGGCATACAAATGTCAAAGGAGCACAATTTATGTCACAACGTTATAATCTTACAGTAATAAATTTAAAAATGAAGATGATTAGTTTAATATTATAGTACAATGTCAAAAAAATAAAAATAAAATAATGGTAGAAATTGTTTCACGAAGCTATAAGTTACAAATTACAAGCCGAAGTCTCTTTTCAATAGCTTTTGATAGAAAGAGACTGCCGCTTGTAATGTGTAACTTGTAGCTTCGTGAAACGAGCCCCTGCATGGCTGGAGACTCTGGCCAATAAAAGTAAAGACTAGAAAATAGCGCGATTAAAAAAAAAGAGCGGGTTGGACTCCGGGAGTGCCGGTAGAAGTGAAAAACAAAAAAAGGCCCCCCATACGACGAATCCCAAACTTGTAGAGAATCAAATTTTCTACAATTTTTGTCCTCACGGTTTTACTGTAAAATCAAAAATGGCCGAGTTATTCAAGAAAAACCATTATTCGAATACACAGGAGCCTGATTCAGTCGACTTTTTGAATTTACACTCCCAGTGACCTCCCCGAGGGACCTACGAAAAAAAATCCAAGAACTGATTATTCACGGGTAGGGTCGGTTTTTTGGATATAATGACTGGACTATTGATACTTTCGGAGTATTTCCGAATCTTCATCTGTTGCTAATGAAAAAACTAATTATTTTCACTGTTGTCAAATCAATCTGCAAATAGGTATTTTTTTATAAAAACCACAATTAAGCATATTGACGCCACTGGACCTGCTACTGCGAAAAGATGAATTATGTCATCATTTTGTTTACTAGGAAAATGATGAGTTAATGATATTATATTACTTATTAGACGCTAATTGTATTGTGTATTCGGAATTTCAGATCAACTTCATAATCACTAACTAATTACTCAGCAGCCGCATTATCTGCCGTAATATATATTTTATAAATATAATAATAATAGTAAACAATTTATTTCAGGCATCTCAGGCCCATAGTTACAAATACTTACCTTAAAGACAGCATACCTACATACAATTATAAAATTAAAAACGAATTATTATTTAGGCGACGAAACGAAACAGCGTGGCTCCGTTGAGTAAATTATTAAATTGAATTAATACAATGCACAAAAACATGTGACACTTCAGCCCTAAGAAAAGTGTGGCAGATACTGCTGGCGAGTAACTGTACATGGTTGTTTTGTTATGTCTATTTAATAACCATTACTTTTAATATTGCATTGCTATACAACGTGTCAATGCCGCCAGCCTCCTGGGCACCCTACCGCCTGGCGCCGATCTGGGCCAAGTTTTTCATTTATAATCTTTTTATTGTTTTCCTTTATTGCCTAAGTTTATATTTTCTTGTTGTTGTATTGAGTACTTAGTTTTATAGTGTGTGTACTTCTAGTTGACCTACAAACTTGAAATATAATATTACTTTTTGAGCACGAATATTTGTTCCTGAGTCATGAATGTTTTCTATGTATTTAAGTATTTATTTATCTATATAATTATGTTTATCGTCGTCTAGTACCCATAGTACAGTCGACTACAAAGAGATCCATACGGTCAACGTTACAAAAATATGTATACACGACCTTAATGTTAACGCAATAAAGTCGTGTATACATATTTCTGTAACATTAGCCGTATCCATCTCTTTGTAGTCGACTGTACAAGCTTTGCTTAGTTTGGGACTAGGTCGATTTGTGTAAGATTGTCCCCTAATATTTATTTATTTATTTATCTTTATTACTATAAAAAATGTGTAAAAAAACCCCGTAATGTTGGCTACACGTGTAATCACTTGTTATTAATTGTCCCCCATTATGCCAACGCTCCATCTCCATACAAATGTAAAAAAAAAACTTTTAGTTTTTTCTTATCAGAACACGATACCTGTTATGTATGACCTTGATCGGTTCACACCCCATTTTTGGTACACTCTGTATACATTAAGAGCATAGAAAACTTTATTTTAATGGTACCCGACAGAGCTGCGGGCATTGCTAGCCTCGCTCGAATCTCATGCATCTTCAGTTATGTATGACCTTTATCGGTTCACACCCCATTTTTGGTACACTCTGTATACATTAAGAGCATAGAAAACTTTATTTTAATGGTACCCGACAGAGCTGCGGGCATTGCTAGCCTCGCTCGAATCTCATGCATCTTCAGTTATGTATGACCTTTATCGGTTCACACCCCATTTTTGGTACACTCTGTATACATTAAGAGCATAGAAAACTTTATTTTAATGGTGATCCGACAGAGCTGCGGGCATTGCTAGCCTCGCTCGAATCTCATGCATCTTCTGTTATGTATGACCTTTATCGGTTCACACCCCATTTTTGGTACACTCTGTATACATTAAGAGCATAGAAAACGTTATTTTAATGGTGATCCGACAGAGCTGCGGGCATTGCTAGCCTCGCTCGAATCTCATGCATCTTCAGTTATGTATGACCTTTATCGGTTCACACCCCATTTTTGGTACACTCTGTATACATTAAGAGCATAGAAAACTTTATTTTAATGGTGATCCGACAGAGCTGCGGGCATTGCTAGCCTCGCTCGAATCTCATGCATCTTCTGTTATGTATGACCTTTATCGGTTCACACCCCATTTTTGGTACACTCTGTATACATTAAGAGCATAGAAAACGTTATTTTAATGGTGATCCGACAGAGCTGCGGGCATTGCTAGCCTCGCTCGAATCTCATGCATCTTCAGTTATGTATGACCTTTATCGGTTCACACCCCATTTTTGGTACACTCTGTATACATTAAGAGCATAGAAAACGTTATTTTAATGGTGATCCGACAGAGCTGCGGGCATTGCTAGCCTCGCTCGAATCTCATGCATCTTCAGTTATGTATGACCTTTATCGGTTCACACCCCATTTTTGGTACACTCTGTATACATTAAGAGCATAGAAAACGTTATTTTAATGGTGATCCGACAGAGCTGCGGGCATTGCTAGCCTCGCTCGAATCTCATGCATCTTCCTATTGGTGGATTTTGTCCTCGCTGAGGAAAAGAAAAGAGAAAGCGTCTGTGAGGTAGGTTTGTATGTTGGGGGTAATCTTGGGAACTAATCATCCGATTAAAAAAAAAAACACCAGCATGTGCCAGCATTTAGAGTAGACGTTCAGGATGGACATATGCTATATTTGATCTCGTGACTGGGCTTTCTTTGTAATAAGCGGCCGAAGCCGCGCGGGCAGCTTAAAGTATAAAACTTTTATCTTTTCCTCAAAGCAAATGATCAACATGAATAACCATCGAACCGGTTCAGGAATCGCTAAAGTTAACTATTATTACCGCGGTTAAATTTATTATGCAATTTGCTTACTCGTAATCATAAATTATGTTATGTATGAGTAACATTTTCAACAGGAATTTATTTTGAATTTGTTGTAATTTATCGTAATAAATGCCTGCGACTTTTACCTAAGTTCAAGTGGAATGAACCGACTTTCACCCCAATTTCATCACTTTGGGGGATGAAAAGTATCCTATATGTTTTAATTCAGAATATACACTATGTGTGCCTTATTTATAGCGAAGGAACCATTTTTATCCAACCTCAAAAAAGGAGGAGGGTCTCAATTCGTCGGTTTTTTTATGTATACGTTCCCGATTACCCGATTTTCACCCCTATTTCATTCCTTCGGGGGATTTTCAGGATAACAGTATCCTAAACTTAATTCAGATTATATACACTGCGTTATTGTAGGAGCGAGCGAAGCGAACGAAGGTCTCCTTTCAGCTTGGGCCAAAATTATTTCGTATGCTCTCACGTCCAGATGTCCCGCTGTCCCGCTGTTCTCCTCTACTCCTCGTAAAATTTTGTGAGCAATAGTCACTACACCACAACAACAACAACAACAACAACAACAACAACAACAACACGTACAAGTCACTGACCCATCTACAAAAATGTTGAAATTATGATGTAATCTAATTTTGTATAATATTACCTAAGACCTAATAATAATGTATAGTACTTATAGAATAGAAATAAGCAAAACTGACATGTAAATTTTCTCATATTTTTATCAATAAACGATCTATCTATCTATCTATCTAATAGTAGATTTAATTTTCAGTTCATTTTTTCGAAGAAAAAAATATTTAAAAAGACTGGCTCGCGAGCTCTACAGCGCACAGATCCACTGTTTCCAGAGTTTTCCGTGTTTATTGTTTATTTTGAATGCAAGAATACTTTATTTTTATTTTTACTATTGGCAAAAACTACCGTATTAATTCACATTGCACGTAGAACCGATGGCCGTTGGGGCGGAAAGGTTCTCGAGTGGCGACCACGTACCGGAAGGCGCGGCGTGGGTAGGCCCCCACAAGGTGGACTGATGACCTGGTAGAGGTCGCGGGAGTCCGCTGGCTGCGGGTGGCGCAGGACCGGTCACTTTGGCACTCTTTGGGGGAGGCCTATGTCCAGCAGTGGACGTCTTTCGGCTGATATGATGATGATGATGATGTATTAATTCAGGTCGGGCTTTATGTATAATACCTTTTTTGCTGTCAAACTTAACATTTTCACAATAGTAATATTGTAAAAACTACTTACTTTCCAATTTATGTATTCACGTAATTCAAAGTATATAAAAATCCCCCCCCCCCCTCCCTCCTTCTTATTAATTTGACTAGCTTCCGCCCGCGACTTCTTTTGCGTGGACTCGGGATAAAACGTATCGTATATTTTAATCCAGGCTAAAAACTTCGTGCAAAATTTTCATCCAAATCGGTCGAGCCGATTGTGATTGAGTAACAAACATCCAAAGTTTCGTATTTATAATATTAGTAGGATTATACTTACCTCGTACGAGCTTTTTTTGCCGACTGTACTTTTTTACACAGTAGGATTGACGAGTTTATATGCCCACCACACCATCTACATTATCAAACCAGCTTGATTATAACATATATTTCATTGTCATACAACTAACAAAGTGTAAAAAAACGTCTGAACACGTCTCTAATATTAGAGACGTGTTCAGATATTTGTGAGCACTTTGGCCGCTTCGATATATCTGATGGCAACTGTACTTTGGGAAGTTAGTTTAATTTGACTAGCAAGAATTGACCCGAATATATACCTTCATGTCAAGTTAAATGAAAATCCGCTCGTAAAAATATCCCCAGACCTACCCCAAAAACCATCAATTTGGCTCGTTAACTGCAAACCAATTAACAATATAATAAGTATGATTACCCCGCTAACTAAACTGCAGCGGCATTTTAAATCGAACTTTATCGCTTTACAAAAAGGTGTAAATTAGCACTAACTCAAAATAGCATTACACAGTTTTAAAAATTTGCCGTGTTTAACCGTGACGCGACGGTGGTCCTGCCACGTTACCTTTAACATAGCGTAGTCCTTATATTAAAAAGTTAAGGTCGATTTTTGATTGTTTCAGTCTCTAAATAAGTTTGTAGAGTACAAGTGTTGTGGAGACCTGTCATTGTCGTGTCGGACACTCTGTGCCGTGACGGGTTCATATTAATTCGATGTTTAATAGGAAATCAAAAGAACCGTATAACATTATTACAAGTAATCAGGAAGCGACCTGCGAAATTTCACGTTTCCTTTTATATGTATACCTACCTACTACGCATATACAACGTGTTAATAAAATAACGCAAAACCTGAAAACAGTTTGTTCAGAATCGAGCATAGAATGCAAAAAAAATAAAAATAAAATTTTTTGACAAGATATATTTTTTACATTTGTATGGAGTGTTGGCCGACTGGGGCGACCTGCTCCATACAAATGTAAAAAATAAATCGCGTCAAACTGTTTTCAGGTTTTGCGTTATTTTATTAACACGTTGTATACGCCTGTAACTTTAAGGTAATCGCATGCGCCCTTCCGAATATTTTTAACCAACTGAGTGAGATTGTGGTCCAAAATTCTAAAACTTAACTTCTGGTCCAAACTTATGTGTGCAGCGCGGATACATTCATTTTCAATCAATCTCAATGGTCAATTTTTAAAAGGTCGAAACTCGGAAGTGGCTCACCTGGAATTGCAAAACGGGGTAACGATTTACCATAAGACTGTACGCTTGTTTGCCACCAACGTGGTACAAACTACTTACCAACTAACATTGAAAACTTACTTTGCATTAAAATAAAATCCTTTACCATTATGCACATGGATTATATAGGCCCTTTCAATAAGTTAGCGTCGACTCGTACGATACGCTAACCGATACTATAATATACTACGCATTGTAATTATTGTAAACAATGATTAGCGGCTATTAGTTAATTAAGCAACATGCTAATATGCTGTCGAAACAATTGAATGGGACCTCGCGACCGCTCAAGCACTCTCTTTAAATTCAATAATCGGTACATTGTGTATCAAGGTCGGCAAGCAACACCCCTTTTTTTGTGGAGATAACCTGCGACCAGGCCAGGGATGTCTGGGTTATGCGGTATTTCTATCTACTAAAAACTCCACTTACTATAGGTGTACTTATTATATCTACTCTGTGCTATGGGCCTCATAAGAAGGCTCAAAGTTACCCACAAGGCGATGGAGAGGGCCAAGGGAGTTTCTGTATATAATTTTTTTTTATTAAACACTTACATAAAATATTTATTTCCATTTTTATATTTATCATATCGATTAGAAAAATGGGTTCCTGTTCACCGATTAAATTCCACCGTGTATAGATGAATACTTAATACATAATACATTAAAAAAAAAATCCATGACTAATGAACAAATATTCGGGCTCATCACACAAATAAATGCCCTTACCGGGATTCGAACCCGGTACCTGCGGCTTCGTAGGCAGGGTCCCTACCAACTAGTTAGGCTACAGAGGTCGTATGAATTGCAATGCTCTGACAAGAGTATTGCAATTCATACGTTGTCACTTATCGATTCACGTTACACATTCACGTCACATCATACAATGTTACGTTGACAGTCTTGACATATGTAATTTACTAATATACATAAATTGGTAAATTGCATCCGTTATGTGATTAAGGGTCAGAATATGGCTTTTGGCATCACCTAGACTTAATAAGAGAATAGCGTCACTTGTTTTGTTTGTGGTATGTTATTAATCATCATGACATCGTCATGCTTGTTGTGATATATTAGGCACTTATCTAGTTATACTGGGTTTTGTCGGGGTCGTGATTTGGAATTACCAAATGCGATTAAGGGCGAGTTGCACCAACTTACGAGTACAGGCCGATAAGCGTTAAAGGGCATTTTCAATAAATCGTGTCGCACATCTTTTCGTCCAATATTCCGCAGTGTCTCAAGACGAGAGTCTTTGACCAGTGTGTGTTGCCAGTGATGACATATGGTACTGAAACGTGGTCGCTTACTATGGGCCTCATAAGAAGGCTCAAAGTCACCCAAAGGGCTATGGAGAGGGCTATGTTGGGAGTTTCTCTGCGGGATCGCATCAGAAATGAGGCTATCCGCAGTAGAACCAAGGTAACAGATATAGCCCTCCGAATCGCTAAACTTAAGTGGCAGTGGGCGGGGCACATAGCACGTAGAACCGATGGCCGTTGGGGCGGAAAGGTTCTCGAGTGGCGACCACGTACCGGAAGGCGCAGCGTGGGTAGGCCCCCCGCAAGGTGGACTGATGACCTGGTAAAGGTTGCTGGAGTCCGCTGGATGCGGGTGGCGCAGGACCGGTCACTTTGGCACTCTTTGGGGGAGGCCTATGTCCAGCAGTGGACGTCTTTCGGCTGATATGATGATGATGATGATGAATTGTCGTGTCAAAACTGACGCCGAGTTAATTTTTATTTAACAACTCGAGCTAATTGATGGGTACACGATTTATTAAAAATGCCCTAAATACGGCGTAACTTGCCATGCATTCAGCTTTTAACGAAGACTGCTTATGATTACAGACGGTTCGGTGCAACCCACCCTAAGAAAGTTATACTGAAAAACATGACCCTTGGGGCCAACCACGAAATCGCATAAACAACTTAGAAAAGTTAAAAAACCCCCGACATTTTCATTTCAAAGTCCAATATCTCAAAAACGGCTAACCAGATTTTCATGAAACATGGCTAAGAACACTCGGGATAAAATTGTCTATGACAAAAAAAAACCCATTCAAATCGGTCCATCCGTTTGGGAGCTACGATACCACAGACAGATACACAGATACACAGACACGTTAAACTTATAACACCCCTCTCTTTGCGTCGGGGGTTAAAAACAAGAGCCAATAAGGAAGATGCAATATTTTAATTTTGGCTTTCATTTGAAAGAATCTCATTGTAGAATAGACCACGAAAGTATAAAAAAAAAACTATAATTTATATTCAAAAATTCCTGTTACAGACTGAAAATTCAAACTTTCGCGCCAAAACGGATCTACCGTTCCTGTGACGTCACTATGTGTGTCACTCGCCATATTTGTTTGTCCGTGGTTCGTCGCTAGACGTCATAGACTTGCCTAAGTTTTGACTTTTGACAGGAGTGACGTCACCAGATGCTGATTGTTGGATTAAAACACGTTCCGTTTCACATAACTTCAAATCATAATTATTGTTTGAAATTAGTATTTAACTAAAGTAAAAACGTTTCAGTGGCTATTATTTCATGTTTTATCAACATTTTGGTCACAAAATAATGGTAAAATATTATAGCTGCATCTTCCCTATTACGAGTTAACTGTGAATTAATTGAGAGTTAATTTATGGAATAGCTGTTTTTTTGCGATTTAGTAGTTGCTGGTCTCATGGGAAATGTTGTTCAATATGACCTTTTTATTATATCGCATTCGGTCACCCCAAAACCACACAGTATTATTTCAAAGATCAAAACCCTTTTTTGTGCTACTTGATTTAAATGTTTCTGTTTTACTGTAAATATTAATCTTATGTATTATATAAATAAACTAAAAACCCATAATATTTTTGTACAAGCTATCTAACGATACCCCACCCCATGGGTTTAAAGAGAAAAAAAATTACATAGGGACTTTAGGTGAAGGCAAGGCACCCTATTTTATTATATTTTTTTATCGGCATATTGATTAAGGCGCCGTAGGTTCAGCGAAGTTAAGCGAACAGAGTTTTGAAACAATATAATGCGTCTGTTTATAATAATATGGTTTAAAAAAAATACGAATAGTAATCTTAAGGCTTTTCTGCAGAGAAATCAGTGCTTCGAAACATGATTAAGTAAATTTCGCTCGATAGAAAAAAATCACGAACATAGGTCTAAAACACACAAAAATACACTTAAAAGTTAGAATATTCGTAACAAATTATGCACAAAAGCTATAAATATTAAAATTGCTTCTAAAAATCGGCAATATCATGTTTGAGGGAAATCAGTGTTTACATTTTTATTTATTTAAACGGCCAAAAAATTTAAATTAAAAAACATGATATCCGCGCTTCCGAGCACGCACTTCCATCTCGCTCACGCGTATGCTCAGTGAGAGGGAGAGAAGACCATGAACTTACGGCGGCGGCGCCTTAAATATACCCATGCCGAATTACAGCTTTATAGAGTGGGTCACTGATCGTACGGATAGACGGACATGGCGAAACTAAGGGTTCCTGGTTGACTACGGAACACGGAACCCTAAAAACCGTGAGGCTGCGAGGCTGCTGCAAGCCTTTGCATCACTATAGGGTAGTTTCCTCTTGTTAAATAAGATGACGTAAGTGTTGCGTATAAATTACAAAATATGATTAAAATAATTCGAAACGCACTTGAGTTCCTTTTGGAATCCCCTTAAACTTGTCCGATTTAATTAACCAGCCTGAACACCTCGGTCCGAATAACGTATTTCGAATGTAAATATTTTTGATTAAATAAAATTAAACGTGTATTGTAAGAGTATTTTTTTTTATTATCACTGCAAAATGGCAATTAATTTAATTTTTATAAAAAATAAGAAAAAACAAAAAAAAAGAAACCTGAAAACCAGACCAAGTTCAGAAAAAATATGTTTTTTATTTTCCAATAGAATCCTTACGCTTTTGTAGAAACAAAATTGTATGGCAACTATGGACCTCAACGCAGTATTTCGCGACCGAAACATCAATTTACTTGATTTTTCATACAACGATTAGTACAAATAGCAGACTGTGACGTCATACTTCTTTGACAATTTAGTATGAATCGTTTCGGCTTCACTAGCGAGGTCCGTTAGTTAGTTATCCTGGGCTCTTTTCCGCAAGTCGACATCCAGTGTGCCTATTTTGCGTGAATGTGTGGGGTAGCGCTACTCTAACCACCCCAGCTCCTCCAGAAAATTGGTGAGTGCCTTTGTGTTTATGATTGCGTCCCGTAGTGTGTCTGGAGACCCTAGGTGCTTTTTCCTGTATACTTGTACCTGCTTGCAATCCAGTAGAATATGTTTGGTCGTTTCTTCCGCCTCCATGCACGCTCTGCACATGGGGCTGTCTGTGATACCCATGTTGTAGAGGTGTCTGTTCAAGGTATTGTGTCCTGTTATTATTCCTACTATCTTGCGTAGTTGGTTTCTATGTGTCCTCAGTAGTGCTGTTGTGAGTTTGTTGTCGCGTTTTGACAGAATCTCTTTGGTCTGTCTGCATTGTCTATCTCCTCCCAGTATCTTTGGTGTAAGTCTTTGGTGTATAGGTCAAGTTGATTGTATATGTAGCTTTGTGGCAGGGGTAAGATTGGTTCTGGTCCGTATGCCGTTGTTTCTGAGCCTTTCCTGGCCAGTTCGTCCGCTGCATCGTTTCCTCTTGAACCACTGTGCCCCTTGATCCATTATATGGTAATGTTGTTTTTTCTGCGCACACCTCTGTTAGGTTTCGGTGGCATTCGTATATCAAGCTAGATGTGATGTTGTCACTGTTCAGTGCTTGTAGTACCGATTTACTGTCTGAGAGTATCCGTATGTTTGTGTTCTGAACTTGTCGTCTCTTTATGGCATTGCAGGCTTCAATTATCCCTACGCATTCAGCCTGGAATACCGTGTTTTGTTCACCCAGTGGTTTGGATATGTGTATGTTTAAGTCCTCCGAGAACACTCCACATCTTGTTCCCGTATTTGTTTTCGAGCCATCTGTGAAGATTCTTAGGTCTGTTTGGTTTAGTCCCTCTCTTGAGTCTTCTGTTAGTGCTATGCCGTAGTCTTTCCTGAAGACTGCAGGTCTTGGTATTTTGTCGATTGAAGCCTCCATGATAGGGAGGCTTGTGATCAGTCTGTTATGGATCTTCGTGTGTGGTGTGTTTAGTTTCGTCCATAGGTTTAGGCTTTTTAGGCGTATTGCCGTCGCAGCCGCTTCCTTTTGTATGTGTATGTGTAAAGGTAGGAGTCCTAGAATTATTTCTAGTGCTGCTGTTGGGGTTGTTCTCATACAACCTGTAGCCGCTACACATGCTAGTCTTTGCGTTTTCTGGATTTTGGTAATTGCACTCGTGGTTTGGGTGCGGGGCCACCATACTATGGAGATTTTTGGGTATGTTCTTTAATTGAAGTTGCTCCCATACAAACATTAGTTCCTTTTCAAAAACCGGTTCGCATGGCATCGTAAAAAACTCAAATAGGTCACAAACCTATAATGTCAAGATTTGCCGACGCGCGCATGACACCTATCGTCACGTGATGTAATGGCCCGGGAACTTCATGCCCTCTCATGCCGGTTTCGTGAACTTTTCAATTATAGTGCATGTTATAGACGACATTGTTACAGTGTTACGTTGTTAGTGTGTAAACAAATTACTGAAAGTCATTTGCTCAGGTGATTATGTTTACAATTATTTAGAGCAATGGCGCGTAGTTGCAGTGTCTAAGAGGCAACCGGATGGCTCGCGGTATTTGAGCTCCCGAAGTGTTGTGGAACCGCCCTGTGCAACCCGAACTGAGATAACTTGGACTTAGCCGGAAATAGAAAAAAACGTATGACAATTTAAAACCGGTTCCCTGAAAGTGTGTAAGCTGTTTATATAATGAAATGCTGGTCAAAATCGAATACCTGGCGGCCCTGGCACCCTAGTCCAAGTTGACTCAGTTCGGGTTGCACGGGGAGGTTCCACAACGATTCGGGAACTCAAATACCGCGAGCCATCCGGCTGCCTCTCGGACACTGAAACTACTAGTCATTGTTTTAATTAAATGTCGCGAGATCTCGGAGACTGGCACTTATGGCTTACTATACTTACTTACTGGCAATTAGCAAGTAGCATGCCATTTTGTATACTATAAGTTTCATTTAATTATCAACGTGTCAGTTGCTGGTAATGACTGATAATTGTTTCTAAGCCGGAGGACCGCTGCGCCAATGCTTTCGCGTCTTTCTAACCAGCCCGTATTCTGTAACTTGTTATAAGCTCACCTCAACGCTCACCCACAAATATATCTTGACACCGCGATGCGTAGTAACCAAGCGTAGGTAGAGGTCTAGTTACGTGACGGGTGATCGGCGGGGTGAGCTGCTTTAGCATAGCATAGCATCCTCATCCGCATCCGCAAAAATCGTGGCGGAGTTTTTGCGAATGTGTTTTGTTCATGGGCGTTGCCGACTCTATATTGGCAGAGAAATGAGTACATATGCAAGTAGCTCGCCGTCAACAGTGTGTCCTCATACAAGCTATTTTACAAACTTTTATTTAGGGTAATTCCGGGGTAGTTGGCCATAAGGGAGAGATGGCCCATCGAAAGAATTCATGGAACCGTTGACTGGGTGTCGGTAGTTACTGTTCAGTTAACTTCGCGTTGTTCATTGATGCTAAGCTATGGTTAAATTTTTTACAAAAATAAACCGAAAGTAGGTAAAATCATTGTTATGGCCATCACACCCTGATGCCTTCGGGAAAGATGGCCAACTGTATGTAAAACATTCATTTTGGCCATCTCATCCGGACACCTCGGGAGAGATGGCCAAATGAGATAAAAATAAAACATTTTTTAAATGTTAATCTCATTCAAATTCGTTATTTTTTTGCTCAAAATATCAAAATTATTTGTTCAAATTTGAATTATAAATAAAGATTTTAATAATTATGTGTCAGGTTAACTTTTAACAGCATTAAAAAAAAACTATGGCCAACTACCCCGGACTCACCCTAACATGCATACATAGATTCACGCCTTTTCCTTTATTACCAAAAGGGGGTAGACAGAGCACATGATACTTATGTTACAGCGCCACTTTTAGCATAAAGGCGGGTATTCATCGACAAAATGTGATATCGCAGTGATACGTTGCTAGCCCATCGCTCACGACACACTTCAACACTGCTCCGCTAGTCGACTTTTACGACACCCACGGGATGAAAAGGGGTGGTGAAATTCTAACTCAACACACGGGTGACTTTTATTTAACTTGATACAGTCGACTACAAAGAGATGTATCCATACGATGTTACAAAAATATGTATACATAGACTTTACTACCATGGTAATAAGATATACATACATAACTTTGTAACATTAAAAAACATACTTATCTTTGTAGTCGACTGTACATATACATACATAGTAGGTATGTTTGTGCGGGTCAAATTTTGCTATTGAATTTGAACCGATTGAACTGAAATTCTGCACACAAGTTAAGGCGCCGTAGGTTCAGCGAAGTTAAGCGAACAGAGTTTTTGAAACAATATAATGCGTCTGTTTATAATAATATGGTTTCAAAAAAATACGAATAGTAATCTTGCTTCTTTTCTGCAGCGAAATGAGTGATTCGAAACATGATTAAGCAATTTTCGCTCGATAGAAAAAAATCACGAACATAGGTCTAAAATACACTTAAAATATTCGTAACAAATTATGCACAAAAGCTAAAAATATTAAAATTGCTTCTAAAAATCGGTAATATTATGTTTGACAGAACTCAGTGATTATTTTTTTATTTAACTAAACGGCCAAATATTAATTTTAAAAAACATGATATCTGCGCTTCTGAGCACGCCCTTCCATCTCGCTCACGCTTATGCTCAGTGAGAGGGAGAGAAGACCATGAACCTACGGCGCCTTAAGTTTAGATGACATTTCAATATTATGGAACCGTAAAGCGGTCTCATGATGGACACGGAAGGTGGCCCTAGGAACTCCTCAGTTATACAATATCCCATCGTATATTTGGGCTCATTAGAATCCTCTTATTATCTAGGTGTGGTGATTGTCAAAAGAGTAAAGAGCAATAAACGCTTATACCAATTTGCCTTTTTGACACAAAATTATTGCCAGTTCTTCAATAAAAACGCGTGGCAACCAATCACGGGTAAGTAATACGAGGTATAACAACTTATCATATAACGGTCATAATATATACGCTCACTGTATATAAGCTTGTTTAGTATAACGTTCATTGCACATAATGAACGAAAGGTATAATGTCAAAATATATATTTTCATAAAGTATAACGTACTTTAGATATAATATCAATTGATATATCGATTAAAGCGTATAATATTCATAATACCTAAGGAATTAAAAGATTGAAATTAAATATTTTTTTGAAATCAAACACGCCAATTTTTTTTTTGAGCCTAACCTATCCGCCAGCGTGTCGACGTGACCCCGCTTCGCGGGGTGTCTATTTCCGCTCTAAGGTACACAAGATAACCCTAACCTAACCTACAAATAATACCATTGTTAAGAGTATTTTTTGTTTTTTTACTGCGGGGGACTTCCTCGCCTCCCGAGCCCCTTTTGTGATTGGCACCAGGGGGGGGCGGCGATCCTCCCTTTTTCTAGCTGCCCTAACCTAATTTTCTGTATTTTATAATATAATTTTATATTTCGTGTAAGGATTATTCCTTATACGAAATTATACTATGTGTTATGAACTTATGATCGTTATACGTTATACAGGGTGTTAACGGGGTCATGATCCGGAATGACAAAAAGCGAATAAGATGATCATACTGAACAACCTTTCCCATGGGACCAACCACGAAATCGCAAAAAAAAACCAGGTATTCCATACATAACTCTCAATTAAATCGCAGTTAACTCACAGTTAACTCTTAATTGGCTCTTTTTTTTTGCGATGATGAAGGTTGTTCAGTATGATCATCTTATTCGCTTTTTGTCATTCCGGATCATGACCCCGTTAACACCCTGTATATGTTATACGAAATGAAATTAGTCAATTTGAGTATTTTAGAAAAAAACGTTATATAATATGAATATTATGTCTTGTGAACGTTATTAATATGAAATTATATATATTGTTGTTATATCCCGTGGGACGCACCCATCAATCACAGCTTCATCAAATCGTGATTCACCCAGATTTTAGCGGTCGTGAGCTAACAGCAACCGACCTACATACGTCACGTCACCTGACGGCTAACCACGTCATCGGTATAATCACGTTATGGGATTGTGACGTCGGCGCTAACCAATCCGTGCGGTGCCTCAAGTTCAAGAACTAGACGAATTGCGGGTTTTAATTTAAGTCAATTATGGAACCGGGATAAAAAGTATCCTATATTTAGCCGTGAAAGACATCGTCTCCATTCTTCAATAATGGGTTTTGTGTCTGCAAAAACAATTGCCTATCAAGTAGCAAGCTTAGGTACCTACTCCTCCTTCTACTGAAGGAAGGTGGAGGGTCATTACGCTGGTTACGCGACCACCTTCGGTTAGCGACCACCTGAAGGAGAAGGTTTTTTCTATTGAAGATAACATCAATTCTACAGACACTATTGAGACAATTAGTTGTACATGCATTTTTTTGTTGTTTTAGAATCTACTAAAAAACCGAGAAAATATCCTTTCAGTTCACCAACTCAGCTAAGTGGTCGCCAACCGGCACATGAAATTAGGTGGTGGTTTCGCTAACCGGCGAAATGACCCTACTTTGAATTTCTTCTCATATTTATATCATACGCAGGTTCCGTAACGTTGCTGCTACTCGGATGACAAGAGAATAATTTCAGCAATAGTATTTTCACATTAAACATGTGTTTAGTTAAGCGTTACACGGGTAATTTATTTACGTAAGTAAGCAAACCTTGGCCGAACCTACGATGTATCGTCATTTGTTATCTTACTTTTATCAACACGAACAGAATCTATCGCAAGTCGTAGCGAAGGCCGAATCATGTACACATCATGTAACCTAAAGAAGACGATTTTGACTTCTTCTTTTACCTAAGGGCAGAGCACGGTCGACTCAATCTCTCTCCGTACAAACGAAATTTCTGATTTTAAAACAGCATCTGGAATAACATGTTTTGTTCGGGTGCAACGCTGACCGCTGCTTCTATGTCCCTGCATTTTAAATCTGTAATAGGAACTCGTGCCACACAAAAACAGGCAAAAAAAAAAAAAAAACTGTTTGCAGCCAGGTGGCGTTGTTAGACGCAAGCGCGGTGTCGCACGTACAGTCAAGGACTTTAATTGTTGAGCCATTTAGGTGTCAACTAATTTTGGTATTTTAATAGTCAAACTTTGAATTGTCCAGTATAAAGTGAGCTCTAAATGGCTCAACAATCAAAGTCCGTGACCGTACAGCAGAGAACGTATTACTCTAATCAATGATGTAATAAAAAACCGGCCATAGAGCGTGTCGGGCCACGCTCAGTGTAGGGTTCCGTAGTTTTTCGTCCAGAAATTATTTTATATTTTTTTTCAAAAACTATTTAACCTATCAAGTTCAAGTTAATTTTCCTAGAAAGTTTTTATAAAGTTCCACTTTTGAGTTTTTTTTCATATTTTTAAAACTTATGGTTCAAAAGTTAGAGGGGGGGGGGGCACATTTTTTTTTACGTCTGGAGCGATTATCTCCGAAAATATTAACATTATCAAAAAATTGTTTTTAGCAAACCCCTATTCATTTTTAAATACCTATCCAACATTATATCACACGTTACAGTTGAAATGAAAAAAAAAACACTCCCCACACACCTAACGTGATAGATATAGAGGTAGGATAGATAGGGAGGGATCCTAATAAAAAAAAAACATGTTTCTTTTAACAGAAACGTACCTATTCGTCGCTGTGTTTACTCAGCGCGTTATCGTATAAATAAGTTCAAGTTCAGTGCTGCGGGCGCTGCCAATTCCGAGACGTCATTAATTATGACAATCAACGATTATTACTGTATAATGTGCTGTCTTGCTATGTGTATTACACTATTTAAAAAAAAAAAAACACCAGCTTCCGCCCGCGACTTCGTCTGCGCGGACCCGGGATAAAAACTATCATATATTTTAGTCCAGGCCATTAAACTATCTTCGTGCAAAATTTCATCCAAATCGGTGTTTAGGCGTGATTGAGTAACAAACATCCAAATCTAAACTTTTGCATTTATAATAAACTCACACCTGTATTCTCAAAACGGGTAGGCAGACCACATGAAAGTGCTGAATAGAAGTATCGGATCCAGGATTTTGGTTTGTGGGGTGAGGTTAGATTTTAGCCCTCAGACCTGAGCCCTTACTAAAATCTGACCTATAAGTATACTTTTCTTGATCCGCTTACGTTGAATAATCAAACAGTATATTGGCATTACGGCTGAATTGCCCCATGAGCCCTATTTTTTTTAAATATCAATAATAATGACATCGGTGCAATTTTGACAACATTAAGGCATGCACAGAATGGGTCATCCATCATGGCGCAGGACAGGGACGCGGTTATCCGTTGGAATGCGATGGAAATATGTCTTTCTCCGTCTTAAGCATGGCTGCGTCCTGTATGATGGGCCATGATGGCCCATTGTGTGGTGCAGGCTTTAGTCGCACCGTGGCCACCAACTTGTTATAGACACAATTAAGGGTATTTGCTGTCTCATTTCAACCATAGCTTGTTGTGACAAATTGCTAGGTATAAAGTGGCCCTAACTGCCAAATTGGTTCCCCTAATGGTGTCTACTTTTTAGTTCAAGTTCCTTTCATAAATACAATCAAGGAAACTATGGATCTTGAAGGTTAAACAGATAAACGGTCACATGTTATTTATCGAGGATGATCTATGAAATCTGTCACGCAACAAGGAATTCCCAGAATACATTGACATGGAGAAAAAATACTCAGCGTAGCGATTAAAGGGGTCATCAGCGTCGCAGGAGTTCCACGTGAGGTCGGGGCTCGCCTGAGAACCCTAGGGAAGGCGACGAAGATCGTATCGCCCAGCTATGCTATATTAGCTTCTGCCCGCGACTCCGTCCGCGTGGAACTCGTTTATATCGCAGCTTTATACAAACTTTCACCCCCCCCCCCATTTCACCCCCATAGGGGATGATTTCGGGGATAATAACTATCCTATGTCCTATGTCCTTCCCCGGGACTCAAACTATCTCCATACCAAATTTCATCGCAATCGGTTCAGCGGTTTAAGCGTGAAGAGGTAACAGACAGACAGTCACACGCAATTTCGCATTTATAATATACTAGCTTCTGCCCGCGACTCCGTCCGCGTGGAACTCGTTTATATCGCGCAGACCCATACAAACTTTCACCCCCTTAGGGGATGATTTCGGGGATAAAAACTATCCTATGTCCTTCCCCGGGACTCAAACTATCTCGATACCAAATTTCATCGCAATCGGTTCAGCGGTTTAAGCGTGAAGAGGTAACAGACAGACAGACAGACAGACAGACACACTTTCGCATTTATAATATTAGTATGGATAATATTAGTAGTACTTATATCTTGCCGCCGCGATTAGTATTGTAACTAGAGATGTACCGACTAGTCGCTGACTAGTCAGGAAAGCCGACTATCCGGCCTCATTGCTGAAGATCTGATGGTGTTCAAAAAGAAATTGTTTGCTTTTCTAGTGGAAAAGGCATATTACTCAATTGACGAATATAGAAAAGATGATAGTTAAATTCGCACTAATTGTGTTATAAATAAAAAAAAATATGTATTAGGAAAAGCATGATGCATGAAAACTGTGCTATCATATTAATTTAAGCCTATTCATTCTATATTTTGTTACACCTTCGGGTAAGACATAGTGATACCAAGCTGCATTTTATAACATCTACATAACCTATGTTTAGCAAATAAATACTTTGACTTTGACTTTGACTTTCATTTGTAGTCGGCGACTAGTCGGCAAAATGTGCCGATTAGTCGGCGCTTTATGGATCACAGGAAAACGAGACGCTTTCCTTTTCGACATTATACATATCAATTGCTCTAGTTTAATCACTTTTTGTTTTATATTGCTCACGAAATGAAACACCCGGTAAAATGTAAACAAAACTTGTCTTGACGCGAACGCACGCAGAAAGCGCGACGGCATCGGCAAAGCGAAACGAAGTTTCCCGATTGCACCCGAACTTAGCCGAAGTCCACGATCGGCCTAGCCGTCTAGCCGGCCGACTAATCGGCCTTCTAGGCGGCCGACCAGTCGGCTAGTCGGCAAACCCATAGTCGGCCCATCTGTAATAGGGAATATGCATGTGATTTAGAAATGGACAAAAAAATCACGTGTAATCTATATTGCTTAATAAATATACACACATGATTATTTTTTCAAATTATCATGTTTCTATTGATAAAATAAATTGTTTAAAAGTATTATTTTTCAAATTCCCTCGCAAATTTCCAAAACGCAACGCTATTGGCGGAGCGAAACGTGACGTCACAGGTCGTTAGTATGATTATTGAAAGTTATTCGCATTGTTTGGCCGCTGTTTATGATAAATAATCAGTGTTTTTTGGTAATTATTAAGTGAAAAAAGACTCGCCACAATGACTGAAGGCGGTTTTGTCAAGGCACAGTCGGATAATCTGCCTAAAATTGATGTGTTCATGATGACTAAATTTAATACATACTTCGCAAATATTTGTGACTTTACGTCCGCTGAACTGAGAGGAGTAAAAGCTGCAAGGTAAATAAGTTACAGATATTCAATAAATTTTCATATTCCTTGTTTTTATACTCGTGAGATTGGTCAATTAAATAATTATAACCTATTTTGGCGATTCAAATAGCTAGACTTTTAAACTACTTCAAATAGGTGTCTTTGTTAAATAAGTGGAATAAAAAACTAGTATATACGTACTATATACTATTTTACTATACTATAACTTTATATATTATATATACTAACTTCTGCCCGCGACTCCGTCCGCGTGGAACTCATTTATATCGTAGCTCCATACAAACTTTCACCCCCACTTCATCCCTTTGGGGGATATGGGGGGAACTACGATATAAACGAGTTCCACGCGGACGGAGTCGCGGGCAGAAGCTAGTTATATTATATATTTTATATATACTTACTTAATAATAAATTATAAATGCGAAAGTGTGTCTGTCTGTCTGTTTGTTACCTCTTCACGCTTAAACTGCTGAACCGATTTGGATGAAATTTGGTATAGAGATAGTATAAACGAGTTCCACGCGGACGGAGTCGCGGGCAGAAGCTAGTATTATATAATCAAAGATATGTAGGTACCTATTAGGAATGTTAAATGTTGAGAACATCTTTATGAACTTTAACAAACTAGGTTGTTTTCGTCAAGGCTTATAAATAAAACAAATTTGTGTAGGTCACTCAGTAAAAAGGATTAAATTCTTTTAACTTTCTTCGATCAACAGTGCAAACAAAGAAAGTTAGCTAAAACGTTTCATGATCAACATCAACACTCGTAGTCAGCTGTTGATCAACAAAAATCATAATAAAATCATATTTGTAACATTAATAACTAAAAAAATTGGGAATCAGAATAGTTTTATGAATAAGTATATAATACAATTTTGAGGTTAGGTTATTGTTAACCTATATTGTTCGCGAGTCGTAATAAAAAAGATTTTAGGTACATACATATTTAATACTCACGTCGAAATGATCTTCACAACAATATAAACTACTCAAGCACGATACATTATCTCTCCTCATCGCCTTACACCACTTTATCCTTATATTTGCACCTTTGGGCATATGAAAATATTTGCAGTTTTAATGTGATTTTCACACATAGGGACAATACAATATTTATAATAAGCTTTTGTGTGCTCTTCCATTACAATAAGTTGATCTTATAAGCTTTAATCACTCACATTTATTAAAAGTGTGAATCAAACACTTTGTTGTTAATTTGTTTAAGAACCGCCGTGCACTAAGCTGCACGGTGACGTCACAAATGAGCGCGCCAAAATGGTGGCGTTTTGATCGTCCGAAAATGATAGTAATTTTAATTATTTTTTTTTAGCTTATTTAATAATATTGTGAAAGTGTTATATTTTTTTCCGGTTATATAATTACTTATAGAATAGATAAAAAAAATAAAAAAATGTCATGAATATTCCCTATTGTAACACTAGTAACTAAGCGTAATAAAGGTCTGATTTACACTGGTTTCGTTTGGGTAGGTTTTCTTCACAAAAAAAGGCTTCCCAATTGCGCACCACTATCTGGTCTGATTGGAAGCAGACTCCGTAACCAATGTTTGCGCCTCCAGAGTCGTTACAAGCGCGTTGCTGAATCTTTAATGGATTAAATGAAATAAACTGAATTAAATAAATGAATTGAATCTTCAAGTAGGCCGCCGTAATGGCACTTTTACAAATCAAAATTATACCAGCGTTTCTGAAAAAGAAGACCACTGCAGAAACGCCGAAACAAACTCAACAGTCAGTCATTTTTTTCCCAAAAAAAGCTTATTACAATGATAGTTCTTAACCTACTTAAAATAAGTCAAACTGAATATGAAAAAAAATCGTCATAATGCGTTGTTCTACAAGAACACATGTCCGAATAAGCGATTTTGGGCTCTGGTTTGGGCCATGCATTTCTGTCAGTGAGATAGACCTCAACCCTGTAATAAGCCTTCGACATCAATGTTTTTGAATTGACAAAATTTGTTAGATTGTGAGGAGTTTAAACTCATTGACTTGACTTGAATTTAGATTTAAAATCCATTTCAACTTATTGAGACCACAATGTGAAATCGTTCGCGAAATCATCGAGCCAATATCAAGTGTATGCGGTTACAGAATCACACGCAGAAGGTATCGGCGGTTTCCGAACCTTGTCCTGAATCGATGCTTCAAATTATGTTACGAATAATGTTTACTTTAAAAAAACAATTTAACCTACTTCAATTTAGTACTCCGCCAAGCCACGAGAACATTTCCAAGACCGGCCAACGTGACCCCCAAAAGCCTTCACAGGACAATGGGCCACCGAAAACGAGACTGGCAAACCGTCGCAGCCTAATCGGCCCTCGAAGACCGGCCCGTAATCACGGGCCGAGAAGATAGCCGCCACAAAGGGCAAATGCCCTGATATGGCTTCCTCCATGCCCCAACAAGGTGTGTGAGAAGACTATACAGAGAGAACATTTTACCACATGAACTGATATCCGAGAGCAAATGCGTTGATTATTAGAGAAAAAAATCGGCCAAGTGCGTGTCGGGCCACGTGCAGTGTAGGGTTCCGTAGTTGCCTGTCTGTCTTAGTTACATAGCCGTGCGGTGCGGTTGCGTCAAATTAAGTTGGTCGACTATTACTCGGTAACTACTTATGCCTACTTGTCCGTGATAGTTTTCCTTTTAAATTCATTATATGTACTACTACAACGAATTTTTTCACATCTCCAGTAGTAGCCATTTAGCCGGCATGGGGGGGGGGACACATGACTCGAACAAAAATTAGGGCTTTAAAGCCCAATATCTCGCAAACTAATCACTGATTTGAAAAATGGTTTAAGAAAACCCATAATATTTTTGAACGAGCTATCCAACGATATCCCACACCATGAGCTTAACGACAAAAAAAATAACATACCCGCTTTAGGTGTAGGGGAGGTACCCTAAAACTATTTTTTTTTCAAGATTTTATTGTACTGTTTTGTCGGTGTGATTGACTTATATACCCATGCCGAATTACATTTTTCTAGTAGTAATGGTTACTGAGCTAAGCCGAGGACGGACAGACGGATATGGCGAAACTATAAGGGTTGTTGTCTACGGAACCCTAAAAACCCAATCGCTGTATGTGGCCCGATAATATTTGAGGACTTCCGTCGATTCCACAAGGATCACCTTTGGTACTTCATTAGCTGCTATTTCAACGGAATCTTATCAAAATCTGTGAGGTACTTTTGTACTTTTAAGTACATAATTGAGGAATACATACTTAAGTACAATTTGAATAGTAGAATTGATTTAAATTACAGAGGTTTAATTATTGAGGAATTCCATAAGTCATCTGTGGTCTTCATCATCAATTCCACTCCACCCAATTTATGATTTCCGGGTGTAAATACACTAGTTATAATAGAAAATACCTAAATCACTACACGCGTGCCTAATATAATTGAGGAGTTCCCTCAATTCCTCGTGGATCCATCATCTAAAAGAATTTTTGAAAAATTTTACCCATAGGGCGTAGCTAAAATAATCATACTTACACAACAAAATATAAATAGTAATAATTCAAAGTACCTAGTCACAATGTTAAAAAAATAAATTTTATATCAGCTGTCATCACAATAAGCTTAAATAAGAAAATTTTAAAATACCTGTAAATACTAATACATTTTAAAGATCATCAAAATAATAAATTAAAATTAATTACAACTAAAGTTTAATAAAGGGTCTTGACAGACAGACAGACAGACAGACGGACAATAAAGTGTTTTTTTCCTTTTGAGGTACCTACGGAACCCTAAAAATACGACTTAGTAATGATGACTATTTTGAAAATAAAAACAGTGGACTACTGTAACAATACAGTCTTTTCATTTCGAAGCGTTTGTGGCACGTGGCTAAACAATTGCTTTGTTGGACCGATAAGGGTCTTAAGATAAGGTCTGGTCTAGAAAAATAATCCGTACGTCCTCTTATTTTGAAAGTAGGTTGAAAATAAATAGGCGCAGACAACTTGCCTTTTTGGTACTTCCTTAGTCTAGCCACAGCCACCCATAAAATAAACGATTCATCAATTTGTCTCTGGCACGTGCAGTTTTTGCCGTTGAAGCAAAACTAGGTGGGCCGCGTTGATACCAGATACCAGAAATTTTGTATGTTTACATTGTCTTATATTTCAACTGGCACGGAAAAAAGTGTTTAGAGAAATCAGAGATGACGACCAACATCGATGTTCTAGGAAGGAGGATGTGTTTGAGGCCGTTGTTTACTTATTAGAAAGAAATAAGTGCAAACTTAAACTCGAGCCCAACCTCGAATTATATTTTTTCGGTTTTATTAATTTTAAATGTCCAATGTATAACGTTCGGATATTATTTTCAAGTTCATAATCCTTCGTTATTGAATTGACGTAAGTAAAATAAGCAGAGTCCTTTTTAATAAAATGTGAATTACTGTTCGACATGACAATCTTTGGATTAGGTGTCAAAGCGGACCCCGAGCTCCTTTCAGAGCACAACCGGGAATAACGCTAGGACAGGGGTCACCAATTAGTTTCGCTCAGGGTCCGTTTTAAGAAATGAAATGACCATCGCGGTCCGCACAACATTTTACAGAAAAAAATGCGGGGGGATACATTTTTATTTAATTACGTGTAGGTACTCTGTAGTGCAAGTTGCTGTGTTCTCGCGGCCCGCACAAAACGGGTCGGCGGTGCGGACCGCGGTCCGCCATTTGGCAACCCCTGCGCTAGGAAGACGATGACTGTTCGACATGTTAAATTAAAATGCGCTACCACGGAAATCGAATATTGAAGTTCGTATTAATCTAAATCTCTGTCGCTCAAGTATAATAAGTATCATTTAGATTTTGGTATTATAGCTCTTGTCTTGTAACCTATTTTCAGAACAACTGTTCATTTTGATCCGATACATGCGTTTCTCTTACTAAGCGGTACAATTCTTCCATTATGCACAACCATACTTTACGTTCTTAATTTTCTTACATTGTTTTCATTTCTTTCCAGAACCATGGAGCTAAAAATACCAAAAGACAAGAAGATATCGAGTTTCACGAAACTCCTGACTCGCGGCAAAATGTTCCGGATACCACTCCTCATGCTTCTCCTGCTGGGCAGCACTAGCTGCGATGACAGCGAGGACGAATTCGAATTCCAAATTCAAAATTCAAATTTGAACGTAGAACCAAGATTGCACAACACAAGTTTGAACTTAGAACACTCGCATAGGCACGGACACGATAATACCAGTGTTAAAAATAAAGAGATTTTAAGTGACATTAAATATTTAAGGCGGCATTTAAATAGGGAAATAGTGAATTTTGTTATGACTGATTATTTGGTGGATGGCGAAGTGGAGAACCGGGTGCACTTTAACGGGATTACGGCGAAGGAGACCTACGTTGGGGCGAATGGGTAAGTTGAGCTAGCAACTTTTTTTAGCCTGATTGGGACTGGGACCTAAGTATATTAACTTAACGAATAGTTATTTGTTATACAAGGGTGCAAAGTTGTATTTTACCCGCGAGTGTTTCAACACACGAGAAGTCAAATACATTTGCACCCGTGTGTAACACAAATTTTTACCTCACTGTTGCGAGGAAAATTCATCATGCAAAAAAACAGCTCATAAAAAATAAGTCTTTATTTGTACAAATTATAATCATCATCAGTATAGTATAACATAATTTAAAATTGTAATTAAGGCGACGAATTGTTAAACAATAATTCTAAAACCGGACACGCGCGCCCCGCAACCCGCATACACCCCGATAAGTAACGTAAGTATTGCAAGACGCGGCGGAACATAGACGTCTTGGAGTTGTCTTTACATTTTAAACCTATAGTTTTTTCATTTTGTTTTTTTTTATGATTTACCTATTTACATTTTTTACTTAGTTAAATATTTAACACAATGATTCTGTTTTTTAATTATTTATTTTTACATTGAACATAATTTTTATTTAACATTGATATTATATACATAAAACACTTATGCAGCGTGTGTCTTTATAGTGTGAACATAGCAAAATGGGAGAAACTACGCACAAGCAGTAACTGGCAAAATACCTGCGACATAGTAGCACGTGCGTAGTGCGCAAGGCCATTGTTTGACCGCTGATAACAAAAGTTGTATCTCAGTCATACACGTGGTAATTTTACTCTTAGAAAGCTAATACGGTGTAGAGTAACATGAAATAATAAAAAAGTTAGGTAAATGGAATAGTTTATGAAGTTATTTTACATTTTCGAAAAAAAATAGGAAAAATAAATACAATTTTATGAAAAACCTCGTAATAATAAATTGAAGGCGTATTTTATTTTCGACAATTATCATTGAAGTACCTTAGCCTATTATAAATGATCATTTTTGTTTTTGTTTCGTGTCGATAGGCGGTGTAGTTTAAGAGCAGTAACTTTTTATTTACAATAGTAGGGAATCGCGAAATAAAAAACTAAAAAACATCATACAATATAGCCAAGATAAAAAAAAAATATTGGGTCGATAAAATTGGGCTTTGTTTCTCCCATTTTGCTTTGTGCACATTATAAAGAATCATCTGTATAATTATTATCGAGTTTATATTTTTAATATTATACAATTATTTACACAATACTTACAATTAACAAATATGATACATTAAAAAAAAGGGATTTGCTTAAAAATATATCTGTATATGATACAATTATCTACATATTTACATTTATACCTCTTATACAATTTTAATTTAATTTATTTACAACTACTATAGTCTGGACGTTTAGGTATTAAAAAAATGTAAACAAAAAACACCACGTGACTTGGTCTTTCAGCCAATAAGACAATACCATTGATACAAAAAGTTGCTATGATTGGTTGAATGAACAAGTCACGTGGTGTTTTTTGTTTACATTTTTTTTAATATCTAAACGTCCAGTCCAGACTATAATGAAGCGAAGCTCGTTGTCGCTTAGTACTAAAGTAATTAAAATTCTGAAAATGAAACAACCTGGCTGAAATTTTCAATATTATTATCAACCACAAATTCAATGTTTGCATCTGATTGTTCGTAGCAAGTTGAATCTGGCACAGTATTTTCCTTGTTTTGGATTTTTTTTGAGATAGTTGAATTGTCTAATTGCTCGTTGCAAGTATCTGGCACAGTCTTTTTATTGTTATGAACAATCACGTAATCCGGATTACGAATTGGCTTATTCCTGGTATGCCTTGGGTCAACAAGTTCAGGAAGAAGACAGTCGTCATAGAATTTTAACAACTTTGGTTCCATCTCTTTTTCCCAGAACGCATCATCCTTTTCAATAAGCTCAGTTTTTATTTTATTATTGCCATACCATATACCCAACAAACAGCTATATTTTTTGCAGATATGAAGTTGGCCTTGTATCTGGAAATACCAATCGGATTTTTGGTTAATAACCACCCCACCATTTTTGTTTTTATAAAAATGCATTTTATTATTTTGTATCGCGTCTTCTATGCCATTTTTGAATGGTGCAATAGGACATTTGATTTCCACAATCATATCACTTGTGGTGATCCCATCAGGTGTAGCACCCAAAAAAGGGTATTTTTCGTCTATAAACAAGCCGCAATTTTTAATTTTGATTTTATGCATTGAAGACAGTTGCTCGAGTGCTATTTTTTCATATTTTTTTCCATGACTTATAGATTGAACATGGTCGATGCTGGGTTTATAAAGCATATTTTTTACTATATTTTGGCAAGAGTTCGTCTGCTTTCTCTTTATAACCTTGCCAAAATTTGATGCGGTTAACATGTTGCGACGTAGCTCAAGCCATTCCCCAGATTCACTTTGTAGGATGGTCCTTTTTTCGATTTCTTTCCGTTCTTCATCTGTTTTTGATAGATTTTGAACAAGTCTTTTTTGCTTTTTCGAAAGTATCTTTGTCTAAGTCCGGTTTATCTACTACTTCGCCATAATCCAAATTTAGCGTTCTTGGTACCAAAGATCGATTTTTTTTTCTAGTGTTGAGTTTGGCCTTCAGTCGTTTTTTATTTATTGCATTTTCATGTTTTTTTATGGACAGTCTGGGACTTGTCCCATAAATATTTCGCTGAACAGTTGATAATAATTTGCCAGTATTGAATGAAATCAAAGCTCCTGAGCATCTTGCTTGATAGGAACGTCTTTGAGCATAATTTACTCGTTTACCCCCGACCAGTTTTGCTATTACTCCATTAAATCTTTCCACAACGTTGCTGTCCACGTCTTCAATTAAACTGTGTGCTTTTTCAGCTAATTGTGCAACAACTGTTTTAATTTTTTGCCAAAGAAGACTGCCAAAAAATGGGTTTGGGGCATCTAGATCTGGACCCATATGTTTGCATAATTGCCGGTTACAATTTGCATGAATATTAAAAGCATGAAAAACAGATGCATTGATGTCTTTGTATAAACTATCTTCATTTTTTGTTTCTTTGTGAAGTTTTATAGCATCACAAATATATTTTCTTGACCGCAATATCTTTTGTTGTGTTAAATTTTTCCTGTCTGCTGCAATATATTGCGTATTGGAGGCCAGTTGTTGCAGTTTATTACAGTAGTTTCTCAGCAAATGATTCCGACAGTAAATTTTTGCAACTGTAATGCCTGGATATGGGCGAGCATTTATTATTTTTGAATACGTACTACTGTCGCCATCAGCGATAAATCTTGAATAAATCAATCCATGCATGTCAATTGATTGTTTGAATCCTTCGGTTATTATTGTGGACTCCATGGCAGTAGACGCACCATTGAAATTTTTGTAACAAGTGTGCTCTTTTGGTGTTTCTTTTTTTTTCTCAGCTCGAGCGCAAATGCAACAATATTTATTTTTAACGCACATATATAGCACTTGGCCGAAACGTCTACCAATTATGGCTGCAGCCCCGGACAGCGCCGCATAATTAGTCCTGTAAGACCGCTTACACCAGCAGCCATCTACAATGACATCTACTAGCGGTATACCGTCTTTATTGACTCTCCCTTCCTTTATTGCAGCTTCTTTTTCTCTTTCGCCAGCCTTTTTCATCTCATCCCATGCAGTCTCTTCCCAGTCATCACTGATATCGTTTTGCATTTTATTGTATGTGAAATCAGACATATTGGGCAAACCTACTCCAGCCAAAAATTGGTTGAGCTGTGCTTCACCACAACCAGCAGCCATAACTCCCGCAACGGCGTCTTTGTTTATGTCAGCCAAGGACGATTTTATTTTATTTTTGTAACCACACAATGAACAAACATATGTAAATTCAGATTGTAAGCCTACATGATGTTCAGACTCTAATTTCAATGTAGCTAGTCTACAATCAAACAACGACTTGTGTTCAGAGAATTTAACAAGTTCTGTTACAAAATGGCTCACATCTATTATTCTATGCCCTATATCTTGTACATCCGGCTCAATCTGAAACAAATATAAAAAATAAGTATCAGTGCATGGAATGTGATGGCGGGAGAGTCTATTGGTCATGAAGGGAAATGTGAAGGAATGGCGCTCCAGCAGCTGTCTTCAATGCATAGAATCAAAGTTGAGAATTGCAGCTTGTTTATTGACGAAAGGTGTCCTTTTTTGGGTTCTGCACCTGATGGAGTCACCAAAAGTGACATGCAAAAATCGCGAAGTTTAAGCCGTTTTAAATAGTATTTATTTTATAATATAAATAACAGGCAGAAGCCTAGTTGAAAATTATAGTAATATAAGTACTCACTTTTCTCTCAGATGTAACTTCGAGAGTTTTTCCTGGAGAAGTGCAATCAAACAAAGACTTGGGCTGAGAAATGTTCAACTGTATGTCGGTCTGAAAAAAAAAATATATATATATTTTTATTTAGAGCCCAGTACTTCAGAGATAAGTTAACATAAAACTTACGACTATTGCCTCGGTTATGTATGAAGAAGCACTATTTTTTTCACAGTGTTTATCTGTCTGAAACAAATATATGTTATGTATGAATATCTGCATAAAAATGAGCTATCCATCAAATTTGAAGTTAGTCTTTTAAAAGTTACAAAAAATTAATAATACTTTTTCTTTTCGTGTAACAAATAAAATTGTCTAATATACTTACTATAGCTAAAGGAATGCCTTCGTCATGTGAGATATTATTGTCATCCGTATCAGCAGTCCTAAAATAAAATTATTATTTTAAGTTTTAATTGCAAAGTCATTACAATATATTGATTGTACCACATAAATCATACTCAATAATGCAAAATACATAGTAAAAAACACTTACGCGGGCAATACGTTTTGTAATTCTGCATAAATCGGTAAGGTGTTGTCTTGATTTCTAGAAGATACAAAATCAAGTGTTTCAGTGATATAATATAACTTTTACAAACCGTCATATTATTGAAATAGGTTTAGGAATTTTTCATACATACCCTTCTAAAAAGCTTGCCGACATTTCTTGATTATTGAAATTTGATGATGACTCTATTGTTTTGTTCTCCGAACATTGTTCCAACGATTGTTTCCTATAATATAACTAATATTTTAGTACCACTAAACACTTATCAGAAGTATTGTGACACAAAAGGTGGAAAACAGGATATATTTTTTTTAATCACAAAAATAAATATTATGATGTAAACTTACCTCTTTTTCGTCATATTTGCACATTTTTCTAACAAACAAGCTCTTCTTTTCCTTTTGGAACATCTTTCTTGCTTTTTTCCCATTTTCATTTAATAAAACCGCCAAATAAATGTCAATGTCGTCCGGAAGCCGACTAGCACAGACCCGTTGCTGACAATGGTCAAGATGGGACTGAGCGCCTGAGTGGGGCGCGGATTGCATAGGATTGCCTATGCGCGCTGGCTTATATTATAACTAAAGGACGTAAACGACAAAATGGTTTTGGTTATGTAATTTAGTAAGAAAGGATAATTTAAGAAATTCCTTCTTAAATTTTAAAGAGTATGTATAGACTCAACTACGGAGAAAGTTAAGAGGTTTAAATCGGTCCCGTTTGCCCATAAGATGTGAATCTCTTTTTAAAAAGAGGTATGTTTGATATTATTTTCTCTGTTACAAAAGTTATCTAATCATGTATTAAAAACTAACAAAACAAAGTTTCTATCATGAATTATCAGGTCACCAACTTATATTTTCATTCGTTATGTAATTACTGAAAAAAATAGAGATCATTGACTCCAAAATTACCAATGCGTCCTCTTAACTAATTAAGATAACAAATCAGTCTTCATTAAATGAAAATTGTACTACAAATTTTGTACCCGTCAATGTATCACGTCGACGTGCTGCTTTAGGTAGGTTACGCTTTCATAATTATTTATCACATTATTCACAACAAACGTAGAAGCTGTTTAGAGCCGTATAATTTAATTAATTTAGATACGACACTTTTCGTTATCCATGTCTACGGCCGTGCGAGCCAACTGAAATCAAAACAACTGCGCGCAAACAAAACACTGACGCTCCTATGCCGCGCCGCCAAAAACCGACAACAAATGTTCCCGCTCCAAGGTCAAATTACTATCCCCACTAGTGGACAAAGTGCGTTTTTACCCGCTTGTTTTAAAGGATAAAAGACGGCTTTCCGAGACAGTGAGGGGAAAAGGTCTTTGGGGCATTAATTTAGTGAGTGCAATAGGATACCCCTCTGAAAGCGCATCCTCACGGGCGAGCATTCGACGGTCTTACCTATTAGGACGGCCGAAGGGGAACCAGTACGGTTTTGCCGGACGCCGTGCAGCCTGGTAGTCCCTGAGCCTGAATCACGCGGCGGGACTGCGTGGCCGACTGCTCGCCCGTGGGGATGCGCCTTTACTTTGACTTCTTATTTTTAACCCCGGACAAACGAGGTGTGTTTGTTGTGTTTGTTTGTGGTCGTTTTGGAGTTATCTTAAATTTTCAATTAATATATTCCTATGTAGCGATATTTCACGAATAAGAAGCCTAAGTCACGAATTGAAAAAGAGAACGGCAAGAAATCTCAGCACAACACCGCCAAGTTGTCCTGGTTAAAAAATATCCTTTTCCAGAGATCCAATTCTAAATTTAAATTGTCACACGCCATATAGGCATGTCGTCGCAATACTAATAAGAGGTCAATATTATCGTGGATTTCAAATTTGTCAGCATATTCGCGACACACTCTTTGTAATATTAAGTGTGATACAGATTATTGCTATGTTTATGTTTACTATATACCTACTAAGAATGACGTAGATTGTTTGTGTTTCCCCGGGTCGTCTGCTATATTGAGGGTTTATAATTAAGTCTGGGGGCAATTTGAAACGGAACTAAGTGATAACAATACACTGGTTGATTATTTAACGTAGCCGACTTTTTATAAAACTGCCATTAGAATAGGAGTCTTCTACCCAGGACAGTAGAGTTGGTTTTTGAATGGACCACTTTGATGCAATTCCGCCAACTCAAACGATTTCAGCTATTTACCAAATATGTATTCCATAAAACAAATGAAAATCGGTTCGGTTCAGCCGGTCTATTGCAATTGCGTAACGTATGTAAAGTAAGCTAGATCTAAATTATGTCATTTTGTCGTCAATGGCAGTTGCTTTGTCCTATTATAATATAATGGACTGTTTACACTTTGATTAGTGATAAGTGCGAGTTCATACATTTGCTGCAAATGCGAGTAGCTTTTGTACGGACTCGCACTAATCACTAATCAAAGTGTAACAGGCCTTAACGCTCGATGGAAAAATACGCTATTTACCCCGTATCATGGTCGGCCTTATCACGCGATAAGTGACAAGATAGGAGCGTCGTCTCGATCTATCGAACGGTGTCAGCCAGTGACGGACGCTCTATCCTGTCACTTATCGTGTGATAAATGTGATAATACCGACCGACCATGATACGGGGTCAGGAAAATATACGGTTTTGAAAAAGATTAAGATGCTTTATTCAAGAATCCGACAAACTTTTCACCCGGAAGTAATTATGTAGATTTCAATGAAGCATGCAGTCTTTATTTTGTATGATTTATCTTGAATATTATAGAGCCAGAGAAAACCAAAATAAAGACAAAAATATTTTTCTGACTTTTCAGGAGCTAGCAAATTTTTTTTTTTTTATATCTGAAATTTTGTCGGAGCTGTCGCTGGGCAACTATTTAATTGATAATATATCCGTTACACAAAAAATAAGCTGTGACCGTTCTTTCTCGTGGCAAACTCACAGAGAAAAACTTCGTTGATTAACATATTATTAACTCATTAGCAATCGCGGTGATTGTCGCTTATAAAGATCTCTTGCATCCACAACAAGCTTCTGTTTTAGCTACAATGTTTTTGTTTACGAAGCTATCTTTGCAATACAGACGATAACATTATTCTGCATTTAATTACTTATACATAATTAAAATGGCAGATAACCCGGACTTTTGATAAACTTATAATCCTGTTTATATGATACCTACTTAATATTTAGAGATACCTTGTCATGAGGTTAAGTAGCCAAAAGGAATGGTTGCGTTAATCCGTTAGGATGCAACTATCTAGCTATAGGTACTTAGTTCTTTTTAGGGTTCCGTAGCCAATATGACAAAAATGGAACCCATAGTTTCGTCATGTCCGCCTGTCCGTGTGTCACAGGCATTTAACTCGAAAACTATAAGGTGTATTTCAATAAAATTTGGATGAAATAATTAAAAAAATATTTTTTTAGAGGTGCACGTCATACATGTAACTGCAGGTCTAAAAAAACATTTTAAGGCCGCGTGTGGCACATCAATCGATATGCCTTTTAAAATTAATACATGGCTTTTCAGCAATTTTTTTGATTAAGTGAATAGGTATAGTCGGAGTTAATTGCTCCTGGACTTATTAAATTCTTTCACAGAAAATTATTTTCAACAAGATCGGTTCATAGGTGTTCGAGATATTGCTAAAAAACTGCCTTTCCTATAAAATAGAACGTAAGTGCCGTAAGATTTCTGTGGCGATACCACCTTTTTAATAGACGGAACCCTTCGTTGTGCGTGGTCCGACACGCACTTGGCCAGTTTTTTTCACTGTGGCTGCATGCAACTATGTATCACAATATGTATGTATGTATGTGTATAGGTAGTTGCTTTGTTTTTACCCTGGCTGTTGACGAGCCGCTCGTCCTATCTTATGGGAAGCTCGTCACGAGCCCAATAGACCAATCGGAAAGCGTGGTGGGCAGCTGACGAAAATCCCATAGAAGCCTAAGTAGCTCTGTAAAATGGCCCCACAGAATGACATTGCCATCATGAGGGTTGGGGGCGGGGTGTCAAAACGATGCCAGGCAGCCGTTTAGCTAGAACATGCGCATACCGGGTTTTGGGCACGTGTTTGAGTAGAAAGGCCGTGCCTAGGATAAGCTGTGATTCTGCCCCCCTCGAGTTTGAGCTTGTAATTTTTATGGGTAGTGTGGCTCTACATTAGTAATTAATGTGCAACATTTGAGCACCCTAAACTTTATAGTTTTTGTTTTAAAAACACGAAATATGCTTTTTTTGAGATATTTTTTTTCTAGGAAACCGATTTTAGCGTGCTTCACATATATTTTCTATTTACTTAAGAGGGTCATTGTCAGTCATTAAAACAAAAATGGTCTTTCCGGTGGTCAATAGTTAAGACCTTCTGTTTATATATAATATGTTTTCATCCCATAGAATTATAGAAGAGGCTACGCCGTATATGCGGATTCAGAGCTCAACCAATAATTAGGCTTTATAGCCCTTAACTTTGACAATGTCCACCGAAGAGACGCTAACCTAAATCTGACAATGACCCAAGATGGTTATATGACAAATTATATTTTCATTATGTCGTAAAAAGGAAAATAAAAAAGCTGACTAAACTTTTCAGATTTTTATTTTATTTACTTCTACGTTAGATACCGCTCCATTTTTCACCAGTAAAACACCCACCAATGACCGATAGTATGTATGATTGTTTGGCTTAAAGGACATGCATCCAGGCCATAAACAAAAAAAAAATGTATGAATGTCAAAGTGAGATATTTTTCCTAAAATAGGTTTGTTGAATGTTTTTGAAGACGGCCATAATAAGAGTTTGCATTCCAATGAAGGTTAAGGCGGCTTCAAGTGGCGAATCTAGGTGTAAGTGGAATCGAGCTAATGGGATTTAGTTAATATGGCTCCGAAGTTTCGGACAAATGACTCTCCGAAATCCTTTAGTATAATAACCACAGCCGCGCGCAAAATTACTTGGATATCTATATGGGAATGAACGCTCCAACTGAAATTAAATTACGCAATGACATGACAATAGGTACAAAACAAACAATGTATAGTGTTACCGTTAGTCGATTTAGTTTGATTCAGCATTTATTTACTTAGATACTAGCTATTTTAGCCTAGAAAATATTAGCAAAAGAATAAGACCTTGAGAGTCAGAGTGAAGTCGATTCTAGTGCTTATTATTATTCAGTTATGAACTAAAGTGACGTTAAACATTTCCTTCGAATTAGGTTTTTTTGGATCTGGCTCCGTTTCTGCGTCAACGCATGAAATTGTAAATGAAGCTATCAAATTGTATTGTATTGCAAGAGGAAAACTGCGAATATATTTAAAGGATTCATTTTATGTTGATCGGTATATTGATGAATTGAGGAAACTGTTTGCGAGAGTTTTAATTTACTTTAACTTATAAGGAAAAAAACATTGTGATTCTTTCAAATTTGCCAATTTTCAGCCACTTGCCGGTATCCCTATGAGACGAAACATGCCACACTGAAAAAACAGCGTCTGTTGAATTTACAAAACTCGCGTGTGTTGAATATCATTTAGTAAAATGGACCCTTTTTGTAGTTAATATTACAATATTTTCAAAATTGAAATTACGAAACCTATCTATGTTGACATCGAAATCGGTGATTACAATTTACTTTAGTAGATTTCACAAACACAGGTGTTTAACTTACTAACCTGTAAAGGTTAAAATTTCGACAATTCAAGTTTAGTAAAAAATACTATGCATGTTTATAGGTTCTACGCCACAAAAATGTTAAACTTACTAATGTGTAAAGGTTAAAATTACGACAATTCAAGTTTAGTAAAAAATACTATGCATGTTTATAGGTTCTACGCCACAAAAATGTTAAACTTACTAATCTGTAAAGGTAAAAATTTCGACAATTCAAGTTTAGTAAAAAATACTAGGCATGTTTGTAGGTTCTACGCCACAAAAATGCAAAACTTACTAATGTGTAAAGGTTAAAATTACGACAATTCAAGTTTAGTAAAAATACAATGCATGTTTGTAGGTTTTACGCCACAAAAATGTTAAACTTACTAATGTGTAGAGGTTAAAATTACGACAATTCAACTTTAGTAAAAAATACTATGCATGTTTGTAGGTTCTACGCCACAAAAAAGTTATAATTTTAATAAACTCGAAACGTGTAATTTACAAAAGCCTTTATGTTGATTCGACAACAAATATTTAGTAAATAAAACTTAAGTTGCTATTAGATTTTACGAAACTGTACAGTTTATTTTACAAAAGTCACATAGTTAAGATAGTATTATTTACAATACATTTCCGGTTAACACTACAGCCGTTAATTTAGTAAATAATATTAAATCTGATAATAAATTTTACAAAACGGCAAAGTTGTCTTTACGAGAAGTTTTCGTTATAATCACATTATTGGTCTTGTGAGGATTTTTCAAAGGATACTATAGATGGCATTGGCGTCGCTACAAAAAACATGTGTTAAATTAACTACCAACTCGCGTTGCATTTACTAAACCATGGGGGTTAAAAATGTTACCTTTTCACTTAAGTAAATATTACTAAATCTGAAAATAAACTTAACGAACAGCACAGTTGCGTTTACTAGAGAACCATTTCATGAAATCTACATTATTGGTCTAGTACGGACTTTAAAAAAACTACAATAGAGGGCATTGGCGTCGCTACAAACATCATGTGTTAAATTAACTACCAACTGGCGTAGAATTCGCTAAACCCGGGGGCTTAATCAATTTCATCAATATCGGTTCAGTAGTTTTCAAGATATATGGACTGATAAGTGTGTACCAATCACTAGATACCTACGCGCGTCGTCGTCATCGGTAAACCTGTTTGACGTCCACGTACATAAGGTCGTTTTTTAAAAAATAGTATATTTCATGACGAGGGGCTAAACAAGCCATTATGCCACGAAGTAATTATTTTGTACAAGTGAGCGCAGCTAGCGAGGACAACTATATCTCAGTGTCATAATGGCTATAAGTAACATTAAGCAATAAATAAAAAAATATGTGAATTTCACAACCCGGATATATACTTTGATGATTAATTTTAAAAAAAACTATAAGACCTGTCGATGTGGGAGTTTTAGTCGAATATTTGTAATACTAATATCATCGATTTAAAAGAAAAAACAGCTTGAGACAAAAACATGGTTTTTAAAACACTACGTAACTATGTAACGTCACGCGGCTGGCTAACTGTATTGTCATCCTTGCAATAGAGTATTTAAGAGCAAGTTTGGCCTAGCCTCACATCAGAGCTCATAATAGAGCTAATCCATAATTTGTTAGGATCGCCGTCATTGAAATCGATAACGAGGACTATATACAAGAATAAACTAGCAAAAATTACGATTGACGTAAAAAATGTTGCTGCAAATCTTTCCAGGCGCTACAATTTCGTTAACTGAATGCGTGAAACTGCTAATTTACCTATTCCTTAAGGAGTGCAAATGTAGCCATAGAAACACGATACCTATTATGTATAGCCACTTATTATTTGTGTGAACTTTTTATGGACCGGCGTAATGAATCTGCAACTAATATTGTTGTATTATGTTTTTATGGGCTTTATAACTGATGACTAACGAATCTCTTGCGTGTTAAGTGAATTGTTATGATTGTCTGTTTGTGATATTGTTTTGGCTTATAATAACTCATCATCCTCCTAGCGTTATTCCCAGTAATGCCCCTAAAGAAGCCCGGCGCCCGCTTTCACTTGTTGTAGGTGAAGTGTGTAGTGTAAAATTTATATTTATATTATATTATATTATTAGCGTTTATCATGTTGTTTTATTTTAGACTTGAAAAGGTTTACAATCTCTTCTTCCACGGATAAGCCTATCTTGCATTTAAAATAGAAAAATGTGTATATTTTTAAATTGCAACTCCCTGATCTCAAAACATAATTTCGAATGGCATAAAATTACGATACCAACAATGTAATTTACATGCCTATTGACTTTCAAATAGCGCGGCAATGAGTACTAGAAGGCCTTACCTTATACATCACGGGAAGACCGTCTACTCGCCGAGTTTAAAAAAAAACTCTTTTTTTGCAAAAGTTTTGCTTATTTTGGTAATTTGTCAAAGCGACATTGTAAAATATAATATTTATCATCCTATAAGTCTAGGCCGTTTATCCTGGAATAAATAATAACCTTGTAAAATCCGATCAAACTTAACTTAAAGTATGCCACTTGCCCACACTGACCTTAGATTTTATTCTACTGTTTTGTCGGCGTGATTGATTTATATACCCATGCCGAATTACAGTTATCTTAGTAGTAATGGTTACTAAGCTAAGCCGAAAACGGACGGACAGACGGACAGCCAGACGGACATGGCGAAACTATACAAGGGTTCCTTGTTGACTACGCGGAACCCTAAAAAATGAAACGACGAATGAATTGATGAACTATATTTAGTGGGGTACCTATCATTGAAAAGCTGAATTCATTATTAGGTTTCTCTTCTCATTTTTCGTTTAATTAAAATCAATTTGGTTTGGTTTGGTTTATGCCAATAAGTTGCAACCTATGCCTAAAATGTCGGAATATTATTGAGCAGGTATTTAGCCGGGCGCGCTGTGTGCGCGTGACCTTGGACTCTTCTCTTGAAATAAGATACTTACCTAATAAATGAACATAGGTACTAACATTCCAAAAATGTGTATAATCAGACCATTTGAGAGCTTCATCTACTGCCGTAGACGGCTTTTGCACCTCAATTTCAAGACAGTTATTATGCAACTCACATTATAATATTTGTGTCTGAATGCCATAAGTACCTATTTATTAGGTAAGGTGATATTGATAATATTACTATCTACACTCCACAATAAAAGGACAACTTTGACTTTGGGAATATTTATGTCATCTTTTAATATGTCAATCAAGTAAGTAGCAACAGCTCTTCGGCACACCAATGTACAAACTAGGTAATTTTTCTTATTGTATTCAACAGTTTCAACACTATCTCATTACCTCATTAGCTTCCAGTTTTGAAAAAAAATATCATTGCAAAACTAGTCACCGGTTTAATTAGACCGCTAGATTCGTAATTATTATACATAATCGTAGGTCAGAGTTATACTGGTCTGAAAGCATTTTTATTTGGAGCACGCGACGAATGCAATGTTGTCAAACCTCCGGTTTTATTAACAGATTTGTGTAATTTCTACGAAAGTGGTTTTGTAATCGCCTCGTGAAAACCCCCTTTAGCGACGTTGCCGTTTTGTGCCTATATAGGTACGTACTAGCTGGAACGCTCGGTCAGTGTTGCCAGATACCCCGCTCTTCCGCTTTTTTCCCCGCGTTTTTCCACTGGCCCCGCTCTCCGCGTTAAGCCAACGCGGATCCGCTTTTTTAAAATATACAGGAACAATTTTTAGATGTTACCACTTGCTCGTGCCGTAACTAATGGACCATCCACATTATGTGATTATACCCCAATTTGTCAGTACAACATGTCGAAGTCAGAATTGGGTGTAGCGTACAGACGTAACAACTGTAACTACAATTTCATTCAGTGTGGCCAGTTAACAGAAGGAGTAGCTAGATCAGTTCCCCAAACGCGTTAGTTCCGCGTAGCAGAATTTCCATTCGCGTTTGCCCCCACTCGAGTTTGTTTTCGTTCATTTATGTCACCATTGGCATAGTTCCCCAAACGCGTTAGTTCCGAGTACCACCATTTCCAGTCGCTTTTTTCCCCACTCGAACTTTTACCCATTCTCCTTTTTTATCATTCATAAATAATGCCAGTGTCATAATTTCCTATTAGCGTACTTATCCGATCCTTTTGTTTATCGTTCGCGAATATTACCAGAATCATAATTTCCTAATAGCGTACTTATCCGTACTTAGCGCCAGAACCGACTTTACGGATTTTTTTTCGCATAAAGTCGGTTCTGGCGCTTCGCCGGCCGCTACCGCGGCACGCTCGCTTCGCTCGCTCGGCTTGCGCGCTTTAGGGTCGCGGTTCACCTAACACTCCTCCTCGCTTCGCTCGTCGTCGTACCTACACCGACCTGCCTTGGAGTAGAATCAGGGTTCTGGTTATGCTCAGTTCAAAAACGGTTTTGGCTATGTGTCGTTTTGCGCATATATGGCATTAATGCGTGTGATTGAAAAAAAAAGTATACCTATAGTAAAAAACGCGACTGGAAAACAATCAGTCTATCATATCAACTAACGCGTTTGGGGAAGTATGCCAACGGTGACATAAATGAACGACAACAAACTCGAGTGGGGAAAAAAGCGACTGGAAATGGTGGTACTCGGAACTAACGCGTTTGGGGAACTATGCCAATGGTGACATAAATGAACGAAAACAAACTCGAGTGGGGGCAAACGCGAATGGAAATTCTGCTACGCGGAACTAACGCGTTTGGGGAACTGATCTAATCACTCAACAGAAGGAAAGCGAAAATTGGCGCATTCAAACGGTCCTGCGAAGCGGACTGCAAGATTGTTACTAACCGATGAGATAGGGCAAGACAGCACGTCTAACACACAGCCGCGACATACTCTCGATTTCTCTCGCATGTCCTAATAAGAGAGAGACGGATAGTGTGAGAAAAATTGAGAGAGCTCGCGCCCCGTCGCGTAATAGCCGTGCAGCACACAAAAATCGAGAGTATGTCACGGCCACCTCATGATCGACGTGCTGTCTCGCCTTATCTCATCGGTTAGTAACAATCTTGCAGTCCGCTTCGCAGGACCGTTTGAATGCTGCAATTTTTGCTTTCTTAACTTTAACTGGCCACTCTGAATGAAATTGTAGTTGCAAAACACCGGTTTAAAACAAATTACAAAATTACAGTTTAAAATATTAATACAATGTTCTTTAGCATACATTTTTAAATTATCGTTTAACTTTATTTGTATGAAATTTGTGAGAAAAAAAACTTAGCAGATCATGCAAATTCCATGGTCCAAATTGTGATTTTGATGCAATTAGTCCGTACAACTCGTTTGACGGTTGGAACATGCATCCACACTATAGCAATTAGTCAGATTCTGATGAATTGGGGCTGACAAATCACTTAATGTGGATGGCCCATAACCCAACGAATAGTATGATGTCAAGAATGACTGCAAACATCATTTACAACATACCTAAAGTGAATGTCAGGGAAGCGGATGAAGATGTCGAGGACATTTTTTCATTTTAATCGTGAAAATATATTTTTAAGGAATTTATTGTGATTTTTCTTCTGCTTTTCAACGTTTCAAAAAAGACTTATAAATGTATTCCGTAAATCCGCATTTTTATTTAAAAATCCGCGTTTTGAAAGCGCAGCTCCCGCTTTTTGTAATCCGGCATCTGGCAACACTGCGCTCGGTTAACACCAGTTCACCACCGCCGCCGGCTGCCTGTGCGCACTGCGTCATTGGCGTCAGTTCACAGTTGCAGCAGCATAATGTGATATGAAGTAGAATAATATAGAATAATAATAGTGCAGTGCATAAATTAAATAAATTCGTTGCTTCGAAATTGGTCCATTTTGAAGATACAAAATGCAAGACTCCAGTGATAATAGTGAGAATGACGTACCGCTGTTAGAACATTCTTTATTACAATGGGGGCTCTCTGCGGCGACAGTTAAGAATTTTCAAGGTAAGTTGATACAATAAATACCCTTAATAATTACTTACTTACGTTGATCGACTTTCGATATGTTGCGAATGTGATCTCAAATCATTTGTTTCTATAACGCACACGCAGCTTTAGTAAGTTTAACAATTAAAAATGGCGTGGCGTGGCGGAAATCTTTGGCGTGTTTGGTACGTGTTCAAACGCGTCTAATTATCAAAAATTGTTTTGTGGTTATTTAAATGTAAATCATAGCAAAACTCATTTAATTTCAATACCTAATTATTTCATTTCTCAATGCGTTAGATTGCAAGTTCAGCAATTTGAAGCACAGCCTCTAAAGTCTCACGATTATCTCTGATTGTTTTAGATAACGAGATTACATTCACGTTACTGGATGACATTCAGGAATCTGAGCTTAAAGAACTTATTCCTAGTATTAAAGAAAGAATACTGTTCAGACGAGGACTCAACAAGCTGAACGACATAATTCATGTAAGTACCTACCTACCTATATCTTAGTTTACTTATGACGCGTCCCTCTATCCATTTACATGTTTCTATTAAAAAATCTAAATTAAAAATTGGTCATTGGTGGGTTGGTGCTATTGGGCGTGGGTAGACCCCCCCCCCCCCCACAAGGTGGACTGATACCTGGTCGCGGGAGTCCGCTGGATGCGGGTGGCGCAGGACCGGTCATTGTGGCACGCTTTGGGGGAGGCCTACTTCCACCAGTGGACGTCTTTCGGCTGATATGATGATGATGATAATTGGTCAAAATGAAAATAATAATTATGCCTTGTTTGCTGGTTTAATTATTTTAATTTATTTACAAAACATCTCCTAATTGACACACTTTAAATTTATGGTTACAGGACACGGCATCTGAAGATACAAATAGCTTGTGCTCAATAGACGTTTGTAGCATGAGCAGCGGCAATAGTTCATCAGAGTTGACTGACTGCAAGAAATTGACAGCTAACGAAAAATGTCATGTAAGTTCTTTTTTGGTTATTTTGGCCAGTTTTTAGGGTTCCGTAGGCAACTAGGAACCCTTAGTGCAAGGCCTGAGTGGACGCCCCACTCAGAGCGGGGCGTCGAGCGTCCATATAAATTGCATTTGTTTTATATGGTCGCTGCACGCCCCGCTCTGAGCGGGGCGTCCACTCAGGCCTTGCACTTATAGTTTCGCCATGTCCGTCCGTCTGTCTGTCTTCGGCTTAGCTCAGTAACCCTTACAACTAGAAAACTGCAATTCGGCGTGGGTTTTTTTTTAGGGTACCTCCCCTACATGTAAATTGGTGATGTATTGTTTTTCTCATTAAACCTATAGTTTGGGGTATCGTTGGATAGCCTGTTCAAAAATATTATGGGTTTTCTAAAACTATTTTGCAACTCTGTTATGCGTTTGCGAGATAATGGGATTTAAAGCCCTAATTTTTGTTCGAGTCATGTGTCCCCCCCCCCCCCCCCCCTGCCGGCTAAATGGCTACTACTGGGGACGTGAAAAAATTCGTGGTAGTAGTACACATAATGAATTTAAAAGGAAAACTATCACGGATAGGTAGGCATAAGTAGTTACCGAGTTATAGTCGACCAACTTAATGTGTACTTGGAAAGGCCAATTTTCGTACAAATTCAGCCGACGCAACCGCACGTCGATGTAACTAAGACAGACAGGCAACTACGGAACCCTACACTGCGCGTGGCTCGACACGCACTTGGCAGGTTTTTTATTGCTTAGATCTCGTCCGTGTATCGTTTTCGCGTTCTTTTCTTCTTTTAATAATTTTATCTCATTTCATTAGGAAGAAAGTGATTTAACATCTATTTTGAAGACAACCACTTGTGGAGAGTTGTGTCTTGCTTCAGTGAACAAAAGCATTGACATGACTATAAGGAACCATATTACCAAAACTATAGTCGAATATTACATTAAACAGTATGGTTCTATGTCAAGTCGAGATTTTGATGACATGTCGAGCCAAATAATAATACTGTTTCCTTCAGAATGCAAGGTTCTTAATAATTTTATATCATTTATACCTATGAGTAGATAAGTAGAAGAAAGTAGAAGCCGCCAGAGAAAGCATTCAAAGGTCTTAAGCGCGTCACACACTTAGCCAAAATATATATTTTAAGCAAGGCATTTTATGATATATTTTCCGTACTAGTTGTCAGAGTCCACAAACTCGAGCTATATATTACAATTTCTTGGACCATTAAATATATATATACTATAGGTAAAGTGTGTTATGCGCTTATTTGTAAGTAGCAGTAGTTTACGGTATTTATTACCATTATTATTTAGTAGCATTTGCCATAATACAGTCATATATTTATAAAATAAGGTATAAATATATACTATAGGTAAGTGTGTTATGCGCTTATTTGTAAGTAGCAGTAGTTTACGGTATTTATTACCATTATTATTTAGTAGCATTTGCCATATATCCAGTCATATATTTATAAAATAAGGTACAATATCTGGGGGCACGGTAGTGCCCCCGCCAAGTTGAGCGCGAAGCAAACACTGCCGTACCATCCTTTACAGGAACCATTTCGCCGCATATTCAGGCCCCTATTTGATTAAAAGAAAAAGTAGCAGCCACGTCGTATAAAGAGGTCAAGGAGGCGGCTCTAGACAGAGTCAGTGGAGGGAGCTACACCGACAAGAGTCTAACTCTTAAATTTGTGATGATGATTTGAGAACCTCTGGATAAGACCAGAACGCAGAAATTTTCGTCATCCAGTAAGCTGTAATCACACATACTTAAAATCCAAAATTTCAAGTCTGTAGGTCATTTAGTTCCGAAATTAAGCGAAAGCAAAGTTTCGCATTTATGACACTCACTCACTCATGATCATAAAAATAGAACTAGTACTTCGCATAAACTCAGAGAGCTGAAATTTGGTACAGAGTTAGGGTTTAATGGCCATATAAAGGGAAAACTAAAAAAAATTGCAATTTCAGTCCAGTTTTCTAGATACTTTCACTGCATAAATAACTTTCTAATCGCATATAAACATATAGGATTACAAAGTTATATTTGCAGTGAACGGGACAAATTTAAGAAGCAAGAATGGGACTGCATTCATAATTTGTATGTATTGATAACACACTAACCTACAAAAAGAAGTGAGATCCCATAAAAAAACATTCCATGTAAAAAAGAGGCCAAGTCTCGAAACTCTTCCACCGTAAAAAGTTGTGAGATATTTCGTAGAGCCAATTCTTATTAATCTTTGTTTGCTAGCTAAATGAAATTTTGTGATTGCCAAGTTGCAGAATTTTATTTAGCTAGCAAACAAAGATTAATAAGAATGCCTGAGACTTTGCTCTACGAAATATCTCACAACTTTATACGGTGGAAGAGTTTCGAGACTTGGCCTCTCTTTTACATGGAATGTTTTTTATGGGATTTACATGACAGAAATACAAACATAATATGAAAAAAAAACACAAACTAACAAAGAAAGAACGTAACATACATACTAAAACCCAACTATAAAAAGAATATAACATCCAAAAGGTAAGCGCCGGCTCTGGGGTCCCCTGTGAGGTGTCGACCAGCCACGCCGACAGGGCTCCTCCGTAGGAGAATGTGGAATAAGGTAATTTTCATTACTCGATAAGTTTCTGAAGAATTGATTTTTATTTTCATACAAAACATTATATACTGGAAAATGTGGTCCAATGCGGCTGTCCACCCAAGTCTAAAGTAGGTACTTATTATACTACACTTTTCCGAAAAAAAAAACCATACGCGAACTTCTCTGCAGGACAGTAGCCAGGTCCAGCACTATTACCACTTTTTCACCTTAGGAGTGAAGATTAGAAAAATTCATATGTTTGTGTATGTCTTCCTCTCAAGTGCTCTAAGATTAGCTGGAAGAGATCCCTTATAGGGATAAGTTCACCTTTGTACTTTGATCTATTGTGTGAGATGTATATTCTTTAACCTGTTATTGTGTACAATAAAGTGCTTACATACATACATGTATTAATATTGTATAGTATAACGCATTTTGCGTGCTTTTACCTACCGGTTTAGCAAATTTGTGCGTATAGTATAGTAAATGTAGTTTGCAGTATTCTTAGTACAGTAAAAGCTTATAGATATTGCATGGAAATCGAATCGTTGCCAAAGCGTTAATAATCTTTCATTAAATAAGTACAGTTAGGCCCGGTTCGCACGGGCGCTTTTTCAACGGGCGTTAAAAAACGTTTACGGAGTTCCGTACGCTTAATTCGATTAAACCGCCTTCGTGTGAATAAATACATGGTGGTTTATGTAATTTCAACGTTTTTTTAACGCGCGTTGAAAAAGCGCTCGTGCAAACGGGGCCTTAAGGGCATCAATATGTTTACATTTTTTGGGTTTCGTACCCGAAGGCCGAAGGGTGACAATGGAACCCTATTACGACTCCGCTGTCCGTCCGTATGTCACTCACAAAGCTGTATCTCATGAACCGTAATAGATAGACTTGAAATTTTCACAGAATTGATGCCCTTGACTGTACATATACCTACCAGAGTGCGGCAGTTAGTAGGTAACAATCAATTTAACATTGTCTGTTTTCATTTTAGGAGACATATTATGTTCCGAGCCGGAAATATTCGGCCAAATCGTACATTCCTGCCAGGGGGAAGTTGGTGGACAGGTACCACAACCAAAAACGGACATTAAGAAAAACTGCGGTTCTTAAAACTGCCCAACACGCCGTGGACAAAAGCGATACTACTGGAGGTAGGCTAGACTAAGAAATAAAAATAGACCGATCGAAATCGGTTCAGCGGTTTAAGTCGCAGCTTGACAAAATGTTATTCTATGTTGAACCTTATTACAAGAGGATAAGATTGAAAGTACTAAAATTAAATTCTCATAACGTAAGTCTACGTTTTGAAAATTGAGTCCCTTGCTTTCATTGTTTATAGCTTTTTTGTGACTTACCTTAAAGTTATGTTTCCTCTTCTTAATTTTTTGAAATTACATATTACATATTTTTTGGGGACTATCTGACACAAATCGACCTAGTCCCAAACTAAGCAAAGCTTGTACTATGGGTACTAGACGACGATAAACATACTTATATATATAGATAAATAAATACTTAAATACATAGAAAACATCCATGACTCAGGAACAAATATTCATGCTCATAACACAAATAAATGCCCTTACCGGGATTCGAACCCAGGACCTCTTGCTTCGTAGGCAGGGTCACTACCAACTAGGCTAAAGCGGTCGTCGAAAATGTAGCTCAAAATTAACGTGAGAGACATGCTATTTTCTAAATGATAATAGCAGCCTTTTTGGTGCCGGTTAATGTACAGCCATGATAATGCACGGCCAAAATAATGTGCAGCCCAATAATCCGCGTCCATACATGGATTATCAGGCTGTACATTATTGGGCCGTGCATTATCACCCTGAGCAAACTTGGTCAGGGGCAACAATTGGAAGCCACTTTTGTCCGGGCTGATAATGCTGCACGACCCAATAATCCGAGTCCACAAGAAGTGGACGTGGATTATCAGGCTGTACATTATTGGACCGTGCATTATTGGCTCCCGTCTGATTAAGACCTTGTTCACTTAAAAGATCTCGCAAATATAAGATAATTGCTGTAATCATCATTTCAATGGGATAAGTGCGTAAAAAGTTACAACACTTTTTCTATTTATTAGTTAGTTTTTGGCCTCTCTTAAAAAATCATTATTTGGCGGTTACGTTAATTCATATTACAGGCGACGATATGTTCTATTAGTTCAAGCAATGACGCGTAATTCAATGTTCGAAAGGCAACCGGATGGCTCGCGGTATTTGAACTTCCGAAGTGATGTGGTGGGATGGCATGTATGCATATTGTTTATCACATCATAAACGACTCGAAAAACAAATGCCATCCGATTTCAATAATTTTAAGTGCATTTTTCCTAAGGTCTCGTCGACCACCATTTTCTTTCGGCTTCCAACTCTGACGGATCGATAACCGCCCGGCCGGGAAGGATGGCATTTTTTCTGTATGTGATGAAAAACAAGTATGCCAATTTTCAAGCAGTTGCCTAACAATTTTTTTTTTTCTTCGCTCGCCTACAGGGCTCCGGTCACACTAGGAGGGAAAGCATAAAAGTTTCATTATATAAACAGCGAGCGTACACACTTTCAGGCAACCGCTGTTTCATCCGGTTTCCTCGCGATATTTTTTTTTTTACCACCCCCCCCTATTTCCGAACCAGTCACAGTTGGCTCATTTCGGGTTGCACAGGGCAGTTCCACATCACTTCGGGAGCTCAATTACCGCGAGCCATCCGGTTGCCTCTCTGACATTGAATTACGCGTCATTGCTCTAAGCTGATATTTTTTTGACTGTAGCGGTTAATCACCCGAAATTAATTTTCTCTAGCATTTTAATTTCCATTCCTTTTTTTCCCCATTTTTTCTTTTTTCTATGCGGAAATTTTCCCATAACATTTTTGCCCCATGCTCATAAATTCTTAGTCGATTTCCACACCGAATGATATTTTAACTGTGACCCTACAGCGCGAGCCGAGCGAGCGAAGCGAGCGTGCCGCGGCAGCGGCCGGCGAAGCGCCAGAACCGAACATTTAATAAGGAAGTGAACAAACACATTTTCGGTTTTGGCGCTTCGCCGGCCGCTGCCGCGGCACGCTCGCTTCGCTTTCTCGGCTCGCGCTGTAGGGTCGCAGTACGTCTAACACTCCTCCTCGCTTCGCTCGTCGTCGTACCTACACCGACCTTACTTACGCGTAAAACTAATGACTAGAAAAGTGACTGGCAATATAATGGACTGGTTAAAATATCATTCGGTGTGGAAATCGACTAAGAATTTATGAGCATGGGGCAAAAATGTTATGGGAAAATTTCCGCATAGAGAAAAGAAAAAATGGGGAAAAAAAGGAATGGAAATTAAAATACTAGAGAAAATTAATTTCGGGTGATTAACCGCTACAGTCATTTTTTTTATAATGTACCTACACATCTAAATACCTAAATTTAAATTATTAGTAGTATTATAATACATCATTTATATTTCCAGAATCAGGAATCAGTACCATTGTAACAGCAGAAGAGATTGAAGAGCACAAGTTATGGCTCAAATTTAATAAGGAGCCATTTGTTGAAATTTTGGAAAAGTGGCACAATACAAGAGCTTGCCGTATGAAATACTTGGCTTGTCATGAAAACACAATTCATGACATACTCTCTGAATGGCCAAGTTTAAAATTAAGCTTAGGCTACAAACTGGTATGTTATTTTAAGTTCTGTATAGGCTTTTTCCTAGGCCAGTCTTCTTTTATTTTACTTGTCCCTTTTTACATGCCTAATGTGACATATTTTCAGATTGAAGCTGACTTTGATGCAATGCATCCCAACCGTGGGCTAAACTTGTTCAAGAAGTGGCCGATATTCATGGTTAAGGCTCTACCACATTTGAGAAAACTTAAATCAAGTGAAGTAAATATACTTGACGAAAATCCAGCGGAAGGTAGATTTTATCATCTGTACTATTTATAATGTTTAAAGTTGTAATAATGATGATTATTTACGTCCGGACGTACGTTAAAAACATTGTTTCGGATTTTTTGTATGTACGTTTATGTGTATTATAATTTTAGATGCCAGAGACTACATTTATTTTAAATTATTGGCTCACAAAATGCCACCAACTGTGAAAGTGTCAATAAGAGACAATGACAACAAAAAAAAGAAGCTTTACAAACCCAGCATCGTGGAGTCGCAGAATGCGTTCATTTTGCACGTAACGGTAGGTACATTTAATCAAATAATGTTAATTTCTGAATTTGTACTAAACTAATAATAGTCATAAGTTATAAGTAAGTAATAAGTTCTAATTATAACTTATTTTAATCTTAATCTACTGTTTTGTCGGTGTGATTGACTTATAAAAACCCGTGCAGAATCTGGGGGCACGGCAGTGCCCCCGCCAAGTCGAGCAAAACAGCGGCACGGCCGTACCATCCTACTCTCGAAGCAGTTCAGGCAATTTTCAACCCCCCTATAACTTCGTTGTGGATAAAACTAGAAGCCTGAATTTTCAGTAACCAAGCACGCATTGTATAAACACGATATATTACAAATTTCATTCAATTTGAATCGGTAGTTTAAGAATGATAACTAGTCAAAGTTTCTTAATTTTGTCACAGACTGACTGGCTGACTCACTGACCGATCATCAACGTCTAAGGCACTTCTAGCAGACATAGAAGCTTCAAATTTAGAAAACAATTAGTGTTTAGTGTATAAATCAAGGTAAAACTAAAAAACAAATGCAATTTCAGTCCAGTTTTCTAGATACAAAAATAATAGCTGCATAAATAATCCTATATAAACATATAGGATTACAAAGTTATGTTTGCAGTTAATGGGACTGCATTCATAATTCTTGTGTATTGATAACACAATAACGTACAAAAAGAAGTGAGATCCCATAAAAAACATTCCATGTAAAAAAGAGGCCAAGTCTCGAAACTCTTCCACCGTAAAAAGTTGTGAGATATTTCGTAGAGTCAAGTTTTAGGCATTAATCTTTATTTGCTTGCTAAATAACATTCTGTAACTTGGCAGTCACACAACTTTCCTGCATTTATGGATTTCTGCATACCTACATTTATGTAGTATTGTGTGATTGCCAAGACACAAAATTTTATTTAGCAAACAAATAAAGATTAATAAGAATGCCTGAGACTTGGCTCTACGAAATATCTCACAATTGTTTTACGGTGGAAGAGTTTCGAGACTTGGCCTCTTTTTTACATGGGATGTTTTTTTATGGGATTACAGTTTTCTAGTAGTAATATATAGGTAGTATACAGCATAGGTATGTCAAACAGTGAGTTTGTCGCGTTTTCACGGTTATATGTAAATTGATAATTGATATTGTGATTGTAATTGAATTTTGCCTTATAATATCACACTATTATACATGCGAAAGTTTGTGTGTGTGTGCGTGCGGTGGTGTTTGTTTACCTTTTCATGAAGAAATCATAATAAGTAGGTTACTAATTGGCTATTTTTTTTGTTATAGAACCAAAGTGAAATAAAAAATAAACTGGATCAGTGCCAGAAGGTACATCTGAGCAGAGGAACTACATTCCAACCTCTTATCATCACCGTCGGGCCGACGACCAAGGACATACAGGACTTCTACGTGGCAGTCGAACATGTATTGTACAAAATGGATTCTATGCTGAAAGCGGTAGACGTGTGTTTCAAAGGTATACAGGTTCTCAACGCCCAGTATCCGATGGAAAGCATAAGTATTTGGACGTTCATTCAAAAATATTTTTATGATATTGACTGCAAGACTGATAAGAAAATTTCGTCTGTATCGTGTTTCTTATCCGATATTTTGTAAATTTGAATATCTCGCTTATTCACAACAGTCGACATTTTTAATTCGTTTCAACAATGTTCGTCTGTTTTGTCTGCTCGATGGTGACAAACAACCACCAAGAACTTATTCAACATTACAAAACTAGCCACAATTTAGGTCTAGACTCGACTTATCGATGCGCACAGTCGAATTGTTTTAGAACATTTCAAAGTTTAAGATCATTTCGTCGTCATCTAGTTGGTCATAATGTTTCGACATTAAACATAACTTCAGTAATTCCTCCGACACCCAGTTTAGACGAACCAGATATTGATCATGTTTTCGATAACGTTAATGAATGTGGTAGTGATCAGGAAAGTACTCGTAGAGCTGATACCTTGAGCAAAACCAATGAACATTTACAGAAGTCTACTGCAAGTTTAGCGATATCTTTATATAGCAATCCCTCGTTAAACCGTAAATGTGCTACGAAAATAATCAACGATGTTTCAGAGCTAGTTACCGGAGTTATTGGAACCATGTTATCTGAATTATTACCGAGTGTTTCCACAGATAATGAAAATGCACTACAACACGTAATTAGTGCAATTTCCCAATCTTTCAATGATTTAAACACAGAGAGTCGAGTTATTAAATATTTTTCTGAACGTAATCTGTATATACCACCTAGGAATTTCATTATAAATGAAAACGTCACTAAGTACGGGAAATTCCACGGTGATGCTAAGGCCTATGTCGGAAACTGGAGCAATAGTACCACTCAGAGAAATAATAAAAAAAATTTTTGAATTGCCAAATTTTTTTAAATATTGCTTGGATGATTCATTTGACGGTAACTCTATATCAAATTTTACCCAAGGTAATGTATGGAAACAAAAAGTGTACGGAAAAGTCGACGACAATAACACCTTATGTATTCCATATTTCTTGTATTTTGATGATTTCGAATGTAACAACCCTTTGGGAAGTCATGCAGGGGTACATTCAATTGCCGCCACGTATTACCAATTTCCTACTTTAAAAGGGGAATACGCCGCACTATTAGATAACATATTTGTTGCAATGTTACATAAATCATCCAGTAGTAAAGTTCATGGGAATGCTGCAACATATTACGATCTTATTAAGGAGTTGAAGTATTTAGAAGAAATTGGAATAGATTTAGAAACCTCAGGAGCTCATTTTAAAGTCTATTTCATATTAGGAATGATTATTGGGGACAATTTGGGACTTAATACTGTTCTTGGATTTGCAAAGTCGTTTTCAAGTAACTATTACTGTCGAATGTGTAAGGCTCATAAAAACATTATGCAAACACAATGCAAGCAAGATCCCAGTTTCCTACGAAATCAACATAATTATGACACTGATGTTGAGGTTAACAATGTAACAATGACAGGAATATATGAGCGTTGTGCATTTAATGATATAAATACTTTTCATGTTGTTGATAATTTGTGTGTTGATATAATGCATGACATATTCGAAGGTGTTTGTCATTATGACTTGACTCATATCATTTTGTATTTTACGGAACACATTGCTATTTTCAATTTAAACTATTTGAATAACAGATTAAGTTTATTTGACTATACCTGTGGTGAGCTCAATGATAAATGTGGTATGATAAAACGGGAACATTTAATGAAAAGAAAGTTTAACATGTCCGCGTCTGAAATGATGTCATTTGTACATATCTTTCCCTTGTTGATAGGAGATCTAATACCTGAAGATGATAATGTATGGCAATTTTTTCTTACGCTGCTAAAAATAATTGACATTCTTCTTTGTAGAAACATCGATAACAGTACTGTGTTGTATTTGGAATCCTTAATAAGCGAACATCACGAAAGTTACGTCCAACTGTTTCATGACACTTTAAAACCGAAACATCATTTTATGCTGCACTATCCGCATATCATAAAACAGGTAGGACCATTGAGACTAATATGGTGTATGCGGTTCGAAGCTAAACATAAACAATTGAAAAAAACAGCATCACTTATAACGTCAAGGAAAAATTTGCCACTGACCTTGCTAATAAAAGAACAGTTGTCTTTTGCGCACAGACTTTACATAGGAAAAGGATGTGAAAGTAGAATACAGTTAGGCTCCCAGAAATCTGAACTCTATTCTGAATCCGATATTGATACTCATATAAAAGATGTCATCATTCCTAATGATGTAAATCTAGCAAGTTCTTTTAACTGGGTTTATTTTAATGGGATAAAATATGTGCCTGGAATGATTTTAATAACATCGAATGAGACATGTTATCAGTTCTTTAGAATAGAATTTATTTTTGCGTCAACATCAGATAAAAGCATATATTTTCTATCAGAACAAATTGATTATATTGGATTCAATTGTCATTTGCAGGCACATCAGCTTAATCCTAATGAGACTGGCTCATGCAGGTTCATTATGCCGGAAGATCTCATTTTTGTACCGACATTTTCTCATATTATGGGTAATGGAGATTTGTACTGCAGAGTAAAATATATGTAGGCATTGTAGCCAGGCACAGACAAGGTGATTTATTGCCTAATCTTTTATTTATATCTTACGCCCTTGCCTTCGGCTCGGGCGTCAAATATGTACTTGCGATCTGAGACATTCTGTGTTTTACCGCCCTTGGTACCCTTGGCCCGCCTTTAAAGGTGCGTACGAATTATAGAGCAGCCTCGGGTTGAGGCACGCACGGCTCACCTATATTGCTCTCATGGCCGCTCCACACGATGGGCCATCCTGACCCATCTATACAGGCCGCAACTATGCGTTAAAGGGAGTAAGACATATTTATGTCTCGTTCTACCGCATAGCCGCGCCCTATATGATGGGTCAGGATGGCCCATCGTGTGGAGCGGCCATAACTCGTACGCGCTCACGCGCTGTGCTGTAAAGAGATTCTTACTATATGCGTTAATGCAATAATCAACTACAATGTAGTTTAACCAGTTTCTACGTCATCAACGAACAGTGGACCATACGGTAACCGGGTTGACCATATCATAGTCATTACAATACATAACTTTGGCATTCAACGGTTAGAGAGGAATAAGCGGTTATTATTTCTAAAATAGGAAGACGCGAAGCCTCTAGTTTATCCGTAACATATGATCACAACATTCATTACAATAAAGGAATATATGTGAATGCTGCACTGGCATATACATCACAAAAGGTGTAGCTTTGCAAGCACCTTGGCGTTCATATAGCTTAGCACACATTTTTCTTATATCTATTAAGTACTTAATGTAACAGACAATAAAAAAACAAACTAGCGGTGGACAACTGTTGACTAGTTTGTTTGCCTTTTCAACGCCTAGATAACTAGAACACATTTAGACACAAATGACACAACACGTCATTTTATGCACTGTCGGCATTAAGTGTTAGGCCTGCAACAGACTGGCGCGGCCTGCGGTGGCGGGCAATAGAAAATTTTACAGCGGCGGACAAGTTTACTGCATAAGTTTAGCAGGTTTATCGCCCTCGCCTGCGGCCCGTTTGACAAATACTTGCAATCTAAGATATTCTTTATTTTACCGTCTTAGGTGTGTAATGTACTATTAAACACGGTTATATTAAATTGTTACGGTCCGTAATACGAGATGCGTAATACCTGGGGAAAATGCTTCTGTATCTTATTTACCGCCCTTAGTATCTTTGGCCTGGTAAATTAATGGGGGTAGCCCATGTTCATTGGTTTTGCTCCAGGTATCGGATTTCTGATCACTACCACATTCATTAACGTTATCGAAATCAGACCCCGTATCATGGTCGGCCTTATCACGCGATAAGTGACAAGATAAGAGCGTCGTCTCGTTCTGTCGAACGGTGTCGGCCAGTGACGGACGCTCTATCTTGTCACTTATCGTGTGATAAGGCCGACCATGATACAGGTCCAGGTGATAAATTTTATGTATAGGATTTCTTGATTTTTTTTTGTTCTGGCAACCGGTTCTAATCATTGACTGCCTAATCTTCAATTGATATCTTACGCCCTTGTCTTCGGCTCGAGCGTTAAATACTTGCTATCTGTGACCTTCTGTGTTTTACCGCCCTTGGTACCTTTGGCCCGCCTTTAATGTTCTATTTAGATATCAAAGTTAAAGTAAAACTGTGACGTTATATTAGTACATAAAATTATGTACAGTCACCATCAGATATATCGGAGCGGCCAAAGTGCTCACAAATATCTGAACACGTCTTTAATGCCTCGACATTAGAGACGTGTTCAGATATTTGTGAGCACTTTGGCCGCTCCGATATATCTGATGGCGACTGTACGTAACCTACACTCCACGGGCGGTGGTAAAGAATGCCCCATGTATAGCAGGTTTATCGCCCTCGCCTGTGGCTCGTTTGACAAATACCTGCTATCTGAGGTATTCTTTATTTTACCATCTTAGGTGTGTAATGTACTATTGAACACGGTTATATTAAATTGTTACGGACCGTTATACGAGATGCGTAATAATACCTGGGGGAAAGGCTATACTTTATCATATTTCTTCTCTCATCACACACTTACATGCCTATAACACGTGCTAGCCGGAACACATCAACACACCCATCTGTGCGGATCCACATGCCCGCAGGTGATACAGTCCACACGTCTTGCCCCCAAACTTACGAGTATATTGAATAAATGCGATTTGTCCGGCCCACCACCAATTTGTTTCTTTATAACTTAACTTAAACTAGGCCTTGGCGTAGGGTGCGCACCGCCCCTACGCCAAAAGGTGGCTATCGGATCGCTACCAAGCAACGGGGCGATCCCTACATTTTTTTCATTTTTTTTTAGTTTTTTTTGTAGAATACCGGTTACCAGTTTAAAGTCGGGCCTTGCAACATAGGTTCCGCAACTAGTTAGTTTTAGGTTAGCGTTCGTATAGTGAACGTGTTTTAATTAAGTTTACCGTAGGTCTAGATGCATTGGTTTCCACCGAGACGACCACGACGCGGACTCCATTGATACCAAGGTATTTTACTAGTGATTCTTTGGTCGGGAATCCTATATTGCAAATTAGCTATTGCGAATTAGCTGTGTAACTATTCCAATTGCTTATGTATAAATACTCTAGATTAAGATATTTGTTATGAACCTGCTATACCGAATGAAATACTTAGCACTTCTTTAACTAGTTTAGCCCACGGTTGGGATGCATCGCATCAAAGTCAGTTTCAATCTGAGTAAACGGGGCTGTTCATTTTCAAGTAAAATAAAAGAAGACTGTCTAGGAAAAAAGCCTATATATAAATAACTTAAAATAACTCATACCAGTTTGTAGCCTATAAAATATGGGGCATTCTAATAGCTTCCACTGGATTTTCGTCAAGTATAATATTTAATTCACTTGATTTAAGTTTTTTCAAATGTGGTAGAGCCTTCCTTACTCTGAATGGCCAAGTTTAAAATTAAGCCTAGGCTACAAACTGGATTCAGTACCACTGTCACAGCAGAAGAGATTGAAGAGCACCAGTTATGGCTCAAATTTAATAAGGAGCCATTTGTTGAAATTTTGGAAAAGTGGCACAATACAAGAGCTTGCCGTATGAAATACTTGGCTTGTTATGAAAACACAATTCATATTATACTCTCTGAATGGCCATAACTGATACCAGTATTTCATTCGGTAATCGACCTTATTTTGTATGCAATAAAGTCGATAAGTGGTAAACCACTTTCTTGGCTTACTGTACGCCAGGTTGACGATCATATGTTATCTCAAAACACCTGTTTAATTATACCTAGGTTCCTACCTTACCTTACCTATTGAGAGAAATAAAATACTTTTTGTTTAAATTTCGTTATTGTTTATTTTCTTGCCCATCCAGCTATTAAAGACAGGTGCAGGTAGTAGTATATAATTTATGACGAATATGATAAACCTGTAGGTTTTATAACATGGGTAAAAAATAAATAAATCATATTCCTAATAAATTATGTACTACTACAACTCTTTTGGATTTTGATTTGTTTATTATACGAATCATACTTTGGTATTTCTTACCAAAGTAAGATTAGTATAATATACAAAACAATAGTTTGATGTAACAAAATCTGGTTTAGCAAATTGCACGCAAGTAAAATATTAAAAACAACAAAAGCCGTTTAGTATAATATATTAGAGACATTTTGTAAATGGCACGTAAGTAAAGTAGTAATAATTACAAAATTAGTACAGTAAACGTATAACCAGCTATAGTAAAGCACACAAAAGCAATTTAGTGGAATTTACTAAATTACACCAGCTAAATATACAAAACAATAGTTTGATATAACAAAATCTGGTTTAGTAAATTTCACGCAAGTAAAATATTAAAAACAACAAAAGCCGTTTAGTATAATATATTACAGACATTTTGTAAATGGCACGTAAGTAAAGTAGTAATAATTACAAAATTAGTAGAGTAAATCGTACAATCAGCTATAGTAAACTACACAAAAGCAATTTAGTGGAATTTACTAAATTACACCAGGTAAAAGATACCAAAGTCAAGTTATGTGTTTTACAAAACATAAAGTAGAATATACAATACTCGGTATAGTAGAACATACATGAATTGTTTAGTGAACGATACTATAGTTGTTTAGTGGAATTCACCCATTTATAGTATGTAGAATATACTAAATTGGGCTATTATATTTTACAAAACATAAGATTGAGAATACAAGCAGTAAATAGTAAACGGTACCAGAGTTGTTTAGTAGAATGCACCTGACTAGACCAAGTAAAAAATACAAAAGTAATCATGTAAAATTTACAAAAAAAATATTAAAAATACTAACTATAATATTGTTATACATACAATATCGATTTCATGAACTATACTAGTTGTTTAGTAGAAATCACCTACGTAAAGTTCGTAAAATATACATTCTATAGTATCGTGGTACGTACTAAAGACGTTTAGTGATATCGATCAGAGTTCAGCATGTCAGACATACTTAATATATTCAGTAATAATTACGAAATCAATTCCATTGATTTTACGTCATAAGTAAGGTAAATTGCACTAAACCGGTAATGTAAATATATCAAATAAAGTTTTGTAGGAAACACAAAAGCAAAATAATAATTGCTACTCAAGTAAATTCGTACAAAGTTAGACAATTTAACTAAACTGGTTTTGTAAATAGTCAATCAAAGTTTATTTAGTAAAATCAACAAATCTCGTGTGTAGGTCCCAAATCAACCTAAAAATTTAGTAAATCTTTCGTAAAATCAACCATAGTATTTTTTCAGTGCATACTTATGCTGGTTCGGTCACAACGCGATAAACGGCACCATTGAGCTGATCTGATGAAGACAGAAGGTGGCGTAGCAACTCCAAATCTACACAAAATAGACCCGTAGTTTTTAGGCTCATTGTAACTATTTCAAAGTACGTCATCATCATATCAGCTGAAAGACGTCCACTGCTGGACAAAGGCCGAAGAGTGCCAAAGTGATAGGTCCTGCGCCAACCGCATCCAGGGTATTCCCGCGACCTTTACCAGACCCCGTATCATGGTCGGCCTTATCACGCGATAAGTGACAAGATAGGAGCGTCGTCTTGTTCTATCGAACGGTGTCAGCCAGTGACGGACGCTTGTCACTTATCGTGTGATAATAATAAATAAATAATAATAATAAATATTAGGGGACAATCTTACACAAATCGACCTAGTCCCATAGTAAGCTCAGTAAGGCTTGTGTTATGGGTACTAGACGACGATATATATAATGGATATAAATACTTAAATACATAGAAAACTTCCATGACTCAGAAACAAATATTCATGCTCATCACACAAATATTTGCCCTTACCGGGATTCGAACCCAGGACCTTCAGCTTCGTAGGCAGCGTCACTACCCACTAGGCTACCCGGTCGTCGAAATAAGGCCGACCATGATACGGGGTCGGGTCATCAGTCCACCTTGGTGGGAGTCAACGCTGCGTCTTCCAATACGTGGTCGTCAACAACAAAAACTTCAAAGGGGATATTAAACAAAGGGAGTGGACCTTCTGTTTTAGCACCACTTATTCTGTGGTAGCGTGTAATTGCCCGTTTACGGCCCGTGAAATGTTTCCTCGAACAATCGGCACATTCGTCGAACAAGTGCGATCTAATTCTATCCCGTGATGTAACGATGTACTCGTCCCTGCTCGCTCTAATTATAGAGACAGAGACAGACACGGACCGTGCACACTAATTTTGTTTTATTTATTGTATTAAGTGTCTTTCGAAATTACGTTATTTCCTGAGCATGCTGGTTTTCCGTAAAAACTGCTTGAGCGTTTGCAGTTCTTAGTAGATGAGATTTCATGGAATTCCGTTAGATTTGTATATTTTCGACGTGGTAATATACTAAATTTGTCATGAACCAAAGTTTCAAAAGTTACACACATACCCTCTCTTTCTTAGATTTATACCATACAAACGTTTTACGGGTCACATCATCATCGCCCTCCTGGCGTTATTCCCCGTTGTGCCCTAAAGGAGCCCGGGGTCCACTTTGACACCTAATCCCATCATTTGGCATAGGCACTAGTTTTAGGAAACCGACTGCCATCTGACCTTCCAACCCAGTGGGAAAACTAGACCTTATTGGGATAAGACCGGTTTCCCCACGATGTTTTCCTTCACCGAAAAGCTAACGGCAAACATTTCGTACATAAGTTCCGGAAAACTCATTGGTACGAGCCGGGATTCGAACCCACGACCGCCGATTGACAGCCGCATGCCTGAACCACTAGGCTACCATAGCTAAGCTGTTTCGGGCCACATACCACCATATTATGTATGTTATTATTGTTTAATCGAATCAACATAATAAAGAGTTTCCTGTTTCTCTCTCCGTGAGATTGTAGCTTCGTATGTTTGTATGTTAGTAAGTATGTATGTATGGGTAATAACCGGAACTAATCAACCGATTTCAAAAATTCTTTCACCAGTATACAGGGTGTTTGGCCAAAATAAAATGGACCTCCAGAATGGCCATAGGCATGTTTCATCCCGCGGCTCTCCCTGGTTTTTCTGCAATACGAGGACAAAGCCTAGTTGAACGAGCGAGCGAAGCGATGCACTTGGCTCATGTGTCCATGTGTGTCCGGCGGTTCTTCTCTAAAGCGGCGCTACTACGAAAATCGAATCTCGAAGTTCATATATCTCTGTCTCTTTCGCTCGAGTACCATAAACCAAAAGTGCATACTCGAACTATGATATTCGAATTTCGTGGTTAAACCTCGACACATTTCTGAACAGATTCTCAGGTTTAATAATTTATAAGATTTTTTTTGTAGTTTTTTTTTGATGAAACTGCAGTCCACAGAGCCCCTAGTGGTTATATAAATAAGCCAGTGGAAGGTCTGTCTGTTCTGGGCTGTGGCTGAACGGAATCCGTCCATCAACACGTGCGAGACGGGTGTTTACGGAATCGTGCCGACCTTGTCTGTGGTCACTACACCAGCGCTAGCATGGTCTTTATCCGACATTTATAAGGCCTGCAACATACTGGCGCGGCATGCGGTGGCGGACAAAAAAAAAAAAAAACAGTAAATTTGACAGCTAATGACAATTTTACTATTGTAAGCTTTTAAAGCTTTAAGCATTCGTCCACTAGCAAGAGTACCAAGAACATACGGGCTGTCCCAAAAGAACTTCAAACCGTAAACGGGTGATAGGCTCATCCCAAGTCATAAAAGTTATGAAATAAATATTCAAAATAAGTTTCTATCAACATTTTTATTTTTGGTACAAGCTTTGGTCGGAACCTCTACTTTTCTGTATACCGTTCGTCAACTACTCATTGAGATTATTCTAACAAGCCCAAACTCAAAGGGGCTACGTCGGTTAAATCTGAATTGCCATGGAAACCTTCATTCTTCGTCATCAGATCAGCTCGATTGGTACCATAATATTGAATTGTCATCCAAACTTTACTTATTCCCATCGTCATAAATTTAAGAGGTAGTCACTGATGAGGATGACATCAATAGGTACTCAAGAGTGAGATGATTCAAGAAGAAAACGTACCTACAAGTTTAAGTGGATATCTAATTATAGAAATGAAAGTTTCATGACTATAAGAACTGTAGAAAATAAATATAAATTGACTCGCTTTTGTTTTGTTATCTAATAAACAACAACGCAAAGATCAATCTCAATAAAACTAAAGAAAGTATAGAAAATTGTATTGTGAAGAATTTACATGTTTTTGAAGTGAAAACTTCTTTAGCGGCGCTGAGCGCTTTTTGGGATGGAGAAAAATTGCTAAATACGCGACAGATTTTTGAACGGCCGATGTGAAGGAGGTCACTTTTTTGCTGCTAGCCGATTCGACTTCATTCAAAACTGAACGCTATTCGTAAGAGTATAAAGCCGTTAAACACTTTTTGCAATAGCATATTCTGCAAATGAATTTGTAATTTTGGCCACGCGTCCTTCACCGTTTTGCTATTGAGCAAATTCTAATACTTCGAATTTGGACGTTATTCCTACAGAGATAAACCTTTGAAAAAAAATTGGCAACGGCAAAAACAAATTGGTATTTTGTTCGCCGCCGCCGTCCGCTGTTCTTGCAAATTCGAATAGTTCGAATTTGTACGTTATTCTGAAAGAGATAAAGTTTTGGAAAATATTTGGCAACGGCAAAAACAAATTGGTATTTTGTTCGCCGCCGCCGTCCGCTGTTCTTGGCGCCGAACATTCATTCAAAATTCATTTTTAGGGAGACACCGTAAGAGGTCACGTGACCTGATCGAAAAACTGTTACAATGTTATTGAGTTTTCACTTCTGTCGGCACTCCCGGAGTGCAACCCGGTCTTTTTTTATTTTTATCACATCGCGGCGAATCTTGATCTATGACAGCTGTCTTTTTACAATTTGAAGTTTTGAGCCCTATAAATTTACACGGTGCAAGAAATCGTATGCGAGTTCCAATACATTGCGGGACTCCCGGCTACCGAGGTCCCTACCACCAGGTCGATCAAACCCCGTAATGTAACGAAAATTGCATGCGAGATCTTTTTTTTTTTTTATTATTATTAAAATTATATACAGGGTGGAAAAATCGAATGCAACGTGGATGGCAACTACCTTAAATATTGTAAATAGCACATTATGTGTAAAGGAAACATTCCTTTGTTTTTAAAAACAATAAATTCTGCATTTAAGGATTTATGAAAAATCGCTTGCCTCAGTCGGGACTCGAACCGGTTTAGTTTTTAGTATTCAATTTTCATGGCACTCCGTTATTCTGATTGTATTTGTTATTTAGAGAAAAATGAACCTTATCAGTTACCCTTTCAATCTGCATCATAAAATAGAGCACGTTATTTTTTGTCACATTTGACCGGTTCGAGTCCCGACTAAGGCAAGCGATTTTTCATAAATCCTTAAATGCAGGCATTGGCTGGCATCATGAAAGCCATATATGTATATTGAAAAAGAAGCAAACGCATTTTGTTTTTTAATGGCATATGGCATCCAAGAAAAGTTTTTGACACGAAGCGGCCAGTTGACTTTATTTTTAATAACGAAACAAGAAGGTTTTATTACAGTCATTGCAGACAAAACAGAACAGACAACATAAAGAAGTTTAATGTCAGTTGGAAGAAAACAAAATCGTTATTAGAATCAAAGAATTATTACAATGCATTGCATTGCACATTACACTGTAAAGTTTTTAAAAAGGCAGGTGTTACTTGTAATTACTGTTTATAATCACATCTGTTTCACCGTGTATCACCGTGTGGCATAAACCCTGGTATCTGAAGACGCCAGACATTTTTAATGATGGCTGAGTGAGGGCCTGCCGCGGAACGAAAACGAACTTTGTTCGTGTATCTCCGTCTCTGTCGCACTTGCTAATTCGAGCAACAGAGACCCTCCTCTGCTTACGCTGCTGTACATTATGCCGTGATACGGGCGCGGCCTGCGGTGGCGGTCAATACTCAATATTAAATTTGACAGGTAATGACAAGTTTACTATTGACAGGCCTTACTTTACTATTAGTTATTACAGGTGAGAGGCCTTACAAGTTACGGTTACAGATGAACTGTAGGTATTTTTGACGTACGATCTTAATCAAACAACTATTTGGAGTAGGTACCTCCAGTATGCAACTATGCAATAGTAATTGTATTCGCTTAATTTTAGTTTTGAAGGCTGAAAGGCCATTGGACATGAAAAATAAACGCCAAAAATTATATAATCGCGCGATTAGTGACAATGGATCTAACCAACACGCTTGCACGTGATTTAGGTACTTCTTACGTCAACGGCTTAAAGTCTATAATCGCTAAAACCACTTGCAAATCGTTACCAATGTTAAGTTTTTCATATAATTGAACCGTATGACTATGTGTTAAAGTTCATTTTTATATGTTCAAGGTGTTAATTTGAATTGTAAAGTAGACGTAGCGTATGACAGGCATCGGTTGCCAAGTGGCGCGATCGGGTTAGTTTTTTTTCATGTCATTAGGTAATTGGATGTTTCGGTGACAGAAAATAGGACTGTCACAGTGACCTTTCATACAAATATATATTGAAACATGCTTTTATAAGAATTTCATTGAAATGATGGTATCTTATCAAATTACCACATCACTAAAAGAGGGCTTTAACCGGAAAAATCTTTGGAATATCTCCATCTATCGCACTTGCGTAATTCGAGTGATAGGGATTGAGATAGGTACATACGTCAATTATCGGGCGTTCGCCGTACGAGCATCGTAAAGTTCAAATATCAAAGTTCGAGTATGTCCATATGGTCTATGTCTATATCTATGATGTATATAGCCGCGTACTAATGAGGCATATACATGTCATGATTTCGCAGCCCCAGTTTATCAGAAGCTGACTAATTGCTATTGTCTGGAGGCATGTTGCGCTGCTGATCCAACTGTCAAACGAGTTGTACTGAGAAATTGCATGCACATGTGGTCGGATTGTTACATCTGTACGCTACACCCAATTATGACTTCGACATGTTGTACTGACAAATTGGGGTAAAATCACATATCTGTATACCCCATAAGACGTCAGAGCGCGGCGGACTGCCGAGGAAGGTCAAAGGGAATCTAGTAAGGAGTGACCTTGGTTTTGCCGGACGCCGTGCATTCGGCACTTATCCACACGGGCCGAAATCAAGCCCTGGACCTGCGTGCAGGACACCGCGCTCACTCGTCTGGATGCGCCTTGCGACAGCTGCAAAATGGCGCTATTACGGTCCTGCGTGGACTGCAAGGTACAAGATAGAGCGAGATTGGGTTGTACATGACCTAGAGGTTTATATCCCTGTCTAGCTCTATATAGCTTTGTAATCCATCACGTAGGGCCGTCTGCATACGCCCTAATATGAGCGGTAGGGATAAAGATATTTGAACTCCACCGTATTTCCCCAGGGTAGTCTACTATCTCTATCGCACGTCATACACGCGACGATTATCATTGTCAATTTTATACTTAAGTGGCATTCTTGCAAACAGACGAAAAAACGACTGGAAAACAAAACGTAATCGTCATGTTATAAAAATGTGCTAAAAAAAACCGGCATGTTACAAATTAATTTGGATTACTTATACTTATCGCCTCTCACAGACTGGCGCGGTCTGGCCGCGGCGGACAATAGTAAACTTATTTATACTAAACGGGACTTAATCGCGTATAATTAACTTATTTTATTTACCTCTCACTCTACTGAGGTCTCACGACGTTTCGGATGTGTTGCAACATCCATGGTCACGGGACAACTGTACGCGAATAATTAATCCCAACAAAAACATTACATGTAAAGTGATGCCAAGACTCCATAGCTCATACAGCTTTCAGCGTAAAAAAGATATCAGATCGCAATTAGCGCCAAGCTTCCTACTCCACACGGCGTAACTCTACCACTACCAGCCACGCTCTACAAATTCTACATCTTGGCTAAAAAGCATAGCTTTGTTGGGCACATCCCGGTCGCCGCATAGACTTTCACGCCGAATGAATTTATGATGATATTAATTTATATTGATTTACTAAAAATCCTGAAATACGTATTTTATTATTTATAACAATCCCTATATAAATTTTCAGACCCCTAGCATCAAAATTTGCGGAAGTCTCATACAAAGTTCCATCCCCTACTTTAAGGGGTTGGGGGGTAGAAGTTCCAAATTTCAGCTTTCTAGGACTTCAGGAAGTACCCTAGAGGTTTTGATGATCAACATCAGTGAGTCAGTGACGAAATCGGCGTTTTTTAGATATCAATAAAATCTTAAGTAAGTATAAGAGCCTTATCACACTTGCGATTTCCAAGCGTATTTTGTATGAAGGCGATCACGCAGCGTGTTCGCCGCGACTGATAATTGTATAGAAAACACGCTCGCAAATCGCAAGTGTCATAAGGCTCTAAGAGCTATGTTACTATAACTTTATATGTTTAAGTAATAAGTCCACTATTGACATCATATCCCGAAAATTTTGTTTATCCTTATCCTTACTAATATTATAAATGCGAAAGTGTGTGTGTTTGTCCTTCTTTCACGACGCAACGGAGAGTCGTATTGATGTGATTTTTTGTATGGAGATAGTTTAGAAGCTGGAGAGTGACATAGGCTACTTTTTCCAGCGGGAAAACATCTAATTCCCACGGGAAAATTCAATATGTTACATTTTCCTATAACCACGCGGGTGAAGCCGCGGGCATCAACTAGTCTGGTATAATCCGAACCCAAGTTATGAGGGTTCAAAAAAACGACGAACCGCTTCGAGAAAAGTTAGGTAGTGCCCTTGCGTTGCGCTTCGCTTGGCTCGTCTTGGCGGGGGCACTGCCGTGCCCCCAGATTATACGCGACTAAGTCCCGTTTAGTATAAATAATGTGTGAGAATCGTGAAATTTTAAATCAATATAATAGTAAACTTGTCATTAGCTGTCAAATTTACTATTGTCCGCCACCGCAGGCCGCGCCAGTGTGTTGCAGTCCGAACTATTGTAATAAGGTTCAGTTTAAAAAGGTTTTGAACTAAAACGTATGGAACCTCCATACAGCGAGTTTACAAATTTACCATAGGACTGGCGATGCAGCATCAAAAACTTTTCGGGATGCCATAAAAGAGAAAGTTATTTTGTTTTTAATTTTTATTATCAGCCATGTTCGAGATAGATAGTAATTTGCTCAAAAAAAGGTTTTATTTCTAAAATTGTTTTCAGAAAATAAATCGCTGGTTGTTCCAAACTATTTGCATCACAAGTTTTTATTGCGGAATCGGAACTTAACTATACCTACTTCTGAGGTTATAGAAGGTGCCACAAAAGGACGAGTTTGCCTTTAAATCGACCTTATATCCTTTATACCTTGTTAATTATTGTGATGTATTTACAAATAAAGGATTCCACCAACCATGTCGGTAGTAAACAACCTGGAAAGGAAACCAATACTCTTGGTGCTACTTAAGTCTCAAAAGATTTATAGTGAGCTATGCAGGGACATTGGCCAAAATATTTGACCTATCTCAAAACGGTCATATGTTTTAGCTAGGGGTTTGGATTACTTTTGGAGATTTATCAGCGATATCGTGGCAATCGTGTCGATGGTTTCTCATTCCTTGGTTTAGATTATGCGGGACCAGAAACTGGCGATGGTGATGGCCCTATCTGTTGCGTCACGACGACTTGTCCGGAGCAACGGGCACGCCGGACAAGACAGCATATGTGCCATTATTTGAGGAGTCGTCACACACGTTAAGGGTGAGTATCCAGAGCTGTGCGAGGTAGCGGGGCGGTGTGGTGTGCGAAGAAAAAATCCACCAATACGAAGAATTGCGTAATTTACGAAGAAACAAGACGAAGACTAACCATCTCTTTCTAAGTGTTCCAATTAGAATGAGACGGATAGTCTATCTCGCAGCGACACAAGTCGCGCGCCGTCTTGTACGAACCGTGTAGATCCACACAGGCCACACAACCATCAATCATCATAATAATATATGCAAGTTAGGTAATCTTAAAAGAACTCGAACCAAAATAAACAACTACGTATAATTATGCCTAATTTGTGTTTGTTTTGTATCAAATAAATTGTGAAGTAACAATGTTTATTTATGTTAGCTAATAAAGGATTGACGCCGCACACGGACAGGATATCGCGCGGGAATGCATTTTGTCTTCCGCCATCTTTGTTTTGAACGCATTAAGAAATGGCCGTCGTTATGGAAACAACCGAACTATTCGATGTGGGAAAATAAATAAGCTATTCCGGAAAGCATTATTAAATTATAAATCTTCGTAAACCTAATGGCGATGATTTTATATTCTGTCGGATTTGTGAAATAAAACCCCTATTAGCCCGTTTCACAATGTTACAAGTTAACCTACTATATGTTTTACCAAAATGTACCAATATCTATGGAAAACGAAGGTGGGAATACTTGTTACCCAGTATCCTTAATGATCTACCATCCGATGTACTTACAAATATATGTGATAAACCGCAACATTGCAAACGTATAATGAAATCTGCTTGTATATCCCAAACCTGTTAATGCTAAGCTAAACTAATGTTGCCGTCGTAGACGTGCATCCAGTTTTTGGACCTTAAGCCGCGGCAATAGGATAAGAAACTGCATGCACGCCTTCAGCGTGCCCCTATATAAATATATATATATTATCTATTGAGTGAATGCAGTGGCAGTTAAACCCTGCTGGGTTTTGTCCGCTGCCTGGCCGTGTATTATGTAATAATGATAAGTATAAATTAAAAAAAAAAAAAAAAAAAAAAACCTGGCAACACTGAAGTGCTTGACCAATAACGACTGATCATTTGACCAGTGTTGCTAGTCTAAACTTCTAAAGTTTTCACACTTCAATGTTACTTATTTAATCGTATGGCGATCTGTAGCATAGGCGAATATCCATGTGATTTTTTATAGGAGCGCCGCGCCTATTTCGCCGAAAGGGTTGTCGCCACTCGCCACCGAGCACCACCCAGGGGACACGGTTCTGGCAGGTAAATCCTAAATCAATGTTACTCAGCGTGTGAAACACACTGCAGTCTAATAAGAATATGTTCTTATTTCCTATTTTGACGTTCGGCTATTAACAACGCATTTAGAGCTCCCGCAGACTGCAGACTTTAGAGCCCGACCAAACTATCGGCCGACTAAAAGTAGTACAGTAAGAGCCCCCGCAGACTGCAGACTTGTAGCTATCGGCCGACTACAAGTCTGCAGTCTGCGGGGGCTCTCTCTTAGTCAGTCTCTGTCTTAACCATATAACATTTGACATTTAGATCTACCTCACGTACGTACAATGCGTTACGTGATCGACCTGTTGTTTCCCCCGCAAAATCACTATTCACGGAATATTAATTGTTATTACCATAATTCCCGCGTTGAAGTAAGTAACAGGAATAACAGGACGGGATTCCCGTGGTTTTTTGGCCACAATCCAATAATACTGGGAAATCCTGATATTATTACAGTACCTAGGTACCTACACACAACATCCGTTGAGTTTGCGTTGGTAGGTAGTTCTAATTCCTGTAATAGGTACCTATATGGGGTTCGAACGATCCATGGAAATGATGAGCTGACGTCCTTGAGTCCGATCCATACAACATCGATTTCAAGCTCTGACCCCGAATCATAGTCGGCCTTAGAACGCAAAAGGCCGAAACGCACTGACAGCGGTGGCGGAGCGGCGCGGTGCGGCGCGGAGGCGGTACCGGTTGTAATGTTCGAGCTAATATGAAAGGGTCCGCACAGAAAACCGGCCGGGAAAAAAGCGTGGCGGAGGCGGCGCGGAGGCGGTAGCGGCGCGGAGGCGGTGAAACGCGTGCACAGATAGGCGTGCGCGGCGCGGAGGCGGCGCGGGGCGGTTTTACGGCGGGAAGTTGTATTACGCAGTTGTCAATGCACCGGCGCGCACCGGCGGTGGCGGCGCGGCGCGGCGCGGAGGCGTGCTGAGAGCGGTGCAACCAGTTGTATTTTTTTACAACTTCAATTTAGATTTTATTAACTTTAACAATGAGTACAACTGTTAAATTTCTTTCCCTGGTGAAACTTAGTACCCTGGTTAACAATCCTTGGTTTTACGATGTCGTTTAATTCTTCAAAACTGTCTACTCATATGAAAATAAGTGTAAATACGATCTTCATAAAGACGTCAGCTCTTGGCAGAAATGATGTAAATCTCCAAATATTCCTCTTTTTTTATTTATTTCATGGACCCGGATGTCCGTTTAGATTTCTTCTTTTTGTTTTGCCATAAGGCAAGTAAGAGCAAAATCTCGTCATCGCTATCTGGATCAGAGGATAACATGTTTGATCTTTCCGAATCTGTCAACTGTCGATTACCGCTTGATATGTCACACACGCCGCCTCCGCGCCGCTATCCCGCGCGAATACCGGGCGGGATTTTGGTGCGACGTCCTCCGCCCCGCATTCGCTTTACCGCAAAACCGCCTCCACACCGCACCGCGCCGCGCCGCTCTCTGTGCGTTTGCAGCTGTGACAAGATAGAGCGTCCGTCACTGGCTGACATCGTTCGATAGAACAAGACGGACGCTCTATCTTGTCACTTATCGAGTGACAAGGCCGTCCATGCTTCGGGGTCTGGTCTGGACTATCTCTTCTATAACAAAGCATACCGTTCCTGGTGTGCCAGAAATCAAAGGCCACGACGCTCAACAGGAGAAATTATTTGAGACTAGCTTCTGCCCGCAACTACGTCCGCGTGGAACTCGTTTATATCGTAGATCCATACAAACTTCCATCCCCCATTTCAACCCCTCAGACGATGATTTCAAAGATAAAAACTATCGTGTCCTTTTCCGTCCCGCGATTTTCTGTTTCGATTCAGCTGTTTAAGCGTGAAGAGGTAACAGACAGACAGACAGACAGACGGACACACTTTAACATTTATAATATTAGTATGGATGGGCGCTTGTGTACAATGCGTACACAGAAGAATCACAAACGCCTTTGACGAAATTTGGTATAGAGAAAGTTTTTTTGAAACTATACCTACGTTATAAACGAGTTCCACTCGGAAGAAGAATAATGTCTTACCATCAGTCCATACGCTTGTTTGCCACAGTTGCAATAAAAATAATTGATATCTACTGTCAACTACCGAATTGACCACTTGGCCACTGAAACGCTGAACTACATACACAATTAATGACTGACGGAGACTGAATTGATTAGATCTGAACTTGACCTTCGCCGCGAATTCGCGCACACATGTTATCAACAAGCCGCTATGTGGCTCTGTATCTATCGTCTATTAATGGCCGACCTTGGCTGCCCGTCCGCTAAACCAGGGAGAGCTGCTACTAGCAATGTACAAATTGCAGAACATTCCCAAAAGGCGGAAACGTTCTCGAGAATGTTCTCAGAACATTCCTGCAACATGAAAATTATTGTTTAAACAAGAGAATATACTTGAAATAAAGTTTAAATAGACATAACTTAAAACTACATGTTATTATGCATATGTTAATGTCTATTACAGTGAAAAAAATACTTTATTACAGTTAGCTATTTTGTTGATAAGTGATAACGCAGAGATCGGAAAAATTTGCGACATTGTTTGCAATTATGTGGACATGACTCCAAAATTAATCAAAATGTTAATTAATTATTCATTGAAAGATAATTTGAATTATTGGAGATAATAGTTTATTTATAAAGTGCTTATAAGCACGTATATACTATAATAACTTAAAAAAAAATGACGTTACGACGACGATGAATTACATAAATAATTATTAGCAAAAGGTTCGTATTTAAAATGGGTATCGTTTCCGTAAATATTTATATATAATAAATAAATAACGATTTTAAACTGACACGATTACTTACACTAGAAAAAAATTTGAAAAAAATACTGATATTTTTTTTTAATAAACCTATACTTTAACAAACTTTTGTATTTATTGACTAGGAATCAAATTATATGTCAAGTAAAAAATTAATTAACTGAATAACATTTTGATTGATTTTGGAGTCATGTCCACATAATTGCAAACAATGTCGCAAATTTTTCCGATCTCTGGGATAAGTTACCAATAAGTTGCTTAAATTCTCACTGTATTTCAGAGAACATTTCGACTTTCGGACTTCACACTTTACACTAGCCCTGACTTTTTAAACTAAGTTACCGAACTATTTCATGATGCGTGTCTTTGGACTCTTTGATCGTATCGTGTCAGTCGTGTCACTCGTGTCAAATAAATAAACAAATTCATACATTCTCAGAAGTTACCGAGAAATTCTCATGTGGAAAGTTTCGCAACTTTGGAAAGTTCTCGTGAGTGCATTGCTAGCTGCTACACATAGTGGTTATATTCTCTTTGCATACAGGGACTCATTTCGGAAACGAGCTAAAACCATAGAATTAAATTAAACGTAGGTACATCCCTATGACAGCCGTCTTCTCCGTACAATATACAGGGTGTTAACGGGGTCATGATCCGGAATGACAAAAAGCGAATAATATGATCATACTGAACAACCTTTCCCATGGGACCAACCACGAAATCGCAAAAAAAAACCAGGTATTCCATACATTAACTCTCAATTAAATCGCAGTTAACTCACAGTTAACTCTTAATTGGCTCTTTTTTTTTTGCGATTTCGTGGTTGGTCCCATGGGAAAGGTTGTTCAGTATGATCATCTTATTCGCTTTTTGTCATTCCGGATCATGACCCCGTTAACATCCTGTATAACCTTAAAACGTCAATTTTTATATTTTGTGTGTACTGAGAGGACATGACATGGATCAAGGTCTTTCGTCGGGGACGCGGACAGCGGAGCTTCAAGGGCTGATTGCATTATTGACGACTGATCAAACTACCGAACAACGTCGCTTTATAAACAAACTGGACATTGGCGAAATCATCTTAACTTTTTAAAGAAGATAAGATGAAGACATCGATAAAGATTCGCCGCGATACTTACGTATTAGTATTAAATACGAGTGGCACAGAACCGGTAATTTTGACACCCTTTGGGGGAGGCCTATGTCCAGCAGTGGACGTCTTTCGGCTGATATGATGACGTTGATAGAATAAGAGCGGGTTCACATTGCACGATAGGTACTATATCATATCTGTCAGATATTGCCAATGTTGCCAGCTTCGTGTTGTGCGGTCTCTATTCTAGTTTTATGTTTGAGTAAAAAATAAAATGTTCGATTCATCCAATCATATGCCCCATAAAGCCGGGGAGGAATTCTATACTGGCAACAATTAGAACACTGAACGGTATGCCTAATTGTTACTACCTAGTTGCAAGTGTCAGTCGCGTCAGTTTGGGCTAAGCGAGTAAGCCACCACCGTCTCTAATCCCGATCATGCGTCATTTCTCGCTAGTTCATATCTAAATGCACTTTCTAAGAAAACAACCAAGAGTAAATACTTAAATAGGCTAGGCTACTGAATCAGCGAGGTTTATCTTACAGACTGGGGTCAATCACTGATCTAGTGGTAAATAACACCATCACCAACAGATTGGTATTCGTTATTCGGCGCACCTTCGCACAGCGCGCGATTCGTGCCCGCGAAATGTCGGCCTTGGGCGAAAATTCATCTCCCGCGCACATGTCGTTGCCGTCGTCCGTCAAGCGTACAGTCGGCGGCAGATATACCTACAGGTCCCACCCGCGGCTACGAAATACAGTCAGAGAAACGTAACCATGCATATTAGAAGTTTGCATGCGGGGCATCAGTTTCTCTGCGGCTGACAGTACCTTTAATTTTGAAGATACGATATTTTGCTCTATGAAGAGTTGGAGTCATTTTTTTTTAATGTTACCTACGTCACATGGAAAATATAGATTTTATACGATATGATACAGAGAAAAAATATAATGGAAAAATAAACCATCTTCGTCTGTAGCCCCCGACAGGATTCGAACCTGCGACCTTTCTGTAACGCTAGACTGCTCATATCGTTTATAAAAATGATCGGGGTAACTTCCTCGTTAAAAGTTAAAAATAACACGAAAACAAAAAAAAAAAAAAAATTGTTTCGTGATAAGGGTATTATTAATATAGATCTAATTTTTATTTTTAATGAAGTATAAAAACTATTTCACCAGTAGGTAGGTAGCAGGAACATGTATGTATACAGGGTGTATCAAAAAATGATACACCCTGTATACGGGTAGAATAGACGTTTAGGAACCATATTTTATTCCGCGGCTCCGCTTGATGGGTTCACTATACGCGGGCGGCTAGGTAATAATAACGCCTTGGCCACTACTTTGGTCTTAAACGACCTGCGGCAGCGTTTTATCTGTTCATTGCGCGGTCGAAACGTGCAACGTACTGTGGTTAGTTGGGATCACGCGCAATGAATTAGAAAAACCGCTGAAGCTGCTGATTGATGTAAAATCAATTGTTTCAAGTTATTGTTAATGTTCTCTTCATCCTATAAGCTCTCGTATTATTTCATTTAAATCTGAACTCCATGACCTTTTTCATGAATGTGCAACTCTTTTCTTTCACTCCAAGTTGTCGTTCTTTAACACCCTTTGGAATATGGACCTTATTGCTATGAAAATAAGACATGATAGTCAATCGAGCTCTAAGGCTTAAGCAATAAGGGCTCTTATTGTAACAGAAATAAGACACATGACTGATAGTTACGTGTTCGATAGTGCTGTCCGGAATCGAGCTCTAAGGCTTTAGCAATAAGAGCGATAAGTTCGATTGTGCCGGCCGGTGCTCATACGAAGTCATCGTGAAATGGAACAGATGGTTAACATGGACATTCCAATGCAAAATGTACTAACAAGTATTTTTACGGCTTATGCTCCTTAAACTTTATATATACATTCGTAAGAGTATAAAGCCGTTAAACACTTTTTGCAATAGCATATTCTGCAAATAAATTTGTAATTTTAACCAACGCGTCCTTCACCGTTTTGCTATTGAGAAAATTCGAATAGTTCGAATTTGGGCGTTATTCCTAAAGAGATAAAGCTTAGAAAAATATTTACCAACAGAAAAAACAAATTGATATTTTGGTCGCCACCGCCGTCTGCTGTTCTTGCAAATTCGAATAGTTCGAATTTAGACGTTATTCCTAAAGAGATAAAGCCTTGAAAAATATTTGGCAATGGCAAAATAAAATATTTGCCGCCGACGGGCGAGTCGGCGGCCCGTTGCACCCAACGCGCCCGCGGCCCGTCCGCCTAAATAATTGTTTATAAATTTGCGTCAAATTCATTTTTAGGGTGACACCGTAAGATGTCACGTGACCTGATCGAAAAACTGTTACAATGTTATTGAGTTTTCACTTCTGTCGGCACTCCCGGAGTGCGACCCGGTCTTTTTTATTTTATTTATTTACTAAGTATACATATAAATAAATTTTCTAACGTAGATTAACGAAGAATTCTACAATGTTTTGTACATTTTAAGTGTGTAGGCGATATGGTAAAGTTAGTGAATTTTTAAAGTTTTACAAATAACTCTAGTTCATTACCCAAATCAGTAATTCAATAAATCAGAACATTGGGACATAGTGGAACTCTTTGTTAATCTATGTTACAAAAATTATATGCATAGATTTTGATTTGGCGGAGGAAATAGGGGCTATGGCGGCTCGAAAATCAAGTTTTGTTTGGTTCCGCGCTAGCCCGCACATGGTCTTAACGTATACTTCCCATTTTAGGCGGTGCGGAATCAGTGCAATACCAGAAGCTGTCAGCCAATTCAGTACAGATTCTATGCTGCCCGCCTACTTTTAATAATAATAATAATTAGTTTATTCAGATAACTTTCATCCACTAATAATTAGTTTATTCAGATAACTTTCATCCACTAATAATTAGTTTATTCAGATAACTTTCATCCACTAATAATTAGTTTATTCAGATAACTTTCATCCACTAATAATTAGTTTATTCAGATAACTTTCATCCACTAATAATTAGTTTATTCAGATAACTTTCATCCACTAATAATTAGTTTATTCAGATAACTTTCATCCACTAATAATTAGTTTATTCAGATAACTTTCATCCACTAATAATTAGTTTATTCAGATAACTTTCATCCACTGGTTCTTTATTGGAGAAATATAAGCGGGGCGGTACGAATGCAGTACCTACTTTACTGCATACATATACTGTTCCAATTCACGCAATACCTATATATTAAGTACTACTGTCCTAATATGATGGTAACAGTATGCAGAAAAGTATAGAAATCGGGGCGATATCAGTAGGTAGCTCCCGGTAAAAGTAAAATACCGCGTAGGTACCGATTCCGTACCGGTTTTATGGACCTGAAAAGTCTACGCAAAGAGTTAATAGTTACCTACCCAAAGTTACTAAAAATCGATAACCGTGGGACAGCACTCTCAAATCGTAATTAGTCATAGTACTTTTACTAAAACATCAGCGCATCACATTATATTTTTAAAAACGCTCGAAACAATATTGTCGTTCCATTTTCAAAGACGTTTTCCCGCGCCGCCTGCTGTTCTAATCTGCATTGTCTATGCTCACGGCTGCTGTTTGAGGCGCGAACAAAACCGTTTGACAGCCGAGCGAGCATCACTGACAGCCCTGTTGGCGGGAAACGGGGTTCTTCATTTCTTTTTAGGGTGAAACGGGTGAAATGGTTATTAGAGATGAGTTTTTGAGAATAGGTCTACATCGTGAATAAAAATATAAAATACATAGCTAGACTGCTCAAATAACAAAAAACGCGTTTTTTACCGCGTCAGTGGCAAACAAACGTAACCCCGACTGATGTTAAGTGTGCAGCGTGGCGTATGAACGCTTGCAACTCCAGTGGTGTCACATGCGCGTTGGTTAGCCGTAGGGGAGGTAGGAACTTGTTAATGGACTTCAAGCTTTCCTTCGCGATATATTTACACGTAAATTGTACACGACGTGAGACCGTCCTCTAGATATTTTGCCTTCCAGCTGCCCCTGGATCACCAGCTGCTCCATTAAACCCTCATTTCTGGATAGGGTCATTACGCTGGTTACGCGACCACCTTCGGTTAGCGACCACCTGATGGAGATGGTTTTTTCTATTGAAGATAACATCAATTATAGAGACAATTAGTTGTACATGGTTTTTTTTTTTGGTGTTTTAGAATAGAAATCCACTAATAAACCGAGAAAATATCCTTTCAGTTTACCAACTCAGCTTAGTAGTCACCAACCGGCACATGAAATTAGGTGGTCGCTAACCGGCGAAATGACCCTACACGGCCAAAGAACTACAGAATTCGTAGCTGCACAGTCGACGAAAGGTGTTCCTTTATCCTGAGCTCTTTTAGAATTGAGACGTTGGTCCGGAAAGCTGTCCAGGACTCCATCCGTCCATCTCCAGGAGGGCTCTCCAGCACCACATCTCGAGAGCATCCATTTTGCGGCGATCATGCAATCTTAATGCTTAATGCATGTGTCAGGTCAGATCCGAATAGAATTTAGGCATAGGAAAGTCATGAGTCCAAAAGTAATACCTGTATTTTGTGGCTTACAGCCAACTCATTTTAAACGAAAGTCGTTTAACTACGCAATATACAACCTACGCGCCTAATTTTAATTATCATTCCCAGTTACTAACTTGTGATACTTATCTTCCGCTTTCTTTTTATTAAAAACACAATCGTGCATCGTCTCTAAATCGAAACAACTGAAGTTTTAAAGAAACACTTATACATTTATGCTCTTTTTAAAACCAGTTTTCTTTACTGCAACGCCCTTAGCTTGTATCGAAAGCGCGCTCAATCAAATCGATTATTTCATCATCGATATCCGAGCTCGGAAATATTAAAAAAACAATAATTAAGATTACAGAACGCATCCATTAGCCGACGTGTCAATTTATTCGATTGTTAATGAATCGATAATTCCATAGGCACGATTTGTTTTTATACGGGTTTAGGTTTGAGCACAGGCTCGAGAGAAAAAAATGCGTTGATTATTAGATTATTACAGAAAAGACCCAAGTATATTATAATGTGGGCTAATAATATTTGAGGAGTTTCGTCGATTCCTCAACGATCTCAGAATTGACACTTCACTAGTTGCTACTTTAACGGAATCATGTCAGAATCTTTGACGTACTTTATATCTTTCAGGAGTTCCATAACACATCTCTGGTCTTCATCATCAGTTCCACTTCAACAAAATTGCTATTTCCAACACTACACGCGTGCCTATAAAATTTGAGGGTTGCCCTCGATTTCCCTGGGATCCGATCATCAGATCCTAGATCAGATACTTGGTGACAATGGGACCATCTCAGGAGTATACACTTTTGATACAATTTTTGAAGTGAAAATTTCTTTAGCGGCGCTGAGCACTTTTTGGAATGGGGAAAAATTTTTAAATACGCGACAGAGTTTTGTGACATCAGATGTGAAGGAGGTCACTTTTTGCTGCTAGCCGATTCGACTTCATTCAAAAGTGGACGCTATTCGTAAGAGTATAAAGCCGTTAAACACTTTTTGCAATAGCATATTCTGCAAATAAATTTGTAATAACCAACGCGTCCTTCACCGTTTTGCTATTGAGAAAATTCGAATAGTTCGAATATATGCGTTATTCCTAAAGAGATAAAGCTTAGAAAAATATTTACCAACGTCAAAAACAAATTGATATTTTGGTCGCCACCGCCGTCTGCTGTTCTTGCAAATTCGAATAGTTCGAATTTAGACGTTATTCCTAAAGAAGTAAAGCTTTGAAAAATATTTGACAATGGCAAAAACAAATTGGCATCGTGTTTGCCGCCGCCCGTCAGCGCGCCGACGGCGAGCCCGGCGGCCCGTCGCACCCAACGCGCCCGCGGCTCGTCCGCCTAAATAATTGATAATTGTTTATAAATTTGCGTCAAATTCATTTTTAGGGTAAGATGTCACGTGACCTGATCGAAAAACTGTTACAATGTTATTGAGTTTTCACTTCTGCCGACACTCCCGGAGTGCAACCCGGTCTTTTTTTTTATAATAGGTCTACAATTGACCCCTGCTTCCCCTCCTTATCTTTCTGAGCGGTTTAATTATATGGCAGACGGCAGTGGCCACCGCTTGCGGTCGAGTGCTAACCTTACTCTTGCTGTACCGTCTAGAAAGACGCGAACATACTCCAGAATCCAGATCTTTTCCCGCGCGCGCTGTTAAGTTGTGGAATGAGTTGCCTTTGTCGCTGAGACAGTCGCGGTCTGTTGCGTCACTTAAGATTAATTTGAAGAAGTTGTGGCTTTCTAATGACTTGTGAATTGGTTGAATATAGTGTTTATTTATTGTATATTTGCTATATACAGGGTGGCTCATTCAGAGCGGTCAGTATGGGAAAGTCTGAAACTATAAGATATACGAAGATCTGTTCTTAGGAACCATGTCATCGATTTTAGTAACAAGAAAAACTGCATTCATACATTTAAAAAAACTTGTACTCAGCTCGCCTGTCATCCTATGCCTTTTATTCATTTTAAGTGCGTAATATTTTCTGATGAAACGCAATTTTCCAACAACGGAATGTACAATCGTAAAAATCATCACTATAGGAGTCGGGAAAATCCCTTAAGACTGCACGAAGGACGCCGTCAAGTTAGATTCTCATTTAACTGCTGGGTCGGCCTACTTTATAATAAGGTACTCATGTTTAAAATTTATGATGGACATTTGGATAGATTCAAGTAGGTACCTTGCAATCTTAGAAGATCTATTAGAGGCCCTAGGAGAAATGTCAGCAGAAGTAAAAGAACAACTTTATTTTCAACAGGATGGAGCACCGGCTCACAATAGTCGCATAGCTAGAGACTTTTTAACTGACCACTTTTCCCAGAAATGGATTGGTACGAACGGCCCTATCAAATGGCCCGCGAGGTCGCCCGATTTAACGCCTCAAGACTATTTCTTGTGGGGTTATGTTAAGGATGAAGTGTACAAAACAAGCTATGACACCGTTGAAGACCTAAAAGCAGCCATAGAGTCAATTTTAACGCAAATTCACCACATGAAGATACAAAATGCAATAGTAAGATCGTTACCTAATCGTGTTGAATATTGTATTGAAAAAAACGGTGGTCACTTCGAACACCTATACTAAAATAAATTAAAGTATATGAAAACAATGCCTTTTATTCATTTTAGACATCATGTTCCATAGAAACATTTACTGCTTAAGACCTACACAATCGATATCTAAATAGAAATAGTGTTAGTATTTTTTTTTCAAAACGACCGGGTTCGATTCCCGAGCTGAGTACAAGTTTTTTTTAAATGTATGACTGCAGTTTTTCTTGTTACTAAAATCGATGACATGGTTCCTAAGAAATGAAATGAAATGAAATGAAATGAAATTTATTTGCTTGAGACATGGTTAACAATAAGGTGGAACAATTTTGTTAGGATCAGCACATCTCGCCAACATTTGGACATGCAAACTTTACAAACTTATAGGTAACTATAATAATATTAAGTATTTAATTACGAGTACATTACATTATTTTTTAAATACATTAAAAAATTCTTGTGTCAACAGATCTTCGTATATCTTATAGTTTCAGACTTTCCCATACTGACCGCTCTGAATGAGCCACCCTGTATATTACATATTATAGTGAGTTTTATATTTTATATTGTATATTTATATATATATGTTGGCATGTTTTTAATTTCTCTGTGTGTTTTTGTACACGGTATTAGTTTGTCTATCTCGTTCTACATACCTGTCTCAATTGCTCAAAGGTTAGCTGGAACAGATCCCTTATAGGGATAAGTTCGCCTTTATACTATTGTGTGACATGTATATTCTTTAACCTGTTATTGTGTACAATAAAGTGCTTACATACATACATGCAATTGACAGAGATACCTACAGTGGAACATAGAACCACCTTTTTTGAAGTCTGTTAACAAACACGATGTTGCATTTTGTCCTCTTTCTTACATCAAGCATACCGCATTGCAAAGGCAGTATTGTCTGAAGTTCGAACCAGAACTGAACCGAACCATCAAACTAAAAGAAATACTTTTTAAATAAATAGCTTGACTATACACGGTGGAATTTAATCGGTGATCAGGAATCCAAAAATCTTAACACAGAAACCAATACGTGAGATCTCGTGCAATATAGCTCACAATCTAATTAATCACACTTAATTAACATCGGTAAAATGTACACTGACTGAATAAATGGACACCCTACTTTTATTGAAGGGAAGTTACTCGTAAGTGTACATACGTCAAGCAATGAAGAAGAAGCAAGCAATTTGTTATGAATTTGACAATGACAAATTGACAGCTTATTGCTCATTTATGTTTTAAGTTTCTATGGCTGATAGTTTGAAAAGAGGTATTAAACTTTTCAGACTAAACCATTAGTAGGGTGACAATAATTTTTAATTAAAATTTAATTTCAACTTAAAAATTAGTTATGATAAAAAAAAACTTGGTTCCACTTAAGTACTACATAAACGTGACCGCCATCGATTACTGAATTAGAAAAATGGGTTCCTGTTCACCGATTAAATTCCACCGTGTATATTTTGATGTTTGTCAGCATCCAAATCAAGATCCAGAAGCGGCTTATATGATGTCAATGAAGAAAAAAATAATGCTTAAAATAAGGGCCAACAGTACCTAAAGTAACACTATTACTCGCTCTGTAGTAGTTCCTGGAGGTGAGCAAGGTCGCCAGAGCTCCCGAGGATGCGTTGTGTTGAGAGCGACGGAATTTGTTCCTTGAGCTGTCAACACGGCGAATCCTCAAACATATCAAGGGTCGGCAACGCCCATGTTACTCCTTTGGAGTTGCATGCGTCTATAGGCTGCGGTGTCCGCTTACGATCAGCCGGGCCGTACGCTTGTTTGCCACCGTCGTTGTATAAAAAAAAAAAAAAAGTAAAATAAAGGTTAAAAGTTGTACTTATGAGATGGGCCTACCTATATTCATCGCCACGTCATCGCTTCATCCCTTTCTATGTCAAATCAAATCAAATCAAATCAAAATATTTATTTTGTAAATAGGCTTAAGCAAGCTCTTTTACACGTCATGTTTTAACTTAACTACTCAACTTAAGCTATTTTACATATAAATGCTTCTTTGTCATCTATAAATTCTTTTACAGTATAATAAGATTTCTCTATAAGATGGCGCTTAACGCTGAACTTAAATCTATTCATTGACAATTTCAGTATATCAGAAGGTAACTTATTGTAAAATCGTACACAGTTCCCCATAAACGACATATTCACTTTGCAGAGAGGTATCCAACACATACACGGTACACACGGTACACGGTACACACACGGTATGTCAACATTTCATCAGCACCCATCGAAGCAAAACGTTTTGTTCAACCAAATTAAACATAAATGCATTGAAAGTCGAACGAATGCAATATTGGCTAGACGCGAGCGCCTGAAGATAATACCCCTTTGTTTTATTCAGCCTACGATTGTCTATTATAAGTCGCAATCGATGCTTTGAGCAAGCTTTTTAAAGAAAGCTCAGCGAAAGCTATGACAAAGCACAAACAGAGATTCGCAACAATGATAACTCTGTAGGTACATTGGCTTGTAACTAACTTCTGAATACACTAATTGGACGTACCGTTACTATTTTAAATTAAATACCTACTGTTAGAACTTGTACGCACAAAAAACACAACTGCAAAAAATTAGGTGAGATATCAGATTTCGTAGGTAAAGAACATTGTATGACCAGACAACCGTGTCAGTAAGTCGGTAATCCCATCCTTTTCTTTTGGATAAGTAATAGTGCTTGAGTACGAAATAGATAATTGAATGCTCACAAATACATAGACACTTAAAGCCTCTCACACACTGGCGGTAAATAGTAAACTTGTCATTAGCTATAATTGAAAAAAAAATCTATTGACCGCCACCGAAGGCCGCGTCAGTGTGTTGCAGGCCTTATATAGGTCATCGACGAAGTGCCTGGCAACACTTTACTTTATTTATATTGACGATTACAGTGAATATTGTTTCATATTAGACAGCCTATGAGCGTACTCTATGTATTGAGAAATGTTAGGTAGCTGTACCTAATATAGTAAAAAGATTTCATTTGTAACAAAAAGTTATATCCAAGATCCATAGATCCAAGATTACGAGTACTTTCAGTGTTTGTTTTTTAATTAGCAGCTGCTTTTCGAAATACCGTTAACTGACCCATAGAGCAGACCTGTAAATATGTGTAAGTGACACTGGCCACACAGAAATAATTAAAGAACGTGCCAACAGGAAACGTCATTTTGAATCACTTAACTTGCACTGATTGACATATTCGAAATTCGAATGTGCGGGCGGAAAAAGAGTGGGCTATGCTTAGGGAGTAAAGAGCAAAGCTTTTTTACCCGACTGACGAAGGAGAGTCGGGTTATTTTCAAAGAAGACAAATGTTACACAATGTTAACATTCAATGTATGTAACTGGCCTAGTAGCATGATGCGTTTTATCGTTATGTTTAGCGTGACGTTTCAGTACATTAGGCCCGTTAAACGTGACGATAAAACCTGTCGTGCTAGCTGGGTTGAAGTCCTTGAAAAAAAATATGCATGTCTCGGTATAAATTATGTTTTATAATCTTCGATAATGAAGAAACTATAACATGTGGATCTGGAATACTTTGCGACATTTAACAGTGCTAACTAACCCTGATAATCTCAACAACGTCTAGTTTTCCCTCTGGGATAGGTCAGATGGCTGGCGCTTTCGTTAAACTAAGTGCCTACGCCACATCTTTGTGTTAAAGTCGGCCCTTTAAAGTACAACTGGAACGCTAATATGATGGTATCGATAGCTCGACCTTTTAATTCAGTCCTTGCCTGCGCGGCGCGTGGTTGCATGGGTATGGCGATAACGGGGTGCGAGCTACGTGCGGGAGGCAAAACCCGGCGCGGTCGAACTATATATATGATTTCATGATGTGGTCATATTGATAGGAGACATAAACTGGTTAAACAACCAGTCGATGCGACTACTACGTTAAGACAATATTATAGTAGGTAGGTCTTAGTTGTTTATTTTAGGTTTAGTTTAGTAAAGTACCTACCTAAATAGTTATTTTTTTGTATTTATAATCATTTGTATTGATTATGACACATTACGACCATACAACTGCTCAACTCTCAGAAAAAAGATTTTTCTTTATCTGAGCTCTGCAATAAGTACTCCTAAAATGCAGTCCCACCTACTCACATCACAACTTGCGCAAGTTTTAATACCCATTAAATTGATCTTAGCAACACTAACCAGCCAGCAACTATCAATGGAATACCTAACCACAGACAAGCTAAACGTTACATAAGCGACACGTGTTTGGTTGCGCGGCAATTGGCCAGAAACGATTCTGATTCTAGCTAATTGAGACGCGCACGCGACTTTGTTCTTTACTTTTAAACGACTTATGTGTATTAGAAATCACGGGTAAATGTGATGTTTTGTTATATAAGTTATGTGTGCAAAGATCGCTTTTTTTAAAGTAATAGTTATTAAGCTTTTTTTTATTGGTTGTATGATTGCGTTTTGATTATGTCTAGTTCTTAAATATAGGTTGCAGGTAAGTAGGCAGTATTTTTTTATTTATTAAATATCAAAACGATTATCTAGCTACTTACTACGATACCGTGTTCACGGACAGGCGGGGCGATCAGCGGGGCGACACGCGAGCTTTCAGGCGAGTATGGAAAAGCTCACACCTGCCCCGCTATTCGGTAACTAGGCGCCGTAGGTTCAGCGAAGTTAAGCGAACAGAGTTTTTGAAACAATATAATGCGTCTGTTTATAATAATATGGTTTCAAAAAAATACGAATAGTAATCTTCAGGCTTTTCTGCAGGGAAATCAGTGCTTCGCACATGATTAAGCAAATTCCGCTCGATAGAAAAAAATCACGAACATAGGTCTAAAACACACAAAAATACACTTGAAATATTCGTAACAAACTATACACAAAAGCTATAAATATTAAAATTGCTTCTAAAAATCGGCAATATCATGTTTGAAGGAAATCAGTGTTTACATTTTTAGTTATTTGAACGGCCAAAAAATTAAAATTAAAAAACATGATATCCGCGCTTCCGAGCACGCATTCCATCTCGCTCACGCTTATGCTCAGTGAGAGGGAGAGAAGACCATGAACCTACGGCGCCTTATCATCGCCTCACCCCGCACCCCTCTTCGCCCAGTCTCCTTTCTGAATAGCAGGGTGAGGGAAGGAAAGTACAACTTTAATCCCTCACTTGAGGGCAACAATTACTCTTTTCCGAGTAGCAGGTACAAAGATATATAATACATATTCACTTTTCCACCTCAACCCATCGCAATAGGGTGAAAAAAACAGCATTGCAGTCAACAGTCTATAATAATAATTAGGTACTTATCATTTGTTTCAGATAGAAATCCATAATTACATACATATAAAAAAAAACTATTCAAATAGGTATAATTAGAGCCTGTTTCACAATCGCCGGATAAAGTTATCTGCCAGTTAAAATTATTGCTATCCTTTTCTCCCGTCATATAAAAGAAAACTGACAGCTAACATTTTTCTGACGGATATGTTTTAACTGGAGATTTTGGGGACAATCTTACACAAATCGACCTAGTACCAAACTAAGCAAAGCTTGTACTATGGGCTGCTATGGGCTGTGCTTGTATTTGTTGTATGTAGTTATACATTACAATTTAATTAAATACATTAAAATTAAATTACAATACAGAATGTCATAAAAAATTAATACAAATTAAATTACCTAAGTACTTATATTTTATTTAAAATAATAAATTTCAGGCCTGTCACGCATGTGCACGTCGTTCCAGTGCCTCACCACAGGGCAGTCGTAATTGTTCAGATCAGCACAGCACGCGGGACACATAGACACGGCTTAAAACATGCAATTACATATGTATGAGTAACTTCAGCGTATCCCAAATTGTTTTGTCCAATAGGTACAATCATTTCTTTGCGTAGACCGCGGAGAGATCATCAAATTGAAATTACTCAAGCAGCAAAAAGCTAACCGTTATTCAAGGCGCGGATTGTAAGTAGTAAACGTCGAAAATGAATAAAGGATGACTCACGTTTCGTCGTGCTGTGCTGTGCCCGACGCGAGTGTCATTCGGTCAATTCCATATGAGTATAAGTAAGTATATTATATACTTAAAAAGAGGCACCAGCACATACTAGTACTGTATTCTTAAATGATAGTCAAAATCGGGTAGTTTACAAATTTTATTGACAGTATGTCGACATTGTCGACCAGTGAAATTGCATGTGCTCAATGCATAATAGACGTACCAACCAATAAATCCACCAAAATACTCAGTGGAAAGGCTCTCGAGTGGCGACCAGGGGGCCTAGACAAGGTTACAATCGACAAGCGCTAATATAACGCCAATATATAGAAACGAATAAAATGTATGGGCATGACAGATGTTAACGAAAAGTGTTTCGTCGGCATCTGTCATTCCCGTACATTTTATTCGTTTCTATTGGCGTTAGCGCTTGTCGATTGTAACCTTGTCTACGGCCCCAGAGGTCAATACCACAAAACTTTACAAGCGTACAATTTGACAAGTTTTTCTATGAAAAATTGTACAATTTTGTCGAATTGTAGACTTGTAAAGTTTCCCCCACAAGGTGGACTGATGATCTGATATAGGTCACCAGACACAGTGACAGAGAGTGTGGGTGGCACAGGACGAGTCATTGTCGCACTCTTTGGGGGAGACCTATGTCCAGTGGAGTCTTTCGGCTGATAGGAATGATGATGATTAAAATACTCACTTTAATCTGAATTCCTACATGTTATTTTTAATCTGACAAGTTTTTAGTTCGTCGTGTGTGGACCGACGCGCGAAACATATTGAGAAGCAAAACAAATGCGAAGCGCTGAACTAGAATAAGCCATAAGCTGAGCAACATGCGCTGGAGTTCAAAGCTCTTCACTTTTTACGCGCATTTTTCGCACGCTTCATTAACATGTCAAAACGCCCAACTGTCAAAAACCTGCGTTCTAAATTCAATCGTAACCTATTATAAATATGGTTGCAATTAAATTAGGCACGATTAGAGATAAATTCTTACGTTATTGGGCGAGATTTTTGCCCGGCACGGTTGGAGAGTAACTTTTTTTCACAACACATCGCGCTTTATGGCCGCGGCGGCGGCGCTTCTTAAAGTAATATGAATATTAAGATAAGCGTATGGTTTTTGATTTAACGTGGCCTGCTTTTTATAAAACTGTCATTGTAATCTGAATCTTCTACCTGGGAAGATATAGAGTTGCTTTTTGAATGGACTATTTTAATGCAATTTGGCCAACTCAATCTCTAGTATACTTGCGACTTTACAAAGCTGTGTGGCCATATCAGATATCACGAAATGTGTTACCCTTTATTTACGTAGTTACGTTTGTAGTTACGCCGAGCGTCAAAAAACTCGCCATTTTTTACTCTGTCATAATAAGTCAAGGTATAATTTACAGTAACTTTGTCTAATAGATATATGAGACGATGTCGATTAAGGAGTTTATAAAACTATTCGCTCCGCAAAGCGTTTGCAAGTTGCCGGTAAATTAACCAAATGCTTGCCACGACAAATCTTACCATCGGCAAGAAATCTAGACCATAGTATAGGTAACTTGATCCCGATGACCTTAACTCAGGCTGATCCTGATTAAGCATTCATTGCTACTACCTAATATAGGGGCCAAATCATACTGGTAGAGAAAAGAGAAGATAACAAAATCACTTGCGATCGAAGACCTAGGCTACAGGAATAGGAGACCCATACAAATACTCTTTAGGCGACATCTAAATCAAAATTACCAAACTCAAGTACCTCAACGATTAAATTCCCCGTAAATCTTCAGCCATCTTGTTAATTCGCGCCTCGCATGGCAGTCTTTAATAAGTGTGCTATAGCGTGGTTTAACAGCCCCGCTATTTTGTAACTTGTTTTAAACTCACCTCACCCTTCAGCCACAAATTTATCTTGGCGCCGCGATTCGTAGTAACTAAGTGTAATCACAGGTCTAGTTTCATTAGACGTGACGGGTGAGGTGAGGCGTGTTAGCGCGTTCCTAATAACAGCCTGGCCGTGTGGGAAGCAAGCACAGGTATTCATAAGTGGGAGCTGCCTACGTATGTGACCATTCCGGGGACTTTGATTGAGTTTAAAGCAGTTAGAAATAATGTAAATTGCGTAATGATATCAGTTTTTCCTCCTAGGAAACAAATTTTCCATATAGTTTTCCGATAAAAATCAGCTGCGTTGGATTCCATTGAGAAGCGTGTCACGAAACTCATTGTTGACTTAGATTTTGACGCTAAGATGCATAAAGCTTTGAACATCGTATAGAAAAGTAGCCTGCTTATCGATTTTCAACAGGATACATTTCGGAGAGCATGGGCAAGGATTGTACGAAATAATCCCACCCTCACCATTTCACCAATGCGGTGTAGTAGGTCCCTTATGTTGTTTATAAGCCACTGATTCGCACGAAGCGGTTTGCTTCATGGTATAACAACATTAACAACACAGGTAACTCTCTTCCGAGACTCGCGAACCACGTGACTGACACAAGCCTACGTCATCAAACGGCATTTAACAGCATGATGGCGTAGACTTGTGTCAGTCACGTGGTTCGCGAGTCTCGGAAGAGAGTACCTACCTGTGTTGTTATACCATGGGTTTGCTTCTTGTTTACCCGCCAGGACAGCTGAGTACAGTCAGCAGCAAAGTTGCTACGCGTGTCAAGTGCTCAAAATGACCTACACACGACCCTAATGTCAACAGTTTGCGTAGCTACTTCTGCTGCTAACTGTACCTAGCGAAACTTACTTCCAAACCTTTTGCCAACTGCTTATAACTTGGATCTTTTCAAGACGAGTGTGCAGGCCATCATACGCCCGCTGTAAAGATTTTAAACATTGATTCATACATATTTCAAATACCTAAGTAGTAATTAGAGAAAAAAGAAAAACCTAATACCTACAACTGTTCCAAAACCAAATCTCAATGACAGCGCCGCCCGCCGGGAATCCGTTTTGTAAGTTTGACGCGCGGGCCAAAATGGCGCCGCAAATGGAGGCCGCTAATCTTGTTGGCAACTCCGGCGCTGCGGTCGACGTCTGGACTGCTCGAAATTCGCTGCGTCTATCTATCTATACTATGTCAATGAATTAGTAAAATACTGGCATTTTGTAACGAAAAGCGTACGTTTGTACGTTCCTAGCAATTTGTGCCAACAACTTGCTATAGGTTAGGTAGTTGTGACGAATTGCATTGTTTGTGCTGTGCTGAACGATAAGAACATAGGTAGGCTACTTTTTACCCTGGTAATCATTTAGTTTTTTTTTTCTAATGGAGTAAAATCGGAGGCCTTTATGGGAACATGGAAAAACTCTACATACCGACTTGTCACCAGTTCACCACATATTCACACACAACGGAAATTTATATTAGTTAAGTATATCAATATGTATTATCTAGTAACTATAAGTCTTTGTGGCAATAAAATATTTGAGGTTTGAATACTTTGTCTGGTTACCGAGTTTGGGAAAAGTTCGCAATCGCAATGAATGTCATGCGAAATCACTTTCCTTATAATATTGAATATTGATTAAAATCAAGGAAATATCATATTTACATACCATTTGCCAGCAACACAGTGGCAATATTCCTGGGAATAGAAATTGTAATTGCCACGGCACATCAAAAGTTATGCTTCGACCTTTACAACCCGATGACTTCTTTGACTCCGTTCCTACATCCCACGACAGGCACCCACCATAAAACAGGAAACATCCATAAGTCAATATCATCGCGTCGTCCATTCATTAGTAATGATGGAACGAATGAATCATTACAACTCTCAAGATTTATTACCAAAATCATTTACGTGACCATCACCATGATAATACCGATATGAAACTGTTTGCCATTTCAAAAACGACTTTATGTATAGTATATTTAAGGCCTGGTAGTTCGTGATATGAGTGAAATTATAAATTAGTGTAACTGGCCGTCAATAGATGCATCATTAATTTATTTTATTTCAAAAATCGAATGCCTTTTTCTTTCGAGTGCTTTCTTCGCGGCACTATCAAATGCTTTTGTTTTTTAACGGTAACCTTTTTGGTGTTACCGATAAAATAAATTGTATTTTTAATTTAATATGCTAGCTTTCAGTAGCGACTACCCGACTACAGATAAGTTTTATTTTTAAGTCGGGGGTTTAGGATTATTGTTTAAAGATCGATTTATAAATATAAAAAATTGTGCAACTCTTTATAGTCGTCAATTGTAGAGTTTGTCCTATGAAAATCTGACACAGATAGTTTGTAACTTGGATTCATAATGTGCCGGATCTACCCGATACCTACTGACGTGCCCTTGGATATATTTCCATTCCCTCAAATATTGTCTCAGGCATTGCTGGAAACATTGTCAGTGTTATCGTGATATTTTCTTGATTTTAATCCATCTAAGTAAAATATTGATGCCCTAAACGTCAATCAAACCCATTTGACCTAAAATGCCGTTAATTTTCTTTTGTCAATACATGTCACAAGAAAGAACCAAAATACATTTTAGTTAACAGAGAGAAGCCAACAAAAAAATTTGCGGCCACGGGCCAGCAGTGTCCGCGTTGCCAGCAACATTGCTTTGCCGGCAAAGTTGCTGGTAATTATCCAATGTTCCCGGCAACGGAACACCACTGCTAACCACAATTGCATTAATTGAACAAGTGATATGGCAGTGTGCAGTAAGAAATGCAAGCATCAATTAACACATACCCGCGGTGCACGGAACGCGGCGCTTCACACGCGACATTCCCTTTACATACACATACCTACAATCTTAGAAAGTGCATTACCTAACTTTTTGTATACCTCAACCACAGTATAATAAAGAGTACTACCGTACAGTATGGCCACTTCCTGCCTCCCGTTGAAAGTTCCGCCCACCCGCTCTCAGTTACCTCACAGTTACCGGCTGGCAAGGACGCGACGACGTGGTGCGCAGAGCGGAGGCCACGTAAAATATTTTAATATCAAACAAATATTGACAAATTCTTTTGTAATGGGCGTGTGTTGTGCTGTGTCCGGTTGTTTAAGCTCTATAAACGACAAAACTGCGACAACGAATTGCCACCTGTAGAGGAGAACATCCGGACATACAAAAGCAAATTGCTCGAGTCAAAACAGACCTTCGCTAACGCTTCGGTCAATAATAATCTCGGAAAATAGGGTTAAAAACGTTTCTGTTTATACAACAATACAATACAATACAAATACTCTTTATTGCACACCTCACACAAACAAAGCAGTTAAAAAGAGAAACAATACAATAACATGTAGGTAGAGGTAGACAACAGGCGGTCTTATCGCTGAAGAGCGATCTCTTCCAGACAACCTTTGGTTTATAATGACGACCGCTTTAGCCTAGTTGGTAGTGACCCTGCCTACGAAGCAAGAGGTCCTGGGTTCGAATCCCGGTAAGGGCATTTATTTGTGTGATGAGCATGAATATTTGTTCCTGAGTCATGGATGTTTTCTATGTATTTAGGTATTTATTTATCTATATAAGTATGTTTATCGTCGTCTAGTACCCATAGTACAAGCTTTGCTTAGTTTGGGACTAGGTCGATTTGTGTAAGATTGTCCCCTAATATTTATATTTATTTATTTATTTATAATTAATTACAAGCACACAAAATAATTCGACGCCGCTATTACCAGGTCATCTCATATTGCGTTCCCGATTCGCGAACGCACTAAAATGGCGGCAACCCTAGCATGTCTTAATCTCACTCACACAAGCATGGTACGCGTTCACCTACACGAGCTTAGACTGTGTGCGTAGGAACGCATTTGTTCCATACATTTGATCGCCAGTGTCCGAGGTGTCCTCAACGGTTACAATCGGCCTGAAGGAAACACCGTAGGCTATTGATAGCTACTCCAGCCACAAGCTCATTGCCGACCCTATAATAGTGATTTGAGGGTTCGTTTTAGGGTTGCCAACCGTACTATATTATATAGTATTGTACTATATTTTGACTCTATATACTCGTAACTATATACTGATGAAGAAATATTGTAGTACGCGAAATATTTTGGGGTGCATACGAAATGCTTCAAATTGACGAGGTTTTTATAGGGTTTAATAGCAACATTGCCCAGCCAAGTACCTACTAGATATATATTTTTTACAATGTACTATATTTTTGGAGTTTTTTGCTGGAAAATACTATCTCCCCGAAAAATAGTTGGCAACCCTGGTTCGTTTGTGTCACTCGTGTCGACAGTCGACAGTCAGCAAGCGGTGTGTTCCATTGTGTCAAAGCGTAGTCAGTTAATATTTTATCTACTCCGCAATATATTGATTAATGTTATTTAGTTGACGCATTTCTATATTTAGTTTAGCCTGTGGTTTAGCTAATGATTTAATTCAACTAATAACAATAAACAAACGAACGGACCGCAGCATCCGACTCAAAAGTACCAGGCACCCATAAGCGCATAAGATGCGAATTGGAAATGAGAACGAAGTGAGCGCGCCCGCAATCCGTCTGCGGTCCGCGCGAGCAATAAAGATTACCGGCCAGTGTGTGAGAACGGGACAGGTGTTGTTGCCCAGCCACTGCTTAAAACTAATGTTAGTTTTAATCCTTTAGATTGTGCTTTACTACTCTACCGTCATCTTCAACCATAATTTTCAAAATGCTATGTAACTGTGTTGATGGATGTTGACTGGGCATTCCCTAATAATGTATTATTAATGTGTTATTTGTGTTTGTGTAGGTTACATAAACTGTATTTTAGGGCTTACTTCCGAAATACGCTGTGTTGTGGCGTAGTGTGTATGGATTGTATTTGGTTGCAAAACGGAGGCCATATAAGCTTCCCAAACGAAACTTGAAGTGAATTTGGGTTCTTACTATGGGTACCAGACATCGACAAGTCTTGTCAAAAACTTCAAACTGCATCTACCTATTTCCCAACACTAATTTATTCGTTAGAAAATTCCATTGGCTATTGCTACCAATTAGAAAGTGCGGCGACAATTGACAGCTCGAATGACAGGTCGGACCAAACGCGACGAATCTGTTAAATGAGCCGGCATTGCAGTGGGGTGCAATGCCACCCTAGTAAAGAGCCATTTGTTCCATTTTCTTTTACACTTAATCACATGTTTATTTTCATTCAATTTAGCTAGGGGGGAATTTGGCGGACAAGTGGGATCAGAGGTTCTCTATGTAACTGAAATTATATGTGCCTTGATTCCCTACTAGTGTAGGGTTGCCATAAGTGTGGGGACTCAGACCGGGACAGACGACGGGCGGACGGTAGAAAAAAAAACAACTTTTATTACAACAATAGGTAACTTTACAGGTTTAGTCCTTGCCTAAACACAAAACAACTTTTAACATAGCCATTCAATGCCAGCGCCCAGTCAGTTTTTTTTTATTCGGGTTTTCTGTGTGTTGGCGCTTTTCGCTACAAAGCCCTGTATGATGTAACTATGACTTTTAAACCGGGACAATTTGCTTATCAGCCGGGACGCCAGGACACCATGCTTCAAACCGGGACATGTCCCGGCGTACCGGGACGTATGGCAACCCTATACTAGTGCCATGTTTAAAAGGTTACGACCTCTTGCATGTAAATTTTTAAAGGATCTAACATACTTACGTACAAAACTAAAAAAATATAATCCAGAAGCAGCAAAGCGTCGCAAATACATGGCTCTCACAGACCAGCATGTGTTTGCGGCCTTTGCAGTCGAGACTCTCGGGCCGTGATTTTTTTTTGTATGAGAACGTTCACAAGACGCCGGTAGTGTGGGGGGCCCTAACTTGTTTTAAGCTCGCCTCAACGCTCAGGCGGTGGTCTGCAACAAACGCCGCAGGTCGCGTCTGGCGTGACGCTGTACGCGACGTTCGAATGCTTACTATGGAAATGCACTATAGTGGTCTCTCTCACACGCCAGACGCGGCGCACGAGCGCCGTGCGCCGCGTCCATAGGTCGTCCGCCGCCTACGCAGTCTAGTGATGCGCGACTTTGAATGATACTAATTGGATTAGTCGATTATTATAATCATTCAACTAAGTCGACTAATTCGAAAATCATTCGATTATTAGTAAGCTAATCTAATGTGCCCGAATAGAACTTGACGTTGACATTAGTCGCTAATGTCACTGTCATCTATCACTAGTAGTGACAGGTGACAGTGACATTAGTTACAACTAATTAGTTGTCGTCATTCGATTATTAGCATTAGTATACAACTAATTTCCAATTCGAATATTGACATTAGTAATCGCTAATTATTCGAATAGGCAAATCATTCGTAGTCGCGCATCACTAACGCAGTCATCATAGAGTATAACGAATGCAGTCATTGTGGAGCATTCTGGCGTCACGGACGTCGCGTTTTTGTCATCGAAGACGGTGAAATTTACAAAGGAGGCAGACTAATTGAATCAGTTAAATTTAACAGAATTTTATTTGATGCCAGCGATAGACTATAAAAACTATGTGTTGAAGTTGAAACACAAACGTTGGGAAGAAATGAGCTTAAGTAGTTGTTGATCTACCAGGTGAGAATCCGTTGCATAGTTACCGAGAGGTGTTCTGTCTGTGTGTCTGTCAGTCTGTTTGTCTGTCTGTCTGTGGCATCGTAGCAACTCGAAACGATTTGGAATCGAATGCTAGTGTAACCGAGTTGGTTCTTACGTTTCATTAAAATCGGTTGCCGTGGGTAGTATGCGCCTTGCGTAGGTACTATACGATTAAAATAAATGATCTTCACTTTGATAAGTACAATGAGCTAAAGAAATATTAAGGAACTTTTATATATTTGCGAGAAACTGATCGCAGTTTGCGCTGGAAGCCGCGTCCTAGAGTGACCATCGCTTCACCCACAAATATATCTTGACACCGCGATGCGTAGTAACTAAGCGTCGGTAGAGGTCTAGTTTCGTGTCGGGTGACCGGCGGAGTGAGCCGCTTGAGCGCGTAGCGAATAACAGCCCAGATGCCCACCAGGCACCAACTGGTCAGGACGCTGTGTCAAAAGCTTGTCTAGACCACTCGGGACCACAGAGCTGGCTCGTTCCTCACTCAACGGATCAGCATAACGATCCAGAGGGGGAAATCAGCCAGCCTAATGAGGACCCTGCCGCGGGGGCTTGATCTGGGAGACATTCATTAAACACTTTTTGTTTAAGGGGCTGTCGTCAAAAATCAACGAAATTTAGTAGTTTTCATTTCGACACTCGTCCTCGGTTTATCGAAGCTAGCTTTCCAGGTGCAGATATGGGAAAGTTTGATTCCAGTTTAACATTTTTGATATTGAATAACCTGATAAATGTTAATACAGAATTAATTATCCATTTTTAAAGAAAGGTCTGTATAAATACAAAACCCGACACCTCATCCTTATTCAAACTTTTATACACCCGAAACTCATACCTACTCATACATACTGAACTTACCTATAATTTCGATATGCGTTTTTATAATTAATTAGTAAATTATAAAAACGCCAGAAAACCAGTTTTTTGGCCTAAAATTGTTCAACTTAGATGCCAAATATCTCGAAAACAATGAACTTTGAAGTAAATATGGGATACTATATTGCTTAAAGCCGTTGTTGTTAATATAATAAGCTACAAAAAACATAAGAAAACTAAGGGATTCAGATCGAAGGTCATTGGCGTATGGGAGCCCCTTAATTGTATTTTTTATTTAGTTGTACCTTATCTAATGCTTATGAACAAGTGTACTAGTCCTCACCCCATTAAATATCGCATTCCGGGACTACAACAGAGACCGCGAGCATCTCAGACACTCACCAAACCAACCGCGTCGTCGTATCATTACACGTTACCCCAAAACGACGTTAATGTCAAAGTGCGCCGAACAGTTCAATCGGGAGTCCCTCAGGGCCGGCTGCTGGGCCCCTCGATGTATCTGCTATGACACTGCTAATCTAATTACTCCCCCTAGGGTAGATTTGATGTTTATTTTAGTGCTTTATTATGGGTATCATCTTTCATCAAACTATCAATATTAATATTGCAATTTTGTTAGCGTCACATCACATTACGTTGTAGGTTCTAATTTGTCTGTTCTGTGGCTGATAGTTGGGACACATTGTGAACACGTCTAATATTGATACACTTAACGATACCTTGATGTAGTTAATATGCACTTTATGTGTATACATTTAAATGTACACACAGAACTAGGTAGCTTAACTTATCAGTTTGCGTATGATCTCAAGTAAAACTCCAAAATCAATAATTATACCTAAATACTTTCTGATTCTATAAATATTTTGAGCTCTACCTTTATATAAATAACGTTGTTATGGGTTTTAAGACTTAAAACAAATAGCAACTTATCTGGAGCTTGGTAATCGGTAGTACCTACTTATACTTTCGGCAAATACTGGGGGTTTCAAGTGCTCTTCGCGATCTGGGAGTCTACCAGACCAAACGTAACGGATTGGGATCAATTCAATCTTAATTTACGGTAAAGAGCGCGTACAACATCAAAACCAATCTCAAATTATTACATACTCGTAAATAGGTACATGAAGTCAGGTTAATATGGACTACCTAAATATTATTCGGATATCTTAATATGTTATTATGTTATTCCGTAGCCCGTGGTAAAATACATATCGCAGGTACAATACATATAAGTACCTTCTAACAAGTTAGAAGTAAGTGCAGTCAGCAGCAGAAGTTGCTAAGCGGTCCTAGTGCTCAAAATGATCTACAGACGAACTCTAATGTCAAGGGAATAAGGATCTGTGTCGGTCATTTTGAGCGTGTTATTTTGGTTAGCTACTTCTGATTAGTTCTGATACTAACTGTACCTACAATAAGTTGCTTAATATCCTGTCTGGTAATTCCTTGCTCTCTATGCTGGAAAAACAACAACTCTTCGTTAGATTTAACTGCTATTAAGTGAAATTAATACTCAATACCATTTGTTATTGATTAATAAACAATAATGCAGCAAGTGATAGCGGGGAGCGGTCCCAATGGACCGCGTTTGACAAGTCGAGGATGGTGTAATGCAGGAGGCAGCAGAAATGCATTAAAATTACCATTTTTCTCATTAACTGGTTAATCGTAATTGTTATCAACAAAATTGACAAGATCAACAACGTAATTGTGATGTTTGATGTTACCAAATTATATTTCTACTTCAACTGGAGTATCTGGTCTATCTATCTATACTGAATATACAGAGTTAAATTTCTGAGTTTTTAGCTTTGTATGTAATGGGTAGGTATCTCCGGAACCTCATACAAATTCAGACTTGTTTACACCAGTATATAGACCGGGCCTTTGGGATGAACATCGGTTACATTTTATATTTGCTTGCGGTGTTTGAAATACGCGGGTTTAGTCGCGCGGGCAAATAGTATTAAATAAAAAGCAATAGCAGAAGTAAGTTTACAAATTAAAATCGTGTTTACCCTCCTAAACCGCTGTTACTTACGATAGATGTGGAGAAACAAAATACAATTTTAATTTGGATAAGGAGCCAAATGTCTGCTCGCTACCTAATACCAAGCATTGGCGTCAGGCACAATTTTTTTGCGGAAACAACTTAACTATACACAGAATTACCACAATTATTTCTATTCGGCCACTTCATTAGTCTTTAAAACGTGCAATAATATCTAAAACTTAAAACACTTACAGTCTTGGTTAATTATTGAACGTCCTGACCAAACTTGAATATCCGTCGCCACCCCATCGTCGGATCACTTAGTAGTTGCAACACGAGCAATCGCGTATCTTTTTCACAAATCATAATACATACTTGTACTGTAATGACTAATGAGACAGTAGTATGATACTACTGTCTCATTAGTTAGTACACAAGCGTAGTTACTTATTCTGTACCCCAGAGTACGAAGCTGTATGTCATTCTTGAACACGCGTATGCGTAGTGCATTGAATTGAAAGTCGGTCGCTCGTTTGAGGCGATGTTAGGGCGTAAGTATATAAATGAGGAAAGCTTTTTTGATAACCTCTCGATGTGTGGTTTCCAGTTCATACTAGTGTCGAGGTCGATACCCAATACATTACAGTCCGTGAGCATTAAGAATAGGATTCGGGTCTATATTTCTCTCTCGCTTGCTCTCATACGTTCTTATAACAAAATACAGATTTCACGCGAACCCGAATGCTATTCTAAGTACTCATCGACTGTAGCTGAATTGAAAGATTGATTATATTATTATAATTAAAAGTAATGGGTAATGGCGATTTTCGACAGGGCTTAAATTTAATTATTTTGGTTTTTTCTTAATTAAGTTGAAGATTATGAAAGCCAAAAAAGTAACGAAACGTCATCTGCAAAGAGAGCGCTCCGATCTTCTATTGCATTTGGTCAATCTAAAACTTAACTCTGTTGCGTCAGTGTTACAATTTTAGCAGCTTGAAAATTACTAATCCTAACTGACTACATTTGTCACGTGCATAGGTACATACTGGGATTGAGAAAGTAGTAAATTGAAGAACTTACTGGATACTGGTGCTAACATCTCATGCATCTCTTGTCCACAGAAGCGGACTGCGGCTGCGTCAGCTGACCGACGGACGCCATCTTGTGCAAGTCATCTACACGCCAAATGGCGCCATCCAGGACTGCGAGTATATCACCCAAACGAAGTCCGCTAGAAACTTCCTCAAAACCCTACGAAAAGAACTCAAACTGGCTTTAGAAGAGCAGAGTATAAAATTGACACAGAATGAGAAGATAAGCATTGAAGATGAAAAGTATTACCGCCATTTTAGCAATGTGACGCTCCGGATATTGAGGAGCGGCGAGAGTTTGCCGATAGATGTCGCTAGTTGGCTGGACTTTGACAGCTTAAAGATGGAGTGCTTGGAGCGACACGAGGAGCTGAGGTTTATGCTGGCTAATAAAAACAAAGTTTCAGATACCACGCTCGCTAGGTAATTTCTATTTGATTTGAGTGTCACTTAATTGCGAAACTAAACAGACTGCTGGAGCGGACTTTAATGGCAATGGATAGAAACATTTAATGTTGTTAATCTCCTAATGGCAGTCCATTTGGTCTCGATATGTAACTACCTGATTTACACTTAAGTACTTATTATAACGTAATAACCCATTTGCATTGTAGTTTAGTTATGATAAATGTTCCAGTGCTTGACACTGCCCCAATAGATACCTTCAATCTCAATTCATATAAATAAAGGAAAAAGTTGGGTGTCAATTATAATTTTGAAATTATAGTGTCAAACATTGAAACGTCAGTAACCTCTATGTCAACATATATAATACCAAAGTCCGTGAGACGAAATTTCACACTAGACTAGATACGTACTATTACAGAGTAATTAAGTATAAATCCGGTGCAAACGAAACTTGTTGAATATTTACTCGCGAATTGTGAGCGTAAAATTACAGCAAAATTGGTTGTTATTGTTTTATTTTGCACAATACAAGGAACAAATGATGAAAATGCTTCTGTACAAGAAATGTCATTATTAAAAAGTGCCTTAATAAGTACCAGCACGGTTAGCACAATGCGGCGAAATGTCTCGCGGCGAGATAGACTATCCCTCTCTTTAATTGTAAACACCCGATTGAGAAGAAGACTCTCTTTGATTGTTGTTGGTTGTTGTTGTTGTGTTGTGTGTTGTGTGTAGTCTATCTCGCCGCGAGACAGCTCGCGCGCCGTTTTGTGCTAACCGTGCAACTTATAAATAATTTGACACATTTCGTTTTACGTTGTATCAAGTCCGCGCTCACGATTCGCGACACACAAGCTAAACGTCCTAGTATTTGACACCTTAATGCCTAATGGAAGCCACGTGTATTGGTCACCTCTATTTCCATATATTAAGGTGTTTCGATTTCCATAAAAACGTATGTGACATTCGCAGGCTAACGGCGTGATTTTTTAAGAAACCTATGTAAGTAACTTTCACAAATTGGCTTTCCACTTGCGCGAAATTCCCCCTTTCCTTGAATAAACTTGTTTATACTAGAATAATTTGAGAAAAACGGTTTTCCCAAAGTATGAGGTCACAAACTAATATCTCAAATTATTCTAGTTTATAGTACAAGTTTATTCAAGAAAAGGGGGAATTTCGCGCAAATGGAAAGCCAATTCGTGAAAGTTAGTTACATAACTTTCTTAAATTATCACGCCGTTAGCCTGCGCATGTCAAATAACGTTTTGTATGGAAATCGAACCACCTTAAGATTGAGATATTAGATCAGTGTCACGCACTGGGACGTTAACCACTTTGTATATTATGATCACGACCATCATTGCAATGACCTACTCCATCGTCTCTCTGTCACTTCTGAAGATATCGCCACATCGTTAAATTGCTTCGATACATGTAGTTTATCATATGTATTTGTTACCTATATTAAAAACATCTTGGTGAATAAGCAAGCTCTCATGAGCTGCCAAACAATTTAAATGGCGTTGCGTTGTAAAGACGCCAAAACACGATTAAGTGCCTGGAATGTCAATCGAAAAAAAACCAGAATCCTTGAGAGAACTCCCGTGAGAATCGAACATAATATTAAAATATAATGAAAACGGGTCACTCACGTTTTAAAGGTCGATAATCGCTTGACGTGTTTCGATCCGATTCGTAGTTCTCATGAGCACACGCGTTGCCGGCGCGTTTAGCACTGTTGTGGGCCTGTGCCCTGCTCTATATTTTAGAAGGATCCATATTTCACTTTTTTATCACGGTCAACTCCAACAATACATTATTTAATAACATAATCAAGGTAAAATTATAGTTTAAAGATAAGGCATGTCTCAAAAAGCTATACCCGTACGTGTTGCATACCTTTATCTCGTGTGCGGAAGACATAAACGTGCCTCTTACATGGATGCATGGTTAGCATCGAGAAATCACTTTGGACTTCCTAAAAAACGTATACCAATAATACTCAACAAAAAAAATGCAATCATAGACAAGGAACGTAAAAAACGAAATAATGTGATAAAATTACTTATATTGACATAAATTTATTATTTCTATTTACATTCGACTTAACTGCTCTATCCAAACAACATTTTAACACGCACTTTAGTGTACTAAAACGATCATTTTATATCATTAATTGCACCCATTGAATATTTTACTAATCCATCTTTTTAAAACGACTATAAAAACTAAGTCCTTCTAGATCTCAAATTACATAAAACTTAAAATTTCGGCTTAACAATGGAACGGCGTTCCTCTCTTCCCGCCGAATCAGCTGTCAATTGTTTTTTTTTTCTAACACTAACCACAGACTAACGAACAGGTCACGGAGGTCGTTGAAAGAGAATTTCATAGTTCCCGGAACGAAATGGTGCGGCGCTGGCGACTTGGCCGAGAAGTACAGCGAATTGGGAATGAATAGAAAAGAAGATACCTGCTGTAGGGCTCACGACAATTGCCGAATGAACATCGGTGCGTTCAGGCGAAGATTCGGCTATTTCAACTTTAGGCCGTTCACGATTTCGAACTGCGCATGCGATAGAAGGTTTGTTTTTATTTTGTTTTTTCTTTAATCACGTTTGATTTTCGAAGCTTCGGGTCACGCTTTATACCGTCCATCGGCGATGGATCATGTAAAAAGCATTTTATTGTTTGGTGTGGGGTTGGTTCTTGGTTTTCTGGTGGTGGCTTTGTTATACGTTGTAAATTACGCACACTGGGCAGTATGCACACAAAACACAGACAATAAGATTTAATATTGCTTTATTCGATGCGTGTTGTCAATAACGAACGACGTCTCAACTTTATTCCCGTAACTATTTGATGTTTTGGAGGGCATTAAAGTTTAAAAGATGGCATTTTTATTAACACCAATTACATTCCGAGAAGTCGTTAGAGGTATCATGAGGATCTTAATTAGGGCCCTATATCATAGGATTTTAATGTCTTCACTATACGGATTCGTAGGTGGTTCGAGCAGTACTTTCGGCGTATTTTGTTTCTATAGCTTTCAACGTGACAAAGACAGAAATAGGACTATTAAAGTCAGATTAAAATATTAGTGAGGAATGGCTGAAACTTTGGATCCGGACCTGACTCCATCATGTTTGAAAACATGGACCTATGATACTCTCCGGTTTCGACCATACAAAAGTGTGTAAATATTCAATATGATGTGTGTAAAGCACTACGTTTCCGACAACAAATTGTACAGATTAAAGGTTAAAGTTAAATTCTTAAATGTAGGCATAGTGTACATGTCTGAATGTCGACCACGTGTACCACGAGAAGAACCGGCGTAAAAAACTGCGAGGTATATTTTTTTCAATAAGTCGGTACAGTATTCAATATCACAGATATAAAAAAAAACCGGCCAAATGAGAGTCGGACTCGCGCACGAAGGGTTCCGTACCATTATCTATAAAAACAGTAAAAAAAAAAAAGTTTGTTGTATAGGAGCCCCCCTTAAATATTTATTTTATTTTGTTTTTAGTACTTATTTGTTGTTATAGTGGCAACAGAAATACATCATCTGTGAAAATTTCAACTGTCTAGCTGTCGCGGTTCTTCAAATACAGCCTGGTGACAGACAGACAGACGGACAGCGAAGTCTTAGTAATAGGGTCCCGTTTTTACCCTTTGGGTACGGAAAATACATAGCTACAGTAGAAAGCCTATTTATTTATTTTTGCGATGGATTACTCGTGCAGGACGCTATCACTGCCAAATGTGATCCCTACCAAGGATACGTAATCGTTTATCGATCAAGGTCATTTGTTTATGGTCCGTAAAAGATCGTCGTCAGTAGACTAGTCTGATGTGCATCGTCCTACAAAATTAATTAATGACCTGCAACACACGGGCGCGGCCTGCGGCGGTGGCGGATAATAGTAAATTGCTAAAATAAAAAGCTAATGACAAGTTTACTATTGACCGCCACCGCAGGCCGCGCCAGTCTGTGAGAGGCCTTAATCTTGCAACACACTGGCGCGGCCTGCGGTGGCGGTCAATAATATGTATCACGCCGCGCCAGTATCATTCAGGCCTTGCTATTGACCGCCACGGCCAGGCCGCGTCAGTCTGTGATAGGCTTTATATTATAGGGATTCTCTATGATTCTGTCGGAGGCGAGACGTGCGACAAGGTTACTGATGACACCCTACACGGTCCATAAACAGGCGGGCAATACACGGTGATTAAATACTGGTGATCCACCCATATAACCGGATCCGGATCGGATCACATGCATATTGACGTGTATCACAGGATTGTCAATATATGTGTTGCAGAATATCCGGATGATTTTGAAATCCACCCACAGATAATAAATAATCTGTGAGTCAGTAAAGGCACACACGATTCTGCTTGATGGATGGTATAAGCTAGAGCGGATCGGGATTAAAGGGCCATTCAATACTGCTTCCATGCTGAGTATTGCTGCAAATACTGGCAAACCAGAATCATCAGTATTTAATCACCGTGCGTATTGATCTGCGCGATCCTTGTAGGCGACGTGAGTAGAGTCCTTAAGGCATCAGCCATTTGTAGTCCGTACCGATGACACTAAAGTTTTTGGAGTTTAGCCATCATATTTTGTATTTATTTATAGTGGCACTACACTTGGCGGTATTTGCCCAAATATTCGTGGTGCATCTTTTATCTTCCTTCGGCAAATGAAAGAGAGGCAACGACGCAACGCGAACACGCATTCCCAAGTGTAGTGCGACCATTAAATATCGCACAAGACACAGAAACGTACAAATGGCGAGCTTAATGCGAAATGGCATTCTTTACCGGCTAATAATTGGGCTAAATAGAGATTTATAAATGGCGGAAAGAAAATGTTTATAAAGTAAAAACCACAATATATTAAGAGGGTAGGAAGTGTTAGCAAATGTTTAATCCTGTTAAGTCCCATCGATCGAAGCGCAAGCGCAAGCGCAAGCCGATGCAATCCGTTGAACGCAGCATCGGTTAAGTGCCGATCAATAAAACCATTAACTGACGTGATCGATGGATCATTCACAGCTGCGTTGGCAATGTCTTTATTGCACTCTGGATCTACAAACGGGAGTACCAACTTAACATTGCCGCTAACGGCCGAGTTAGCTTCGATTTTTTAAACAAAATTATGACGCATCAAACTTTGTTATAGGTTTCGTCGCCTGCATAAGTAACTTTGTGGCGATAGATTCAGAACGATCCCTTTTACGATTATTATTTTAAATCATAAAAGCACCGTGGTGGTCTGTCGTTACGAAACGTTAACGGAATAGGTCATTACAGGCTAAAGCGGTCATTACCTGGTCAAGAGTCCTTAGAATGCAATTCTGTTTTAATGGTTAGCATTTTGTCTTTGTTTCCATGTAAATATTGTAAAGGATGGATCTAGCGTGTGTTTCGCTTCAATTAGTATAAAAAATTACGTATCTAACTAAGTAAATAAAATTGCATTTTAAGGGGTAACTTCGCACCCTCCTAGAAAAATACGCGTTTGAAGCTGTAAATAAGAGCTTTTGAAAGTTACGTTCAATACGCGAAACAATTGACAGACAAAAGCGCGACGCCATGGAGATGCTAAGGGTCCCGGGCACCAAGTGGTGTGGCAAAGGTTTTTCAGCGACGCGCTACTCCCAGCTGGGGGGCTACACACGCACGGACCGCTGCTGCCGGGTCCATGACCTTCGCTGCCCCTTCTGGATCGGCGGCATGGAGAAGAAATACGGCCTGTACAACTGGCGAGTCAACACGCTCATGCACTGCCGCTGCGATGAAAGGTTTGTGACTGAATGGTTGTCGTGCGTTAGCCTTAAAAATTTCGTTGTCTATGGTTGCGCGCTTGTTCGAAATTCAAATGAGGTAAATGAAAGGACGTAAATTTTATGTTGTCGTTCGCTGTGCATGGGTTTTGCGTTTGCAAATTGTATTCGTATTTTTGCACTACTTTGTAAGCTATACGGTGCTATTTTGTGCGCACTACAATATGCAGTCCATTTTTGTACATAAAAACAAATATAGGTACACACGTGGTAATATTACAGCTGCTAAGTAACGATCTTTCTCAGAAACCCTCTTCACCTTTATGTACCCAGTTTTATCGCTTAGATAATCAATTTCGAATCATTTTTAACTCCTTTACCTCGAAAGTAGGTGCATCATTTACTATGGCTTTAAAATGTCTCCAAATTACAGTTGCATATTAATAGAGTCATTTTCCAGACGAAGCGTGGTAAAAGGAAAAAAATAAAAATAAATGGGATATAAATGAAATAAATAGAAATAAAATAGGCTGTCGTCGGACGCGATAGGCGTCGAGATTTTTAGAAGGAATTCAAAGACGTGGAGTAGTTACAATCAAGATTTAAAAAAATGTTCCATTTTTAGAAAAACTGAGAGGTTTATTAGCAGTACAATAGAAGCTCGTCTAATAAATCTACAAAGATTTTGTATCAAAAGAAATACAGCTAAGGTTGTAAAAAATATTGATCCGCTTTGGTTACTTAAAGCTTCACAGTTCGTGATCACTTAAAACAGTCGTTCATGGCATTTGAGAGGAATCACTAGAAACCTAAATCACCTAAAAGGGTATACCAATACCTATTTATCTAAGTTTGAACAAGGAAAAGTAGAAGGTACATTCGAGTTCTCCAAAATCTATACAGACGAGGAGAATTTGACTGTAGGGAGACCTTTCAAAAATGTTTATACAATCTTTATTGGTACTGACATAAGACGCATGTTTCCGAAACGTTGTACATGGTTAGAACAAGACGGCACGCGCGAGCTCTTTCGAGGACTATCCGTCTCTATCTTATAAGAAAACTTAGAAAGAGACGGATAGTGCGAGAGAGCTCGCGTGCCGTATTGTGCTAATCGTGCTGTAAGTATATTGATATGGAAAACTCGACTGTAGTCTGTAGTCAGCTGCAGAAGACAATGAAAAGTCCCGCATAAAAACTTCTATGCAGAGGTGCACACTTAACAGATCAAAGATTCAAGTCTAGTCCATGCCGTCTCTGTTCCCGACGACAATTAGAAAAACCCCGATATCATCTCCGGCTCTAATTGGTCCCCATAAATTACCCGTCCGTCTGTTTATTTGTGCCCGAACTGAAATAATTAATAACCAGAAGATTATTGTTATTAAAATAATAAACAGTGAAACTAGTTGAATATGGCTCAAGTCGTTCCAATTTTAGATTTAGGTAAAATGGCGGTTGCATTGTCATTTATTTTTAAAGAACAGTTAAATTATATATCTATCTATGTGATATTCATCAATCAATATCCATGTGATATTTTTATAGGAGCGCCTATTTCGGCGAAAGTGTTGTCGCTCCACCCAGGCGACACGTCTGCACTTGTCCCTGTGCACCCTGCGGTGTGGTAGGTAAATCCTGCGGACGCAAGCATCAGATTGTAGGTAAATCCTGCGGGCGCAAGCATCAGATTGTCGCTCCACCCAGGCGACACGCAGGGTGTGGTAGGTAAATCCTGCGGACGCAAGCATCAGGTTGTCCCTCTAAATACTTAGACGAGGCGACTTTTGATTTAGGTACCTATGTGTAGAAATTGTAACACACGCTTTACTTTGTGCAGCTTTGAATTTAGTTTTGCGAAGGGGCAATTTTTGAGTGTGGTCACTGTCACTGACAAGTGACACTGGTCCACCCCAGCACTGGTCAGTAACAGTCAATTTTTCTACATACCCGCATTCAGTGTAAATTACTTTCTGTTCCTTACTTTTTGAGAAACAGAACATCTGTGCAGCTTCGCACAGACTGAAAACATGTGCTTAGCGCAACAAACAGATTTTACTGATTTATTAACGTATCTACCTACCTAACATTTTTGTTATAAAATGCTCCTAATTCATTCTGGTTCAAATCACACAATGAAGTCACCCCAGATCAACAAAAAATTGAAATGGGTATTTTATTGTAGGCATTTTAGAACATTATCAGATGAACCGATCTACGGATGGCGACAGACATAATAGGCTGAACACGGCCGCGCCACGGTCCTATTGATTATAAAAAAAAGTATTGATGCCATAAACACCTACTTAGTTTTAATTCGAGGGTACATTAAAAGGGGTGCTGATACGGAGTCAAGTTTAAAATTATAAGCTAGGTTAGTACTATTATTGCACAAAGTATAGACGGCGGCAAATTTACATTACATTTATGGTGCTGTATTTATACATTACTAGCTGATGCCCGCGGCTTCGCCCGCGGCTTCGCCCGCGGCTTCGCCCGCGTGGTTGTAGGAAAATGTAACATTGATTTTTCCCGTGGGAATTAGATGTTTTTGCGCTGAAAAAAGTAGCCTATGTCACTCTCCAGCTTCTAAACTATCTCCATACAAAAAATCACATCAATACGACGCTCCGTTGCGACGTGAAAGAAGGACAAACACACACACACACTTTCGCATTTATAATATTAGTAAGGATTGCGTGTAGGATATAATTATAAAATTATTAATTCATATAAATGCAAAAGTGAATAGTTTTACTAAATATAGGAACATGTGAAATTAACAAAAATACACAAAACTATAAAGATATTATAATTTAGATCATTAAGGTAAAATACAAATGAACAACCAATAGATTACATTCATTCATTGCCGCCATTTTTCGCAATAAAATAACTGTACTAACATGAAAAATGGAATCAGAAAGCCCTAATCCTTACTAACAGAAGGCATCGAACAAGCCATTGTTGTTGTCCCCGCACCTTTCCGCCCCGATAAACAAGAAAATAGTTATCTTCCACAAAGAAAACCACACCTTTCCACCCTCCGTTCATAATTTATGTATTGTCAGACAACGTATTTAAGCGCATTACTCACACATTATAAATCGCGCGCGATAACCGAACGCACCCATAAAACCAATATGGCGGCCGTTTGACAGTTCTTTGACAGCGGTTTTGGCGCCAAAGGCGTTTATTTTTATTTATGGTCGTTCATGTTGTATTAAATTGCTCATTTTTAGAAGACTATTAATGTTGAGGTAAAAGCACCTTTTAAACAATAAGTAATTAAATAAAAATTAGTGTCAGTAAACTACTTCAATAATACCTAATATAGATAGTTTTACCAACGACTTTACGATACGGGTTCAAGGTTAATCTAGATAAACAATAGATTAAATAACGAAATATTTAATAAAGCCAATAAAAACTATGTGCATCATTGCTGTCCCTATGTTGTGAAGAAAGTTTCCTTCGAAATTAACAAACACTCAAGTAGTGTCTATTTAAGTGAAACATCACAACAAACAAAACTAATGCGTTAAGCTGACTGAGACGCAACATCGGTCAATGTTAGTACAGCTTCTCACCAAAACCGCAAATAAAATAAACCTCCTCGGAGTCCCGGACACCTGTTTAGTCTATGGTTTCCGCGCCATTGCCTGCCCATTCAGCCGTGCGCGCGATTTTCGAATTTGGAACGTCTCGGAAAATGGCGTCGCATGTCAAGTTGTCGGGTAAACGGCCAGTTGTTTGCGAAAATATGGCTTCTTTAGCTCATTTCATCTTGAGTTTTGCACATTTTCCCTCGAGCAGGGTAGCAAGAATATTGATTTCTTCGTTGTTTCTTCATGTATGCGTATATTAATAGCCTAATTTAGGGACTTTACAGTATCAGTAAATTGTGTGACTGAACGATGCGCCAACAACTTAACGACCTTTAATATTTTCAAATAAGGATACATTGTACAGTCGTCATCAGAGATCAGAGCGGCCAAAGTGCTCACAAATATCTGAACACGTCTCTAATACCTCGACAATAGAGACGTGTTCAGATATTTGTGAGCACTTTGGCCGCCCCGATATATCTGATGGCGACTGTACCTATAAAAAAATATTTTTCAATTAGAATTTTTAACCATTGTGCTATGCTATGAATGAGAGATTTGCTCTTTAACACTCAAGTAATGATTTTATATCCATTATATTGTTTGCTATGAATAACCGCGTAGGTAGAACTCGATATAAAATTCCATCCAGATTTGCCCATTTTTTTGGATATAGGTTGCTGACGACTGGTTAGCCTAGTGGGTAGTGACGCTGCCTACGAAGCTGAAGCACCTGGGTTCGAATCCCGGTAACGGCAAATATTTGTGTGATGAGCATGAATATTTATTTCTGAGTCATGGAAGTTTTTTATGTATTTATATCTATTATATATATCGTCGTCTAGTACCCATAACACATACTATGGGACTAGGTCGATTTGTGTAAGATTGTCCCCTAATAATAATTATTATTATTATCATAATTATTCTAGGTTTATACGTTTCGCTTCCTTTTTAACACGGTCGCAACCAAGAACCCGCCTGGTAGGCACTCGTAATGTTTGCTCAGATTCCGGCTCAGCCCGCTAGGCGGGCAGTAGTATAAATAAACCTACACGCCTAGCGAGTCCTGTCGGTTTCTGGTGTATTGTTCCTTTTTAAGTCCGGTTGCGAAAGTGTTAAACAAAAAAAGTTTTTGAGGTGCCTATAAGTTTCAATTTATTGCAAATTATGAAAAAAGGAAAACCTATAAACCTAGTCCTTCATTGTATTAACAACGTACCTACTAAAAAATCTATGAGATTGGAAAATATTTAAAACATTTTCTCTTTTTGTATGGACGAGTACGTAGTAGTATTCAGACCCTCTTAAATGTTAAAAACATTAAACACATACCCAAGTATCGGCCAAATTCTTATTTGGTTGTACTGGAATTTATCTGAGCTAGTCAAGTTACGGCAAAATACAAGCAAAGGCTGAAGATAATATCCGGGAGTTAAACTTCACCGCGGATATTCCGTCACTGGATGTCGCAACATCGTAGGTTATTAAAAAAAACAGTCGGTGGCAAACAAGAACACGCACTGCCTGATGGTAAGAAAAAACCGTAGTCAATGGACGCTTGTAAGTGTACACTATCTTAGGTACTTGCTTACAGTGCTGCTACTGCCACCGCCCAAAAATTACAGTTTGTATATCGCCATCAAACTGCATTATTATTGTCCGCCTGGACATAATACAATTTTGATATAACGTTTAATGGATATAATGTATATTGGATATAAATATTAGTGGTATAATGTTTTGTAAGATATATTTCGTTTTTCACACACGTTAATTATTTTTCATCACACTTGCTCGAAAAGGGCTTCATAATGCGCAGACATACAGAGCTGTAATAGCCTGTGTTACGCCCACGGGCGTAATGGTTTTTTTCTTAAATTGTATCTGTCACTCTTGCGGCAGTTACAAAGCAAAGAGGTTTTATATCAAATACGATGTCTGAAAAGGTATTTATAAATAAATTTAAACTTAAAAAACTACTTAAAGATGTTTAACTGAATTATTTACAGATTTAATGTGTTGTTATTTAGTGTCTATGTAAAATGTTTTTAAGTATTTTCAAATCGTGGCTGTATACCGAATGGTCTTTGCCATACGCGCCTCACGTCAAATTCAACAAAATGGACGACTGACATGTTGCAGTTTTTATTACGATTTGTATTCATTTCATCTAAAATGTATTTGTTTCCTCGCAAATGTGATGAAAAACATTGTGTATAACACGGGCGTAAAAATATTGCAAACTCGAGTCATCAAAAGCCCTCCGCCTTCGGCGTCGGGCTTCTGATAGACTCTTGTTCGCAATATTCCACTTACGCCCCTCGGTAAACAATGTACTATTTCATCACACTTGCTCGAAAAGGGCTTGATAATGCGCAGACATACAGAGCTGTAATAGCCTGTGTTACGCCCACGGGCGTAATGGTTTTTTTCTTAAATTGTATCTGTCACTCATGCGGCAGTTACAAAGCAAAGAGGTTTTATATCAAATACTATGTCTGAAAACGTATTTATAAATAAATTTAAACTTAAAAAACTACTTAACATGTTTAACACTTTGATGGACAGTACTCCAGACACAATAGAAATAACAATAGAATTACGCCTATAGGCGTCTACTGTCCATCAATGTATTAACAGAATTATTTACAGATTTAATATGTAGTTATTTAGTGTCTATGTAAAATGTTTTTAAGTGTTTCAAATCATGGCTGTATACCGAAGGGTCTTTGCCATACGCGCCTCACGTCAAATTCAACAAAATGGACGACTGACATGATGCAGTGTTTATTACGATTTGTATTCATTTCATCTAAAATGTATTTGTTTCTCTGACTCTTTGACTCTTGTTCGCAATATTCCACTTCCGCCCCTCGTTAAACAATGTAGGTACTATTAACCTAACCTAACCGCCAGCGTGTCGACGTCACCGGTGCCTATTTTCGCTCTAAGGGACACAAGCTAACCCTAACCTAACCTACAAATAATAACATCGTTACAATTATTTGTCGTTTTTTTACTACGGGGGGATTATGCCTACTATTAACCTAACCTAACCGCCAGCGTGTCGACGTCACCGGTGCCTATTTTCGCTCTAAGGGACACAAGCTAACCCTAACCTAACCTACAAATAATACCATCGTTACAATTATTTGTCGTTTTTTTACTACGGGGGGATTATGCCTACTATTAACCTAACCTAACCGCCAGCGTGTCGACGTCACCGGTGCCTATTTTCGCTCTAAGGGACACAAGCTAACCCTAACCTAACCTACAAATAATACCATCGTTACAATTATTTGTCGTTTTTTTACTACGGGGGGATTATGCCTACTATTAACCTAACCTAACCGCCAGCGTGTCGACGTCACCGGTGCCTATTTTCGCTCTAAGGGACACAAGCTAACCCTAACCTAACCTACAAATAATACCATCGTTACAATTATTTGTCGTTTTTTTACTACGGGGGGATTATGCCTACTATTAACCTAACCTAACCGCCAGCGTGTCGACGTCACCGGTGCCTATTTTCGCTCTAAGGGACACAAGCTAACCCTAACCTAACCTACAAGTACAAATAATACCATCGTTACAATTATTTGTCGTTTTTTTACTACGGGGGGATTATGCCAATATCACATTATACCAACTGAGTTTTATATCGAACAAAGTTATATCCCATGACTGTATATTATACGTTTTGGCTGTTAGATTAATAGTTGTTATATTACAAGTTCATTATATCTTTTGATAATTATACATATTACATGAAAATGTATCAAATGTTGTTATATCAAAAGTGCATTAAGTATATCCTTTAATCGTTATATCCAGTGAAAATATATCAAAAGTTTTTATATCGATCGTTACGCACCCCACTTGAAACACCTTAAAAAAACATTTTAGGATGAGCATCAGAGCTATGAGGCAGCGAAGCGGTGTGCGGGGAAAATTCTACTTAGTAGGAATAGACGCGTGAGCGAGGCTAGCAATGCTATACCCACCTAGGTGGATTTTTTCCTCGCACATCGCTCCGCTACCTCACACAGCTTGGTGGATACTCCCCCATAAACACCTTTACTATGGGAAAATGTTTAACTGTAATTAACGAACGTGTTAAAACAATACAAATGCGAAGATTTTACTTGACAACCCAACTATAGAACTAGTCGCATAATAGGGGTGTAGACACCTAATACCTAAAATAACCAATTATGATGAACTTTCTCGAAAAAGGATGAACCTTTAGCTAAATGGAGTAAAGAGTAAAGCAGGGATTAAATAATAAGAAAGTTATGGGTGTCCAAAGTTTTCATTCTGTCCCTTTTCAGCTAAACGGACTTTACTATGTCGCTCGAGTGTCGTGACGTCACGATACCCGAGCGTTTTCTCTCTCTAGCCATATAGCCATATTAAAACGGTTGCAGCTAATAGTATTTTTTTGAGATATCTGAATCCAATTTTCGTCACTAGGCTATATTGGTTTGCTTTCTTTCTTTTTGAGAAATTATAAATGTTGAGTCTACAGTCCTATCCTAACCTAACCCTAGATCCAAATTTACTATCTAGAATTAGTCACAAATCTTAGGTTAATCGTAAACGCTAACTCCGCGTCTTCCGTCCCAGTTCGGTTTTACTGCTTACAGCCCTACTTACCTAAAATAATAAACGTCTTGTCTATGCCAAGGGCCCGCTTCCGCGTGGGCGACGACAATGTCTGCCAAGATAGGAAGATAATGGACACTTTCTCTGCAGGCAAAGATATTAGTGGAAGCTAACTTACCAATTAAAGCCACATGGAGGCTGTGTGGCTTTAATTGGTAAGTTTCGGTCGTGGTCGTTTCGAGTGTTAAATAATTACCCGACATAACTTTTTGTGTCAAATCTTGCCTATAAAAAAGTATCTATTCATAATATTTCGTAATTTTTTTACTAAAATGCTCAAAATTCGTTACAATCGTATCTGCAGATACAAGCAGCAATACACATCCTAATGAACAGTGACATGGTACATACGTAATAAGCTTTATAAATGACGCCTTAAAAAAGCTAGTAGCTTCTAGTAAATCGAGTCAAAATGCGTTCGTCAGTCAGTTAGTAGTAAAAAATGAGATTAATTTAGTATCAGCTAAATTATCCTCAAAATGCTCCGCCCGCGTATTTCAGAGAGTCCATCAGGTGTCGCCGCAGGATAAAATATAGCCTGTGTCCATTCTGAAGATCTATTCTATATACCGATGAAATATTTTTAGAAATCAGATGAGTCGTTCTGGAGATTACACCCTACACGCACACTTACAAGCAGACTTTTCTTCTTTTTTTAACGAGCGAGCAAAGCGAAGGAAGTTTTCTGCTTCAGCTTGGGCCAAAATCCTTACCTATACATAAGTCCCGATGTCCCCGGATGTCCGGCTTTTCTCCTCTAGGTATAAGTCGCATTTCTTAACCGATTCTTGTGAACATTTGTGAGCACATTCAATAATTGTATAGATTTATTTTGTCGATTCAGCAATAAGAAATAAAATTCATCAAAAGCAATACTTTTTCAATAACAGTCCAATTAAGTTTAAAATAAAACCACCGCTACCAATATTGACAGCGTGCCAAGATGGCGCTTCCCGCCAAATCGCTAACAAATGGCGCGGTCCGTCACGCGCTGTCAGGCGCACTCGTCTATTATCTATGCCGTGTTCGAGTGCGCTTATCTGTGCATCAAGTTCGCGGGAAGATTCTCGGTGTTTTTATTTTGTTCGCGTGTTTGAAATCGCACATTTCGGCCGCAGACTTTTTCTATACTTTTTATACTAATATTATAAATAGGAAATCTGTGAGATAGTAGCTTTGTAAGTTTTAATGTGTGAGTAATGAGTAACCTCCGAAAACGCTTATCTAAATTCAAGAATCCTTTCAGATGCGTGGCTAGACTTTCAGATAGAGATTGTTTGTATGTAGGGGGTAATTTCCAGGACTACTCATCCGATTTCAAAAATTCATTCAGAGATGATAAATCTAGATAGAATACATATAGACTTTCGGGAAATAGGCTATATTAAATGTTGCTGTGCCCTTGCAAGGCGTCACATGCAATAGTGTGTATATCTATTCTTAATTCCATCTCTTTAACTGTAATGTGACTTGCAATAAATGTTTTTATAAACTTTTACTTAACTTGCACTGTTAGTATGTATGTAGGTATGTATGTAAGTAAGTTGTCCGTCAAAATTTGTAATCCATTTTTCAGTCACTTGCCGTTATAAAATTGAGGTGAAATTTTGGGTGAAGGGATAGTTTGGATGACAATTTTATTATTATGGTACCATCGAGTATCGTTGAGTTCGGGCTCATTAGAATCGTCTTAATGAGTAGTTGATTACGGTATACAGAAAAGTACAGTCGGTAATAAAAATGAAATTTTTGACAGAAACTTATTGACTTTGACCTTAATCGAGTCTCGTTTGAGCCGCCGTGCCGAACGGTCGCACGGACCCTTACCGTCCTCTGTCATTGTTTCTCCAAATTGCATAAAAAGCGCAGAAACAAAGGGCGCCTATCGCCAGATGTTCCAGTAAATTGCTCGCCGCGATCCCTGCCGTAGCCTAACCACGCTATCCGCTCCGATACGCGTATTATATATACATCTCGCGATACATACCGGTTTAAACAAATGTGCAGTGCGTCTATATATTATATAACAGTGAGTGCGACTGATGTGAGGGCGGTCCGAGTCTTCGCTACAAAGTCGCCCAAGCTCAACAGATAAATCCGGTGAGATCAGACCATTTTTTACTTACTGTATTAATGCTAAAATCACAAGAATGTGGTGTTACGAACCCGCCAGAGGGAACCCACCAGGTCTGATTATTTCTAAAAAGGTAGCATACATAAAGTAAAGGACGGAAAAACAAAGACTCCTAGTACAGAGTAGGTACTGTATAATGACTGGTTAATGTGTCGACGCACTGCACACGCATCCGCGCAGTGCGCACGCACGGCGTAGGTATACCTAGTTATATGCAATCCTTTACTTAGTTGGGCCTGATGACTTCCTAGCCTAGTAGAGGATAACCCATGGCGATGAGCTTCTCGTTTGTGCTGGTTTTTCTGTACAAGTTTAATTGCACATATTAGCCGACTTGTAATCTAGCTTTGGTAGCTCGCTTCCTATCGCGATGGAGATTCAACACGTCGGACTCTTAATACTATGCATACATGCCTGTATGCATAGTACCGGCAGAATACCATCATAACAGTAGGTCAATATCAAAATCAATCAATTGTAAAATGCTGTCTACATAAGATATAGGTACCGGATACATGAAATCGAATAATACCTAACAACTATCCCAAACCGCTTTGGTTCAAATATTTCCCAGCATCAGGCAGCAATTTTTTTCTATAACCCCAAGTACCTCGGTGAAATGTATTATGATAGTGAACCTTTTCTTAAAACAACAACCGTAGCACACCGTCATAAAACACTTTTTCCTGCGTACACTAAAGACAAAAGCACACTAGCCCTATGACAACTGACAACATCTGCTGGCTATTTGCCTGCATCGCCTACACGAAATTGACAAAGCCCAAATATCGGCAAACAATAGCGCATATTTAAGCAAATGACGTAGTGATGCAACAAACCCAATTTTTTATCGTCATCGACTCAAATTAAGGCGCACCGATAGCCAGATACAATTACAGCAGCCAAGAACTACCCAACGTTCTCCAAAGGGCAATAGAAAAACCACGGAAATCAATCGCAATCACTTTAGGTGAATTTAATGCACGCATACCAACAATCGGGGAACATGGTGACTGTATGAACCCACGCCACGCCAGATGGGCTTGAATAGGCAAGCGATATTAAAAACATAGAGGATGAACATGCTAGGTTCATAATCTTGTAATAAATACCGAAAACACCAGAACGAAAAGAAAACCAAACTCCAATTAAACTGGATGCCAAAAAAATACCTAGAGCTTAAGCGAGGAGCAAAAAGCGTTGAATTGTTATGCAAGCCTCAGAAGACTGAAGAACCTTAAGAAAAAATACGAGTTATGCTTTTGTTCCACATGAAGAAGACGTCTCCTTAGGAAGATCGCCTAACCATGAAAACAGGCAAATTAAATACTGGCTGCCGGTCAACTCTCCCAGGGACAGGGTTTGTTACACTCTGTTTTGTTGTGCAGTGAGCAGTGTCAACATCTTGGTTAAGTTTATGAAAATAATTAACGTGGTGTCTGTGTTTACAGGTAAAAAACAGTGGTATCGGTGAATTTAATAGTTTATATCTGCGACAATGTTTGGTGTGTAGTAACAACATTTTAAGTAGGTAATAGTGTCTTTATCACGTATGCCTTTGTCAAGCAGCAAGTGCGCACATGGATACGTACTGGAAAATACAAGTTGTCGTTGTTGCGAGTCATATTATGACCTCATTACAACATGACAATACAACCACAGAAGCACACAACTAAAGAGACTTTTAACAACACTGCACGAGAAATCGACGCAATGGAAGAAACAGACTGCAAATAAGAAGAGCAGGTAGAATGATCGCCTGAACCTACCTCTAGAACTGATCGGTCGAGAACACCTTGCAACGTGGACCAGCTAAATTTTCCCACACTAATAACGAAATAGACACCAAACTCCAATAAACCCGGAACGAAAAAATATATATATATATATACTAGCTTCTGCCCGCGACTCCGTCCGCGTGGAACTCGTTTGTATCGCGGCTCCATACAAACTTTCACCCCCCCATTTCACCCCCTTAGGGCGTGGTTTCGGGGATGGAAGCTGTCCTATGTCCTTCCCCGGGACTCAAACTATCTCTATACCGGATTACATCCAGATCGGTTCGGCTGTTTGGGCGTGGGGGGGTAGCGGACGGACGGACGGACGGACGGGCGCACTTTCGCATTTGTAATATTGGTATGGATGGATAGTATGGATGGTATGGATGGATATGGATAGTATGGATAATATATATTATTATATGAATATATCCATACTAATACTATACTGTAATACTATACTATCCATACTAATATTATGAATGCGAAGGTGTGTCTGTCTGTCTGTCTGTCTGTCTGTTACCTCTTCACGCTTGAACCGCTGAACCGATTGCGATGAGGTTTGGTATGGAGATGGTTTGAATCCCGGGGAGGGACATGGGATGGTTTTCGTCCTGGAAATCGCCCCCTGGAGGGATGAAGTGGGGGGTTGAAGTTTGTATGGAGCTGCGATGTGGGCGATTTCCGCGTGGACGGAGTCGCGGGCAGAGGCTAGTAATATTGTAAATGCGAGGGTGTGTCTGTCTGTCTGTCTGTCTGCCTGTCTGTTACCTCTTCACGCTTAAACCGCTGAACCGATTGCGATGAAATTTGGTATGGAGATAGTTTGAATCCCGGGGAAGGACATAGGATAGTTTTCATCCTGGAAATCACCCCCTAAAGGGATGAAATGGGGGATTGAAGTTTGTATGGAGCTGCGATATAAACGATTTCCAGGCGGACGGAGTCGCGGGCAGAAGCTAGTATTATAAATGCGAAAGTGTGTTATAGTCAGTTATAGTCATAGTTGTTTATTGCACCATGGTAATATACACAGTTGTTAGATTATATGGGAGTAGGTATCACATGGACCCTAAAAGGGTATTGCAATCTTATCCTTAAATACTACCATAAGCTTTTGTGTCTGTCTGTCTGTCTGTCTGTCTGTTGCCTCTTCGCGCTTGAACAGCTGAACCGATTTAGATGAAGTTTGGTATGGAGATGGTTTGGGTCCTGGGGAGGGGCATGGGATGGTTTTTGTCCCGGAATTCATCCCCCAAAGGGATGAAGTGGGGGTGAAAGTTTGTATGGAGCTGCGATATGGATGAGTTCCGCGCGGACGGAGTCGCGGGCAGAAGCTAGTATATATAATACTAGCTTCTGCCCGCGACTCCGTCCGCGTGGAGCTCGTTTATATCGCGGCTCCATACAAACTTTGACCCCCCATTTCACCCCCTTGGGGGATTATTTCGGGGATGGAAACTGTCCTGTGTCCTTCCCCGGGACTCAAACTGTCTCCATACCGGATTTCATCGCAATCGGTTCGGCGGTTTAAGCGTGAAGAGGTGGCAGACAGACGGACAGACAGACGGACAGACAGACACACTTTCGCATTTATAATATTAGTATGGATATACATATATATATATATATATATATATAAATACCTACAGTTTATGTGATATATAAATAAAAAGGGAAAAGCGTTGATCATGCAAGCGTTAGAAGACGGGACCACCTTACGAATGGATACGAGATATGTTTTTATTTCAAGGGCGATGACGTCTCTCCGGCATGATCGCTAACCCACGAAAACAGGCAAATTAAATAATGGCTGCCGGTCAACTCTCCATGTTGTCACATGACAATGTTTAGTGTCAAGTGATAAAATGTAACGTAATAGTGTCTGTATCGCGTATATTCATCAAGCAGCAAGTCATGCACCCACATGGATACCTACTGGAAAACACAAGTTGTCAATATTTTGGGACAAGATATCCAACGCACCAGGGACTTCGATAATTCCAAAGCAACAAACGGATTAAAACCAAAGGAGAACGGCAAACAAAGGCCAAGAAAACAACGACACAATAACAGCAAAATGCTCAGATGGCATCGCAGCATGACCTAATCGCAGTCATTTACCCTTCTATACATATTTACACAATTATATATCCATACTTCCTTTCACTGGGCACGATGCAAGTATTCGGTCTGGTTTTCTTCCCTCGCTCCTCATCCTGACTGCAACAGCCCCACACTCCTGTCCTATACTTATTGGCTCACTGGTGCCTCGGATAGGTGGGTCAGTTGACCTTGCCAGGGCGGCAGAGGACGAGGAAGTACAAGAGAGAGCCCGAGTGCACGCCCTGTCTCGGAACTGGTAGTTCCGGACAGGGGCTGTTAAGGTTCCCATACACCCCTGGCTGTGTCTGCCCGTATCGTGCCAGCGCGTGCTCTCGAGCGATGTCAAGGAGCCTCCTCGTCGCTCCCTCCCGGGCATGGCCAACGCCTCCGCGTCCTTGCAGCAGAACTGCTGGCTGGCTGAGTCACCGGAACGGAACGGAACGGAACGGAAACTTATTGACTTTGACCTTAATCCGGGGGCACCGCTGCGCTGGGTTCTCTGTAAAACGCAGGCGGGCAGCCAGTACATATGCAAAAGTTTTTTGTCCCACCTTATGAAGCGAAAGTTAATAACACGTTGACTACGTACAATTAGTAGCATGCAAAACGTACACATAGGAAGAAAGAAGGAAGGAAGAAGAAATTATTTATCGATGCAAGAATTCTTTTTTTTTTAATACTTCGACGGTGACAAACAAGCATAATTAGCCCTAGAATTAACCCTAGATTTAAGTAAAATGTTACTAACACGTTATGGACTTTGTTCGAAATAAAATTATTTGAATTGAATTGAATTGAATAATGCCTGCCTGATGGTAAGCAGACACCGTAGCCTATGGACACTTGCGACTTCACAAGAATCCCATTGTCAATTGTCGACCCTTTATTGATTTAAGTATTCGTAGCGTTGACAGCTAGAGACAAAAGGCTTGTCCTATTTTTTTACGATGCCATTCGAACCAGTTTTTGGAGAGGAACAAATGTTTGTATGGGAGCAACTACAATAAAAGAACATTAATTGAAAGGCCTCGCTGGCGGCAGCCGAAACGCTTCATACTTATTGACATTGATGTATGACGCCACTGTTTGCTATTTGTACGAGTACTAATCGTTGTGTGGAAAATCAAGTGAAATGCTGCTTCGGTCGCGAAATACTGCGTTTAGGTCCAGAGTTGTAATAAAGTTTTGTTTCTATAAAAGCGTAAGGTTTCTATGGTGTTTACGAGTCACTTTTGCAAAATTAAAAAAAACGGATTTTTTTTTTAAATCTCGGTCGCGGGTTCTACTGCTCACAATCCACTTGTATTAATTCGTACCAACATTAATTGGAAGTAAAGTAGCAATATATATAAATAACGATCCCGGTAGCCGTCGCGATCGAGTATCGTTAGTGGGTGTTTAATCGCGGGATCAGCGGACCGGCTTTATACGGGGCTCTTTGTATGCACTTAAGGGGCGCAGAGTAGGGTAGAGCAGAGGGAACGGAAAGGCAAATAATAATTATAGTATCCGCAAAACCAAGTGGCGAGTCAGGCAATAAAAGTCAGTACTATTGTTGCACGGCCCGCTCCATAATGCAGTGCAGGTGCAAAAGAGATAGCAGGATCCATTGATTTATGACCTGACTCGCCACTTGGTTTTGCGGATACTATAGGCAATTTATTTGTGGTGTGTAGAATATAGGGGAACTAAAATGAATCCAAAGAGCCATTTGTCCGAAATAATCATTAATCTGAAAGCCGTTTTTCGCTAAACGATTTTTTAGTTATCAAATATAGGTATCGTTATACCTTGCAGTAGGTTTCCGTTTGTAAATAGACGTTGTTTGAAGTCGGGCTGATGCTATAGCAACAATAAAAACCTTAAGAACCTACACTACAGTCAAGTCAAATTTTTTCAAAATATTTTTTAATAGTAGGTAGTACACATATTTTAACAAATGTTCCTTTTATCTTCTGCCTACGCCTGCTCACTGAAATTATCGCAACTCCTGTTTTGTTTTTGCTTCTAGTCCCAGACGAAAAAGTGTCTTGAAAGTAAACGTCCAACAAAAAAAAGACCGGGTTGGGGTTGCACTCCGGGAGTGCCAGCAGAACTGAAAACTCAATGACATTGTATTTAACAGTTTTTCGATGAGGTCACGTGTCCGTCTTACGAATTTTCAATCTGACGAATCTGTCGGTCACGTGACCTGTCGCGAGTTTAACATTTTTCCCCCCATCACAAAAAGTGCACGAGCAAAGAAGTTTTCACTCCAAAAAAAGTTAAACTCAATTTTGGAGACTGTCATAAAACTGTACCTACCCTAATATTGTACTTTATTGCCTCTGTGCCGGAGGCTGCTCTGCGCCCGACTTGTAGCGCACTCTCTGCTTGATTTGCCAAACTTCTGGTCAAGCCGCAGGGATGCGACCGAGTCGACTGATACATCGATAAACTCTACTGTCGACTTTTTTTACTCATATTATGTAGTTACAACTGAATCTCAAAAAGTGTCTAATCCAAAAACATAAAAGGTACTCTTGGTATCAGGTTTAAATTACATTTCCTGACCTTAAATTTTACATTAAGTACCTAGGTTCTATAAAAAAACCTTTTCATACAGGCTTATTTGAATGTCAACACAATAAAATGTGAATTATTTCAACAATCACGTTGAGACCAAAAATGGACATTAAATCGAAATTGTTCTTGTTCACTAAAGGAGACGCTACACATCCATTATGATTTTAAGTATTTCTACATAGATACCCCTAAGTTTCATCCATGTAAGATAATTAGGTAACTACTTGAGTTTAGTATAAAACAATATGGCCAGAAGAGTATTTTTCTTTTAAATATTTCTATTAATGTGATTGTATGTGAAGATATTCATTCGAATAAAACTTGATTGAAAAATGTTAAAGCTTTAAACTATAAGCATTGTCCGGTAAGCAAGCATTTTAATGTAGGTATGTTTTATTTTGTAATTCAATGAAACATGAAACAGCCATAACTCACGGCACGCGTCAAAAATGATGATTTAGTATCGATTCTTGTGAACATAGCATGCTGCTTGTGTGCAATAATAGTATAGTTATTCTATAAAAAGGTGTGCAAATTTAATTTTAACTACATATGGAAATGTTGGCCAGGTAAGGTGGTTTAGCTTTAATTCAGTCTTTCTGTGTTCTTATTTATTTACTGCGCATTGTAACTCAAACAAATATCTATCAGAACTAGCATTTCATTACCTTTATTTATTTCTTGAATGTGGTACATTACTAAGATGTAATAAAAAAAACAACGTTGTTGAGCACATCCTGGCTGAATAGGCATAGAAATATTACCCAAACTGCATTCCTATAACTACGACTAGATTCTTATGACCTATCATATCAGCATGCAAAAATAATAAAGTTACAACCTTACCTTACCTATACTAGATTTAATAACTATGCGGCATATAGTAAAAAAAATCTTTCAACGAATAAAAATCATTTTGTACCAAAAAGTCCAACAAATATTTCCTAAAAAGAGGCATATCGGATCGTCTTATTAAATTGGGTAACTTATTATACAATTTGGGTGCCATGCCATAAACACTTATACGTAGGTACTAAATGTTAATGACTACACAAACTACTATTGACTACGCAAACATCCATCAACATTCAAGATCTTGTAGTCACTTTCCATCAGCACGTCTAGCACACGACGGCCGCGACATACTCTCGATTTTTATCGCGCTATACCTCTTCTTCCAAGTGTTCTAATAAGAGAGAGACGGATAGTGCGAGAAAAATCGAGAGAGCTCGCGCGCCGTCGCGTGCTAGCCGTGCTGAAAAGACAAGGATCAGTTCAGAAAAAAAAGTGAAAGTACTCGATACCTAAACAACCGCTAAGTATGTCGAGATGACCCCGTCCCTACTGGCGCCCGCGTAAGCCATAAGTGGCTTAGTTACAGTGCCGTCAAACAGCGATCAATGCGGGCTAAGAACAAAAGAAGGCTTACGCTCCCGAAAAGGAATTAACGAAATACTGGCCACCGTCTTGTTTTTTTCTTTTTTTACTCGTTAACTAAAGTGCTGACCAAGGCTTTGTTTTTCGCCCGCACTATTTTTCGCCTTTGATTCCGTTCGATTTGCAAGAAGTTGGCGTTCTATTTTTGAAAAAGCGATCGCGCTAGGGGTGGCCAGTCGAGTGAACACAAATAAATGAAGACATTTTACGTTTTCATGAACACGAATCGAAGTGATGGTTAGTATTTTTTTTATTTGACTGGGTTTTGGGAGAAAAGGGCATCACATTATTTTAATAAAAAAAATATCAAACTAATACTTATTAACTCTAAAGTTCTGTTTAAAAAATCGTAAGTTTCGTAGTACGTGCGGTAGTGGGTACGTGCTTTAAATTCCGGTTTGTGCGCCAAACAAAAAGTTAATACTTTATTCCTTTTACCTATATTATCCGTTTGAAAGCTTACTTAAAGTCCAATTTTATTATGCCACGTGTAAAAACCGCAATCAAATCAATAGTAAAATCTGTTCCAGACATATAACTTTACTACCGTCATCAAACCGTACCCATAAACGAATTCATAATTCGACCTACTAGTAAAATATTTGCTCAGCCTTGCAAAAAAACATAAAACTTTCCGTTAATTTTGAAAAGAAACGATCATGCGAATATGAACGTTATATTAACGCGCTAAGGTGTGTTTTCGGAATAGGAACTAAGCGCACTTAACTATGACATTTATATCATGCTTTAGCTGGACATATTATGACTTATAATATAACCTCCACAATATACGAAGGATCGTTTGTTTAAAACACTGAGATTTTAAAGAATTAGATAAACCTTGTCGTAACCTGGCTGTCACATGGACATAACTCTCATATAGCCTTGTGTATAACTCTCATTGCTAAACCTCGCAAAGTTTCCCTGACCCACGACTATACTAGTTATAAAAAAAAACTTTGACTATGCAAACTAAACTTACGTTTTTACTCAAACTTTTTTACTTATTTTGCAATTGTTTTTAATCCGGCTGTAGTTTTATTAATTCTCCTTTGAGACGGACTGGTCAGCAACTTCTTCAATCCAAAAGAGCGTAACTACCGTCACTCTTCATCGTAACTTGCGTCATTTACTTTCAAGAACTTTTTATGACCGGCGCCACGCGTCATCTTCCGTCACTTTATGACACTCGAGTAATAAATTGGCGCGAAAACGGCTCTAAAGTGACGTTTACCCGTTTCGACGCGTATTAGCGGATTTATTGCTTCTACATTTGGTTTTTTGGCCGTCTGCTGTGGAACTAAAAGTTTATGATGCTGGAGGAAGGGAAGGCGGCAGAGATTCGAGTATTAAGTAGGTAGCGTTTGCGTTCCGGCTTCCAATATACGACGAATATTCAAAATATAAAATAAAAATTAGTTAGGCCTCTCACAGATTGGCGCGGCCTGCCAAGTATGTACCTAAACTTGTCATTAGGTGACAGATTTACTAGGGATCGCCACCGCAGACCGCGCCAGTGTGATGCAGGCTTTACTCGAGGAGACGTCATTTATTTTTGACGTGTAATCGTAGACATGTTCAGTTTTGTAGCTTCTGTAGGCATCGACTTAAATGACGCCTTAACACCACGACCAAAGTGGATAAAAACAGAATTGGCCATAATTTTATTCAAAGAGCTTTAATTAAGTGGAATCCCCATTAACTTTTTAATAGGGTCAGTCTCAGTACTCAGTAGATATGTTATTTATTGTGTTTAATTGAAGAATTGTCCTCTACGGTCACGACATTGCGCGAATTGCGGCGCGGCCAAATTATATAGATCACTAGCTTCCGCCCGCGACTTCGTCTGCGTGGACCCGCATCTTTGTGCAGAATTTCATCCAAAGCGGTTAAGCCGTGATTGAGTAACAAACATCTAAACATCCGAACATCCAAACTTTCACATTTACAGTATTAGTAGGATGAGATGTCAGGGACCCCCCAGGGTTGGTCATCTGATCTTCTCAATTTCGTCAGGTTAATTTTACCTGATGACCTGGTAAAGGTTGCGGGAGTCTGCTGGATGGCCTGGATGTGGGTGGCGCGGGAACGGTCACTTTGGCACTCTTTGGGGGAGGCCTATGTCCAGCAGTGGACGTCTTTCGGCTGATATGATGATGATGAATTTTACCTCTATCCCTTGTGGGCATTCGCTAACACTCACAGATAACCTCCAATCTACGTCTCTAATGCATTTCATATGTTCCAATTCCAGGTTCCGCGCCTGCCTTAAGCTGGCGAACACCTCGATGTCCAACATGGTGGGCAAGCTGTTCTTCAACGTGGTGCAGACGCGCTGTTTCGTGCTGAAACCCGTGAAGTCCTGCACGCAGCGCTCGTGGTGGGGCCGCTGTCTGCGCCGCTCGTACACCAAGCGCGCGTTCTTGAGGGACAATATGCCGTATTAGGGTCGAAAAGGCCCGGTGCGTAGATTTTGGCTACAGTAAGAACGCATTGAGATATGTCGCAGGTCGATGAAAATTGGGTGTAAAAGACCTGAGCTAAACACAAGTAGAACAGCTGACTACTCATTTGACTCCTACAATAGATCAAGGTCGTCTCGTTGAATGATAATATATGGATTAAAATAACCTTAACGTCGTTAATTCATTTGAAAGAAACGTTTCTGCGGGAAAATATGCCGTACAGAACTGCATCGGGTCGAAGGGCTATAATACTTTGCCATTTAAAATAACTCGGTTTGCCAAATATGAACGAAATGTCTGTTCGTTTGTTACACTCGGCCTATTTCTATACTACCTATACAGTTATTACTCTGCAGTAATCGGGCGATATTTTCTGAATCTCCATCTTGTAAGAAAAATGGACCTACTCTTTTACATATTTGGGCAGGATATTAGCTCAATGCCGAGCAGTAATTAAGTAACTGCATTACCTTCAGTTTAGTTTACTTACCCCATTGGCTCAGGGACCCAACATACGTCTTGTCCCGACACGAGAGTGCGCCACTTTTCTCAGTGCCTACTGCGGTAACTCGTACCAATTGCGGATCAGGAGTACAGTTTATTATGTAAACCAGTTTAATTTGCTTTTAATTAATATGAAACTGCCTTCTTAGCTAGCGATAGCGATACGTCGCCGTACAATACCAACCTGTACGTCTAGCACAACTAGCTGCTCAGTCGCTTCGCGCGCGATTGAGCGTCTCCTGTCTCACTCGCACCGTGCAAATTAGAAAAAGGGGAGTAGATCTTTCTCTACTCGCGTCGCGGCGCGGCGTCAGTTGTGCTAGGCCCCCAGTAGTGTCGCTGCGAGAGGTCGGCTGCTGCTCCTGTCTGCGGACGGGTTCCAACCCATGCAGTTCTACCCTTCGTTCGTTCCGTGGGTCACGTACGCTGTCTGACACCTCGGCATAATGCTGAGACAGCGACCGATTCACACACACTATATGTGTCAATTGTATTGTATGTCTACTCCCTTTGACGCTGTGTCTTTTGTGTAGTGAATAAATGTCTTCTTTCTTTCTTCTTCGACCTTAAGCATGAAACGTTCGTATAAACTCAGGATGACCGCCATGTAAAGTATCATATATATCAGCGTTGGCCGGCTGGGCGATCTGCTCCATACCAATGTAAAAAAAAATCGCGCCAAAAAAAAATGTTTTTTCTTATCAGAACACGAGACCTTGTTATGCCCTTGATCGATTCGCACCCCATTTTTGGTACACTCTGTATGTTTAAGAGTCCCCAGCACCGTGCTCTCTCGACTCAAGTCGACTGTCTATGCTGTTTCCGACCTAGATGTGGAGGACCCCATTGTGTTTAAAGGTTCATGTTATTCCAGTTTGCCATTTTTAATGAGAACCAAACTACCTTTGTATGTAGAGTCGAGCGTCGTGGCGATCCTTAAACATCTTGCTATTTCATTTCTTCGCGCTTATAAGAAACATAACTGACCCACTATTTTATAAAATATAAAATCTTTTACCTAGGAGGGTAGAGTTGCTTTTTGAATGGACGTTTTTGATGCAATTTCGACAACTTAAATAAAACTAACTATAAATGTTCTCGACAAGCGCCAGAGGGCGTAGTTTAAGTTCCCATTATATAGTACATCTTTTGTTTGTAAATAAAGTAGACATTAATACAGACAATTGTGATTTACTGTAATGTTGTTTTTAATTTTATTCGTGGTGGAGTCTATGCAATCTCGTAGTTTTAGCCGTAAAGTAATATATGTCTGAGAATGATGATGATGACCTAAAACATCATTGTTATTAAATCTATAATAAATAATGTTATAAAAAAGTAGAAATAATACACATTAGAATAGGATAGTTTCGCCGGTTAGCGACCACCTTATTGCGTGTGCCGGTTAGCGACCACTTAAATGAGTTAGTGAACTGAGAGGATGATATCACGTTTTTTAGTAGATCCTATTCTCTAACTATCAAAAAAATGGATACAACAACCGGTTTTAATAAGGTCTGTAGAATTGGTGGTCGGTAACTGAAGCTGGTCGCGTAACCGGCATAATGAATTAATGACCCTACTTCCCTTATGAAAAATTCTCGATGTTAAACTACTCGCAGTATTAAAATTAAACTTTTCGATGATAAAGTGTGAAATTTTCCTTTGAATTATGAAGTTCATATTAGCAATAATATATAAACTTTAGGAGATATATCTGTAAATATTAAAGATCTATGATTAAGTGTTTAAATTCGTATTTAGTATGTATTTTGTTTAAGTGTGTATGGAGGATACCAAACTTGTTACTAAAATATTTTATTAGGTAATATTTATTAAACAAATGCGAAAATGCTTATTGAAAACTATGACATGTATAGGTACCTACCCTAAACCCTATTCCAGATAAAATTTGAAAAATGGATTTCAAGGAAAACCATTATGAAACTCTTAAACAATACGTAGTATGGTTATGTTTGGAATGCAGTTAATGATTGCTTTAAATAAAACTAGTACAATATTCCCCTTTAATATCCTAACTACTATAAACGAAGAAAGAAACGTCGACGAATTTGTCCGTTTGAATTCTAATGTTATATGGAATGTGTGTTGTGTATAATATAACAGGAAAAATACGGGTATGACCACAGATATAGATATACATAGATCACGCAAATGCATCTACTACTCTCGTGTCCGAACTCGGTCTCCGAGTTGGCACTCCGACTGACATTCCGCGCACCTGTTATGGTAGCCGGTTGTCCGTGAATATTATCAAAATACCTTATTGCAGAATCGATTTTGTGCGGACAACGGGGAATTCACATCACTAATTCGCCTGTGTGACGTTACAGTAGGTAGAAAATGGTTTTCACGCAGATTGATCTAGTTTAGTTTTCAGAAGCTATTTAAGTTATAACTTTTTTGTCTGACATTTTGTTGGATTTTGTCTCTAGGTAACTATTTAAATGCTATCCGTATACATACAAAAATCTGCTATTAAGAATTATTTTAAATTGTCATTGTTTGCCATACAAGTTGTCAGTTCATTGACTGGACTATAAAGTAAGATGTTATTTCATATATGAGTGTAATGTTTAGTTCGCAGCGCCATCTATGTGACGAACGTGTAAGTTTGGTAACCTCCAGTCCGGGAGTTAGTACATAATCGAGCAAGTTCCTCTATTTGACAATATATTCGTACGTAATTGTGTAGATCGTCGATTTCTTAGTAAATGTACTTACTAATACTAAATCATAATTTAAGGAATAAGTGGGTTTTCAACAGGTTATACTTAATGGTTAAATAGACTGTGTAGATACCATAACATATCGTATTATTAAAGTAATAAGATTTTATGAAACTACTGAACTTAAATCATATGTAAAGTGTCAGTTTACCGCTCGTGAAATACAGATGGCGCTACCTAGTTCATATGTAAGGAATCTCAGCGCCATCTAGTTTCGAACATGTTGGTTTGAACTATAAAATGCACATGATGGATCGTGGATTTGATCAGCGAACGACAAAAACATAGAAAGCGAGCTCTTTACAAACCACCCGTCATCGCATCATCACAAATTTAAGAGTTGTCCTCTTTTCTGTGGAGTATTTTCCATTTCTCTCTGTCGTACGCCAGCCCTTTGATTTGTTAAATACGACACGACGCCAGCTTTGTGATCCTAACAACAAAATCAAAATAATATGTATCGCTTTAATTACTGGTGAAAAGGGTGCCGGTTAATGTACGGCCCGATAATCCGCATCCATCTATGTTTCTCTCTTTCATTTTGCATGAGTTAAAAGAAACAGAGATATAGTGGAAGCCGATTATTGGGCCGTACATTTACCGGCACCGTGAACAGTGATTCACTCTTTTACTGAGCTTGTCTGAACGAGTCACACAACATTTCACTGCATCGCTAGGCATATTTTTCTGGTTTCTACGCAACCTTTCGCTAACGCTGCCATGTCCAAACTAAACGGCTGTCTAGCATTGTTTTGACACCCCGCCTACACAGCAATGACACGTAGTTGCAGTGTCCAACAGGCAACCGGATGGCTCGCGGTATTTGAGCTCCCGAAGCGTTGTGGAACCGCCCTGCGCAACCCGAACTGAGCTAACTTGGACTGGGGCGTGTACCTTTTCCGTGGGGCTATTTTGCGGAGCTGATTAGGCTTCTGTTTTTGTCGTTCGGTGGATTTGAAACACTTAGGGAGATTTAACACCCCTGCCTGGAAAACGGTTAACATAGATATAGCCTTGTCACAACGTGGCTGCCTGACTGTTTAACCAGTCAAGTCCAATCGATGTGTTAAACATCAAAAAGTATCAGTTGCACGACCTATCATAAATTGTGCCTATTATAAATGATATGATTGCATTCGAAAAAATGCGACAGTAACAAATCCAAGTGATTAATTCATTGTAAAAATGTAAATACGTAATTATTATGTCCATCTTGTAAATTAGCAATGGAAATGAGAGACAGGATGGCTAAGATTATTTAATATGGCTGGTTGTTTTATAAATCTGTCATGGGAATTGGAATCTTCTACCTTGGCGGTTGAGTTGCTTTTTTAATGGACTATTTTGATGCATTTCGGCCAACTCAAATAATTTCAAGTACAATACAGTGTATTTAACTTTGAGGTGGTTGAAGGGGTTTATAGATACTGGTACAGATTCTCATTTTCAGTGCTAGTTAATCTCACCATGCATGCTAGTAGCGTCCGTATAGATGGTTAATAGAGAATTTTTATTTTTATTCAGTTTTCAAAATAAAAATACGTGTAAATTAAAATACTATTTTATTTAATCTCCTTATACCTATATTTAACAGTTCCTTAAAGAATAAGTTTAAATGCAGTAAAAGAGAACAGTAAAGATTCACATTTATGTTACAATGAAATGTTTCAAATGGCAAGTAATAAATCCAATAACCAAGTACATAGGGCTAACATTCAATACGAGAAAAACGATCATAACGTATTTCTCACTACAGTTACACAGTTCGCGTATAGTGGCGCCATCTAGTGCTGAGTAGGCTACTCACTCACTCACTTTGAGTTTAAATTATAGGTTTTTATTATGAAATAAATGATGTATGGTTTAAAGTCGCCGTCAAGTATGTAAACAAACCGCCATAGTGAAAGACAATTTCAATATGGCAGTTTGTTTACATAGTTAGCAAATTCTATTGACAGCCACTTTAGGATTAAATGTTTACTTAAATAACAGTTACAGGTCAAATAATCATGAGTTCAGTACTCAGATGTAACACAAAAATGCCTCGTAAGCCTTACAAATATACACATTACAAATTTCTCAATTTTCTAGGGAACGCACACGGTGCATATTTTTTGGCAACAACAATTTTGTTTCTTAAGTTTCGTGGGTTAGGGCCCCCAGGCCCCGACAGTATGTACATTGATAACCACTAATGTTATCTCCCCGTAGTATAGCAACTTAGCAAGGCTTGCAAAAACTTCAACTACAACAAATCAGAGAGTAAGATTCCGAACGAAAATCCAAACTGGCTGACAATACATAAACATATTTGCATTTAAAAAAAAAATATCTAATATACGTCCCACTGCAGGGCACAGGACTCGTCTCACGGATGAGAGAGAACGGACAGTAGCCCCCACGCTGGCCCAGTGCGGGTTGAGGACTTCACATGCACCTTTGAATTTTTTCGCTGATATATGCAGGTTTCCTCACGAAGTTCTTCCTTCACCGAAAAGCTAACGGTAAATATCAAATGATATTCCGTACATAAGTTAAACGAACCCGTCGAAGAACTCATTGGTACGAGCCGGGGTTCAAACCCAGGACAGCCGCATGCCTGAACCAGCTTTTTACAATAGTCGGCCCATAAGTTCTGTCACTGGCCATAAACGCCGCCATGACGCAAGAGATCCTGCCTGACCTGCCGTCTGACCACCGCCCAGTCCTGCTGGTCGTAAAGGACATGCCGGTCAAGACACCAGAGAGGAAGCCTGGGAGACGCATCTGCTGGGAGACCTTCTCCACTGAAATGGCCCGCAGTTCGCGGACCATTCCAATAACCACAGCAGTAGAAGTGGAACTAGCCGCCCGCTAGACCGGCCTGTAATTACGGGCTGAGAAGAGAGCCGCCACATAGGGCCAATGCCCTGAAATGGCAACCTCCATTAAGGTGTGTGAGAAGACTCCGACTGTGGGCAATTTGTGTAAGCCGAGTCCTCTTGAGAAGGAAACAACTAATGCGAATAAACTCATAGGAAAGTAAAAAGGGAAAGTTATTTAGGGCAGTGTTAGGAAGTATAAATAAGTTGTTGTAAAGAAAGTCGTCATTAGAGTTCAAATACCTAGTAATAGGTTTATAATTATAAGGTGACCGCGGGTATCGAAAGGGCTCCGAGCTTACAACTCGGGAGTCGTACCCGTGAGCTATCGTGGGCTGCCGCAGGGATCGGGTGAGCCACCAGGATTCTGTTCCGGGTCGTTCCTGCGTGTAGTTCTGTTAGGTGACTGTAGAGTGGCATACGTCGCTGCTCTAGGCGTATGACGGAGCACTCAGTCGGCGCAACGAAGTCGCCCCAGCGCGGGACAACGCTGCGCGTCGAGCGAGGTTAGCCAGTGCGTCGTGCTCGTGCACAGGGATACCCGAGCCTCGAGGTGCCAAGGATGCGTAGAGCAAGGGGAAGGGAGCCCTTTAATGCTGTACTTCCTATGTCAGAGAATACCCCCCAACGGAAAGACATTTTCAATCACCCGAAACTTTCTGGCCTCAGGGGCCACAAAGTAGAAAGACCGTACAGGGATAATACGTTCCCCCACTGCCCGTTATTGCAAACACACCCCAAGGTGCGCCAAGTGCGGCCAAGATCACCACTCCAAGGAAAGACCTCAAGACTCCGAAGAGCCCTTCTACTGTGTGCTACAGTGTGCGGTCGGATGTGACCGGAAAGGTTTAATGCCTCGGTCGGATTTGACCGGAAAGGTTGAATGTCTCGGTCGGAGTTGACCGGAAAGGTTAAATGCCTCGGTCGGATTTGACCGGAAAGGTTGAAATGTCTCGGTCGGAGTTGACCGGAAAGTTTGAATTCCTTGGTCGGATTTGACCGAAAAGGTTGAATGTCCTGGTCGGATTTGCCCGGAAAGGTTGAATGTTGTAGTCGGATTTGACCGGAAAGTTTGAATGTGCCGGTCCGATTTGACCGGAAGGGTTGAATGTCTCGGTCGGAGTTGACCGGAAAGGTTGAAATCATTGGTCGGATTTGACCGAAAAGGTTAATGTCCCGGTCGGATTTGCCCGGAAAGGTTGAATGTTGGCCACCCGAAATGTCGATTTTATCATACTCGAGACGATGAAGACGCACGGGCGTTTTGACGCAGGTTAACCGGCCGAACTGAGGGCCGACACACCGGCCGTGCTAGGAAATAAAGAAAATAAGATTTTAGGTCTTACGTGGAACCCGAGTGGAGACACGCTCGGGTTCAACACAAGCATGTAAAGAGTGCCGCATGATGTGAAGAATTGCAGGAGAGCCCCCACTTAGAGGGAATTGTTGTCTGACCCACTAGGATTGTTATCACACTATACTATCACAGCTAAATGTCAATTCCAGCGAATATGGCAGCTCAAGCTGGGATGGGACACGGCGCTACCTGAAGCAGAACGAGCGGAGTTCGACCGGTGGCTGAGGGCGTTGGATGGCGTGGCGGAACTGAGGGTTCCGCGCCCTTACGCAGCGCCGGGGCCAGATCCCGACCGGCAACTTCACATGTTTGTAGACGCGAGCAACAACGCCTATGCGTGCGTCACATACTGGCGCACCGAGACTAACGGTAAAGTAGCAATTTTACTCATTACCGCAAAGGCGAAGGTAGCGCCTGTGAAGCAGCTCAGCGTGCCTCACCTAGAACTTCAATCTGCTTTGATCGGAGCACGATTGACGAACGCGATCAAACAACCCAATAGACTGAATAGTCATATGGACTGATAGCCGAACGGTACTACATTGGGTGCAAAATAATGCTAAAAGATACAGTACGTACGTAGCGCACAGGCTGGGCGAAATATCGGAGCTCACGAGCGTGGAGCAATGGAGATGGGTACCCACGAAACAGAACCCGGCAGACCAAGCAACACGCCCAGACCAGAACCGAACCGTTAAGTATAACACAATATGATTCCAAGGACCAGAGTTTTTGTATAGACCCGAAACAGAGTGGCCGCAAATACAAAACAACGAAGAACAAAACAAGCGCCTGACAGATTGTGAAGAGCAAACCTGCACAATAGAAGCAAAACCTCAAGTCAATACGGCGCCGCTACCGAAAATAGAACGATTTTCCAATTATGAAAAACTAATCAATGCAACAGCAAGGGTGTTCTAATTCATCGACCGCTTAAAAGGCAAATAATTTATCGCATTTCAGGCAAAACATCGAGCTGAAGCAGAGCAGCTATGGTTCCAGTGGGCGCAGCACACAGACTTCGCAGATGAGCTGTTGAAGCTGAGCCGCGGAGAGACTATCACTAAGAAGAGCCAGATTTTAAGCCTCGACCCCGTGCTGGACGCCGACGGCCTGCTGCGGATGCGCGGGCGGATCCACGCGGCGTCTTGACCCGAAAAGACCCGTCATCTTGAACGGCCACAACCCCTTGGTGAATTTATTAATTTTAAATGAGCATAGGAAAACGGCACATGCCAACAATGAAACAGTCATAAATAATTTACGTCAAAGATACTGGGTATTACATTTAAGACCGACGGTGAGAAGCGTAGGTTTCCACTGTCAAACTTGCAAAATTAGACGAGCCCGACCCGAACTACCCGCTATGGGTGACCTGCCCCTAAACAGAATTCAGCCATATACACTGAGCTTTTACGAACAGTGCAGTAGATTATTTTGGACCGCTAGTGATAACCATAGGCCGGCGACACGAGAAAAGGTGGGTCGCGTTATTCACCTGCTTAACTAGAGCAATACATTTAGAAGTTGTGGTGACTCTCTCCACAGATTCTGCGATCATGGCGCTTCGGATACTGGCAGCGCGGCGCGGCTGGCCAGCCGTCATGTTCTCCGATAATGCTACCAACTTCAGAGGCGCCGACCAAGAGCTGCTCAGCGCGTACACCGAGTGGTTGGCGGCGCTGCAAGACTACGGCGTGCGCCATGACAGTGGCGGTTCATACCGCCAGGAGCACCGAACCAGGGCGGGGCGTGGGAGCGCTTGGTGCGCTCTGTGAAGACCGCGCTCGCAGTCACGCTCCACACCAAAGCACCGCGAGAGGAGGTGCTACATACTCTGGTATCTGAGGCAGAGAACACGGTGAACGCGAGGCCACTGACCCACGTCTCCGTGGATCACTGTGACGAGAAGGCACTCACGCCTTCTCATTTCTTGTTGGGCGGATCTACGGGTGTGCCGCCTACGGGACCATGCGACGAGGCCGATCGACGCACCTGGCGAGCCAGCCAGGCACTCGCAGACCATTTTTGGAGAAGATGGGTACGCGAATACCTACCAACACTCGCACTACGTCAATCATCGGCGAACCAATCCCGACCGCTTCAAACAAACGATTGCGTGATCGTTGTAGACCCAAACCTGCCTCGCAACGTGTGGCCGCGAGGTATAATACGACGAGTGTTCCCGGGACCCGACGGCAACGTGAGATCGGCGGACGTCGAGACGCGGGGCGGCATCTTTCGGCGGCCTGTAACGGCTGTAACAAAGCTGGTTGTCCTACCGGTGCAACGAGAGCCCGTTACAGGCGGGGAGGATGTTGCGGACAGCCCCCAAAACGTTAAAAGTAATCGTGGGACTTTCCCAGAACCAAAAGCGGCCTGTCCCGTTAGGGCGACGGCATCCCGTTACAAGCAGGCAGAAAGCCCCTAGAGCATAAAAAAGGGTAGCCGTGGGATGTTCCCAGGACCAAAAAGCTGCCTGTCCTAACGGTAACAGCGACAGCCCGTTACGCTGGTAGAAAGTCGCGCGCGGAAGGCCCCAGATCATTAAAAAAATGGTCGTGGGGAATTTGATCCGCAGATCTGAAGGAGATGTTTATGCAGATAAAGATACGCGAAGAAGACCGCGACGCCCTCCGATTCCAATGGAGGGGCGACAGGCGCGAAGGCGAGCCAGAGGAGTACCGCATGACCTCCGTCATCTTCGGCGCCTCGTCATCGCCGTGCACCGCGCTATACATAAAAAATAGAAACGCGCGAGAGCACGCTACACAGTTCCCGCAAGCCGCAGACGCCATAGAAAGAAATCATTATATGGACGATTATCTGCAAAAATTTCCCGCTATGACTGAAGCCCGGCGCACCACAAGAGATGTCGACTACGTACACAGACAAGCCGGCTTCCAGCTGCGCGGATGGGCCACGAACAAAAAAGAAGCTATCCACGATGTCGTCGGCGGCGAAGAGCGAGAGGGGGATACTGTCCCCATCGGCGGGAGCGAGATAGAGAAGACGCTCGGCTTGCTGTGGGACACGAACGAAGACAGCATCCGCTTTCGTCTCAATACAAGAAGAGCCCCGCCGGAGGTGATTGACGACCTCCGCCCTCCTACTAAGAGGGAGGCACTCAGCATTATCATGTCATATTCGACCCGCTCGGCCTCATATCACCAATTACGACGCCGGCGAAGCGAATTATGCAAGACACCTGGTGGTACAAGACTGACTGGGACTAGCAGATACCAGAGGAGCTGTGCGCACGATGGAGCGAGTGGCTGGAGCAACTTCCTAGCCTAGGTACCCTAAAAATACCTAGGTGCAACGACACGACACCCGGCGCCCGCTATCGAGCTACACACAATGATGGACGCGAGCGAAGAAGCCTACGCCGCCGCAGTATACTGGAGGGTGACGCGCGCCGACGGCAGCATCAAAATTGCCTTAGCCGCCGCGAAGAGCCGCGTCACGCCGACGAAGATTATCTCCATACCTAAATTGGAGCTTCAATCGGCCGTACTGGGCGTGCGACTATCTTAGAACAGTCGCCGAGGAGCACGACTTCGAGATCGCGTCGAAAACATTGGAGCGATTCTCGGACGGCGCTAACGTGGATTCGCGCCGAGCCGCGAACATACAAGACGTTCGTGGCACACCGACTCGCCGAGATCGAAGACAGCACGAAGAAAAACGAGTGGCGCTGGGTACCGACGGCACACTACGGCGCCGACGACGCTACCCCGTGCGACGCCTGCCGACTTCGACTCAAACCACAGATGGTACAATGGGCCGTCGTTTCTATACCTACCAGAATCGACGTGGCCCACAGAAAACAGAGTCGAAGTTCCCGTGACCGGCGAGAAAAAAGAGAAAAAGTGCGGCGCGACAAGACACCGACAAGAAGACAAGCTTGCGACTATACCCATAGAGATCGAGCGCTTCTCTAAGTGGACACGATTATTAAGAGCAGCTACACGCGTGCTACAATTTATCACTCTGTGCCGGCGCAAAACTCGCGCGCCCGCGCAGCCCGACACGAAAACGGTCGCCGCCGCGACAAGAGAGCAAACGCTCGCAAACATGAAACAAGATGAAGATTGGAACGAGCGCACGCAACGCACCGACACGCCCATCAAGATTACAACCACGAGCGCCGCGAGAGAATACATAACGCTGGAGGCTAAATACTTACTTATGGCCAAACAGCTGTTAATGCGCGCCTCATAGGAAGAAAGTTACGGCAGAGAGAGAGCGCGTGACGTAAGACCGCGCGCCTGACAAGGACGACAGATTAGCAAAGTTGAGTGTCTACATGGACAAATTTGGTATGCTGCGCCTGCGAGGAAGAATAGCGGAAGCCTGCGGTCTACGCGAGGAAACAGTGCACCCGGCGGTATTTTGCGGTAAACATTACTACACACAATTGTATGATTACCACGTGCACGAGCAACTACATCACGGCGGTACCGAGATAGTGATCAACGAGCTGCGACAGCGAGTGTACATAACAAAGATTAGACCGACAGTGAAAAAAGTGATTGCTCAGTGCCCGACATGCCGACTGCGCAAGGCGAAGCCCGCGGCGCCATCAACAGGCGACCTACCGGCGGCACGCCTAGCCCACCACGTCCGGCCCTTTACACACGGGCTGGGACTACTACGGCCCTCAAGAGGTCACAGTCGGCCGACCGAGAGACGAGAAAAGATTTTTACCTGCATGACGTCACGAGCCGTGCATCTAGAAATAGTGACATCGTTAAGTGCCGATTCCGCTATCAACGCGCTGCGCCGCTTCATCGCCCGTCGCGGGTGCCCCACAGAACCCTGGAGCGACAACGCGCCTGCCTTCCGATGTGCCGACCGGGAGTTGACCGAAGCCATCAAGGGTGCCGCACACGCGCGCCACTTCAATTGGCGTTTCCTGCCGCCCGCCGCCCCATTCATGGCGGGGGCATGGGAAAGAATGGTGCGCACAGTGAAGAACGCGATGAGATCTACACTGCACGCGAAATGCCCGAGCGACGAGACTCTACTCACCCTGCTGGCGGAAGCGGAAGTGACAGTGAACTCACGGCCACTGACCTATGTGCCAGTGACCCCTGATGACCCGCCCGCGCTGACAACGAACATGATCCTGCTGGGGCCAGACTGCTACTCACCCGCGCCCGGCACGTTCAACGAGAGCGACGATAACGCCCGCCAACACTGGAGGCGCGCCCAGCGGCTCGCTGACACATTCTGGCAGCGCTGGGTCCGCGAGTACACGCCGGTACTCCAACACCGGCGGGAGCTCTACGACACGGGAACCAGGCCGGCCGTCGGAGACGTCTTTATCGTGTGCGACTTCAACCTCCCTCGCAACACATGGCCGCGAGGGAGAGTGACGAAGACCTACCCAGGCAAGGATGGCGTGGTACGAGTCGTGGACATCGCTACGAGCAAAGGACAGGTACTGAGGCGGCCAACAAGGAAGATCGTCGTGCTACCAGTGGGATCGCAAGGCGACGGTAGAAAAATGTTAGCGACGACTAAAAATATGTCATCCACGATGTGCAATACCCATGTAAAGTTAGTAAACAGAAAACCATTTTTAAGTTGTAACAAACAGTATTAACGTGTGATAATAGTTCGTTGTTTTAATTGCTAGGAAAGTTTAATATCGCTCCCAAGGAGGGCCTCTATATATGTACCTAAGGTAGGGAGTAAATAAATAAAGCGTGTCGCGCGACGTCTAAGACACGAATGAAAGCGGCTAAGGGCCTCGCGCGGGTTATATTTTTTACTTCGGTCGGTGGGGGGAACAGCGAGTAACCGCGCAAAGGAAAAGCGGCTCTAAACTCGCTGTTATCCCACTTTCAGAGGCAGAATCTTATCAGAAATTGTATATAAGATCTTATAAGAATAAGGATTAAACTGTTATGTGCTAGAATAAGAGTTTATTAAAGAAATAAAGTTTTGCGGGGCGAGGGGGGTCGATGCGGGGGCCGGGAAGCGAGGTGCTTAAATATAGGCGGGTATAAAGGAGGGTGCGCGGAATGCTTTAGAGAGCCCCTTGCGCACGGACGTTACTACCAACTTCACTTGCACCTGCGAATTTCATCAGCTTTTAATTATTTAAAAGTCGAGAAATATAGCGGCCCGGCTATATCAGCCGGAGGGGAATACATCGAAGAAAGAAGATACCACTGTCGGAGTACCTGTAACCGCATATCCTGGAGGCGGAGGCCAAGAAGGAATGCGGTTATAGTTGCACCGGCAGCGGCCACGTCGCGCGCTCTCCAACCCGAAAAATGGAAAAAGAAGACCCGAAGCCGAAGAGGGAGGGTCGACCGACAAAAGTCGGTACCGATCTACCCGCACGCAGCCGCTCGAAAAAACGAGCCGCGCACATTATCCGCCGGAGCGGTGGGTAGGCCGAAGTCTGCACTTCAACGGCCACCCGCAAAATCCGAGCAAAAAAGACAAGAGGGAAGCGCTTCAATCCAAGAGTGGAGCGCTTCACATCAAGAGCCCAGGACGGCAACGGGCGAATTACCGCACTTTTCGGACGGCGGTAGTAACGTTTGGCGAGACATGGTATTTCCGCCCGGAATCGCCGCCGACGGCACCTCAATGGCGGGGAGCGATGAATTCGCGAGCGCCGACGAAGCCGCCGGCGATGCCCTCGACCTCCGTCTGCTCAACATGACGCCGCAGCCCCTGGACGCTGAGCCACTGCTGCCACCACCAACAGCGCGACCATTTTCCCCCGTGTCGCCCGCCTCGCCCGACCAGAGCCCGATTGACGCACTACAACCAGACTCGATTGTGGTTGCCCAAATCATGGACGATGGCCTGGCGTCGGGCGGTCTAAAGGAGTGGATGGCCGCCTACATCCGCATCTCCAGTCACCAACTCGGACTGGAGGTTAATTTGAAGCCTGAGGACGCCGCCTTCCTAGAATTCCTGAGGCAACACCCGGCCGTACTCAGGCCGGAGAAGCGCCCCAGGGAGAGCCCGCCCTCGCACCACGAAGAGACAGCCAAGCGTGCGTGCCTTCTCGCATCGCCGCCCGCCCCCGAAGAAGACCAAGCAGCCACTACGACTGCAGCACGAGCCATCGACACTATGCACCTTTGGGCGACCTCCTTGTCGCCGATCAAAGGCAAGAGGGTTGTTGCGCGGGACTTATTTTATGTCCCCGCCAAACAACTTGCCGCCCAAAGTGTTGCACAGCCCAGTGACGCCCAGATGGCCGCAAAAGCCGCGCCGCCCACCGAGAAACCCGCGGAGAAGGCCGCAGTAAAGCCTACCATGAAGCCCGCCCAGCCCCCGACGCCTACCACCGCGGAACCGAGCCGCCCAGCGGCCGTAGCCGGGCCCAGCTACATCCAGCCTCCCGCAGCCGCTCCGCCAGCCGAACCCAAGACGGGACCGATAACATTTGCAACACAAGCGGCCGCCCCTAAGGCCGCCCCCCGCTTCAACGCACAGACGCAGCCGGCACAACAACAGCCGGCAAAGAAGCCGCCCCAGCCACGCTACCCCACGATTGTGGCCCCGGTCCTCCCGAACTGGGTCCGCTTCGTGGCCGGGATAGCGAGCGAGCTCGGCGAGGCCCCCAGCTGCAAGGCGCTGGGCAGCGGACTCCGTTTCACCCCCAGGACGGAAAAGGAGTACCGCACGGTAGAGCGTCACCTCGGCGACCTGGAAAAGGCGGGCCAGGCCGTGGAGTGGCACTCCTACCAGTTGGACGCGGACAAGAAAATGAAGGTGGCACTCCGCGGCCTACCATCAATTACGTCACCGGAAGACATTGCTGCCGCCTGCCTGACGCTCGGTCAGCCGACCGAATACGTCCGGCAAATAAACGCCAGAGAGGGCAGGGGAGGCTGCACGTACTTTGTGCAGCTCGCCGCCCCCCCCCGAGATCATTCAGCAGTCTATAAAATCAGCGAGCTGCTGTACGTGCCGGGAGTGAGGGTGGAAGCCTGGCGGGGCAAGAAGGGCCCCGCCCAATGCCACAGATGCCAGGGCTTCCGGCACCACTCGCAGGGGTGCCACCGCCCCCTCAAATGCGTGCGCTGTGCGAGCCCGCACACGGCCAGAGACTGCCCGCGGCCCAGGACGGAGCCAGCGACCTGCTCCAACTGCACAGGCGCCCACACAGCAAACGACACAAAATGCCCAGTGTTCCGGCGGGAGGCACGGAATAAGAAGGCGGAGACAGCGGCCCACACTGTCCCCTCGAGAACAGGCCCCGAGACGAGGGCCTCGGTGCCCATGCCCACAGTGGACGAGTCGGCGCCTGCTACACTCATGGCGCCGGCCAACGCCCCCGCACAAAGGGGCGCAGCAGCACCGAAGCCCCCGCCACCAAAAAAGAAGCCGAAGAAGAAGGCAAAGAAGAGGGCCGCCCAGGCCCAAGACGTGGTCCCAGGCACGACCACAGAAGACAAGAGCCCGCAAGAGGGCCAATCAAATGACATCGCGAAGATGATAACCGCTCTCCTCACCGCAGCGGCCCAGCAAGGCCCGCAAGCAGTCCAGGAGGCCCTGAAGACTACCCTCGGCAACCAGCGCGTTCAAACATAAGCTGAGGGTAGTCTACTGGAACGCCCGCTCGATGACCGGCAAGATAACCCTGCTCCGCCACTTCCTCCGAGAGCAGGACGTTGACATCATGCTGATCAGCGAGACGCACGCCAAGACGGCCATGAAGATGAGCGGCTACCTTGTGTACCAGCGGAACGAGACAAACCAGCAGGGACACTCGTTCCGCGGCCTAGCAGTCATAGTACGCCGCTCGATCATCCACCAGCCGGTCGACTTCGTCGCCTACGCCTCTCTCACGGCGCTCGGAGTCGACATTAGAGTCAGCCAAGGTGACCTCCGTCTGTACGCTATCTACCGCCCGCCCACCAGTCCTCTCGGCACGCTGAGAGAGGATTTAAGGGCACTACTCCAGTCCCCAGTGCCGACCATCCTGGCGGGGGACTGGAACGCCAAGCACGCAGCCTGGAACTCCTCACGCACAGACGCAGCAGGAAGGGTCCTATACCAGGAGCTGCTGGACCGCAACTACGATGTCGCCGGACCCGAAGAGCCAACACATTAGTCGGAAGTGCATTGGTAGTGCGACATCATAGACTTCGCGGTCCACAAAGACCTGACTGCGGCCATCACGTACCACACCTGCCCTCGCCCGCGTTCGCCCAGCGCGACGCGCGGCTCGCCGCCCGCTACCTCGCTCGGGTTTTACCCGCGCGGGATTCTATTGTTACATTACCACGGTGTGCCTTGCCGTGGTAATTTTCCCACGCTCCGTGCGTCGTTCGAGAAATAGACTCTATTAGTTAAGGTATAGACTCTAAGTGTTGTTATAGTGTTTTTAAACCTTGTACGGTTTTAATTTGTTCTGTGTTAAAGTGAATTTTCGTGTCTAACATGGAGAACGAATTACGTCGAGTTCAACTCGAAAACGAAGAACTCGTGGAGTTCATCCAGAGAGATCATCCCGGTGTGTGGGATGATTTCATCCGAAAGGAGGACAATGGGGCCCTCCCTCCGACTGCCCTTTCCTTCTTGTACGGCGGAAAGAATAGGCTCCGTGCGCCACGCCGCCGGTCTAACCACTCAGGTGAGTCAGTGCCATATACCAGTGCAAATGCCAATTTTAAAGTCACCGCCGTTACGGCCGCCACTCACACCACTACCTCGGTAGTCACCACGTGCTCCAGCACGACTGACCTTAGGCCCACCATTGCCCCTTACTACTCTGACTCTTTCGCTCAAGAAATGTCCGCCCGAATGGGCAAGCAGGTTGTTGCACGCAACCTGCACGGCCTCGTAGGCCTAAACCCCACCCCCTTAGCGAGCTCCGGAGCCCTTGACGCCATCCCAGAAGCCCTCTCTATGTCACAAACTGACACCCAGCTCCCTCTCGGGCAAGTCCCGCCTGTGACCCCTCTCGAGCGCCCAGGGACGCCTATCTCTATCACGCAGCGTACTGACACCCAACTTCAGCCGGGCCAGGGCACCCCTCCCGAACGTAGACGACCCCTCTCAGTCCAGCCATACTCCGACACTGATGACGGACGTACTACCGACTCCGAGGCGCGCTCGGATGACACACTAACCGACATGGACTACGAGACCACGCCCACTCCTAACGCAATCTTCCAGACTGTCACTCATAAAAAACCTAAACGCAAACGCGCCTCCCCACCGCTTATCTCAACCTCCCCTCGTTCTCAAACAGAGCACTCGCGCCCTCAGGGCATTGAGACGAGTAATAGATTCGACGGTTTCGCATCAGACCCCCTTGATGAGCCCGAGGGTACCCATAATGACAGTGGCCCGCCTAAGCGCCCAAATAGGCAGGACTCCCCTACGCAGAGCATTACTACGGGCGTTCAAACTCAACCAAAAAAGCCCCCTATGTTATTGCTTAGGGACATCACCCGTTGGACCAAGCTTAAAAAAGAGGCCGAACGGTTAGGGATCTCCCTAGTGGAGCCCCGGCTCATCAAAGGCCACGCAGGCGGCCTCGCTATATACACCCCAAACGAAACTATATTCAGAGCCTGGCGAAAACTGATGGTAGACGGCTATTATACCCACAACACTGACTCGGAGCGCCAACATCGCATTATCATAAAGAATGTGCCCAAAGAGTTCGAAGCTGAAGATATCCTAGCAGATATCCGTGAGCAGGGAAACCCTGCCACGGAGGTCCACCGGCTTTTCCGCCCCCACATTAGGCCAAAATCACCATACGACATTATTGCGGTTGTCTTAGACCGCACCGACGCTGGTATAGCCATAGATAACATCAAATACATTCTAGGTGTGGGCAACATCATACCCGAGCCCCCTAACAAAAAGAGGTACATACCCCAATGTAAAAACTGCCAGCTCTACGGCCACAACGAAAAGAATTGTAGGTTAGATTCCGTGTGCCATAAATGCGCCGGTCCTCATCACATCAAAAGATGGGGCCCCCCTTTGCAGCAACTGCAGAGGCCTCCATGTAGCTAGCTACCGCGGCTGCCCATGCGCTCCTAAGCCTCTGGCGTCGAAGAGACATAACCCTTCTCGTAAGGCCCACTCCGACTCACGCACACCCAAAACACCTCACACACGCACACAAACAACCACCCAACCCAGGGAATTCCCATACAGACCCCCAGGCTACAACGCCTTGAGTCAAAGTGTCAACACTAAAATGGGAACGGCTTACCCGGCCCTGCCCACAAAACCATACCCTCACCACACCCACCCACCTACATCTACACAACACGCAGCGCCGCTGAGAGGCCCCGCCCCCGGCCCCCCTCCATGCTCACCGCCCGCGGAGGAGCCCTCATACACTGTCGACACGCACACCATGCCACTTCACTCCGCCCCACCGCGCGCTCCCACCTACACACAAACACACAACAAAGCCCACCAAAACCTCACTGCGCCTCATCGCGCCCATCCCCCCCCACAACACCGCACTCACCCGGCTCAGCCAGAGAGCAACTCCAACCCTAACTCGGCAATGGCCGATCTGAAACTGGTCACGGACCTCGCCATTGTCTTCGACATGGATGAGGTCTGTGCCCTAGCCGCCGAGTTCCGAGCGGCCCTCTCAGGCACGGAAAAACTCTCTGTGCTGGCCAAGCACCACACTCTACTCACCACAATCAAAAACTTCACACTCCGCAATGGATAATACACCCACACAACAAAACTCTAGAACCAAACCCCGATCTCTAGAGATTGGTTTCTTCAACGCCAGAGGCTTAAAAGAACAAAAATCGGAGGTGGCAGTTTTTCTGAAGACAAATAACCTAGATATACTTCTCGTCCAGGAAACTTTCCTTAAGCCATCCCAGAGAGACCCGAAAATCTCCAACTACTCCCTCATCAGGAACGATCGCAGAACGCAAGGTGGTGGTACACTTATCTACTTTAAAAGGTCCCTACACATCTGCCGCATTGACACGCCACAACTACTCAACATGGAAGCCTCCGTCTGCAGGCTTGCCATGACAGGCAAGGATATTCTGCAATCCGATCTGAGTGCTTTGCTGGAGTTAGACGAATCAGTCCTATTGGCTGGTGACTTTAACTCCAAGCATACGCAGTGGAATTGCAGACTATCTACGCCTAATGGTAATAGATTGAGACGATTTGTTTTAGCACACAATCTCGACATTTACTCTCCACTCGAACCCACACACTTCCATTGTAACCCTGACCACCAACCTGACATTCTTGACATAGCCCTCTTACATAACATTAAACTCCGATTCCGCTCCATTACTGTCCATCACGAACTCGACTCTGACCACAGACCTGTCATCCTCAAACTAGGCCCCCCACCCGAGTCGGCAACGTCCAAACGGACCATTGTCGACTGGGTGAAACTGGGCACAACACTAGCTACAGACCCTCTTCCCCATCTTGCCACACTCAACAACAACATCAACAAAAAATCAGACACCGACACTGCTATCACACAAATTACCACCACCTTGCAAAACATCAAATCAGATTGCTCGAGGGAAATAACGGTAGGCGACGACCGCCGTTTCACCCTCCCCGAGCACATAAAATCATTAATGCACGCAAAAAATGTCGCGCTCCACGACTATGATCGGTGCCCCCACAAGGACACTAAAAACAGAGTAAATAAACTTCAGAAGTGCGTGAAGCGCGAGATCAGCAAATTCCGTAACGAGAAGTGGGACGGCTTTCTTTCGGAGATCACGCCACATCACCAGGCTTACTGGAATGTGGCGAGATCTCTGAAGAAGGATACAGTGGTATCGATGCCGCCGCTTCTCGTTCCGGATGCCGCTGCTCCCGCCTTCACGGACTCTGAAAAAGCCGAGTGCCTGGCAGCGAGCCTCGAGGCCCAATGCTCGCCCAGCACACTCCACCCAGACCCTGACCACATAAGATTCGTTGACGAAGAGGTAGCCCGCCACTCTCTTCTGCCCCCTGATGACAGCGACAAACTAGAACCGGTTACCCCAACGGAGCTCAAACTTTTAATTAAAAACCTGAAGGTTAAAAAGTCGCCGGGGGAGGACGGCCTTCCCAACCGACTTTTTAAACTCTTGCCGGACTCAATTATAGACTTCTTAGTGCTCATTTTCAACACGGCCATGGCAAACTGCCACTTTCCCGAAGCCTGGAAGAAGGCGACGGTCATCGGGATACATAAACCCGGCAAGCCCTCCAACCTCCCCTCCAGCTATCGTCCAATTAGCCTCTTGAGCACAGACATTTGAGGTTAAATCGGCACGTAAGCCAAAACAACATCATTATTGATGAGCAATTTGGCTTTCGTGCCGGTCACTCCTGTCCCCAACAAGTCCACCGCATTGTGGAACACGCGCCCTACTGGATGAATGGCTGGAAGCGCTCCATCCCAACAGGTGCCGTTTTCCTAGACGTAGCGAAGGCCTTTGACAAGGTGTGGCACAACGGCTTGGTATACAAGCTTTACTCAATCGGTGTGCCGCGCCGGATAGTCCATACCATCAGGGACTATCTAGACTGTCGAGGCTTTCGCTACAAAGTCGAGGGTACCCTCTCGGACCTCCATCCAGTCAGGGCGGGTGTTCCACAGGGCTCCGTCCTTGCCCCTACCCTCTTCAGCCTCTACATTAATGACATCCCCAAGATTCCGGGTGTGAACTATGCCTTGTTTGCGGACGACACTGCAATTTATGCAACGTCGCCGCACCCGTCCAAGTTGACCAAGATCCTGCAGAACGCAATCAGTTCCCTCGGGAACTGGTTTCGTCTCTGGAGGGTCGAGGTCAACCCGGACAAGAGTCAGGCCATAGTTTTCACCCGTCGTCTTGGCTACCCCAAAATCCTTGCCAAGCATAATCCCATAACCCTCTTCAGCTCTCCTATCCCTTGGGTCCCCTCAGTTAAATACCTGGGTGTTCACTTAGACCGTCGCCTTAACTTCAGGAAGCACATAAAAACAGTCAGAGATCGAGCCGCCTTCATCGGTGGCCGCCTTAAATTCCTCCTAGGAAAGCCCTCCAAACTATCAGCAACTAACAAGCTCACCCTATACAAAGCGTGCGTAAGACCCATCTTCGCCTACTCCTCATCAGTTTTCGCCCATGCCTCCAAACCCAAGCTCAAGTCACTACAGATACTTCAAAACAAATACCTTAGACGAACAGTTAGCGCTCCGTGGTACGTTAGAAACGTTGACCTTCACAGGGACCTCCGTATGCCCTCAGTAAAATATCATATGAAGATGAGGTCAAAACATCTTCATGGCAAAGCCGATTCCCATACCAACCCACTTATAAAAGCGTTCGCTAATTACACCCCCCTTAAGTCGGCGCCGCTACTAAAAAGGCGTCCGAGAAACGCACTTTTAGACAGCGACGACGAAATAACCCTGGCCCATGAGAAAGACGTTCACCTTACTAGGAAACTGAATTCTAGAAGAAACCCGACACTAACACAGACTGACAGTGGCTTAAACTCAAATATTACATCATCCTCTGCACTGATAAATGGCATTGACTCCACAGATTTAACAACTCAGCAGCCCAGGGCGCCTTCTAGGCCCCCGCGTCGACGAGGCGCCCCACTGTCCATCCCCCACTACCCATGGATCCCCTTCCCAAGGGCATCCGACTCTCTATCAGCTGTCAGTCCTCCCCCTGCGCTGGGGAGCGACACTAGAGTCACAGACTCAAACCAAGCAAAACAAACTATGTCACTTTCACTGGGTAGTGAAGTCACCAGCCTCCCTATTCAAGGGAGTGAAAGACCCGATGGCCCCTAAGGCCGCCGGGCAATATTTTAGTTATTTTCCTAGCGTTAAGTTTTTAGTTTGTATACTTTTTGCTGTTTTGGCCCTCTGGCCATCTCACGCATTGCCCGAACCGAGCTAAAGGGTACTGTGTAGGCCCGGCTCGCAGTAATCCATCAAAAAAAAAAATATAATTATCTGCCCGCTGCCCCCGAGTCGAGCGCACGCGCTCCTCGTTGTTCGCACCTCGCTTACCTGCTCGCAGACCCGCGCTGCCTTGTGCGCGCCCCCGCCCCTCGGCCCTCGCCCGCGTTCGCCTTGCGCGACGCGCGACGCGCGGCCCACCGCCCGCTACCTCGCTCGGGTTTTACCCGCGCGGGATTCTATTGTTATATTACCACGGTGTTACTTGCCGTGGTAATTTTCCCACGCTCCGTGCGTCGATCATCGAGAAATGGACTCTATTAGTTAAGATATAGACTAAGTGTTGTTATAGTGATTTAAACCTTGTAAGGTTTAAATTTTTCTGTGTTTAAAGTGAATTTTGTGTCTCCATCATGGAGAACGAATTACGTCGTGTCCAACTGGAAAACGAAGAACTCGTTGAGTTCATACAGCGAGATCATCCCGGTGTGTGGGATGATTTCATTCGAAAGGAGGACAATGGGGCCCTCCCTCCGACCGCTCTCTCCGTCATGTACGGCGGAAAGAATAGGCTCCGTGCGCCACGCCGCCGGTCAAATTACTCAGGTGAGTCAGTGCCATACACCAGTGCCAGTGCTAACTTCAAAGTCACCGCCGTTACGGCCGCCACTCACACCACTACCTCGGTAGTTACTACGTGCTCTAGCACGACTGACCCTAGGCCCACCATTGCCCCTTACTTCTCAGATTCATTCACCCACGAAATGTCCGCCCGAACGGGCAAGCAGGTTGTAGCACGCAACCTGCCCGGCCTCGCAGGCCTAAAACCCACCCCCTTAGCGGGCTCCGGAGCCCCTGACGCCATCCCAGACGCCCTCCCTATGTCGCAAACCGACACCCAGCTCCCTCTCGGGCAAGGCCTGCTTCTTGAGCGCCCAGGGACGCCTATCTCTATCTCTACCTCACAACTCACGCAGCGTACTGACACCCAACTTCAGCCGGGCCAGGGCACCCCTCCCGAACTTAGACGACCCCTCTCAGTCCAGCCACACTCCGACACTGATGACGGACGTAACTACGTAACTACGTAAAGACCTCTGGCTGTACCGCTGGTGCACCGTGAATCACCCCGAAACACTTCGGGAATTCCAGACTGACACTCGGGATCTCAATCAAGGTAAGGGAACAATACCTACTTCTGTCCCCCCTAATGATAGCCATCATCTTACCGGCCAAGCCCCCGCTCCCACTCACGATCAGTCTCGCAATCGCGGTATCAATCCCGCTCACGCTCGCGATCAAGCACGCGCTCTCAAGCTCGATCTGATTATCTCTCCCACGCTAGGCACTCTCGAAACCGAGGTGCCAACTTCGAAGCGACTCACTATCAGTCAGTTAGTGAGGCTGACTCCAACTACGAATTAAGATCCATCCATGACATTACTAACGCTGACTCACAGCCCACTCGCCCGCCCTCAAAATCGAAGCGTGTCCGAAACAGGCCGCGTACCCCATATGGGTCGCGCTCTGATTACGATAATGACTCTTACAGTAGTGCTACGGAAGACCCAGGCCAAGCTAGATCATGTAGCAAAACCTCAGAGAGCAGTCCTAATAACATGCAACTGCCTAACACTAGGGAAATCACGGTTATTAATATACCTACATCGCCCAACTCCTTCGACACCCTGCCGATGGAGGAGGACGTCCCCCAAAGCCCCCATTCGAACTTAAATAGCTCCCATAGCAAAAGGAAACTGCGGCATGCCCCGCCCCCAACATCCACCTCCTCACGGACAGCAACAAACCCTACTGACTTACAAACTGAAAATGTATCCCCCACTCCACAAGCAGAGGAGCTCAAAAGGGCCAGAAAAGGCCTCTCCCCAGTACAACAAAATACTCAGTCCTCATCCCGCTCTTAAGAGCCCAAAAAGCAGCGCCGCCCTCCCCTAATAGTCCTTAAGGACGTCTCCAGATGGCAAAACTTATCTAACAAGGCCAAGTCCCTGGGAGCCGAGCCCCTTAGCGCCTATCCCATTGATGACGCCGAAGGCTCGCGTTGTCCGGGCATTGCCATTGTTACCGCCAATAGCGACCACTACCGAATCTGGGCCAACCTACTCGGAGAAGGTTATCACTCCTTCGAGAACAAAGACAGAAGTACAGCCACTGCCAGCCGTAATTAAGAAAGTCCCGCTAGAGTTCGATGAATCTTACATCCTTGACGATATCAAACAATAAAGGACCTCGCATCATCAAAAACAAGTCAAATCCATGGCGTCAGCCCGCGCCGGCTCTACCCCCACACCCTCAAGAGCAAGCTGTACATCACTACGACCGCAGGGAGCAGCCCCTCATAGGCCGTCACCCCTTACAGAGGACCTTAGCCTGGTCCTCAGGCTGGCAACAGCCATCAACATAAGCGAAATATGCGCATTGGCGGATGAATTTCGCAGAGCACTAGATCCGCGGTTTGGAGTATTCGGCAGAGATGTGTTAGAGGAGAGGGAATTGAGGGATGTCAACCTTAAAGATGTCCTTCTGTTCTGCAGGATCACAAGAAGAATGGAAGAATGTGATGTGGGAATGCTGCCGGGACAGTAACCCTAAGCTCCAACCTTAGGGAATGGGGCTGAATGAACGCGACGAGCGATCGACTGCCCGCCTGCTTCCGGCCAGGCGTCCCTACACAACATCAACAACATCAACAACAAGATCCGACGGAAAAACTACTAGTTCTGGCACGACACGCCAGCTTACTCGAAGCTGTCAAAAACCTGAGTAATGCCCCGTGATTGACAGCACACCTCATAAACCGAGGTCATTGGTACTTGGTTTCTTCAATGCCAATGGCCTCCGACATAAGAGAGACGAGGAGTCCTAGTTCAGGAGACATTCCTTAAAGCCAACATCCGCAGCCCTAAAATTGCTAATTATAACATTGCCCGCAATGACCGACTGACTGAAATAGCAGGGGGCACCCTAATTTACTATCGCAGAGCCCTCCACATATCACCTATAGACCCCCCCCTCACCGACCTAGAGGTATCAGGAATCCGAATAGCCCTAACTGGACATAGACCCATCACCATCTTTTCAGAACACCTTTCCTCTTCTAAACAGATAAAACCCGCAGATCTGGAGGTACTCTTTGGGGTTGACGAATCGGTCATTGTGGCCGGCGACTTCAACTCCAAGAGTGTCCTCTGGAACTGCAACATCACAAAACCTAATGGTAACAGACTTCGCAGACACACTGTCATATATTGATATGTGGGTATGCCTGAAGAGATCTTCGGGTACCCCCAGTTTCGGTAATCGTCATGGCTGCCAGCACACGTACGTAACATTCTGGCGACGGGGATTAATTAAAACAGTGTTTTAAGCATAGTGTTTGAATGTTTAAAAGTGTTGGTTAAGTGTGGTGTATCGCGTGAACTAAAATGTCGGTAAAATTCAGTGAATTTAGTATGGACAAAGATAGTTGGAAGAACTACGTGGATAGGAGGTTTAATTATTGCTTGTTAGCTAACACTATAGTTACGGACGAGTTAAAAAAGGCAAATTTTCTGGCGGTGTGTGGTCATAATTTATATGATTTGATTTTGTCATTGATCTCTCCGAAGGATATTAGCGGCATAACCTTTTAATCCAAATCTATCTATCTCATTCTGTTTTAATCCAAAACAGAATGAGATAGTTCAGTCATACAAATTTCATATGAGATGTCAATTAGGCGAGGAGAGCATTAAAGATTATGTAGCAGGATTACGTAAGTTGGCAATAGACTGCAACTTTGCCGATTTGGATAGAACACTGCGGGACCGGTTGGTATGTGGTATACATGATAAAAATGTACAAAAGCAGTTGTTACAACAATCGACATTGACTTTTGAGCAGGCAATTAAGTTGTCGTTAACAGCGGAGGTAGCCGATGCCGGGGTAGTGGTGATATCGGCGCCAGCGCAGAGCTCTGCGGGCTCGGCGCCGGGCGGCGCCCCCACTTACAACGGAGATGAGCCGATGGAAATAAACAAGATGAGAGCTAAACCAGTGGAATCAGCTGCCAATTTGCCACACCGCCAGCACTCCTTAGTGCTGGCGGTGTGGCAAAATGCATGGAAAGTTTTGTAAATTCCGTTTTAGTAGGTGCTACGAATGTAAGCGAGTGGGTCACATTGCCGAAATGTGTTCAAATACAAGGGACAAAGGTAAGCTGAAAGAATTAAGTAAATTTAATGGATTATATGAAGAGGAATTCTGTAATTATGTGTCAAGTAAGGTGCCTCCGTTCTATGTGGATGTGTATATGAATGATCGATTAGTGAACTTGGAAGTCGATTCTGGTGCAGCATATACTATGACAAAGGAGAGCACAGCACATAGTATTTGGAATGGTTGTCTGCCGAGGCTGAGTGAGTCAAAGGTGGCACTGACCACGTGGACCAGCAGCAGGGTCGCTCTGTTGGGAGAAGCAGAGGTTGATGTACAGTTTAAAAATATGGAAAAGAAGTTGAATGTTTTGATTGCCAAAGGGGATGGCCCTAATCTGTTAGGCCGAGACTGGTTCCCAGAATTAAATATAGGTGTCAATGGTATATTCAATATGAAGTTAGACAATGTGGAGATTGGAGAAATAGTAGAGCAATACAAAGAAGTTTTCCAGTCTGGGCTGGGGAAGTATACAGGACCTGTAGTAACCATACCCGTCAAACCGAATGTAAAACCAACATTTTTAAAATGTAGGCCGATTGCGTTCGCTATCAAGGACAGGGTATTAAAAGAGATAGACAGACTGGTAGGTGAAGACGTATTGGAACCTGTAAGTTATTCGGAGTTTGCCAGTCCGATCGTACCGATTATTAAGAAAAATGGGAACATTAGGCTGTGCGGTGATTATAGATCAATTGTGAATATGGCCATTGAGACAGACACGTATCCATTACCAACGTTAAATGAAGCTTTTGCAACCCTGCAGGGTGGAATCATTTTCAGTAAAATAGATTTGGAACAAGCATATACTCAAGTGGTAGTGGATGATTCGACTTGGGTTAGACCCGGGTTAGACAAGGATATAGAGAGCATGATTCAGGGATGCCTGGTGTGTAAAGAGGTAAGGAATATGCCTCCGAAAGTAACCCACAGATGGATATCGCCGCCAAAACCATGGTCTAGATTGCATGTGGATTTTGCGGGACCATTCATGGGAAAAGTTTTCCTTATTGTGATAGATGCTCATTCAAAATGGCCAGAAGTGAAAGTAGTTGGGGAACAAAGTTCGAGCATGGTCATTAGTAAATTAAATGAAATCTTTGTCGAACAAGGATTGCCGGATACCATTATGAGCGATAATGGGAAGGCTTTTGTTTCTGAAGAGATCCAGCAATATTTTAAGCGAAATGGCATCAGACACATACTGGTGCCTCCCTACCACCCAGCATCAAACGGACAGGCAGAAAGGACTGTACAAACCGTAAAATTGAAATTAAAAAAGATGGCACATCTTCCATGGTCCACAAGGATACAAACTATACTTTATGGACTACGGACAACTCCCAGCTCTGTTACCGGGAAAACGCCCGCGGAGATGTTGAACGGTCGCCGGTTTAGGACCAAGTTCGATAGGCTTCATCCTCTCTCGACACAAGGAAGGGAGACTAAAGATGTAGAAAACAATTTAACCCAGAAGGTCAGGGATTTTAGAGTCGGTGAAACGGTTTGTTTTAGGAACTACAGGAATGGACCAAGATGGCTAGAGGGGGCAGTGATAGAAAAGATCGGTATAGTTAGGTACAAAGTAAAACTGGGAAATAAAACATTTGTAAGACATGTAAACCAAATGCTTGGTTTTGAAAGAAATGAAAACAGGGCACCGGAACACTTAGAAAAATTACCAGGTGAAGGGGGTGAGAAGTTGACACAAACAGATCCCCAAGAAGAAGACCAGGCATATGGCACATTAAGAATCCCCCCACCGAGCCAGTGGGCAGAGATGATAGGGGCACGAGGACCAGAAGATTGTGTGGTAAGCACTCCGGCTATTATGACCACAAGGAAAGACAAAAACTATAAAAGATCCAGGTCAAGTGAAAGCCCACCGTCAGCAGCCTCATCTAGGAAGAGAATTGCTCTAAGAGAGGTAACAAGTAAGGAAGATGAAGACTGTAGTGAGGATGACAGAAGATACAGTGACGATAGTGTAGACGATGTGTTAGATAATTAATAAAATAAAATAGAATGATAAATCAGTAGGTTAAGGACTTCCAACATTGGTAGTGATAAAGACTCAATTGTGCATGTGTAGTGATTAAGACTTAAGTGTAGTGGACTATATAAAGACATGGGGGAAAGGCATGTCATATATTGATATGTGGGTATGCCTGAAGAGATCTTCGGGTACCCCCAGTTTCGGTAATCGTCATGGCTGCCAGCACACGTACGTAACACACACCTTCGACAGGAATATTGACATCATTGCCCCCCTTGAGCCCACTCACTACCCCGACGTAGTTACCCATCGTCCGGATATTCTGGACATAGCCCTCTTCAAGAAAACCTCTCTCACTATTGAACTGACATCAGACCACCGCCCCGTACTGATATCTCTGGGTCCTGACCCTCAAGGTCCCAGAAACCGACAGAACTCGCTAGGTTCATACTACTGCCCGCCTAGCGGGCTCAGCCGGCATTTGAGCAAACATTACGAGTGCCTACCAGGCGGGTTCTTGGTTGTGAACGTGTTAAAAATCAAATTTTGTTCCTTCCTCATCAGCCCACTGTTGGGCACAAGCCTCCTCTTACGACTGCGAGGGTACTTGTTCCTTACTATTAGAAATCAAACGAACTTACCAAGTGAAGTTCGATGTTAATTGTGTGAATGTGTTGATCCAAGACGTCCTATAGTTCTTGACATGTAGTAGACACACCGTGTCGCCAATCTACCACGTATATTTGAAGCTTAAATAAAAAACGATGCATTTCGGTTTATCTCTTACCTCTATTAAAAAGCCCCCAAATAAATATATATATATTTTTTTTAACTCCAGAGTGTTGAAGAGTTTACCGAAAATACCGCAGCGGAGTTCGCTCCGGATATTGAATATAGCGAGGAGATTACTGACACAAATACAGAGAGCCTTCACGACGCCTCCCAATCTGAGAGGCCTCACACTGCTACCTCTGAGACGCCTCACACTGCTACCTCTGATACGCCTGCCACAGAAAAAAGACTGCCGGACGCTGTTACGGATCCTCCACTAGATGAAGATATCCTCAGCATTTTGGGTGAGGACCCGAATAAGGTATATGCAGAGGCGATTCACAAAGACATAGTCACAAGATGGACCCATATACAAATGGGCTATAAAAAGACAAAAAAGCAGAAATGCTCAAATCATATCCCATTCCAGAAAATTGTCCTTTTTTGGAAGCTCCAAAATTAAACGCCGATATTAAGGCAGCCATCCCTGAACAGGTTTTGAAACGAGACCGCGCCACGTATGGTGTCTGTATTGGAAGAGACGCTTAGTCAAATCTAAGGATTGTAAAGAAGCCACAAATATTGTTAGCGACGCGGGAAGAATGCTTTGATTCTTTGCAAATTTTGTTCCATCAGTCCACTGTTGGGCACAAGCCTCCTCTACGATTGCGAGGGTACATGTTCCTTACTACATACAAGAATAGCGCCACTTAAATATGCCTCTACTTAAAACTAGTCAGTTCTAAATGGAATCGTTTCGTAGCATCCTTCATCACATCAATTACTTATTGCACTCTTTACTGATTTCAGTGCTTGCCATCTGAGGGTGAATTATTCACCAGCTTAAATAGCTTGCACTTCTCTGGTGGCCGTGTTTACGGACAAGCGGGGCGTGCCAGCGTCGGACCATGCGGAAACACAAACATATGGCGTTGCCTAGGAGTATTTGTAGACAGGCGCGACCTTATCCATACTAGCAGCAAGCTTGTCGCTCTGTCGGATTGCCCGCCTGTCCATAGACACAACTTTACATCTCTGCCTGTATCATTTATCTTAACCATACCTTCATCATCATCATCATCATATCAGCCGAAAGACGTCCACTGCTGGACATAGGCCTCCTCCAAAGAGTGCCAAAGTGCCCAGTCCTGCGCCATCCGCATCCAGAGGACTCCAGCCACCTTTACCAGGTCATCAGCCCACCCTGCGGGGGGCCTACCCACGCCGCGCCTTCCGGTACGAACCATACCTTAAGTTACACGAAATCGTGTTTCAACGCGTTCTTCAACAGACTGTCGACCTTGTCGCCCTTGTCGCTGGGTGCATCGTCCCGGTGCTTGGCGGCGAGGTGGCGCCGCAGGCCGCGCGGGCGCGAGTAGGCGGCCGCGCAGGGCGCGTGCGGGCAGCGGTGCGTCTGCGAGCGGTGGTGCGACGACTCCACGTGCTCGTCGAGACTCACCTTGTATCCGAACTTCTTGTCGCAGATTGTGCACTGGAATGTTATATTACTCTGTTAACATTAGTACTACTCAAATCATGTAATTATTGACGATCGTCTCCATTACCCAGAGGTTGCTAGAAGAGATCACTTTTTAACGATAAGACTGCCCGTTATTTATTTAATCGTATGGCATGCATTATTTTGGCCTTTAAAGTTTGTCACTCTTTAGTACCACCCAGGGGACACGTGCAGGGTTGTGGTAGGTAGCTCCTCCGGACGCGAGTAACAGTTGTCCCCCCTTTGTCAAGTGAGTGGGCAACTCGACTGTTAGACTGCCTGTTGTCTTTTTAATTTAATTTTTGTTGCACTATTTTTGATGAGTATTAAATGGTTAAGTCTTCTTGATTTTATGAGGATGTTTAAATTCACTAAACCCGTGTTTTTTGTTATGCCTAGCATCAAGAAAATTATGATTGACCCAATTATATCTGGAGCTAACTTAATAGGGGGTGAATTGCAATTTAGGAAGGTATTACAATACGAGGGCGACACTGAAAGTCTTTAGAACTGGCCACTTGTAATAAATATAATAAAAAAATAAGTTCAAAATTTGAAAATGGAACTCTTTCTTAATATTTTTGTGTACGAATTCCACTCGATTGTCATTTGTTTTACGATTTGGCGGCAAATTGAAAATTGTGTGTACTACGTGAGCATGAATTTAACGCGAGAAAATTTTCGAGCAATGATTTTTTACGACTTTCGATGTAATTTAAGTCAACAAGAAAGTTATGATAGACTTCGATTGGCCTTTCACGATGAAGCCCCATCTCGTGCTACTATTTACAACTGGTTTAATGAATTTAAACGTGGCCGCACTAATCTCACTGATGATCTGCGTGAGGGCCGGCCTTCTACGGCGACTACTGAAGATAACATCAGTGTTGTGCGGCGTATGATAGAGACTGACAAAAGAGTAACCTATCAGCAGATTCGTACAAGCTTAGCCATTGGTATGAGTCAAGTCCACAAAATCCTCCATGAACATTTAGCGGTGAGGAAGCTTTGTGCCCGGTGGATACCTCATAATTTGACAGAAGCCCAAAAAGTCCGTCGTGTTGATTGGTGCCGTGAAATGGGTCAAAGATTCAACGGAGGTGACTCAAATGCTGTGTTCGACGTAGTTACGGGTGACGAAAGCTGGATTTACTGTTATGATCCTGAAACTAAAAGACAGTCTGCTGAGTGGGTGTTTCCTTCCGAGGAGTTGCCTACTAAAGTGAAGAGAGGTCGAAGTGTGGGAAAAAAGATGGTGGCCTCGTTCTTCGGAAGGACTGGTCATTACGCAACAATTATTTTAGAGGATCAAAAAACAGTTACTGCGAAGTGGTACACTAACAATTGTTTACCACTTGTCTTGGAAAAAGTTCGAGAAAAACGGCCTCGCAGTAGGATCCTGCTTCACCACGACAACGCCTCATCGCACACCGCCAAGCAAACGATCGACTATTTGGCGACGGCAAACGTGGAATTACTGGGTCACCCACCTTATAGCCCCGACCTTGCACCTTGTGATTTTTATTTATTCCCAAAAATTAAAGAAAAACTTCGAGGAAAACGTTTTATGGACGCCGACGAAGCAGTGGCTGCGTTTCAAAAGGCCGTCGAAGAGACCCCTAAGGACGAGTGGGCAAAGTGCTTTTCTCAGTGGTTCTATCGAATGCAGCGATGTATTGATGTGAAGGGAGGCTATTTTGAAAAGATATAATAAAAGTAATAAGTTGCTTGATTGCTCAGTTTTTGATTTTCTAAGAACTTTCAGTTTGACCCTCGTAGCTATGTATCAATTGTATCATGCATGTATCTAGATAACTAAACGGTACACGTACATACTCTTATATACTGCACAAAACAAAATAATGGCTACTTATAATTTTCTATTTTAATGTTAATTATTGGCCATAAAGTAAATGATAAGCAGCTAACTAATGATGTCTCGCATCCTTCAGAGTCCAACCTGTTTCATGCCGGTGCTTAACTCTATATCCGGAAAAAAAGATATATTACTGTTTAATATAATTTTCACGTAACGATCACCATACTGGTGGCCCCTATTTTCTTTTCAGTAGTATAGTTATCTAGATACATACTTGTTATACTAGCAGGCGCAATCTTACACTTCCCACCATGGCCAGTAGTATCTTGCGTGGGAAGTCTGACTATATAGAGTTAGCGACGCAATTAGTGCGTTTGTTCGTTCCCTCTCCAACCAGGTTTGATTTCCGGCCGCGTGATCGCCATCTGCTAGCGGTGCCTATATCGCGAACTGTATCACACAGAAATTCGCCGCTGGTACGTGCCTTACACCTTTAAAGCGCACTCCTCGCATCAGCCCCCGAATGTGATGTGTTGGCAGATGCAGATGGGCAGTAGTGCGTGATGAATGTTTGAGGTTCAGCAAGATGATGGATACTAAGATTTATTATGATATAGTTTAGTATTGTTGTTTCTGTTGTTTCACAGTGATTTAGTTTCGACTACTATGCTGTAGATATGTGATAGTTACTATTTTCAAATAAATAATACTACAGCAGATGCGGTGAGATGGCCAGGCCTGGCCCCGCCGCCCGCTGGCGTCTAGACCACAGCTTTACCCTCACCTGGAACTTCTTCACTCCGAGATGGCGGCGGCGGTGCGCGCGCAGGTTGGAGCTGGAGATGCAGCGCTGCGGGCACATGTCGCACGAGTATGGGCGCTCGCCGGTGTGCTTCCTGACAACAACGTCCACACATATATATCTCTAAGGGCCTATTTCACAATCTCCAGTTAAAATATATCCGTCAGATAAATGTTGGCTGTCACTTTTCTTTTATATGACGGGAGAAAAGGATAGCAATAATTTTAACTGGCAGATAACTTTATCCGGCGATTGTTAAACAGGCCCTGAGACTAAGAACACACACGCGGACACGCAGGCCCCGAGTGTATTACAAGCTGCTCCCTTTCTGTTCTTCAATAGTTAACACTTCATTATACTTGTAACATGTAATAGACTGGCCATATTTCTTAAATGCATTACGTTTCAAAGTTCCACGCAATAACACTAGACGAGTTAAGGCGCTGTCAACACCAAAATGGTCTTGAGGATTTGGGATAGGGCGCACACCTTCTATTTGTATCGGAGTAAACGAGAGCGAGTGTCACTCGGCGGCCCGGTTTTTGAAGATAATAGTGCATAAATATTGAAATAAAAAAAGTGTGGATTATTTGAGAAATGTGACTCGTTAGCGATTTAGGTATGAATATGTTGACTTCATATTTTTAATTGCAGACCCATACGTCAAAAAAATAAAGACATAGAACCGTTTAAGATGATTTTAAGACCAATCTTTGCAATTATTTTCTATCGAGCCGATTTCGTCCAATTATGTATCGAGCCCGTCCACGCTCTTTGAAATATGGTGAATATTAACTTTTTTTTTTTTTGATGTGCTAGAACAAGTAGTTTTTCTTAAAAAACTGCTTAAAAACATCAATTTCAACATTAGGTCTTGTCAGCCCCTTAACCGTTTGTTCTGTGTGTGTGTCCCCCCCATTGTAATAAGTAATTTTACTGAGTCCTGTAACACAGCACCTAGCTCAGGACCCAACGACTTATATCTGTTATGTAACATGTTTGTCAATAAATATTTTATTCCATTTCGAGCAAACCTGAGGGCCGAAGGTCAGAAGCGCCCCGTCAGAGCGCGCTCTCTACGCGAACCCGAGGTTCAAAGGCGCAGGGGGCTTGCCCAGGCGGACTCACTACCTCCAAATATCTTACAAGCGAACCCGAGTTCCATCAGAGTGAGCTCTCTATGCAAGCCCGAGTAGCTATAATCCGACCACTTCACTCAGTCCCCGCCTAATCACCTCGTCCGTTATATCTTCCGCGCGCAAGCAGGCGAGGACTGAGCGAAGCCCGAGGACTGTAGTAGTGTATCCAAGTGAGTTTTTACTAATCGTATTTGGACACTCAGAGAGCATATACATATCTGGAATATTAAATTAATTTTAAACACTTATTGTTAATTCTGAAAAGAGATTTTATACTACTTTCCTCTAATTTGTAATCTACACTAATATTATAAAGAGGAAAGATTTGATAGTTTGTTTGTATTGAATAGGCTCCGAAACTACTGGACTGATTTGAAAAATTCTTTTACCTTTAGAGGCCAACATTATCCCTGATGAACATAGGCTACTTTTTACCGCGCGAAAATGCTTCATTCCTACGCGAAAACGGGTAATCCGTGCGAAGCCTGGCCGGGCAGCTAGTGGATTATATATTGCAATTTTTGTTTTCGTCTAGTGAAGTTGTAAGTTACAAGGGTTCTCGCAGCCCGGAAGCAGCTACCAGAATCATCCATACCAACATCAGCATCATCAGATGAATAACCAACTAAGAATTACCTGATGTGGACAATGAGGGAGGAGCGCTGTGTAGACCGGAAGCCGCAGTGCTGGCACACATGCTGCTTCGTGCCCGTGTGGGTCAGCTTGTGCTTGTGCAGGTAGTCCTGTCGGGTGAACATGCGCCCGCAGCTCTATGGAATAAGCATTCAGTTCAACTTTCAATCAAGACAATGCTTTGTGCGAAATTGTAATTCAGACAATAAAAGATGGATGAAAATTCAAATAATTCCATTGAAGAGAAACTTAAAATTTCACTGTTCCGTTTTGGCGTGCTGGGTGCCATGAGGATATGCCTTATAAACAGACATTGTCTGGAAAATTATGCATAAGTTTATAATCTTTTTGTAGCATACCAGCATGTTCTGACCATTATGGCACAGGTAGGAGTGGGGCATATGTTCATGGAATCAACTATCTATAATCCATTCACAATTGTGACGACACGATCCGAGTCGCCACCGGACCACGGCAGCGGAGTCTACATCGGGCGGCGAGCGCCGGCGAAGACGCACAGCACCCGCCGCACCGCACCGCGCCGCGCGCCTCTATATAAAGCCCCGCGCGCCGAGTCGGCTAGCAGTCCCCTGGGCGGCCCATAAGGCCCCCAGTGAGGTTACCTCAACATATTTGTAGCAGGCCGCACTGCAGGCCTAACAAGGAAAAAAAAAAAAAAAAAAAAAAAAAAAAAAAAATCGGCTAGCAGTCGCTCGCGCTCCGTACAGTGTGAACGTCTGCCCACCTAGTTAGTGCGGTGTGGGATACCGCGCTCGCACGCTAGATTCCTTAGCTAGGAGGTTTTCTGGTAGCGGTGTGGGGATACCGCATACCACGTTCCACGGGGAACTTCCGCTCCATCAACCCTAGCCAGGAGATACCGTTGCCCCTTCAGGGCTAGCTAACCGATCGCCGCGCCGTGGTCTCCGAGACCCTTTGCGTTTAATAACCCGTAGAGTCTGTATTCACTAAGCTTGCCGTATCCGCATCCATTTGTTATTTAGGTTTTAATAAAGGGTGTACACGACCCATATACCTTTCATTTCCTATTCGCATTCTCCCCACATCTGAGTTAGTCTGGAAACCTCCGCCCAAGGAGGATATGTGGTGGTCGGTTTCACCGCCCATCATCACACAATTTTTATTATTGTACTACTACACTAGGAAGAACTCAAATATATTATAACATGTGTTTTATAATAAACTAGCTTCTGCCCGCAACTCTGTCCCTGTGGAACTCATTTATATTTTGAATTCTAGCTCCATACAGAATTTCATCCCCCATTTCAACACATTAGGGGATGATTTCGGGAATAAATATTATCCTATGTCCTTCCCCAGGACTCAAACTATCTCTATACAAAATATATCACAATCAGTTGGATTGGTCCAGCGGTTTAAGTGTGAAGAGGTAACACACTTTCGCATTTATAATATTAGTATCAACTTCAACTTACTTCACAGACATACTTCTTTGCAGTATCATGTTCAGCACCATGCTCCTTCAGGGCCTCTCTGGTTTTAAAAGAGATGCAACACTGCTTGCACTTAAACAGTTCTTCTGGAAGCTCTATGGAAACATTGTCTCTATGGTTTCTCATATGAGCTTCATACATCCTCCTCTTCGGTAAGCATCGGTCACAAATAGAACACCGGTAGCCATCTTTAAGGCCTTTACAGAAGTTGATTTCATGACCGATTCTAGTTTTTCTACTTTTAAAGCGTTTTTCACAACCAAAACATTTGTATGTGTTCCCTTCTATACCATGGCTTTGAGAGTTGTGTAGGGCAAATTGTTCTGCAGTTATTATGTCTAATCTACAAATATTACAATAAGTGGGAGACCGTTTCGGTTTATACGTTTGTTTTAATTTAACTTTCTTTAATTTGTTCACGTTTTCATTCGATTCTGATTGCTGCAGCGACTCTAAAAATTCATCAAATGATTCATCTCGTTCCAAATCTCCAGAAATTTCATCCTCAACTTTTACGAAATTATCACTGTTATTTATCGCTTTTTCAGTAGTTTTAACATAATTCTGCAATATTTCGCGCAGTCTCTTGTCAGCTTCTAAACAAAATGTTTTAAATTCGTAGAACTTTCTTACCTCGTCGCTGCAGCCGGTACAAACTTTATTGGGCTGGCATTCATGGGTTAAAATGATGTCTAGACAGTCCCGGATTTGATCCAAAAGCGGAATATTCAATTCCGAATCGTTTTCAACATTGTTACACGATATTATTTCTTTAGAGGCGTTTCTTTTCCAGCACAGTCGGCACACGTCTTCTAGCAAAAAATAATCGTGGTTATAAATATCACCATCGAGTAACGAACTAACGTTATACATTATGTGTTTTACTAATACTCAAATGGTGAACAAAGTAAAACAGTATTCACTATTCAGTCGAGTCCAACGATTTGAACAAAAAAACGGGTATTTTCCTTGTAGGACATTATTTTGGATAGTGTATTTGTTTTTTCGAGTAATTATGACCTGGATGCGAGATTTTAAGCCAAAAAAGACACCGACGTTTGAAGACGTTTTTTACTGCGTAAATAATTAAAATTAAATACAGGCCGAAAAGAAAGAGTAGAAATTAAATTAAATGGAACTAAAAAGATACCATACTAAATTGTTGCCATTACGTCGAATAATGTGACAGTTACGTAGAAAGTGGCGCCCTCATTTAATTTCTACTCTTTCTTGTCGGACTGTACTTTATGGAATGAGCAATATATTACGAAAATTGACAGATTTAAACAGAGAAAAAAACGTCTTAAGGTGCGCTATCTAGTGAAGAGTAGCATAACTAATTCGTTCTTGTATTCCTCACTAGATGTCGTACGTGTCGTAGCGCAATAATCTTATCTAAACTGACCACGCGGTATACCATTTGCGTTTGTTTATGTCCATATTTTCTTGGGGTTATTCATCTCGTTTCTTGTTATACCGCTTTGTCTGCAGAGATAGTTTATGGACTGCATTGCTATTGCGACATAAATGACAACTGCATGCATATACTGGTTCGGAACATCCATAAATATAATGTCCTGCCAGAGATCGGGAAACGATCTATACCCAATATTATCGAATGCTGTGCGATCGAATTGAAAGATCACAAAATTATAATTGTTACTGTTTATAGAGTACCTAAAAATGACAAAGAAAGCATAAGAACCTTCTTTAACAGATTCAGCGAGATAAGTATTAAATAAAATATGTTATACAAATAAGAAAGTCATCATCTGCGGTGACTTTAATATCGACCTGCTCAAAAGAACTCCAGTTGCAGTAGAGTTTAAGAATATAGTATATAGTTATAACTTAAGATTCGGAATATTAGAGCCGACTAGATTAGGTAGCAAAACTTGCATTGACAATGTAATACATAATGTAAGAGGCAGTCAAGCTGAAGTAATCGAGTTAGCGCTCTCTGACCACACCGCTCAAGTTTTAAAATGTCCAGTGAAAAAAACAAATATTCTGACACACTGGTACGTAAGGAAGAGAGACTTAGGCCAGGGAAATATTGATAAATTCACCGAGTGCCTGCAAAGGTTAAACTTTAATAAAGTATATCTGTACGATGACCCGAATGAAGCTTATAATTACTTCTTTGAATTATTTGAGCTCTTTTATAATCTGTGCTTCCCATTTCGAAGTATAAAAATATCCTCCACAAAGAAACCCGCATGGATTTCAAAGGGAATAAGAAAGTGCTGTAGGCGCAAGAGATATCTACTCTGGAAATGTCGTTTTTCTCCTGAACCGGGTGATAAAGATTATTTCAAAAACTACTCAAAACGGCTGAAAAAGATTATCCTTTTGACTCAGAAATCTAAAAATAATCACTTTATTACTAATGCTACGAATAAGTCAAAAGCTACATGGAACATAATTAGCAACTCAAAACTGAATCAACCAAGACAGTATATTTCTCAAATATCTGTCAATAATATTATTTTAAGGAACCCTATTGACATTGCTCAGAAATTTAACAATTACTTTATTGATCAAATTGAACCAATTAATATAGTTAAGGATAATCTAATACCCACCAACCCTAATAATTATTATTTGACATTTAATTCGCTTAACTCTATATTTATAAAGCCGGCCACTACGTCAGACATTACGGAAATAATACACGGTCTTAAGAACTCGAATAGTACTGGGTACGATGGAATTAGTACATTCATAATAAAGAAAGTTTCCCATATTATTTCACCTCTTCTAGGATACATTGTAAACTTGTGCACTGTACGTGGAATCTTCCCAGATAAATTAAAAATGACTATCATAAAACCTCTTCATAAGAAAGATAGCAAGGATGATATTGTTGGAAATTATATTCTCAACCATGGCAACACCGGACTGTCTTGTGACGTATTTCTTCCGGCCCTCTCTCTGTTCTCTGTTCCTCGTGATGGCTGCTCGCTTGCTTGCTCGTTTGCTTGCTTATTAATTGTTAAAACTATGTAATAGTACTTCAGAATTAAATGTGTGTTCGTCTGTATTAACGACCATGAAGCCTCAGTATTTGTAAGTAAATACAAACTTCTTATGGAACATATGTGAGTTTAATTTGCCACCGCACCGCTTGTTCTTGTTAGCCTCCCACGCCAGTAATCCCTGTTAAGCTCTGTCTGATGATCCAAGATAATTCCATCAGGTTATGGTCACAGTATTAAGGCACAAGACTAGAAAATATTAAGCTATAAGCGGTTGGCAAATTACGTAAAATTATAACCTCACTTAACCTCACTTGTCAACGTGTTCGTCGCGCAAGATGGCAGAGGGCAACCAGAACCCTAACCCCTCACCTTCGGGATTTAGCGGCGGCATGATTATTGAAAAACTGGATGGCATTGGTAATTACAGCGCATGGAAATTTATGTGTAAAAACGTCCTAATTTTGGAAGGACTTTGGCCATGTGTATTGGGAACTGACAACGATCCATTAAAGTCGCAGCGAGCATTAGCCAGGATATCCTTGAGCCTTAAACCAACCCTATTTCAACTATTGCACGGCATTGATACAGCAGCAGAAGCATGGGAAAAACTTAGCTCAGTTTTTGAAGACAAAGGTTTATATAGGCGTGTCTGCCTACTTCGTCAATTGCATAGAATCGAACTGCAACAATGTGCTAGCATGACAGCTTATATTGATACTATTTTCACATTGGTTTCCCAGCTAGCAGACATAGGAAAGACAATTGAAGACGGTGAGATAGCAGAAATTCTCTTGAGTGGTCTCCCGCAGGAGTATGACACCTTAGTTTCAGCTCTTGGAACTGCATCTATATCTCATTCTTTGACATCAGAGTTAGTACGAGCCAGGCTTCTCCAAGAAGATTTTCGACGATTGAGTGCGAATGGAAGTAGCGCTTTTGCTGCCAGTAACACTTTTAATAATAAAAAGAAGATTGTTTGCCATTATTGCCACAAACCTGGACACCTGAAGTCCCGCTGTTTTAAGCTTCAACGAAAGAAGAAGGAAGACCACAAGGAAGAGAAGACCCTAGTTGTGTCTTCATTCATGGCTACAGCGGAGGACACAAATGTGAACTTTATTGTGGATAGTGGTACTACGTCTTATATGATAAATAACTGTAATCTTATAGATAATTTAAAAGAAAATAGGATTCATATTAACTGTGCTGACCAATCTTCTAAATTAGAGAGCTGTGGTGTTGGAGATGTTAAAGTAAGCTTTGACAATTCAACTAGACTCGTTAAGAAGGTCATGTATGTACCTCATTTGTCAGAAAATTTGCTGTCGGTAAGTAAAATGTGTGAGAAGGGTTTGGTTGTGGTATTTAAAAGTGATGGCTGTTTCATTTATGAGAAATGCACTTTGGAAGGCAAACCTGTTATGTCAGCTGATTTGTGTAAGGGTGTTTATAGATTGCGAGGTATTTGTGCAAAGGAGCAGTCGATGGCTACTCTGCATCAAGTGCAGGGATCACAGACTGCAAAGTTGGCTGCGTCAGAAGTAAAGAATGCTTCTTGTCATCTCGGCTTGAAGGGAATGTGTGCGGTGAGAGCGTGTGCTGCGCGTGGTGTCTGTTTTCAGATGGGCGATGACAATATACAACAGTGCGTCGCATGCCTGAAGGGGAAGCCTGTGGCCAAGGCGTACCCGAAAGGCGAAGCTACACGTGCAAGCAATCTTCTCGAACTGGTGCACTCAGACGTTTGTGGCCCGATGAGTGACGACAGCTGGAATGGTGCGTGTTACCTCTTAACCCTTACTGATGACTACTCCAGGAAAACCTTTAGATACTTAATGAAGAAGATGTCTGAGGTAATGTCCTGTTTTGTTCATTTTAAAAATGTAGTCGTGAAGCAGACTGGTTTGCAGATTAAATGTTCAGACAATGGTGGTGAGTATGAGTATTGTAATGCGCCTTTTATAGTTATTTTTAGCGAAGGAGGGCATTCTTCACCAGTTGACTATACTTTCGGTATGGCTGATTGGCAAAATAGAGTTGTTTTGGAGAAAGCTAGGTGCATGCTTTTGCAGGCAGGTCTCTGCAATCGATTTTGGGGCGAGGCAGTTATGACTGCTATTTACCTCAAGAATCGCTGTCCAACTAGGGCGTTGGCAGGACATTTGCCTGAGGAGGTTTGGTCCCGACACACTGTTTGTCTTGGACACCTTCGTGTTTTTGGCTGCATAGCATTTTCTCTTCTGCCAGTGCCTACGCGTACTAGTAAATTGTCTGCTAAGTCAAAGATGTGTATTTTTGTCGGTTATTCAGAGACAACGAAGGGGTACCGACTTATTGAGCCATCAAATCCTACTAAGGTTATTTTATCAAGGAACGTTAATTTTTTAGAGAACAGATTTTACAGAGATTTTAAAATTGACTCGAATAATATTAATTTAAATTATAATTTATTAATTCCTTATGTGCAATATTTTAATGAATTGAATGGACCCACAAATGAGGATTGTAATAAGGAAATAAATGTTGAACAAAGTTCAAGTAATGATTCAGATTCTAGTCAGTCAAAAGAAAATTCTAGTCAAGAAATAAATGAATTATCCGATAGTGAACAGAACCATACTTATAATTTTTCGTATGAATTTACAGATGCTGAGTCTGGCAAGGGCAGTGACGGCGAGGAGGAGTCCTCTGCCGAGCAGTGGACACCCGATGCGGCGCTTGACGCGGAGTCGTCACCCGCTGGGAACGCTGCAGTTGGAGGGGAAGGCGTTGCGACTAGTTCAGGGGATCCTGTAACTGTCAGTGGCCGCCCCGTACGAACCACTCGTGGTTTACCACCGGCTAGGTTTGGTGACTACGAGATAGGTATGTTTGCCAGCTCTATTTTTAATGAACCTCAAACTTATGATGAGGATGTAGCATCATGTAACTGTCACGAATGGCAAAAGGCTATGGAAGTAGAATATAATTCATTATACTAATGTAAATGTTGTTAAGTGTAAGTGGGTGTACAAACTGAAACACGACACTTCAGGAAATTCAGAAAGGTATAAAGCCCGCTTAGTTGCTCGCGGCTTTACTCAAAAAGAAGGTATTGATTATTTAGACACTTTCTCTCCTGTCGTGCGTCATTCAACGATGCGTATTCTATTCTCATTGGCTCATGAATACAATATGTCGATGGAGCATGTCGATGTCACCACGGCATTTCTGAATGGCGACTTGAATGAGAGGATTTATATGGAGCAACCTAAGGGTTTCATGTCTGATGAAAGTAAGGTTTGTTTGTTGAGGAAGAGCATTTATGGGCTTAAACAAGCCAGTCGCATGTGGAACCTTAAGGTTCACGATTTGCTCTCGAAAAATGGTTATATACAGAGCAAAAATGAACCTTGTGTTTATGTGCGTAAGAGTGATAAGGACCTTACCATTATAGCTCTCTATGTGGATGATTTTGACATTTTTTCTACATGTGATACAAAAGAATTATATAATTTGCTACAGAAAAACTTTAATGTGAAGCATTTGGGTTCATTAACAAGTTGTTTGGGAATGCGAGTCACAAGAAACAAAAATGTATTAAAATTAGATCAAGCAGAATATATACGTAGATTACTTGAGAAATTTAATATGTTAAAATGTAAAACTGTATCCACACCTTTGGTAGCTAACAGTAAATTGTTAAAATCAGACACTATACCATTAGAAGATAATGTTTATCAATACAGGCAATTAGTTGGCTGTCTTATGTATTTATCAGTATGTACAAGGCCTGATATCACTTTCAGCTGTAGTCAGCTAAGCCAATTTTTATGTAACTTTGATGAAAGTCACTGGGTGGCTGCAAAACGTGTTCTAAGATATTTGGCTGGAACCATAGATTTAGGTCTATGTTTCTACAAGAGTAAGAGCTTAGATATAACAGCCTTTACTGATGCTGACTGGGCTAATGACTTGTGTGATAGGAAATCTTATACAGGCTTTGTAGTAAAGTTAGGCATGAATGTTGTAAGCTGGGAATCCAGAAAGCAACGTTGTGTGGCCTTGTCCAGCACGGAGGCTGAGTATTTAGCCATTAGTGATGTCGCTAAAGAGTTGTGTTTTATTAAGAATTTCTTGTATGAAATTATTGATAAACGCTATAATACAGTTATCTTCAATGATAACCAAAGCGCTCAAAAATTGTTGTTGGCCAAAGAGTATTCACATAAACGTACCAAGCATATTGATATCAGATATCATTTTGTCAAAGACCTGATTCAAAAGCTATGTATAACTGTAAAATATCTGCCTACTAACAATATGACAGCCGACATATTTACCAAACCATTATGTACAACAAAACATCACACCTTTATGAAGGATTTAAATTTAAAGGATAAATAATTTAGTTGTGATATTTTATTAAAATGAGTTGTGATATTATTAAAATAAGTACTTAATGTGATATGGTTAATTTTGCCTGAGAATAATATTTGAATTGAATTTTACATTATTGACATGTTGTGCACTATTGTGTATTTGGAATGTTATTATTATGAATGCCAGCATAATATTGTGTTTTTCAATTTATATTAGAGCCTTATTGGCATGTGACTTCATATATATTTTGAGATGTTTGTATAATATATATGAATGTTGCTATTGTTGAGAATAAGGGGAAGTGTTGGAAATTATATTCTCAACCATGGCAACACCGGACTGTCTTGTGACGTATTTCTTCCGGCCCTCTCTCTGTTCTCTGTTCCTCGTGATGGCTGCTCGCTTGCTTGCTCGTTTGCTTGCTTATTAATTGTTAAAACTATGTAATAGTACTTCAGAATTAAATGTGTGTTCGTCTGTATTAACGACCATGAAGCCTCAGTATTTGTAAGTAAATACAAACTTCTTATGGAACATATGTGAGTTTAATTTGCCACCGCACCGCTTGTTCTTGTTAGCCTCCCACGCCAGTAATCCCTGTTAAGCTCTGTCTGATGATCCAAGATAATTCCATCAGATATGAATAATTACAGACCAGTAGCGCTCATCCCTATTTTCTCTAAAATTATAGAAAAATATATTTATAAATGTGTATCTAATTACTTCGAACATAATAAGTTGTTTGCAAATGAGCAAAAAGGTTTTCGCAAAAATAAGACTATAGATATGGCTATATATGATCTAGTTCAACTTGCACTAAAAAACATGGATAAAAGAATTCCCGTCTCCGCGCTATATATGGACATGACAAAGGCATTCGATTATGTTGATCATCGAGTGCTTCTTGACAAACTACATCGCTACGGAATCCGAGGTAATGTCCATGACCTATTTAAATCTTATTTAAACGGGAGGAAACAAATTACTCAAATAAGTAGATTATGTTCGAAGTCAAAGACGGAACAAGTGTTTTCATCTGAGGTAAGGGACATTCGCTGCGGTGTACCGCAGGGGAGCGTCCTGGGGCCTTTGCTTTTTCTCATTTATATAAATGACATGCCTAACTCTATTGATTATCCAATGGTTCTGTTTGCTGATGACAGCACCGTAATATTCTCTGGAGAAAATTTGGAATCATATGAAGCTGACATTAATAGGACATTAAATAGTATTATAAAATGGTTAACAGCAAACAGACTAAAAATAAATTAGACTAAAACAAAACACATGACATTTCAGCAACGAACTAACTATACGCCCAATATTTCTGTAGCTTATAAAGGACATAAAATTGATAGTATTGACATTACAAAGTTTTTAGGACTGAACATAGATGATAAGTTGACATGGAAATATCAAATTGACTCTATATGTAAGAAATTAAACAAATTCTCTTATGCACTATATAACTTAAGGAAAAGAGCAAATCAATCGGCAGTTCTCACCGCCTACCATGCGTTTGTGACATCAACATTACGTTATGGCATTATATTTTGGGGGAACTCCACAGATAGAGAAATTGTATTCAGGGCGCAGAAGAAATGTCTTAGATCAGTGTTCGGTATTAGCTCTTTGGAGTCCTGTAAGCCATATTTTCAAAAACTTAAGATCTTAACTCTGCCTAGTTTATATATTTACGAAATATGTGCTTTTGTTAAGCTGAACCCTCACTTATTTGTAAGCTTCAAAAGCAAACGCTTGCGTAGCAAAATACAGAACCTAATGATTCCCAAAACGATGTTGTATCAAAAAAATGTAGTTGGGATGGCCCCAAAAATATACAACAAATTACCTAAATGTATCGCAGATATTGACCATGTATATAAGTTCAAAAAAACTTTAAAAGATTTTCTAAGTCGTAAATGTTACTACTCAATTAAGGATTTTTTAGATGATAAGGAAATATGTACAGTTTGACATGCATGCTCACACTATTTGTATGCCGTAAGGCGCCACATAGCGAAACTGTATTTTTTTTATAACATCTCTATGTAACCTATGATGGAGAAATAAATAATTTTATCTTTATCTTCTTATCTGCATATTCCCATACTCCCAAATAAATAAACCATAAATATTAGCAGTTTTGGCAACTACAGCTAAAAATTTCTAAACATATGTATATTTTCTCTATGAAAGTTCCATGTTAAAATCCTTTTTCTCATTCCTCACAGCCAAAAGTAGTCGATAATACTTCTATTGACCTATTGGAAGGACTTATTCTCTTTAATTATTTTAAATCATTTCAACTATATTTCAATGGCATTTTGTATTGGATGGTGGGCTCTAGAGGCATTTCAAATATCCTGAGACTAAACTTTCATTTCATTACATCATTTATGGCAAGTGTCATAGAAAAATAAATGATTGAACAGATGTTTTCCTCTGTATGTATCTAAGGTGTGGTTTAAAGAATAGATAAGAGTAGATAAGAAAAGGTATATATGTATGTAAAACAACAATAAATTTTATACATTTTAATGTTGACCAGTTTTCATAGATAAAACTTACAACTCCAACATTTGCCTTACAAGCTAACTTAAAACTATGAACTTTCATCTCAAATAAAACACTTCTTCCTTAAGAATAATTATAACTAACAATTGGGGGGTCAGTAGAAAAATGCAAAACCCGTAATGTGGGAAAATCTAGCAGATTCGTCTCTAGGAATAGTCACATAACTACTACAATACAGATTCAAATATATTAGAAATCTAGCAACAATCAAAAAGAACTTCCATGGATTTAGAAACATAAGTTTCCCAATTAGACATTGCTAGACTAATTAATACATTTGAACAAAACACTATTACGTTCAATCCAGCACTGGGAAATTATTTCTATGAGATGTGGTCAAGGAAAAATTATTTCAGCTCAGCTATTGATTCTCAAACTATCATGCTAAGATACTAATATTTGATGACAACAATAATATCATTGCAATATGTATACATTTTCGTCTTTTAGCACTCGATCTGACACCATGAAAGCTACTTATAAACAGCTTCTAGCGATTTATAGCTAATCTATATGTATGTTCAAATATAGCACTCTTGTTTACAATTAAAAGGACACACTTTCACAGTAGTAATTATTTTATAAGAAATACATTTTACACCAGATTTCATTTTTAGAACAAAGTGTATCTTTACCAAGCTAAGATTAGATGGCTTGCACAGAATTTTATTGTATAAAAACATTTTAATGGAGGTGTATTTTTACCAAGTTGTTTTTAAGCAAACAATTTACTTCAGGCCCGGCCTGTAAATAATTCCCTTGGAAAAAAAAGATACATAAATCTTTATTATCTGTCCTCAATACCAAAATTGGTTGAGCGAAATTACTAGCATAGTTCATAGCGAACTACTGCTGCACTGATAACACTCAAAAAGATGTTACCATCTAATGCAAAAGATGGTGTCAACGTTTTTAATGTTTCTAGCTTAGACATTTTTGAAGCTGACTTTACGATTATGATTGCCTGATTTCACTATCCTCACTGACTTCAACAATTAACTCATTCGGCCTCCTTGTCTTGGTGTTTGTCCTTCTTCTTCTTCTTTTTCTTCTCTTTCCTCTCGCCGTCCTCGGCCACCTCCATTGTGGTGTCTGCGGCTTCCGTAGTCTCTCCCTCTGCTGTCTCGTCTAAGTCACGCTTCTTCTTCTTCTTTTTCTTCTCTGATTTTACTTCAATTGAGTTGTTAGTGTCGTCAGCGTTGGCGGTGCTGGCGGTACGTTTTCTGCTACCCTCTTCCTCATCTGCTTCTCCATTTGCTGCCTTTCCCTTGCTGTAATCTTTGTAACTGTTGAGCCATTCCGAAGGAGTATTCTCGTTTGGTTTGCCAAATTTGTCTAGTTTCCCTTGTTGTATTAGCTGCTTCTTTTGTGATGCTTTCGGTCCGAGCCCCCATTTGCGGGGATATGTGTCTCGCTCCATGATGACTCGTTTTAGCTTGGCAGCGACTCCATGGTCACATGACGCCATTGTTGAGGTGGTCATTAATGCAATAGCCAAAGCTACAGCTTCTCCCTTTGTTGTTACAATTACAATTTCCTGATCAATCTCTATACCATCTTCGTACCTTAGGATACCAGGTAGAAGGACTTTGGCTCCATAACAGATGGCATTGACAGCACTGTCTTTCACAAAGATCCTCTTGTGTGCAATTAGGAGACCTTCAAGGGGCTTGATGACTCTGCGAAGGTATGTCTCATCCTTGTGATTTTCATAGGCCCATTGAGCATCTAAGATATCATGCATGGTTACCATACCCTCACCTTCACCCTGGATACCAGACCGCACTCTCCTGAGCTCTATCATCTGTCCTCCGACTCCCAGCATGAGTCCAAGATGGACGCACATTGTTCTGATGTAGGAGCCTGCCTCACAGCTGACCCAGAACACTCCAATGTTGCGCTCCGCATCAAAGTCAAGTAGTTTGCTGTCGTACACTGAACGCACACGGAGTTGACGCTTAACAGCAGATATTAGGGGCGGGCGTTGGAACAGCGCGCCTCGGAGCTTCTCTAGACCTTGAGTCACTTTCTTGATGCTTTCCACGGCAGAGTGAAGACTGAACACAGCCACATACTCCTTGCCGGCATTCTGCTGAGACTTCACCAGCCTCGTCGCGCGGTCGACGCACACGATCAAGCATCCTGTCACTTTGGGATCGAGCGTGCCCGAATGTCCCGTCTTTTCCACTTTCAAAATACGTTTGATCCATGAAACTACCTCGTGTGAGCTCGGGTTGCTGGGTTTATCGACGTTTATGAAGCCAGATTTGACGTAGTCGGTAATAGGGCGCTTTAATGGCGAGTGTCCGAACGGCAGCGGTGTGTAGTGGTTAGTCCGCACGTTGAGACGATCGAAATTCTTCAGAAGCAGCGGCCAGTACGCCGTGTCAAGTTTCTTCACGCTCTCCGACGGCTCGATCTTGAAGTCTCCGAGCTTCTGAAACGCTCCCAATGACACGGTATCCTTGTTTTTCTTCTTCTTTTTCTCGGACAAAACGTCCGCACCGGGCTGCAGTACTTCAGTCATTTTGAACGAAATTAATATGCGTCTTTGTTATTCACACGCAGGAGCGTCTTGGCACACTTAAATAAGTAGCCCACGTTGGGTATTTGGAGCACTTGCGTCGTTCACTGATTAAAACGCACACAACACGTGCAGCGTTTTTTGGGTTGGAGGTTAGCTTGAAAATGTTTCCGCTGTTTTTTTACGCCAAAATGTGCTATAGGGTCTTGGCATGTATTGTATGGCAACATTATTAGAAGCGTTCATAAATAAGAGATGTTAAACTATATGACACAGAGAGAAAGAATATAATGGACAAAAAAAACCATCTTCGTCATATGATCGGGGTAACTTCCTCGTTAAAAATAACACGAAACAAAAAATATTTAATTAAATAATTTGTTTCGTTATAAAAGTATAATAAAAGATGTTATTATTGAAACAACTGTTATAGAAAAAATTGGTTATGTAAAATAAGATACAAAATTTATATTTTATACTGGGTTTATATCTTGATACTACTTGATATTAGTAAATATAAATAATTTTGAAATGTCTATGTAATATAAGTATACTATGAACGCAACCAGATAAATAATGTTGCCAAAGTTTGAAAATATCGCTAATCTAATCTATTAAATTTGCAAATGATTATAATTTTAATTCACCTTTAATAGATTCTCTACTTTTTTCCGATGTACAAGCTAAAGCTATTCTTAAAAATAAATAAAGTAAAAACATGTAATTAATCATCAAAAATAAATACACTAGAATTAAACAATTTGTATGATCAGTAATATTCAGTAAAATATTTGAATTCAAAATTATGTTAGAAAAAGGAAGATTATAACTTACTATACTCAACGAGTTCTTTTATGTTAGGCTTTAGTTTTAGTTCCGATTTTTGTAAGGTATCATATAGCAATATTATATTGACCTGAAAAAAAAAAGATATGTCAAATTGTTTGTTACACAGATTGGCATGAGCACGGCGGCGGTTTGTTTTCTCAGCGTTCTGCAGCAAATCTAACTAAAATACGACGAGATGGCAGGCGTTCTATTCGAGGATATATTTAACGTAAAGGACATGGATCCCGAGGGCAAGAAATTCGACCGCGTCAGCCGTTTACATTGCGAATCTGAGTCGTTCAAGATGGATCTCATTTTGGATTTAAATTCGTGGATATATCCGATGGAGCTGGGCGATAAATTCCGGTTGGTGCTGGCCACGACGCTGCGGGAGAACGGGTACCCGGACGGCGGCGAGTGGAACCCGCTCGACACAGAAGGGAACCGCGCCGACAGCTTCGAATACGTCATGTCGGGCAAAGTTTATAGGTTAGTTTTGTATTGATAAACTGCGGCGCTACCACGAACTTCGAAAGTCGAAGTTCGGGTATTTCCATCTCTATCGCACTCCCTTACTCGAGTGACAGGGATGCATGTATTACGAACTTCGACTTTCGAAGTTCGTGGTAGCGCCGCTGATTCCAGTTGTATTGTAAATATAAATATCTGTGTGAGCAACACGCCCAAAATTGATCACGGATATTGACATACATAGCACACTGTTGTTTCAGATAATAACCGTATGTTACAGGATAGAAGGTGACGAAGCAGCGATGGAGACTACCTCCCGTCTGGCCGCCTACGTCTCATTCGGAGGGCTGCTGATGCGGCTGCAGGGGGACGCCAACAACCTGCACGGCTTCGAGGTGGACCAGCACATGTATCTGCTCATGAAGAAGCTCGCTTTCTGAAGCTGTTTGATATGGCTGTGGACGGAGATAGTGTATGGACAACTTTTTGTGTTTGATAGTGAAACACTATACAATACAGTACAGTCTGAATTGAATGAAACACAGAACAACAACAACAATAACTACAACTTTATTGTCAAACTGTCCAGATTATTTTGAGTTGTTGCTGTTTTCTTTTTACAGTTGAGTTTAAAAATACACATGTGCAACGCTAAAGCGATCAAAAATATGTGAACACAACTTAATTGTTGAGGTTACTTAGATATTTTTGAACATTTGGAACATGCATATATTAATCCCTTCGAGTGGCGAATACCGCGTCGCAATCAGGACCTGCCAATCGAAGGGTTAACCCATTGTATGCTTAGACACGGATCAGATCCGTGCGGAGCATTTGAACCTAGTTTTAAATGTCAAGGTCATCTATTAGCCAGTTTTGACATCCACATACAAGGGGTTTTAAACCTAACTGCACAAGCAGATTCCTATAATGTCAGATGAAACTACTAGTACAGGGGTCGCCAGACGGCGGACCGCGGTCCGTATCCGGACCGCTGACCCGTTTTGTGCGGACCGCGAGAACACAAGCACTTGCACTACAGAGTATCTACGTAATAAATAAAAATGTATCCCCCCCGCATTTTTTTTTCTGTAAAATGGTGTGCGGACCGCAATGGTCATTTCTTAAAACGGACCCTGGGCGAAACTAATTGGTGACCCCTGTACTAGTATATTCATTCAGCAGCTGAAATAGCGATGTGCAAAAGGGTCAAAATGATCCACACACTTCTTTATTACAAGGTAATAAGAGCTTGTCTAGATAATTGTGTGTGACTCGCAGCATGCCTACTTGTGCTGCTGGCTTCTTCTACCTTGTAGGATGTCATGTTATGATATTGATATTTAGTTTTCATTTTGTGGGGTCCTCATATTGGTGTGTAAGATATTTTTAAGATTAAATTGTATATTTTTATTTTGTTGTTTTCTTATATCCCTCCAAAAGTGTTCATGATGATATACCTAACAACTCAGTACAATTGAATTTCATATCAAATGAAAATGAAAAGAAACAAAAGCAAAGAAAGAATGAATGTATGTGGCTTCAAACCAAATAAGAAATCAAGATGTGAAGTCTTTTAAGGCCGAAACGCACTGACAGCGGCAGCGCAGCGGCGCGGCGGCGGTACCGGTTGTAATGTTCGAGCTAATACCCTAGTATACAAATGGGGTCCGCACAGAATACCGCCGCGCTCTGTGGGGAATCCTTTCATATTGGCTCGAACATTACAACCGGTACCGCCTCCGCGCCGCTCTGCTACCGCTGTCAGTGCGTTTCGGCCTTTAGGGTGTATGTTTGTATGTAAGGAGGAAAGGAGGAAGCTTCTGAACAAAATATCCATTTGAAAAATTCTTCCACCTCTATGGAATGGGCTGTCTGGATGCACCCAGGCTAAATATTATCCCGTGCTCCCGCCAGCGGTCTCTATAATTACTTGAGATTATTTGAGTTCTCCGAATTGCATCAAAGTAGATCATTCTAAAAGCAACTTTGCCATCCAAGGTACTACAAGGTAGAATATTCCAATTACTATTTTACCGTCCCCGGGCAGCTAGACCTTACATAAATCTGTCAACACAAAAGTTCTTGGCGTATAGGCGAAGGTGGTGAGGTGACCCAGGAGTAAACCTGCTAATATGGGAGCCGCAGAGATAAAGAGGAGTTGCCTTGGCTCAGGAGTAAGGAGGCTCAGTTCTTGAAAATGGTCCATGTAAAAAGTAGTAAGGTTAAAAACAACTAGTGACAAAAAAATGTTGATTTACCCATTTACAAAGGCTATCCTATCAATATCAACTCATTCAATATAGCGTAGTGCGCCATCTAGCGTTGAATAGCTGTAATACTTCATTAACAATTGGAGCAATAGATGACGTTAGTTAACTAAGTTTTACCTCATTTAATTCTAGAATAATATGAGTATCTTCATTATCGCGTGGAATAAAACATCAAGAAAATAAACGAAAGGTGAAGTGTTTCCAAATAGATACATTCTAATATTGATAACAGCGCTCTCTTCTGACGAGTAGCCGCCACACACTAATCTATATTTCATACAATAGATTCAAGATGGCGCTAGTAGTCCCCAAATTACACCAACCATTAAAAGAATTAAAAGTCATCTTTCTACCATAAACTTCGTCATCATAAAGTTTAACTTGGTCATTAATGTTATCAAAAATGTTGTCCTAATAATGATCCATCTAGAAATTTCCTCTGTATTCGTGTGCCGCGCCGCATGAGGTCTCATGCCCGGGGTGGCTGAATAATGACGGGCGTTAGCATATTGTTCAATAATGGGGGCGTAGCAATACCGAGCCGGGATACCGCGGCGACAGACGTCGTCTCATGGCGACTGCGATCCTCCATTCAGTGGGCATGGGAAAAGGGACATTTTCATACATTATCACCGACTTTCGTACAGATATGTGTATCATGACTTTTTTAAAGCAAACGGAAAGAGCGAACGCCTCATCGTACCTTCTCGATTCTATGGTTGAGATTTTTTTAAACTATCATAGGAATTGGAATCTTCTACCGTGGGCGGTAGATTTGCTTTTTTAATGGACTACTTTTGGCTATTCGGCCAACTCTAATTATCTCAAGTTCTCAATTATAAACCCTGAAGAATCAGGGGCAGATTGATGATTAGGTAAGTTATTGTTAGGTACAGACAAACACTGCGGCCCGTGGACTGATACTGTCCACGGGAACTCGGTTAAATTGGAGCCTCAATGAGACGTCATGGTGTTGCATGTCGATTAGCAAAATGCGATGCGCGTGTGCGTGAATGCACGAAGCGCTCACAGCCTAGCGGCGCCTGCGAGTCGGAAACGATAACGCAGGTTAAGCAAAGATGGCAGCGGTCTGTCTTTGGATGGGTTGAGGGTTAATATAAATGAGCGCTTCCGTGCTTTGGAAGGCACGCTAAGCAGTTGATCCCGGCTGAAGAACTTCTAACAGTTGAGTTGCCCACTCACTTGACAAAGGGGGGACAACTGTTACTCGCGTCCGCAGGAGCTACCTACCACAACCCTGCACGTGTCCCCTAGGTGGTACTAAAGAGTGACAAACTTTGGCTTCAGACTGTGTTTATAGACAATCGAGGCGATAAGCGGCGCGGGCCCCGCGTTGAAACACGCGCACGCAAACATACAGCGGTGTCTAGAACTGTTTATGTATAGTGCCTTTTCTGGAACGAATTCACTTCTCTTTGTAATTGGTACCAAAGAGAAGACAAAGCCATTGGTCTTTCATTGTTAAGTCACAGGTTAAGTGTAACTAATTGTTACTAATAAAAAGTTGTACACTCACACCTTTATTCCCAAAAGGGGTAGGCAGAGCAATGAAACTATGTTCCAGGCAGTGCCACTTTTAGCATAAATGTGGGTATAAAGGATCGACAAAATGTGATATTGCAGTGTTAGGTTGCTAGCCGATCGCCCACAACACACTTCAACCCTGCTCCCTTAGTCGACTTTTACGACACCCACGGAAAGAAACGATACATCCACACCACATTCCGTATTAATTTGACCCTAGTTACTTCAACAACAACAACAACAATAGAGTAACTATTTTGTGTAAAAATGTTTATTTGTATATATAGGTATATATATATATAGTTATAGTATGTGTATACTATTTATTTTTATTTGTACTTATATGTAGTATATATATGTATTAAGATTAATTTACTGTAGCGTCAAGGTAAATACGTCTGTACACGTGTTAGTTTGTCTATCTTGTTGTTCCTGATCTCAACTCAATTGCTCAAAGGTTAACTGGAAGAGATCCCTTACAGGGATAAGTTCGCCTTTGTACCGAATTAACTTTTTTTTGTCTGTATTTTTACCTGTGTCTTGTGTACAATAAAGTATTTACATACATACATACATACTATTCGAGTAAAGTATTTATCAAACATATTAGCTTTTTCATTGCGAATCGTTGATGGCACGTACCTAAACAATGGCTTTATGGGACCGATGATGGGTCTTAAGATAAGATCCGCTCTAGAAAAGCGATTCGCACTAAGTATACCTACAGGCGTGAGCGTTTCCATACTCGCTTGACGGCCCGCGCCTCGTGCCGCCAAACGCCCCCACTCGTCCATAAACATGCCTTATGTCCATGTCACAAACTGTCATTAAAACAATTGGAACCGCGTCTGACTTACATTTAAAAAGTCAAGCGGCGACGCGCGCTCCACACGCAGCGACTCGCACGTGGCGGTAACGAGGGCGTGTGGACGCTTTAATTGGTTTGTGCGTTCGTTAGATCGGTGACAGGAAATAACAATACGTGCATTCAAAGAACTTCGGGTGGGATAAACAATTCTTTCAAAAAATGCCGACTTTGTATAGCTTGTTTTTTATCGGAAATGGAATATTATATTAAATGTAGGTAGGTAATGTTTTTAATCACATACACAATCACATAGCAAGTAGAACCGATGGCCGTTGGGGCGGTAAGGTTCTCGAGTGGCGACCACGTACCGGAAGGCGCGGCGTGGGTGGCCCCCACCACAAGGTGGACTGATGACCTGGTAAAGGTCGCGGGAGTCCGCTGGATGCGGGTGGCGCAGGACCGGTCAGTTTGGCACTCTTTGGGGGAGGCCTGTCCAGCAGTGGACGTCTTTCGGCTGATATGATGATGAATGTTTTTAAAACTGTTTTGCAGCGACAATTTTAGAGTTCATGAAAGAGAGAGAAAGAGAGCGCGAAATGCGTCTTGTCAGGTGACTATCGAAACGTTCACACATTCAGCGTTCCTAGGGCCATAAAAGGTTGGCTACGCGCTGGCGACGGTGGCTTAAAGCATAAGGCTTGCCTGATGGTAAAGACACCACGCATCATGGTATTCATGTTCGGCCGTATCACGCAATAAGTTCTTATTCTATCGAACGGTGACAGCCAGTGACGGACGCTCTATTATATTATACGGGGTCTGAGCAGTCACGAGCGCGTTACCGACCCTTTAATGATATGAGTACGTAGATATTAATTGTGTTAGCTAGAGACAAATGCAGATTCCTCACTCTCTTACTTTCAACACAGCGCATCAGCGAGACCTCTGGCGACCTGCCCAACTTGGAAAGATAGGAAAGGGAAAAAAAAAAAAAAGAAAAAAAAAAAAAAGGCTCTGGCGACCTTACAGACCGTATGTAAGCCCACTCCCAATACACCTGCGTCTCATGACAACATGATAAAATGCATGGCAGCAGGTCGAGAAAGTCATGCCGAGCAAGAAAATAATTGGCCGAAAGTTTGGGTGAGTATAAGGTCAGTTCGCGTATGTGCGCCACAGGGGAAAGTGCGCCACCGGGGTAAGTGCTGATATTGATTTAAATGACTGAATGATGAATGAGGCGCACTTTCCCCGTTGGCGCACATACCCGAACTGACCTTATGTAGGTATATTTACGTCATGTGACAAAAGTACGAGACGTGTGGCATCATTTAGCCCTTAACTACCTAAAACTAAGTCTGTCAGTCCTGAAATGGCCGGAAGTACTTGGCAGACGGCGTCAAAGTTGCCCACTTTCCCAATTTTTTTTTCTCGCTAAGCACAACTTTGTCAACTTGCTGCCATGCGTTTTATCATGTTGTCATGAGACGTGGGTGTATCGGGAGTGGGCCCACGGTCTGTTATCATCAGGGACGCCACCAAATAGAGGTGTTATACAAATCACCTCCGTTTATAATTTTCTGTCACTAGTTGCCATAGTTACTTCTCCTGAGTCACTTTAAAAAACTGCGATTTTGGTCAAGTTCAACCCATTTTTGTATGGACCATGTTCTATGCACGTTAGAAGTCAGTACCGGACAGAACAACGACAAGAAATAGTTTTGATTGACCCAAATATGATCGAAATGCATAAAAGACATTCGACTGTGTGCTTCCTCTGTAAAGTCCATCTCAAGTCAAAGTTCGATCGTAGTATGAACCCAGTAATTATGAAAATGAGTAGAAATCGTGTAATAGTCAGTACGGAGAGGCTGATGCGCAGGGGGTGGGAGGGGGGGGAGCAGGGGTAGCCAACTCGAGTTTTCTCATTAAAACTTTGTCATTTAACTCGCCGGGGACTATCCTGAAGGCGATTAGAGGTTTATCGTAATATTATCGCCGGACATAACCCTTAGAGGCCTGGTTTTTTTCATCATCATTATTTAAGAGCCAGGTTCTTGGAGTAGCCGCCATTATTTTCTGTTCACACCCGCTTTTTGAATTCTTCGTAAGACGCGACAGTCACACACTGCAAATATTTCGTAGCGCTACCTAACACTTTCACTGTCAGGAACCCGCCTAGCGTAGTCGCTTTCCACTACATACGAGGAAACCACGGGATCAGCTACGAGCGTAGCGCGTAGCGATTCTTGGCAGTGAATGTGGTAGCCGATAACATAGGAAAACCGTTTGTAGAGGAAGGTGCCTATTACGAGCAAAGCGCTCAATCGCTTAATGGAATCTAATTTATTTGTTGGAAGGAGATGGCAATGGCGCGGCTGGCTAGCTGGTCTGCTCTAGCAGCTGGACATACAAGATTGCTGCTCTCACAATTCCGACTACAACTATCGACAACACAGCTAACTGACCATCGGTGCACTTTAAATGCATCATGTAATAAGGTTCTATATAAACACAGGATGGTCAGTTAACAGTGTTGTCGTATGTACAGTCGCGGAATGAAAAGGTTGACCACTTTTGGACCTTAACAGCTTTGAAATAAGGCCCAAAAGTGGTCAACCTTTTCATTCCTCGACTATACCTACATACAGGATGTTAACGGGGTCATGATCCGGAATGACAAAAAGCGAATAAGATGATCATACTGAACAACCTTTCCCATGGGACCAACCACGAAATCGCAAAAAAAAAGAGCCAATTAAGAGTTAACTGTGAGTTAACTGCGATTTAATTGAGAGTTAATGTATGGAATACCTGGTTTTTTTTTGCGATTTCGTGGTTGGTCCCATGGGAAAGGTTGTTCAGTATGATCATTTTATTCGCTTTTTGTCATTCCGGATCATGACCCCGTTAACATCCTGTATAATAAGACTAATGGTTCTGTGAGAAGCCAATCATTAAAAAAAAAGTGAATAGTCGAAAAGCCGAGACGAAGACCAGCGCGCTGTAAAGCTAGCAACATGCTGAGCTGGGTCTATTTCGTGACAAAAAAGATTGTGTTATTTAAATTATTTCGTTTATTTTCTGTATTGTATTTAATCTATTTCGTTTATTTTCTGTTGTAGGTCACAAATAAATGTTTGAATTTTAATTTTAATCGGTTGAGAGATGCGACCTGTGGAAGAGAACAGCGGGACAGCGGGACACAGAACAGACAACGAATGATTCTCGGCCCACGCTGAAGCATAGAACTTCGTTCGCTTCGTTCGCTCATTCAAATAAAAACCCAGGAATAACTGTTGAGTGTAGTTAGGACAACTGGCAGAAAAAAAAAAAAAATTAGGGGACAGTCTTACACAAATCGACCTAGTCCCAAGCTAAGCAAAAGCTTGGTACTATGGGTATATAGGTATATAAACATGCTGACACAGATAAATAAATACTTAAATACACAGAGAACATCCATGACTCGGGAACAGATATTCGTGCTCATCACACAGATAAATGCCCTTACCGGGATTAATGTTGCAAGAAAAACATGATATACTGTTATTCGCAGACGACACGTCGCTTATCTTTAAGGTAGACAGGAAAGAGAAAAGCTTCGATGGTATTATCGATGCGCTCAACACTGTTGTGTAATGGTTTACAGCAAATAATTTACTGTTAAATTCCAAGAAAACAAAGTGTATCAGATTCACTTTACCTAATGTCAAGCAGGTAAACAATACCAAGATCAAATTAAAGGGCGAGGAACTGGAATTTGAAGATAGAACAGTGTTTTTAGGTATCACCTCGGACTCAAAACTACAATGGCATGCGCAGATCGCCGCCCTAGCCGGAAAACTTGGTTCGGCAGCCCATGCAGTAAGACGCATAAGATGGTTAAATTAAGGGGCCATTGGCGTATGGGAATACGCCAATGACCTTCGATCTGAATCCCTTAGTTTTCTAATGTTTTTTGTAGCTTTTTATATTAACAACAACGGCTTCAAGCAATATAGTATCCCATATTTACTTCAAACTTCATTGTTTTCGAGATATTTGGCATCAAAGTTGAACAATTTTAGGCCAAAGAACTGGTTTTCTGGCCATAACTTTTGTGTTAATTAGTAACATTATAAAAACGCATATCAAATTTATAGGTGAGTTCAGTACGTATGATTTGGTATGAGTTTCGGGTGTATAAAAGTTTTAATGAGGATGAAGTGTCGGGTTTTGAATTTTTACAGATCTCTCTTTAAAAATGGATAATTAATTCTGTATTAACATTTTTCAAGTTATTCAATATCAAAAATGTTAAACAGGAATCAAACTTTCCCATATATGCAACTGGAAAGCTAGCTTCAATAAACCGAGGACAAGTGTCGAAATGAAAACTACTAAATTTCGTTGATTTTTGACGGGAGCCCCTTAACAAACGTTGAGACGGCCAGGCTGGTGTACTACAGTTACTTCCACAGTGTTATGTGCTACGGAATCCTGTTGTGGGGGAAGGCGGCTGATATCCAGACCATATTCGTGCTACAGAAACGAGCTGTACGCTCCATACCTATACGAACTAAAAGCTCGAGATTCTCTCAGGGACAAATTTAAGGAGGCAAACATTCTTACTGTAGCATGCCAATACATTCTTGAGAATATTATGTATGTGCGGAAAAACCTTGATGAGTTCAAACTCAACAGTGATATCCACGACTACAACACCAGAAGTAAAAACAAGATCGCAGTGAAGGCCAGTCGTCTCCGCAAGGTTAGCACGTCGTTCGTGGGGAACTGCATACGTTTTTACAATAAAATACCCACTGAAATTGTTAATTTACCGTACAGTAAATTTAAGTCTCATGTTAAGAGTAATTTGCTAAGCAAGGCGTATTATACTGTCAACGATTTCTTAAACGACAAAAATGCCTTTAAGCCAGTAGTAGTCTGATTCTATTAGGAATATACCTAAATACATGTAATCATTATAAGTAGATTATGTCATGCTCGCTTAAAGGGCTTTGCTTACGGTGGCGTCGTTGATCGGGTCGCCACCTTCCCTAATGTGGTATATTGACTCTTTAGATATTTGCTTGTCACTGTCTGGAATGTCAGTTTGGTATTGAATACAAGAATATGTTAATATCAGCTCAATAGTTTAATTTATTTCATTGGCGACGAGTATATTTAAAGCCAGAAATGTCCATCGGAAGTATAAGGGAGTTCAATCTTAAAGATGGGAACTGGAAAAATTATACGGAAAGGTTGGAAATGTATTTTTCCGCAAATGGCGTGAAGAATGACAAGAAATTGGCTACGCTCATTTCGGTGATGGGCGAAGATGGATATGAGTTGTTAACCACATTGGCTAGTCCCACGCAGCCTAAGGATTTAACTTACGACCGTGCCGTCGTTATTTTGTCAGAACATTTGCAGCCAAAGCCTTCGATTATGGCAGAGAGGTATAAACTCAGACAGAGGCGACAGATGACAGGTGAAACGATCGCTTGTTATGTGGCTGAGCTGAAACGATTGTCCAAGTATTGCGATTTCGGGAAGTCGTTGGAAGAGAATCTGAGGGATCAGTTTGTATATATATTGGGACGGTTCAATGGCGGTGAGATACAGTTGCGAGTTCGTGACGGCGCAGTTCCTATTTACTGTCGTGCGCGCCCTCTCCCATATGCTCTGTTGCGGCGGGTGGACAATGAGTTAGACGCAATGCTGCGCGACGGCATTATTGAGCCTGTTGACGGGTCGGACTGGGCAACGCCTTTGGTACCTGTGAGTAAGTCAGATGGTGGTTTGAGGCTTTGTGCGGATTTTAAGGTTACGCTTAACCCGGTCTTGCTGGTTGACAGATACCCCTTACCGCGGGTGGAAGATCTACTTGTTACTTTGAATGGTTCCCAGTATTTTAGCAAAATTGATTTGTCACAAGCCTACAATCAACTTGTCTTAAATGAGGCTTCAAGGGACTTAACGGTCATTAATACGCATAGGGGCCTTTTTAAGTACAATCGTCTCGTATTTGGTTTGGCGTCCAGTGCTGGGATTTTTCAAAGAACCATGACCAATTTGTTAAAGGGGGTTCATCCGTCGGTTGGTATTTTCCAGGATGATGTCATTATTGGGGGACATTCTAAGGAGGACCATTTGAAAGCTCTTGACGCGGTGCTAAAACGGTTGCATGAAACTGGGTTGAAAGTGAAAAAGAGTAAATGTGTGTTTCTTGTGAGCCAAGTGAACTATCTTGCTTATGTTGTATCTAAGGACGGCATTGCTACGGACCCCGCCAAAGTCGAGGCGATGTTGAAAGTGCCTGCTCCTAAAAATGTAACGGAGTTAAGATCCTTTTTAGGGATGGTGAATTTCTATGGGAAGTTTGTTAAAGGCATGAGTGCTATTTTGAGTCCTATGCATAGGTTATTAAAGAAGGGTGTCGCATGGCATTGGTCTGCAGAGTGTGAAAGAGCCTTTACGGCTATTAAGCAACGCTTATCGGGATCGAAGGTGCTTGCACACTATGACCAGGATAAGGCTTTAATCTTGACCTGCGACGCGAGCTCGCGTGGGGTGGCCGGTGTACTCACACAGCCGAGCGCACGGGGCGAGCGCCCCGTAGCTTATGCGTCACGTTCACTTAGCAATGCGGAAAAAAACTATTCGCAAATAGATCGGGAAGCTTTAGCGATCATATTCTGCTTAAAGAAATTTAACCAGTACTTATACGGCAGGCATTTCACTCTGAGGACCGATCATAAGCCGTTGGTGAGTTTGTTTGGCCCAAAGACTGGTATTCCGGCAATGGCTGCAAGCCGTATGCAAAGATGGGCCCTCATTTTGTCGGCGTTCTCGTACGATATTGAGTACATCAATACCAAGGCAAATTTGGCAGACGGGTTGTCAAGGTTACCAATTCCGAATGATGCTGGAATTGAGCAGTCTATCCCGGAGCATACGTATTTACATTACGTTCAAGATGCTTTGGCCTTGGATAGCGAGGTTGTGAAACGTGAAACATTTAGAGATCCGGTGTTGGGGAGGATTCTGAGTTATGTTTGTGATGGGTGGCCTGATGCGAATGATGTGAGGAATTTACAACCATTCTTTACTAGGAAGAATGAGTTGTACTCGGAGCAGGGTTGTATCATGTGGGGTCATAGGGTCGTGGTTCCCCAGTCTTGTAGACACACGGTGTTAGAGATGTTACATGAGCCTCACATGGGCATTGTTAAAACTAAGTCAATGGCTCGGAGTTATGTCTGGTGGCCTGGTATGGATGAGGAAATAGAAGCAAAGTGTAAGACTTGTGAGGTGTGCGCGGTCGAGCAGGATGCACCCAGGGGTCATACGCCTTGTCCTTGGCCGTACCCTAGCACTTCGTGGACACGAGTCCATGTCGATTTCATGGGCCCAATACTTGGCAAACTCTATTTAGTAATTGTTGATTCTACTTCGAAGTGGTTGGAGGTATTCCAGGTACCGAGCACCTCTGCTTGCGGTACGATTGAAAAGCTAACTGAGGTATTCTCTCGTTTTGGTTTTCCGAAGCAAATTGTGTCGGACAATGGCCCGCCTTTCACGAGTAAGGAGTTTGCCGAGTTTACTTCTGGCAATCATATTCAACATGTGTTTTCTGCCCCATATCACCCATCTTCGAATGGAGCAGCTGAGAATGCTGTGAAAACTGTCAAGAGGGTCATTAAGAAGGCTATCAGACAGGGTATCATGGTTTTTGCCGCTTTACATACCTTCCTGTTACATTATAGGAATACTCCACACTGTTCCACAGGTGAGAGTCCGGCGCAGTGCCTTATGAGTCGTAAACTGCGGACTGGGCTTGATATTTTAAAACCTGATAGGCAGAGTAGAGTTTTGTCTGCGCAGGGAAAAATGGTAGAGCAAGCGGGCGGTAGTCACAGGACTGTTAGTGTTGGTGAGCCTGTGTGGTTTAGGCAGTACAATTCTGGAGACAAGTGGATGTCTGGGGTAGTTGCTGATCGCCTTGGAACCACTGATTACGCGATTTCGTCGAGTAGTTGCGGGGTTGCTCATAGGCATATTGACCAGCTAAGACCGAGAAAATTAAGTTTGCTAGCCTGTCCCACAAGCTTCAGATCTCCGGTGTTGGATTCACAGCCGTTGCCTTCGCACGATGTCACTTCGTCCAGTGATGCTGTGGCGCAGTTGCCAGCTCAGGCTGCGGTCGTTTCTTGTTCCCCTGGGGAGAGTATTGGGGGGAGTGGGAACCCGCAAAGTTTAGATATGTCACCGGTATTGAACCGTCCTGAACCTCGCTGTACGAGGAATAGAAATCCTGTGTATAAATGTTAAGTTTTAGTTTTAACTTGAGGTTTGTTTACTATTTATGTTTGTTGTTTTAGTGGTGAGGATTGTGGTATATTGACTCTTTAGATATTTGCTTGTCATTGTCTGGAATGTCAGTTTGGTATTGAATACAAGAATATGTTAATATCAGCTCAATAGTTTAATTTATTTCACCTAACATATGGTTGAGGGAGGCGATGGCTGAGATATGCGTCATACTCGTGATCGGGTGCTGTTTGTGGAGTCCGGACTGATCCTGCTTGCAAGGGCCTAGTTAACTACTTAAATACTAGTGTTATTATTATTATTATCGTATTGACGAGAGACATAATTCTGATCTTGACACGTTTTATTGTTATTGACCCTGTACATCTCTGACAATATAACATTAATGTTCCTTTTTTGTTTTGACGCTTAGAGACCGTATGTACATCTCTTAGAATATTAGAATAATTATTAATTGTATTTGGATGCTCAGAGACCTTATACATCTCTGGAATACTGAATTAATATCATTAACTTCTCTTAATGCTGATACAGATCTTATATCGAATGTAATGGTCATATTTTGCAATTTCGTTTTGTTTACATTAACTTAGTGACATTTCGTTTGTTAACCTTTTACAGGGTGGAATCTTGTACGTGATCCAAAATAGCAAAATGTGAATCTATCCATGATTCTGAGCAACTTTTATTATGGGACCAACTTTGTGTTATGCCAAAAAAAACACACCTGTTCATACATTCTTGTCAGTCTAAAATGAGCAGAGTTAATGAAATAGTTGGATTTTTTTGGCATAACACAAAGTTGGTCCCATAATAAAAGTTGCTCAGAATCATGGATAGATTCACATTTTGCTATTTTGGATCACGTACAAGATTCCACCCTGTATATATAATTTTAAATTATTATTGTGTAAGATTATTATTATTTTATTGTAAATTACCGTTTGACATGTAAAAGTGCCCTTGTGGCCTATTTGCAGAATAAATAATTGATTTGATTTGATTTGATTTGATTAAAACCCAGGACCTCTTGCTTCGTAGGCCGGGTCATTACCAACTAGGCTAAAGCGGTCGTATAAATCACCGAAAAATTCAATTCAGACACGACTATTAGTAAGTAATGTTATCTCTGAACATTTTAGTAGGTATTACATTTCTCACGGCTCTATATTACCTATTACCAAGGTTATAATAGCTTCAAGAATCCGACTAACTTTCCACCCGGAAGTAATTATGTACATTATAATGAAGCATGCATTGTCTTTTTTTGTATGATTTATCTTGAATATTATAGAGCAAATGAATAAAAGAACCAAATAAAGACAAAAATAATTATTAATATTTTTTCTGACTTTTCAGAAGCTAGTTAAGGTGTGGTTCGATCACCATACAAAACGTTTTGTGATATTCGCAGGCTAACGGCGTGATATTTTAAGAAACGTAACTATACGGGTGTAGATTCGAAAATTATTATTACTCCAAAAGAAAGAAGGCAAAAAAAAATGCCTAGTGCCGAAAATCCCATTCAGATATCTCAAAGAATTACGAAGCTACAACCGTTTTAATATTGCTTGTTAGAGAGAGAAAACGCAAACGGTGGTGTGTGACGTCACATTACAGGATGCTACCGGGGGGCCGCGTCGACAGCGACCACGATGGGCGCGGCACGTCGCCGTCTTCTGTGACGTCACATTCTTCCAGCGTCATCGTTTCATATGAAGTTGCGTTTTGCGAAAAAGGGACAGAACATACCCCTTCTTAAAACTTTGGACACTTATAACTTCGTGATTATTTAACCTTTTGCGTTGATTTTTTCTCCATTTGACTACATTTTTTTATCCTTTTCCGAGAAAATATGACATTATTGATTATTTCATTTAGTGTCTACGCCCCCTATTGTTCCACCTTAATTTGTAATTTTTTTGATGTCTGAAATTTTGACGGATTCTGACGCTGGGTAACTATTTAATTGATAATATATCCGTTACACATAACGAATAGGCTATTATAATTTATTTCCAATATTGTCATTTTTTCCATACAAGTTGTCAGTTCAGTGACTGGACTATCTCCTAGTTGGGCAGCTTCAAACGAGCGAGATATAATTTTTCTTTCACCATAGCCTCAATTCGATATTTCGCCAAATTATCGCTTACAATATTGTCGCGTTAGAATAACCCCCTTGGGGCTCGCCCCTCGACGCGCAAATTAGTTCAATTTGCAACAAAATGGCGGAGGTGCGATTAACATTAGTTGCTGTTTGTTCAGCGCCCTTAATGTTCGCGTATTTATTACTAAAACATATTTGCAATCCATATGAGCATTTCCTGTAGGTATCTACAATATGGTTGCGACAGTTAAGCGAATAGCTAAGTTTTTGACTATCTGAAGAACAAGATTAAAGATAATAACATTTCATAAGGTCATTTAGTTCAGCACCGCCTTTCCAGTGGGTGTCGTAAAAGTTGAGGGGGCAGGGTTGAAGTGTGTTGTGGGCGATGGGCTAGCAACCTATGACTGCTTTAAAAGTTAAGATTGTGCTTAGTTATAAAACATATATCCCATAAAAAACATTCCATGTAAAAAAGAGGCCAAGTCTCGAAACTCTTGTTGTGTGATTGCCTAGTCACAAAATTTTATTTAGCAAGCAAATAAAGATTAATAAGAATGCCTGAGACTTGGCTCTACGAAATATCTCACAACTTTTTACGGTGGAAGAGTTTTGAGACTTGGCCTCTTTTTTACATGGGATGTTTTTTTATGGGATCTCACTTCTTTTTGTAGGTTCATGTGTTATCCATTCATACAAACTATGAATGCAGGCCCATTCTTGCTTTTGAATTTTCCCATTCACTGCAAATGTAACTTTGTTATCCTATGTATTTGTATAGGATTACAAAGTAATGTATACAGTTGGTGTTTCTAGAAAACTGGGTTGAAATTGCAATTTTTTTATAGTTTTTCCTTTGCGTGGCCATTAAACCCTAACTCTGTACCAAATTTCAGCTCTCCGAGTTTATAGGAAGTACTATAGTTCTATTTTGATGATCATGAGTGAGTGAGTGAGTGTCATAAATGCGAAACTTTGCATGTGATTATAGCTTACTGGATGACGAAAAGTTCTGCGTTCTGGTCTTATCGAGAGGTTCTCAAATAGGGGCCTGAAAATGCGGCGAAATGGTTCCAGTAAGGGATGGTACGGCAGTGTTTGCTTCGCGCTCGACTTGGCGGGGGCACTGCCGTGCCCCCAGATTTGTGTAAAACAATTGAAATAAACGGTACATTTTTCAATAAAGGAAAAATTTAAAAATTTAATGCTCCGAGCCGGATTCGAACCGGCGACCACAGGCATTCATGGCCCGTCGCTACTAACCAACTGAGCTATCGGAACAATCCGGTTCGGCCACCAAATAAACAGAAACAAACAGTATGTTTTTTAATATTATTTTTTACTGCGATATCACATTTTGTCGATCTTTAATACCCACATTTATGCTAAGAATGCCACTGGAACATGAGTTTCATGTGCTCTGCCTATTCCTTTTGGGAATAAAGGCGTCAATTTATGAATACATGTATGTATTTAATACTAGCAGCCCAACGTGGTTTCGATATGATAATCTATATAACTAACGGACTAAATAGATTTTTTAGGAAAGTAGCCAGCCAGTTACAAAAAGTAACTCAGGCGCAACAATGGCAATTAGCAACACAATAAATTTGATTCACTCATTTCATTTCCACAGTCACCAGCCTGGATAAGTACCTAAGTAATATCTGCTATAAGCGGCTATAACAAAGCAGGCAAAAATATCTGAAACATCCTTTAATAGAGTGTAATGTCAAATATTTAAACGCGATTTGTGGTATATTTAAACTAGGTAGTGGCTCTCTCTGGAGCTGTATAACGTGAAAGCCTGTCTTTATATGGTCAGTTCGGGTAAGTGCGCCACAGGGGAAAGTGCGCCCCCGGGGTAAGTGCTTATATTGATTTATTCTTACTTTCCCCTGTGGCGCACTTATACCCGAACTGACTATATATTTTTTTATAATTTGAAAAACTGAACCACCGTGGGGCCACCAGTATGGTGGTCGTTACGTGAAAATTATATTAAACAGTAATATTATTTTTTTCGGCTATTAGGCATAAACACCGGCATGAAAGAGGTTGGATTTTGAAGGATGCAGGACATCATTAATTAGCTGCTTATCAAATATCATAGACATGTCCAATAATAACAATAAAATACAAAAATGTAAGTCGATTTTGTTTTGAGCAGTAGGTATATACACGGTGACTTTTATTTCGTGATAAGGAGACAATTTTTCTAATTCTGTAAACAAATAATTATTCTAATTGTGATTGATTCTTTTTTATTTTCTAATTGTGTATTCATGGGAAATCTAAAACAAACGTTCTTTTTTTTCTGAATAAAACTGATTATGGAATTACTTTATAATTCAAAATCATTGTCACCCTAACGGTAGTTTAATATATGAAACTAACCTCTTTAAAAATAATTTCATATACCAACCTAAAAACACTTGTGTCCAATAATTAATTTAAGAGTAATATAATTAAACTGTTCACATGCAGGGCATCACAAGTAGTTGTAAGAGTTTAAGTATTGACGTATGTATATTGTATCTACTTAACTTCAACAAATATGGGGTGACCAAACATTCAGTCGACATTAGTGTTAACATTATCATTAAATTTAATTAACTAAACAGTGATTTGATTGCATGAGACCTCATCCATTGAAATCCGTTTTGGCTGTTTATCAATATTTTTCGACTCCCGATCACGGATTAAAAATCCCCGTGTGGGTATATAATTATAGAACCTGCTCTCAAATCTCAAATTATTTCCCAACCTGAAACGGAGAACTTTGTGCGCTGCGCTCGGTCGTTCAATCATGTGATGTCCCCCGCGCTAAAACAAGTTGGTATTGATGTTTGTAATAATAAATCTTGGCTTGGGGTGATTATAAAACAAACTATAAGTAAGTACGGCATAACTAAAAACGCGGAACCCTCACTGCGTAAATTTGGCTCACACAAATTGCATTGGATATAGAATTGCAAATTCAAATATTTCTCCTCGTGAAGATTAAAACTGAGAATTGATTGTGACAGGAAAGGATTGAAAGAAACACATCGTATTTTTCTGTGTATTTTACAATGTTTCCTAAATGAACGCTGATTGCTTGAAAAATGCATTTAACGTAAGTAAATCTTGAGCTCTCAATTTATCCCTCCGCAAGACAAAGAAAACTCCGTAAAATATTGTTTCATCGCACAAAAACACTGGCAGGCGACTCGCGCCAATCTAATAAATTAAGAAAAAACGTAACTGAAAGAATCAATTTACGTTCGAATTATAAAATTTAAATCGGCTCGAATCTATTGGCTCTGTGGCGGCCAATGAGCGCGAGGCCCGCGGGGGGCGGGAAGAGGCAAACGTCAGATGCAAATGAACTGTTTTTTTTATGAAACTCGTTTCCCGCGCTGTTTACGGCCAGTCAGAAATGAGTGTTTTATTCGGATTTATTGCGCTTTATGGCGGTGGTTCGAAATGCGCTCCTTGAGTCGAGATGTACGTTCATTCTGTGGTTTTCAGATCAATTTGAATAATGATGCATAAAATGTTTTTACGTCACACCTGTCCATAAAGTGGCCATAACCACCCGTTACCAGTGCGAAAAGTCCCACTTCTCGGCTAAGGGGAGGCATGTAAAATTTTATACCCATCACGGGCGGTAATCTTCGGCGGTTTCTTCCGCAAATAAACTTTCCTTATAACACAGTTTCAGAATACAGTGCTACGATAAAAGCGGTAGCTACGGTATAAGCGTAGCACGACAACTACAATGTATTATTCTACGATCTAGTTAACTGTGAGTTTACTTGTTATGGAGCTTTTTGATTTTGCTACGCTGAAGCATAGATCACTTAGCCCATCGAGCCGAGCAACGCTACGTGTGCTACGCCGTAGTGCGTAGCAATTGTTTTATGCTTTGTAGCGGAAAAAGCTCGTAGAGGCTGACTATATAAGTTCAAAAATGTTTGGCTCTCCACAATTAAATAGACAACCTATATTCCTTTCTATAAGTAAACAATATAGGTACTTGTACCCAAAAGTAGAGTTAGTGAATAATGTACCTTAAGCATATTAAGAGTCGAAAACTTCTAAACCATTTTTTTCTTGGCTTTTAAATCAATGATATTATTCTATAAGTTATAATTACCTCATAGTTAAAGCAACACGCATGTGTTTTGATCTCTATAAATAAATTAAATAAATATTTGCGGATAATCTTACAAAACTCGACCTAGTCCCAAACTACGCAAAGCTAGCGCTATGGGTACTAGACGACGATAAACGTACTTATATAGATAAATAAATACTTAAATACATAGAAATCAGCCATGACTAGGGAACAAAACATTCATGCCAATGCATATTAATTTAGTTGTAAAAACGATCTTAATGTTCTAACCGTAAAGTTTAAAATTCATCAAGCGTAAATGAGGGGTGCGAATGCTAAGTTCGATTAACTTCGGTTTTAGACAGGTAAGGTTTTCTTCACAAATTGAACAGTTATACGATAGTAGCTCTTAATGCAACTGAATTAAGTCCATCAAATGTAGAGCTAAATAAATGAAACCTCACGGGTATTAGTAAAAAAAAGCAAGTTATTGGTGTAGAATAGATAGTAGTATCATACTTTGTAGTAAATATTGTGTATGAAGACATGCATCGAAAACTTAAGTAAACTTGAGTCCACAATACATATTTACGTCCAATTTCGTCATAGATTTCGGGAAGCGAGCTTAGGTGCGTAAAACAGCCAGTTATCAATGATGAGCAAGGTAAGCTTCCATAAAGCTCACGCGGTAACGACGTGTGAGCGGTTGTGCGCGCGAGCGGGACGAAAGCTCGCTGTCAGTCACCCGGCGACCGCGCGCGCGGCACCACGAGCTTTCACTGTCATCAATCATTAATCAATAGGAAAATAACTTGTGGTTGTCTATGGTCGGAAAAATGTGACACGTTCCGAATTTGAATTTGAGTGAGTGTAGTGATGTGCTGATTGTCGATGTGGTGGTGTCCGTGAGTGATGACCGGGGATGATTGCTGTCGGACTTTTGCGACGCCGGTTGGATTCTTATAAGGTAAAAAAGTTTTTGTATTTTTTTTGTCTAAATTAGTGAGTTGCAATATGTTGAGCGTGTTAGTGCTTGACTGTTGGTGATATTAGATACCTTTTGATATGATCAGTAATTGCATATAATTTATCCAGTATGCGCTTAGTTACAATATACAAACAAAGTTTGTTTGCCCTATGATGATCCGATCCAAAAGTACCTATTATTTAACTTTTTGATATTTTTATAAGTCAGGCCAATCTGTTTCGAGAGAAGGCGATAGGCTTGCGCCATCACTTTGGGTTATCAGTACATACAGTTTTTACATTAAAAAAATTCACTGTCGCAAGAAAAACACAAAATCGAACTGAGAATAAAAAAAAATGTAGGTACTTAGGTTAGGTTACGCTTACATACGCCGGGCGGCAAAAGGCTAGCCAGCAAAGCAAAACGTGTTAAAATTAAAATAAATACCGTCTCTGCAGTTTTTCTCCCAATGCGAATTTCCTGTAGCTTATTAGCTCCATATTGGTGTACCTGTACAAGAGTATACATTCCGTGATATTCAGCTATGGACAGCTCTCCGATCAGCAGTACTATCTACTTAGGAATAGCCAAAAATATATTCATAACCGCTTGGTTAGTTAACAAAATAATAATATAATAAATAAATAATAATAAATATTAGGGGACAATCTTACACAAATCGACCTAGTCCCATAGTAAGCTCATTACCTAAGGCTTGTGTTATGGCTACTAGACGACGATATATATAATAGATATAAATACTTAAATACATAGAAAACTTCAATGACTCAGAAGCAAACATTCATGCTCATCGCACAAATATTTGCCCTTACCGGGATTCGAACCCAGGACCTTCAGCTTCGTAGGCTAACCGGTCGTCAAAAAGACAAAAGAAAAGTTTTCTGCAGTACCTACGTTGAAGTGTGTTGGGTGCGATTGGCTAAGACATCATATGTTCAACCTACAATTGCTGGAAATGTTACTTACATTTTCATTTGTTCTGCATAGGGAAAACAGGCGTGAGTTTATGTTACGTTATAATTTACGTAAGTAACAGGTAGATACATACTACATGATATGTATAGACATAGAGTAACTTTTCTTAGTGCGGGCGTTAGCAGTTCAGTTATCTAGGATTTACGATATTACCTACTTATACACAACTAGCTGATGCCCGCGGCTTCGCCCGCGTGGTCATAGGAAAATGTAACATTTCCCGTGGGAATTAGATGTTTTCCCGCTGGAAAAAGTACCCTATGTCACTCTCCAGCTTCTAAACTATCTCCATACAAAAAATCAGATCAATACGACGCTCCGTTGCGACGTGAAAGAAGGACAAACATACAAACACACACACTTTCGCATTTATAATATTAGTAAGGATAAGGATTAATTGTATGATATTTATAGCTATATATTGCTAGCCTCTAATGCTATATTGTCCTTACCAAGCGTTATAGGTCCGGTGAGGTGAGACACGACATTTACTTTATCATTTAGTTGCTGTACTGCTTTTTGTTATTCCCTCCCTGTGAAGCCTTTGTCCTTACAGATTGATATTTAATAATTAGTCACAGGCAACGAGGCCTTTACAAATATCGTACAGAATATACATATCAATATACAAAACTTATTACATAATATCACGTTAAGACGGTGACGCGCGGTGCATCTTCTGGGTGTCAAATAACCAGCCTCAAAATCGCTGGAAAAGTACTCCTTCATGAAGGCCGACAGCATATCAAGTGGCACTCTCACCACAAATTATAGTCCAGGCAATGAACTGACAACTTGTATGGAAAAAATGCCAATTTTGGAAATAATTTATAATAGCTTATTTTTTATGTATAACGGATATGTTATCAATTAAATAGTTATCCAGCGAAAAATCCGACAAAATTTCAGACATCGAAAAAATGATAAGTTAACTGGCTTCTAAAAAGTCAGTAAAAATATTAATAAATGTTTTTGTCTTTATTTTGGTTCATTTACATTTGCTCTATATTCAAGATAAATCGTACAAAAAAAGATAATGCATGATTCATTTAAATCTACATAATTACTTCCGGGTGGAAAGTTTGTCGGATTCTTGACTAAATCATCTTAGAATAACATTTTCAAATGAAATCAACAAAAAAAACGCTATTATAAATTAATGTTTTTCAAAACCGCATTTTGCCTGGAGTATTAATTGAAACTTGCTCTGTGATACAAAGCTGTGAGGTATACAAAGCTGGTAATTCTGCGTTCTAGCGCACCAACGCAGTGTTAACGCGTTGCACCAACAGCCATTAACGGCCGTCGGCGTAATTAACCTGTTAGGTATGAGGTATTTACGTGTTCTGCGGTTTATGGGATTGTGCTTAGCTATGCGGGCATACAACCAGACTTTAACAGACTTAATATAAGTATACGACACTAAACACATTAGAGGTGTAGTGTAGACACTAAATAAAATAATCAATACCTTATGTTGTTATTTTCCCGAAAAAGGATTACAAAGTGTAGTCAAATGGAGAAAAAAGCAACGCAAGAGGTTAATAATTACAAAATTATAAGTGTCCTAATAAAGATGGCGTATGCTCTGTCCCTTTTGTTTGTCATTTACTATGACGCTCGAGGATTTTGACGTCACGATCCCCTAGCGTTTTCTCTCTCCAACAAGCAACATTAAAACAGTTACAGGTTTATAAATTCGTAATTTTTTGAAATATTTGAATGGGATTTTCGTCATTAGGTTTTTTTTGCGTTTCTTTTGAAGTGATGATACATTTTGAGTCTACACCTGTATTCTCTAAAAGTGTCAGTAATGCCCACTATCAACGCCTGGATCTCGGAGGGGTAGGCAAATCAATCAATCAAATTATTTAATCGTAAAACATAGGTACATACAGAGGCGTTATGAAGATTTTACAGTCTCACTATGTCTTCGCCATAAGGCATACAAATAGTCATAACATATGACGCAAAAAAAAAAAAAAATATCATAGAGCATTTGTCCCATCCTTCACTGTTCACCAGTTCTAGTCTTAAAATAATAAGATTAAAGCCTGTAAAATGTAATTGTATTTTAGAGTAACTTTTTTCGATGTGGTCGCAGAAAACCGTCAACTTATCTTAAAATCTCTTCGCATTTTATTTACTGTATTGATTAAGTCGTGAAATTAACTCAATCGGTCACCCTGACCGCATCTCTCACGCTTTATCGATGGAAAGTAAAAGTATCGATATACCTTTATTCTTCCCATGCAGCCAGCATCGGCAATAAAAATTTAAAAATGGAACACGCAATCCGTCGGGGCCGAACAAGCGCAACGTCAAAACAGTTTCGTATTTCGAACGTAAAAAATTAAAAACAAACCTTTGTTCCCGCTTGGAACGATTTCCAATTTGAATTATCGCTTTTGTTCTTTGTTTAAAATGTGACTGTTAATATAAAGACGGTGCACGGTGTCGGGTTGGCATTTTGTTATTTTATTTATTGCCTGGGTAGTTAACACGTCTAATGACGATAGGTTTCATTGCTATAGATATATTCTTTATACTTACTATGATAATAACCTCTCTGTATTAAAATTATAAGTTAATCATGTAATTTAGATCAAGGTACTAACGTTGAAAATGAGTGCCTCATTTCGCTGTTAAACATAAGTTTGGCGAACCTAATTTAAGCCTAAAATGTACCATACTTTTATTGAGAAAAAAAAAAAAAAAAAAAAAAAGTTATAGCTTATAGGTAACTGCCTATAAGCTATAACGTTTAAAATTAATATAAATTCTCTTCATCTTTCTTTGAGATGTTGAGCAATGATTTTTCTTATTTTAAAACTCTAATTTAACGACTTTTGTACCCTATTTATTAAAATGTTATCCGATTTAAGTGTTCAAATTTATAGCAGACTACTTTATAAGCGAAGAAAGAACAAGCACAAAGAACATTCTATTGTTAGATACGTACCGCCTATAGAAGATTAGACTAGACTAGAACTTGAGTAAGAGTAGCCTGTGTGAAGTGTGTGAACTCAGTAGTTGTTGGACATCTCGGTTTTTTTACAGTATCGATCGACGCGGCCTAAAGTTAGAATTATAATTTATATCCATATATCCTTACTAGTATCATATAGGTGCCTAACTATTAAATGAGCCACATTTGTACTTATGTATATTTACGTCACTCCGGGTGGTAAGTGAGATTTACCGCCCACGGGCGCAGCGGCAAATCTCCCTTCACACCCAGGAGAAGACGTAAAATTAGGGGACAATCTTACACAAATCGACCTAGTCCCAAACTTAGCAAAGCTTGTACTATGGCTAGATACTTGACGACGATAAAAATACTTATATAGATAAATAAATACTTAAATACATAGAAAATATCCATGACTCAGGAACAAATATTCGTGGTCATCACACAAATAAATGCCCTTACCGGGATTCGAACCCGGGACCTCTTGCTTCGTAGGCAGGGTAACCAACCAACCAACCAACCAACCAACCAACCAACCAACCAACCAACCAACTAGGCTAAAGCGATCGTCCAAAAAAAAAATGTGTACGCACCACGGGCGGTAATTCGTAGAGCCCCAGATCGCATATTTATTTATTTTATTTATTTAAATCAGGCAACAATCCAAAATCGAAAAAAAAAACAAAATCATGACAAATAATATGGAAAAAGACATATTCATAGATAAAATAAAGCTAGATTATGTACAAGAATACATATATACCAGGGGAAACAAATATCCTTAATGCCAGAAAATAATGAAGAAGATGTAAGAGACGTGTTAACATAACTTGGAAGAAGTTTTGGAGTATGACTGACGTCCTTTTGAGCACACTTTCATTATATCTAAAACGAAAAATACATGTCTACTTCCCACACTCAACTACGGATGTCAGACGTGGAAATACACAAACAACATAAAACAAAAAATCAGAGTTTGTCAAAGGGTTGAAAGAAAAATCTTAAGAGTCAATTCTCCAAAATTCTCCAAAACGGCTCTAACGATTTTCTTGCGATTTAAAATCTAAGCCAAACAGTAATTTATATTTTTTCTGTTCAGAGTAAGAACAATAACAGCGATGTAATTATTATAAATATGTGATTGAAATATCAGTGTTATTATATTTTCGAATTAGTATACAGCGAGCAAATAAAAATAAATAAATACAGGTGAAAGATTTTTTTTATCGATCCATTGGTTCCGGAGATTATCCATTACATACAAACTTATAAACTTACAAAGCTACAATCTCACAGACTTTTCCTCTTTATAATATTAGTATAGATTGACTGACTGTACTTAGTGATGTACCGTTGCTTGGACAATCAGAATATATTATTTCCGGCAATGGCTGTTAAAAATATTGCCAGCAACAAAGGCAAAGTCGTCGCATAATTATTTGAAAACTGATAATATTGTAGTCACCGAGCCTGGGGAAAGGTCCTATATAGACAGTTTACTAACTTTACTAAATTATGCTTATTGCTAAGCAGTTCCTTGAAAATTTTAATTAATAATATATATTTTTTTCTACTCCTGTAACGTTATCTGTCATTTATATAGGCTTTAGCTCAAATACAACGACACCGATAATAAGTCGTCAAAAACTCTATGCTCTATGACCCATAAACGCACTGTTTAGCGTACTTTTATGGTTCATACATTTTTCATAAAAGCACTGTTTACCACGATGTCAAATCATGTAACTTTTTTTTAATCGGCCGCTATATTGCAGTGGTACCAACTTCTTAGGCAAATTTTTCGAAATAAAAAGTTTTTATTGACTATAGAATATAAATTATTTATTAAAATAAAAATAAATGATCATGTATTGTGTGTTAATGTACATATTTTACCAAATATGGGTATTATTTATAGTTATAAACTGATCCGATTCAGTTCGGATCCGGATTCAGTTTGTTTCGGATGGCAAGTGCAAGGAAATTAAAAACAAAACGAACCATAAACAAGAGGTGTCAATGTGCCATATTTCTATTTTCCCACCAAAGTTCCAGTTCAAAATTAAAAGACGAAATATGATAACTATTCGTTATTAATAGCTTATTAAGATTTTATGTGAATTGTTTGTGAATTGAAGAAAAATGTGTAGGTTCCTTTTAAAAAGGACGAAGAAGAAAATAACTGCACCGCTGAAGAAATTGCGTGAGAAGTAATAGAACTAACGGATAACTTACGGCCTGAAAAGTCAAATGCTATTTATTTAAAATTAGTCGCAGAAAAAGTATTGTATGCAACAGTGTATAACTTGGTCTTAAAACGCTCGTGGCGTCTTTAATTGCGATGCTCGCCATTTTAAGACCCTACATATAGGTACAACAGTTGCATAAAATACTATAATATATTCTATAATTTTTAACGTAAGTATTCCATATTCGAATGTTCTAAGTTTTGATGACTTTTTCTTTTTGACATGTAATTGTGTTCTGTTATACGTAATAATTTATCGTGTAAGTGTTTTGATGTTATTGTAAGCTTCTCTTGTTTTTGAATTTATAAACGAAATGAGAAAGTCACTTGTGTCAAATCACCTACATTAAGAAAACAAATTATTGTTTTCTTAATGTAGGTGATTAAGATAAGATAAGATAAAAATCATTTATTCAAGTAGGATTTCACAATCACTTTTGCATCGTCAAAGATTACATTGTATCCGTTTTATCACCAATATTACCATTCTGTTATACAAACACACATACACATTTCTTAATTAAAATAACTAAAATAATTCATGTCACCTAATTCTAAGTAATTCAATGTATGTCTGTTTCAATTATTATCAAGGTGTTTATGTAGCCCTATAAGAGGGCCAGTCATCTTTATCATTTAAAAACTCTTCAACGGTATAATATGCCTTTTTCAGTAGAAAAGTCTTTAAATATGTTTTTACCCTAGGAAAGGGTAAATTTAATGCTTCCTTTGGTAGTTTATTATAGAAATGAATGCATTGGCCCAAAAAGGATTTACTGACTTTCCTAACTCGAAACTTGGTTATTGCAATTTTGTGTTTATGTCTCGCACTATGCATTTTACGGAACGTTTCTACATTTTTAAGAGCATACATAATAGTATCATAAATGTACTGTGATGCCATTGTTAATATATTTATGTTTTTGAAGTGTTCTCTCAGTGATACACGTGAGCCCATATTGTATATTGACCGTATTGCTCGTTTTTGCAAAACGAAGATGGTTTGTATATCAGCAGCTTTGCCCCAAAGTAAAATTCCATATGCCATTACGCTGTGGAAGTAGCTGAAATACACTATTCGGGCAGTTTCTACGTTGGTGAGTTGTCTAATCCTTCTGATTGCATAAGCTGCTGAGCTAAGTCTATTTGCCAGAGTAGATATATGTGGACTCCATTGCAAATGTTTATCTAGAGTTAAACCTAAAAATACAGTTTTTTCTACCATTTCTAAACATTCCTCATTAATATAAATGTTACCACTCACCGGCTTTACATTGGGTAAAGTAAATCTAACACATTTTGTTTTTTTTGAATTCAGTAACAGATTATTCACAGTAAACCAATTAAAAATTTTGTCAAGAGTATTGTTTATGTCATTATAATTATCAGAATGTCGATTGACTTTAAAAATTAAGGATGTGTCATCTGCGAATAATACAATTTCACAAGCGTCTTTTACAATGCTTGTTTTACAATGATTTGGTGTAATATACTGTAATCTTGCATTGTACTGGATGAATTAAATTAAATGAAGTGAAATGAAATTTTATGAGCTCTTAGCGTAACGAATTGAACCTGTAATTTTACGTGTTCAATTGTTTCAGCATGCGTTTATATCACAATATTTGTTGAAATTCCCTATAAAGAGTATCAATTTCCATTATTCACTTTATTTATTTCACCATAAAGTAATATCTACCATGAAAAAATTACAATAAAAAAACCTCTAGTTCTATGAAATGCTAATATTGCTAGTTAAAATATTCTGACTGAGTAAAAGGCATGTTTCCTGAAATATTCTGACTGAGTAAAAGGCATGTTTCCTGAAATATTCTGACTGAGTAAAAGGCATGTTTCCTGAAATATTCTGACTGAGTAAAAGGCATGTTTCCTGAAATATTCTGACTGAGTAAAAGGCATGTTTCCTGAAATATTCTAACTGAGTAAAAGGCATGTTTCCTGAAATATTCTGACTGAGTAAAAGGCATGTTTCCTGAAATATTCTGACTGAGTAAAAGGCATGTTTCCTGAAATATTCTGACTGAGTAAAAGGCATGTTTCCTGAAATAATTTGATATTTTCTTCTTAAAAATAAGAATTGGCAATGTTCTTATTCAAAAGCCAAATGGGTTACATTTTTATTGTGTTTTTGATGAACGAATAACTTCTTTTGTTACGTAAATAAAGTAAGCCGGTAAAATTATTGGAATAATCGAACGCTTTAGGCATTCGACTTCCTTTTGTTCTAACATGTGTTTTGTTCGTTTCTCACTAACTCATATGTTAAAGTGAAAAAAATAATTATACGGGATTTCAGCTAAAATTGGTTTGCCGGACGTTCAAATCAAATCAAAATATCTTTATTTAGTCATCATAGGTGATAAAATAGGTGACAAACAGTAGGTACAAATAGGTAGCAGTTCTATGACGTGCCTTTTGGCGTACGAATTATTAACTTATCAACTTATCATTTACATAATACAATTAAAATTAATCCCAAAGAAACAATTAGAAAATATATAATTACATGTTAATTATTGTCAATTACATTAAGTCACATTATTGAGATCTACATCATTAATATATTCCTTAATATTATAATAACATTTATGACGTTAAATAATAAGGTCATAAGACTTTTAATTAAATCCGCCATGTATCTATGTATACTTTATGTATAGGTACGTTTTTATCTGCTGCATTAAAGTATAGGTAAGTTAGTAGGTACATTACCTACCTAGGGCGGTAAAACAAAGAACGTCTCATAATTCAAAAAATCAAAATAATCGCAGGTATTTAGGCCGGGCCGAAGGCAAGGGCGATAAATATGCGAACGGAGGCTTTCTTTATTACCGCCCATGTGTGTACAACATTTTACGTCGCTCCCTGGCCAGGATGTGGGATTTTCCACAAGTAGCGTGCGATAATTGCTGCTTTATACCCAGGTGTGACGTAAAATAAATTACCTATAGGCTATACCTATATACCGGCTGATATTCATGAAATTCAAGCCAAGAAAAAAACCTAATCCTGAATGAGCACTCTGATAGAAACCCGAGCGCTGTCACTTCAACGGCCCCTTAAAATACCTTTTAAAAAACGAACATCAATTAAATCGACAAACAACGAAAATGCAGCGTAAACACAACCCTAGAGCCCTCAAATCCGAGGGGGAAGGAGAGATAGAGCACGTCTGCGGGAGGGGCTGTGATTGGTTGACGCGGGCGTCGCGCGCCCCGGCGCCGACCAATCAGGTGCAAGAGCAAGCGCCACCCCGGGGTGTTCGGATTTTGAAAATATTTGTCGTTTTAATTTTTAAAGGTGTTCTTTTTATGACGGGTTGTAAAGCTGCGGGCACACTGCGTCTTCGCAGGAGCTATCTGATAACACTGCCACCTGTGTGCTGTTTTAGTACTTACCTACTTATTGATTTTTTAACCTGGAACTATTGAATTATTTCGTAGGCATTCTATATGAATTGGGCAGTTTTAAAAAGACGCTCAAATTACTTTCAATCTCAACTAGAGTCTCATAACAGGTAGGTACTTTATCAATTACCTATACGTAATACGGTGTACGGGAGTACCTACCTATATAGATTCTATACATGTTAAGACTGTGTGTTTTTACTTCATATATTTTTTTATAACTAACGTTGGTATCCCTGGCTGGAGAGTAACTCGTCTATGTTCCTTTATCTTTAGAAGAAGTTACTTATTTACCTACCTCTTGGAACAGTAGGGTCATTTCACTGGTTACGCGACCACCTTCGGTTAGCGACCACCTGAAGGAGAAGGTTTTTTCTATTGAAGATAACATCAATTCTACTCACCCTATTGAGACAATTACTTGTACTTGCATTTGTTTGTTGTTTTAGAATAGAAATCTTACTAAAAAACCGAGAAAATATCCTTTCAGTTCACCAACTCAGCTTAAGTGGTCGCCCACCGGCACATTAAATTAGGTGGTCGCTAACCGGCGAAATGACCCTATTCGGGTTAGGGCCGGAGAAATCGTTTATTTCGGCGTAAGAGCAAGCGAGAGAGAAGAAACCAGAATCCTATTCTAAATCTTCACAGAGCCCAGAGGAATGATCACGTAGTGTGTCGAAAGTACGTTAGGAAAACTCAACTGTCATTTTCCCATACTAAAAGTGACATTTAAATCTACCTGAAGCGCGTACAATGCGTTACGTGATCTACCTGCAGATCGTTTTCAACTTTTCGGCTAATTAATGGTTTCGATGGGGATATCTATTGCAACGGCTTAATTATTGAATCCAACTGGAACTGACGCGCGGCTTGGCCTGCGTACCTATTAGAAAGAACGCGGATAGGACCGCAATACTAGATATAATGAAATAAATGATTTTTTATTCTGCAAGTAGACGGTTATGGCAATGGCACTTTTACTAGTCAACATTTTACCAGCGTTTCTGAAAAAGGAGACCGCCGAAACAAACTCAACAGTCATCAGTAAACAGTAAAAGAAGACCGCCGAAACAAACTCAACAGTCATCAGTAAACAGTAAAAGGAGACCGCCGAAACAAACTCAACAGTCATCAGTAAACAGTAAAAGGAGACCGCCGAAACAAACTCAACAGTCATCAGTAAACAGTAAAAGGAGACCGCCGAAACAAACTCAACAGTCATCAGTAAACAGTAAAAGGAGACTGCCGAAACAAACTCAACAGTCATCAGTAAACAGTAAAAGGAGACCGCCGAAACAAACTCAACAGTCATCAGTAAACAGTAAAAGGAGACCGCCGAAACAAACTCAACAGTCATCAGTAAACAGTAAAAGGAGACCGCCGAAACAAACTCACCAGTCATCAGTAATATCCTTAACTAAACTCCCGAACTCCCGATGCGTATTTTGCGCACAATGTCGACATTCGTTTCACGGCTGGTACTTACAGTTCAGCATCATATCTATACTTAGTTAGTAGTTTTTTTTTTTATTTGCCAAAGTAGCCAAATATATCGTAATCGCATCGCCGCTACCGTGGAAGATCCGCACAAATTTCAACATCAGTATCCGCATCCGCAAATCCGCAAAAATCCATGCGGAGTGCGGATGTAACGCAATTCATGACTCGAAAAGAGCCCACGCGGTGATTTCCGCGCGCGTTTCAGATAAAACTTCTTTTCGTTTCCTGCGTTTTTAATGTGTTCGCTACGATTGTAATTTAGTCTCAATTGCGCGATATCATAAAATTAACGTTGTTTATTTACGTTTTTTAGTGTTAGATCACAAATATCCGCATCCGCAAATGTCTAAAAAATCGAATGCTACTGACTGACTGATATGCATGATGCTGACTGTACCTACTTTTTGTATAAAATAAATATTACTGTAACCAACCAAATAAAATAAACCCGAATCTTAGAATCATTTACCGACGTCGACAGCAAAACTCATAAGTACCCTAGGTACTAACAATTCATACAAGAAAATGAACTTGTTAGAATTGATTAGCTGGATCTGACGAGCTACAGACTAAAAATGGGGTCCACAGGGGGTCAGTGGAATGGCCAACAGATATAATGGCTACCTATGAATGTGCTGAATAGATGAGATTACCCAATTTAGATTACATAAGAGAATAAGGAATTTCTAACCAAGCAGCGCCGGGGTTACCAACGAGGATGTAGTGGAAACTTTGGCGGGAGAAACATCTCTAGAATCAGCTTACTTAAGAGCCTAATTTGGTGAAATTGATGTTATTTAAGCAGTTTTTTGAGAAAAACTATTTGTCCTAGCACATCAAATAAGATATATGTTAATATTCACCATATTTCAAAGACCGTGGACTGGCTCGATCGATACATAATTGGACGAAATCGGCTCGATAGAAAAAAATTGCAAAGATTGGTCTTAAAATCACTTTAAACGGATCTATGTCTTTATTTGTTTGACGTATGGGTCTGCAATTAAAAACATGAAGTCAACATATTCATACCTAAACCGCTAGCGAGTCATATTTCACAAATAATCCACACTTTTTTATTTCAATATTTATGTAAGGATTATATTCAAAAACCGGGCCGCCCAGTAACACTCGCTCTCGTTTACTCCGATACAAATAGACAGTGTGCGCGCTATCCAAAATCCTCAAGGGCATTTTGGTGTTGACAGCGTCTTAAGTAGATCCAAAGACGACCCTGTGACTTGGCAAATAAATACAGCCAGTGAATAAGGATTCCCTGTATTGTAGAAAGGTCGACGAAGAGAGCTCTGGTATACAAGTTTTGACTAGGGAATGTCACAACAGTCTGTAATCGTAAACGGCGTTCGTTAAAATCAGAATGTATGAAAGGTTGACAAGTTTCTATGAAATGACAGCCGCCGGCGCCATATTTAACGTTGATCGGTCTCATAACTCAACCTAATAACTCAATCCTTCCAATCTTGTAGCTGGTAAGAGAGCTACACCGACATTATTCTCTTAAGGGGCTACCCGAGGTTTTCGTCGATTTTTGACAAGTTTTGAATCGTATCTCCTACTTTTGCACTACAGATAGAATAATAAATCAAACGGGTATCGGCTTTTCAATTTTTTATCTCCATTTTCGTCCACCGGATTTTGAAACAAATGAATACTTAATTTTGTATGATTTTTTAAAACATTGTCTAAAGAAACACTTATTTCGTATCTATCTATATTGACGTGAAAGATCTAACATGTACAAAATCTACATATTTGGGTTTGTCTGTGACGTCTCTAAAATATCTCGAAAACAATGAACTAAATATGAGATACTATATTGATTAAAGCCGTTGTTGTTAGTAAAATAAGCTATACAAAACATAAGAAAACTAAGGGATTCAGATCAAAGGTCTTTGGCGTATGGGAGCCCCTTAAATCAATGAGTTGCTGCGGTGGCGGTCGATAGCAGGGATGCCGCGGATGCGATTTTTTTGACATCCGTGGATGCGGATATTTGGCGGCTCACATTCGCGCATGCAGATGCGGATTTTGTGGTCAAACACTCAATAACGTAAATCGAAAAAAAATAACGTCCATTCTATGATACCACGCAATCATCAAACACGTTGATACTAAATTACAATCGTTGCGAACAAATCAAAAACGCTCTTGGTCAAAGAAACGACAAGAAGTTTTTTTACTAATGACGAAAATATCTAAAACTCGCGCTTACTGTCGTATGGGCTTTTTTCTTGTCGTGAATTACACTACATCCGCATCCGCAAAAACTACGCATCGATTTTAACTGTCAAGTTTACTATTATTAAGTATTGATGAATTTGTATCTTGTTGTGAACATGGTAATCACGTCAGTAAGGTATGATGTCTCCTACTGCGAGTCGGTGTCGCTGACAGCTGTCAATTATAACATCGATACGTCGCTGGTTATATTTTTGTAAGTATACAAAAGTGGTGTTACAAGCTTATAAAAAGCTACGGTAGCCTAGTGGTTCAGGCATGCGGCTGTCAAGCGGCGGTCGTGGGTTCGAATCCCGGCTCGTACCAATGAGTTTTCGGAACTTATGTACGGAATATTTACCGTTAGCTTTTCGGTGAAGGAAAACATCGTGAGGAAACCGGTCTAATCCCCGGTAGTTTTCCCTCTGGGTTGGAAGGTCAGATGGCAGTCGCTTTCGTAAAACTAGTGCCTGTGCCAAATCTTGGGATTGGATGTCAAAGCGGACCTCGGGCTCCTTTAGGGCACAACCGGGAATAACGCTAGGAGGAATGACAAGCTACCACACACTCCCACACACTCGTCGAGTGCCGTGGGAAATATCGAGGAAAGGAGGCAGAGATATAGGGTCATTACGCTGGTTACGCGACCACCTTCGGTTAGCGATCCACCTGAAGGAGAAGGTTTTTTCTATTGAAGATAACATCAATTCTACAGACCCTATTGAGACAATTAGTTAGTACAGTCGACAACACAGCTAAGTGACCATCGGAAATCTAATCTGACCTTAAGTGCATTGTAATAAGGTTCTAGGTTTTCACGGTATGGTTAGTTAGGTGTGTTGCTGTGTGTACATGCATTTTTTGTTGTTTTAGAATAGAAATCCACTAAAAAACCATGAAAATATCCTTTCAGTGCACCAACTCAGCTAAGTGGTCGCTAACCGGCACATGAAATTAGGTGGTAGCTAACCGGCGAAATGACCCTAGTGTGGCAACGTTACTCGATCTGCCGCTCGTATTGCTCCTCGTCATGGCCACCGCTCCCTGTTTTGTCGATTTATTGGGCGTCAAAGGAGCGGCAATAAAGGCAAGTGACCTAGTTCGGAGCGTCGCGATTAATTGCGTGAGTAGAACAGTGTGTGGCCAGAGAGGGCAACATCGAGAGCAGTGTGTGGCCAGAGAGGGCAACATCGAGAGCAGTGTGTGGCCAGAGAGGGCAACATCGAGAGCAGTGTGTGGCCAGACAGGGCAACATCGAGAGCAGTGTGTGGCCAGAGAGGGCAACATCGAGAGCAGTGTGTGGCCAGAGAGGGCAACATCGAGAGCAGTGTGTGGCCAGAGAGGGCAACATCGAGAGCAGTGTATGGCCAGAGAGGGCAACATCGAGAGCAGTGTGTGGCCAGAGAGGGCAACATCGAGAGCAGTGTGTGGCCAGAGAGGGCAACATCGAGAGCAGGGTGTGGCCAGAGAGGGCAACATCGAGAGCAGTGTGTGGCCAGAGAGGGCAACATCGAGAGCAGGGTGTGGCCAGAGAGGGCAACATCGAGAGCAGGGTGTGGCCAGAGAGGGCAACATCGAGAGCAGGGTGTGGCCAGAGAGGGCAACATCGAGAGCAGTGTGTGGCCAGAGAGGGCAACATCGAGAGCAGGGTGTGGCCAGAGAGGGCAACATCGAGAGCAGGGTGTGGCCAGAGAGGGCAACATCGAGAGCAGTGTGTGGCCAGACAGGGCAACATCGAGAGCAGTGTGTGGCCAGAGAGGGCAACATCGAGAGCAGTGTGTGGCCAGAGAGGGCAACATCGAGAGCAGTGTGTGGCCAGAGAGGGCAACATCGAGAGCAGTGTATGGCCAGAGAGGGCAACATCGAGAGCAGTGTGTGGCCAGAGAGGGCAACATCGAGAGCAGTGTGTGGCCAGAGAGGGCAACATCGAGAGCAGGGTGTGGCCAGAGAGGGCAACATCGAGAGCAGTGTGTGGCCAGAGAGGGCAACATCGAGAGCAGGGTGTGGCCAGAGAGGGCAACATCGAGAGCAGGGTGTGGCCAGAGAGGGCAACATCGAGAGCAGGGTGTGGCCAGAGAGGGCAACATCGAGAGCAGTGTGTGGCCAGAGAGGGCAACATCGAGAGCAGGGTGTGGCCAGAGAGGGCAACATCGAGAGCAGGGTGTGGCCAGAGAGGGCAACATCGAGAGCAGGGTGTGGCCAGAGAGGGCAACATCGAGAGCAGGGTGTGGCCAGAGAGGGCAACATCGAGAGCAGGGTGTGGCCAGAGAGGGCAACATCGAGAGCAGGGTGTGGCCAGAGAGGGCAACATCGAGAGCAGGGTGTGGCCAGAGAGGGCAACATCGAGAGCAGGGTGTGGCCAGAGAGGGCAACATCGAGAGCAGGGTGTGGCCAGAGAGGGCAACATCGAGAGCAGGGTGTGGCCAGAGAGGGCAACATCGAGAGCAGGGTGTGGCCAGAGAGGGCAACATCGAGAGCAGGGTGTGGCCAGAGAGGGCAACATCGAGAGCAGGGTGTGGCCAGAGAGGGCAACATCGAGAGCAGGGTGTGGCCAGAGAGGGCAACATCGAGAACAGGGTGTGGCCAGAGAGGGCAACATCGAGAGCAGGGTGTGGCCAGAGAGGGCAACATCGAGAGCAGGGTGTGGCCAGAGAGGGCAACATCGAGAGCAGGGTGTGGCCAGAGAGGGCAACATCGAGAGCAGGGTGTGGCCAGAGAGGGCAACATCGAGAGCAGGGTGTGGCCAGAGAGGGCAACATCGAGAGCAGGGTGTGGCCAGAGAGGGCAACATCGAGAGCAGGGTGTGGCCAGAGAGGGCAACATCGAGAGCAGGGTGTGGCCAGAGAGGGCAACATCGAGAGCAGGGTGTGGCCAGAGAGGGCAACATCGAGAGCAGGGTGTGGCCAGAGAGGGCAACATCGAGAGCAGGGTGTGGCCAGAGAGGGCAACATCGCGGCAGCGAGGAGCAAGTGAGTGTGGCTAAAGGAGACGATGTCTGCTTATCATTAGTCTGGTCATTAGCAGATACCATCGAGCCTAATACGCAAACGGGCTTCAAGGGGAGACACAAGCGCATTGCCTACCTTTATTGATTTGAGGATTCGTTGTGACAACAGCTAGAACCAAAACCGCTTTTATCAGGCATACATAAATAAATAATAAATATAAATAAATATTAGGGGACAATCTTACACAAATCGACCTAGTCCCACACTAAGCAAAGCTAATACAATAATACAATACAGTAATACATACAATCACGCCCGTTTCTCGGAGGGTTGGTCAGATATCCCGGATTTCCACTTGCTACGATGTTGATAGGCGCATTGAACGTATTTGCTGTAAATGGGAATTTATTGATCGACTTTAAAATCGTTAAATTCGCTCTGCTTGAACAATATTTGCGCAGACAAACGGCACCGCTCTAGTGGTCTTGTCTAAGTCGTACCAGCTGTTTAAATACTTGTTTGCTGACTGGATTTTACTGATTGAATGGCCTCCGAATCCATATAGGCATTGGTTGAACTCAGACGGAAAGAAAACAGGGCATTTTGGTCCAAATGGCGTCCGTTAATGAGATGTGGTTTTTCGTTTACCTACCCTTATTGAAGAGCGTTATTTTTTACAATGGACTCGTATAAATTAGTGGAAATGGGTACCAACCAATCACAATAGGTACCTAATCCAAGCATCAGTATTCACTTATCATACAAGAATTTTATTTTGATTAAAAACTGTCCAGTAAATTGAGCGCTTCCGGGCTTCGGAAGGCACGCTAAGCAGTTGATCCCAGCTGCTGTCTATGACAGTAGTCGTTAGGCCGAGCTAGAGGCCTTCGGCCGGCTTAAGAACTTCTAACAGTCGAGTTGCCCACTCACTTGACAAAGGGGGGACAACTGTTACTCGCGTCCGCAGGAGCTACCCACCACAACCCTGCACGTGTCCCCTGGGTGGTACTAAAGAGTGACAAACTTTAGAAGGCCAAAATAATGTATGCCATACGATTAAATAAAATAGTAAATTGACCCTACTTGATAATAAGCAACGACAGGGCCTAAGATGAAGCTCATCACTGGGTCAGTCACTATTAACTCTTGTTTTGAAGGCACCTAGATCGCAGTTCCCAGGAAATGCAGATGAAGGGAGCTAATTCCATTCCTTAGCAATTCGCATTAGGAAAGATGAGGCAAGTCGCTTCGTGCGAATAAATGGTACGTTGACAACATAAGGATGCATTCGCTCCCCACGCCTGGTCGTTCGGTGATGGAACGGGGAAGGTGGAATTAAGTTGTGCAGTTCCTGCACACACTCTCCAAAATGTGTCCGATAAAACACCGATAAGCAAGCGTTTTTAACCCCCGACGCAAAGAGAGGGGTGTGTATCTGTCTGTGGTATCGTATCTCCCAAACGGATAGACCGATTTGAATGCGGTTTTTTTTGTGTCATAGATAATTTTATCCCGAGTGTTCTTAGCCATGTTTCATGAAAATCTGTTCAGCCGTTTTTGAGATATTGGACTTTGAAATGAAAATGTCGGGGGTTTTTCAACTTTTCTAAGTTGTGATTTAACGGTGGAGTCGTTACCAAAGAGTCTGTGTCTTCGACGCTCAACTGAATCCAAGGCCGCTAACTGATACACGGTAAGAAGCTGTTTGGGTGTGAAATACCGCCTTACCTTAAATAGGGCACCAAGTTAAATTAAATAAATAAATATAAGGGGACAATCTTACACAAATTGAACGAGTCCCAATAAATAGTCCCATAACTCAATAAGGCTTGTATTGTGAGGTACGATATATTGAATACATAGAAAACATCCAAGACTCATTGGTCTTTGAACCGAAACTGAAACTGAATCGAAACCAGGGCCTTCAGCCTTCGTAGACAGCGTCACTATCCACTAAGCTAACCAGTCGTCATCAAATATCCACCTACCTATTTTCTAGTTATCTAAATGTAGAGCCTTCCTGATGCTTTATTCATTTATGAGATCCTGAAGCCTTGTACCAACGTTAAATAAGGCGAGGCAGCTGTAATTCCATGGAAACTTGTCAAACTTTCCATACATTCAGATTTTAAAGGACCGCTTACGAGTACAGACGGTTTGGTGCTCAACCTTACTCACGTGCATATTTATTGTAACTTCAAAATGCAATTTTAAGTGAATCGTCATATTATGTTTTCTAGTAAATGGGAACTCCAGCAAGACACGTTGTCTACAATATGTAGGGAAGTATAAACGAGTCGGCAATCCTGTAGTTTGGACGGAAACTCTAGTTTTTAGCAATGGCGTAAAACCTATTTTCTAAATCAGAATTAATGTGTAGGTATGACGATAAAACTGGTAATAACCGTGAATTTCGGCTCAGAGCATGCCGTGCGGGCGGTAGACATTTGCAATCGATGACAGGTGCAGGGCGGTGGGCGGGGCGAGGCCCCGCCCCGCGGGCGCCCGTTTAAAAAGTAACCTGGCCTTGTCTATGCTTGATCGCTGCGGGCGGCGATGTGGATGCTGCTTACTTAAAAAAATAAGTATTGTTTCTAATGCATCAAGGCTGTTCGGCCTGTTCCCTCAGCGAGTTTTTATCGTATTTTGTTACTTTAAAAGTTGAAGCATTTAATAGAGGATTGCCCAGCGGTGAGGCTTAAAGTAGGTACGCGGAAACTCATTAAAATACCGGTTCTAGACCTAGAACCTACCGGAAATTGAGTTACGCTAGAATTCCTAAAAGTTACCGAATTCGTTGCTGGAGCAGTAACAGTTTTAATATCTAAAGTGTTTAATGTCTAAGTTTTGACACTAAGTACCTATGTTTTTTTTTTATAAATATTGACTTGCGATGTCTACAGCCCACACAAAACTTGCACACACAGCGATTGCAATTGTTTCATCGCTTTATTAAGTAGTTACTTACCTACTGTCGGGACAAGGATAATACGCACAGTTTGACCTTCCAAAATCGATTCACATCTCGAGTAAAATTTTAGACAGTCACATTTCCAGCAATTAAAAAATTACGAGCACAGATAAAGGCCGGTTTATTTTTTAATCGTTTACTTACGGTGCGGTCGTAAAGCGCACAATGGCGGGCGTGCGGCTGAATAATGCAGCCTGCGTCGTGACGTAGCGCGACGATCACAAAATACGAGTTTTGACCTTTTGATTAAAGGATTGCTGTGCGACACTTGATCAATGTAGGGACAATCTTACACAAAATCGAACCATTCCCATAATAAGCTCAATAAGGCTTGTGTTATAGGTATGGTTTGGATTATTGAATGTGGATTGTGTCCGACTTGTTATAGAGCTGTCATTAGAATTGGGAGATTCTACCTTCGAACGTAGAGTTGCTTTTTGAATGGACAACTTCGATGCAATTCGGCCAACTCTAATAATCTCTCTCGATCGAAGTTCGCTACCTCCTTCTCTACATTCCGTAGATAGAGGATTATACAGGGTGGAAAGTTAAAACGGGGCAGTAAGGGCAGCTACTAGATCCCTTGCCGCCACGCAAAAATGGCATTAGGATTTCATTCCTAACTTTTTAAGTGATGGCAATCTACATTCACAGATTTTTGAAAAAAGTACAGTCAGCGAGAAAATCATCAATTTTGACGATTTTTTTTTTAATGCCATTCGATCCCATTCCTATTAAGGATCAAAATACTCTTTGGGACCGACTAAGGTTTGACTACTAGAACGCCCAGAAATCAAAGAAAACTTTCTCCATACAGTGAGTATGGGAATCCCAAAGTGCAAGTAGCCCTTAGCGAATGCCCCAAAGTGAGAAGTATCAAAAGACAAAACCATCTTTGACATCTCATCTTTTAGTCGTGTTATATCCGCGACGTCAGTTTCGATTGAATTTTTGAACGAAAAAAGCCTATACGCGCTGAGGGACAGGAGATACTTACTACATTGTATCTCGTTCCCACTTGTGGTATTGTCTACCTATATGCTTACATCTATGTCACTCATGTGTGTTTGTATGACTGAATCCCTCTATTCTATCCTTTCTCGACTTCACTCAAATAAGCAAGTGCGATACAAATTAAAATCAAACTTCGATTTTAGAGGTTATAGCCCAATTAATAATGAATGCAATGAAATATTGACGTTGGTGTTCTTCATAATGGGCTTCGAAGTGTCACGTTTCGGGCGCAGCGAGACGAGAGACCCGCAATGACATTTCATACAAAATTGGAGGCCTAGGCCAACAAGATGGTCTTTTTTAATTTCCATTGCACAATTTGTGGCACAGGATCACGGCGCGGCGTTCAGCCATGAAAATTAAAGTTTGATTTCTTGGAATGTTTTAATTTATTTCATTGCATGTTTGAGAAAAGCACTATAATACATACCTCGGCGTGAAAGTACTTCGCGGCCTCTGTGGTAATGTACCTACTAAGATTTGACTTCAAAATTAACCATGTAGGTAGTTAGAACAGACAATACATGTACGTGAGTACAGAGTACGTCACGTGAGTTTCAGCATTAAGTACTTGTAATAGGAATACCTTTCATCTGACAATTTACATTATCAGAGATCTAGCTTTCAATTGTGAAAAGTCTATATCCTTCTAAGGTAGCGTAGAGCACTGTGCCGGCCCCCGGCCACGCGTGGGAACCGGCGCCGGCGGCTGCATGGAGCGGGGCATTGTGCCGGCACGCACGGGACGCCCTCCCGTGGACCGGTGACTCAGGGCTTCCTGACGCAGATTCTGATACCACTCTTCCTAAAAAAATACGTGCAAAAATACATATTAATGACAGTTACACTTATTATATACGCTCATTGCAAAGCACGCAGGCAACCGCGGAATAAAACATAGCCTATATATGCATCCAGACTTGGATGGACTTCGGATGAGTACCTACATACAAACTTACAAAGCTACAATTTCACATTTTCGTTGTAATAAGTACATGTATTGTCAATAAATATATCAATCTCAGTCTCAGGGCACGCATACAGATGATAAGCCTGCATAGCGCCAACTATTACTACCTACATCTTTGAACCCACAATTTCTAGAGGTGGCTCAAAAAATTAAAGTTCGTGTGGTCTTCCTTGCCTACCCCTTTTCGGAATAGGAGGGATAAGTTTATGTATGTATTCAGCGTCGTGTACCAGTGACGGACGCTCTATCTTGTCACTTTATATATCGCGCGATAAGGCCGACCATGATACGGGGTCTGCTGTTGTGCGTTTTATAATATTTTGGCTCTAAGACGCTGATTCCAATTCAGTAATAAGTAGGTACCATCCAAAAACCGACAAATATGGGGCAAGGTGTTAATAATAGGGGTTTACTTATAATCCGTGGTTTTTAAACGTCAAAAATGTTTTGCCAATCAAAACAATACCCTATTTGTTTGCCGAAACTGACGGATAACATGTTAGATACCCTTATCACGAAACAAATTATTTTTAATTAAATATTTTTTCGTGTTATTTTTAACGAGGAAGACGAAGATGGTTTATTTTTCCATTATATTCTTTCTCTGTATCATATCGATTAACATGTTAGATGTTAAAAAAATCGAAAACAATGGCACAGCGAACTTTTACAGTTTTACAGTTTGTTGAATTTTTTATGCTTCTTGCTCTAAGGGATTCTTGGCACTTGACATGATGATGTCAAACCTCATTTCTACGCCTTTTTTACCAACTGTCTCCAAATCACCATTGATATATCCGAACAAAAGGCAAAAAATTGCATGCATAAGCAAAAGTAGCATAGATATAACTTCCGTGGAAATGAGGCTTTAAGGTAGTTATCATACTTTTCTCAAACATGCTCGGAAATGTACGCGTTAATATCACGAAATGAAGACGTGAAGTTTCTTGTTTATGGCTCCCTACATTACTTCTTGGCCTTACGCCAAGAAGTAATGTATGAAACCCCTAAGTAAAACCATTATTGTCCGCTACTCTAACTTTTTAAATTTACTTACTAATATTAAACTGACAAAGGAAAATTTACATACTGCCAACCACCACTAGACACTGTAAGCATACTTGATTCATAAAAAAAATAAAAATAATCTATGGTACTATACTTTATGTGCGGTTAAACATGGTGCTCGAACGGCTTGTTCAAATGGCATGTTTAAAAAATAAAAAAGGCGCAAATTATCTATTATTTAATTGATTACCTAGTATTTATTTTAATTTTAATATTTCCTCACATCGTTTGAGAAAAGTACTATACAATCCTCGGCCGGAACAGGGATTGCTGGACTCGTTGTATTCGGCCTCGTCTACGACTCGGCCGTCTACCCCAATCTCGTCCAGCAATCCCTTACTTCACGGCCTCTGCAGTAATCTACTATTTCCCGACACCTAAGCATTAACAATAAAATGTCCCAACCCACAAAGCGAGGGCGTATTTAACATAATAACTAATCACATTACATACGTACAAAGGCCATAACACACCCAGGAACATCCGTCGTTCATTCACATCGCATTAAAATCGGACAAAACACCGCCCAATAAATCAGACTCACGATAAACTGCTGAGCGCAGTGAAAAACGCCTCAACACCACAGAGTACCAATGACAGTTGTTACCTTTTTAATTTCGCGGCAGAGGTTCGTGCCGACGGTGCGTGCCGCGGCAAGCGCGCGTCGCATTATTCTCTATGACCCATTTCGTTTTGGCGGGAATCGATAGTGACGTAGCAATCCGATTATGAGGTTAGTTTTTTTATGAAACGACATGAAAACTTACTATAGAGCTACCAACAATAACTTTCAGGATTGTTCTTATTTCCGGCGTCTACGAATTCTAGCTGGCCGTTGTTGAAAGGTTAAGGAAAATATTTAACCGGTGCTTTTGGTTTAGGTTAGGTTAGGTTAGCATTTTAGCTAATTCAAGTTGCATCTCTTCTGACACTTTACTTCATTCCAAGCTCATTGAGCGCAAGGTATATATATCGCTGCTTTCAAGATGGCGTTTTAGTAACAACGTCTTTGTATCTAGAAAATTCTCTCTGAGATTACGCTTTCCACCCGCCAAGCGCTTTGCCGTAGAGCACACGGGTTTTGGAAGGCTGCAGTCTGCGGCGCTACCACGAAGATCGAAACTCGAAGTTCGTATACATGCATTGTACCAGAGTATTGTGAGTGCGATAGAGATGGAAATACCCGAACTTTGTCTTTCGAAGTTCGTGGTTATAGCTCTACTGTAATGCGGCTAACATGGTCACTCTGACTCAATACTTAATCTCAACTGGCCCTTCATTTGTGGCTTGGATTGACGTAAACTTTCGCGCTTTGTCCACATCCAGTACTTACCTACCACGTAGTACTTGTCTACCATTCCAATTTCGGAAATTAAAACCAACTCGTTTAAAAGTCACGCGACCTGAAATGTCAAATCTAATACTCCGATACTATGGTGCTTCTGCTTCCAATACTCAAATAGGTACGCTGCAGAGTCCTGGTGCCAGGTACCACCACATTCACTGCCAAGAGTCGCTACGCGCTACGCTCGTAGCCGATCCTGTGGGTGTCCTCTTATGTAGCGGAAAGCGACTACGGCGTAGTGAAAGGGTAACTGCCACGAGTTCGAGCGGCGATACATGATACGTATCAAAAATAATGCATCGTAGAACTCCTAGATAACGCGTGTGGCGGGTCGAATATGATGCATTCTTCACATGCAGAAGTACAATATAATTTTGCCTAATGTCAAAGTTTACATCGTGATCGTCAGAATATGGAATAGAAATAGTTATGAGTACCATCAAATATATCAACAAAGAACATCGTAAGTAGGTAGGTACCTACCTATTGTAACTGTAACTGGACAGAAACAGATAACTAATTAGTTAATTTCATTTTATTTTATTTATTAAGAAATCTCTTAAGGTTACATTTGAGACAGTAAAAAATTGTGTACTTACAATTTCCTTAATTCGACTAGGTAAACCTAAACATTAAAATTCAAGAGTTATTGATACGCATCGTTAGTAGTATAAACAGTGCTAGAAAACGTATAGTTATGATAGATTAGTATTTAGTCCCTGGACGACCGAGCTCTGCTCGGGTGAAAATACAAAGAATACGGAGAAAACGACTTACTCGTTCACTGAGACTTTTAAGTCGCAAAAGCACTGTTATGTCATAGCCAGGATATACTGCAGTCATAAAAACAAGCGCTCTGTAGGTATGTGGTGTTTTGTGACGCAGCTAGATCGATTGCTTGCCCACACACAAGTTGAAAAAGTTGTGGCTCTCCAACGACTTGTGATTTAATAGGATACTGTTTGTATATTGTGTAAAAATGTTTATTTGTATATATAGGTATATATATATGTATATATATTATATATATATAGTTATAGTATGTGTATACCGTTTATTTTTATTTGTACTTGTAGTATATAGATATATGTATTAAGATTAATTTACTGTAGCGTCAAGGTAAATACTATACACGTGTTAGTTTGTCTATCTTGTTGTTCCTGATCTCAACTCAATTGCTCAAAGGTTAACTGGAAGAGATCCCTTACAGGGATAAGTTCGCCTTTGTACCGATTTAACTTTTTTTTGTCTGTATTTTTACCTGTGTCTTGTGTACAATAAAGTATTTAAATACATACACCCCTATATTCCAAACTTCATCGAAATCGTTAGAGCCGTTTTCGAGAATGTGAATGAAAATATATACAGTGTGTCTCTGACTTAGGGGCTTTAAATGCAAATGTCCATTACGGTCCTGAAACTGAACCACTTTTGTTCCGCAACTTTGTAAAATAACTATTATTTCTATCATTTATTCGTGTTTGAACTTTAACTGTACCATCAATGTATTGCAAACACGGCCTCATTATTTGACATCCATGACACTGACAAGTATGAAAACTAACTAATGGATGATGTACATTGAACATTTTATTTTATTTGTATGGAATAATGAAAATATAAAAAGAACGTATTTTTGAAAAGTTGTAGAGCAAAAGTAGTTCCGTTTAAGGAGCATAATTGACATTTGCATTTATAGCCCCAAAGTCAGAGACACGCTGTATACAAATATTGCTCGTTAAATAGAATAGGATAGAGGTTGAATTGAAAATTGAAAAATACAAAATGTCTCATGGAAAATATCCGACGTTTGAAATTTTTCGTCATAAAGCCTGCACGCACTTCTAATGAAACCGTTTATTGCATAAGAAGTACGACTAACGGGGACAGCAGGTATATCCTCCTCAAACCAGCCACGCCATAAAATCTTCTGCCCACATTTCTTTTTCCATACTCTTCATGAGGGACCAATCTCTAGGAATTTGGTAAGAAGTGAAGGTACGCTGGAATTACCTTCCATTTAATTCATTCATAGATTCACGCCTTTATCCCCAAAAAGGATAGGCAGCGCACATAACACTTTCAGCATAAATGTGGTTATAAAAGCTCGACAAAATGTGATATTTCAGTGATAGGTTGCTAGACCATCGCCCACAACACACTTCAACCCTGCTCCCTTAGTCGACTTTTACGACACGGGAAGAAAAGGGGTGGTAAAATTCTAACCCGACACCACCTTCCATTTAAACTTGGAATAATCTATGCTCTACCACAAGGTCGCTAAGCCTATAACTTCGAAATATATTTCCGCATGTTATTACAAAAGTTTAAAAGAATTCCGAACATATAATAACGCTATCACTTATTGAGGGCAGTCGCAATGCATTGTGTAACGCAACTGCTGACGGTGCGACACTGGCAGAGTGACATTGGTAGCAGGCGGAAGATTTGCAACCTGGGTAATCTGTGACATCGATTTCAATCGCCTCAAACATCTCGGTGCGTTTAGACAATGATTCGAATTACGAAACGGACGTTCCATTTTTGAAATTCGGAAATTCGCGCGTGTTCAAGCGGGAGTTAGTGTTATTTATTGTGAATTAGTGTTTTGTTTGGTGTTGTGCTGACGGCGACTTGGAACGGTCAAATGAAAATGAAAATGTCTGGTAAGATTCAGATTTGTTTTGGTTTATTTATTTGTTACACAAGTGCTGCATCAAATGCAACATGATATAGGTACCTACAGTTACCTAAATACTGTAAAATGGGGTGAGTAGCGATCGCGAGGAGAGTTGGGTTATGAATGGGAGAGATGGGATTTTAAGTCTACTGCTACCTAAATAATGTATTCCAATTTAAAATGGAGCTATAGTAATTCATAATTGACGACCGGTTAGCCTAGTGGGTAGTGACGCTGCCTACGAAGCTGAAGGTCCTGGGTTCAAATCCCGGTAAGGGCAAATATTTGTGTGATGAGCATGAATATTTGTTTCTGAGTCATGGAAGTTTTCTATGTATTTAAGTATTTATATATATTATATATATCGTCGTCTAGTACCCGTAATTAACACAAGGCTTAATGAGCTTACTATGGGAATAGGTCGATTTGTGTAAGATTGTCCCCTAATATTTATATTTATATTTATTTATAATAAAAAAAATCGATCTAACAATCTTCCGAAATCACCTACGGGGTGAGGTGGGATTTCGTGTTTATCGTTAAAGTTATGAAATGGAACTACCCAAAATCATAAAATCATATGTAAAAATAAAATGTTATCGAGGTTTAAATGTCAGTTTTGTCCCTACTCACCCCGTTTTACGATATGTGTCGTTTTTCTATTATAAAAAAATACCGAAAATGGTTTATTTAAAAGGTCTTATCTATCCTAGACTAATCCGTAAGGTTCTAATATTTCTGACATTGTTAATATTTGTTAAAGCTTAAAAGGAAGAACTTACTGTTAGGTACAACAATCACAAATTAGTCCGGTTTAGACATCGTTGTTTCAAAGTACCTATTTGCGACAGAAATTACCCAACCACTTGTCTATGATTACTTGCCTGTCTAGAGGCTTATCGATTTTCTTCATAATAGAATATTACTAGTCGATATTTCAATGTTCCAATATTTATTTCAAGTCCTAGCACGCAACTCCCATTAGGGTAAAACTACCAATTGACGGCATCCCACCAATTAATAACTATTATAACTAGGTGAAATAATTTTCGAAATTAGAAAAGTGGTTCCGAAGATTACCCAAAACATACAAACTTATATACAACAAAGCTACAATCTCACATACCCTTCCTCTTTACAATATAGATGACATGTTATATATATTAGACAATCTTTCAGAGGACGTCTTCTTGAAAAGTTGCGCAATTAACCTACTACAACATATTGATAATGTACTCTATGAGAAAATGTCTCTACATTCAGTCGCCAGCATAGAAGTTTGTATGCTGGAGAGCCATTTTATTCTGCCATGTATGTGTAGGTACCAGAGCTCGGACAGGGTGAGCTATTCTTATGTCATTAATGTCATGCGTTAATATTAATATGGATACACCCTGAAAATAAATATTAAAACAAAACGAAACTTTAATTGATTATGATTAAACTATAATGATAATGCATTGCAAAAAGAGTACTCTCTACGATTTTTAATTTATTATAAAGTTTCTGTGTAAAAGAACTATCAGTTTTTCTATATTTACTATTTTCAACGTATTTCTTCTTACGTTTGATATCGACTTAAGTATAGATATAATTCAACAAAGTAAGGTACCTAATTAAATTACACTTTGGACAAATACCATTGACAGGTATGTCCATGTAATGCAAACTCTCAAAACAGCTCACCCTATCCGAGCTCTGGTAGGTACATTAACAACGTACTGCGCCTTACACGAAGCGTAGCCTATGGTCGTTTACAACTCCGTGGGTCAGCGATTATCGCTCCTTTGAAGGTAGACTATTTTATCGTCGAGTAAACCTGCACTGTGAGCCAGGTGGGTACTTCTATCTACGAAAAGCCAGTTATGCCACCTCCACGCCAAGCAGGTGCGGAGTGAACTCGACCGAAACCTCGGCTTAAGTACTTAAAGGTACAGAAGGTCCACTGCCTAAGTGGTGACGTTAGCTGCCATTTTTTGGCAACAGACAATCATAGAGGACAATCATAGGGTTGTCGACGTACGTACCACATAACAACATTATAATTGTTTTAGTTTGTATGTTTGTTATCGCAAAAATCATACATTTTGTGAATAATAATATAATAAAATAAATATTAGGGGACAATCTTAAACAAATCGACCTAGTCCCATAGTAAGCTCAGTAAGGCTTGTGTTATGGGTACTAGACGACGATGTATATAATAGATATAAATACTTGAATACCTACATAGAAAACTTCCATGACTCAGAAGCAAACATTCATGCTCATCACACAAATATTTGCCCTTACCGGGATTCGAACCCTGGACCTTCAGCTTCGTAGGCAGCGTCACTGCCCACTATTAGGCTAACCGGTCGCCAAAATATTAAAATAAATAAATATAAATAATATGATTAAGTTTCTACAAAACAGTTCATATTTAGCAACGGGATTACTTCTTTACTCGTAGTCATGTTAGCTTAATGTTGTAAAATTGAAAGGCGGGAAATTGAAGAAGTCGCCAAAGATTCGCGCCAAAACGCACCCATGTGTAACGTAAACTTGAAATTGACAAGTAACCTACTCTACTTCGGATCGGGGCTGCGAGACGGCCGCGTCGGCGGAAAATCTGTCCACTCGCGCGTTCACACCGCGCGTCCCGCAGTCACACTACACGACACGCGGAGACCGAAGTCCGAGGAGTTTAATCATTCATTTATATCTCCCTACTAGCTTCGGCCCGCGACTTCGTCTGCGTGGACCCGGGATAAAAACTATCCCATATTTAATCCAGGCTATGAACGATCTCCTTGCAAAATTTCATCCATATCGGTTGAGCCGTTTAAGCGTGATTGAGTAACAAACATCTAAACATCCAAACTTTCGCATTTATAATATTAGTAGGATAGTAGGATGTAGTACGATAATTATTTATTTTCTAAAGTATATAGGTAGGTACAAGATGATAACATTGATAACTAACATTAACAGCTGTATTGATTTGAGGGTGGTTATGTTGACTACACTGCGCACCGCCGGGAGCTCGGGCGACCTGAAAGCCTTTGCACACTAGCGTTTTTGCCGGCGGTTTCCTGGCGGAGCGGGAACGCGGCGTGCACGCGGCGAGCACGCTCCGCCGGGAAACCGCCGGCAAAAACGCTAAGTGTGCAAATGAACACAACAACACATACCTACAGAGCAACTAGTGACGTTATTATGGCTGCCGTCTTCGGTAAGGTACGTCCCCATACGAGCTGCTCCGAATATAAGCTATAGAACATGTTTGCCCTATCTCTAGATATTATGCGAAAGGCAAGTTCTTAGCCGATCTTAAGGCGATATGATTCGACGCGCTAAGCAATCTGAGGGGGAGAGGTGCGCGGCAATCCGTGAAGCGCCGCCCGCGCGCCCCAACCCGCTCGTCGAGCACGTGACCGCGCGGCAGTCATAGCACAGACAAGACGGGTCACAGTAAAGTGATCTTACGATCGCCGTATATTAACTGGACCGTGCAAGGGTCAAGTTTGCTATCTGTGAAGGGTGTGAACTATGTACGGGTTTCGGACTACAGAAAAAACCCTGTATTGTTTTTTTACTATTTCACAATTTGTGCATATTTTAAGGTTTTTTGCGGGTTTTGGGAAAACTCAGTTAAAGGTCCGATGAAGAAACAGATGGAATTGAATTGATTGGTATAGACTTAGTAATATGGTTCCGTTTGGCACCCACGGGTGCAGAAACCTATAAAAGAAAACACAAAGTAGAAAAACACTAATTATTTAACAATTATTTTAAAATCAATCACATTGTTGTTTCATAGACGAATTTTAATCATAAAATTTTAGTGCAAAATATCAGACTGGTCATTGTGGCACTCTTTGGGGGAGGCCTATGTCCAGCAGGGGACGTCTTTCGGCTGATATGATGATGACTAAATTATTTATCCCGGGGCAAAATATCAGACTGGTCATTGTGGCACTCTTTGGGGGAGGCCAATGTCCAGCAGGGGACGTCTTTCGGCTGATATGATGATGACTAAATTATGTATCTCGGTGCAAAATATCAGACTGGTCATTCTGGCACTCTTTGGGGGAGGGCTATGTCCAGCAGTGGACGTCTTTCGGCTGATATGATGATGATGACTAAATTACGTATCTCGGTGCAAAGTATCAGACTGGTCATTCAGGCACTCTTTGGGGGAGGCCTATGTCCAGCAGTGGACGTCTTTCGGCTGATATGATGATGACTAAATTATGTATCTCGGTGCAAAATATCAGACTGGTCATTGTGGCACTCTTTGGGGGAGGCCTATGTCCAGCAGTGGCCGTCTTTCGGCTGATATGATGATATGATGATGATGACTAAATTATGTATCTCGGTGCAAAATATCAGACTGGTCATTGTGGCACTCTTTGGGGGAGGCCTATGTCCAGTAGGGGACGTCTTTCGGCAGATATGATGATGACTAAATTATGTATCCCGGGGCAAAATATCAGTCTGGTCATTCTGGCACTCTTTGGGGGAGGCCAATGTCCAGCAGTGGACGTCTTTCGGCTGATATGATGATATAGCCCTCCGCATCGCTAGGCTTAAGTGGCAGTGGGCACATTGCACGTAGAACCGATGGCCGTTGTGGCGGAAAGGTTCTCGAGTGGCGACCACGTACCGGAAGGCGCAGCGTGGGTAGGCCCCCCACAAGGTGGACTGATGACCAGAGCTCGGATAGGGTGAGCTGTTTTGAGAGTTTGCATTACATGGACATACCTGTCAATGGTATTTGTCCAAAGTGTAATGTAATTAGGTACCTTACTTTGTTGAATTATATCTATACTTAAGTCGATATCAAACGTAAGAAGAAATACGTTGAAAATAGTAAATATAGAAAAACTGATAGTTCTTTCACACAGAAACTTTATAATAAATTAAAAATCGTAGAGAGTACTCTTTTTGCAATGCATTATCATTATAGTTTAATCATAATCAATTAAAGTTTCGTTTTGTTTTAATATTTATTTTCAGGGTGTATCCATATTAATATTAACGCATGACATTAATGACATAAGAATAGCTCACCCTGTCCGAGCTCTGCTGATGACCTGGTAAAGGTCGCGGGAGTTCGCTGGATGCGGGTGGCGCAGGACCGGTTATTGTGGCACTCTTTGGGGGAGGCCTATGTCCAGCAGTGGACGTCTTTCGGCTGCCCTCCGCATCGTTAAACTTAAGTGGCAGTGGGCACATTGCACGTCGAACCGATGGCCGTTGTGGCGGAAAGGTTCTCAAGTGGCGACCCCCCCCCCCCCCCCCCCTCACAACACATGTTACGCGAGCGGGTCAAAAGTTACGAAAAATGTAAGAAATGTAACCATCACTTTATTCGGTATCCGATACTCGGACCGAAATCATTGAGGCCGTTTTATCGGTCACCGTAATTGTACGGCTCATTTTTCGGTCAGGTACCTTTACTTGAAACGGTTAACCTACGGGTACCGTTACTGTTGGATATCTTTTCAATTGGTAGGTACCTTTATTTTAGGGTACCGGTCTTTTGCGGTTTTTTCACCATAGCGGTACCGTTTAAAAGGGTATCCATTAAATTTGATTTATTCGGGTACCGATACTGTTGGATACTTTTTCAATTGATACCTTTATTTTAGGTTACCGGTCTTTTGCGGTTTTTCAGTCCCTGGTCGGTCAAGGTTTTTGATTAATATTTCGTAATGCTAATGTCTACGACAACGCGACAGACGACAGCGGTCGGTGTGCGGGCGCGCGGGGCGCGGGACCCCTTCACGGGCACTAGCTCTGACGGCGGCGACAACAACGCTCGCGTCTAATATTTGTATACTTATTTTTGCCTACATAAACGTAGAAGCTATATACATAGTTTTCTTTATAGCCCTTAATAGCCCGCTAACAAAGTGGCGACCGTGAAAGGACATCGTACAGTAAATTCATATTAAATTTTACATCGCGTACCGACTTGGAAGGAAGAACATTCTCGAAGCGCAAACAAAGAAACTAACGGCGAGCAACCTTTGGACCGAGGCGACAACGTGACTACGCAGCGGGATTAACCAGGGGAGTGCCCGTTTCTATTCCTTTGCCTTTCTTACCTTTCCTAGTTTTGATTTGTGTGCTAGTGTACTTTATTCCGAATACGTAATTTATCGAAATCCTAATACATTAAAGTGCATGATCTCGCTGATCGGGATACGTTGCTTATCTTTAGTGCCTATCTTGCTATTCGCATTGTTAAATATATTGCATTAATATCACATACGAGTGAAACATTATTTCAAAGCATAAGCGCATATTTTCATTGGCCTGCCGGAGCTAGTCAACCCAGTTCATAAGACATTAAGTGCTTAATTCCCTTGCATCTTGACCTCGCACCGCTTTAAATCATAATTTATAATCTTAGAACTAGTAGATTTACCTAATATTTACGGTGCTTTGTTAATTGAACAAGCCTTTGTTCACGCTTTCTTGATAATAAGCGTCCTTAAACATTATTTCACTAAAATAAGTCATAATAAGAGTTATCTTTCAGTCTAAAGTAGTTTTTATTCCTCAAAGGTCCTAATTATTAGCTATTCGTTATTACATAGTGCTCATTTCGTACCGGGCTGACATTTCCAGGGACTGCGCGCGCGCCGGCTGGCTTAGCAACGCGCTGCCGTACATACCTACTCGCCATCAGCTGTTCGGGCGAGCCTTGACCTTGCTTTGCGCAGCATATCAGCGCGCTTGGAACTCCTGTCTGGTTTGATGCACAGTTTACTTAGCCTAATTTGTTGATTGCTCTTAACCCTAAGTACCTATACTTATTGTGTACATTACTTGTCTTTTTTAATTGTAGTGTCAACCCCATCTAATTCTAAAACATGTCAAAGACGACACCGCAAAGCGGAATTGACATGAGCGCCCTTGAAAATGAATTAAAATTTAAAGAATTGATAAAACAGCGTGCGTCGATTAGGGGTCGACTGACTACGTTTGAAAACTTTATTAACGAAATAAAAAGGGCAAAGATTGTCGAAATTTCAGAAGCGCAATTTAACGAACTGAATTTGCGAAGCTTGAAAATAGAAGCATTGTTTTCTGATTTTGAAAAGTGTCAAATGCAAATAGAACTAGCCTGTCCTGACCCGGACGATCAGGTCCAGGAAAGGGAGGTAACTGAAACAAGATTTTACAGCGGCATTTCTAGTGCACAATCCTTACTAAGGTTACGACCTTCAAACCCTGAAGATAAACAAAGTTCATATAGTAGTTGTGCGCGTCAGGAAAACATAAACGTCAAACTTCCAGTTATTAAATTACCGGTTTTTGACGGGAATTACTTTTTATGGTTAGAATTTCGAGATACATTCGAGTCATTAATACACTCAAATGAAACTATCCCCGACATAAACAAATTCCATTATTTACGATCCTCATTAGAAGGGAGCGCGGCACTTGTTATCAAATCTATTGAATTCTCGTCTCAGAATTATAAGGTCGCATGGGATTTGTTATGTCAGAGATATAATAATAAAAAAATCCTAATTAATAATCACTTAAAGGCTCTCTTTAGAATCGAGCCCATAACGAGAGAATCTCATAAATCATTGCGTTACCTAATAGACGTTGTGACTAAAAACCTAAGAGCTTTGACTACACTCGGACAGCCAGTGGACCACTGGGATACGCTTATAATATTTATGGTTTCAAGTAAATTGGATTCAGTCACGAGTGGAAAATGGGAGGAGCATAGAAATAACCTCTCCGACCTCCCACTCTTGGATGAATTTATCGAGTTTCTTCGTAACAGAGCAGACATTTTGGAAACCACGTTAGCGAATAGACATGAAAAAAGTGTCCCATCTTTTCATAAAGATAACTATGTCAAACATGAACCTAAAGGTCCGTTTACACATAACAAATTTTCGAAAAGTTTTGTCACTTCTAATAACGCACCCAAACCGGTAGGGTCTTTATTGTGTCCGGTGTGTAACCAAGGTCATAGAATAATTGATTGTGAATCATTTAAATGCTTACCTCTCGAAGGCAAGTGGAGCGAAGCCTTGAAGTTAAAACTTTGCAACAATTGCTTACGACGTGGTCATGAAGCAAATAATTGCAGACTAGGTGCTTGCAGATTATGTCATAAGAAACATAATACGTTACTACATAAAGACAGTAACATAACCACAACCTTACCTGTGACGTCACCGATGGCTGGGACGTCAGTTGACCTTGACGTAGTCAACCCACCCCGCAGGACATTGTCAGTCCAGTCTTGTGGGCAAGTTCTCCTTGGTACCGCTTTAGTTAAGGTATCCAACCCTGAAACAAATACTTACCAGGTTGCTCGTATTCTTCTAGATGCCGGCAGCCAATCTTCTTTCATGACGGAAAACCTGAAAAATAAACTTGGATTAGTTAATCGTGATCCTGATTCTTTAAAAATATCGGGCATTAACAACATTCAACTTACCATTTCCGACAGGTGCGACGTAACTATCAGCTCCTTGTCAAACACGTTCAAAACTAAATTAAATTGTTTGGTAATTCCTCAAATTACAGGTCAGTTGCCTAACATGGCTGTAAACATTACTCAGCTAAACTTACCTAAAACAATTCAGCTCGCGGATCCTCACTTTTATCACCCTGCTGAAATTGATATGCTGTTAGGTGCAGAAATATTTTTCGATATATTATGCCCTAATAAAATACGTTTGGGTTCAAATATGCCCATCCTTCAAAACACTCAACTTGGCTGGATTGTAGCCGGCCCTTTTAGTCCAAATAATGGTTCTGAATCCTCCCAGACTGTCCATTGTAACTTCACGAAAGAAATCAGTGACAAGTTGAGGCAGTTCTGGAACCTGGAAGAACTTCCACAAACTAAAATGCCCTTGTCAGCTGATGAAGAGTTTTGTGAAGAACACTTTAAAATACTCAAAACATTATATTGCAATAGAGTAAATGAAATTCACGAATTCACATCTAGAAACTCATGGCGTCATATACCTACTGACAAGAATCCGGCTGACATGGCCTCAAGAGATGAAGACCCGAGTCTTCTTATTGAGTCTTCTTTGTGGTGGGAAGGTCCAGCTTTCCTGAAAAATGATGAATCGCAATGGCCGCAGATACCCAACACAGATATAACGTTACCTGAAATAAAAGTCTTACAAACTAACATAAATGAAGATAATAAAACTAATGAAATAATAAACATAAAAGACTATTCTAGTTCATTAAAGCTAAAAAGAATATTTCCGTTCATATACAGATTCATAAATAATTGTCAAATAAAAGAGAAAGAGAATAGATCATATGGCCCCTTAAAAGAAAATGAACTTAACCGATCACTTACTTACCTAATTAAAATTGCACAAACAGAGTCATTTTACAAAGAACTTAACCTAATAAAAAATAAAAATAAACTTACCTCATCACATATGTTGCAGTTGTCTCCTTTCCTCGACGATAGCGGCGTGCTGCGGCTGGGTGGTCGGCTCAATAATACAGAGTTTAGCTTTGAGAAAAAACATCCAGTGTTATTACACGGAAATCATCACTTTAATAAATTACTAATGCGAGCCGAGCATCTACGCTTATTGCATGCTGGCCCTCAGCTGCTTTTAGCAAGCTTTAGAGATCAGTTTTGGCCTCTACAGGGGAGAGCGTTGGCACGAAGTGTATATCGCCATTGTGTAACTTGTACCCGTTTTAGAGCCAAAACCATGGAGCCGCTGATGGGTCATCTGCCATCAAGTCGAGTCACCCCTAACTACCCCTTTGGTATAAGTGGGACAGATTTTTGTGGCCCTTTTCAAATTTCGAGTAAAATAGGCCGTGGCAATCGTATCAGCAAATGTTATATTTGTATATTTGTTTGTTTTTGTACTAAAGCGGTTCACTTAGAAACTGTCGGTGACCTTAGTGCAAAAGCATTCATTTCTTGTCTTCGCAGATTCATTTCGCGTAGAGGTAGACCTAGTCAACTTTATTGCGACAACGGTACCAATTACGTGAGGGCAAACAATGAATTAGGTCGAGCATTAAAGGCAGGCATGAGTTCCATATATAGGTACACAGCTGAAGAGCGCATTCAATTCATATTTAGTCCCCCCTATTCCCCCACTTTCGGTGGTCTGTGGGAGGCCAATGTTAAATGCCTAAAGTTTCACTTAAAACGAACAATAGGTAATTCTAGTTTAACGTACGAGGAGTTGAGTACTCTTTGCACAGAAGTCGAAGCAGTCCTCAACTCCCGTCCCCTTACTCCTCTTTCATGTAATCCCAGCGACCTTTCTCCCTTGTCACCAGGGCACTTTCTCGTGGGACGTCCGCTGACATCTATGGCAGCTCCACCTACTACCTTAGAAAAAGGCATAAAGACGCGCTACCAACTGATTGAAGCGCTTCGAGACAGCTTCTGGAAGAGATGGCATCAGGAGTACCTCTCAGAATTGCAGAAAAGGACAAAGTGGAGACATCCCTACAAAGACATCAAGGAAGGCGCATTAGTAGTTTTTAAGGAAGAGAATCTTCCTCCCATGCGATGGAAGCTAGCCCGAGTCCATCGTCTTTACCCCGGCAAGGACGGAGTTAGCCGGGTAGCCGATTTTAAAACGATCAGAGGGATCGAACGCCGAGCACTCAACAAGGTGTGCCCCCTTCCTGATGATGATGAAGAAGAGTTGCAGGCAGCTTCAGCTCCAGCCAGCACTGCCAGTCCTTCAGCCACCTCCAACGGGCCCCCAGCATGTCTACGACAACGCGACAGACGACAGCGGTCGGTGTGCGGGCGCGCGGGGCGCGGGACCCCTTCCACGGGCACTAGCTCTGACGGCGGCGACAACAACGCTCGCGTCTAATATTTGTATACTTATTTTTGCCTACATAAACGTAGAAGCTATATACATAGTTTTCTTTATAGCCCTTAATAGCCCGCTAACACTAATCACATAATTATTATAGTATAAAATATGTTTAGTAGTTCTCGTACTGTTTTTCTCTATACTGTGTAACTGTGGAAGTGTACGCGGTGTAATCTGCGCGCGTGTGTGTGTGGTTGATGTATTTAATACGGGAATTCGTTTTTTTATGTACTAACCTTTTCTCCTTATTCAGTTTCCGAAGCCCCAGTGACGATATCTTCTTTTTATTTTTTTTGTTACCCATTTTTAACGAATGCTGTGCTGCGAAAATGCGCGTACGTCCGACCTCCAATGCGTTCCGCTCGGGACTGCCGCGGTGCGGCGGGAACGGAGCGGGAGTGAATTGTGCCATAATTTCGTTGATTTTGGGTGAAAAAAAACATGTCTTAATAAATTAAAAATATTATGACCGACATCACTCACATCATCATAGACGCTTATTTTGGTGTAATTTTCTATTCATCAAGTTACGTAAGATTGGAATAATGTCAGTTTTAAGATGAGAATAGAGGTATGTTTGGCATTTTTTTCTATCGATCAAAGTTTATCCAATTATGTAACGGACTTCCGACGGAACTAGATAAAGGTCTTAAATATAATATTACAGTTTTTTTTAATTTTTAATATGTAGTATTTCAAAATAAAACCGTTTACAAAATCACATATCCTAGAAGAACCCCGAAGCAACTCGCCTTAAGCAGATCCCAAAGTAACATACTCGTAGCTATACTCTAAACGTCTATTAAGAACCAACGACAAGTTCCGTACAAAGTGGATAACTATGTATTACCGAAACCGGCTATTCCATTTCCATCCCACCGTTCTCAACACCCTATATTACGCAAGTGAACACACAATTTTATACCCTAACTGTAAACGATACGGTTTAAATTACAAGAACTTCAAAATTATAGATTGGTTCATGTGAGAGATTGACATGCTGCGCGGGTTTGAACTTTATTTCAAAGGGCATGGAGTAGAGTATCCCATGTAGGAGTTGTTTCGGAAAGTCAGAGTTTACAAACCATTTCTTCCCATTAGCACTGCGATCAGAATAATAACAATAAAGACGTTTTTAGAGTTCCGCAAGATTTTTGGACTAACGGATTATTACTGGTTTAGCCTAGTGGGTAATGATAGTTACCCTGACGTAAGGGACGTCTAGTAAAGGTAAATACTTATTTGTGTGACCTGTGGTGTGACCTATTACTCAATTATCAAGAGTTTCATGATCCTAGTATAATTGGTTCATTTATTAATTTAGTAATTGGGTTCTCAACAACGGCTCCGCTGGTTTTCCAGAGTTAAAAAGTACCTTGGGGGAAAGAATTGATCAAGATTGTTTTAATTTATGAAAAAAATATTTGTCTCTTTTCTTTCATATCGCAGTACTACCCCTAAACTAAAGGGTTGGAGCATTCATACTCATCAACTCCAGGGGCACAGAACCCCAGACAGTTTATATGTTTTCAAGTCCTCGAAGCGAGAACCAGTTTCGACAAAAGCGAGCAAACACACGCCCGGTAGCAGCAAAATGGCCGCCACGCACCTTTCCGAGAATCCGGGGGATCATGGCTGACTCGATAAGTCCCGTAAGTCCCGTTTATTCGGTGACCTGCAAAATGAGATCCAATTGTCACTGGATAATTGGTAAGCTGAAAATATTTATAAGTTGAGGTCCTTTTATTTTAAAAGGGTTTGTCCGACAGTTTCATATAATTCTGAAATTCCGCTGAATGAATTTTTGATTTTTCATGGTATAAAATTTTCGTTTAGCGGAAAATGGTGTTCGGAATTATGATGGTTTCGGTTAATATGGACCATATCAACCTTCTGTTTCAATTCATCAGTACCTAATTAAGGGCGCTAAAGTCACTCCCGATCCCGTTGTAATCTATTCCGTTTCATCTTTTCTTGCTAGCCGATATCGTGTCTCACTTGGTCAGAACCGAGAATAATAGCGTCCTAGTCCTCGCGTCAGAGGCTAAGATTTATTTTGGGTCCTTCAGCCAACGGAGTAATTTTTTGTATGTACTTATATCGTGTCTCACTAGTAAGGGTCTCCCATTATTTTCCACTACTCGTTTCGGTCCTGGGCAAGATCCCGCCAATCTTCATAAAATGTTTCGAGGGGTCCCGTCATCCTTCTAATTAGAGTTATCTCACTCAAAAAAAGTAATGTAACTCGTGAAAAATATCAAACACAAGTCATCAAAAGAGAAACAATATCCATTTCAGTTGTGGCCCATAACATGTCAGTCACACACATGTGTGTAACATCTCGAAGGTTAGACACTTATCTGTAAAATTACTTGAACAGAAAAAATATCTAAAGGGACTTTACAGCAATACAAGTTGTTTACCATTACATAGGGTCAGAGGGGGCAAGTGCGCCCCCGGGGTAGCAATGCACTCACGAGAACTTTCCAAAGTTGCGAAACTTTCCACATGAGAATTTCTCGGTAACTTCTGAGAATGTTCTCGAGAACGAGAATTTATTTATTTATTTGACACGAGTGACACGACATCAAAGAGTCCAAAGACACGCATCAAGAAATAGTTCGGTAACTTAGTTTAAAAAGTCAGGGCTAGTGTAAAGTGTGAAGTCCGAAAGTCGAAATGTTCTCTGAAATACAGGGAGAATTTAAGCAACTTATTGGTAACTTATCACTTATCAACAAAATTGCTAACTGTAATAGACAATAACACATGCATAATAACATTTAGTTTTAAGTTATGCCTATTTAAACTTTATTTCAAGTAGATTCTCTTGTTTAAACAATAATTTCCATGTTGCAGGAATGTTCTGAGAACATTCTCGAGAACGTTTCCGCTTTTTGGGAATGTTCTGCAATTTGTACATTGCTGCCCCGGGGTAAGTGCGCCTTTCATCAAACATATCGAGATCTACAGATATTTCACAAATAACGACATTTTACATTCATGCAACAAACTAAAACAAGTTTATTGCATGGATTTCAGCGAATTTATATTGATTTAAATGATGAATGAGGCGCACTTTCCCCGGTGACGCACATACCCGACCTGACCTTACGTGCATGAGGACTGCTGAGTGCCGCAACTCCGAATAAGAATCTAAATTGCACTAGGTGTCCTGCCAAGCCGAGGAGGCCAACCGAATGTATGGCGCTCTTCAGCTCTATTCGCCTACTCGAATTGGCTGGCCGGTTGATGGCCGCCTACCGCGGCCCGCCTGCGCATGCGACGCTCCGCCCATTGCGTGAGCGTTGCTCTAATATTCGGTTGAATCGAGATGTATCTTTAGATCGTTCAAGTCATGAAGACACGCCCGTAAATGACCTCTATGTTTTTAATAAAACGATTTCTATGGGAAAGATTGGAGTGAGCGATACGTCGGTAATAGAGCACTTTCGTTGCTTTGCCTGGTTCTCCCCGTGAAGGTTTAAGTTACAGTGGATTAATTCCGTTGTTGAAGATCTAAACGCCTGTGCGTTTTAAAGTATGTCCAGGATAGAGCGCAGTGGAAACCGAACACCAGAAAAGCGGGCCCCATTTTAAGATCAGTCAAATGCTATGAGAAAGAAATATAAATAAATATTAGGGGCCAATCTTGCACAATTTGAACTAGCCCTATTGTAAACTCAATGAGCTTCGTGTCATGGTGACTAGACGACGATAAATTTGATAGACATGGATTCTATTAAAACACATAGAAAAGAATATTGTATACCTAGTAAGTGCATAAAACGCACTATTTAAAATGGATTTTATGGACGAATTGTACACTCTACTTTTCACTTCGATTGCGAGGAAATGAAATGAAAATTAAAAACTATAAGTTCATGAAGTTTCATAGTGTACCTTGGCTGTTGGTATCCTTGCCTTGGTCTTAGAATAATAACGAAACATAATAAATAAAAATAAAGAGTTTATTCTATGAAGTTAAAGTTGCTCGTGTGGCTGTTGGACCGATTGCCTTGGTCTTCGACTAAGATTTTACTTTATGCACTAGAGCATAAAAAGTGACTATGTCGCCTACGCACAGCATAAAGACGAACTTTTAGAGCATGAGAAATGAAAAAAAAATATTGTAGCACCGTTAACGTGACCCTGCTTCTGGGTAATTATTCAAAACCTTTGAAACCTGTCAATAATAGCTTAAGTGTGAAACCTAAATACAATTAATGGTTCAATTTCGATTGTAATACAATGCATTTGTCTCGATAATACCAGGTGCACTACACACAGTCACGTACACGATAAGTGGAAAAATTGCGCACAACAAGATTAACTCCCAACACTCGTATAGGTATCTATTTGTAAAGCACCTTACACTAAACCCTATAACAACACTAATACCCCTATTAAACAATTAACCAAGCCCCTACGTGCTCAACGACCTCACTCCACCCCCACAAATAGATCATTGATCATCCAAAAAAAGATCGAAAAAATCTATGTAACGTCACGCACGAAAACGATCCATAAAGCTTTGCGCGCGCGCAGCGAACGCGGCGGCGGCGGTTTTTGGACATTTTTTCCCTTTTATTTGTTGTTTGAGTCTATATTTGTTTTTATTGCAGCGGAATGCATTCAGGAGTCACGGAGTTGCCATTAGCGTGGCTATTGCAGCAGGCAATGCGCTGCATTCCTCGTTTACGACGTTAGTGGCGAATTGATGGCGTTTCCAATCTGGAATTGGGCTGGCGGCGTGACGTCATTCAGCCCTGATACGTGACATTTTTCTGGCACCCAAATTGTCTGCCTACCTGCCTACTCATATCAAATATCACAAAGCATAGGTAATTCCAGGATAGCTATAGTTTGAATACTGCTGGATAAAGGCCTCTCCCTGTGATCTCAAAGCATCCCTTAATATTACATAAAATGAATATAAGGCAATAAAAACAGGTTCCTAAATTAGGATAGCATTGTACTACCAACAGTGTCCAACATATCCATCGGCAAGCCGGATCTAATTTGGCTTCACATTTCATCAAGATCTGAAGGTAAAAGTATTTAGGTAAATATCCCAATGCTCGAAACCTATTGTTTATCTATTACTCCTGTTTGACATAAGATTGAAAGTGTCATGTATAAGGCCAGTGACGGCCACTGGGACGTTTACCTTACCGACAGTGTCAGAAATTACTCAACCCCATTAGGAATATATTTATTTGTATAGACCACACTGCCGCTACCTAATGGCAAGCTAAACTAGTATGTAAATCACAGTTCCAAATAGTATTTTCTTTCATTTCGCGAGTGTAATGGGAAAATTACAATGTAACTAACACACTTGTTGGCCGCACACTCCACAGATTCTGATCAGTAGGTCGTAGCGGCAGATTAGATTGAACATAAGATTTCCAATTAAATTTTAGCTATGTTGCTGTAGCTTCTGCCGGTTATAAGGAACTACCTGTCCGCGTGGCTCCGCCTTCCGTGCACTTTATATGCATTGTAATAAGGTTCTATATGAATACAGGATGGTCAGTTAACTGTGTTGGCGTTTCTACGACCAAGAACCCAGGTGGAGCCACGGAATCAAATAGAGAGATTACCCTCTAAAGCGGGCCACAGACCATCAGTTTTAACTGTAGTCAAACTGTTCAGTTAAAACTGATGGTCTGTGGCCCGTCAGTTCAACTGCACATTTAAAAAATTTGCCTACACATGTACGTTTTAACTTAACAGTTTGACTGAACAGTTAAAAACTGTGCAGTTAAAACTGATGGTCTGTGGCAGCCATTACATACAAATTTTAAATTTTCAACCTCTAAGATTTTTCGTCTTTAGTTCCAGTTTTGTGGAAATCGTTATCGCATCTTAATTTTAAAATTCAGAATTCTACAGATTACTTTTTTTTTAATACTTAATTAGGTAATTATAAGCTTTTAATCACTTTTAGGTTATAAAATGCGTTGAAAGGATGCGTATAACGGATATAATTATTCGCGTGAATGTTACTTTAATGGTTCGTATGCGGATTATCTTCAATGTTATCATATACATATGTCGAAATAAAATAGGACCTAATACCTATATTACACGTTTATAATATTTTTTGCAGGGTTTAAAAAATCACACCATCACAATATTTCCTCACACTATCTCGTCAACGTTTCGCCGATACGTGACTGCGTGTCGATCACCAAATTTCACAAGTTTGCAAAAAACATACTCATTTACGTGGAGCCGCCCGCGGTGTTATTTTAATGCTTGTTTCAACCTGTTCTGTAGATGTATTTAAAGTGAATGAATGAATGAACATTGGAATGGCCTTTGATGGGTCTTTCCCACGGTTCATGACGAACGGCGCCGAGCAGTCTGCCGCAGTTTAAAAAAACATTGTACCGTATATTCCAACAGGTAGTATTGAAAACGTATTGTTTCTATCGTTACTCGTAACGTCATTGTCGAAAATGTATTACAATGATACTTTATAATTAATTCTTCATACCTACCTAAATAAGGTTTCTTTTTGTTTTTATAGAGAGTATGGTTAATGATTGATTCTTGATTGATTAAAAAAATTCCTCCCATTAGGTACTTACGTACCTACGTGATCAAAATGTGTATATAATATAAATAAATAATAATATAATAAATATTAGGGGACAATCTTACACAAATCGACCTAGTCCCATAGTAAGCTCATTAAGGCTTGTGTTATGGGTACTAGACGACGATATATATAATAGATATAAATACTTAAATACATAGAAAACTTCCATGACTCAGAAACAAATATTCATGCTCATCCCACAAATATTTGCCCTTACCGGGATTCGAACCCAGGACCTTCAGCTTTGTAGGCAGCGTCACTACCCACTAGGCTAACCGGTCGTCTGTATTCATTAAAAGCACGTCACATGTATTAAATTCCACTATCGTTTCTAGTATGCAGTATGCCCCTCTTCGGATTACTGTAAAGCCAGTTTCAACCAAACACAAATAAGGCTTCAATTTTAGGTTAAACGTAAAATTTGTATAATTGTCTTGGCTAATTTAAGGAATAAACTCTACTCTTGTTTGGCCGAATTAACACTAATTTACCTGACTGCCTCCTAAAAAGTTGTTATTAGCAGTATACCGTAATAGAGCTATACATTTCAGAAATACAGAAATAGTTTTATGAATTATACGACAATTCTGTAACGGGTAAATTTTGCCTTGATGAATGATTTTTATTAGGCAGTTTGCCTGTTTTTTAATAAACGTAATAAGATAAAAAGTTATGCGTTGACTCGAGAACCTCCTCCGTTTTTTTCGTCAGCTAAAAACAACTACGAAGACTATCAACGTAAGATGTGTTTTCTTCATGTCTTGTTACCGTTTGTTTCCTAAACAAATTAAAAAAAATAGCTAGGAAAGCCTCTGTTAGCGTACTGCTGTGACGCGAGCACCGCCGTACGTGCCGCGCGAGTAAACCTGCGCTATTTACGCGCGTGGCACGTACGGCGTGTTCGACATTGTTGCGCGGTGACGTTCGCGTTGCAAAGGGTATGTTGTGTATGTGCGGGCCGAGTGCGGGCTGGGCCAAACGGAGTTGGTGGAGGTGCTGGGGACACCTACATATTTATTTGTTTCTTATAATTTACCAAGGAGTGGAAGCCCCAATCGCCCCAGCCCTCTTCGGCGAACTTGGACTTCTTTTTAAAAGACTGGCCAGATATTGCTCAAGACGGCGATGAATGGAAAAGAGGGAACCCTTTGCTCAGCAGTGGGACATAACGGGCTCGATATAATAATAATATAATTTACCTATTTGGGTGAATAAACTTTGTTCTGTAACTAATTGCCATAATTACGTGTCGTCGGTCACCTTTTAAAACTGCAATTTTATGGGTTTACGTAAAATAACCCTGGGTTTAACTTGATAAAAATGTATTGATGATACAGTTTTCTATTAGATTAATATGCGTTGACACTTTACTGCTGAAAATGTATATAGTCTCAAACTTCTGCAATTTGTAAGGTACTATGCAATAAATTAAGTCCCTGCTCAACGACCAATAAGAACTGTGTGACTTTTGCAGCTTACATCATTTGAAAATCACCCATACGAGCACAACTTAGTTTCACAAAAAGAGGTGCTTTACCTAATGAAGATTGCTCCATACAATCGGGCGCTTGTAAACATCGTCCTAAATACGAAGTACCCTCACCTCGCAAACTAAGTGCTGCTTACATTGTAAATGTTTCCCCACAATAGCACGCCCTACGGCCCGTACTAAAAGAACATAAGCGTAGTACAATGTTAGAGCGCATAGGTCATTTCGTGTCGAGGGGCTGATGCCGGATGTGAGTATTAAAAAGTCGTAAGTACGGGTTGTGTGGATGCGCACGAGTCGTTTTGGGTGTAATATGGGAGGGAACGTGCGGACACAATAGGCTGGCGGGCGATTAGCAGAAACAGATGTAAAATGTTTGCGGCGATTACCGCGCTAATGTGGCGACCTAGGTATTGATTTTTACTTAGAGAAATGTGTATTGCTTTTTTATGCATTTATTTCATTTTTTTTATTTTTTTTTATTTATTCAGCAAATGTAAATAAGTACATTTGCTAATAAGTATTCTGCGTCTGTGAATAGCATGCAATTTCAGGCAACGTATGTAGGTAATCAAAACTTTTAAAATAGGAATGGTTAGAAATTATGGTCTTCATTGCTGGAGATCGTGTCCGTCTCGTACTTTGTTGGCCACTTCTGGATGTCACCAGCTGCTCCCAACCCCTGTCCTTGCCTTTTTCCATCGCCACTATGAGCGTGAGGCCTGTCAGATCAGCAACCTGATCTCTCCATTGTGTCCAGTGAGACCAGCTGCGCGAGCGCTTGCCATCCGCAGAGGCGTAAATAAGCACATTAAATTAACGGCAATATGTAGCTGATAGACCCATTAATTACAGGTTTTCTTTATTTGAAGACAAAATGTAGGACTTTCTTCAGCATACTTCACAGTTAATATAGCAGTATCGAACTCGGGCGTCGTGTCGCCCCAATGTCGCCCGGTGTCTGCAAAAACCGCCAGATGCCGGCGACGTTACGGCCCCACGCACTCATTCACAACACCGTAATCCCATAATCTCAGGAAACAGTCGTTTCTCAAATACATACTAACTCATGTCGAGTTTATGGTGGGCCTTACACCTTTTGCCTAGAGATTTGTTATACCAGGCAAACTGGTGTAGACTGAAGGTACACCACGCACAGTAGATAGTGCCTGCGGCCTGCGTGACGGAGAACAGAGACGGCTATAGAAGACAAGCTCGTGCAAGAGGGAGCACAAACACGTTGCCGACCTTGTACTTCTTCTTCGTGTCGAGGTTCCTCAAATAAGAGATGCCCAATGGGCAGCGGTGTGGACAGCTCTGGCAGTCGCGTCTCTCAGGTTACTTACGACTATCCAGACGATATACTTAACTTTATCTCAAGTAAATTTAATAGCATATACGAAAAATGTTACCATAAGATAATTATAGACAAGAGCAAAAGAAAACAATGTAATTGGGTTAATAATAAAGTTTTAAGGATGTGTACGAAACGGGACGAATTATTCAAAGATTGGTATAAAAATCCGAGCGACGCCAATAAGCGATTACTGTACAATAAATATAGGAACAAAACGAATAATTACCTAACTAACTTAAAAAATAATTCAATTAAAATTGAGATTACTAATAGCTTTCACAACTCAAGAAAAATATGGGAAATTATTAATAGACTGTGCGGTAAGATAACAAAATCAATTGACGTTATTATTACTTCTAGCTTTAAAAATATACCACCTGGAGAACTTGCTGATAACTTCGCTGTAGGATTTCGAGATAATGTCAAAAATATATGTTCCTATTGCAACTATCAATTATTGGACGAAAATACATATACACAGGACATTGGTTTGTCAATGAGATGGTCTAAGGCCAGAAATGCCGTAGTATCCTCTATAATCAGACATCTCAATGACAAAAAAAGTCCAGGTGTTGATAAAATTCGCCCATCTGATATCAAATACGTCAACGCTGAAATAACACCTGTTTTAACTCATCTGATTAATTCATGCATTAAAAAATCGACTTATCCAGATAATTTAAAAATAGGAATAATTCGACCCGTTCATAAAAAAGGTTGCTACAATGATGTAAACAATTACAGGCCCATTACGATCTTACCATGTATTGATAAAATAATAGAAAAATACCTTGGCCATGAAATTAATAAATACCTTACTGATAACAATGTAATTCATAACAAGCAGTACGGTTTTCAGAAGAAAAAAAATACTGCTCAGCTACTGAGCAAATTCACTAATGAAGTGAATCAATACCTAAATGATAAAAAACACGTACTTGCTATCTTTATTGATTTTAGTAAAGCTTTCGATACTCTAAGATATGACATACTGTTTTCAAAACTCCTGCAAAGTGGTATACGAGGCCCCCACCTGGAACTTTTTAAAAACTACCATCTAAATCGTTTCACAACAGTAAAAGTAAATAACACATTCAGTGACCTGCTTCCAGTTCCAACCGAGGAAGGCACGGCCCAAGGTTCTATAATTGGCCCAACCGAGTACTTATTTTATGTGAACGATATGTGTAATATTTTTGACAGCGGCTCAGTATATCAATTTGCAGATGACACCTGCCTCCTGGTGGCGGACAAGGATGTGCAAAAGGCTTCAAGCATAATGCAATCAAACTTTGACTCCTTGTGTAAATGGGCCCATGACGTAGGCCTTGTTATAAATTACTCCAAAACTAAACTCATGCATATCCATTCCACTCACCTAATGAAGACCTCTAATCCTACCATTTTATCGCATAGTCACCAATGTTTGCATAATGTTAATAATAAGAACTATATAAAAACTATATGTAATTGTGAACACTTAGAACTAGTTACTGAACATACTTACCTGGGCCTGATCATAGACTCTAAATTTAATTGGGGACCCCATGTAACTTATGTTTGCAACAAATTAAGGTCTATACTCTCGAAAATATCATTGTTAAAATTCAAAGTCCCATACAGTACTCTTAGAATGTTATATTTATCCCTAGCACAGTCTGTTATTGATTATGGTCTAACTAGTTATGGCAGAACTTACCACACATACATTAATAACATTTACAAATTACAGTTAAGCTTATTGAAAGCAATAGTACCAAAGTCAGTTAGAAAAAAGTTTAGCCAAGAAGAAAAGGAAATATTGAGGTACTGTAATGTCATTAGTATATATAATAGATTCAAAATGTTAATTATTGCTGAAGAAATTGATAACTTAGCAAAATTAACAAAAACTAGTAGACCACAAAAGCTCAGAAAATTAGTATACCTGCCACTATATGTTTTACCAAAATGTACCAATATCTATGGAAAACGAAGGTGGGAATACTTGTTACCCAGTATCCTTAATGATCTACCATCCGATGTACTTACAAATATATGTGATAAACCGCAACATTGCAAACGTATAATGAAATCTGCTTGTATATCCCAAACCTGTTAATGCTAAGCTAAACTAATGTTGCCGTCGTAGACGTGCATCCAGTTTTTGGACCTTAAGCCGCGGCAATAGGATAAGAAACTGCATGCACGCCTTCAGCGTGCCCCTATATAAATATATATATATTATCTATTGAGTGAATGCAGTGGCAGTTAAACCCTGCTGGGTTTTGTCCGCTGCCTGGCCGTGTATTATGTAATAATGATAAGTATAAATAAATTAAAAAAAAAAAAAAAAAAAAAAAGGTCGTGTAGACCTTGTACTGAATAGGGGGTATAGTGTAAGACACTAAATAAAATAATCAATTTTTCGTATATTCTCGAAAAAGGATTAAAAATGTAGTCAAATGGAGAAAAAGCGACGCATGAGGTTAAATCACGAAGTTATAAGTATCCAAAGCTTTAAGAAGGGGTATTGTTCTGTCCCATTTTCGCAAAACGCAACTTCATATGAAACGATGACGTTCACACTTGGTAGGCAACGTGCCGTGCTCCCATCGTGTTCGGCGCCGCCGTCGACGCGGCCGGCCGCGCGCGCGGCTCGCTCTGCGGCAGCCTCGCGGATTGTGACGTCACCAACTGTTTGAGTTTTCTCTCTCTGACAAGCAATATCAATATTTTAAATGTTTCCTGCTGTACAAAGGTTGTCTGGAAGAGAACGCTTTAAAGCGATAACACCGCCTGTTGTTACCATTATTTATTAAGTAATTTTTTTGTAAGATGTTTCTCTCGTGTCGGTATTTAATTTATAATAAAGAGTATTTATTTTATTTATTATTATCAAAACGGTTGTAGCTTCGTTATTCTTTGAGATATCTGAATGGGATTTTCGTTACTAGGCATATTTTTTTGCCTTCTTTCTTTTGGAGTAATAATAGTTTTCGAGTCTACACCCGTATTGATAATTCATTGTATTGAAAGCTAGAGTCAAATGCAGTTCCTTCTCTCACACACAACACATATCCTTGGGAGCTTTGGCGACCTTAAACCAGTGCAGTGGAACCCCCCGCGCGCCCAAAGTGCGCGTAAACTTTTTCATTACCTTCCAGCTTGTACTCAGAGAGTTGAATTGCAGTTCTTTTGTATATAAGACCCTAATTTATACATTTTACGACGTACGTATTTAGGTCAAGTTAGCAAAATCACTAATCACTTCACTATGATACGAGGCAATTATGTAATGTGCCAGATGTGCGTCGCTCGCGCACGGCTGTAAGCCGGTAATCCTTCGCTTGACGCTCTCCTGAGTTATGGGGCACCTCCGCACCTCGGACGGGAGCGCGTCATCCGTCTAATGACTAGATAAGTACAAATCATAAACATGAAAATAATCGCGGTGTGTAATAATCCTGAAGATGTATATTCAAATATTTTTGGAACTCAGTTGCTTATAGAACCTCTTACTATTGCCTCCATCCCTCCACCAAGTTACTACTTCTATTGACGCAGATAGTGACTGAATTCTACCTCATGTACCATACTTTAATATTATAAAACGCTACATTTACTTATTTGAATCTTACTGGCTCTCTCTACTGCTGCCTAGTGTGAGCATGATTAAACTGACACCCGATCGGCCATAGTGAACTTAAAGACCGTACCTACTATTTAATTGCCATCCCCTCCATCCGAGAAATCGAGGTCATGTATAGGCTTGCCGGGTATACAGGCTCCGACGGAATATTACAATTATTGTCTATGGGTCGTCTATGATTTCATCGGAACCGTCACTTTTTTTTTTAAATACAACGACGGTGGCAAACAAGCGTACGGCCCGCCTGATGGTAAGCGGACACCGCAGCCTATAGACGCATGCAACCCCAAAGGAGTAACATGGGCGTTGCCGACCCTTGATATGTTTGAGGAGACAGCTGAAGGAACAAATTCCCTCGCTCTCAACACAACGCATCCCCGGGAGCTCTGGCGACCTTGCTCACCTCCAGGAACACAACACTACTACAGAGCAAGTAGTATGGCTGTGGTCTTCCGTAAGGCGGAGGTACTTCCCCAGTTGGGCTGCTCCAAATTCGAGCGGGATGACATTTCGCTGTGCCCTACCTCACCTAAACTCACGTCCGGCAAGAAGCCATATTCTTGCACCTTCGATTTCTCGGATGCAATGGGTCCTTTACTGAACCAGTTTTGGCCAGCCCCACACAACGAGGCGTGCTCTGCAAATCATTTGCTCGTTAAATATGCGTTTACTTGAAACGACAAAAAAAATACTGTTTGCGCCTCGCCAAAGTCAATATGGAGTATTTAGTGTAGACGTTTTATTTGTTCTACTTTCGACCGGGTCAGGGTCGGCAGAAATGGTGTGTAATGAAATGAATAATCAATAACAATTTACATTGTGTGCACTTAGTCATTATTTATCGTGTAAGTACCTACAATGTTACACATACTGGTAAATATACATAACGCCAATAATATATAATGAAACTAGTCCAGAAAAAACTCGAAGACTTGCACGAAATGAAGCATCAAAAAGAGCAACGTAAATAATTAATTTTCGTTAAAATTCTACGGGGTGATTTTGAATAATAACGAGGCAAATCGTGAGAACCAAAGTGATTATGAAAAAAAAGCGGAGGCGTCATTGTTTATGTCACTCGTTCCCGCGCGAAACAAAGGCGTCCCGCCGAAACGTCACCCGTTCGGCCATAGACTAAATAAACCATAGAGCAAACGCTTTGACGTAATTGTTGCGAATAGCTCACAATTGTAGCGTGGAAAGTAAAAAAACGTGAGAAACTATCTTAAGCTAAAATACGTTCAGTACGTTTAGAAATCTTTGTACTTACATATCGGAAGTTTGAGGCGTGAGTCACTCCAAAGTCATTCTGTATGGGCACTTCCGAAATGACGCATGACATTGACAATAAGGTACAATACTTACATACACTTTTTATTGAGAATTCGTGCTTTCCCTATTCAGTTTAGGAATGACACTTTAAATTATGTTTACGAAATCAAAGAGCCTAGTGATGAAGGGCTAAGGGTGCGGTATCTGTTAACCATTTTCAGAGTTCCGTAGCAAAAATAGCGAAACCCCTTAGATATCGTTTCTCATGTCCATCCATCCGTTTATTTGTCCATAGTAGAGTCCGTTCGTAGGCCTCCTAAATAAATTCCTATAACTTTCACTAATCACCCGATTAAGGAATTTTATCCTGAGACCTTCGAGGATTTCATCCTGATAAATCAAAACTTGCAGTGTTATGTTATAATGAAGCATGTTGATGACCATCTACGCAACTAGATAAAAAATGTATCCGTGAACGGATGCGGCTACTACTACAGGAGTTTGACTTGAATATACTTCATACCAGCTCATTCATACATAATGAATATACTGATGTATATTCCTACAATAATATCGCTTTGAATATAACACCTACTCGTAGAATATCGAACATGATACTGTAAAATAAAGCAAAACCACTCACTGAATTAGCAGCCTTTTCATTAATTACTACGCTTCATTCACGTAATACGAAACAAAAGACACCGTACACCCTCGCCCGTTCCCATAGCCGACAATGCAAATTATTGAATGATTACAAACCCGTGAATAGCGCTGCAGGTGTCTAAACTTTACACCGTAAACAGAAAAAACCGTGCCATAGACACGTGCGTTGCGGCCAGAGACAATGGCATTATAACACCTCGCCCTCGCCCGAAAAAAGAACTAAAGATGACTTTTGGCGCGTTTTATTGACTCGTCTGTTTCCCACGATGAAAACCAATGGTCGAACAGGTCTTATTGTTTCTATCGACGATTCTCAATTAGAAGCTTTATTTTTTGAACAATTAGGTCGCAATTGCTGCAATGCGGTTTGTAAATACGCCTTTCTTCTTCGGACGCTGTGTAATCGTAATTTCTTACTAGGATTAAGGTATGGGATCTGTAATCCGTTTTAAAATCCTTTTCAGGTGATGGATGTCGCAACAACATCTGTGGCGTCTTATGGTTACGATTTGTCACTTTTGCTTTCAAATAATTAGCCTCTTTGTAAGCAAAATAAGTACGATCTAACAAAAAATCACTTTTAACTTCGACAAGAAATCTCCAGCGAGAGGATTGCTAATATTCAAGTGTGCGCACTTTACACGTCTATGAGCATTATCACATCTGTTTCTGGTTAGATATATTAGTCATAACAAAATAAGAATAGGTGACACACAACGCTGCACATCCCTCAAACGCTCTTTTTACAACTAAACCCCTTAATCCCGCTCCAAAATGCATCATAAACACTTGAAAACGCAAAAAACAACATAAATTACCGTTGCGCAAGAAAAATAATGTCCCCCTTAAAACAATAGTGTCAATCTGTGCTCGAGACCAGTACCGGGGGAGGAAACGGGACGGGGGGGAAACAAGGAGGGGGACCAGGGGGGACCACCGGGTGGACCCGGATCCGAGGATTAGACGCACGTGCAGTGCTTTGTGTTGGCTGCATGCAGTTTTAGGAGACGGTGTTAAAACGATGAGTTTTGGAGCTCTCAAAACACGGTATGGATTTATTTCAATTGGTTTTGATTGAGATATTTTCGTGAGTTATTACGCGAAGTTGAGCGAGTTGAGACATATTGGTCATATACCTACGTACTTATATTAGAAGCGAACGAGGTTCCGGTTCGGCATGAGCGAAAAATCTTGCGTATGTCTGTCCAGCTGTTCTCTACAGGTTGCATTTCTCAACCGTTCCTCTTGAAATTTTGTGAGCAGTTTCGATGATTACCCATATAGTTTATTGGTGTCCATTCAGTTATACGAAATTATTATTATTACTATTTTTAAAGACAGTCGTGACTTCTTCAGCTCAGAGCCACTAGGAATCTATAGTAACATGATTACTTGTTACGCAGGGCACACGGTTATCTAGAACTCAATTCGGCACGTTCTATTAACGGCTGATCAAATGCATATGACCCACAGATTCGTATGGTTGAGTTTTTTTTTTTTTAATAATCTCAAGTACCTATAAAACACCTATGCGCAATCTGAGCCGTCTATAGCGAAGCGGTCGGCTATATTTATGAATACTGTGATACTCGACCCTGGACAGTGGACACCCCAAAGCCCCTATCTTCGAACATCTACCACAGACAAGACACTCAAGTTTCATTTTTTTCCGCGTCTGGGCTCGCACGAACAGCCAAGATGGCAGATATGCAAATTTGCACATTCATGTCATTTTATTGATTTGTCCTTTTGAATTTAGGTATTAAATACGCGCTGTGCCTGCGCATAATGAATGCTCATTGATTTTGCTGTTGTTATTATATTATTTATGATCATTTGAATGGTGGATAGCGATTAATGCTTTGTGCATTTGCTGTAGAGGCCTAAGGCATAAGGCCCCTCACATCTATTCAAAGCTACCGTTACTTTTCACCTATTTTACTATTACCTTATCCACCATTTTCCCCGAATTTCTAATGTTGCCCGACTATGGTAGAACAGAAAGAAAGGGATATTATTTTAGCAGAGTAGGTATGTTTGTATTTACGTGTGTATAATCGATGGTTTTCAAAATAACAATTACTTATTCTATCTTCTTGTTCTCTATGCCCAATTTTATCGAGAAACTGAATGGTTAGAAATAGAGAGACTTCCATATTGTATTATATTATAACATTAGTAATAAACTGACCCCCAAAAAGCATATTATCCGGATAGAAAAATCTAATCTAGTTACAGTTCTTAGAATGAAATAGATTCGACGAATTACGATTTGGGAAGAAAAAACAGTTTGTTAATGACCTGGGACGAGTTACTGTTGTATTGAGTTTAGATGTGAATCATATAAGTTGGCGCGATCTCGTTTGCTCTAGCACGTAGCTAATTCTGTGAGAGCGCGGCCAACTGAGGATCATTAAATCCATTTGGTGATTGCTCAGGGCAATCGCTGAATCCAAGAGAGGTGAATGTACATACGTATACCACGTACTGGTGACTCTGTGAGCTCTAGCACTCGCGACTTTAAAAAAGTTTTTTTTTTAATAAAAACAAAACTATGTAATTTTTGAACCTGCTCACGAAATTTCGTTGAGAAATGCGACTTGTATCCAGAGGAACAGCCGGACAAACCAAAGAACTTTGGACTAAAATGAAAGAGAAAACTTGGTTCGCTTCGCTCGCTCGTTCAACTACCTACACATACAGCAAAAGTAACCATTCCTCTTCGGTTTGCCAAAAAAAGCCCTAATTTATGAGTACAGTCGACAACACAGCTAAGTGACCATCGGAAATCTAATCTGACCTTAAGTGCATTGTAATAAGGTTCTAGGTTTTCACGGTATGGTTAGTTAGGTGTGTTGCTGTGTGTACCAAACTTAGGCATCATCTGAGATAGATTCGATTGCAATCTAGCGTACGCGAATAACTTTAACAGTTATCCTATTGTCCGGAGACCCGCGGCTGTCAAACATAGCAAACATCGTTATCGATACGATCGATGAAAACAAACAAATCTATAAGTACGTTGCAGAATAGCAACACGACGTGTTACACAATACTATCGAGGCACAATGCGGACCAATCGCGGCGAGCGTCAACTGATATACGGGCTCTTTTATTTGACAGCTTATTGTTATTGTCCGCCATTATTGTACCTGTCGTTTGTTTTTTTTTTACGGAAACGGACATAGGAAGGAGGTGTTCAGCCAGTATGCAACTGAACCTGTTCGAGTAAGGTGCAATTCCAAATTCAGTTTTAAATAAACTTCGCGTGTGTGATTAGGTCGTTGATTTTTTTATTTTATTTTTAAAAGTTTGTAAACACTTTCAAAATGAAGTACCCGTGCAGGAAGAATTTGACGCGTTTCACAAGCGACATTTTTGTGGATTTACGTAAGTCTACTATGATTTTAATAATTTTTTCTATATATTTTTTGCCCCATTTAACTTAGTTTCCCATATATTTCATGTTTTTTAATAATACCTTTAATCTGACTCTTTCTTATAAGAAAAACAAAAAAAAAATTGGAATTTCTTATAAATTTGTAAAATAATGAATATAATGTAAGAACGGAGCATTGTCGGTCCGGAAATAGTAAAGGGGTCGTGAAAAGAAAAAGGTTGAAAAACACTGTATATAGCAACATTACGGGCGAACCATGTATTGCAATTTATATCTACTTATATTTTATTCTTATTAGTTACAGAACAAGTACAGTCAGCGTCACAGACATCTGTACTCTTCAGGGTGTTCAAAAATATCTGAACATGTACTCTATATGGCTTTGACAATAAAGTCGTGTTCAGATGTTTGTGAACGCCTTGACCGCTCAGATGTATGTGATGGCGACTGTACATACAGTAAAAACATACCCTGATTTACACATTCCTCCGTGTTTAATCTATCAAATTAGTAATAAGTATTTCAGTAACACTCGTAAATGTAAACATGTCATTCCGGTGTAATCAAAATAACGGTGCACATTGCCTAAACTTCACTACAATACATTTCACAGGAATAATTTATGGTCACTGTTTAAAATTAAGAACGAGAAATATATCACTACCGCAGGCCGCAGCACACTCAATTTTCAAATTTCACAATTCGAACGCGGAATGTCTCACTGGCCAGCATGAAGCGTTACGGCCATATAAATGGCCGCCATATGTTGCTGTATATTGTCGCACTCGACTCGAGGGAGGACTCCGCCTCCCCGTTCCAAAAGAGCATATATGTCATTTGAATTTCGAACAATATTCGTCGTTTTGATCTGGGCGACGTGTAAGCCGGCAGGTTATTTGTAAGCATTAAGGTTGATATTCGATGGAATAATTCATCAACGCTGTTGTTTTTCCGCCAGAGGAGTGCCGGCTAGGGTTCTCCGCGATATGAACGCTGACTCTATAATTAATGTCTTCTCAGGCAAGATGTAGGTACCTACTCGGAATACCACGAACTCGCTAAGGATCAGCCCCTCGTAAATTAACGATGTACTTAGTAGGTATGTCATTTTATGTTGGCCAAGAGAAATTATGGCCCTGAAACATAGATGCTTCTTAAGCTACATATGCCACCGATGGCACCGATAGTAGGGTCATTTCGCCGGTTAGCGACCACCTAATTTCATGTGCCGGTGGGCGACCACTTAAGCTGAGTTGGTGAACTGAAAGGATATTTTCTCGGTTTTTTGGTAGATTTCTATTCTAAAACAACAAAAAAATGCATGTACAAGTAATTGTCTCAATAGGGTGTGTAGAATTGATGTCTCTCTGTCTGATCTTCAATAGAAAAAACCTTCTCCTTCAGGTGGTCGCTAACCGAAGGTGGTCGCGTAACCAGCGTAATGACCCAATTTAAAACAAGTTTTGTGTTTGTTGCGCTGCCCCTGACAGCTAAAAAATAACTACAAACTTAGAAAAGTTGAAAGATTTTCATGAAACATAGCTAAGAACACTCGCGATAAAATTATCTATGACACAAAAAAAACCGCATTCATATCGGTCCATCCGTTTGGGAGCTACGATACCACAGACAGATGCACAGATACACAGACACGTTAAACTTATAACACCCCTCTCTTTACGTCGGGGGTTAAAAATGTAGGTTCCTCACTCTCACCAGAGCGCATCCATGGGAACACGAACGACCATATTTATCGGTAACACAACATCACATAATTATATCTACCTACAGCCCAAGTAGAGTCATTATTGCTGCGGTCATCTGCGTAAGGTGCCAAAATACATGTGGTGGAGGTACGTCGGTTGTTTGCGCCAGGTTTTCAGCAGTAATTCTGTTCTGTTGGCAACCCTACAGGATCTCGCAGGCAGGGGCGCGGGCGCATGAATATGCAGCGGCGTCGTTAGGCGATGGTAATTCGAGTGCAATATGCTCAGGTTGGGGCAAAAACTACGCAGGGTTGGGGCAGGTCGCAGGTCGGGCATGCCCGTGCCCTACTCTTTCTAGTATCAAACACATAAAACTACGTGAATCTAAAGATTTTACACACATGCGGTTTGGCGGCTCTTGCTGCGCCTTTGATTCTGTATTTTTAGGGTTCCGTAGACAACAAGGAATGCCATGTCCGTCTGTCCGTCCATCTTCGGCTTAGCTGAAAGTGAGTACTTAATCAAAAAATAATAATTGAAAACCGCTCTAATTCCGCCTCGTTCCGGCCGCCCAGGTGCCCACCATGCGAATATTTCGCACCTTTAGAACGGAACCGACCTAAGTAATCCAAAAACACATTTTTTTAGGAAAACGCAAGTAATGATTTTAAGTCGCAATCGGTCGTTTAGAGTCGATCTATGTATATATCTCAATGTGACTTTTTTGAGTTAGGTCAGTTCCGTTCTAAAGGTGCGATTTGGTCAGTGACGTTTGGATCAAGTCACTTGGAAAATTGAGTTGAATTTATTTTGTTCTGAAGGTTTATATAGGTAGTATATTACATTGAAATCGAGTGTGCGTTCTAGTTCACATTGGGCGGCATGATTTTAATTAATAGACCTTTGGCAACATTGGAAAATTCGCGGTAGTCCCTTATTTTACCGACAAACGTTACACCGAACCGGTTTCTACGCAGTTACCTTTTAGCTACACCTAAAAAGTTAACGGTTTCCACGTTATCCACGTTAATCCCCTAGCCTGATCCCCCAGGGGAATTAGCGGCAATTATTTTATATTCAACTAGGAAAAAATGATAATGTTCGGTTATGGCGCTTCGCCGGACGCTACCGCGTCACGCTCGCTTCGCTCGCTCGGCTCGCGCGCTGTAGGGTCGCAGTTCAACTAACAACCTAACCGTTTTTTTCCCCTGGGGGATCAGGCTAGGGGATTAACGTGGACAACAGCACGGTTTCTGATTCGATGAAGTGTTTGTCGGTAAACCAGAATTCGCTGCACCTAAGTAGTAACACAGATGAAAGTTACTTGCTATAGTAGTAGGTAAGTACCTGCTATAAGCAATTGACGGACACACCATCGATCGAAATTATTTTCTGCGAAATATTAACATGAATCAGTAAAAAATTGTAGGTTTCATTGCCATAATATTGATATTGTTATATTTAGCTAAATCATAGAAACGCACGTGCCTTATCGCACCGAGACAGAACAAAAGACTTGCTTATGTAGATGTGTTACTTATAGTAGCGTCGTGTAGTAATTAAACTATTTACCTATATATACCTAATACTATATGTTGGCCTTGAATACGTTAGACCAATAACTTTAGTAAAATCGGGAGCAAAGACATCAACTCTAATTATAAGTCATTACATCCATTCACATAATGATAGTATGTATTGAATATGTAGTAGTATATTTTTTTGGATGTATCTTATATATCTTTTATTTATGTCTATATTTAGTATACACTTGTTTATTTTTTCAATCTTATTGAGTAAAAATGCCACGTCGTGATTCATCAATCACAAAAAATTAGAGATGGGCCGACTATGGGCCGCCTAGAAGGCCGAGTCGGCTAGGCCGATCGTGGACTTCGGCTAAGTTCGGGTGCAATTGGGAAACTTCGTTTCGCTATGCCGTCGCGCTGTCTGCATGCGTTCAAAGTACCAAATGTGATAATAAATCTGTATTTGAGTAAAATATAAAACGAATGATAAAAAATACACATTAACACACATTTTTAACATGTCGCCCGTAGTGACATTGAATACGTGAGTTGAACCGTGTATTTGTTAGTATTAATGGCAGTTTACTTATTCTATGTCTCGTTTTCCTGTGATCCATAAAGTGCCGACTAATCGGCACATTTAGCCGACTAGTCGCCGACTAGTCGCCGACTACAAATGAGGCCGGATAGTCGGCTTTCCCGACTATTTGGCGACTAGTCGGTACATCTCTACAAAAAATCAATGACAAAAGTCACCCTACCACTGTTGCTAATCGTTCCATATGCGTAACTTGCAGTGCATCCTGCGTTTTATTGTCTACACCTATAAGATGACCATCGGAGCAGAGGCAGATTGAAATAAATAAATGAACTTTTATTCTGCAAGTAAGCCGTAATGGCACTTTTAAGTCAACATTCTACCAGCGTTTCTGAAAAGAACACCAATGTTGAGAAGGAAAAAGATATAGCTCAACCTGGAATAGTTATTTACGATACAAGTGCCGAAAATAGGACTCGTGTCGATTTAAAACACTCCCTTCGGTCGTGTTTTAATTTATCTCTGCTCGTTGCGAATTACCTATTCGCACGTGTATCGTACAACGTTTTACTGTACATATGGCTCATTAAAGTTTCGACATATGCACGAAAAGTGCTCTTTTCCGCACTAGTGCGGGAAAGTAGCACCATATGTACTGTAAAGTATCTACTCGTATCTGTGAACCATGGCAGGAGCATTTATTGAGTGGGGATTTTTTTGCTCAACAGTGCAATCGATATTCCTATAGCCTTAAGAAGAACGATAATATTTTTAAGTGCGATTCTGCAATTGCACATTACCCGTCTTCAGGTAGACTAGACATCACGTTTCTACCTATAGTTTGTTTTTAACAAAGTAAAGTAAGATTAAACATGGTATTTCGCAAATGATCAAATAATAAACCTTGTCCTACAGCTTGCCGCAAAGACCAGCGGCCGCAGCCGCTCGACGCGGCGGCCATCATGAAAGAGAAGAGCAAAAACGCGGCGCGCTCGCGCAGGGAGAAAGAGAACGCGGAGTTCCTGGAGCTGGCCAAACTCCTCCCACTTCCCGCCGCCATCACGTCACAGCTAGACAAGGCTTCCGTCATCAGACTCACGACCAGCTACCTCAAGATGCGCCAAGTCTTTCCAGATGGTAAGAGAAGGTTCCAGAATGCTGTTTGTTACTCCTGGTCATACCCCTCCCCGCCTCCATCACCATAGCCATGTGACTTACGACCTGATGATCACCATGATACCCCAAGTTTTTCTTTATGTTAAGAACCCTTAGTTTTTACTGTCAAGTTCATCGTCATCATCATATCAGCCGAAAGACGTCCACTGCTGGACATAGGCCTCCCCCAAAGAGTGTCAAAGTGACCGGTCCTGCGCCACCCGCATCCAGCGGACTCCAGCAACCTTTACCAGGTCATCAGTCCACCTTGTGGGGGGGCCTACCCACGCCGCGCCTTCCGGTACGTGGTCGCCACTCGAGAACCTTTCCGCCCCAAAAGCCATCGGTTCTACGTGCTACTTAAGTTTAGCGATTCGGAAGGCTATATCGGTTAATCATAATCATATAATCATTTTTACCTTGGTTCTGCTGCGGATAGCCTCATTTCTGATGCGATCACGCAGAGAAACTCCCAACATAGCCCTCTCCAATATTGGACGAAAAGATGTGCCGTAGCTTCCCGAACGCTGCCCAGCCGAGTCGGATTCGACGATTGACCTCTTTCTCGAAGTTGGACCTACCTATCTGGATAGTCTGTCTTAGGTATACATACTCGTCTTCGAGCGTAAAGTGTCCGATTGTAATGGGAGTTGGTACTACATGGGCATTTGACATGATCTTCGTCTTATCCATGTTCATTCTTAGACCAACTCGCTCGGAAGCTTTACTGAGGTCATGGAGCATCGTACTTAAGTCCTCCATGGTCTCAGCCAAGACTACTATATCGTCAGCAAACCGAAGGTGAGTGATGTACTCGCCGTTGATGTTGATGCCTAGCCTTCTCCAGTCCAGACTTTTGAAAACGTCCTCCAGTGCAGCGGTGAACAGTTTTGGAGAAATAACATCTCCTTGCCTGGCTGCATAGCATATGCTGTAGCGGAATAGTTTTCGAGTTCTGGTCTTGGAGTCGAACTGATATAGTGGCGTTCTCGTACAAACACTTCAGCACTTATACATATAGCGATAGTCAACTAGGCACCGCTGGAGAGACCGTAGTACGGCCCAGGTTTCAATCGAATCGAAGGCTTTCTCGTAGTCCACGAACGCTAGGCAGAGGGGCTGGTTATACTCCTCGGTCTTCTGTATAACCTGACGGAGCGTGTGGATGTGGTCTACGGTACTAAAGCCTCTTCGGAAACCAGCTTGTTCGGGAGGCTGGAAGTCATCTAGCCTGCGTACTTACGAGACGATTTGAATGACCCTCGAAAACAGCTTATAGACATGGCTCAGAAGTGAGATGGGTCCGTAGTTCTTCAACAGGGTGTTGCCACCCTATTTGAAGAACAGCACCACCACCCCTCCGTTCCATGCCTTTGGAGTTCTCCCTTCCAGTAACACGGAATCGAACAACTTCTGAAGGGCCGTAAGGACCGGTTTTCCACACGCCTTCAGGAGTTCGGCTGTTATTCCGTCTTCACCGGGTGCCTTGTTGTTCTTGAGCTGCTTAAGAGCCATTACAATCTCGTACAGCCAAGACTACTATATCGTCAGCAAACCGAAGGTGAGTGATGTGATGTATCTCACCCAGAATCTCGGTTTTAGAAGAAACGATTCTACCATCTTCAGTTTTTAACTTCGCGAACTGGCTCTGCCCTATAGACAAATCTCTCGAGAACACTTTAGACCCCTTATTACGCCTGATGGCCTCTTCAATACGATTTGTATTGAATTGGCGCAGACCGCGGGTAAGGGACTTGGAGATCTGTTTATTGAGCTGCCGGTAAAAGTTCGCATCGGCTGAAGACTGTAAGCAGAATCATTTCACTCCTTTCCTTCATGAGCTTCTGAGTGGAGCTAGAGAGCCTTTTAGTTTTGTATTGTTGTCAAGTTACCAAGTGATATCCACAGACATCACCTAGTAACAGGTCTTCTCTGACAGTAAAAGAAGATTATAATGTCCGACGAAAATAAAAAATTGACAATCCAAAATCCCTCCCAGTCTTACGAACACCATGACAAGCTTTTCCAGATGGTAGGGGAAGTTCCAGATTGGTGTTACTGGTGAAAAAACTGCTCGTTCTTCCCACCACCATCCTTATTTAGTATTATCTCGATTGCATCTCAAAGGAGTCTGCAGCCCACTCAGTTACTTCATCACAAGAATTGGCATATGCACTAGTTTTTGCGGGAGCGACGAATGTCGTTGTGCTTCAGACACCTATCTTACCTATTATGAAGGGACTTCACTTGCAGGTCTGGGAGACGCGTGGGGCGCGTCGCCACCACCTCCTCAGCCCCGCGAGCTGTCCATCCGGGAGCTGGGCAGCCATCTCCTGCAAACGCTAGACGGATTCATCTTCGTGGTCGCGCCGGACGGCAAGATCATGTACATTAGTGAAACGGCGTCAGTGCATCTTGGGCTCAGTCAGGTGAGTAAGGTCTTGATACTCTTGATGTCAAGTTGTAAGAGCTCATTATCCTGAATCCCGATTGCGTATCATGATTCATTTATGATTTATGATTTATGGAGTCTTTCTGGCGATGGATATATGGATATTTGATGGAATGATTATGTTATATCACGTCGAAAACTCTATAAGCTCTTAAAAGCGATAGAGTTGGACTCCGTGATGGCCGTGATTATATAGAACAACTAGCTACCAATCTAATTGTCACGCAATTTTTGTAGGTACAACCCATTAACTAGCCAGTGTTGCACTGTGCTAAACAGAATCAGATCGATATGATTTTTTTGACGCGTGAGCAATTTGCCAGTTACACAGCACGCGGTTAGTTATTCTTATCAAAAGACGGGAAAATTTGCAATATATTGTAATTTCGTGATTCTGACAGGTGGAGTTGACGGGCAACTCGATATACGAGTACATCCACCAAGCGGACCACGAGGAGATGAGCGCTGTGCTAAGCCTGCAGCACCCACACTCGTACCTCGGCCACCAGTACCCCAGTCTCGGGTGAGTACATCCACCAAGCGGACCACGAGGAGATGAGCGCTGTGCTGAGCCTGCAGCACCCACACTCGTACCTCGGCCACCAGTACCCCAGTCTCGGGTGAGTACATCCACCAAGCGGACCACGAGGAGATGAGCGCTGTGCTGAGCCTGCAGCACCCACACTCGTACCTCGGCCACCAATACCCCAGTTTCGCGTAAGTCTATATAGAAGAAAGAGATAGGACGATAGACCTTTAGCGTGTGACGTAGTGAGTAAGAAGGGACAAAGCACATTTTATTTAGCAGAGATTTTTTAAGTTTATGATCCGGACCGGTAAATGCGCAGTTGATGCAGTTCATCTAGCCTTTAGGCCGCGGTTTGGACGCCAGCGGGCAGCGGGGCGACGAGCGGCAGTTCATACATATCATCGAGTTCCACGTTGAGTTTCTCGAGGTACCACGTTTACAGAAGTCTGTTTTTAGGGAGCGCTGGTTGAAACTTGTAAAAGCAGCCGTATATCGTGCAGAATAAAGTTCATAATTAATTAATCATTATTTCACAGTTACCCAGTGGGCGGTACGTGGGGCCCGTCGGTGGACATCGAGTGCGAGCGCGCCTTCTTCATCCGCATGAAGTGCGTACTCGCCAAGAGGAACGCCGGCCTTACCACCTCCGGATACAAGGTATATTGGACTCTAAGAACTTCGACACAAGATACACTTTCAATATGGGTCCACGGGGCTCTCTAGACTCCAGCTGGGATTCACCGCGTCTGCAGAACGAAGAATTTAGAGTAAAGGGTAAAACGTAGCAATTTATTATAACAGCCGAAAGAGATGTAGCTATAGTTAGAATGAGAGGTATATATGGCTGTATCATTCCAACTATAGGTGCCTCTAGCTGTCGGTTGCTGCGCGGTAAGAGAACAGAAGTCTCCATGTCCAGCTGTTCCATCTCCAGACATCTTCGGCAGATTTCACATAATCATTATAATCGAGACCATAAAGCACGGCCAACTAGATTAAATAAAGAATGGCACGAGGGAAAAGAAGCGCAATACTAAAAATTATGCATCAAACAAGGACAGAACTTACCTCGCTGCCCACGGTCTTTTGATCGAAACTAGACTTTAATCATACCGGCATAAAGCTGATTTCAAACGCATTATCCAAGCGCGCTATTCAGTTATTTTTCAATTCGATACGGTTTTATCAAATTTGAACCATAAAATCATTACAATAAGAGCCACGGCGACTGCATTTTAACTACTCTTTGAATAGCACAGCGGCGTGTGTTGTTAATAAGCACTCACATTTGTTTGTACAATCGAGCTGCATAATTAGGTGGCTGAGGGCACCCTGTATAATCCCGCTCTTCACACTTGATCTGCATACTGCATATTGTGCCTATCTGTGTAGAGCATGTGTACAGGGTGGAATGCTAAGACCGATCATTTTAGCGACTAAGTAAATCATTGAAGAACTTGATGACAAAATGCGTATTGTATTTTCTTTAAAACTACTCTGGCCCACGGTTTCATCTTTCTTACTTTCAAATATGAAAAAAACATCTAAAAATCATAGTACAGTCGAGTTCTCCAATATCTACACAGATAACCTTTCAAAAATATATATACTGAGACTTTATTGTTACTGACATAAAGGCACATGTGTAGATTAATTTTGTATTAAGCAGTTACGCTGCTAACAAAATTATACATTTTTAAATAAAGGAAAAATTGAAAAATTTTATGCTCCGAGCCGGATCGAACGGATCAAAAATCGCGGATCGGTCGGATTAAATTTTTCAATTTTTCCTTTATTTAAACATGTGCAGATATTTTTGAAAGGTTGTCTGTATAGATATTGGAGAACTCGTCTGTACAAACCTCTTTTAACGTTCTCCACGTTAAAAATCGTTAATGTGGTGCTTCTTTCCGCTAAATAAATCTCCACGGCGACCAGTCGACCACCATCTGCGCTCACATGTAAATAACCTCAGTGAGTAAATGAGACAAAAAATGAGGGTTACATTCGCCTGCCATGCGTAACGCATTGTTGAAATCGACACCCTACTGTCATTTTCATGTTGAACAAGTTGACACAAGCATGTGTTCCAGGTGATCCACTGTTCCGGCTACCTGCGCGCGCGGCGCTTCGGGGAGGGCGCGGCGCCGCTCGGGCTGGTGGCCGTCGGGCACTCCCTGCCGCCCTCCGCCGTCACCGAGCTCAAGCTGCACTCCAACATGTTCATGTTCCGCGCCAGTCTGGACATGAGACTCATCTTCCTTGACGCCAGGTGAGTACCGACCTTGTGTAAACTATCAATTCCACAGATCAGTCTTTCCCCCTTCCACAGTCACTGAGCTCTGACAACCTTGAAGCTGAACGGTGCACTGACCCACCTCGTGTGCTGCAGTATAAGATTCACATTCACCAGATCACATAGATCAGATACTAGACTATAAGGTTCATGGTAAAGCAGACAAAGGGTGAGTTGGGACCTCCTGACCCCGTATCATGGTCGGCCTTATCACACGATAAGTGACATGATAGAGCGTCCGTCACTGGCTGACACCGTTCGATAGAACGAGACGACGCTCCTATCTTGTCACTTATCGTGTGATAAGGCCGACCGTGATACGGGGTCTGTAGTAGAACAAAACTTTCTATGATAGGCAGGTGTATAATCGTATGAGATCTCGTGCGATGCTTGTTATCCAATAGAAATTCGTGAACTAAGGAATAAGATCAACAGGTACTCATGTAAGCTGGAAAGCAAGAGTTCATTTCTAAATGATTTTTGTGCGCGACATACCTCTGACAAAAGAAAGTAGACCCCCGTGCAGTGGCGGATTTACCAGCAGGCTGAGTAGGCTCGAGCCTAGGGCGGCAAATTTGGGACAGATATTTTTTTTACGCCATTGAAATCAAAAAGATTTTTACAGTACATATGGTGCTACTATCCCGCACTAGTGCGGAAAAGAGCACTTTTCGTGCATATGTCGAAACTTTAAAGAGCCATATGTACAGTAAAACGTTGTACGATACACGTGCGAATAGGTAATTCGGCACTTGTATAATAAATATTAGGGGACAATAAATAAAATGTTAGGGGACAATCTTACACAAATCGACCTAGTCCCATAGTAAGCTCATGAAGGCTTGTGTTATGGGTACTAGACGACGATAATATATATATAATAGATATAAATACTTAAATACATAGAAAACTTCCATGACTCAGAAACAAATATTCATGCTCATCACACAAATATTTACCCTTACCGGGATTTGAACCCAGGACCTTCAGCTTCGTAGGCAGCGTCACTACCCACTAGGCTAACCGGTCGTCTAAACATCGTATCGTAATCGTATCGTAAATAACTATTCCATGACGGTTTTCTAACGTCTTACAGATAGGAGTCTGCAACAAATTTTGCCCTTTCCTTACTTTCCTCTCTCACTTGTCATTGCACATTCCGAGAGTAGCAAACTTCCATATTCTAGAGTAAACAGCTAGTTCGCCGCCCCTCAACCAGTAATCGGCCTCTGCGCCCTTCGCCCACACTTCGTATGAGTGAAAAGTGGCATTGTAAAAATAATGTAGGACATGACAATTGTAGAGGCAAGGGCGGCAAAAACTATACAGCCTATACCTTGAACATTTGTAAATCCGCCACCCCGTGGCTAATATCCAACGTGAAAATGCTGCCAATATTGTGGCCACTTTTGCCCCGGGAATGGCATCTTTTTAATCATTATCATCATATCAGAAAAACGTCCTCTGCCTGACCAAAGAATGCCCCACTGAGGTCCTGTGCCATACGCATCCAGCGGACTCCCGCGACCACAGAACAAAAATAACAGTTTTTCTAATTCCATGCCCCTATAGTACCCTCCCGCCCTCCACCAGTTCTTACTAACAATTGACAATTGTTTTGTGTACACCATTAAAATATTCTCGATATATTTAATGCATTATCAACCAGCTAAGCCTCTCGACGGCCGCCATTAACAAATGATTTAAGTGGAACTAACGCGCGCGCCGGCGCGAAACGATTACACACGCGCCCGCGCCGTGCTGTCGACATGTCTTGTAGGGGTGGCAAATGAGCATACAAGCCTGCATCACCGGATTGTGTAAAAACTTATTAGAAGACGAAATTTCACAAATCGAACTTACCATCATTAACCCTTTTCTTGACATTGTATCATATATGATGCACAATTGTTGTTGTTCTTTTTGTATTTTTGTAACAGACAATTTTAACATTTGATAATTATTATTTGACAGACATTAACAAGGCGCAAACGAGGCTCGAACTCACATTTTTTTTTTTTTGTCATGAAAATGGTTAATATCGTTATCCTTCCAGCGTGTTCACGGATGTAGCTTAATTGGCACCTAATCTTAAGACAACCTATTGTTCAATATCAAATGATATTCCGTACATATTTTTTTGAACCCAGTGGTATGAGCCGGTTTTCTAATCCATGATTTTCAGATCAAATAAAACGAACTACTTAATAAGTTTCATAACTTGGTGACTCTTTTTCATGCTAAATAGCTCCGATAGTCTCCGACGCATGGAGAACCAACGCAACTAAGGCTTTTCTTATAAGGAGCTACTAAAGTATTCGATGGCGATATACCTACATAGTTGAGAATATTCCTATCTTTTTGAGAATGTGAGATGTCCGACATAAATCACCTCTCTCGAGCGTTGGTGCCTAGTGTACCTACCTAGTTGTTTGTCATTAATAGAGACGATGTTATGTCGGGCTGTCGGACATAGACGTTACCATACCTACTAGCTAGAAAAATTTACTACGCTGACGAATTCTATAAATTGTCACCAGTTAATTGTTGGCAATTGGTTAGTCGCTTGTCCCGTCACTAGACCGTGGAACTGCGTTCGGGGAACCAGCAACAACGCCGGGCGGCCTGCTCCGTTCCCTACAGCGCCTGGTTGAGAATTAAGGGAAATGTAACCCTCGAATTTTCGTCTCGGTAATGCTAGCTCAAGAAGCGGTTGTTCGTCAAGACAAACACCGGTGTATTTCAAGAAATGTGCGAAAATCCTTTTAATTCCTAAAGGACTCTTACAACTTGGCAGTATTACTTATATACAGTGTTCAATCAAGCACTCGTTTCCTAAAGAACCTGAGCGCGGGGCCTAGGACTCCCCCTCCATGAATGGAGGAGGACTCCCCCTCCGGAGTGACCGTGAGGTACTCTCTCATTCCTATGAAACCGTAGTGTGTGTGTGCTTGATCGATTTGGAATCCAATGTGTCTGTCTGTATGTAATCTACTTACAACGCCAATATAAAAGCCCTGCCGACAGCGAACGTTGCGATGGCGGTCATCAAGTACTCTATATAGTACATTAGGTACTGGGAGAGGCCGGGAAAATAGGGTTTCCCGGCCGTGGTAGTGGATAGGTTGTAGGGGTACGAGGCTGGGAATACCTTTTCACGCCGAGGCAGATGTACAGTGATTTTCTCAAACATGCAATGAAATTAAAAAAGAACTCCTAACTTGTTTTTATGGCTGTATGCCGTCTTACGAATTGATATTGAAACAAAAAAAGGTCACTTGGGGTGCTAGGCTGGGCCTCCAATTCCGTATGAAATTCCATTACGGACCTGTCCTCTCGTCTCGCCAAGCCCGAAACGTGATACTTCGAAGCGAACGTCAATATTTCATTGCATGATTGAGAAAATTTAATATAAAATAACTGATTTTATTGACAGAAACTTATTTACTCGATATCTATTTCTACTAATGACCAACACAGGGATCCGTCCTTAGGAACCTTTTTTGATTTAATTTTTATTTTATGAATATTATACGTTACTTTAGTTTAAGTTTTAAGTTTTTTTTTAAATTATAAAATAAAATAAAAAATTAAAATAAAATGCATTTATTTCAGACGAAAAAGTGTCCATAGTTTGTTAGTAACAAGAAAATACTTAAATGACTACGTTTGAACCTAACGTTTTAATTAGTTCTTCAGGTGAAATTAGTTTAATTAACTTGAAGCTTGATTTCAAGTTTCAAGTTGTGTGTGGAACGCAGCGCACTTTTATTGGTTCACGCCAATCAGCCGGCCGGCACCTCGGTTCGCGGAAACAGACAGAACGTACAGGTTTTATACGAACACCGATGACCAAAGAATTGAATTACGCTTGCGAATGTTTTGTTATGCTAGCTGTGCGGTAATGGATCCCAGGCATTAAACAGCTGACAGTCGTATCGTATCCGATACAATGGGAATAAGTAACATATATACATATACTTACTCTCTAAACAGATACTTATAGGTCGATTTTGTGGATAGGTGACGCCGCGTGCTTGTCAGCTATGCTATTCAACAACTGTTTTAACCTCAATTCACCCGTCACCCGTAATATATATCTTGACGCCGAGATTCGTAGTTTAAGCGTAATCAGAGGTCTAGTTTACACTGGTTCATTGTTGACGGGTGAGGTGAGGTGAATGAGCGGGTGAAGTGAGGCGAATTTGAGTGATGATGAGTATAGCAAGGTGATTGTTCACAAACACTCTAGGCAACACCATATATTTGTGCCGGACGCGGGCCTCGCGACGAGTACCATATAAAAATTTGTCATTCCGAAAATCGACGTTGTTTATCTAACTGAACTAATATATAATCAATAATAATAATCAATTTTATTTATACACTTATACATACTTTTTACTTTTACTGTCTACTTTTATGTCATTATTGATTTATGGGTTGTTGCCTGTCAATAAAGAACTATTATTATTATTCGTATCTCTTTATTATTATTATGTATCTCCGATTGAAATTCACGGGACGAAACCCGGTCATTTTAAGGCGTGCGTGGGGATATAGATCCAACACGTAGTGCGTGGGGATATAGATCTAACACGTAGTGCGTGGGGATATAGATCCAACACGTAGTGCGTGGGGATATAGATCTAACACGTAGTGCGTGGGGATATAGATCCAACACGTAGTGCGTGGGGATATAGATCCAACACGTAGTGCGTGGGGATATAGATCCAACACGTAGTGCGTGGGGATATAGATCCAACACGTAGTGCGTGGGGATATAGATCCAACACGTAGTGCGTGGGGATATAGATCCAACACGTAGGTATCTCTTTATTATTATTATTATTATACTTCTAATAATCCCGTGACCGCGCTCAATCAACTCACTGAAAACGTTTCAGACAAATCAAACAACCCTAATACGAAATCGGATATTAATTTATACACACACTTGAGAGAGTTTCCTCTCATTATTGTTAGCCAAAGACTTACCCAGGCCGTGGGACGAAGGTCGCAAGTCACCCCGACTCCGCGGTGGTTACGTCGTTGTCCCGGAGGGCCGACCCTCCCGAGGGCTGGCGGGGAGCGAGTAATTGCCCCTTGTTTGCGAGTGTCGGATGTCCGCCCGATTGATAAAGAATACAAAGCAAATTGATACAGGCGCGAAAAAATTAATTGAAGCGACAAAAAAAAAGGAAAAACGCTGTTGAAGGGCTGATGCTCGTAGATACCATTTAGCGCTGACGTTGCTTGGCGCTGAATATATTCATAAACTCACACCTGTATTTCAAAAACGGGTAGGCAGAATCCATTGGTAATTGGGTCCACCGGGTGAGACGACCGGTTAGTCTAGTGGGTAGTGATGCTGCCTACGAAGCCGAAGGTCCTGGGTTCGAATCCCGGTAAGGGCAAATATTTGTGTGATGAGCATGAATATTTGTTTCTGAGTCATGGATGTTTTCTATGTATTTAAGTATTTATATCTATTAAATATATCGTCGTCTAGTACCCATAACACAAGCCTTAATGAGCTTACTATGGGACTAGGTCGATTTGTGTAAGATTGTCCCCTAATATCTATTTATCTAATATCTATATCTATCTATTTAAATTGGGTACTTTCCTGGGTGGTAATAGTAGATTATACACTAAGGGGATAAAGCACTGTTTTATGTCACGGGAGCGAATTGAATCCCGAACGTAACGAAGGACTCATAATTTAACTCCTGAGCGTAGCGAGGGAGTTATAAGTTAATTCCTGAGCGAAGCGAGGGAATTAAGACTGAGTCCTGAGTGCAGTGAGGGGTTCAACCGCCCAAGACTAAAACAGTCTTATCCCCGAGGTGTATACTCTACTTTTCACACCTTATGCGAGACAAAAAAACAGGCTCAGTAGATAAATAATGTTTATAATATTTACAAATATTCAAAATAGACCAGAAGCACTGATTCAGACACAGACTTTACGCCTTTTACAGCTTTCCATTTGTCAAAATCGTTGTAGGCTATTAGGTATTTTTCCTTTGACTTCTCTGGCAGCAGATTGTTGACAATGCCTATGGCATCTAATTTGATAAACTCAGGAGTCAAAACACTTTCATCACTCGACATTTTCAATATTATTTTTGAAATTAAATCTTCTATAAGAACTCGATTTGTTCGTCACGCGTGAACAAATGAGGGCGCGCGACGTTCCAAATTCGAAAGCACAAGCCGTGGTCCTAGATTCGAAATTCGAATTTCGAACACCGCGCTCCTCCGGACCGGGGTTCACACGGAGGCAAACTTCATTTATTTTGTCAAATCAAGTAGGCCATGGCCTAGGACAAATTGTGTTTAGCAAAATTAAACTTTATGCATATAGTAATAAGAATTATGAAAAGTGAAATCATATTATTAACCAGCGGGTTATAATGAAATTCAGTACAACATTATAACCCGGCTAATACCAAGGGATTTAATGTCTTGCTTTCGGTAGGGTTTACATGACCTATAATTCGGCATTGTCGAGCATGTGGTTTGAAAAAATATAATCATTATGCTAAAAAGTGTACCATAAGTAATGTGACGTCACGCGGAACTTTAACGGGCGATATCTCCATATTTTTTTGTTTAATAATAATAAATAAATCATTTCCAATATTTTTAGATAATGTAACTGACTAAATTGTGTTTTTTAGGGAAGTAGCCAATTATATACCTCAGTTCTGGCAGCTGTAAATTTAAATAATCTCGAATACATGCTGAATAGTTAGTACGAAACAGCTAGAGGGCGGTTCTCGAGTTCGACAATAGTTTTTGCGTTTGTAATATAGAACAAGTCTCAGGATATCCCCAAATGACTCACATCCAGTTTTGCATTTGTCTCGGTAAGATCGAGCGCGTAAAACAAAAGCCGACCGCGTCATCACGTCGCCATTGCTGACGGCGCGGAAGCCGTTCCGAGGCTCTGCGCACGTCTGTCCCTGCAGAGTGTATTAAATAACTTAATCAATTAGTAATAAGCTGAATTTGCTAATATTCAAGGCCAGAAGACTTTGGACATTTATTTTAATGGTCGAAAGACGCGCAGCAACTAACTATTCACAGTGATAAGACCATCAAGGCACTAACGGGCACTATCGGGAAACAACGCTTCAGCTTAACAAAGCTATTTAAAGATTTTTCCACAGATTCCGACGAATGGAGAATATCCTCCTTTTTTGAAGACGTTTAAAAAATACACACTGTTTGTCCATAGAAAATACACACTGTTTGTGCATAGAAAATTGTGACCCTGACCACGTTAGCAAGTATTTCCCTACAAACTTCATACTTAACAGTAAAAGTGTTTACAGTACATATGGTGCTACTTTCCCGCACTAGTGCGGAAAAGAGCACTTTTCGTGCATATGTCGAAACTTTAAAGAGCCATATATGTACAGTAAAACGTTGTACCTACTATACACGTGCGAATAGGTAATTCGCAACTCGTGTCGATTTAAAACACTCCCTTCGGTTGTTTTAATTTATCACTACTCGTTGCGAATTTCCTATTTTTGGCACTTGTATCGTAAATAACTATTTCGACGTTTCATAAAAATGTGCCGATTTCACTATTACTAGATACTATCAGTCACATACCGTATTTGGTAAAATTATATGTTGAAAATGGCTTCGAGAAAAGGATTCTATTATTAAAACCTATACAATGTACCTATGTTTAACGAATAAATAGATTCTGATTCTGATTCGTTTTGCTTGGCTTGGCGGCACTACCGTGCCCCCAGATTTATTTATTTTGGGACTCTATAATCATAAGTATCATAACGCTCAACCTCTCAGCCATTAAGTCCTTATATTCTAACGACACTTGTTGATATCGGTTTGCGAGTTTATGGCTCTTATACTGGGCAGTAAATTGTAGTGTGTAGTCAAATTAGCAGATTTGTTACGACTTGGTATAAAAACAATTCTGGTCACCTTGTTGCCTGACGGCAATAAATAAATAATATAAATAAATAAATAAGCCATGGCTTCATTAATATGATGACATATTAACAGTATTAATCGTACATCTACTATAATATTTAAAAAAGTAGAAGTCTGCGATATTTTTGAACTGAAAACTTCTTTAGCGGCGCTGAGCACTTTTTGGGATGGGGAAAAATTGTTTAATACGTGACAGAGTTTTGTGACGTCAGATGTGAAGGAGGTCACTTTTTGCTGCTAGCCGATTCGACTTCATTCAAAACTGAACGCTATTCGTAAGAGTATAAAGCCGTTAAACACTTTTTGCAATAGCATATTCTGCAAATAAATTTGTACCTAATAATACCAACGCGTCCTTCACCGTTTTGCTACTGAGAAAATTCGAATAGTTCGAATTTGGGCGTTATTCCTAAAGAGATAAAGCTTAGAAAAATATTTACCAACGGCAAAAACAAATTGATATTTTGGTCACCACCACCGTCTGCTGTTCTTGCAAATTCGATAGTTCGAATTTAGACGTTATTCCTAAAGAGATAAAGCTTTGAAAAATATTTGGCAATGGCAAAAACAGATTGGTATTGGGTTTGCCGCCGCCCGTCGGCGCGCCGACGGGCCCGTCCGCCTAAGTAATTGATAATTGTTTATAAATTTGCGTGAAATTCATTTTTAGGGTGACACCGTAAGATGTCACGTGACCTGATCGAAAAACTGTTACAATATTATTGAGTTTTCACTTCTGCCGGCACTCCCGGAGTGCTACCCGGTCTTTTTTTAACCTTGTATGTTGGGGGTAATCTCTGGAACTTCTCAAAAACTCTTTCACTAGTCTATAGAATAGACCTTCGGTTTGGACATAGGTTATATTTTATCCTGCGACTTCGCTTGTTTTCTGTGCTATACGCGGGCGGAGCTACGCGGTGACTTAAGACTTAATCCATACTTCCATACTAATATTATAAATGCGAAAGTGTGTCTGTCTGTCGGTCCGTTTGTCTGTCTGTTACCTCTTCACACTTAAACCTGAACCAATTTAGATGAAATTTGGTATGCATAGGTTGAGTCCTGGGGGAGTTGACACAGGATAATTATAGGGATAGGGGTTTTATCCCGGAAATTGTCCCCCTTTGTCAAGTGAGTGGGCAACTCGACTGTTAGAAGTTCTTAAGCCGCTCGAAGTCCTCTTACTCGGCTTAACGACTACTGTCATAGACAACAGCCGGGATCAACAGCTTAGTTTGCCTTCCAAAGCCCGGAAGCGCTCATTTTTATTAACCACTCAAACATCAGGCGGTCACCCATCCAAAGACTGACCGCTGCCATCTTTGCTTAACCTGCGTTATCATTCCCGAGTCGCAGGCGCCGCTAGGCTATGAGCGCTTCAAAGTTTGTATGGAGCGGACGGAGTCGCGGGCAGAAGCTAGTCGCGAAATTTTTGAAATAGAGGTTCGCTCCAATCTGCGACGACAGCGCGCGCAGTGACATGGGTGAAATAAGTGATGTCACACATAGATATAAACAAATGACGATCAACTGTTTTCAACAACCACCCGCTACCGCGAACGGTGACACAACGCGCTTGCGCAGATATTGTTACAAACCTGGTATCTGGTTGTCGCCGCTTGCCACGCGATTATACACGTTAAGTGCTTAACTTAAGATGTATTGTCGTTTGGATCTGCTGAGGCAGTGCTTGCCGCACGATTATACACCTTAAGTTATTGACTTAAGATGTGTGTTTGTATGTGCTGACGCAGTGTCGGAACATCTGGCGACGCACGTGGCCGGTAACGGGAGAGCTGCCTTTTTTGGGTTGTGATGGGAGATGTTATGAAACTAGACCGCGCAGATTACGTTTCAATCAGTAGCTGTTATTAGTAAAGTGAAACAAAGGAGTAGGTACACTAATGATAAAAATAAGTACCTAGTAGTAAAATTACAGTCTTAATAGCATCATAAATCATAATACATAATACTGTATTCAGAAGGCTTCAAAACTTAGCTTATCTACTCTAATAGCGCTACGCCGTAGACCGTAGCACGACATATTCATTAATTTATGTCCCTTAAACGGATAGCTACGGATAGTAACAAAACCGACAGTCGATGTCAATCCCATACGTTTAGTAACAAAACCGACAAGTTAGACATGACTTAAACATCGCTTTAGCTAACCTTAACCAGCCATTTTTTTTTTAACTCTTCAGCTCAGCTTCATTTCCATATGTAGCAAAAATCGCCCGCAACCCTCTAAGGATATGTTTCGTGCGTGATTAGCGCTACGTATGGTTACAAATAAGGTTTTAAAAATTTCCTTTGTATTCCTTGCCTATTTCAAGCCTTAACGTAGCGGTATTCGGTTGGTAATGCAATCGAGTTGCAAGCGTCCGTAAGCTGCGGTGATCGCTTACCATCAGGCGGGTCTACGCTTGTTTGTCACCTACGTGGTATAAACATTTCAAACCTTAACTTAGCAGTAAGTATTAGCTAGAGGCACGGCAGATAAACTTGCCTCTATAGGTAGTGTTCATACGTAGAACAGCGCCATCTAGGTGATTACGGATGAACCCGAATCCTAGATCGCTTGTCATCTAAATCGATCGGTAGAGCTAATTACCTACCTAGTTGGTTCACAGTGCCACCGGAAGGGGGCGCTGTTCTCAAGATAAGAATATTGTTGACATGTAATTCTTAAATCACTTTAAAAGAACTATTATTTAGAATCGAAATCAAAATTAGAAATATAATCTGTGCTATAGGTCATCCTACTATTATTATAAATTTATGCGAAAATTTGGATGTCTCTTACTCAATTATCGATTTTAATGAAATTTTTATCTATCTTTTGATATCTTTTAAATATCTACGATATCGGAGGGAACTATTCAGATTCAGATAATTTTATTGGTATTGTACTAGTTTTACTTCAGTATTTCAATCATAAAGTTCTTTCCAAACATTTCAAGAAAAACCAATTTCAAATTGGTTTCACTTGAAATCGTATGACGATGAACGCATACATGCACGCATTCAGGAACAGGGTATAGTCACGTATAGTGTAAGTAGTTTCGGATATAAGCTTTTGCTTACTATAAGCAGCAAAGCTGCACTCTAAAAGATCAGAAGGCACGTTAACAAGCGGTGATTACGACGATTGCCCTCCACGCAGAACAATGGCTGCTCCTCCCCCCTCACCCCTCACCCCTCAGCCGTCGACCGAAAAAACTGTCGACAACCTGATCGCTTCCGGCAATTAGGAAAACGGCATATTCTGCACAACCCTAGGGGACTCTGTTATTGGTTCATAAAGTATCTCAACTCGTCTTTCTAATTGTTTTGACCCTGACATTCGGAACCACTATATGTGGTCGGAGATCAACTGATTCTGGTTATAAGTGACGGCGGTGGGTGTTGGGTGTAAAATGAGTAACCCTTGCCGTTGAAAGCCCGTGAAATTGGTTGATTGCTTGTTAAGTGTGATAAGATGGGACGAATACATTTTCGATTGCTTTTGTTTCTTAATTTCTGCCATTATTGTATGTGAAAATCGGTTTTAGGTAGGATTCGCTTTTACTATTGGGGATATTAAGTTGTTATGATTGTGGAATAAGAGTACGCTACAAACGTATGAACGGCGTCAGTAGGTTTATCCAAGTTACCTACATCTATATAAACGTCAAAGTCCTGACTGTCTCACTCACTCACTTAAATCAACGCCCAGCCCAAACCGTTGAACGTACCTAAATAGTTTTTTTTTTTCATAATAGGTAGTTTATATAACGTTAGTACCCACTCAGAAGGGATTTTTAAAAATTCCACCCTCAAGGAAGTAAAAAGGGGGTTGAAAGTTTGTGTGGAGATGGAGTAAAAGTTTAAGTTCCTTTTTACAATACAAGAAAAGTAATTTTAGGGTGTTGGAAAAACCCACCCATAAGCGGGTTAAATAGGGGTGCAAAGTTTGTATGGGGGAAATTATTTTTCTGAGCTACAATTTAGATAACATTTGGTATAAAGATAGTATGAGTGCCGGGGAAGGACTTAGGATAGTTTTTGTCCCAGAAATCATCCCCGAAAATGTATATGGAGCTACGATATTAAACGAGTTCCACACGGACGGAGTCGCGCGCAGAAGCTAGTAAAATAATATTTCACAACAGCTTCAACACATCAATAGACCTAATTGGTCCAAAAACTATTAGGATGCCAAACATTGAGCATAAATATCTAAATGATCTATTCATCCATTCTCCCCTGGTTGTGCCCTAAAGGACATTGAGAACACACTAATATTACGTGCTTCTACTAGCAGTAGATCTAGAACGACTCCTACGCATTGTCCTAACGTCGTGTTTGTCTGCAGGGTGGCGTCGCTGACGGGCTACGAGCCGCAGGACCTGATCGAGAAGACGCTGTACCACTACATCCACGGCACCGACGTACTGCACATGCGGTACTCTCACTGCACACGTGAGTCTGAGTACTCCTCTCGTGAACCATCATCTTCCTAGCGTTTTCCGGGTTGTAAACTATAGGAACCCGCTTTCATTAACCGTCATCTGTAAACCCGTCTCCCTTGCTTTAAATCCCCTACAGAAGGATCTACTCAAGCGTGAGCCTTTCGAATACCTAGCTACAACCGTTTTACTCGCTAATCTATGGAGTCTATGCAGCGTCAATTGCTGGATATAGTGTCTATCATTCTCAATGTTACTTACTACTTGTCTTTAACTAAACTGACTCCTGTTGTCCATAACAAAGTGGTCACGATCAGTGTGTTCCTAAGTTCCTAATTATGACTGTCATAGTAGAAAGACTTTTCCGACCATACCTAATGTTACGTACCGTCCGCAGTGCTGACGAAAGGCCAGGTGACGTCCCGCTACTACCGGTTCCTGACGAAGGCGGGCGGCTGGGTGTGGATGCAGTCGTATGCCACCATCGTGCACAACTCGCGCTCCTCGCGGCCGCACTGCATCGTCTCCGTCAACTACGTGCTCAGGTACCTACACTCCTGCTACAACGGTGTCATGATACTCACCGGCCAGTGCGCTAGAACGCTGCAGAGGAACCTTAATTTCCAACTACCTAATCGCTCTTTATTGTAATGATGTCGGCAATCACTATGTCCGTTAGTTGTCGACCAGGTGAGTTATGTTACTCTTGAGTTTTCTGGACGTCTGATGAGAATTCACTTAATCCAAAGGGAGGGAGGGTGGGTAGGGAGTACTTACGAGTAGTTAAGTACAGCTCAACATGAAAGAAGGGGAAAGTTGAGGAATTTCATCGCTGTTTCTAACGCTTTACGCTGTTCTAAAGAAAGTTGGTGAATATCCCTGTTGGGTTGGCTAATCGAGATGAGTTTCATTTAACCATTCATCTGACCAGACCTAGTTTCGTTCCTTAGGTTGATGTATCCAGGTTGTCTGACATTATTTTTTTATGCCAGTGACATCGAAGAGAAGCACCTGATCCTGAACACCGAGCAGGGAGCGCCCAAGCAGCTCGCGGAGCCCCCGGCGGCCCCCGCGCCCGCCCCGCACGCGCCCAAGCTGGCGCACGTGCACTTAGAAAACGAGTTCAACGGCGACTCCAGCGGCGGCTACCAGTACACGGAATACCTGCCCGTGCTACCGCCGTATGAGCAGGATGAGTATCACCAAAACGGTGCGTACCACGACTTGTTCTACGAGAACTACGTGGAGCCCGAGGTCGCCCCCAACTACATGCTCCCCCAGAACCAGAGACCGTACTCCGCCAGCTCGTCCTCATGTTCCTCCATGGAGAGTTCCACGGAAGTCGCGAATCAGCAGTACAATTATACCAATCTAATATCGTTCTACGGCCCGAACGGGCAGCCGCAAAATGGCCGGCCGCTCGACGGCGGTTTTGGCGGGAACTTCAGCAAGATGGCGGCCAGTCCGGTCGTGCAGGAAGGCTACACCAGCGTCATCGTCGACAACACGCAGCAGTTCCACCACCACGGCGGCGGGGTCAACGAGTTCGTCCACTGATGCCCGGTGGACTAGTACCTGTGTGCTTTGAAAGTTCGAGGTTGAGGTTAGGAAAGTTTTGAGGTTAGCACGGAGACACTTCTCGTGATATTTGAGGCTATCAGCGCCGTCTAGAGGCCGGCGATATAATTATGAATAGTGTACAGTCTTGTAATCTTGCCAAATTGTATTCTTCTTAGTTTTCATATATATTTTCGACGAAAACTTCGAAGTCAGGCTTATTTTAGTTGCGAAATATGTTGGCAGGTGCTAGGTACCGTCGGGTTGAAAGTTGAAACTGCCTATAAATTCTGATTATATAAATATGTATAACTTATACTCGAAAACTGTATTTGCGTAAATTAAGCTTTACTATACTTACCACATAACGGTTGAAACTTTTGTCTTGCCTGATATTGTTCGTCTATTACTAACCGACAAACCAGTCTATCCACCTGGTTGGACGGTTAGTATTTTTTTTTCGTAACTAACAATCTGCCTAGTTGGTTGGTTAGTCATATGAACTTTTATTACGAACCGACCACCTTCTTATAAACTAATTATTGGTTTGTCGGTTGGTAATTAAATTATACCAACTGAAAAACCGCCTGACATGGTATGGTATGGTATAGAAGACGCTAAAATAAGCATGTTTTGTATGAAGAAACTTTAAGGCAGGTCGGTGTAGGTACGATGACGAGCGAAGCGAGGAGGAGTGTTAGGAAGAACTGTGACCCTACAGCGCGCGAGCCGAGCGAGCGAAGCGAGCGTGCCGCGGTAGCGGCCGGCGAAGCGCCAGAACCGGACATTTTATTACTACCTAATAGTAACATATTAAATAAGTCTGAAAATCATTTTTTACCCATTGAAATTTTTACAAGTCCTAGAATTTTCCCAACTTTCAAGTAAAATATCTCGGCCGTTTTTGATTTTAGACAAAAGTTTTTTCTACAAAACATGCTTATTTTAGCGTTTTGCACGAAATTTTTCTAACCGACAACCAACTAGGTGGTCAGTTAAGAAAAAAAATTAACAGCCAACCAACTAGGTAGTCAGTTAAGAAAAAAAATTAACCGCCAACCAACTAGGTGGTCAGTTAAGAAAAAAAAATAACAGCCAACCAACTAGGTTGTTGGTTACGAAAAAAAAATACTAACCGTCCAACCAGGTGGATAGACTGGTTTGTCGGTTAGTAATAGACGATATTGTTTTATATGTAAACAAAGTGTAAATAGTGTTGTAAATAGATTTTAGTCTTAAAATTAATTAGCATAAGTTACATAGATTTATGTAAGTACTTAATCTCAAAAAATATATAGAAAAGGGAGATCTTTTTACAGAAATAGCAGTGCTTCGAATTTCTATAAATCATATTTATTCTTTATTTTTATATCGTTAGGATTTAACTCGGGACCTTCAATGGTAAAGTTTCTATCTACTCCCAACGTAGATAGTGTTCCAATGTTTTACGGAATATAGAACTTTGTTAGAACGTCGTAAAGGGCATTTTTACTTGCCGGTAATCGGATCTAGCTTTACAGGCAAATCAAACTAAATTTTAAAAGTAATTCATACCCTGGTGCCTATTTCCAGTATTGTTAGCTCATGAATGTTCCTTACATTATTCAACGTAATGGCATAGAACGAAGCGGCAGTTTATTTTCATTTGATTCCCACTCTAGGCCAAATATAAAACTACTTATAGACAATAATAGTGTATTTATCGTAGTGTTATATTCAGTAGAAAACCATCGGTCGTCGATCGCTTCACTTTGTATGGGAATCTAAATACGACATTTGTATTTTATATGAGACGATCTACGCAAAATAAGCGAACTTATTTGAAACAGCTGGCCAAGAATGTTGAGAATAGAGCAGTCTTCACCTGGAACTGTTCAACACTCACCCGGTCTTCACCTGGAACTGTTCAACACTCACCCGGTCTTCACCTGGAACTGTTCAACACTCACCCGGTCTTCACCTGGAACTGTTCAACACTCACCCGGTCTTCACCTGGAATTGTTCAACACTCACCCGGTCTTCACCTGGAACTGTTCAACACTCACCCGGTCTTCACCTGGAACTGTTCAACACTCACCCGGTATTCACCTGGAACTGTTCAACACTCACCCGGTATTCACCTGGAACTGTTCAACACTCACCCGGTCTTCACCTGGAACTGTTCAACACTCACCGCCATACGGCTTACTAGAATATCGTTCCGTTAGGATATACCTACCCTACCATCTTCAGCAATGTAATTATTGAATTATTTTTGAAGTCATGGATGAATAGTACTAAGCTTCTTAAGAACAGTTTCGTGCGCTAATCAAAAACAAAACGTTTATTATTTGTATTGAACGTAACTACGTAACTGCATCGGATTTTGCGTTGCATGCGAAAAAGCGGAGAGTAGACTTATATCCAGGGTGTTACCTACTACAAGATATCGTGCCATATGGTAGCTGTGGATGGAACTAGAAAATTAGAGGCTACACCAATCGGGGGGCATTTGATCGAAAGTGACTTGCGAACTTGATTTGTTAGACTTGTCGCATTCTTATACCACGTCTCTGTTAACCTACAGATTTGGGTGATACTGTATTCATCTCTGTCTCTGGAACGAGTGCCACGAGCGTGTCCTTTCATAATTGTCACTATGCCCGCTCGTTAGTTGTAATCAAATACCTAGGTTTCTATTTATTTTGAAACTTTCTCAAAAAGTTATCCCTACGCCTAATCAAGTGTATACTGTGCGCGTGGCAAAGGAAAGATGGAGCACCTCTTTCTATCAAATAGAATCAGAAAGAGACGAATTATATCTTGCCACAACAACGGTTACCTATCTTATTTATATAGGTCGGTCAAGGTGTTCGTTCAGAAACATCTGAACACGACTTTATTGTCAAAGCCATAGAGTGCATGTTCAGATATTTTTGAACACCCTGAAGAGTACAGATGTATGTGACGCTGACTGTAATAGTGGTGGAGTTGATTATAATTTATTTTCAGTCATTATTTTCAATCCATAGCTATACAGGATGTTAACGTGGTTATGATCCGGAATGACAAAAAGCGAATAAGATGATCATACTGAACAACCTTTCCCATGGGACCAACCACGAAATCGCAAAAAAAAAAGAGCCAATTAAGAGTTAACTATGAGTTAACTGCGATTTAATTGAGAGTTAATGTATGGAATACCTGGTTTTTTTTTGCGATTTCGTGGTTGGTCCCATGGGAAAGGTTGTTCAGTATGATCATCTTATTCGCTTTTTGTCATTCCGGATCATGACCCCGTTAACATCCTGTATACTATAAACTTTTTCATACCTTTTTTGTTCCGGGTTTCACGCGCCGCCACTGATAAGTAACCTACCATTGCTGGCTTACAAAAATGTTAAATATAGAGATGTCAAAGTTGCTGCCGTAAGTATTGTGTAAACCTTTTTAAGAAATACTCCTTTTTTTGTTGCAGACAAAGAAAAGGTAACTTTTTTCAAATTTTATTGTATACGCAAACATAGTTTTTAAGATTTTTATAGACCTCTATATGTAAACGGTAGCAACTTATTTTAGTTAATTTTCCTTATCTCTAATCAAAATGTATTTATATGTATTTCGGCAAGTAAAGAACAAACAAATTGTGATATACCAAACATATTATTTATGATACGAAATAATAATAAAGTGCATTAAATGAACATAATACAATAACAAACGTGTTTAATTACGCATTCATGCTCGGAACGGAACCATAACATTATTGAGGTGAAGGTGAGACGGCAGCTAGGCACGTGGGTGTGTGTTACAGTAAGTATCGGCTCATACGTTTCAGTTGGTAAGTTAATCGAAAGGGCCACTTCAAAATTAATATATGTGCACTGACAAAGTGATCAAATTTACATACAATCATCACCGTCATCATCATTCATTTATCACATTACATTTCTTAGTAGTTTGTTGATCATTTTTCATAAGGAAAAATAAAGATCTGAATCTGAATCTGAAAATTATGTGTACTGACACGACTTTATTGTTAAGAGCATAAGGTTGCTCAGATATATTTGAACCTTTGGGAATATACATTTATTTATGGATTGACTGTATTAAACAAGCAAAATTTTTGAAGTGAAATCTTCTTTAGCGGCGCTGAGCACTTTTTGGGATGGAGAAAAATTGTTAAATACGCGACAGAGTTTTGTGACGTCAGATGTGAAGGTCACTTTTTGCTGCTAGCCGATTCGACTTCATTCAAAACTGAACGCTATTCGTAAGAGTATAAAGCCGTTAAACACTTTTAAATTGCAATGGCATATTCTGCAAATAAATTTGTAATAATACCAACGCGTCATTCACCGTTTTGCTATTGAGAAAATTCGAATAGTTCGAATTTAGGCGTTATTCCTAAAGAGATAAAGCTTAGAAAAATATTTACCAACGGCCAAAACAAATTGATATTTTGGTCGCCACCGCCGTTTGCTGTTCTTGCAAATTCGAATAGTTCGAATTTAGACGTTATTCCTAAAGAGATAAAGCTTTGAAAAATATTTGGCAATGGCAAAAACAAAATGGTATTGTGTTTGCCGCCGCCCGTCGGCGCGCCGACGGGCGAGCCGGCGGCCGGAGCAACGCCCCCGCGGCCCGTCCGCCTAAATAATTGATAATTGTTTATAAATTTGCGTCAAATTCATTTTTAGGGTGACACCGTAAGATGTCACGTGACCTGATCGAAAAACTGTTACAATGTTATTGAGTTTTCACTTCTGCCGGCACTCCCGGAGTGCAACCCGGTCTTTTTTTCATTTTATATAAGTACCTATTTGTTTCTAAATGGGTTCTCGAAAACGGCTCTAACGATTTCCAATACCTACTCCCAGGTAAGTGTACCTACTACCCACACTTTATTGCAATCACCGGCAACGAAATACCAAAACTGAAAGTGCTAAAACAAATAAGAAAGAGACCCATTTTTTGAGAAGCTATGCTTACGCGATATTTGAATGGTCATTGAACAAAAACGCCATTCTATGACATTCTCATACAGCGTCATCTATTGTGGAGTAGTTAACAAAACATTTTTTTTTATATTGTAACGGTTAATAAAAGCGCCATCTTTTGACAAGTAGCTGTACTAAGCAGTAGACATTGTACGTGTTACGAGTTTCTTAGTAGTTTGTTTATTCCTCACTAGGTGGCAGCTTCATCAAAAATTTACGTAACAAATTTAGTTACATGTGTTTTGGACATCAAAAATTTACGTAACAAATTTAGTTACATGTGTTTTGGACAGATGGCGATAGTATCACTTCAATCTCATCTTAACAAAAGCGCTGTCTGTTGGCAAATATGTGTACTACGAAGAGGTCATTGTATGTTAATTAGTATGTGTCTTAGTAGCTACTTGTTAACTCACTAGAGGGCAGCTTTATCAAAAATTTCCGCTAGTCAACTTTAGTCACGCATGTTTTCGATAGATGGCGTCCGACAAGGAAACTGAAATTATTTGTACGTACTAAGTAAGCAAAATGATATACCTTGTTTGATAAGGTAACATATACTAATAGATGGCACTTGAGTTAAAAAGAATTTTGGATACTTGTAGTTACAATTACTTTCGGAATCATTTTAATGTAATAAATTGCAATCTAAGGTCGCCGCTGTTTGGATGCGCGAAAACTCGTTCTATCTTGGTTTTCAATTTATCGCATACGCGAAAAATTTCGTTGCATTTCAGAATTTCCAAACCAATCCAGCCAGCTGGCGGTATCCGATTGAGCTAAAATTTGGGATACTTGTGTAAGGCCGGTGACAAGGTAATATTATGGCACCACCGAGCTGATCTGATGATCACAAGATATACCCGTCGTGTTTGAGCTCAACGAGTAGTTGCAGAATGTGCAAAACAGTACTGCCGGCGGTAAATGCTTGTTACCTACACAAAAAAATATTTTTTTCGAGGCAAACTTATTGTGTAGTAGCGAGTTCAAATGCAACTTTTCAAGACTGCATCAGAGATACAACACTTTAAACTCGGACTTAGCAGTCCGGGCAGGCCTTTTCGGGCTCTCACACTCCGGAGAGTGAATTCACTCGAACGCGGCTCACACCACCGGAGACGGTGACATGTAGTCGCGCGGCCGACGTTGTCACGAGCAAATAAAATGATACTCTGCTGCTGATTGCAATATTTGTGGGTATTATAAGATTAAGGGCGCCTTCGACACGCGTTTGTGACGATTTACACGTGATTCGCCACAAACGAGCGTCGAGGGCGCGTGTAAAAAACGCGGTGTGCATAAGCCCTAACCCTCATATGCTAAGGGCTGTATTCCACTTGTTTTGTCCAATAATCATTGCATCTACAAAAAAAATGTGAGGAGCAAATACATCGGACAGATTCCAACTCCAGTGTATTTGCATCTCACATTTTGCTGAGCGGGATATCATTTTCGGTATTTTCTAGCTGTCAAACATCGGTTTTGAGATGGAGGGCCATCTATACGTAAGTACTATGAATAATTCTGTGGTCGGTAAATAAAACTCGTGTGTAAACTGATCAACACTTGTATTAGCCGGCGCTAGTCGAGCTCGAACTGGATGATGTCGTCGAGCCGCACGTCGTCGTCGTCGCTGTCGCTGCTGTGCGCCTCCGTCTGCGAACAATGAGTACAATGACACGCTTTATTATTTGTACTAATTAAATGAGACTGGTAGCGCCATCTAGCGGGGAGTAGTCGAGCCGAGTCGACACTAGATGGCGCTAGTGGTATGCCGATGGCGAAATAAATGATACTGGATTGGTTTAAGAATTAACGCGATGGCAATGGACATCCAACCCTAACCCAACACATATTCTTGCATCTCTAAAAACATGATGGAAATTGAGGCCCAGCGTTCGGATTTGGTCACTTTTGCATGTCATTTTTTGAACTTTTCGGTCCACGACTCTCGGGAAACTGGACTTTCGGCCATACGGCTCAGCCTACAACTCTATCCTACGGCCTCCAACTACGTAGCTCGAAGTTTGTTTGTGTACAAGGGAGGCCACGCTGGCGCTGGAACATCAACTAATACACTAAGGGCGGACACGACTCCAGCACGGCTATCACAAGAGAGCGCGCGAGCTCTCTCGGTATTTCTCGCACTATACCTCTCGTTCTAAGTTTTCTAATAAGTGAGAGTCGGATAGTGCGAGAGCCGATAAACATTAATGGCCGGTTCCAATAATCAATCCACCGATAGTTTTCCTTACCGGCAGTTACATTTTGACAGATTACCCGTAGAAAATGTGTCAAAATGTAACTGTTGGTAAGGAAAACTATCGGTGGATTGATTATTGGAACCGGCCATAAATGTAATTCTATAGAAACTTGTCAAAATTTCCATACATTCCGATTTTAACGAACACCGCTTACAGGGTGCAGGGCGGGTCGCACTAAACCGCTGGTAATAGGCCTGATGCCTCATGTTCAAATTGATAACGTAGTGATGCTAAATGGATAGTAAACCATCAATTTATCGTAATAAAGTATAAATTATAAAATATAATTAAAATCATAAAAAGATATGAACCTTGAAAGTTAAGAAAAAATATGCATTTTTCTTATTGTCCAAGAGTAAATTAAAAGCTACCAATAGAATCCTTACGCTTTTCTAGAAACAAAATTGAATGACAACTTTGTACTTAAACGCAGTATTTCGCGACCGAAACAACAATTTACCTGATTTTCCATACTATGATTAGTACAAATGTACAAATGTGACGTCACACTTGTATAGACACACAGTATGAAGCGTTTCGCGCTGCCGCCAGCGAGGTCAATCTTTATCTCAAATTTTTAGGTATTTATGTTCTTTGTAGTTGCTCCCATACAAACATTTGTTCCTCTCCAAAAACTGGTTCGAATGACGTCACAAAAAAATGTTAGTCATCATCCCTATTGTAAGCGGTGTTCGTTATTCTGATTGCATGGAAAGTTTGTCAATTTTCGATCGATTCCGATCCGGCGCCATATTCGACGTTGATCGGTCTGTGATCGTAGGGTGGTGCCACCCGGCCTAATGTATGATGTGGTGGTGTATAGATTGGTGGTAGTGGTGGTGGTGGTGGTGGTGGTAGTGGTGGTACTGACGGGTCTCCGGCGGCGCCGCGCGCGCCGCGGGCTGCTGTCCCCGGAGCTGCCGCCGGCCAGCTCCATGACTGCATTTCGTAGTAGGTTGGACGCTGGGAACAAACAACACTTTGTTACTTACTTAACCGTTTCGGACCCGGCCAATACAATTGTGCGGGTTGATAACAATGTAGGTACTTCATTTTACATTAGCAGGGCGTTGTTTTTCCGATTTGAAAGCGATTAAACAAAGAATGTCTCAGATCACAGGTGTTTGACGCCCTATCGTGGTGAGTATAAAATTTTTCATCACACTTGCTCGAAAAGGGCTTCATAATGCGCAGACATACAGAGCTGTAATAGCCCGTGTTACGCCCACGGGCGTAATGGTTTTTTTCTTAAATTGTATCTGTCACTCATGCGGCAGTTACAAAGCAAAGAGGTTTTATATCAAATACGATGTCTGAAAACGTATTTATAAATAAATTTAAACTTAAAAAAACTACTTAAACATGTTTAACTGAATTATTTACAAATTTAATATGTAGTTATTTAGTGTCTATGTAAAATGTTTTTAAGTGTTTTCCAATCGTGGCTGTATACCGAAGGGTCTTTGCCATACGCGCCTCACGTCAAATTCAACAAAATGGACGACTGACATGTTGCAGTTTTTATTACGATTTGTATTCATTTCATCTAAAATGTATTTGTTTCCTCGCAAATGTGATGAAAAACATTGTGTATAACACGGGCGTAAGAATATTGCAAACTCGAGTCATCAAAAGCCCTCCGCCTTCGGCGTCGGGCTTCTGATAGACTCTTGTTCGCAATATTCCACTTACGCCCCTCGTTAAACTATGTACTATTAAGTCTCTAAATGTACGTCGTGTAGGCATGTCACATATTTATGCGCGCTTTGTTGTGCCAGATATTAACGCTGGTGATTGCTCACGAATAGCCAACTTTTAAACTATGTATACAGGGTGATTCAGGAGACATGAGCAGGATCAACCCTACGGATTCAATAGTTTATAAGCTACTCAGTCGTACCAGCATTGGTAAGATTAACGTTAATTTTTTTTTAGTTGTGTAGGGTGACCATGATTTATTGTGAATGAAACTTTCACACAAAATGTAAAAAAAAACTGTGGGCGTTTAATTTAATTACGATGGTAAAAGATCCATTAACATTAACTGTATGTGTAGGGTTGATCCTGCTCACGTCTCCTGAATCACCCTGTATATATAAATATTATTGACAAAAACATTACAACAGAGATAACTCTTTGGGTCCTGAGCTAGGATTCCATGTGTGTCATGTCTACATAACGACTCGTGTCGTACACGTGTCGTGGCCGCGGTAATGTTAGTGAGTGATGGAACAGTAATGGTGGTCACCGTCGTCGTCGCCGGAGCCCGAGTCGGAGCCGTCGTCGTTCTCGGAGCCCCCCGCCATCTCCTCCTCGTCCTCCTCCTCCTGCAACATACAAACAAACACCAGTTATAACACTAAAATAACACTTCAACGCTTAATAGTCACTTCAGATGTCATAAAAGTCAATGGAAAGTTGACAAATCATGCCAGTACGCTCTTTATTATTATTTTTTATACAACGGTGGCAAACAAGCGTACGGCCCGCCTGATGGTAAGCGGACACAGCAGCCTATCGACGCATGCAATTCCAAAGGAGTAAAATGGGCGTTGCCATGTTTGAGTATTCGCCGTGTTGACAGCTGAAGGAACAAATTCCCTCGCTCTCAACACAACGCATCCTCGGGAGCTCTGGCGACCTTGCTCACCTCCAGGACTACAGAGTAAGTAGTAGTGTTATTATGGATGTGGTCTTCTGCAAGGCGGAGGTACTCCCCCAGTTGGGCTGCTCCACATTCGAGCGGGATGACATTTTGCTGTGCCCTACCTCACCAATATTTGTTTGTCAAGCTACCTTGACGCGACCGTCAGCGATGTAATGGGTTGGCTATTGTTTTTCCCGCTCATCGCAGGCACTAGCAGCGTGGCCTCCACGTGGATTACATTTACTGATACTTGTGAACTGGGCGTAAATTCAGATCACGCTTGACTTAACAATTCGACCACTACAATCGTCACCTTTGGACCTAAACAGCACTGACATAACGTCCTAAATCGACGAGCCTTATCGGTCGTGGAAGTCATGTGTATGAGTCATGCGTACACAACTTGATTATTGTCGCGCTCAAAGGTTCGTCGATTTGGACCTTAGCTGTATTTAACTTTGAACAGCACGGCTATCGCGCGAGCTCTCTCGATTTTTCTCGCACTATCCGTCTCTCTCTTATTAGAACACTTGGGTGGACGCGTTTCTCGTTGTATGCAAGTACCTCAGTTTGTATATAAATTCCGTGTGGTACGAGACACTGCACCGCACCTCCGTCCGGCGAAATTTGTATGCAGCTCCGCACCTCCGTTCGGAGATGTGGGGCAGTGTGACGACCGCCTTAGAACAAGAGGTATAGTGCGAGAAAAATCGAGAGTATGTCGCGGCCGTCCCATGATGGACGTGGAGACCCCGTAAAATGGTCGGCCTTATCACACGTGACAAGATAGAGCGTCCGTCACTGGCTGGCTGGCCGCTCCTATTATCGCGTGCCCAGGCCGACCACGGTCCGGGGTCCGGCCTCGTCCCCGCACTGACCGCGTCGTCGTCGTGGTCGCGCTTGCGGCCCACGTCGTAGATCTTGACGGCGCTCTCCTGCATCTGGTCGAACTCGCCCATGTTCTCGACCACGCTGATCTGCGTGCCCCAGCGGTTCACGCCCAGCGCGTAGATGTTGCGCTTCACGTCGATTGTTGCTGGACACACAGAAATACAAACATTCATGAAAAGTGGCTTTTATCAACAACTCGAAAGCAGGAACCTGCTTCTATGTCCACTAAACGTGTCTTAAGAGGAAACACAAGAGCCGTTTTTCCATAGAAACGTAGTCCAATGTTTTCGGCAGTAGAGCAATAAAAAAAACCATAATACTATGGCTACTATTGACATGTTCCTATGTTTTCCTTTTTTTTCATAAATTTATTCTTAAATAAAAGAGATATTAAACCTTCAAAAACCTAAGAAAAATGCCAGATTTTCCGCTGTGTTCAAACATCCAGAAAACAATTTTGACTAGATTATTTAAAAAAAGGAAAACATAGAAACACGGCCAAAGCCTTTCTTTGATTTTTAATAAAAAAAATTGTTAAACAGGGTCAAGTTTTGGCTAAGAAATCAAGGGACTTCGAAACGTTGATTTTATGTACTTTTAACAGGTATTTTCGGTCCAAGCTGCAGTTGCCTCTATCGCACTCTGCGGCTTGAGGTTGGCGCGACAGCAATACATTTTATAATTACATATTTCTCAATTATCTCGCCCTTAGTGTTTCCTCTTAAGACTAACTAACTTTACTCAGAATCATATCTGGGGAGTTCACAGGTCACTTCGGGGTCGAGGATCTCTTGGCCAAGATGGGACTATCGGACAGTTTAGACTGTAGAATGTGTGGCGAGGAGGATGATACTATGGAACACTTATTGTGTGAATGCCACGCCCTTGCCAGACAAAGAATGAATTACTTTGGTAACGCTAACGGCTATCCGCAACCAAAGGCATTCAAGGTACTCCCGCTGAGCTGCATCATCCGCTTTGTGGAAATGATGGAGCGAGCTTGGGAGTGGGCATAAAGGAGAGGGCAAATGCACAAAAGATCCCACGGGGTCGAAGTGTATCCGAAAGGGCCCTCATCTAGATAAGAAAAGAAAACTAACTTTACTGGCTCACTGACCCAAAGCGAGCCTTGGCGTTCGACACGAGTTGTCTCGATCCAGCGCCATTTTCCATCAGTTCATGGCTAAAGATGGCGCAAGTCGGATTCGACGCATGTATAAGTACGTTTTGGGAACTCAAAAAACACGACAAAGAAATGTTTACGCAAGGAATTGAAGCGAATATGAGAGTGCCAATAGTTGGGAATAAAACGACGTTGGGCGTCGAGATTTTTGACGACCGCTTTAGCCTAGTTGGGAGTGACCCTGCCTACGAAGCAAGAGGTCCTGGGTTCGAATTCCGGTAAGGGCATTTACTTGTGTGATGAGCATGAACATTTGTTCCCGAGTCATGGATGTTTCCTACAAGCTTTGCTTAGTTTGGGACTAGGTCGATTTGTGTAAGATTGCTCCCTAAAAAAGAAAGAAAAGAAAAGATTTTAAAGTTCCAGGCTTCCATAGCCCACAGACTAGTCAGAGCACTCCACTTTATAACCGCTAGTGGCCGCCTCTAGCCGCGACTGCTCTGTCGCACATTACAGCCACTAGACTCTAGAGGCTCACGCTCGCCACTCCCGCAGCTCGCGGCTCGGGCGCGTTCGCTGAAAGCCCGCTGTGCGCCGATGCTATACAAAATGTATGAAAGACCTCGTCCGCAGCTCACAGCGTCCAATATGTACGGCGGCTCCTATAGAGGAAAGAGGAATACCTATACTGGAGTAGTCGAAGGGGTCGAGCGTCTTGAAGCTGGTGTCGAACTGGCTGCGCTCCTCCGAGTCCTGGTCGGAGCACACCGCGTACAGCGCCGACACCGACGGGTTGAAGATCACCTGCACACACACACAAACATATACAATCGGTGCATTAGCCACATATATCACTTGTGAATTTGTGCTAAACGAATGTATGCTCACTAATAAAGTATTATTCTGTTCTATTTTACACTCATGACATACTCCAGGCACTCCGAGACATTTTGCTACCTGGGTGAGGATCAAATTCTTGGCCAGAGTTAGTTAATCGGTAGTAGTTAAAAAATTCCGTTGTGACACAAAAATTTACCATGGAGTTGTATGGCTAATCTTATTAGCTGGTTAATAAACCAGTCGATATGACAGCGTCGTCATGAGTTTATATGACTGTTTAAACAACTACCTTGACACATCACTGCGTTTACACGCTTTAAAAGTATATTTTTATGATCAATCAATCAATTATTTATTCTGCAAATAGGCCACAAGGGCACTTTTACATGTCAAACGGTAATTTACAATGTAATAATAATAATCTTACACAATAATCATTTAAAACTTGCAGATCAAGGACCGATTTAAACGGTTAACAAAGTAAATGTCACCAAGTTAATGAAAACAAAACAAAATTGGAAAATATGACCATTACATTCGATATAAGGTCTGCATCAGCATTAACAAGAAGTTAATGATATTAATTCAGTATTCCAGAGATGTATAAGGTCTCTGAGCGTCCAAATACAATTAATCATTATTCTAATGTTTGTAGAGATGTATACGGTCTCTAAGCGTCAAAATAAAACAAAAAAAAGGAACATTAATGTAATATTGTCAGAGAAGACAGATCTTTAACACGTTCGCAACCAAGAACCCGCTGGTAGGCACTCGTAATGTTTGCTCAGATGCCGGCTCAGCCCGCTAGGCGGGCAGTAGTATAAACCTACACGCCTAGCGAGTTCTGTCGGTTTCTGGTGTATTGTTCTATTTTTAGTCCAGTTGCAAATAAGAATCGTGCTTCTTTTTTAATTTCGGATTTTGTAAGGATTTGACATTTGTTGTACCTTAAACTTAGCCAGGCTCAAAGATTGTTGAGAGAACTGTTCGAACTAACTAACTTATTATTATTAGTGTGACTCACCTCTGATTTGTCTAAAGTTGGCACTGTTCTAAGTAGATGGAATGTTCTCAAGTCCCATACTTCTGTATTTGATATTACCTGGAAGCATTAAATATAAATTAAGTTGTACATTTAACTGAGATGAAGCTGTAACGTTTAGCTACGCCCTGACGCTCTCCGGGGCTTGGAAAATGTTATATTTCTTTTTACATTTGGAAATTTGTACCAATAAAAAACTAAAACTTGTGCAAGTTCACCTAATCTCGGATTCATAATTAGGCGAACTAACTTGAAAGCTGAATATGTTGCCAGACATAGGAAAAAAAAAATAGTGATAGATTCATGTCGCTACAACCTTGCACCTACTATAAATCTGATTCAATTTGTATTTTATCTTGTACCTACTATAAATCTGATTCAATTAGTAACAAGAATGATAACAACACTATTAAATAGAACTCACCAAAGTTACTATAGATTCGTAATCACTGTACTAGAATGGCTTGGCTATTCCACTTGTCCAAGATCTTTGTCCAATGTGTATTTAAAAAAAAAAAAAAAAAAAAAAAAAAAAAATCTTTTATTTCATGTAACCATAGACACATATTTTGTTAGTATTATGATTATGAATAACTTAAAGACTAAATGTTAATTTACTAAGGAGGTTACCATTTGATAACACTAGTGGGAGCATGCAATCTTCCACAGTGTAACATATAGGGACAGTCTGCCCTCTCGGCTATCATCTTTAGGATGGTGTTGGGACTGCCCCACACCCGACGCATCAGGGATGGGGTATTTGCGTCTCACATTTTGCATAAAGAGTGAGTGAGACTGCACATTGCAAAAGTGGAATACCACACTTATGAATGCTTGGAACCGTCAATAAAACAAAAAGGCGGACAAGGTCCTTATCGATATCCTAAAATGATGTTCGACATATTTTTAATTCCAACCTATTTTTGAAGTGAAAACTTCTTTAGCGGCGCTGAGCACTTTTTGGGATGGGGAAAAATTGTTAAATACGCGACAGAGTTTTGTGACGTCAGATGTGAAGGAGGTCACTTGTTGCTGCTAGCCGATTCGACTTCATTCAAAACTGAACGCTATTCGTAACGAGTATAAAGCCGTTAAACACTTTTTGCAATAGCATATTCTGCAAATAAATTTGTAATTTTAACCATCGCGTCCTTCACCGTTTTGCTTTTGAGAAAATTCGAATAGTTCGAATTTGGGCGTTATTCCTAAAGAGATAAAGCTTAGAAAAATATTTACCAACGGCAAAAACTAATTGATATTTTGGTCGCCACCGCCGTCTGCTGTTCTTGCAAATTCGAATAGTTCGAATTTAGACGTTATTCCTAAAGAGATAAAGCTTTGAAAAATATTTGGCAATGGCAAAAACAAATTGGCATCGTGTCTGCCGCCGCCCGTCGGCGCGCCGACGGGCGAGCCGGCGGCCCGTCGCGCCCAACGCGCCCGCGGCCCGTCCGCCTAAATAATTGATAATTGTTTATAAATTTGCGTCAAATTCATTTTTAGGGTGACACCGTAAGATGTCACGTGACCTGATCGAAAAACTGTTACAATGTTATTGAGTTTTCACTTCTGCCGGCACTCCCGGTCTTTTTTTATTATTTGATTTCAAACACAATAATGCTGCTTAACTAAACTTCTGGTATGAACTGGATTTTTAAATATCGATATTAACAGCACTAGCGAAACTGTGGCAACATTCGTGTTCAATGAACTGTCAAGTTAGTTCGCCTAATTATGAATCCGAGATTAGGAGAGTCCTGCTATGACTCTGTCTGCCCGCCGCGTAATAGCCGAGACGTGTGATACGAGCCGACTAGCGTGGAGAGGGTAAGTAGAGGTGAGCGCTTACCTCTAGCGAGTTGGGGTGGAAGACGCCGCTGTGCGTCTGGTTGAGCTTGTCGAACTTGTGGATCTCGCGGCCCGAGTTCACGTCCCACAGCACCCCGTCTGCCAACACAACACACACACACTGATACACTGTACCAATACATACACATAGGATACGTCCTGTTCATCTAGTGTTCCTAACTACAGAAATGGGGAAATAATAGAAGCCCGAGAACACAGATATACTCGTAGATATACACTAGATAACTTACACACCTCAATCTGTATGAAAACCGACCGTGTCACTTTTTTCTACCTACTGTGACGTCACAAGGTCGAATTAGTGATGTGAATTTCCCGTTGTCCGCGCGAAATCGATTCTGCAATAAGGCATTTTGTTAATATTCACGGACAACCGGCAACCACAACAGACGCGCGCGGAATGTCAGTCGGACGGCCAACTCGGATACCGAGTTCGGACACATTTGCGTGATCTATGTATATCTATATCTGTGCCCGAGAAGCCTATTGGCGTATCTAGGCAAGGTTTTTTAAAATGACCGGCGGCATGGCATGTTGAGTCAGTGGCCTCGCATCTTGGGGTGGGCATCATCTACTAAAAGCACGTGACGATTGACACGTGACATCGTGACGCCCTGCGATGACGCGGCTGTCATGACGATTGGACACATTACCCGGTCATTAAACCCGTCAGTTGACGGCCAAGGCCATGTTACGAGTAGCTTATCATTTTTAGCGTGTTTTACGCAAAATACTGTTATCTATTCCTACAACTTAGACGAAAAAGTAGACCTTGTTGGGAGTAACCGTTTTCCTCACGATGTTTTTCTTCACCCAAAAGCTACTGTAAAATATCAAAAGATAGTATCTACGACCTCTGGCGTGCCTTCCGCTCGGCCGCAGAAGCTAGGACAGGTTTATCACTGCTTTCAGCACGTGAGACCGCAGGCCGAGCCCCGCGTAGGGCCGAAGGCCCGAAGCGTCTCTTCACAGCGCGTTCCCGGATACTTTTTTTCCCGGTTGCTTAACAAATGAAGTGCGTTGCGAGGCATGCGAGGCTGTACGCCCGAAGCGTCCCTTCAGAGCGCGCCCTCTAGGCGAGCCCGGCGGCCAAAGGGCCGAAGGGCGAGCCCACGCGGTTCACAAGCAGGACGAACGACTGCAACTCTAGAGTTACGGAATGGAAGTTTTTGTCTCCGCTTCGTGTCTGATGAGTGATGACGGAAGGTATCGGGTGGGTACCTGAGAGCACGAGCTCGTCGGTGGGGTTGAATGTGGCGCGGTTCTTGGCGTACTGGTTGCTGATGGTCGGGCTCAGCGTGAGCAGCTCGCGGCCGGTGCGCGTGTCGAAGATGGTGGCCGTCTCGCCCTTCGTGCCGATGATGCGCTCGTCAGACATCTTCGAGAACTCCACGTACTCCTCGTTGTCTAGTTGGAACCTGGAACGGAACAATACGTTGATATGTAGCACACTTTTCCCATTAACTAAAACCAAGAGCGGTTAGACAATTATCCCAACCCCTCTGGCCAGTTGATTCCCGATTGTGTCGAGAACTCCTGCGCTCCCACCGCCCCTGCGCGAACCCTTGGATCCCGAGTCAGCCCGAGGAGAGAAACCGTCCGCGTTACTTTGCGGCCGCTCGGTTCCCGAGTACCACACAACGCGCTGTTCCCGTATCTCATCACCCTTCTAGATAAGATCCGTAGGCAACCGTCCGCCGTTTCATTGCCTACGATAATTAGTTATTAAAGATAAGTTAGGCATTCAATTTCAATAAAAGAGCAACAAAACCCATAGTTAAGGCGCCGTAGGTTCAGCGAAGTTAAGCGAACAGAGTTTTTGAAACAATATAATGCGTCTGTTTATAATAATATGGTTTCAAAAAAATACGAATAGTAATCTTGAGGCTTTTCTGCAGCGAGATCAGTGATTCGAAACATGATTAAGCAATTATCGCTCGATACAAAAAAATCACGAACATATTCGTAACAAATTATGCACAAAAGCTAAAAATATTAAAATTGCTTATAAAAATCGATAATATCAAGTTTGAGAGAACTCAGTGATTACTTTTTTTATTTTTTTGTACGGCCTAAAAATGAAAATTAAAAAACATGATATCGCGCTTCCGAGCACGCACTTCCATCTCGCTCACGCTTATGCTCAGTGAGAGGGAGAGAAGACCATGAACCTACGGCGCCTTAAGCATAACATCAGAACGTTGTTACTATTTACCCTGTTCCCGTAAGACTTCTAACCGTCTGAGTTACCTAAGCCCTTCTATAGCTCTTCAAGCTGAAGGATATCTGTGTGTGAGCGCACGTCACATCACATCTAGTATCTATAATATATCGCGTTTGCAGCACTGCATAAATTCGCCGTGTGTAGCCGCTCTTACATTGAATAGTACTACCACAAGAATATTATAAGCCCGATAAATGACACTCCCCCGACCCGTGTCCGTGTCTCACTGACCCGTGAAATTGAATTATCTCAGTGTCTCGTCAGCTCCGTGCTGCCTGACAGACTCTACCAGAACTCTACTACAGGAACAGATGCGAGAGCGGCGCCAGAAATGCTATTGGTGGATATTTTTCGTCGCACACCGCTCCACTACCTCGCCTACGTAAGGGTGTTCAGCTATGCGTTCGTTTTGTACGTAGTTCGTAGGCCGTGACCTTCACTAGTAATGTATGAAGTGTCCTTACATTTGCTCGAACTCCTTCATGTTCCAGAGCGCGGAGAGCGGCCGCCACGTCGTGGTGGCCGACGCTAGCAGCAGCAGCCCGTCGCGGCTCGCCTGTCGGCCAAACATGCTCCATCAATACTTACACTTCTGAAAACCTTTATGGTTATATGTATTCGCAAGTGCTCAGTGCGGGTTATATATTATAGTATAATTAATATCAATGGCCATAAACAATTAACAATCTTATGACATTTGTCCATGTAAAATTGTGTTTTCAAGCAGCAAATATACGATGTATTGGCTAAAGTCCATTGCACAGGTGATTGAGTGCTATTTTCACATTACAGTTTCTGTCTTAGGCCAAGCGGGCACTACGATTTTTTGTCGTGCGATAATCGCGTCGCAAAAATACAACATATGTGCCATATGCGCGCACTGACATATAACACATACGTTGCAGTTTTGCGATGCAATTATCGCACGACAAAAAATCGTAGGGCGCGCCTGGCCTTAGAGCGATGGCTGGTCGTACAGGGAAAAGTGGAGGGAACCAGGTCGCGCCGCAGTTCATTTAAACACTGTGCTGACCAAAAGAAATACGCAGCAGGAAACCGCGTAGAGATGGCGGGACGTACGGAGAGCTATGTCCGCCTCTACCCCCGACGTGGACGTGAAACGGCAGAGATGGCCAGCGGTGGGCCGACACAGTGAAGGCAGCTAGTACGGACCTGCATGTGGTAGATGTAGGACTCGTGCACCTGGTAGGTGTTCTCCTCGGCGCCGCTGAACAGGTTGAAGATGCGGATGTCGCCCGACGAGGTCGCCGCCAGCAGGTGCTGCTGCGTGGGCTGCAACACACACATGCACATGTTTCAGATACAGTACATTGTTAGCGCGCTCCATGAACGCGCTCTGACCGGCTCCCCCGCCGTCAGACTAAAAAACGCTAAACCAAACATGCAAGTTATAGGCTATAGAAAAGATTTATTACTAAATACATTGCCATAGTGTTCAAGCTTCATCAATAGTTGTGGGAGTGGAGGTCGCTTCAAGATACGTGCCGCTGTAGCCCGGAATCCCGGTTCCGTCTCCGAGAGCAAGTGCACCTAAGCTAATCCGACTTGCAGGCATAATGATGATCGAAGTTCCTTCTTTTTTAGTCATCTACTGTAGGAGCCTTACGATTGCCAGTCCATGCAAGATGTCTCGCGTTTTACGTATATAATTCCTCGGTTTATCGCATAGATTTGTAATCCTTTTTCATACTTATTTATTTATTTATTTATTTATTTATTTATTTGGAGAACCAACAGCTACAGAAACATATTGACTATATAGATAAAATACAAAAAGCCAATTACAGGTTCCCACCGATACACACACATGAAAGATGGTGTGCGTGAAGTAGGCCTCGTCGTCCTGCAGGCGCAGCGTGCGTGCCACAGCGAAGTGCGAGTGCGCGAGCTTGGCGTCGGCGCGGCGCGGACATACTCACATGGAAGATGGTGTGCGTGAAGTAGGCCTCGTCGTCCTGCAGGCGCAGCGTGCGTGCCACAGCGAAGTGCGAGTGCGCGAGCTTGGCGTCGGCGCGGCGCGGACATACTCACATGGAAGATGGTGTGCGTGAAGTAGGCCTCGTCGTCCTGCAGGCGCAGCGTGCGTGCCACAGCGAAGTGCGAGTGCGCGAGCTTGGCGTCGGCGCGGCGCGGACATACTCACATGGAAGATGGTGTGCGTGAAGTAGGCCTCGTCGTCCTGCAGGCGCAGCGTGCGTGCCACAGCGAAGTGCGAGTGCGCGAGCTTGGCGTCGGCGCGGCGCGGACATACTCACATGGAAGATGGTGTGCGTGAAGTAGGCCTCGTCGTCCTGCAGGCGCAGCGTGCGTGCCACAGCGAAGTGAGAGTGCGCGAGCTTGGCGTCGGCGCGGCGCGGACATACTCACATGGAAGATGGTGTGCGTGAAGTAGGCCTCGTCGTCCTGCAGGCGCAGCGTGCGTGCCACAGCGAAGTGCGAGTGCGCAAGCTTGGCGTCGGCGCGGCGCGGACATACTCACATGGAATATGGTGTGCGTGAAGTAGGCCTCGTCGTCCTGCAGGCGCAGCGTGCGTGCCACAGCGAAGTGCGAGTGCGCGAGCTTGGCGTCGGCGCGGCGCGGACATACTCACATGGAAGATGGTGTGCGTGAAGTAGGCCTCGTCGTCCTGCAGGCGCAGCGTGCGTGCCACAGCGAAGTGCGAGTGCGCGAGCTTGGCGTCGGCGCGGCGCGGACATACTCACATGGAAGATGGTGTGCGTGAAGTAGGCCTCGTCGTCCTGCAGGCGCAGCGTGCGTGCCACAGCGAAGTGCGAGTGCGCGAGCTTGGCGTCGGCGCGGCGCGGACATACTCACATGGAAGATGGTGTGCGTGAAGTAGGCCTCGTCGTCCTGCAGGCGCAGCGTGCGTGCCACAGCGAAGTGCGAGTGCGCGAGCTTGGCGTCGGCGCGGCGCGAGGAGGCGCAGGGCGCGCCGAGCTCGCGGCGCAGCGTGCGCGCGCACACGTTGGGCGCCGGCACCGACATCAGCGACGACGCGCCGCGCGGGTCCGGGCACTTGTGCGGCCTGGGAACACACACACACTGTTCAACTAATACACTTTCCTGGTATACAATTAGAATATAAGCTGAAAAACGGCCGCCGTTTTAAACTCTTTAGTTTATATTTATAAAATCAACATTAGAATAGGTTGTTACCCTGGTAGGTGAGACCGCTACGAAAACTTGCTAGTTTAGTTCCAAAATTAATCACATCTACATTGAAGATGTTCTTGTTCTTTCAAATATCGTGCTTCAAAGATTTGGAACAATCTACCGCCACCCTTAAGGAAGAAAGTCAGTAGTCAGACATTTAAAATTAAATTAAAACGAGTCTTGCATGAGAGGCAGAAGCACGATTTTGAAATAGCCTTTAAATAGCTTTTAATTTAAATCCTAGCAATTACAATCACAAGATAAACTTCAGTCATTTATTTCATATATCACACGCACCACATGTACAAGCGCGCGCACACACACACACACACACACACACGCACACACACACACGCACACATAAACTCACAAATATAAACATTAACATACACGAACACACTGTATATAAGTTTGTAAGTACTATTTTTAAGTTAGTTTTGTTTGTTACCCGCTTATTCTTATTCTCCTTCCTTCTCGGCAAACATCTTGGACCGAGTGGGGGCACATTGAAAATCAGCGCTGGTGGTACATTTATGTGCCGCCAGCAGTTGCTGAATGTGCTCCTTTTGCCTTTATGTACCTTTAACGGTTTATTGTTTAACATATTTATTTTGTAGTTTTTGTGTCATTATGTTTTTCTTTTTTGTTTCCTATATATATATATTTGTGTTAATTGATATTCTTTCTGTTTAAAGGCAATAAATATATTTTTCTTTCTTTCTTCTTCTTTCTTTCTTGTCGTTTTGTCGGAGTCAGTAGTAGTCATTACTCACTCGAACAGGTTGAACTGCGGACAGGTGACGACGGGGTTCTTGCAGAGCGCGTGCTGGTTGTAGAGGTACTCGGTGATGATGGAGTGGAGCGTGACGCGGTGCGCGGTGAGCGCGGGGTCGCCGGCGAGCGCGCTGAGCTGCTTCTGTAGCGAGCGTCTGTGTTCTCCGGGGGCACTTACTGTTCCAGGTGACATGGATTGATTTTGGACTTTTCTGGAATAAAAAACTATATTAGAAGACGCACAAGCATAATGGTCCTTTCCCTCGCAGGGCCCTCCTCGGCATTGTGTCCTTATTTGGCAGAATAGTATGAGACAAGTGGTGGAGGTCCCTTTGTGAGTAAGTGAAGCTACCACATTTACGTTACATTTTGGTGCCGGGACCAGGATATTTCTTTGCAATTATAGCACCTAGTTTAAGCGAACAAAAATACATAATTAAAAACCCAAGTGTAGTTGTATTTAAAATTCAACGTCCCGGGGACATTGTGACGTCTTATTTTACGTGATATTTTCGTCTATTATCACGAACATTATGACAGTTTTGTGAAGATATTTCAATGCCTACCTTAGCTTGATGACCTGCGGCACCGGACTGTCCTCCGTTGCTGCGCTGCTGTTGAACAGGTCGTGGTGGTCGCGCGCCAGCAGGCCGACGCTGCTCGTCCGCGCCGCTGATAGCCGCGACTGTGGAGAACACACAGGTTCGATTAGTTGCTCAGTGTGCAAACTATGGCGGATATCGGTTGACCCTATTCAACTATTGTTCAATGTGTGGCGTACAGCGGACGCTCTCTGTTGTCTACGGGTGATGGTGTAGCAATTGTAGAGTTTTATTTCCAAGTCTAAACCAGCAACTAGTTCCTACTTATGAACATAGTAAAAGAACGAAACGGCGAGTTAACGTTGGGTGTAGATAGCACATTAGTAGCCAGTGCGTTATCATTTAGTGAACATAGTTTGCCGAACAATCGTAGCAGGAGAGAGTAGTTGGAGGATGATTACCATATTTCTTCACGTCCATTGCTGTCGTGCTAAAAAAGAGAATATCCTCAGGTTCTTTTGTACTGCAACTGGGGCGGAGTATCCTACCGACTGCGCCAGTGCGGTAGGTGGTCGCTGACGTACCCTGTGTTGAGCGGAGGTGGGTGTGACGGGCGGGGCGGGGGTGTAGACGGGCGGCGGGGGCGGCGCGTGCGCGGGCGCGGGCGCGGGCGCGGGCAGCGCGGCCTCCCGCTGCAGCGTGGCCGCGCTCTCCGCGAGGCCGCGAGCGGCTAAATGCGCGGCCACTAGTTGCAGGAGCTGCCGTTCGTTGTAGTTGATTCTGGTTTGCGCTACTACGTTTGCCTGGAGGACGAATTACATGTTAATAGTGAGAAAAGAACTTGGGTTCCTAAAACATGATAACTAGTGAAGTGACTGTCTTCTCAAAGTGAGTAAAGCCAACCACTGTCACAAATACCATTCATTTTCATCATTGATTGATCACATTCTCACCCTGTTAAATCACACATAATCAAGTATCACAGTTAGATTGTGACGACGCGCCTGCGTCACACAACGGCAGCGCGGCGCGGGGCGAGCGGCGCACAGGCAGGGCGGTGACGTCACACCGGGCGGCCGCGGGAGGCCTATATAAATCCGGAGCGCACCTTCAACGCCGGTAGTGTTCTCCGGAGTCCGCTCCGGCTAGCACTGCCCCCTCCCTTCCCCCCTGCGTCTTCAAGGCAGCTGTTTTGACCAGTCCTCGTCAGGCTTAGACGTTCCCGAATACTTTAGTCCTCTAGGCGGTGGTTTTGGCAAGCCCTCATCAGCCTTGGACTAGGTCACCCTGGAATCATCCCCGCGGCGGTGGTTTTGGCACGCCCTCATCAGCCTTGGACTAGGTCACCCTGGAATCATCCCCGCGGCGGTGGTTTTGGCAAGTCCTCATCAGCCAGGGGTTCCAGGTTCCTACAGCCTTCAAGGCGGCGGTTTTGGCAAGCCCTCGTCAGCCTTAGCCTTTCTGAACTAACGCTCCCACTAATATCCCGTAGTCCGTAAGGATAGGTCCGCGACCGCGTCAACCTGTACCGTAGACTTAAGAGTGCGAGATTCTAGTATTTGTTTATCGTTAATAAACGGGGTCTTACCTTATTTGTTATACCTTTACTCCGTGTTCATATTACATTCGCCCTTATATCCCCCATAGTACCCCTGAGTTAGTCTGGAAACCTTCATAAAGCCATAACAGGCGGAGGATTTGGGTGTGTGCTCAAAACACACATCACAAGCCTTGCGATGAAGGAAAACGTGACGAAATCGGTCTAATCCTAACTATGTCTACTTTTCCCCGTGGGGTGGAAGGTCAGATGACAGTCGCTTTCGAAATCTTTCGTAAAAGTAGCTAGGGCCTCTCCAAATCTTGGGATAAGGTGCCAAAGCGAACCCCGAGCTCCTTTAGGCCTCCCCCAAAGAGTGCCGCAATGACCGGTCCTGCGCCACCCGCATCCAGCGGACTCCTCACTTATGGATGGGCTACATACTTAGCCATAAACTTACCCTATGTATATTAGCTAGTGAGGTCTCGAACTCGGCGCCCATGTGCTTGCTCTTCCCGGACACGCGCTCCAGCAGCTCCAGCGCATACTTCTGGAACATCACGTGCTCCTGTCGCTTCTCTTGTAGGATCGGGTCGCGCATCAACACTGTCAACGGAAACACTTATTATTATGGTATGGTCCAAAAGTGCGCGCAGGTTTAAGGCAATGGCCATTATACCTATGCACCGAACCGCTGCGTTCAGAGGTAGTTTCAAGTATGCCCTATCCAAAAGGGGCGCTTAGCAGATACACCTTTAAGCGTATGCTTAAAGGTTATTAGTTGACGCTCCAGAAATCAAAATCACTGTGACAGCAATAAATATGCCAATTGCTAATTTTTTATCTAGTTTATGTTTTTAATGTGTATTATTTCTGTATGATATTTCTCTTTCGCCTGTCCCAATACTGTAGGTAGTTTATTTATTACATTTTTATAACGTTTCCGTGAGTCACCGACGGTGCTGGATGAAAATCAGCGCTGCAGGTGTCTGAATGCTGAGCCAGTGTCCGGTTCACTGCCGCAGAAACACACTTGTTTCATGTTTTATCTGTTTTTTGTTCATTTTATTGTTTAAATAGTGTGTCCTGTGTTTGTGAATAAATATAGTATCTTTATTTCTTTCTTTCTTATTAAATAGGAAGGAAAATACTTCTTGTGAGTCAGAAAGCGCTAGAACAGACCTAGAACCTGAGTTTAAGAGTGGTATTCCATTTGTTTCAAATCTTTGTCCAATAATCATTGCGCCTCACGTTTTTTTAAACAAACAAAGATCTTGGAGAAGTGGAATACCTCAGTGTGCAGAAGTGCAAGAGCAAAAACAAACAGTACACTTTGTGCAGAATTTCTACCAAAGCGAGTACGTTTTTTTGCTTTCTAATGGTCTGAAGTCAGTGCATTGCCCACACGCCACCGATGAGGTCGGTGCGTGACCCTGCGTGAACCTAACAAAACTGATGTTAATCAGCTAGAAAACTCAAATCATGACACGTCGCTCAACCAAATAGTTATTACGTCTAATAGGGGTGTAGACAAAAAATGTATTATTACTTCAAAAGAAAAAAGGCAAAAAAATATGCCCAATGACGATCGAATCTCATTCAAATATCTCAAAAAATTACGCAGCTACAACAGTTTTAATGTTGCTTGTTAGAGAGAGAAAACGCTCGGAGATCGTGACGTCACGACCCTCGAGCATATATGTTGTTCGGGCCGACCGTCTGCCCGCCCCCTTAGACTCCTCACGTGTGTACGCCTCTTTTGAGTCTGTGGTTTGACAGTGACACTTCTTGTCAACGAGAGAAAATATATATAACCTCGTGGTTGCCCCCGAAAAGGGACGAGTGTTCTTTGGTTAATTAGGAAACGCATCTTCCTTGTTTTGTGTAATATCGCTCGCTTTGAAGACACACGGGTGTCCGAGTGTTTTGTGTGGATATTTCGGTGACATCGGAAGAGTTGGTGATTTGACGCCGCGGATTGTTGGCGATACTGCCCCGGCACCACAGCTGCTTCTTCAGCCCGGAGACCTTCTTGATTGAACTTGACTTGACCTGACAGTGGACTGAACCTTGACAGACATTAACCGGAGTTGAAGCGAATATCGCGCCTCCCGGAATCAGGTGAGTTGAACAAGTTTTGTAGCCAATCCACTGGCTTATATGACCCGCGAAACGCGTGGCAGTTCACTACCATCGCACTAGGCGAGGAGTTGAACAATTTTTGGTACCCAGAGCGTGGTTACTGACAAAGAAAAAACGCGAATTTTGATAGTTTTTTCCTTTTGGGTAAAAAAGGGCATTTTGAGGTTATTTGTTAAAACCAAATTTAGCTACAAGTATTTAAAACTCTATTTTGTGGCACTGCAAGTGTTTTGTACTGTAGATTTCACGAAATTATTGTACTTGCAGTGCAAATTAGTGAGATTACAACCTCCGGAAGGTGATTTTGAGAGTTTGGTACAATTTAATTTGGAAAATAGTTGAAGGCAAATCTAAGCCACATATTTGATTGATTGTAATTTGGAAGCCTTTCATAGCTTGTTGTTTGGTAATAAGGCATTTGTTTTATTCAGTTTGCTATAAGCGGCCAAGGTTGCTAAAAATATAAGCTAAAATATAAGGTTACCATAAATATTAGTATTAAGTAAGTAGTAGTATTGTGTAGAAGTGATGTAACTGGCCAATTATAGATTATATAATTTGAGCTTCCACTGCGTTTTGAAAATCTATATTGGTTGTTATTGTAAGGCATTTCTGTAATTGAGTTGATATTTGGTTTTGATTCACTAGGGTGACCAAGAGATTGGAATTTCCACATTAATTAAATTAATTTTAATTTTCTCTGGTATTGTTGGAAATTAATTTAAAATGGGATCTACACCTAAGGCTAAGATCCAGTCTGCACTGCGTTGGTTTTCATCTGCAGTAGCTTTGGTTGACAGGAATGACCGGGAGGAGGCTTTGTTGACCCGGTACGAGGAGGTGTCAGACCGTCTTAAGGCTGTGGAGTTCCAGGTTGAACTCTACCTAGCGGAGCCCGGCCGGACGACCCCGGAGACCGAGCAGGTGGAGCGGGACTTTGAACAATGTATGGATTATGGGGACAGGATTGTCGAGAGAGCTTCTAAGATACTGCGGGTTCGGAATGGTGCGGCCCGGGACGTTCCGAAACACGCAGTTATCTATAACCCAGGGTTGGCAGCGCGCTTGCCAGCCATACAGATGCCGGTCTTCCGAGGAGACCTGGACGAGTGGACCAGCTTCATCGACCTCTTTGATAGCTTGGTGCATGCCCGGACGGACCTGCCAGCGGCGTTGAAGTTGGCGCAGCTGATGTCTGCTCTCGTCGGGGAGCCGCGCGACTTGATCGCGCATTTGTCGGTCACCGACGACAATTATGAAATCGCGCGCACGTTGCTGAGGGACCGATACCAGAACGTGCGGCGACTTGCGGATACTCTTATGACTAAGATCTGGAATATCCCTCGGATCGCTCAGGCTTCAGACATCCGGCTGAAAATGCTGAATCCTGTTTTGACAGCGACCAAAGGGTTAGAGAACCTTGGTTTGCCGGTGGACCAGTGGTCCTACATACTGTTGAATTTTTTGTTGAACCGGCTGCCGGCTGATGTACGGGCCAGGTTTGAGCACCGGTATGGTGGTGAAAGTGCTCAGCATCTGCCGACCTTCACCAATCTTATCGACCAATTGGAACTGGAGTGTCGACGGGCCGACACCTCGGATCTACCTCCACCCCCGAGGCCTCCTGGAGCCCAGCGGGCCCAGGGGAGAGTTGCACCTCAAAGGGGAGGGTGGGGCAAATCGGCCCCACAACCAGCGGGTCCTCACCAATATAATATCAGTGCATTGGACCCTGAAGTCTGCCTATGCTGCAAGAACCCTGGCCATCGGGTGCCAGCGTGTCCGAAGTTTCTTGCGCAGCGGGTTGTGGGACGCCGCAACATTGCTAAGCAGCGGCAATGGTGCTTTGTTTGCTTGGGCCCACATTTTGTGCGAGATTGTGCCCACCCGCAGGCGTGTAAGTTCTGTGGTGGGAAGCACCACCCCATTTTATGCATGAACCGCAGTGGGGATACACCTCCCCCCCCCTGCGCAGGGGTCATGCTCCCCTGTTCGGAGTCAGCAGCGGGCTGACCAGGGGCCCATGGCCGAGGAGAGGTGGGGACGTCGGGTAACACCCCCCTCCCCCCCCCTCCAAAACTACGCGACTACTTCGCACGCACCCGTGCCCCAACGGGGGGTCCTTACGGGCGGGTGCCCGCAAACGCCTCCACCCCGGCAGGCGCCACGGATGTCGCCGCCGCTTGTGGAGCGACCCCGCTGGGGGTCGGGACCTCCGGTGTACGGCCGGAGTAGGACATACCAGGGGCCGCAGGCGGCACGCATGGCGCGACGGCAGTACCAGCCGGAGTGGGACCCGCTCGAGCGGTACGAGCGGCCCGCCCATGCGGAACAGGATGCAACGCGTTATCCCTGCTAGGGATACGCCGCCCACGCACCAGCAACCGCCACGCCCTTGGAGACCGTGTTATTGCCCACGGCTTCGGTTTGTGTTTGGGGCCCTGGCGGAGGATCAGCCTGCGTGCGCTCTCTCCTTGACACGGGAGCGCAAGGCTGCATGGTATCCAGTAGGTTGGTGCGACAGTTGGGCTTGGTTGTGAAACCCCACCCGGAAAGTATACGTGGGGTAGGCAATGTGACAGTGTCAAACCTGGTAGGGCAGACCTTACTCACCTTTGGACCGGATCCCACTTCACGCGCGAGGATTAATGCTCCCGCGTTAGTATTGGATGAAGTGGTGGGGAGACTCCCCCAGGTGAAGCTGCCTCCAGAGGTTCGGAGTTTGACAGCTGGATTAGTTCTGGCGGATGCTGGATTTGACAGACCTGGTCCGATTGACGTGTTGCTGGGTGCAGACGTTCTTGGGCGGGTGCTGTTGAGCGGCAACCGTACCTTACAGCCTGGCGGACTGGTTACACTGGAAACGGTGTTTGGCTATGCTGTAATGGGTTTGGTGTTAGCGGCTCCACCGCCTCCTACTGAGGAGGGCTGTCTGGTTGGAACTGCTCTTTCAGAAGCCGTGCAACGGTTCTGGGAGATTGAGGAACCACCTACCGCGTCGCGTATGAGCCCCGAGCAGGAAGAGTGCGAACGGTTTTACCAAAATAATACTGGGCGCCTCAGCTCTGGTCGGTTCATAACACGACTTCCTCTGCTCATCCACCGACCTCCTCTTGGAGCGTCACGTGCGATGGCTGAGAAGCGGCTGGTGTCGATGGAACGCCGAATGAGAAGAGATGCGCTCTTCCGGCAGAAGTATGTGGACTTCATGAGGGAGTACGAGGGTTTGGGACACATGTCGGTGGCTCGGACGGACTGGAGTACAGTGGAGCACTGCCTCCTGCCGCACCACGCGGTCCTAAAATCCCCGGAGTCCAAGATTCGTGTGGTCTTTGATGGGTCCGCGTCCACCTCGACTGGGGTGTCATTGAACCAGTGTTTGCATGCAGGTCCTAAGCTGCACAAGGATATCACGGATATCCTCACAAATTTTAGGAAACATCAGGTGGTGTTCGTCGCCGACATCCGGATGATGTTTCGGCAGACAGTGATCCATCCTGATGATCGTCGATATCAGCTGATCTTGTGGCGTGAGAGCCCTGATGAACCGATGTTGGTGTACGAGCTGAATACGAATACATACGGCTTGAAGAGCAGTCCGTACATTTCAATTCGAACTTTGTTAGAATTGGCGTCTCGAGAGAGACTGAGGTTCCCTCGAGCGTCCGCCATTTTGGAACGGGACTTATTTGTCGATGACGTGTGCACCGGGGCAAACAGTGTCGAAGAGGCTTTGGTTTTGCGGGATGAGCTGGTGGAACTCTTGCGGACGGGTGGATATGAATTGCGCAAATGGATGTCCAACTCACCGGCCGTGGTGGCCGGCCTCCCCGAGGATCACCAGCAGGATCCGCACCTGTTCGAAAATGTTGAGAGCCCGCACATGTTATCAGTCCTAGGCGTGCAGTATCGACCAGTCCAAGATGTGTTCACCTATCGGGTGGAACTGGACTCCCCGAGGGTCTGGACGAAGCGGCTGGTGCTGTCCACGGTGGCCAGGACGTACGATCCGAATGGATGGATCGCGCCGGTCATCTTCACGGCGAAGGCATTTATGCAGCGCCTGTGGATGGTCCAACTGGGTTGGGATGACCCACTATCCGGAGATTTGTTGAGCGATTGGGAGGTTTTCTTCTCCACGCTCCCGGAGATAAATCGGGTCGAACTGCCGCGTAAGCTGTTGCCGGCAGGGAAATGCCGAGTAACCCTACACGGGTTTTGCGACGCCTCCGAGCGAGGGTATGCAGCTGCCGTTTACTTGCGGACGGTCAGCTCCGCCGGATCGGTCGATTTGCACTTGGTAATGGCGAAGAGCAAGGTGGCTCCCCTTCGCACGCGTTTGACAATCCCAAAAATGGAATTATCTGGAGCGGCTCTTCTTGTACGCCTACTGAACCACGTGGCCTCTACCTTGAAGGACACCGTGAACCTTGAGGAGAGTGTCTACGCATGGACTGATAGCCAAATTGTATTGTGTTGGCTGCAGTCGTCATTCCATACTTTGGAGGTCTTTGTGGCCAACCGGGTCTCGCAAATCCAGAATTCGGAGACTGCCTTGGTTTGGAGACACGTGCCAGGTGAACTGAACCCAGCGGACGTGGCGTCCAGGGGTTGCACGGCACCTGAGCTTGTTGCCCACTCACTGTGGTGGAGACCAGATTGGTTGTTGGAACCGGAGACACTCTGGCCTGCCAGTTGTGTGATTGGGACCCCATCCTCTGGCTTGGGTGTCCACCTTGTCGAGACCGCTCCAGTGTCAGACACTGCTTGGTTGCTAGAACGGTATAGCTCTCTCGACAAGCTTGTTGGAGTGACCGCCTGGGTCAAGCGATTTATACACAATTGTCGCCACCCTGACAACCGGTCACGCGTTAGAGTTCTCGCCACAGAAGAGCGGAATGCCGCCCTACATCATTGGATTAGGGTTGTGCAGGAAGAACACTTTGGGGACGTATTGAAGCCCCTGCGGCAGGGACGTCCTAAGCTACCGAAGGCGATAGCACGCCTCAACCCGTTCATTGACGAGTCGGGTACACTCCGGGTTGGAGGACGGCTCCGCAACGCTAGCTTGCCGTACTCGGTGCGCCACCCCATTTTGCTGCCTAAGAAGGGGCATCTGGTGGAATTGTTGGTGACTGACAGCCACATAAAGAACTCGCATGCCAGCTGCAATGCACTCTTGGGCATTTTGCAGCGAGACTTTTGGATATTGAACAGCCGACGGGTTATTCGGAGCATCGTGTTTCGGTGCTTGCCTTGCTTTCGGCTCAAGGCAGCCACGATGCAGCCCCAGATGGGGGACCTTCCTCCTGATCGGGTCAACGAGGCTAGGACCTTCTCTAGGGTGGGGACCGATTTTGCGGGACCCTTTTTAGTGAAAACGTCGCGACTTCGAAATGCGAAGGTTGTAAAAGCGTATTTGTGCGTTTTCGTATGCCTGTCGACCAAGGCTGCTCATCTTGAACTTGTTGGTGATCTTACGACGGAGGCTTTTATTGCGGCATTGGATAGATTTGTATCCCGTAGGGGACTCCCATCTCTGATCCGGTCAGATTGTGGAACCAATTACAAGGGTGCCGACCGTTATTTACAAGATGTTGTAAAATTTTTATTTGAAAATAAGATTGATATTGGAACAGACCTCTCCCGTCGGGGTATCACCTGGACGTTCGATCCGCCAGGCTGCCCCCACTGGGGTGGAATCTGGGAGGCTTGCGTGAAGCAAGCAAAAGCCCATATGTATCGGGTAGTCGGTCAAACTGTATTGACTTTTGAGGAACTCGCGACGTTGTTTTGTAGAATTGAGGCCGTCCTCAATTCCCGTCCGTTGTGTCCGCTCAGCTCCGACCCAAATGACCTGGAAGCGCTTTCTCCAGGCCATTTCTTGATTGGTCAGCCACTTGCAGCGTTGCCGGAGCACCCCCTCCGGGACATACCCTCCGGTCGTTTGTCGCGCTACCAGATGCTGCAACAAATGGCTCAGAACTTTTGGACCAGATGGTCATTAGAGTATTTGCATGTTTTGCAGCAGCGCCTCAAGTGGACTGACAAAACCAGTCCCCCCAGAGTTGGAGACCTTGTGCTAGTTAAGGATGCTAACCTTCCGCCACTGCGATGGCGCCGGGGGCGCATCGTTAATTTGTTTCCCGGTAAAGACGGGACCCCTCGGTTTGCCGAGGTCATGGTTGGGGACTCGGTTCTGAAGCGAGCGGTAGCAACCCTATCGCGACTTCCCCTAGTATAGCGGACCGGCTTAGAGGCCGTTCCGAGGCGGGTGATTGTTCGGGCCGACCGTCTGCCCGCCCCCTTAGACTCCTCACGTGTGTACGCCTCTTTTGAGTATGTGGTTTGACAGTGACACTTCTTGTCAACGAGAGAAAATATATATAACCTCGTGGTTGCCCCCGAAAAGGGACGAGTGTTCTTTGGTTAATTAGGAAACGCATCTTCCTTGTTTTGTGTAATATCGCTCGCTTTGAAGACACACGGGTGTCCGAGTGTTTTGTGTGGATATTTCGGTGACATCGGAAGAGTTGGTGATTTGACGCCGCGGATTGTTGGCGATACTGCCCCGGCACCACAGCTGCTTCTTCAGCCCGGAGACCTTCTTGATTGAACTTGACTTGACCTGACAGTGGACTGAACCTTGACAGACATTAACCGGAGTTGAAGCGAATATCGCGCCTCCCGGAATCAGGTGAGTTGAACAAGTTTTGTAGCCAATCCACTGGCTTATATGACCCGCGAAACGCGTGGCAGTTCACTACCATCGCACTAGGCGAGGAGTTGAACATATGTGAAGGTGCGTTTTGTGGAAAAGGGACGGAACATACCGCAAAGATAAGTTTGGACATAAATAAGTACCAAAACCTTAATCCGCAATAACAGTTATGGGACATATTTATGAGTAAGTTGTATGCACCCATATTTTTACACTTGACTGTACAGCGCCGATGTGTCACTGTCGACAGTGTCAACTGCGTTCGGGTAAGTTGCACCCCGGGGGTGCGCGAAAGCTCACCTTGTATCTGTGAGGTGGTGAAGAGCGGCAGTTTGCTGATGATCTGCCGAACCGTGGAACAGCGCGCCAGGCCGGCGAGCGCGCGGCACGCCAGCCCGCGCAGCCTGTCCGCGTCCGTGATCGGCAGCTTCACCATCATCAGCGACAGCAGGACCTGGAGGTCAATGTCAGCCTTTATTCCTTCTCAAAAACGGTCCGAGGGAAGCCAACGTCTTTTGACCCGAGTGGTTCACGAAGCTACCGACCGTAAATCGATCCCAGGTCGCCCAATAGGCATGCGGCCTCATGTTCAAATTGATAACGTAGTGATGCTAAATGGATAGTAAACCATCAAATTATCGTAATAAAGTATAAATTATAAAATGTAATTAAAATCATAAACAGATATGACCCTTGAAAGTTTAGAAAAATTATGCATTTTTTTCAATTGTCCAAGAGTAAATTTAAAGCTGCCAATAGAATCCTTACGCTTTTATAGAAATAAAATTGTATGACAACTATGTACTTAAACGCAGTATTTAGCGACCGAAACAACAATTTACCGGATTTTCCATACAACGATACAACTACTTTGTACAAGTGACGTCATACGTGGGTATCTATCAGTATGAAGCTTTTTCCGTTGTTGGGTATTTACGTTCTTTAATTGTAGTTGCTCCCATACAAACATTTTTTCCTCTCCAAAAACTGGTTCGAATGGCATCGCCTATTGCCAAAGCCGTACATAAGTAGGGTAGAATAAGGAAGTCTCGCACTCTTTCTATTAGCGATTCTATAATTAATTTCCACATTTCGGTAAACATCTTTGGAACAGTGGGACTTTGACTCTTGAATAGGTACAGTCAAACAAAAAAGCGGTCTACCACTTTTGAAACTTAACTGAAAATTGGGTGACCGTACAAGTGAAGACACAACTCAAACTATGAGTAACTGAACCGAAAGCATAAGTAACATCATGTTCCACTGCATTCGCGGATTTAGAAAGATTTTGCGCGATTTTGAACCTTACTTCAATGAAAGCGGTCATAATCCCGTGACTCACCATGATCCCGTTGTTGGAGCGCACGCTCTCCCACACCTTCTGTATGACGTCCTCGTACGACTTGAGCGCGGTTTTCTTTTTACTCGACCCCGATATTGAGAAGCGCGTCGTCGACGAGCCTGCCTGAGAATTACATAGTTTTTACAAAAAAAAACACTCTTAGGAAGGGACCAACTTCCGCCAACAGACTTCATCAGCGTTAAATATGGCGCTGGCAAATGTCATTGCATACAAACTTGTCAAACTTTCCATTTATTGAGATTTCTACAAACACCGCTTACTATTACAGACGTTTCGGTGCAACCCATCCGCAATCATAATTTGAATTAATTATTAATTGGTCGTGCTTTTAAATTCTTAACCATGGATATTACACATGATTGTCACCTTTAACCATCTAAGATCTATGATAATTGATAAGGTCGACGGACCAACACGGTATGTAGACCATGTAGTACTGATTGCGCCTCGGCTATTCTCCGCTCAGGGTACTTACCCGATGCACGGGCGCGCACACGCAGTTGACGAGCACGCTGAGCGCCGCCTTCTGCACCTCGGGCTCCGGCGCGATCTCGCCGTCCGCCGCGCCTGCCACACCATCCACATTTTAACTGTCGCACATTGACCCACTGTGACGGATTGCCACCACAAATATATACGCGAGGGTAGCAGCTGTGTGGTGGCGGACCGACAGCCACTAGGCAGTCGCCGGCTAGCTGTCGGTGAGCGAGGTCACGTCTGTGCGCCGGAGCTATTAGCATTCAATGGTGTTTTATTTATACGAGTATACCCTGAGACTCCTGAGAGACCCAAAGGTTGGACGTCACACCCACTATACTACTTTTCACCTCCACCCCCCCAAGACACGTTATTACCAATCATATATTGGATGACAGCAAAATAACATGTGTCACTTTCCCCAGCTATCTGAAAAGCTCTATAGTGGCCACCATAAGATGCGGACGAGTTCTTCCATACATATTGTAAAGCATGCGCATAAGGTAGTACCACAAATATAGGTTACATCGGCAATCTTCGTCCAAGCCGACGAGTGCTGATAAGTACCGAATGAAATCGAACGTATGACCATTTCAATAAAGACCTTGTTGCACTATATGTAAGGTACAATATGCAATGACAGGTGAACTCGTACTTTCCCGCTCATGGCGTCCAGACAAAATGGCGGGCGCCGGAGCAGCCGGCGTCGTGCGCAAAATGTTGGCCAATGGGCGTTGAAGATTTTACCCGCGCAAATGCGCTGCCTTATGATTGATTAAAGTATTTTCAAAAAATGCTTTCTGCGCAGGTATCTCGTTGTAACTTATATTTGTGGTACTACTATACCGGGCGTTTAATGACCGCGCCACAAGCTGCGGGATTGGCTCGCGCTCGCCACTAGTGGCTGTAATGTGCGCGCGCTCTATTACTCCTTAGCAGATGGCGTTGGATAGAAGAGAATTGGGCGTATCTGAGTCATCCAATATGGCGGCGACCCGTCGGACGTCCCAGGTATCGTAGCAACGACGTCGTCGAATCAGACCTGCGCGATCTTCGAGCCATGAACTAGAGTAAACGGCGCTAGATCGGGACAAGTGGCGACAACTCGTGTCTGACGCCAAGACTCGCTTAGAGTCGGTGAGCTATTCAGTTTTTTCTCAAAAATGGCCCACAAAGTGAACATAACTCGCTACATATTGGAAGGTTAAGTATATAGTTTAAGGTCAGATCTAAATTAAAAAACATTGCAGGCCGCCTGGAATGTTATATATAAATTCCTTTATTTGGCGAGTACCATTTTTTTTTTAAAGTAGAAACTGGCATACAAAACACGGCACAGCTCGTATTCAGCCAATGCAACTCGTATTTTTCTGTTGCAAACACGACGTTTTTGTATGTGTCTCAAATAGTTTACGTTTTTTTGGTGGAAAAATACACTTGCGATTCTGTTAAAAAAAACGGCGGGAGATCGTAAATATTTTACGTTGTGCAACGATATTTAAAGTTTATATAAAAGTCTTTTTTTTCCCCAATTTTTGAGAAAAGCACTATATTAGCCTCAGCCGGAATGGCAATTGCAGGCTTCGTATTATAATTAAAAGGACTCGCAAGCTCGTCCGTTTACACAAATACTCAGCCTGCAATTGCCTCCTTCCCGGCCACGGCAATAATGTCCTATTATTTATTTAGATTACTTGTACAAGTGTCCTGAAGACATTGGATTTACGTGTCACTAGATGGCGCTGCGTGGCTACGCATTAGCCGTGACTTACCCAGAACGATGTTGACGCCCGTGGTCATGTCGGCGTCGCGCATGTCCACCTTCTCCGTGAGCAGCAGCTGCACGCGCGGCGCCACGCAGCACACCGACACCACGTCCAGCGCCGACCGGACCGTCTCCGACCTAACACACATACACATAGGGCTCGTTTTTCATTGACATTTTCGGTTGACGGAGAGTGGCAGCGTCTTATCTTCTGCGCTTGTACGAAGTGATATAGTACGTGCAATTTGGACTGGCAGTGATCAGAGGCTCTAGTATAAGTTTTTCATCACACTTGTAACACACAGCTGTAATAGCCTGTGTTACGCCTACGGGCGTAATGGTTTTTTTCTTAAATTGTATCTGTCACTCATGCGGCAGTTACAAACCAAAGAGGTTTTATATCAAATACGATGTCTGAAAACGTATTTATAAATAAATTTAAACTTAAAAAACTACTTAAACATGTTTAACTGAATTATTTACAGATTTAATAAGTAGTTATTTAATGTCTATGTAAAATGTTTTTAAGTGTTTTCAAATCGTGGCTGTATACCAAAGGGTCTTTGCCATACGCGCCTCACGTCAAATTCAACAAAATGGACGACTGACATGTTGCAGTTTTTATTACGATTTGTATTCATTTCTTCTAAAATGTATTTGTTTCCTCGCAAATGTGATGAAAAACATTGTGTATAAAACGGGCGTAAGAATGTTGCAAATTCGAGTCATCAAAAGACTTCTGATAGACTCTTGTTCGCAATATTCCACTTACGCCCCTCGTTAAACAATGTACTATTATCGAAACAAAACATTACGACCGCGTTCGCGTTTAGCTGTCACATCCCATACAAATTGAGGGTAAAAAGCAAACGCGATCGTAAAGTTTTGTTTCGGTAAAACTTATACTAGAGCCTCTGTCCGTTTGTAACGCAACATATTGAGTAGCGTACGGAGCGGTTTATGATACAAGTACCAGAAGGTCATGTACTAGCTGGAGTTGGGACGTAGCCGGTACGAACAGTGGCGCTGCCGTCGAAGCTCTACCACAAGGCCAAGGCAAGGCAATGACGTCTGCTTGGTCAGGATAAAGCCGGATTCTTACTTATCTGACGTGTCGTGTCGTGACGCGACAAAACTATATCGATTTCATACTTCTGGTGCGGTTAAATCCACAGTCATTTGATGTGCTCTAATGTAGTGGCTCCTTTTGCGTCAGAGCTCATCAGAGAGCATCACATCAGTATGAATCCAGGTTAAGAATACTAGGACAGCGCGGCACACGAGGGGTGATTGACAGTTAGGTTTGATTGTGATCAAAGTACCAGGAGCTCATGGCACAGTGGGAGGTGTCCCGGAGTGCGAGTGTACCTGCCGTTCTCATAGGCTAGCCCGACGACCTGCAGCAGCAGCGAGATGCCGCCCGGCTCCACCGGCTTGTGCACCGACCACGCCGCTGACTGTACTAGTACCAGGAGAGCATGGCACAGTGGGAGGTGTCCCGGAGTGCGAGTGTACCTGCCGCTCTCATAGGCTAGCCCGACGACCTGCAGCAGCAGCGAGATGCCGCCCGGCTCCACCGGCTTGTGCACCGACCACGCCGCTGACTGTACTAGTACCAGGAGCGCATGGCACAGTGGGAGGTGTCCCGGAGTGCGAGTGTACCTGCCGTTCTCATAGGCTAGCCCGACGACCTGCAGCAGCAGCGAGATGCCGCCCGGCTCCACCGGCTTGTGCACCGACCACGCCGCTGACTGTACTAGTACCAGGAGCGCATGGCACAGTGGAGGAGGTGTCACGGAGTGCGAGTGTACCTGCCGTTCTCATAGGCTAGCCCGACGACCTGCAGCAGCAGCGAGATGCCGCCCGGCTCCACCGGCTTGTGCACCGACCACGCCGCTGACTGTACTAGTACCAGGAGCGCATGGCACAGTGGGGGAGGTGTCCCGGAGTGCGAGTGTACCTGCCGTTCTCATAGGCTAGCCCGACGACCTGCAGCAGCAGCGAGATGCCGCCCGGCTCCACCGGCTTGTGCACCGACCACGCCGCTGACTGTACTAGTACCAGGAGCGCATGGCACAGTGGGGGAGGTGTCCCGGAGTGCGAGTGTACCTGCCGTTCTCATAGGCTAGCCCGACGACCAGCAGCAGCGAGATGCCGCCCGGCTCCACCGGCTTGTGCACCGACCACGCCGCTGACTGTACTAGTACCAGGAGCGCATGGCACAGTGGGGGAGGTGTCCCGGAGTGCGAGTGTACCTGCCGTTCTCATAGGCTAGCCCGACGACCTGCAGCAGCAGCGAGATGCCGCCCGGCTCCACCGGCTTGTGCACCGACCACGCCGCTGACTGTACTAGTACCAGGAGCGCATGGCACAGTGGGAGGTGTCCCGGAGTGCGAGTGTACCTGCCGTTCTCATAGGCTAGCCCGACGACCTGCAGCAGCAGCGAGATGCCGCCCGGCTCCACCGGCTTGTGCACCGACCACGCCGCTGACTGTACTAGTACCAGGAGCGCATGGCACAGTGGGGGAGGTGTCCCGGAGTGCGAGTGTACCTGCCGTTCTCATAGGCTAGCCCGACGACCTGCAGCAGCAGCGAGATGCCGCCCGGCTCCACCGGCTTGTGCACCGACCACGCCGCTGACTGTACTAGTACCAGGAGCGCATGGCACAGTGGGGGAGGTGTCCCGGAGTGCGAGTGTACCTGCCGTTCTCATAGGCTAGCCCGACGACCTGCAGCAGCAGCGAGATGCCGCCCGGCTCCACCGGCTTGTGCACCGACCACGCCGCTGACTGTACTAGTACCAGGAGCGCATGGCACAGTGGGGGAGGTGTCCCGGAGTGCGAGTGTACCTGCCGTTCTCATAGGCTAGCCCGACGACCTGCAGCAGCAGCGAGATGCCGCCCGGCTCCACCGGCTTGTGCACCGACCACGCCGCTGACTGTACTAGTACCAGGAGCGCATGGCACAGTGGGGGAGGTGTCCCGGAGTGCGAGTGTACCTGCCGTTCTCATAGGCTAGCCCGACGACCTGCAGCAGCAGCGAGATGCCGCCCGGCTCCACCGGCTTGTGCACCGACCACGCCGCTGACTGTACTAGTACCAGGAGCGCATGGCACAGTGGGGGAGGTGTCCCGGAGTGCGAGTGTACCTGCCGTTCTCATAGGCTAGCCCGACGACCTGCAGCAGCAGCGAGATGCCGCCCGGCTCCACCGGCTTGTGCACCGACCACGCCGCTGACTGTACTAGTACCAGGAGCGCATGGCACAGTGGGGGAGGTGTCCCGGAGTGCGAGTGTACCTGCCGTTCTCATAGGCTAGCCCGACGACCTGCAGCAGCAGCGAGATGCCGCCCGGCTCCACCGGCTTGTGCACCGACCACGCCGCTGACTGTACTAGTACCAGGAGCGCATGGCACAGTGGGGGAGGTGTCCCGGAGTGCGAGTGTACCTGCCGTTCTCATAGGCTAGCCCGACGACCTGCAGCAGCAGCGAGATGCCGCCCGGCTCCACCGGCTTGTGCACCGACCACGCCGCTGACTGTACTAGTACCAGGAGCGCATGGCACAGTGGGGGAGGTGTCCCGGAGTGCGAGTGTACCTGCCGTTCTCATAGGCTAGCCCGACGACCTGCAGCAGCAGCGAGATGCCGCCCGGCTCCACCGGCTTGTGCACCGACCACGCCGCTGACTGTACTAGTACCAGGAGCGCATGGCACAGTGGGGGAGGTGTCCCGGAGTGCGAGTGTACCTGCCGTTCTCATAGGCTAGCCCGACGACCTGCAGCAGCAGCGAGATGCCGCCCGGCTCCACCGGCTTGTGCACCGACCACGCCGCTGACTGTACTAGTACCAGGAGCGCATGGCACAGTGGGGGAGGTGTCCCGGAGTGCGAGTGTACCTGCCGTTCTCATAGGCTAGCCCGACGACCTGCAGCAGCAGCGAGATGCCGCCCGGCTCCACCGGCTTGTGCACCGACCACGCCGCTGACTGTACTAGTACCAGGAGCGCATGGCACAGTGGGGGAGGTGTCCCGGAGTGCGAGTGTACCTGCCGTTCTCATAGGCTAGCCCGACGACCTGCAGCAGCAGCGAGATGCCGCCCGGCTCCACCGGCTTGTGCACCGACCACGCCGCTGACTGTACTAGTACCAGGAGCGCATGGCACAGTGGGGGAGGTGTCCCGGAGTGCGAGTGTACCTGCCGTTCTCATAGGCTAGCCCGACGACCTGCAGCAGCAGCGAGATGCCGCCCGGCTCCACCGGCTTGTGCACCGACCACGCCGCTGACTGTACTAGTACCAGGAGCGCATGGCACAGTGGGGGAGGTGTCCCGGAGTGCGAGTGTACCTGCCGTTCTCATAGGCTAGCCCGACGACCTGCAGCAGCAGCGAGATGCCGCCCGGCTCCACCGGCTTGTGCACCGACCACGCCGCTGACTGTACTAGTACCAGGAGCGCATGGCACAGTGGGGGAGGTGTCCCGGAGTGCGAGTGTACCTGCCGTTCTCATAGGCTAGCCCGACGACCTGCAGCAGCAGCGAGATGCCGCCCGGCTCCACCGGCTTGTGCACCGACCACGCCGCTGACTGTACTAGTACCAGGAGCGCATGGCACAGTGGGGGAGGTGTCCCGGAGTGCGAGTGTACCTGCCGTTCTCATAGGCTAGCCCGACGACCTGCAGCAGCAGCGAGATGCCGCCCGGCTCCACCGGCTTGTGCACCGACCACGCCGCTGACTGTACTAGTACCAGGAGCGCATGGCACAGTGGGAGGTGTCCCGGAGTGCGAGTGTACCTGCCGTTGAAGTTCCACTCGTAGGCGAGCCCGACGACCTGCAGCAGCAGCGAGATGCCGCCCAGTTCCACAAGTTCATCCACCGGCGACCATCGGGACCACGCCACTGACTGTAGAAGCTCAATTTGTTCTTGGATCTCTTCGGGCGATGACTTTGACGCCTGCAAAAAACAACATCATGTGAATTGTCATCCTCCTCTACACTTAGCGTTCTTTCTAAGAAATAATTCTTGGTACAACAGGCCCAAGAATTTCTTAGTGAAAAATATATATACTAAGACCTTCTTTTTGTATTTTTGTATTGGGCGGCGGCTCGGGCACGCTGTCGCCCTGCGCGCGCGCAACGGCCGCCGCGCGTAGCCGCAGGTGCGCCTCCAGGTACCTGCACGACATACATCGTATGTGCGTGTGAGTACTGACCTTGTAGGGCGGCGGCTCGGGCACGCTGTCGCCCTGCGCGCGCGCCACGGCCGCCGCGCGCAGCCGCAGGTGCGCCTCCAGGTACCTGCACGACATACATCGCTTAAATACGAGTTTCAACAAGCCTAATACTACGTTTCTCAAACATGCTCAGAAAAGTAAACCTTCATGTTCGCGAAAATACACTGAGAAACACAGCGTTACGGGTATCACGAATTTACCGGTCGGTAATGGGAAATTGCTGGCGAGTTTGGAAATAGCCGGCAATAGCATAGCAATAGCAGGGCGCGGCGGCGCCGAGTCACGCAGCAGTTTTGTTATTGAATTTTTCTTCTTATAATATTCAAATTTCCGAGCATTTTTTGAGAAAAGCACTATACATGACTTGACCGGAACTAGTGATTGCCTGTCTCGTTTTAGCCAAAATAGTATCCTGAAGGTATTTAGCTGGCAGATTTGATTCCCTTATTTTGATACAATGGGTAGGACAAGTAAGTTCGAGCGTTAAATATATTAAATAATTGCCTAGAATAAGCACAAATGTAACTAAAAATTATCTCTGACCTGAAATAAATAATTCTATTTTATTCTATTACAGTATTATAATATAACACACTTGGCAGGTAATACCGGCTACTGTAGTAATGTACTGTCACTAAGGCCGGGACGGAAGAGACTGCCTGCCAAGCGTATCGATGCCGGATAGTAACGAGAGGTAAGCAAACTCTAGTATCGGCCGAGATATGTAGTGCTTTTCTGAATAATTCGAGGAAATTAGAAAACGATAAGAAAAGTAGAGTAATAAAACTGCACCTTCCAAAGTTATTACAGGTACAGTCAACAGCAGAAGTAAATTAACAGTTTATCATCTGATTCTGATATGATGATAATCAGAGCCCGTAATTTTCATGCCGATGACATCAATTTGACGTCACGCTGCAAAAATGCATGCATGAAAATGACGGGCTCTGATGATAATGATGAGGATGTGGTGGGCCTGGGATGACGTTACCTCCTGAGCGCGACGCACACGTGGCGCACGATCTGGCGCGCGGCGCAGGTCTCGTCCTCCGACACGCGGGACTCCTCCTCGTCCGAGCCCAGGATGGGCAGCGTTGAGATCACGTTGTATAGTTTACGGAGACCATCCTGGAAATAATGCAGCTTATAGAGCGACCTGGACGGCGACACGTATACTATTTTCACTCACTTTAGGCGACCGGTTAGCCAAGTGGGTAGTGACGCTGGCTGCGCAGCTGAAGGTCCTAGGTTTGAATTCCGGTGGGTAGTAAATATTTGCGTGATGAGCAAGAATATTTGTTTCCGAGTCTTGTATGTTTTCTATTGTCTATGTTTTCGGTTATCTATTAAAAATGGGATCCCTACTTCAACGACAAATGTTTTACCGAATATATTGTTTCGCCGCATTTTCATTTAATCGAATGTTTGTTACTCATAAACCGTTAAGTTTTTAGGTACAGCTAAAAGGTAATTTTGTGCAGGACCCATTGTTTTATAAAAATCATAAAAAGTTTACTGATTCTGAAAAATGGTTTTCGATGAAATGAAAATTGGCAAACATAACATGATAAGACACACGGAACAAATGCTCTTAAAGTCTAGATGTGAGTCCAGAGTAAATGTAGGCTAAGTCTCGCGTGAGGCACAGGGAACGGAAGACTTTGTGAAGTTTAGTATAGGAGGTTACCTGGTGGTCGAACTCCTCCAAGATGACCCGGAACTGGAAGGAGAGCCCGAAGAACATGGTGGCGTGGCAGCGGCCCGAGTCGTGCGAGCACTCGAGCAGCCACAACGCGTATCTGCAACCAGACTGGCGTGAGACGGGACTCATGACGATATATAGGCAGACCAAGCTCCTCAAACGTGAGGTCACGGCTATAGCCTAGATTTATAGTTTTATACATACGAGCATACATCGGGGTTTTCGGAGCGGGAACGTTTGACATTAGCCAAAGAGTAGGTATTTACTTAAAAACAGATCGTACCCTAGTAGGTTTCTACCGAATGAATAATTGATTGAAAAATAAATAAAGATTAATCATACATATAGGTACATATTTTATATTGGTCATTCATTATCAACCTCATCAGTTAAGTCTATTCATTTATAAGAAAATGCTTCATAGATATCGAGCGTCAAGATTGACATTGTATTAGACACCTATTGTCAACCGTTACCCTTGCTTGTCTAGTAGATAAACTTATATGCAATTGTATTTTAAAAAACTGTAAATAATCAGTCAACACAAATATGCCTCCGAGAAAAAAAACTCGTTACGAGTTTATGCGTTCGTGGATAGAAAATAATCCAGAGATAGAGGTTCGAGATTCTTTATTATTTTGCACCAAGTGCAATGTGAGCTTCGCTCAAACGAAATCTAGTGTAACGCGACATGTCGCATCTAATAAACATACAGGTATGAAATATGATTTCAATAGTGAGCTCTTGAAATTTGTTGTGGGCTGTAATATACCATGGACGCAGGTAAACAATCCGATATTTAAAGATTTTATCGAAAATTGTGTTACCGGAAAATTTGGAAAAACTGCAAAAGTTCCTTCGGAATGTCAACTGCGACGGGAATATTTAAATAAAGCTTACGATGAAAAAATGAATAAAATACGGAGCGAGCTAAAAAATGAATATATATATGTGAGTGTTGACGAAACCACGGATGATTATGGTCGTCAAATAGCTAACGTAATAGTGGGAGCATTACGTGATGATCACATTGGCACTCAACACTTGATATCCAGTAAACGGTTAGACAGCACGAACAATGTATCAATATCCAATACGGTCACAAGTGCTCTTGATGAATTATGGGGTGCTAACCATAATAATTACAATAAAGTACTTTTACTTTTAACTGACGGTGTGGGCTACATGCTAAAGGCTGGAAGAAATTTAAAATGTATTTTTCCCAATCTTTTGCACGTCACATGTTTGGCTCATGGTTTAAATAGAGTGGCTGAACTAGTAAGAAAACTTTATCCAGATGTGAATGATTTAATCGCAAATGTTAAGAAGACATTTTTGAAATCTCCTAAAAGAATACAAAAGTTTAAAGAAATGCTCCCCGGAGTGCCTTTACCACCTCGACCAACAATTATTCGGTGGGGAACCTGGATAGAAGCTGCAACGTATTACAGCAAACATTACGATGAAGTGAAACGTGTTCTAAATACATTCAGTCCCACCGAAGCCCAGAGTATTAGAAAGGCAAAAAGAGCGTTTGGAAATGCAAATATAAAAAGCGACTTAAATTTCATAGCAAATCATTTGATGACTATCCCAAATGCTATTAAAAAACTACAGGATGCGAAGCTGTCCATCAGCGATAGTTTAAAAATAGTTCATGAAACCTATAGAGATGTTTCCAAATTAAACATGAGCGTAAAAGGAAAACAGATTTATGATAAACTGAAGTTGGTGTTAAAGAAGAATTCTGGCTATAGCACACTAAAAATTATAAATGAGTTGGTACAAGGCAAAGAAATAGAACTTCAATCTCAAACTTCTCGTGCATCAATTGATTCCTACAAAAAAATTAAATATGCACCTATTACAACTGTCGACGTGGAAAGATCATTTAGCTCCTTGAAATGGATATTTACAGCAAGACGCCGTAGATTAACTGTCCCAAATATAGAAAAAATATTAATAGTTTTTTCTGAAAATCGTGTCAACTATTCAATTTACAGCAGGTAATTAATTAAAGTTATTTTAATTGTTACCTTATAAGTTATAAGACTTTTACGGAAATTAAAATAAAACTTTGTCACAGATTGTATACAACTCACAGAGAGGTAGTTATTCATTAGGCATAATAAGATATTTTCTTAGACTAACATATCTGTTTATCTCTACTCTTTCTCAAATCATTCCGGCTCCGAAAACCCCGATGTATGCATACGAGATGTTTCTCTGCGTGATCGCATCATAAATGAGGCTATTCGCAGCAGAACTACCTTGGTTCTGGCACCTGGTAAAGGTCGCGGGAGTCCGCTCGATGCGGGTGACGCAGGACGGGTCATTGTGGCACTCTTTGGGGAAAGCCTATGTCCAGCAGTGGACGTCTTTCGGCAGATATGGTGAAGACGATGATGATAAACGAGATGCCAAACAACTGTACGGCCTGCCTGATGGAAGCAGATTCCGGAAGCCTGCGACTCTAGAAGAATCATCACTCGATGTGGTTTGATTAGGGTCGAGGGCACAGCTTACCCATTAGAGTGGCCGGTTGTTCCGACTAGGCTAGTATTTTAGTGCGAGTCCATACATTTGCTACAAGTACGAGTAGCTTTTGTATGGACTCGCACTAAAATACTAGCGTAGTCCGAACAAGGCTTAAAGACTGTGACCCTTTCAAGGGCATACAGACAGAGAGGTCGTTAGTAGCGGCGGCGAATGTGATGCAAAGATACGCTTCATCGGCTAATGTTTGGGTAGCTCATAGGGATAGCGCTGTACCGGCTATACAGACGGCACAAGTCCGAGTCTTGTCCTGGGCTTGAAACGATGATGGTTTATTTTTCCGGTGATGGATTAGTATAGATTAGAGTGGAGCCTCACTTGACGAGCTCGGCCAGCGTGGCTCGCGGCAGCAGGCACACGCGCTCCATGGCGTCCTCGCAGTACGCCAGGTAGTACAGGCAGATGGACACGCCCGTCGCCGCCACCGACGGCCGGGGAACTTCGAGGAATTTCTGGAAACACCACAAACATTGCTAAAAAGATATCTAAGGTCAATAGTACATTGTTGTAGAGGCTAGAAAGTAGACAATAGATGGACGAGTGGGTTCGAGGAGACGAGTCCATCTATTACACTTTTGGCCGAGACATTACATAGTGCTTTTCACGCCTACTGCGAGGAAATTGCAAATATAGTACATTACTACAGAGGCCGGGAAGTAAGGGGTTGCCGGTCGAGTACATATAGTCGCCGGATAGTTATGAGGCTGGCAACCCTTTTCACGCCGAGGTATGTAATTATGTATAGTTCTTTTTTCAAACATGCAATGAAATAAATAATAACAACTCCAAGAAATCAAACGTTAATTTTCATGGCTGAACGCCGTAATGCTGTGCCACAAATTGTGGAATGGAAATTAAAAAAAGACCATCTTGCCGGCCTAGGCCTCCAATTTTGTTTTAAATGCCATTACGGATCTCTCGTCTTGCTGCGCCCGAAACGTGACCCTTCGAAGCCCATTATGAAGAACACAACGTCAATATTTCATTGCATGTTTGGGAAAATTATAATTATAAATCAAAATGAGGTACCTAATGAAAGATCATAATACGAAACACTGTAGCGCGGCCGCTCGCGTTCCGGGGGGCCCTGAGATGAGATTGAGCGAATCACTTCTAGTTGGCCTCTTCGTGCGATGTCCAACTAACCCCAGATTTGAAGCCTGAATTCTGACCATCTTTTGCCGCATTGCCGAGCAGTGGCGTCATCACAATGCTCAAAAAGACTGACCATTGAAATATTAAACTTTACTAAAGGCACGTTTACACTTGCAGAGGCAGCATTCGCATGCTGAAAGCATAGCGTGGTTGTCTGTTCGACAATCATCTCGGTCACAAGACACTACCGACAGGGTCTTAAATCTGATTTCTAAAAACGTAGGGGGACTGACAAACAAAAGACACTGCATCTGACACTGTCAATCTTCTATTCCTGTACTAATTGTGGTGTGTTCAGAGCAGACTAACGGCCGTATTCATGTCGGCGGCCGATCGTAAAATCCGCCAGATCACGAAATTCCTAGGCATATCGTGAAACGCCGCCATTTCATGATTTGGCTAAAGGACATCCGCCATATCGTTCAAAACTTAACGTTTAACGATTTGTCTAATGACGTTTAGGCAGATCATGAAATTCCTAGGCATATCATGAAACGCCGGCATTTCATGATTTGGCCAAGCCAGTGACGTTTAGGCTGATCATGAAATTCCTAGGCATATCATGAAACGCCGGCATATCGTTCAATACTCACCGTTATACGTAAGTAGGGTGTCCAAAATTGAATTAGGTAAATTAAAAAAAATAAGAAGTGCGGACTGATAATCTCCAGCGAGTCGACGCCACCCCGCTGCGCGGGGTGTCTATTTCTGGTCTGAGGGACACAAGTGAACCCTAACCTAACCGACCTAAGACAGAGTTCGCTTATGACAAACCATTTTTGTCCGCCCTGATTATTAGCCCCCAACAAAAACGGCCGCCATCGCATGTGCAGCGCCACCAGTGGCCAAGAAAGAAACTATTTTACGATGTGCCCGGTATAGAGCTAGGAATATCGACGAATGCGTTGCTCTAATCGATCTGCCGTATTGTTTATCAGGCACATCGTGATAAGCCTAGCCGACTTTTAGGCATATCATGAAATGGCGCCGTTTCACGATATGCCTAGGAATTTTGTGATCTGGCGTATTTAACGATCTGCCGCCGACATTCATAAACGTACTACAAGCCTGCTTTAACTAAAATGGCGTTAAAATTCGTTTGCCCTTATCTGTCACTTTGACATTTGTGTTCGTAAGAAAGGGACAAAGCACATTTTATTTAGCAGAGGCATTTTAAGTTTTATGAATATGAGTTTCATGACGACCGGTTAGCCTAGTGGGTAGTGACGCTGCCTACGAAGCTGAAGGTCCTGGGTTCGAATCCCGGTAAGGGCAAATATTTGTGTGATGAGCATGAATATTTGTTTCTGAGTCATGGAAGTTTTCTATGTATTTAAGTATTTCTATCTATTATATATATCGTCGTCTAGTACCCATAACACAAGCCTATGAGCTTACTATGGGACTAGCTCGATTTGTGTAAGATTGTCCCCTAATATTTATTTATTATTTATTTATTATTTATGAATAACACGGTAAATGTTGAGCAGGAAGGGATCGCACGCAAGCTACGGGCGCTTGCGGGCCGGAAATCTCGTAGTCTTACTCGTGCGTCCCTCACGCGCCGCGAGTCCCGGGTCTGTCTGTGCGTCCCTCTCTCACCTGCAGCCCGCCCATGTGTATGAAGTCGATGGAGAACTTCTTGTGGCACAGCAGCGCGGCCAGGTACTTGAGCGCCTCGAAGGCGAGCCGCGAGTCTCGCGACTCGCGCACGTTGAGGTAGCCGAGGATGAGTCCGAGCGCGTTCTGCGCGAACACGTGCGATAAGAACTGCGGACACACAGACAAACATATATACTAGTATATTTTATGATACAGAGTGTGCCCTTTTGGCATAGGCCTCTTCCAACAACTTTCACCGACTTTTGTCTTGCGCCTCACCACTATATTCAACACTCGCACAACAGCGCTAGTGGAATCATTACTCATCTGAATGTCAGTTAAATAAGACCAGCTTGGCAGGACTGGCTTACCACAAGGCAGCTTGACCCACAACAACGCTAGAACAGTATTATCACTCATAACATAACATACTATTGGTAGCACGGAAACTGGAAAAATTGGCAATATATGATCCGAAAATTTGCCGAAACCGATTGAATATTTAGACACGTTTCAAAAGTGTTCCTCATATTGTTACCTCCTGGTATTCGCCCATGGGTGTGAGGTACCGCAGGATGAGCATCTGTTTGGTGGCGTCCGTCGGTGGGTGGATCTGGATATTTCCTGGAAACGCATGGTATCGTTAAAAATATCGTATTTACTTTCAACATTATTTGCATTAGCAGAAGAATCTATAGAAGAAAGTAGAAATAGTTCATTCCAACGAAGGCCGGATAGGTATGAGGCTGGCAACCCCTTTTCACGCCGAGGTAATGTATAGTGCTTTTCTCAAACATGCAACGAAATAAAAACAAAACTCCAAGAAATCTAACTTTAATTTTCATGGCTGAACGCCGCTGTGATGCTGTGCCACAAATTGGGGAATGGAAGTTAAAAAAAGCCATCTTGCGGGCCTAGGCCGCCAATTTTGTATGAAATTCCATTACAGATCTCTTGTCTCGCTGCGCCCGAAACGTGCCACTTCGAAGCCCATTATGAAGAACACAAAGTCAATATTTCACTGCATGTTTGCGAAAAGGCAGTTTAAATTTAAACAGTATAATTTGGAGACAGGAAACGAGTGCTTTTGTGTGTCGAGAATTATTTGATTGTCGCCCGCAGGTTAGACTGGCAATGTTACCTATAACGTAAGTCTCCATCTCGGCCCAGCTGGAGTTGGACTCGTTCTCGAAGGCGGGAGGAGCGAGCGGCGGCGGCCGCGGCGGCGGGGACATCATGTCGCACGGCGCGGGAGAGGACGCGTCCGCTGCTAGTGGGACACACGGCACAATGTTACCTATAACGTAAGTCTCCATCTCGGCCCAGCTGGAGTTGGACTCGTTCTCGAAGGCGGGAGGAGCGAGCGGCGGCGGCCGCGGCGGCGGGGACATCATGCCGCACGGCGCGGGAGAGGACGCGTCCGCTGCTAGTGGGACACACGGCACAATGTTACCTATAACGTAAGTCTCCATCTCGGCCCAGCTGGAGTTGGACTCGTTCTCGAAGGCGGGAGGAGCGAGCGGCGGCGGCCGCGGCGGCGGGGACATCATGCCGCACGGCGCGGGAGAGGACGCGTCCGCTGCTAGTAGGACACACGGCACAATGTTACCTATAACGTAAGTCTCCATCTCGGCCCAGCTGGAGTTGGACTCGTTCTCGAAGGCGGGAGGAGCGAGCGGCGGCGGCCGCGGCGGCGGGGACATCATGCCGCACGGCGCGGGAGAAGACGCGTCCGCTGCTAGTGGGACACACGGCACAATGTTACCTATAACGTAAGTCTCCATCTCGGCCCAGCTGGAGTTGGACTCGTTCTCGAAGGCGGGAGGAGCGAGCGGCGGCGGCCGCGGCGGCGGGGACATCATGCCGCACGGCGCGGGAGAGGACGCGTCCGCTGCTAGTGGGACACACGGCACAATGTTACCTATAACGTAAGTCTCCATCTCGGCCCAGCTGGAGTTGGACTCGTTCTCGAAGGCGGGAGGAGCGAGCGGCGGCGGCCGCGGCGGCGGGGACATCATGCCGCACGGCGCGGGAGAGGACGCGTCCGCTGCTAGTGGGACACACGGCACAATGTTACCTATAACGTAAGTCTCCATCTCGGCCCAGCTGGAGTTGGACTCGTTCTCGAAGGCGGGAGGAGCGAGCGGCGGCGGCCGCGGCGGCGGGGACATCATGCCGCACGGCGCGGGAGAGGACGCGTCCGCTGCTAGTGGGACACACGACACTATATCACTCAAGCCACAAGGGACATAAACAACTTATCAAATAGAAAGAAGAAAAAAAGAATAGTAGATTGTTGTAAAGGCTAGAAAGTAGGCAATAGATGGACGAGTGGGTTCGAGGTCCGAGCCAAAGGTGAGGACCTCGAAGGAGACGAGTCCATCTATTGCACTTTTGGCCGAGACATTACATAGTGCTTTTCATGCCTACTGCGAGGAAATTGCAAATAATTATAAATTGTAAGTCAAAATTAAGTACCTAATTAAAGATCATAATATGAAACACTGTAGCGCGGACGCTCGCGTGTCGGGGGGCACCGCGCAAACTGTCCAACAATAACATTGTTGGACAGTTTGAACTCATAGTTGGCCTGTTCGTGCGATGTCCAACTAACCCCAGCTTTGAAGCCTGAATTCTGATTATCTTTTGCCACATTTCCGAGCAGTTGCGTGAAAAGGATATTAATTGACTTAAGCGTTTTTAATTCATGCACTACAATCAAGAGTTATTAAACTATTCGGTGTAGATCAGGGTACGTAGAGCGCTGCGGTATTGACTAAATTATAGAGAAAAAATATCTAAACTAATAAAGATGGCGTAGTTAAAATAAAGGGAGAAATAACGTGAACGCGGATTATTGGACCGTACATTAACCGGAGCCGCCACAGAGTATAATAGCTAGGGATCATACTCAAATAAGTTGTCACTCACAGTTGCAGTTTTTGACGGGTGTCTCGGGGTCTCGGGTGGCGGCCGGCGACAGCACCTCCATGTCCGCGTCCCCGCCGCCCGAGTCTTTCTCGCGGTCTGAGGACGAATACACTGGTTGTAGCGAGACAAGTCCAACTATTGTGGGGCCAAAATACCCGGGGACAATACCCGTGCATCGCCGCGTGATGTCGTGTCGCTCTGGGTACTATCGACAACACAGCTAACTGACCAGCCGTGCACTCCGGTTCTACATAAATACAGGATGGTCAGTTAACTGTGTTGGCGTTTGTACGTTAAGCGAGTGCTGGGGTAATAAAAGGTAGTGTTGGGTAGGACATGAAATTAAAATGAGTTTGTATGCGCACCTCATTTCCAACAATTAGGTGGTACAATGTCCTACTTCAAATGAAGTACCATCTAATAATTAATATCGTTCGGAAGTAAAAACAAGGTTTTTCATGTGTAGTGTACACTAGATCACCAATTGACAACATTTCATATTTTTGAGCCCTAAATTTTATTGGTTCTGTGTATTTAGTTTAAAAAGACAAATACGCTGATAGTTTATTTATTTCTCTAGGGTACGTATTTAATTAGTTATAAATTTTTCAATATTTACTTATTCTAAAATTCTAACTCCAATTCTACGCAGGAATAGCCTTTACCTTAGTCTTACCACGATCGAAAAAAAAGTGATCTGACATTGACAATGACATCTGACTTTGCCATTGTCACTGGAGTAGGTATGTGGTGTGTTGTTTGTTTAAATTGTACTATTTGTTAAAAAGAAACGATTTTATTGACGATTTTGGCTGTGATAAGGGATACCGATACTTACTACATTATATAAATACGACACCTTGCATTCACACGGATCTTTGGAATTACTGCTCGACACCACTCCGCTTTATTTTTATACGGTACATATAAAAATAAAGGAAGAAATGTTTGTCCGGTTTCTTCAAAGAGTCGTTGTTACAACTTGGCACGAAACAATACTTGGTGTACTTAGGAGGAGTAGACACCTCGTCGATCCACGCGGGTTTCTCCATAGTAGCCAATAAATCCCTATAATATAGAATCTTTTAAATTTATTTTACTTCCTTAGGTTACAGTCGTTAACATCGATAGTAAACAATTTACGTCAATGTCAAATTCAAATTTGTGACAGCAGAGCTTTTTTTTTCTGTAACATATTATAAGGCACAGGCTATCCATTAACTATGTCGTAGAATGGGTAAAATTAAACCATATTTTTAATTGTTTTTTAACTATTTTATTGAGCTATATAATTTTTTAATAAATACAGTATAGTGTTCAGGGGGCAATATGCTTATAAATCATATATTCATTTTGAAGTGTTTATAAAATGCAATGTTGTCAATTACTTTCGTGTTCAATATTCTTACTTACCTTCCTCCACTACATACAATATTGTAGATGGGGGAAAGTTATGCGCGAGTGGCGAGTCTGGAGCTGGAGGGGCGAGGCTTGAGGTTTGAGGGATAAATGAAGCGCGAGGCGATGACCGAGCGAGTGAGGAGCGAGGCGGTGCCTCGTGAGGAATGAAGTAGTACGTTTTTGAAGCGTGAAGTGATGAGACAATTTAATGAAATGAGTATGAAAAATGAGGTGCCTCACGAGTGAGTAACCCAACACTAAAGGGGACACACATGAGAGTCCCACATTTAAGCTACTGTAGCCGAGCGGTGAGGCGCGCTACTTTCCATCTGGAGGTCTTGGGTTTGGAGCCCGACTCGTACCACAGGCTTTTTCTAATAAACCTTTGTACGAAATATGAAATGGTTTTTAACAGCGGCATTTCGATGAAAGGCACCAGTCTACTGCCATAAGGTCTAGTTTTCCCTCAGGTCACATGGCACTCGCCTTCGTGAAGCTGGCTACGCCAAATTTTGAGATTGGATTGGGTGTGGGGAAAAGCGCGAGGATGACAGAGTGTCGTTCTGGGGAGGAGCACAGATATTGTGACCGGGTAGTGCGGCAATGGTAACATTATATCAAGAGCGACGAATTCAATAATAACAAACAAATGCCATACTCGCGCGCTGCGTCTTGCGTCTGCGTTAAACAAGAGAAATAGTACATTACTACAGAGGCCGGGAAGTAAGGGGTTGTCGGCCGAGTACATATAGACGGCCGAGCGTAGCGAGGTCGGATAGTTATGAGGCTGGCAACCCCCTTTCACGCCGAGGTATGTATAGTGCTTTTCTCAAACATAAAATAAATTTAAAAAACTCCAAGAAATTAAACTTAAATTTTCATGGCTGTGTACATTGTGGAATGGAAATTAAAAAAGACCTTCTTGCGGGCCTAGGCCTCAAATTTTGTATGAAATGCCATTACGGGTCTCTCGTCTCGCTGCGCCCGAAACGTGACACTTCGAAGCCCATTATAAAGAACACAACGTCAATATTTCATTGCATGTTTGAGAAAACGATATTACAAGAGGAGCGCAGCACTAGTGGGTGCTCGCACGTGCTGCGTACTTATCAAACACGGATGTACACTCAACAATTATTATAACTTTAAAAGAAAGAAGAAAAAATGCCTAATGACGAAAATCCCATTCAAATATCTCAAAAAACCCGCCAAGTTTGAGTCAGACTCGCGGACGAAGGGTTCTGTACTATCTACAAAAACGGCAAAAAATCACGTTTGTTGTATGGGAGCCCCCTAAAATATTTTATTCTGTTTTTTAGTATTTGTTGTTATGGCGGCAACAGAAATAAATCAACTGTGATAATTTTAACAGTCTAACTATCACGGTTCACGAGATACCGCCTGGTGACAGACGTACAGACCTGGTACAATCATGGACCTAGAATACTCAGAACGCTCCCCCATGCAGCTAAATTAAGAACTGGTCTTAAAATGGATGATGACTTGCCATAAACAACCTACTTAATTTGGACGGGTAATGGTTTATGTGCCACAAGTTCATACTAAATCAGGTGTGGCAAATGAAAAAAAGTGGAACTATGACAAAGACAATGAATGATATTTCCCTTTCTGTCACACTTATCGAGATTTGTATGCTACCAGCTCGCTCGCACGTGGTATTATTATTACCATAGCTTGTCCAGAGTATTATAGGTTCATGATTACAATGCATTTGTCGAACAAGCAAATAATTAAGCAATATCAACGTACAAACTCGTAAGCTCAATTAAAGTTTAAACCACTCCAGCGCAGCCCAAACAATTGTTATAGAATTTGTAGCCAATTAAACTTTTAAAACACAAATAAATAAACCTGTGATTGTAATTTCCGCCAAATTCGGTAGATCAACTGTAAATTATAAATAAATAAAAATTAATTCCATAAGTTTGTCTCATAATAAAAGATTCAGATGAAATATATCTGAACAAAATAATAATACACATATAACTTTCCTGTAAACTTTGAAATATGGTCAGTTCGGGTAAGTGCGCCACAGGGGAATGTGCGACCCCGGGGTAAGTGCTGATATTGATTTATATGACAGATTGATGAATGAGGCGTACTTTCCCCTATGGCGCACTTACCCGAACTGACTATATATAAAACCATATATTCACTGCCGCAGATGCGTAGTGGCATATAAATCCCCACTTCCCGGCTAAGCCACACACCGCTTCTCGCGCGAGCCTAAGGCGAGTGCTACAAACAATAATTACCTCTCTTAGTAGGCTTGTCGCATGCGGGCCCGTTGATCTTGACGTCGCTCGAGCGCTTCTTGTCGAAGCGCGCGAAGTGTCGCGTCTGGTTCGGCGGCGTCGTGTTTTGGTTGCTAGCCTGCAATACAAACGGAGGTGAGACTATTGAGAAACTAAGGACCAGTATCCACCAGCTGTGCGAGCTAGCAGAGAGGTTTGCGAGGAAGAAATCTATTAAAAGCATAGGTAGCCTCGCTCGCGCGTCTCTTCCAGCGGGGCTAGCACAACTGACGCCGCGCCGCGACGCGAGTCGATAAATATCTACCCATCTTATTCTAATTTGCACAGTGCGAGTGAGATAGGAGACGCTCAGTCGCGCGAGAGGCGTCTGAGCAGCAAGTTGTGCTGTTGGTCCTTAGACACGACTAAACAACTGACAGTGCAATAAGTGCATTTAAAATCATGCACTTATAATAGCTAATAATCTCTTCTATGTTAATTGTAAGTTTGTATGTAGGGGGTAATCTCTTATCCGATTATATAAATACTTTCATCTGTGTATCCACAAATCCATTCAAACCCTATGGTTTGCCTGTATTCTTTACAATACGAGGGCAGCTAGTCTATATATATATATAAACGTAAAAGTCCTGACTGACTGACTGACTCACTTAAATCAACGCCCAGCCCAAACAGTTGAACCTAGAAACCTGATTATTTCACAATAGGTAGTTTATATAACGTAAGTACCCCAAAAGGGGGTAAAAATTGGGTTGAAAGTTTTTATGGGGATGGAGTAAAACTTTAAGTGAGTTTTGCGTATTATATCCTTATTACAATACAAGGATATTAATTTTAGGGTTTTGGAAAAACCCACCCCTAAGCGGGTTAAATAGGGGTGCAAAGTTTGTATGAACCGATTTAGATAACATTTGGTATATAGATAGTTTGAGTGCCGGGGAAGGACATAGGATAGTTTATATCCCAGAAATCATCCCCTGAGGGGGTGTAATGGGGGATGAAAGTTTGTACGGAGCTACGATATAAACGAGTTCCACGCGGCCGGAGTCGCGGGCAGAAGCTGTAAGATATATTTAAATTGTGGCAGAGTTGATAAACTCGAGGAACAAATAACACCGAAAACAGTCGTTTCACAACAGCGTGTTTGGCCTGGTGTGGTTACAGTGACCATTTTACCCAAATTAGTATGGATTATCCAGGCGTTTTGAGAATACTATCTGCAGTAATGTTGAGCGTGCAAGCTCGGGTCGCACCGAACGCTGGGAACCCACCTTTTCTTCTATGTTCTTATTCCTTAAGACGTGCAGCCGTCGCAGCATCAGCGGCACCAGCATGGCGTTTATATCCCTGCAACAATACACATTTGACATAAATAAAAATCGACCAATAGGCATGATGCCTCATCTTCAAATTGATAACGTAGTGATGGTAAATGGTATCGCAATAAAGTATAAATTATAAAATATTATTAAAATCATAAAAAGATATGAACCTTGATGCATATTTTTTTATTGTCCAAGAGTAAATTAAAAGCTACCAATAGAATCCTTACGCTTTTCTAGAAACAAAATTGTATGACAACTATGTACTTAAACGCAGTATTTCGGGACCGTAACAACAATTTACCTGATTGTCCATACTATGATTAGTACAATTGTACAACTGTGACGTCACACTTGTATAGACACACAGTATGAAGCGTTTTGCGCTGCCGCCAGCGAGGTCAATCTTTATCTCTATTTTTTAGGTATTTATGTTCTTTATTTTTTTTTTTTTTTTTTTTTATGATATAGGAGGCAAACGAGCAGACGGATCACCTGATGGTAAGCGATTACCGCCGCCCATGCAACACACGCCCATGGACACTTGCAACACCAGAGGTCTTTAATTGTAGTTGCTCCCATACAAACATTTGTTCCTCTCCAAAAACTGGTTCGAATGACGTCACAAAAAAATCTTAGTCATCATCCCTATTATAAAACAAAGCTACTATCATCTCGGTAATTATTTTGTGCATAATAAATCATCATGTATTAGCCTGTTTTACGGGGGTGGCATAGCATTAATGCTAAAACCCCCAGGAAAAAAAAAAAAAAAATCATCACAATAATAAATACACTGTACTTAGATACAGATATACGCCACTAGCGTAGAGTTAGACTGAAACGAAAATAGCAAATATATATAGGATAGAATATTTATTTGCTTAAACATGGTAAGTATGTGTAGGTGGTCATTATAACAATTATAATTGTTCGTTTCATATGTTTAGCCGATTATGGCATGCAAATTATAAATTTTACTTATTAATATTTGGCTGCTTAAGAATTTTCAAGTTACTACCACAATTTAACAAGTAACCCCAATAAAATATGAGCAAGTACTTACGACGTTACCGAAGTAATAGTAACAGATGGTTCGCAAACATCAAGCATAATATTTTAGAAATCTATTGAGAGCGTATTATCTATTATTAAAACAGTTGGCAAAATATTGACGTTTTTCTTCTGACGGTTACTTGCCGTTACGCTCAGTTCACGTTAAAGTTGAAACTTGGTAAATCAAAATTAAATATTAATTGCACAGAATTTTTTACTTGTTGTAAATATTGATTTGCTTTTTTAATAAAATATATATAATTATTTTTATTCCACAGATAGGCCATGAAAGCACGTTCACATGTCAATACCTTTCCTAACCTAACCAAGAAATCCAACAAGATTATCTTCATCTGAATAAGGTAGAAAGGATCAGGAAAGCAGCACTAGTGTGAATCCGTGATTTCCGCCTACCTCGTCATTCCTGGGTTATTCCGACTTGCCCCCGCGTTTTCCCCACCCACAGCCACCAGTGAACTCAGTGCCATTGACATAGGGTTCACTGGCGAGCGCGGGGTGGGGGAACAGAGGCTCTAGTATAAGTTTTACCTAAGTTTTAACTTTACGATCGCGTTTGCGTATAACCCTCAATTTGTATGGGATTTGACAGCTAAACGCGAACGCGGTCGTAACGTTTTGTTTCGGTAAAACTTATTCTAGAGCATCAGTGGACCGATTGTTGACTCTCGAGCGCTCGAATATTAAATAAGAGTAAATACGATTGTAGTATCGAAATGGTAGGCGTACTGCGTACCTACTTTCAAGCGATAGAATTGAATACGTGTGGTCAATACCACTAGTTTTTAGGGTTCCGTACCGAAAAAGGAAAACACGGAACCCTTATAGGATCTCTTTGTTGTCCGTCTGTCTGTCTGTCAAGAGTTTTTATCTCGAGAACGTGAAATTAAAACTATATACTCAGGTCTACAGTTCCTTGAAGCTATAAAATGCAAAGTTCCAAGTTCACTTAAAAGAAAGATTCGGCCGTTTATGCCGCAAATAACGACATATTTCGACATTCTAAAAGAATTCTAAATATAGGCTACTTTCCGTTGACTAGAACTATTAAATTTGGCAAGTATCGTCTTATACTACAAGTACAAGGAAAAAATCTGAAAACATTTTTTTATTTATTAAGTACCGAACCTTTTGTGGGCGTTTGTCCACAGTCAGAAACGGTGGGTTTTTTTCTATCGCTAATTCAAAATAGCACTTCATCGTTTTGACAGTTTTCGAGCGAAACGGTAGATCGCTCGAATGTAAAATCGCCTCCGTGTCCAGTCAGCATCAAAAGTATCTGCGCAATTGACGTCTTCAGAAGCTCTTATTCCTTTTTAATAAAGACTTTTGACGTCTTCGTTTGCCCAGTTACTTTTGATGCTGACTGTCCCAGGCGCGATTGTATGTATGTACGTGTGTTCCGATATAGCCCTACGAATCGCTAAACTTAAGTGGCAGTGGGCGGGGCACATTGCACGTAGAACCGATGGCCGTTGGGGCGGAATGGTTCTCAAGTGGCGACCACGTACCGGAAGGCGCAGCGTGGGTAGGCCCCCCACAAGGTGCACTGATGACCTGGTAAAGGTCGCGGGAGTCCGCTGGATGCGGGTGGCGCATGACCGGTCATTGTGGCACTCTTTGGGGGAGGCCTATGTCCAGCAGTGGACGTCTTTCGGCTGATATGATGATGATGATGATGATTTCAAAATAGCACTCATCGTTTTGACAGTTTGCGAGCGAAACAGTCGATCGCTGGTAAGTCTAAAATCGCCCCCGTACCCCGGGAAGCAGGCGCGACTGTATGTATGTGTGTGTGTACCTGAAGTTGGTGGCGATCTCCTGCACCTCCATGGCGGCGGCGAGCAGCCCCGTGGCGTAGCACTGCAGCGGCTCCGCCGAGTTGGTGGCCCAGCCCACCAGCCGGTGGATCAGCGCGTCGTTGTCCTGCAAACAACACATTTTAAACTGGTATCACCACTTTTACACAGAGAACTCCCGTAGGTTCCAGACATATTCAATAGGGGTGTAGACTCGAAAATTATTATTACTCCAAAAGAAAGAAGGCAAAATAATATTATATAATAATATTGACCTGGAAATAAAACTAGACATTTGTCGATTGTAAAACTAATCAAGGTATCTGCTCCGCGCCTCGTCAAAGAGTGGTAGTCCTACCTAACATAACATTAGACTTCTTCAATGCTTTCAATGACGCAGTGAACGGGTACATAGAGGAGCGTCCACTTACTATGCATCTGATGATTTCGATATTCCCGGCACAGCGTCTAACGCATCCTAGCAAAACCAAGCCATTGGTGCTTTCAATTGTTATAGGTTATTTAACGCAATATAACCAAAAGTATCTTCATGAAAGAAGGCGGTGAAGTTTCCCCAGAATAGTATGCCATACGTAGGATTCGACTAAACATACCCAAAGTAAGCCATAAATCTTACTTTTTCTAACATATCTCTATTGTCAACTGTTCACAGTTAGCAAAGTTGTTACGTATGCGCCCCTCTATAGAAGTTTGTATGCAGGGCCATTTTTGTCTGCAGCTGTCTGTACATTACCTGGAACACGACGCTCATCTCGAGGCCGGGCATGAGGTCGAGCGTGAGCCGGCACGCGGCCACGTTCAGCTTCTGCACGTCGCGCCCCGTGATGTTCTGCCGCGAGTAGTACGTGTCGCGCACATAATCGTTTACTAACTGTAACAGATATCGACTAATTACTATATAGGGTGTGGCATACTTTCGTGAATAACTACATTTGACTATTTTATCCGAGCATGCGGACCGCTCGCCGAGACGTGCTCGGCCGAGGCATGCGTCCAGTGTGGACCCGGCTTATCATGCATATTTTTTTTAGAATGTGGTTATATGGTTCAACTTATGTGGTTATATGTTAATGCAATAAGCTTTTGCTTTACTTTGTTCGAGAGATAATATAGCTTTTAGACCAGTATTATAATACACTATGTTTCACTTCTATTGAGAAAATAAAATAAACAAAGCATAGGCTCGAATAGCGAAATGCCATACATAATAAACCATACTCTATGTGTAGTATTGTATGTCTGGTCCCCAGAGGCTTGGGGCTTTGTGATAAGCGTCATGTTAATAACAAGGTACTCTGCATTTCCCTTTTGAGCTGTCAATGGACCAAATGTTCTAACACATTTAGCAGTATTTAATTTTGGACCACATACCGGAAGGCGTGGTGTGGGTAGGCCCCCAAGGTGGACTGATGACCTGGTAAAGGTTGCGGGAGTCCGCTGGATGCGGGTGGCGCAGGACCGGTCACTTTGGTACTCTTTGGGGGAGGCCTATGTCCAGCAGTGGCCGTTTTTCGGCTGATATGATGATGATGAATGTTGGATTCTATTATATTACTTTTTGGCTATTTGGACCCTGCTGAATCCGAAAATGCCAATAGAAATATTATTGAGACCTTTTTTTTTATTAACCAGGATAAGCAGCTTATGTTCTTTGTCATTTTGATTGAATACCTTGGTCATGAAGCTGTCCTTCTTGAACATGACCTTGAGCGCGTGTCCGAGCGCGCACTCGGGGTCGGTCCGCGACGGGTGGCGCTCGTCGAACGGGTCAGGGTCCTTCTTCATGAAGTTCTCTGTCTCGGCTTCTATTATTTCTGCTATCCTGGTGACAGAATAAATATAAATATAATAAATATATAATAAATATTATAGGGGACAATCTTACACAAATCGACCTAGTCCCATAGTAAGCTCAGTAAGGCTTGTGTTATGGGTACTAGACGACGATATATAAGGTGCTAACAAATTAGGTACCAATACTTTTAGAGCTGATAGTACTAGTCTCTAGGAGTAGAGTTAAGTATGAAACATTTAAAAGTGTGTATCACTTTTTGGAGATAATTAGGGATACAACGTTACTGCGTAAAAACACCCTGTTAATGAGATAGTCAACAATCAATCATTGACGTTTGTCACAAACGACGATGTTCACTTGACAGTTAGTGTTTTAACATCTCGTCAGTTGAATGCACAGGCTGATTATGTTTGGTCGAAATTTTAATTTATTTATTTTGTACCGGAAATTAAAACAAAAATATCATATGAAAAGTTTTCTTAATTTCTATTTAAAGTCAATTGTTTTGATGTAATGTAACACCTCTTAAAATATTGGTACTTAATTTGTTAGCACCTTATATGTATTGGCATGTTTTTATTTGCCTAGGATTAATACCTATTAGGTTTTGTTTTCATTTTCTCTGTGTGTTTGTACACGGTATAAGTTTGCCTATCTCGTTCTACCTACCTTCCTCTCAATTGCTCAAAGGTTAGCTGGAAGAGATCCCTTAAGGGATAAGTTCGCCTTTGTACTTTGATCTATTGTGTGACATGTATATTCTTTAACCTGTTATTGTGTACAATATAGTGCTTACATACATACATACACTATAATCGAATGTGATACATAGCTTAGCATCATCACAGCTATATAAAGTAGTAGCTAGTATAGTATATCATTTAGTTTTACTCGTAGGCTGTCAAAAGAGACCATGATCATGATGATGAAAATGGTTTTCCCTTAGCTCATCAGGGACATAGGGCTCATAAGAGACTATAGCCAATAGCCGGGTCCACACTGGACGGATGCCTCGGCCGAGCATGCCTCGCCCGAGCGTGCGCGCTCAGTGTAGACGTGCCTCGGCGAGCCGCGTCGTTCGGCACACAGCAAGGCGAACGGTCCGCATGCTCGACCCTACGCCTCGCCCCAGCGTTGTCGATTTTTTAGCCGAGATCAAAGGGACCGCGGCGCGTTTGTACGTAAATTTCGCTCACTGTGGACCCAGCTAATGGATAATCTTAGCTTGACACGTTGTCGAAATGTTATAGTTATCATACTGACACATAAGTATTGGTTAACTTATAATGCGATTCAATATCTACACTAGAAACTACATTAGATTCTACATTAGAATGGCCACAAATTTGTGACGAACCAATAGACATTTTGACCAATAAAAAATAAGGATTTAAAACAATGCAAACCTGTTTTCTGCCACTTGTCAGTAACTGCTTGAGTTCAATTTAGCATATTTATGTAAGATCAGTGACAATGCAACATTAACACGTTCGCAGCCAAGAACCCACCTGTTAGGCACTCGTAATGTTTACTCAGATGCCGGAGCGGGCGGGCAGTAGTGTGAACCTACACGCCTAGCGAGTTCTGTTGGTTTCAGGTGCATTGGTGCATTTTTAGTCCGGTTGCGCAAGTGTTAAGGCATGTAAGCTGATATGATGAATCTCACTTACTTTACTTGATGTATGCAAAAAACAATAAAAACATGTGCCAAAAATGTTAGATTAGACAGAATATTTTTTGCTATTTTAAGCTACCTCACTTTGATAAATCGCATGATAATTGATTTTTTTGCAGCTGGCTGAATGCTACACACTTTCTGCGTTTGTATCATAAAGTTAATAAATAATGAAGAAAGAACTGAAGTAGAACTTGGCTATCAAGTGTCAACAATTATGTCATGTAATTATGTATGTATGTTATGTAATTATGTTAGGGGTGACGAAAATCCCATTCAGATATCTCCAAAAAATTACGAAGCTACAACCGTTTTAATATTGCTTGTTAGAGAGAACACGCTCAGGGATTGTGACGTCACGATCCCCGAGTGTCATAGTGAATGACAATGTTGATGACAATGTTTGCTATGGATTTTAGTAATTGTATCTATTCAATACATTGCTGTTTACTAGCCAAAACACACGCCCCCCCATGGAGCTTACTAATATATGTATGTATGTATGTTTAAAACTAAATTTATAAGAAAAGCATCACACTGAATTGTCCATCAAATAATGATGATTAATACTCCTACTAATATTATAAAGGCGAAAGTTTGGATATTAGTTACTCAATCACGCTTAAACGGTTCAATCAATTTTGATGAAATTTTGCATGAAAATAGTGTATAGCCTGGATGAAAATAGGGTATGATAGTTTGTATCTTGGGTCCATGCAAGTGAAGTTGTGGGTGTAAGCTAGTGTTGAATATTGGATAAAATTATCCTGCTAATATCTGTTGAATTTTGGTATAGAACTTGTTTCTAAGAAAGTTTGGATGTTTGTTACCCAATCATCCAAAACCAGTAAATTGATAGAGGTGAAATTTGGTGTAGAAGTTATTATTAACTGGTTTAAAAAATGGAATACTTTTCAGTGCATGCATCACCCCCCAAATGGGTGAATTTTGTGTTGGAACTTAAATTCACGCAAACAAAGCAGCGAGTGAATTCTAGTCTCGCTAGGTTAGTCAAATAATCAATCTGTCAAGTTCCACTGACCGCGGTGTCAGGCAGGACAAGTATGAAGTATTTTAGATTGTGAGTGAACATTTGGTGCATAATTTATTATTAAGACATGAAAAATAGTGGGACATAAATGAGTTGCTTAGAAGGTAATTTGCTTTATAAGTAAAAGAATCTATAAATGACTGAAAAAATAAATAATAAGGTACATGTATGTTAATAATAACATGTTCTGGATTTTTCCATGCTACTACACAATATGGTGTGATATGGTTATCTCATCAACAAGTTCAGACTAGTAATTAAACTTGTAAAACAAATACTCTCCTAGAAAAGTTATCTATAGCAGAGAACTGGAAGTGTTAAGGATCATAGAACATATGGCATTAAATTAAAGAAATTTGGGGAACATGTGGGATGCCAAGGGCAGGGTAGACCTTCTGTGATCAAAAATAACAAATCCTCACGTTGATTTTAGTTTACAATGTGCCAATTTGACGTTTGAGTGAGAAGACGTCTCACCTCGTCAGTGTGGGTATAGGATCGTAGTTGGGCGTCGTGTGCTGCTCCTCCCATTGTTTCAGCAATTCCGTGACTTCCTGGGCTGGCGCCGAATCCATTATTTAACACAATAGTGTACTTATCTCACGAAATTCTTAATTTATAACCTTGCACACAACTGTCACGGACATGAAAATTCATAACACTGTTTGTCACACTTTACTGTATACAGCTGTTTTTGTGGTTAATTTGTACATTATAATATTTACAATTGTATAAAATTACATATTATTTTACAAATAAATTCGTTTTAACGCTATTTTATCATAATCACAAACGCATTGTCTCTATACCGCGTACTTTTTTTCATATCCAAATGACCCTGGAGTTAAGGCATTCTGCCTTCATTTATCACCAAATGTTTCTACTGCGTAACTGACTGACGGAATCGAACCGTAACCGTATGTAGAAAGAAAAAGAGCACGAAAAACGTCTCTGAAATGTCATTATATTTTTTTCAGAGTTGCCAGTCTTTTAATTAACCCACAATTTAAGGAGATATTTTTAGGGTACCTTAGCCAAAATGGCATGGCCTTTACCGTATGTCACAAGCCTTTTAGCCAAAACTTCAAAGTTTATTAAATTCTAGATTGAAATTTGGAATATAAGTGTTATTACCAGTTTATTAAGATAAGGTATATACAAGATGATACTAATATTAACTAAATTAAAATAAGACAAAGTTATATCTAAAAAAGGCCCTCGAGGCATTGTACCGAGGAAGTGTTATTTGTGTGATTTGACAAATTTTATACAGGGTGAAATATTATTCAGAGTTCAAATTTTGGTAGGTGATTCGGTGGGTCATCTAGATCAAAATTGATCAAATAAATAAATAAAATAAAAATAGCCTTTATTTCTACTATTACATTTGCTTACATAATACTAAATTTTGTTTCGTTTCATAAAATTTTAGTGGCGTAGGCCTCCCCCATGCTCTTCCACAGTTGTTTGTCACGAGCCTTACGCATCCAATCGGCGCCCGTTATTTCGGTAAAGACATCCTTCCATCTCTTCCTCGGGTGTTCTCGCTTTCTCTTCCCTTCGTAGGTACGGATACCATTCCACCAAACGCTTCGTCCACCTGTTCTCCATACGGCATATGTGGCCTGCCCATTGCCATTTTAGGTGCCTCATTTTGGTTTTTACGTCTATAGTACTTTCGTTGTTTTTCTTATCCGAGCATACTCCTTTCCGACTTGCGTTGACAAACAGCGATTCTTTCTTCATCTTTCCTCCTTAAAGACCATGTCTGGCAATTATATGTCAAGCATGGAAGTATAGTCATGACGTGTAGTTCTTTCTTTATATTTATATGGACGGAGCCATTTTTCATGATCTCCTTTAATCCCCAGTAAAAAAAAACCAGCTGTTCCATACATTTTGGCGGCTGAGCTCACACTGTTAGTATGGAACAGCTGGTTTTTTTGTCACGATTTGGATACAACTTATTTGATAAATTTTGATCAAGATGACCGAAGTGCCCAAAATTTGAATGTGAATTATATTTTTCTTTCGTTGTTTTAGACCACCTCCTTTAATTGCTCCGGTAAAGGCATTTATTTGCGTGAAGAGCACGAATTTTTGTTCCTGAGTAATTTATGTTTATCGTCGTAGTATCTACCCATTGTACAAGCTTTGCTTAGTTTGGGACTAGGCTAGGTTGATTTGTGTAAGATTGTCCCCTAGTATTCATCTATTTTATTTTATTTATTGCTATGTGCTTCTCTTAGATCAAACTCCCTTAGTATTTACACCCATTTTTTCAACTATGTTCACCCAATTTCTACAAAAACATTTTTTTATTTATGACCAATAAAACCTTACTTTGTTATGTGAGCTGTGCTTTTAAATTGTGATTTAAGAGTTTTTTTTATCATTATAGAGCATCTAAATAGGAATTGCAATCCAACGAGGAAATGTGGCCAGCCTTATGGGCACCCTTCCGATGGGCAGCGACCTCGGAGAGTGCGTGTATAGTACCTAGTTAAGTAGTTTTAAGTGTTAGTGTTAAGTTTTATATTTGTACATTATTATACCATTATTATAGTAGTTCTTAGTAGATGTCATACAGAATTAAGAATTAGGAATTTCATAACTAGCTAATGTATAATTGTTAATAAAGAACTAAACAAATCTAAATAGGTAAATTTCTCATTTTAAAATCAATATTCTGGATTACCACACCATAATTTTACCAAAATTGCCCCTAAAATTACAAAAAATATCCTCCCATTTAACGTCAGAATATGTGCAACACCGTCATCTTTGTTTAATTATTAAAGAAAAACGAATGAATGATATCTTATTATATTATTATTTAGTGTTGTAATGAATAGTGGCACAGTGTGAAAAATAATCAGAATTTATGATCTTGACACGTAACTGCTAGTAAAAAAAGGAATATTCTTAAAAATAAATATAAGGTATTTGTGTATTTATTTGATTATTGTATTGATTTCTATATAGGTAATAGCTCCAAACATGAACACCTTCTAATCGTAACTCAGTAACCGATGCATGAACTGAAAAAATAAAGTAAGTCATGGACATAGTGCTTATTATATTATATAAAATTGTATTTGTAGATGAAATCAACATAAACCAGAAAGTGACAATTACCCCGGTAGCCAGGCGCCACTGAAAATCAGCGCTGCGGAATATAACCTTACGGCTTATTTCGTGGCACAAAGCTGAGTGGCGACCATTTTAGCATGTTTTGATTATGTCTGTAATTTCTTGTCCTTTATTCCTTATATGCTAAATAAACATATTTTCTTTCTTTCTTCTTCTTTCTTTCTATTAAATACTGTCAATGTAAAAAGCGAACTAACTAAAGTACCCTTAAGAAAAGGACGTTAATGCTGTGAGTTTTCTATGAAGATGACTTTTTGTAGTAGTAACCCTTCATTGTGCGTGGTCCGACTCCCACTTGGTTAGTTTTTTTTCTGTAGTGATGAATCTACAAAGTCAGCCAAGTCAAGCCAAATCCATACATGCTAAGGCTGGCCGCAGACGCACGGTTTCCTGATAAGGTTTCCGAAGACGGAATTCAGATTCGGAAACCTGAATGCGCATTTTTCATAGTAATGTTAGATGAAGGCGCACATGTTCTTAAAATTTCCGAAAGGTAAAAAAACCCGACGTTCGTTCCGTGACACACCCGTGCGTTCGGGTAGTAATAACGGGAAAAAACCGAATGACGTCATCCCGAACGCAGTCCCTGCATACATTTTGTTTCACTAGCCGCACACGAACGGAAATTTCAAGTCAGAAATGCGCGAGCGCCTTACGAAATGGATGTAACCGTATTTTTTGTGATAGACTGTAATCAACATGGGTGACGTCAAAATTTAATAATGACTGTCGAAAAATATGCTTGTATATGGGATGTCATTTCTTCTTTTTTTTGTTGTGTAACGCCAGTAAGAGCGCAATTAAAAGCAATAACTCACGTCCATGTCTATACGTGCTCTTTCAAGAGCCGTCGCTCTAGAACTGGCAGAAAAAAAACCTAATACTAAATAAGTCTGTCAAAAATTTCATTTTTGGTACAAGCTTTTATTGCCGACTGTACTTTTCTGTATACCATCATCAACTACTCATTGAGACGATTCTAACGAGCTCAAATTCGATGGGGTTATGTGGTTTTATTACGGAGTTCCTATGGCGACCTTCTGTCTCCATCATCAGATCAGCTCGATGGCACCATAATATTGAATTGTCATCCAAACTATACTTATACCCAAAATTTCAGCTCAATCGGTCACCGGGAATTTGGTCAAATTTAACTTGCAAGATTTGACGGACAACTTACATACATACTTTTATACTTACATACGAACAAGTCAAGTTAATATAAAGCTTGTAAAAACGAACGTGTGCGCTTTGCTTTCAGGTTTCCGAATTTGAATTCCGTATTCGCAAACCTTATCAGGAAACCGTGTATCTGCGGCCAGCCTAAATATCCGGAACAAAAGGGAGTACGTTCATATTTAATAAGGCCAGTTAGGTTCGGGTATTTTACCAAACAATACAACTAAAAAAAACAAAAAATAAATTTCATTTGTAACTAGAAGTTACGTTCGACATATTTTTTTTCTTTTCAAAGCCAGAGCGGCAACGGTGAAACGCAAACGTTGTTGTCTCTCCTTTTCTGTCGCTCAAAAAGCCAAATGTGATAGAGCTAGAGATATACGAACGAAGAGAGCGTTCACGTCATCGTATATGAATCAATCACGTCAATAACTATTATTCATTGACGTGATTCATTCATATACGATACAACAACGTTTGCGTTTCACGGTTGCCGCTCTGGCTTTCAAAAGAAAAAAAATATGTCGAACGTAACTTCTAGTTACAAATTGAATTTATTTTTTGAATATGGGGATTCTAATAAATGGGTTGGCAACACAGATCTGTCAAATATTTTTGTTTTCGCTAAAGGGCGGCATAACCGGCATATATTATTTATTTACTCTTTGGGGCGGGCACTGTCGTGATAGATAAACGAAACTACGTCATCCATAATAATTGAAATATCAGGATGAGCAAGAGAAGGGACAAGTCGGCGGCTCCCGCCCCCAGCACGTCGATGATGACGAGGAGGAGCATGGACCGCAAGTTGCAGTACCGCACCTTCCTCGAAGGGTTCTCAAAACTCGGTGAGTGACTTACTGAAAACAAGCAACACAATCCTGGACAAATCGAGGGCTTTTTTTTTATCTTATATTTACCCTTCCTCTCCCCGTGACCTTGAAAGGTCAAAGGTGTTCAAATCCCGGACGTTTCCATGTTGTAGTGTAAATTAGAATTTTAATATATAATATGATTGAGTTTAAAGTATTTTGAAAAAAGTGACCCATATATGGGTCAGCGGGAGCCCACGGAGACAAGATCTGTGACCCATATATGGGTCAGCGGGAGAGGAAGGGAGAGGCTTTTGAACACACGTGGTGACAATGCCAGGCTAGGGATAGGGTCAAATATCGCGAAGTACTAAATTGAAGTTGGTTAAAACTTTGTGTTTAAAGTAAATTATTTAACGCCCGTCACCTCGTCACTCACTTCTTATTCATATCGCCTTTCACGCATTCCATATTTTCTTTTCTTAACTACTAAAATCTGTATCATTTATTCCTGATTGAATTTGCAGAAGGCCAGGATGCCACCATGGAGGAGAAGATGGAGTTCACTTCCAACGTGGTGTCGGTGGCCAACGAGCTGCTGCAGCAGGGCTCCATGGAGGAGCGGGTGAAGAACCCAAGTACTTGTCTTTATTTGAACTAAATACTACAGAGACGAATATCCAGCACTTTTCCTCCATTTGTCAACATTTTTTATCCTTTTTCGGGAAAATTCATCATTATTGGTTATTTTATTTGGTGTCTACACCTCTATTGCTTGTGGTCGCCTCATCTATACTAATATACTAAATTGGACAGGCCTCAGTCAGATTAGATATCTTTGTAAATTTGTATTTAGGGTAAGTCCGGGGTAGTTGGCCATAGGTTTTTTTGGAACACTGTTAAAACAAAAGCTTACACATTACGAATACATGTGTTATTTTTTATTTAACTTTGGTTAATTAACTTTGGATTATAAAAAAAAAAGTTTAATATCTATTTAAATCACCTTGAAAAAAACTGTTGAAAGAAGTTAGTAGGTATTTGTTTCGTTTTTTTTTATTCTTAAGCATGTGTCCTCGAATTCGGTGCAATTCTTATGTAGCCAAAACTACACTGAAACCAGTATTTGAAGAAGATAACTTATAAGAATAGTCATAGTCATAGCATTTATTGCAACCATAGTTTGTACAGGTCTTAGTAACTAGGTACATTTGGACTCATATGGACCCTGGTAGGGCGTAGCAATTTGATTACATTTTATTTATTATCATTATCATTATCCCCACAGCCGCGGCATTTTCTTTAGTCTACACACCAAGCTGGCAGTTTTGGATATTTTTTTCTTGTTAACGTTCCTGGATTTCTTATCCTCTCCTTTTATATACTCTTCTTTGACACACATTCAGCATCGTCATATGGCATACCGACTAAAACTACCCAGTGGCAATCTCTCCTTTTCTTGCGGGAGAGATGACCACACCTAAAATAAAAACAAGTCATTACTTATATTCAAACTGACCTTAGAACAATTAGACACTCATATACTTTGCAATACGTATGTGACAAAATAAAAAAAAAAGACCCGGTTGCACTCCGGGAGTGCCGGCAGAAGTGAAAACTCAATAATATTGTAACAGTTTTTCGATCAGGTCACGTGACATCTTACGGTGTCACCCTAAAAATGAATTTGACGCGAATTTATAAACAATTATCAATTATTTAGGCGGACGGCCCGCGGGCGCGTTGGGTGCGACGGGCCCAACGCGCCGCCGCGGCGCAACGGTGCCGGGGTCCGGCGCGCCGGCGGGCGGCGGCAAACACAGTACCAATTTGTTTTTGCCATTGCCAAATATTTTTCAAAGCTTTATCTCTTTAGGAATAACGTCTAAATTCGAACTATTCGAATTTGCAAGAACAGCAGATGGCACGGTGGGCTGGATGGCTCGAAAAGAGGACATTCGCACTTTTTTCAGAAAATCATTTTTTGAAAAATGCTATCCAATAGAGAATTATATGAGGAACAATAAATATGGTATACATTTTTGCGAAATAAGGCATATTGACAGCAGAAAAAAATAAAGTCTATTTTTTTTGTATGGGACCCAAAAATAGGTATCTTGTTTCTCAGAAACTATTAGAGGTCCCGTCTTCTACTTTTCAAGACTTTGTTTTTCTACTTTTATAGAGTAAGAAACGATAAGCAGATTTTCTATTCAGGTGCTGTTATTTTTTTTAGTCCAGTAAAAGTTAACACATTTTAGATTTTTTCGGTTATGTCTTTTTTAGGTTTTTACATTATATTTCGATAGTTAAAAGTAAAAATGATAATAACACATAATATATGTAACGTTTATTAAGTTATAAAAAAATCCTAAGTACATTTTTTACATTTTTCATACAACTAAAAAGAAATAATCTAATGTTTTACAATAGACACATGTCATTTAAAATAAAAAATAATCAACAAAAAGTAATATGGTTATGGTATAATAATTACGATACATAAATAACATTTCTTAAAAAAATACATATACCTAAAATATTCATATAATATAAATATAATAAAAATACATATACCAATAAAAAAAATGTCAAAATCGTCGCATCTGTAACTTGTTATTAATATTATAGAATTAAACTATCAAAAAATATTGTGGCATCCCAAAAAAGACATAAACGAAAAAATCTAAAATGTGTTAACTTTTACTGGACTAAAAAAAAAAACAGCACCTGAATAGAAAATCTGCTTATCGTTTCTTACTCTATAAAAGTAGAAAAACAAAGTCTTGAAAGGTAGAAGACGGGACCTCTAATAGTTTCTGAGAAACAAGATACCTATTTTTGGGTCCCATACAAAAAAAACAGACTTTATTTTTTTCTGCTGTCAATATGCCTTATTTCGCAAAAATGTATACCACATTTACTGTTCCTCATATAATTCTCTATTGGATAGCATTTTTCAAAAAATGATTTTCTGAAAAAAGTGCGAATGTCCTCTTTTCGAGCCATCCAGCCCACCGTGGGGCGGCGGCAAACACAGTACCAATTTGTTTTTGCCATTGCCAAATATTTTTCAAAGCTTTATCTCTTTAGGAATAACGTCTAAATTCGAACTATTCGAATTTGCAAGAACAGCAGATGGCGGTGCACGGTGGCGACCAAAATATCAATTTGTTTTTGCCGTTGGTAAATATTTTACTAAGCTTTATCTCTTTAGGAATAACGCCCAAATTCGAACTATTCGTATTTTCTCAATAGCAAAACGGTGAAGTACGCGTTGGTATTATTACAAATTTATTTGCAGAATATGCTATTGCAAAAAGTGTTTAACGGCTTTATACTCTTACGAATAGCGTTCAGTTTTGAATGAAGTCGAATCGGCTAGCAGCAAAAAGTGACCTCCTTCAGCTTCACATCTGACGTCACAAAACTCTGTCGCGTATTTAAGAATTTTTCCCCAAAAAGTGCTCAGCGCCGCTAAAGAAGTTTTTCACTTCAATAATGCTGTTTTTGTATAAAAAACAGCATTATTTTGTGAAACTAACAACATAAACAGGTAAAACATGACCTCGCCAAATAATATTGACACTAGTCTAAACAATTAAAGACGATTTTACTTACATTGCGCTTTTTTTCGCCTAATTGTTATTTGCGTCCGTGCTCCCACGCACAAAGCGAAGCGAAATAAACAGAAACTCGCGAAATCATGTCACTGGTTCCATGAAATATTTCGATGGGCCATCTACCCCGGAATTACCCTAGGGGATAATACCCGGAACCGCTTATCCAATTTCAAGAACTCTTTCCTCTGCGGACTTTCTAAATGAATATAGGCTATATTTCATCCCGAGCGTCCGCCCGCGTCCCTTTCAATACTTGGGCGAGACCGCACGGGCAGCTAGTTGACGCAGTTGACATGTTCCAGTGGAGAACTACCTGGCGTCGCGCGTGCTGCGGGCCGCGGGGCACATGGCGGCCGCGTGCGCCGCCGGCGTCACCGGCGCCGTCAACACCTACGACCGCCGCGAGCTCGCGAGACACGTCGTGAGTACCACGTGTTATACTAGTATACTGTTCCAGTGGAGAACTACCTGGCGTCGCGCGTGCTGCGGGCCGCGGGGCACATGGCGGCCGCGTGCGCCGCCGGCGTCACCGGCGCCGTCAACACCTACGACCGCCGCGAGCTCGCGAGACACGTCGTGAGTACCACGTGTTATACTAGTATACTGTTCCAGTGGAGAACTACCTGGCGTCGCGCGTGCTGCGGGCCGCGGGGCACATGGCGGCCGCGTGCGCCGCCGGCGTCACCGGCGCCGTCAACACCTACGACCGCCGCGAGCTCGCGAGACACGTCGTGAGTACCACGTGTTATACTAGTATACTGTTCCAGTGGAGAACTACCTGGCGTCGCGCGTGCTGCGGGCCGCGGGGCACATGGCGGCCGCGTGCGCCGCCGGCGTCACCGGCGCCGTCAACACCTACGACCGCCGCGAGCTCGCGAGACACGTCGTGAGTACCACGTGTTATACTAGTATACTGTTCCAGTGGAGAACTACCTGGCGTCGCGCGTGCTGCGGGCCGCGGGGCACATGGCGGCCGCGTGCGCCGCCGGCGTCACCGGCGCCGTCAACACCTACGACCGCCGCGAGCTCGCGAGACACGTCGTGAGTACCACGTGTTATACTAGTATACTGTTCCAGTGGAGAACTACCTGGCGTCGCGCGTGCTGCGGGCCGCGGGGCACATGGCGGCCGCGTGCGCCGCCGGCGTCACCGGCGCCGTCAACACCTACGACCGCCGCGAGCTCGCGAGACACGTCGTGAGTACCACGTGTTATACTAGTATACTGTTCCAGTGGAGAACTACCTGGCGTCGCGCGTGCTGCGGGCCGCGGGGCACATGGCGGCCGCGTGCGCCGCCGGCGTCACCGGCGCCGTCAACACCTACGACCGCCGCGAGCTCGCGAGACACGTCGTGAGTACCACGTGTTATAGTAGTATACTGTTCCAGTGGAGAACTACCTGGCGTCGCGCGTGCTGCGGGCCGCGGGGCACATGGCGGCCGCGTGCGCCGCCGGCGTCACCGGCGCCGTCAACACCTACGACCGCCGCGAGCTCGCGAGACACGTCGTGAGTACCACGTGTTATAGTAGTATACTGTTCCAGTGGAGAACTACCTGGCGTCGCGCGTGCTGCGGGCCGCGGGGCACATGGCGGCCGCGTGCGCCGCCGGCGTCACCGGCGCCGTCAACACCTACGACCGCCGCGAGCTCGCGAGACACGTCGTGAGTACCACGTGTTATACTAGTATACTGTTCCAGTGGAGAACTACCTGGCGTCGCGCGTGCTGCGGGCCGCGGGGCACATGGCGGCCGCGTGCGCCGCCGGCGTCACCGGCGCCGTCAACACCTACGACCGCCGCGAGCTCGCGAGACACGTCGTGAGTACCACGTGTTATAGTAGTATACTGTTCCAGTGGAGAACTACCTGGCGTCGCGCGTGCTGCGGGCCGCGGGGCACATGGCGGCCGCGTGCGCCGCCGGCGTCACCGGCGCCGTCAACACCTACGACCGCCGCGAGCTCGCGAGACACGTCGTGAGTACCACGTGTTATACTAGTATACTGTTCCAGTGGAGAACTACCTGGCGTCGCGCGTGCTGCGGGCCGCGGGGCACATGGCGGCCGCGTGCGCCGCCGGCGTCACCGGCGCCGTCAACACCTACGACCGCCGCGAGCTCGCGAGACACGTCGTGAGTACCACGTGTTATACTAGTATACTGTTCCAGTGGAGAACTACCTGGCGTCGCGCGTGCTGCGGGCCGCGGGGCACATGGCGGCCGCGTGCGCCGCCGGCGTCACCGGCGCCGTCAACACCTACGACCGCCGCGAGCTCGCGAGACACGTCGTGAGTACCACGTGTTATAGTAGTATACTGTTCCAGTGGAGAACTACCTGGCGTCGCGCGTGCTGCGGGCCGCGGGGCACATGGCGGCCGCGTGCGCCGCCGGCGTCACCGGCGCCGTCAACACCTACGACCGCCGCGAGCTCGCGAGACACGTCGTGAGTACCACGTGTTATAGTAGTATACTGTTCCAGTGGAGAACTACCTGGCGTCGCGCGTGCTGCGGGCCGCGGGGCACATGGCGGCCGCGTGCGCCGCCGGCGTCACCGGCGCCGTCAACACCTACGACCGCCGCGAGCTCGCGAGACACGTCGTGAGTACCACGTGTTATAGTAGTATACTGTTCCAGTGGAGAACTACCTGGCGTCGCGCGTGCTGCGGGCCGCGGGGCACATGGCGGCCGCGTGCGCCGCCGGCGTCACCGGCGCCGTCAACACCTACGACCGCCGCGAGCTCGCGAGACACGTCGTGAGTACCACGTTTTAGGCTGGCCCTAGACCTACAATAACTGCACAATATTTTTATGGTGCAATATAGTTGAACTACCCCTTGCGATCACACCATCAATATTTTCACGCAATAAAATTGCGCAATAACTTTGATGCGTCTGCCGCTGCCTAAACATAGACTAAAGAATATTGTGCGATACTGTTCCTAGTCGGTACAATAAAAAAAGATGGAGAATAAAAATCAAACCTGCTCAAACTTTTGTTCAATCATTGCTTAATCTTCAATACTGTGCTTGTGCAATTTCATTGATCGTTTAGGGCCGGCCTTATACTAGTCAAATCAAATCAAATCAAATCAATTATTTATTCTGCAAATAGGCCACAAGGGCACTTTTACATGTCAAACGGTAATTTACAATAAAATAGTAATCTTACACAATAATAATTTAAAATGATATATAAAAGGTTAACAAACTAAACTAGTATACTGCTCAACCGGTGTGCCAAGGTTATATCGACTAGCGGAACAAGAAAAGTGAAGGGACGGGATGAGAGGATTCACAGCCACTAGCGCAGCCGGCGTCCGCCGTCCGCCGTCCGCCGTACTTTACTTTTTCCTTTATTATTAACAGAACGTTTCGTGCCAATATGGTATCGACATCTATAGCGAAGTTAGTGAAGTCTGTTTTCATCCTGTTTTATTTCAGGTAAGGATTATTTGAATTTTGTATATGAAGACAGTGAATAATTTGTTGTATCCATACTATACTATACTATACTATACTATATACTATATATACTATATACTATATACTATATATATATCCATACTTAATATTATAAATGCGAAAGTGTGTCTGTCTGTCTGTCTGTCTGTCTGTCTGTCTGTCTGTTACCTCTTCACGCTTAAACCGCTGAACCGATTTGGATGAAATTTGGTATAGAGATAGTTTGAGTCCTGGGGAAGGACATAGGATAGTTTTTATCCCGGAAATCATCCCCCAAGGGGATGAAATGGGAGGTGAAAGTTTGTATGGAGCTACGATATAAACGAGTTCCACGCGGACGGAGTCGCGGGCAGAAGCTAGTATACTATAATATTATAAATGCGAAAGTGTGTCTGTCTGTCTGTCTGTTACCTCTTCACGCTTAAACCGCTGAACCGATTTGAATGAAATTTGGTATCAAGATAGTTTGAGTCCTGGAGAAGGACATAGGATAGTTTTTATCCCGGAAATCATCCCCCAAGGGGATGAAGTGGGAGGTTAAATTTTCTATGGATATACTTAAAGCGCCGTACCGATTGAGATGAAATTTAGTGCAGAGATAGTATGAATCCTGGAAAAGGACATAGGATAGCTTTTTTCTCAAAATTCAACCCCTAAGGGGGTGAAATGGGGGTTTAAAATTTCTACGGAAATACTTAAACCGCCGAACTGATTGAGATGATATTTGGTGCAGAGATAGTTTGAGTCCTGGGGAAGGACATAGGATAGTTTTTATCCCGGAAATCATCCCTCAAGGGGATGAAGTGGAAGGTTAAATTTTCTATGGAGATACTTAAAGCGCTGAACCGATTTAGGTGAAATTTGGTGCAAAGGTAGTTTGAATCCTGGGAAAGGATATAGGATAGTTTTTTTTCCGAAATTCATCCCCTAAGATGGTGAAATGGGGGGTTCAAATTTATATGGAGATACTTAAACCGCTGAACCGATTCAAAATTCAAAATTCAAAATTCAAAATTATTTATTCGCTTTAACACGCAAGTATAAACAAAAAAAGATATCCGGCGGACCCCAAACTAGGCTGAGCCTGTATCTTGGGGCCCTGGAGTGCATATATGTGAAGCAGATTTGATAGAAGAACATAGAAACAATTTAACAAGCAAAATTTTACAATACAATACAATACAATACAAAGCGACAAGACAAGTTCACGAGCGATGCGTGTGTGTGTGTGTGTGTGTGTCTGTGTGTGTGTGTGTGTGTGTGTGTGTGTGTGTGTGTGGTGTGGTGTGTGTTGTACGTGTTAGCTGACATGGAGAAGGACCTCCGTGTCATGATATGATAGTGCCACTAGCCACTTTTTAATAACCATCTTAACTTTGCCTATTGCGTAGTATTGAATGGAATGAGTTTGGCAGACATTATTATAGATGCGTAAATGCATATACTCCGGAGAGCGCTTGGCAAGAGCTGATCTGTAATTTGGCAACGGAACTCTAAACTTACGCTTGCCCAGAAGTTGCTTATAATTTGGTAAATTTTTGATTGCCGCATGAGCTCTAGCTACTGCTTTCAAAATATATAACCGCCTTACACTCAGAAGTTTTGTCTCTCGATAAAGGTCCGCCGTTGGAAAAAGGAAGGGTTTTTTATACATTACTTTTATTACTGCGCGCTGCGCTCTCTCTAACTGAAGTAGAGTGGTTTTTGGAGCGGCGCCCCAAACTGTAATGCCATATTGTAATATTGATTGGCACAGCGCGCAGTAGACTAAGCGAAGCATTTGCTCCGAAGTGCAGTAGCGAAGTTTTTTCATTACATAAATACATTTCCTTACTCTGCCACATAGCGCGGAGATGTGTTGTTTAAAGGATAGGTTTTCATCAATCAACAGACCCAGATACTTGATTTTTTCCGATCTGGCTATCCTACTGCATGAGCAAACGGTGGAACCACTGAGCAGATTGGGGCACATATTCGAGTGTATAGTAATTTTTCTATATAAATCAGGGGGAGCAGAAGCGGCCGACGTTTTAGAAAAAGCAAGAAAGTTAGACTTCGTGACATTCAGAGTAAGAAGATTGCTGTCCAACCATGCACCAATATCAGACAACCCGCACTCCGCGATGTTAAAAGTATCTTCCCAGGTCTTTCCGTGAAATAGTACCGCAGTGTCGTCTGCATAACAGATTACTTCCGCTCCGTGCATCTGAAGTTTGAGGATATCATCAACGTAGATGAGAAAGAGCGTAGGGCCAAGGATGCTACCCTGAGGTACTCCAAAGGAGATTGGCATCTGATCGCTACTGTTCTCACCAATCTTAACAACTTGACGCCTATCGGTCAGATAGCTGCGAAACCACTGGAGACTTATTCCTCGTACACCCGAGGCATCAAGCTTCCTTAAAAGGATATCTTTTGAAACAGTATCGAAAGCTTTACAAAGATCTAAAAATACCCCAACGCACTTCTCCCCGCCGTCTATAAAACCGGATATTTTATTTGAGAGATAAATGGCAGCATCTTCGGTGGACTTACCTTTCCTGAAACCGAACTGGTTATCAGAAAGAACTTTATATTTATCAAGAAAAGCCGTAAGACGAGAATTGACTATCTTCTCCAAGATTTTAGAGAACACACTGAGAAGGGATATAGGACGATAGTTATTAGGATCATTTTTATGTCCGTTTTTAAAAATTGGAGTCACTTGAGCCAGTTTCCATGGATCCGGGAAGCAGCCGGAAACCAGGCTCAAGTTACAGATGTAGGTCAGTGGTTCCAAAATGACGTCGCTGATTTCTTTAATGAACAGTGGCCTGGCAGAATCTGGACCCGGCGCACTGTCAGACTTAAGACTGGAGATTATTTTTCCAACCTCGGTAGCGTCGGTTGGATGCAAGAAAAAAGAATTAGCGTTAGTGGTTGAGTGAAACCTCAGTTTAGAAGCCAAGGATGACTGAGTCTCTGAGAGTTTGGAGAGTATATTAACAGCTAACTTTTGTCCCACCGTGGCGAAATGCTCGTTACATACGTTAAGAGATTCTGTCGGGGAATCTGACAATGATGTAAGTTCATTTGCGGAATTATTACTACTTTGACTGTGACAGACCTTTTTGATTGTTTGCCATAATTTCTTTGGATTGCCCCTAGCCTCAGTTAATTGCTTACTTTGGTAATCGTTTTTCAAATTGTACAATAAATTGTCAAAAAAGTTTCTGTATCGCCTATAAATAGTCTGAAGAACATGATCGTTAGGTGCGGCTCTTGCTTTGCTATGGAGTTTATCTCTATGCTTCATGCATCTAATAAGACCGGGTGTGATCCAGGGTTTGAGGTTTAGTTTAGAACGGCTAACTTTGACCCGACTGGTGTTATTTTTTAAGGCCGTGGATACGATTTGGTCAAAGAGAGTGACTGCTTCGTTTACATTAGTTGAAGTGATTACCTCAGACCAGTTTGCTGCTTGTAACTCCCGTGCAGCGGCGACAAAATCAGTTTTTGCTGTCCAGCGGGGCCGCTTGGAAGCTTTGTTATTAGGAGCAAAAATTGCCGCCATGGCAATATCGTGGTCTGTTATAGAGCATTGGCAAACCGCACCTATTGACAAAGATTTGGACTTAATAAAGATGTGGTCTAAACATGAGCTATTTCTTGTCGGAATGGTAATTGCGGGAAGAAATTCGTGCATCGCCATTAAGTACAGGTAGTCAGACGACTGATTTGAGGAATCCATTATGTCGATATTTATATCTCCGATGACTACGACTTCATGAAATCCCTTAGATTCATTAAGTGCCCGGTCAAGGGAGACAAGAAATTTGTCTTTGTTGTGGAATGAAGGGGAACGGTAAACTCCAAAGATTTTTAATCGGTCAGATATCGAAACCGAGAGACAATTTGCATCGTCAAAGCTCGGTTCTGAAACCAAAGCATCGAGAGTTTCCCTAACATATACAGCTATACCTCCGCTTTTATTTATACACTTTGACGTGTGATAAACATTGTACCCTGGAAGACGGTTGATGATCGAGTAATCGTTTAGCCAGCATTCGGTAAGTATAATAACGTCGAAAGGAGTATCTATACGTTTTAAAGCTACTTCAAATGAATCGAAATTACAATTAAGACTTCTAATGTTGAGAGTCATGACCTTAAACGAGTCGAGATCTGTAAAAAAAGACTTACTTTCCTCCACGGATTCGAACCTTCGACAGTTTATGGCAACAGTTTGGTCTATTTCAGTGCCTATTTCATGTGATGCCATTTCTGAGAAAAAAAGTTGGTAAGTCTTCAAATTCTGCGCAAGGCCCTCAAGATTGAGATGAAATTTAATGCAGAGATAATTTGAATTCTGGGAAAGGACATAGGATAGTTTCTTCCCGAAAGTCATCCCCTAAGGGGTGAAATGGGGGGTTACAATTTCTATATAGCTACTTAACCGCTCAACCGATTTAGGTGAAATTTGGTGCAAAAATAATTTGAATTCTGGGAAAGAACATAGGATAATTTTTCCCCGAAAGTCATCTCCTAAGGGGTGAAATGGGGGGTTACAATTTGTATGGAGCTACTTAAACCGCTGAACCGTTTTAGGTGAAATTTGGTGCAGATAGTTTGAATCTTGGGAAAGGACATAGGATAGTTTTTTTCCCGAAATTCATCCCCTAGGGGGATGAAATGGGGGGTTAATTTTCTTATGACGATACTTAAACCGCTGAACCGATCGAGATGAAATTTGGTGCATATTTGGTTATAGTTTTTTCCCGAAAGACATTCCCTAAGGGGTGAAATGGGGGGTTACATTTTCTATGGAGATACTTAAACCGCCGAACCGATTGGGATTAAATTTGGTGCATATATAGATAGAATTCTGGGATAGGACATAGGGTAGTTTTTTTTTCCGAAATTCATCCCCTTAGGGAGTGAAATGGGAGGTTTAAATTTGTATGGAGATACTTAAACCGCTAAACCGATTGAGATGAAATTTGGTGCAGAGATAGTTTGAATTCTGGGAAAGGACATGATAGTTTTTTCCCGAAAGTCATCCCCTAAGGGGTGAAGGGGGGGGGGGTTACAATTTCTATAGAGCTACTTAAACCGCTGAACCGAAATAGGTGAAATTTGGTGCAAAGATAGTTTGAATCTTGGGAAACGACATAGGACTATCCTATTTTTTTCCCGAAATTCTTACCCTAAGGGGGTGAAATGGGGGATTTAATCTTATGTGGAGATACTTAAACCGCTGAACCGTTTGAGATGAAATTTGGTACAGAGATAGTTTGAATTCCGGGAAAGGACAAAGGATAGTTTTTTCCCGAAAGTCATCCCCTAAGGGGTGAAATTGGGGGTTACAATTTGTATAGAGCTACTTAAAACGCTGAACCGATTTAGGTGAAATTTGGTGCAAAAATAATTTGTATTCTGGAAAAGGACAAAGGATAGTTTTTTTCCCGAAATTCATCCCCTAAGGGGGTGAAATGGGGGGTTAAATTTTAAATGGAGATACTTAAACCGCTGAACCGATTGAGATGAAATTTGGTGCATATTTAGTGATAGTTTTTTCCCGAAAGTCATTCCCTAAGGGAGTGAAATGTGGGGTTACAATTTCTATGGAGATACTTGAACCGCCGAACCGATTGAGATTAAATTTGTTGCATATATAGATTTAATTCTGGGAAAGGACATAGGGTAGTTTTTTTCCCGAAATTCATCCCCTAAGGGGGTGAAATGGGAGGTTTAAATTTGTATTTAGATACTTAGAACCGCTGAACCGACTGAGATGAAATTTGGTGCAGAGATAGTTTGAATTCTGGGAAAGGACATACGATAGTTTTTTCCCGAAAGTCATCCCCTATGGGGTGAAGGGGGGTTTACAATTTCTATAGAGCTATTTAAACCGCTGAACCGATTTAGGTGAAATTTGGTGCAAAAATAATTTGAATCCTGGGAAAGGACATAGGATAGTTATTTTCCCGAAATTCATCCCCTAAGGAGGTGAAATGGGGGGTTAATTTTTTATGGAGATACTTAAACCGCTGAACCGATTTAGATGAAATTTGGTGCAAAGATAGTTTGAATCCGGGGAAAGGATAAAGGATAGTTAAGGATAGTCTTTTCCGATATTAATAAATAAAATAAATAAATAAAACATTTATTTCAGGCAACTAAGGCCCATAGTTACAAATACCTTACAAACTATCATACATACAATATAATATTAAAAAACTAATTATTATTTAGGCGACGAAACAGTGTGGCTCCGTTGCGTCGTCAAGTCCGGTGTAGAGTTCGGTAGGTTGCCCCGGAACCGCCGAAACAAATTTGCATGGAGCTATTAAAACCGCTGAGCCGATTTAGATTAAATTTGATATAGGGATATTTATATGTAGTTCCGAGGAGGGGCATACGATCATTTTTATCCCGAATATCATCCCCTTACTGGTGAGTGATGGGTGGGGGGGAGGGGAGGTTATTAATTTTTTGATCTACTTCCGATTTACTTTCATGAAATTTGGTATATAGATAGTTTGTGGCCCATGGAAGATGATATCCAGGAAATCATCATACCCTATAAAATTCGAATAAAATTAGGTCAAGACATATTTTGAATCCTTAATGCCGTTTTCATCCCTTATAGGAAGTTTTTAAGATTAAATCAACATTTAAAATATGTACCCCCCTTTTTCATAAATGTCCATCAAATAACCTACCAGGGTAATATTTATTCAAGCTGGCTACTACTACACAGAAGAGGATTTTTACTTATGTTTTTTTACCTTATCTCATAATAATAATAAGTAATAAGTAAGTATTATATATGCGGAAGTAACTGTCTGTTTGCTACCATTTCACGCTCATACCACTGAACCGATTTCGACGAAATTTGGTATAGCGTAGTTCGAGTCCCGGGGAAGGACATAAAATAGTTTTTATGCCGGAAATCATCCCTTAAAAGGATGAAATGGGGGGCGGAAGTTTGTATGGAGGTACAATATAAAGGTGTTCCACGCGGACGGAGTCGCGGGCAAAAGCTAGTTGTTAATATAGTGCATAGCTATTTCTCTATATTATTATTATTATTATATTCATTTTAATTTTCTCCTCGTTGTTTTGGCACCATTTCAACTTTTCTTTAAAGTTCCTTCTGGTTTCAGTCATTTTATTGAAAATAGGACCTTGAGATGGCTTACCGGACGATAACCACTCCTGAAGACTAAGTCGAGCTTCGCTATGCACCTGCTTTACATACTTATTCCAGCCAACTACATGTTTGCATTTGTTCTTATTACTATGACTACTAATATTACAACTTAATTTTGCGGATTCACTTAAGCTAAAGATAATATCTTTGTATAATTTATTTAAAACGAATTTATGCTCAGAATCATTACACCTTCCATCACAACAATCCCTCAACGCCATGGGAAAATCAATATCTTTTAAAGAATGATTGCAAAGCAAGGTGTACATATCTACTTGTGATCGCTTGGCAGTCAGTTCACCCCAAACCACTTTGTTTACAACTCTACTCACGTTTGTACACCGTGGCTTAAATATACTAATGTTACATACTACTTCTATAGGGAAATGATCCGACCAATAAACATTATAGTGAACATTAATGTCAGTCACAGCATGCCACGACGAGTCCGTAACCACGACGTGATCAAGCCAACGACGACACCCGTGCGCGTCACTCACAAAAGTGTAGGTATCGGAGTTAGTAGTTAATCTCTCAATATCTGCACAACGCCATTGTTGTTCACTGCAGAAGTCCAACAGTTCGCGATAAAATAACTCTCCCGGGTGGGCATTGTAATCACCCAACATAAAAACGCTGTCAATGTCACTACTTTCTATAATTGCACTAATTTCACTCAAGCAATGTGTAAATTCCGCTAAGTTCTCTATAGAATCGGTCGGCATATAGACTGAGAAAACTATGAATGAACGCTCACCGGTCGCTACCTTAATCGCGGCGAGGCGAACACTATCACACTGTATAACCGACACTGATTGAAATGCATCCTTACGCCACAGCAACGCAACGCCACCATACGGTCTTCCACGCAGTAGGCCCGCTGAAGTGTCCACGGCCGATGTCCCAGTATAACTAAAATCCGGATGTATGGTCCCCAGGTATGGAATATCACAGGGAAGAAGCCAGGCCTCTTGTAACGCTATGATGTCGGCTTTCTGGCATAGCGTTCGTATACAATCAGCTGATCGCTTAACGGACTTACAGTTGTAACTAAACATGACAAAAATTATGATTCTTTAAATCTTGCAAGTAAAAATTAAGTGATTTGATTGCCGAAGAATCTCAACTGAACCAGCACATCAGGTATTCACCGCAGCAGCACACGAGGTAATCCCTATTAAACCTTTCAAAATTTACACCAGCAGCCAAACGCAGCTCTGCACATCTTTGATAGATGTGAATCACAACATAGAGCAGATGCCATCAACAGTTTCAAACTAGCTATCTGTCCTTAGTATATCGTGTCCCGTAGATACTCAACAATATTCCACTCTGTTCCCCAGAAAGAGCACCCCGGTTTCTGGAACGTGGTGTTCCCCCGCGAGGCTCCCGCGCTGTCCTCGCTGTTCGGGGCCTTCGACGGCACGCCGCCCGAGGAGCGCCCGCGCGCCGAGCGCAGGCGCGTCGAGCGACAGGCGCTCGCCGAGAAGAAGGCGCCGGCTAATGTCGACAAGTAAGCTCAACCAGGGAGAGCCCCCGGTGTCTGGAGCATGGTGTTCCCCCGCGAGGCTCCCGCGCTGTCCTCGCTGTTCGGGGCCTTCGACGGCACGCCGCCCGAGGCACAGGCGCTCGCCGAGAAGAAGGCGCCGGCTAATGTCGACAAGTAAGCTCAACCAGGGAGAGCCCTCGGTTTCTGGAGCGACGTGTTTCCTTCCGAGGCTCCCGCGCTGTCCATTGTAATAAGGGTCACGAATGGTCAGTTAACTGTTGGTGTTTGTACCACCCAAAGTGGAGCATATGAACTAACTACAGTATACTCTATCGCCAGGTTGGAGAAGACGGAAGAGGGCGCCGAGATGGTGACCCGCGTGAAGCGCTTCGTGACCAAGACCTTTCAGAAGACGGGCGCGCCGCTGAGCTACTTCCACACGGTGCTGGACCCCGGCAGCTTCTCGCGAACCGTGGAGAACGTGTACCACCTGTCCTTCCTGGTGCGCGAGGGCGCCATCTCCTGCCACGTCGGTAACTATCCAAACCATAGATAGCACAACAGACTAGAATCTCGCTCAAATTTAGAGCAGCCCAACTGGAAAAGTACCGCCACTTTACAGGAGCCATAATTGCAAAATTAACATTATTAAAGTTTTCACTTCTACCGGCAAGGGCCGGTGGAGGAAAGCGGACCCTGGCAAAGGCCGGTATAACGCTAGGTAGAAGAAGAAGAGACTTCTACCGGCACTCCCGGAGTGCGACCCGGTCTTTTTTTTATTTATTTGACATTTGTGTTGCAGACGAGGAGTGCGGTCTGCCGTTCATAAAGCCGGTGACGGAGGCGCGCGGCGGCGGCGGCTCGCTCTCCGACGAGAACCAGTTCATCGTGTCGCTCGACATGGAGCGCTGGCAGGTACTGCCACGCCTGTTCCCCTTGCCACTCCCGCTAAACTCGGCTCTCACACACCTCCGGGGTGTACACAGTGACGGAGGCGCGCGGCGGCGGCGGCTCGCTCTCCGACGAGAACCAGTTCATCGTGTCGCTCGACATGGTGCGCTGGCAGGTACTGCCACGCCTGTTCCCCTTGCCACTCCCGCTAAACTCGGCTCTCACACACCTCCGGGGTGTACACAGTGACGGAGGCGCGCGGCGGCGGCGGCTCGCTCTCCGACGAGAACCAGTTCATCGTGTCGCTCGACATGGTGCGCTGGCAGGTACTGCCACGCCTGTTCCCCTTGCCACTCCCGCTAAACTCGGCTCTCACACACCTCCGGGGTGTACACAGTGACGGAGGCGCGCGGCAGCGGCGGCTCGCTCTCCGACGAGAACCAGTTCATCGTGTCGCTCGACATGGAGCGCTGGCAGGTACTGCCACGCCTGTTCCCCTTGCCACTCCCGCTAAACTCGGCTCTCACACACCTCCGGGGTGTACACAGTGACGGAGGCGCGCGGCGGCGGCGGCTCGCTCTCCGACGTGAACCAGTTCATCGTGTCGCTCGACATGGAGCGCTGGCAGGTACTGCCACGCCTGTTCCCCTTGCCACTCCCGCTAAACTCGGCTCTCACACACCTCCGGGGTGTACACAGTGACGGAGGCGCGCGGCGGCGGCGGCTCGCTCTCCGACGAGAACCAGTTCATCGTGTCGCTCGACATGGAGCGCTGGCAGGTACTGCCACGCCTGTTCCCCTTGCCACTCCCGCTAAACTCGGCTCTCACACACCTCCGGGGTGTACACAGTGACGGAGGCGCGCGGCGGCGGCGGCTCGCTCTCCGACGAGAACCAGTTCATCCTGTCGCTCGACATGGAGCGCTGGCAGGTACTGCCACGCCTGTTCCCCTTGCCACTCCCGCTAAACTCGGCTCTCACACACCTCCGGGGTGTACACAGTGACGGAGGCGCGCGGCGGCGGCGGTTCGCTCTCCGACGAGAACCAGTTCATCGTGTCGCTCGACTTGGAGCGCTGGCAGGTACTGCCACGCCTGTTCCCCTTGCCACTCCCGCTAAACTCGGCTCTCACACACCTCCGGGGTGTACACAGTGACGGAGGCGCGCGGCGGCGGCGGCTCGCTCTCCGACGAGAACCAGTTTATCGTGTCGCTCGACATGGAGCGCTGGCAGGTACTGCCACGCCTGTTCCCCTTGCCACTCCCGCTAAACTCGGCTCTCACACACCTCCGGGGTGTACACAGTGACGGAGGCGCGCGGCGGCGGCGGCTCGCTCTCCGACGAGAACCAGTTCATCGTGTCGCTCGACATGGAGCGCTGGCAGGTACTGCCACGCCTGTTCCCCTTGCCACTCCCGCTAAACTCGGCTCTCACACACCTCCGGGGTGTACACAGTGACGGAGGCGCGCGGCGGCGGCGGCTCGCTCTCCGACGAGAACCAGTTCATCGTGTCGCTCGACATGGAGCGCTGGCAGGTACTGCCACGCCTGTTCCCCTTGCCACTCCCGCTAAATTCGGCTCTCACACACCTCCGGGGTGTACACAGTGACGGAGGCGCGCGGCGGCGGCGGCTCGCTCTCCGACGAGAACCAGTTCATCGTGTCGCTCGACATGGAGCGCTGGCAGGTACTGCCACGCCTGTTCCCCTTGCCACTCCCGCTAAACTCGGCTCTCACACACCTCCGGGGTGTACACAGTGACGGAGGCGCGCGGCGGCGGCGGCGGCGGCTCGCTCTCCGACGAGAACCAGTTCATCGTGTCGCTCGACATGGAGCGCTGGCAGGTACTGCCACGCCTGTTCCCCTTGCCACTCCCGCTAAACTCGGCTCTCACACACCTCCGGGGTGTACACAGTGACGGAGGCGCGCGGCGGCGGCGGCTCGCTCTCCGACGAGAACCAGTTCATCGTGTCGCTCGACATGGAGCGCTGGCAGGTACTGCCACGCCTGTTCCCCTTGCCACTCCCGCTAAACTCGGCTCTCACACACCTCCGGGGTGTACACAGTGACGGAGGCGCGCGGCGGCGGCGGCTCGCTCTCCGACGAGAACCAGTTCATCGTGTCGCTCGACATGGAGCGCTGGCAGGTACTGCCACGCCTGTTCCCCTTGCCACTCCCGCTAAACTCGGCTCTCACACACCTCCGGGGTGTACACAGTGACGGAGGCGCGCGGCGGCGGCGGCTCGCTCTCCGACGTGAACCAGTTCATCGTGTCGCTCGACATGGAGCGCTGGCAGGTACTGCCACGCCTGTTCCCCTTGCCACTCCCGCTAAACTCGGCTCTCACACACCTCCGGGGTGTACACAGTGACGGAGGCGCGCGGCGGCGGCGGCTCGCTCTCCGACGAGAACCAGTTCATCGTGTCGCTCGACATGGAGCGCTGGCAGGTACTGCCACGCCTGTTCCCCTTGCCACTCCCGCTAAACTCGGCTCTCACACACCTCCGGGGTGTACACAGTGACGGAGGCGCGCGGCGGCGGCGGCTCGCTCTCCGACGTGAACCAGTTCATCGTGTCGCTCGACATGGAGCGCTGGCAGGTACTGCCACGCCTGTTCCCCTTGCCACTCCCGCTAAACTCGGCTCTCACACACCTCCGGGGTGTACACAGTGACGGAGGCGCGCGGCGGCGGCGGCTCGCTCTCCGACGAGAACCAGTTCATCGTGTCGCTCGACATGGAGCGCTGGCAGGTACTGCCACGCCTGTTCCCCTTGCCACTCCCGCTAAACTCGGCTCTCACACACCTTCGGGGTGTACACAGTGACGGAGGCGCGCGGCGGCGGCGGCTCGCTCTCCGACGAGAACCAGTTCATCGTGTCGCTCGACATGGAGCGCTGGCAGGTACTGCCACGCCTGTTCCCCTTGCCACTCCCGCTAAACTCGGCTCTCACACACCTTCGGGGTGTACACAGTGACGGAGTAGTACCTACTGTTTATTATTTATTCTGCGACTGTGGTACCTAACTCACGAAACAATACGATTCAATGTCAAGCCTTTCATTCAAGAAAGACAATTTCCGACAATTTGATATTAGACAATTTGATACTGTCTGTCAGTATTATGTCCACTGATGATGTGTGTTTGTTGCAGGAGCTGGTAAAAGCGTTCCGCATCGACCAGCCGATGATGGTGTTGAAGCGATAGAGCCTCGGCCGACCAATGAGCCGTTCATGTCACAAAACAATTATAAATAATTTACTAATTACATTTAAGTTTCTAAATTTTACCGAATGTGCACTATTATGATAAGATATTTTTCCTAAAATTGAACAATGTCGTTGCCTTACACACTTTTAAAGCCCTATGGCCCTGGCTGATAAGTTCACGGCAGCCTGCCTTAACATATTAGCGCGCCCTTTAACCCTTTTTCGGGCAGTCGTTATACCGACCACGCACTGCCGCCATACATGTATCCTACAGTGGGTCATATATCTTACTTCCTATTTTTGACACATGTCAACACACTCGTATAACGTAAATGAGCATGACCTATCGAAATAATAAACAAAAGCAAGTAATATTATTATGGGTTCACAAGTACCTAAAACTACGCTGTTTTAAGATGCAAACAAATGAATATCGTTTTTGTTTCTTTCATAGTTCTCTAGTATGTTATGATAATAATTCACAATGAAAACATTTACGTACCATGTCGATTTAGATGATACTTCCGTGAATAGGCAGGATTCATTTTTCATTTCAATTGCAGGATGGCGTTTATAATCGCTAAATATGACAAACGATACGTCTTCGCCGCATCACTATCAACGTCAATGTGAGAGCGTCGCAAATAGGAAGAAAGATATCACCCACTGTAACTTGCATGTTTGTAACATTGACACAACGTCATTTTTCAGCCGCTGGCTCGGAAAAGGGTTATCGTAACCGACGCCTGACGTCGCGGGCCGTCGCGCTCGCAGCAGATACACGGCATGTGATTAAAATGTTATGTAAATCAAACTCCACAAAGCCATGTGATTAAAAGGTGATGTTTGAGTACAGATTTGTGTGATTTGTGTTGTTTGTGCGTATTGTTGATTGTATATGTCCAAGCTAATGCTAGTATAGCTAGTTAAGTGTTGAATCACAATAACTGACAAGTTGCAGTCGGCATCATACTGTTAGTGGCAGCCAAATATTTCGGTACATTTTGCTGCTCCTAACTACACGATGCGGACATGTTAGCTTAAGCTTTTCTCACTATTTGTCCCATCGCGCAGACCAAGGTACCTGAAGCTGTGAGACTAGTCTGATTAAGTATTTTTGTAATTGATAATAATAAAAGGTAATTTTCATAATTACGCGTTTTATTATCGCTGTGGCAGTGGGCGGGGCACGTCGCACGCTGAACCGATGGCCGTTGGGGCGGAAAGGGTCTCGAGTGGCGATCACGTAACGGAAGGCGCGGCGTGGGTAGACTGATGACCTGGTCAAGGTCGTTGATGCGGGTGGCGCGGGACCGGTCATGGGCACTCTTTTGGGGAGGCCTATGTCCAGCAGTGGACGTCTTTCGGCTGATATGATGATGCTGTACTACGGCATGCAGGGCTAAATAAAAAAACCTTTCCCTTTCAGTGCAAAAAGGTTGAAGACAATTGATACGGGTGTAGACTCCAAATTTATTATTACTCCAAAAGTAAGGAGGCAAATATGCCTAGTGACGAAAATCCCATTCTGATATCTCACAGAATTACGAAGCTACAACTGTTTTAATATTGCTTGTTAGGGTAGAAAACGCTCGCAGATCATGACGTCACGATCCTCACGATCTGCGAGCGCAATAGTAGATGACAATTGTTTCATATGAAGGTGCGTGTTGCGGAAAAGGGACAGAATATACCCCCTCTTAAAACTTTGGACACTGATAGTGATAACTTTGTGATTATTTAATCCCCTACTTTATTCTCAATTCGACAATATTTTTAATCTTAATGAAATGCATTTGGTGTCTACACCTTTATTGATCTACATACTGGAACCCCTCGAGATCTTATATCATTAATTGACTGCCTGTGTACTCCTCTAAGGACACAGTGGGTCAATGTCCACTTTTTACAACAATGAATACTTCGAAATTTATCAGATATGTTCTCAGAACAAAATGTAGCTAAATATCTAACCTTTGTTTCGTCCGAGTTCGACATCGATAGCTTGTAGAGTTTCTGAGCCAAATGCCTCTGAAAAAAGGGTGACCCACTGTTACCACAATGACCAGACACCCGGAACGTCGATCAATGAAGCGAGGTAAGTAGTAATGAAAGCCAGATGGAATGCTCAAAATGTTGCAGGGCTATCCTGATTTGTGGATGCTGAATATGAACTCCAATTACTTAGTTTAGGATTTAATAAGATTTTATACAAAAATGTAATGCGGAGCCGAGTCGCGGCCGCGGTGGTAGATAGGTAAGTCACGTGATCACTTGACTGCCGCCCCCCAGTGCTACCTCACCCCGGGGTCGCCCCGCTGGAGTGGTTCGCGACATGCCGGCGGACCTTGAAGTGTCGTCTTCAACATCGGTGTCGATGGGTAAAGGACAAATCTTGCTGAAGTCTCTACGCAGCAGCCCAGTAGCGGTTTGAATTTCAGCGACTCGAGCAATGCAGTCGCGCCCTGGGAAGATTCGCCGTATTCTCCCTAGGAGCCATTTGATTGGTGGTTGTTGGTTATCCTTGATTACGACGAGAGTCCCAATCGTCAACTCTCCGTTCGTCGACTGCCTCCATTTGGTTCGGATTTGCAGCTCGCTGATATACTCGAGCTGCCACCGTGCCCAGAAGTGCTGTCGAAGCTGCTGTATCTTCTGGTATCTGTCCACTAGTCTCGTACGTGAAGTGAGATCTTGTTCTGGGATTGCTGTCATGCTTCTCCCAATAATGAAGTGACCAGGTGTAAGGGGTAAAAAATCGTTCTGGTCCGAGCTAAGTGGGGTCAAGGGTCGGGAATTTAATAGTGCCTCTATTTGTGTAAGTGTAGTGTACAGATCCTCGTATGTTAAGTGTGCCGAACCTAGTACACGGCGCAAATGATGCTTGACGGATCGTACGCCGGCTTCGTGCAAGCCACCGAAGTGTGGCGCATATGGAGGCAAAAAATGAAAATTGATCGATTCGGAAGTTATGGCATCTGAAATATCAGAGGCATTTTGCCCAATGAAAGATTTGAGCTCGTTGGATGCACCTATGAAGTTGGAACCATTGTCGCAAAATATATTAACTGGTTTTCCTCTGCGAGCAATGAACCTTTTGAGAGCAGCAATAAAGTTAGCCGTGCTCAAATCACCCACAAGCTCGACATGAATGGCTTTGGTTTTGCAGCAGACAAAGATGCATATGTAGGCCTTTATCAGACGACAACCACGCCCTCTGCGATTAGCCATTAGAATTGGCCCGGCATAATCAACATTAACTTCCAAGAACGCTGAGCCTGGTTGAAGTCTCTGTTTCGGTAAATTGCCCATGATTGGAGTTACGGTGTGACCACCAAAACGTCGACAGGTTACGCATTGATGTGTAATTGATCTCGCTATGCTACGTCCCCCAATCGGCCAATAACGTTCCCTTACTGAATAAAGCAGGTGCTGAGGACCAGCGTGCATGAGAGCTTTGTGTTGACCTTTGAATATTAATCTAGTCAAATGATGATTTTTACTTAATAAAATAGGATGAACCTTGTCGTATTCATAGTTCGAGTTCGACAGTCTGCCACCTACCCTCAACAAATTTAAATCATTTATATCTATGTATGGATTTAGTGACGCTATCGTAGATTTTTTAATTGGCGTTCCGGATTGAATTTTTGTGTACTCCGGAAACGATTCCTTTTGTGATATAAGGATTAATTGTTTTAACGCATTTTCTAGTTCTTCCGCGCTAAGTGGGCCACTTCTTTTATTAGACTTAAAACGCGTGTTGTGAATGAATCTTGCAATGTAGGCAAATGAGCGTTGCATGCGCTTAAGATCTGAAAAGTTGCTGAATGGAAATGGCTCACTAGCGTTGGAACCTACTGCCATACATGTATTTTGAGATTTAACCTCAGGTAAGTTTTTAGTTTCTATTTTAGTATTTAGTATAGGCCAGGAGTGTTCTGGCATGGCTAGAAACTCCGGACCATTCCACCATAACTTGTTGTGCACTATCGCACTGGCTGTCAATCCACGTGAAATGTGGTCTGCGGGATTTTCGTTGGTTGGGACGTGTCTCCAAGCATAGTTAGCACAAGTGGACTGTATCTCCGCAATTCGGTTACGAATAAAGGTTTGCAATTTACTTGGATGCATTCTCAACCAACCCAACACAATAGTCGAGTCAGACCATAGAAAACAACTGTCAAACTTTAGTCTCATGGATTTTAGAATCTTTTCTAGTAACTGAGCGCCTTGCAAGGCGCCACATAATTCCAAACGGGGTGTGGTCAATGGTTTAAGTGGAGCCACCTTCCCCTTTGAGCATAAAAGGTTGACAGTTACCTCGTTTTTTACATCGGTTGAGCGCACATACGCGCAAGCACCGTAGGCTACCTCTGACGCATCTACAAAAATATGTAACTGCAAATTGACAGGGCTGTGACAAATGACGTGTCTAGGGATCTGTACCTCATTGAGGTTGTGCAACGTGAGTACAAATGCCTGCCAGACGTCTCTTATGTCGTCAGGAACAGCTTCGTCCCACGATAACTTGTGCAACCACAACTTCTGCATCATAACTTTGGCCTCTAGAACGGTAGGAGCAACTAACTCTAAAGGGTCAAATATTTTAGAAATAGTTGACAAGATGCTTCGCTTAGTAACTACGCCTTGAAAGTTTATAGTAGTATTGATGCACAAGTTATCAGCGATGCTGTCCCATGTTATGCCTAAAACCTTGGAACTATGCTCAGGGCTTAGGTCCAGGTTTCCTTCGGCACCACCCACCTTGTCATCTTTTATTTTTTGGAGCACCACAGTGTTATTTGATCTCCACTTCCTCAGTGGGAAGCAGGCACTATTCAAAGTCTGTGTGATTTTCATATAAATATCAGTGGCGTCCTCTTCTGACGAACACCCTGAGATAAGGTCATCTACGTAAAAGTCCCTAGAAATTATTTCTTTTATGTTTGGATCATCAGACTCAATTGATAGCTGCCGCAGACAGCGCGTGGCAAGAAAGGCTGCCGACGATGTGCCATAAGTCAAGGTATTCAAGTTGTATGTTTTTATGGGTTGTGTGGGGTCGTCCCTCCACAGTATTTGTTGTAAAGGTCGCTGCGATGGTATGACATGACATTGACGATACATTTTTGCTACGTCCGCGGTCAATGCCACATCATGTTGCCGAAAGCGCGTCAAGATTGAAAACAAATCATCTTGTATATTTGGTCCGATTTGCTGTAAGTCGTTAAAAGAATAGCCAGATGACGACTTTGCTGAACAGTCAAATACGACTCTTAACTGGCTTGTAATACGGTCGAATTTTAATACCGCGTGGTGCGGGGCAAAATATGTTATTTGTGAGTTATCGTTGTGTGACTCACTCATGTGCCCTAGCTGCATGTATTCATGTATGAATGCTGTGTAGGATTCCTTCAAGCTGGGGTTTTGTTGTAGTCTGCGTTCTACAGCAAGGAATCTTTGTTTCGCTATATAGTAGCTGTCACCTAATAAACTAGGTGATTTTTTGAGTGGTATTGTGAGTAAAAACCGACCGTCAGGTAAACGCGTCGTGTTTTGTACGAAGCTATTTTCACATTCCATCTCTTCTATACTCAAAGATGAATGATCATTTGTTATTGAATCAAGCTCCCAAAACTTGGCTAATTGTTTTTGTAGTGTGCAATTTTCCATGTTGAGTTTGTTTTGTGCGTGTGCGTAGGTATTGTTTTGTGCGTGTGAAAACCCACATATGTCCGCGATGCCTGGTATTGAGCCTCCTAAGACCCAAGCTAATTTTGTTTCGTGTAAAATTACGTTCTTGTTGTCTAATTCAATTCTTTCAGACCCCAACAGGTCCCAAAATATATTGCTACCTAGTAGTATGTCAATATTAGACGTTTTGTAAAAGTTAGGGTCCGCTAACTTGACGCCTTTGGGTATGTTAAAGTCTTTGTAGTTAATTGGCTCACTTGGCCACGGGCTAGTTATGTTAGGTATGACAATACAGCTTACGTCAGACGAAAAATCGCAATACCTTGACCTTAAATTAATCGTGCAAATTTTATTTAGTACTGACACATTGCTATTTATTCCAGTTACCGTGGTAGAAACGTCTTTTGTGTCTAGGTTCAACTCTGTGCATAACCGTTCCGATATAAAGTTAGAAGTACTTCCGGAATCTAACATCAAGCGTACAGGGTAAGCGTTAATGCGTGCCGTGTATATTTCGGCTACGGCAGTAGACAATAACCCTTGTCGAGGTTGAGCACAGACCAATCCGACGCCAATGGGAGCGGACGCACCAGCCGCGCCGTCCTCCCGGGCGGCAGGCGCGGGCGCAACCGGCGCGAGCGGCGCGGGCGACGCAGACGGCGGCGGCGCGACAGTCACGGCCAGCGCGGGGCTGCTAGTATTAGGCGTGACGTCATCACGTTCCACTACCGTGGTCGGATGTAGGATAGTGTTATGCTTTTTCCTACACACTCTGCACGGGCTCAGACGACACTTGTTCGTATGATGCCCTTTACGAAGACAATTAAGACACAGGTTTAAACCTAGGGCCCTGTATTCCCTATCCTTTGCATTCAGATCTAGGAATGTCTTACAGTTGTAAATGTTATGAACGGACGAGTTACATACGGGACACAAACATAACTTACCGCTATTTTGTTTGTTTGGAGAATTATTAGTGACCAAGGCTCGTGGTTTTTCTTGCCTAACATTTCTTTGCTCGAGTGTTTCTAATAAATCGGCCCGCATTCTAACAAATTTGACCAAGTCTTCAAAGTTGTTAGAATCGCCGGGTAAAGTTAGTTTATATTTTTCCCACTCAAATAATGTTTGCGAATCGATCTTGGTGCATACTATGTATGTTAATAATGTGTCCCACTTAATAACTGGCTCCTTCAATATTTCGAGTGACTTAAGGTTTTTTATGAATGTGTCAATTAATCTGCGTAACTGAAAAGATGTATCTTTTTGCATTGGGAATACGTTGAATAAGGCTTTGACGTGGTTAGATATAAGTAGACGTTTATTGTTGTATCTGTCACACACAAGCTCCCATGCAAGTTCGTAGTTCGATGCACTAAATTCAATAGATTTAATTACGAGTGATGCACTGCCTTCTAAGTAAGATCTTAAGTAGTGAAACTTCGTTATATCGGACAGACTAGTATCTTTGGGAATCATTGATTCAAACATATCCCGAAACTCCAACCACTGACTGTACGTACCGTCAAACTTACTCAAATTTATTTCAGGCAACTTGACACTTAACTTTGTCTGCTTCACATCCGTCACTTTCATATCGGCTTGTGGAGATTTAGATTGACTGGTCGCAGGTCCCTCCGCCTCGCTCAGCAGATGCTGGGCTCGGGCGATGCTGCTGTAGTACGATGCCTCGAAAGAGTCTCGCATTTTGTATTGCTCGGAAGGGTCCTCATGGGCACATTCGATCTGTAATTGTATGTCATGAAAATCGTTAAACACTAATTCCAACCTCGAAATGCGCAGCTCGAGCTCAAATCTTTGCTGCGGAGTTAATTGTGCTGTTAATTCATTTAAATAGGTATTGAAATTAGTTAACTGAGCCTTGCAAGTTCCACGACGTTTGACTTGTTCTTTTATTACGGCATCAGTCATTGTTCACCTCCACAAGAGACACTGTAATAGGTAATAATCGAAATTAAACGAATGTAAACAACACTTACTCGTTCTTAATGATTTTAGGTTAAAATTATGAAGCACTTAATGTCCAGTTGATTTAGTATGTGTGGTTCAATAGTTCATTTATATTTAACGATCCTTATTTTGTACACTAGAAAATAAACTCACTTTGATTGCAATTAGCCTAGAAGTAATGTAATTTAGCTAAAATTGTACTAGTAATGCACCGCCAGTGATTTGTTCTGACGGCGTAAACAACTGATTATTTACCGTTAGCTGCTAACCGAGGACACAGATTAAAGAATACAAGTACAGATACCCAATCTCATAGAGCAAAAGCGTACCGTCCTAATGTAGGCAATTCTGTATACAATTTTAGTCCCGTAGCTACACCAGTAGATGCAGTATCCGAGCTACCACGGCTATGACGCTGTCAGCCTTTAGTAATACATTGAGATATCACCAGATGGCGTTCACTTCCCGGGCAACAAATAGAGTATTTTTGATTTTTTCGATATAAAAGTAGTATTTTAGAGACAATATTACACATCACACAAAAATATACATAACCAAATGCTTAGAGCCTGTGGTTCCATAGAACTTTCGCGACCCGTGATGGCGCCATCTAGTGACAGTACCCAATAATACGTAGCAAGCTTGAAAGCTCACTCGTATAGTACGAGTTACATGGATTTAGTATCAATTTTATTGCATTTACTAAACTTATAAAATATACCTTTATTGTATGTGCCGAAGTATGTTTGTGATATAATTAAGGTACGTTGAATTTATTAAGGTGTAAAAATCATTCTATCTTCACGATTACTGGTTCAAATGTTTCGCTCGGTACCCGTGTCGCCATCTATGAGTTCTTTTTAGTATCAATTATACGTTGTTCTAGTTGGGAGGCCATGCCGAGGATGATACGTACCTATACTTGTATTTTAAGGTAATTCGTATAAAAATAGCTGTTATGTACGTAATTTACTGGTATGATTACGTTGTGATCTAGTTATATTCAAAGTAATTTTAGTGGTAGTAGTAATTAAGCGATACCTAAGTGGGCACTTATTGAAAAAAGAGGAGTGGATTGGGAACTTAGCTGGTTTCTAGTAATCCTGGGCTTCTGGTTCCTTAGATCCGTCCACGTAGGCTTGTCACCCTTTCTTCGTGTAGTTTTTGGTGGACTTAGCTTGTATTTTGCAGCGGACTCGACGTATTAGCTTGTAATTTCGAATAGTTAACTGCGCTGTGACAATGGCGTAGGCCCGTGCACGTTGGCTGGACAGTTAATCCGTAGTTACTCGCTGGTTCTTGTGTTGTAGGTTCGAAGACCAATGTTGCAGGGCTATCCTGATTTGTGGATGCTGAATATGAACTCCAATTACTTAGTTTAGGATTTAATAAGATTTTATACAAAAATGTAATGCGGAGCCGAGTCGCGGCCGCGGTGGTAGATAGGTAAGTCACGTGATCACTTGACTGCCGCCCCCCAGTGCCACCTCACCCCGGGGTCGCCCCGCTGGAGTGGTTCGCGACACAAAATATATTTCACATAATATAACCACGTCGTTAAAATTCCACACTATACAACACGCGCTCGTCCACTGGGTATAATATAGCGACGCTCACACAGCCACGCGAACTTTACTATTGTCACTACACACAGAGGGAATCCTAGGTCAGGCTCATGGGATATAAAATGTTTGCATATAGTCATACAATCTGGTTTCAATAAATTATTATAATCTATTCTAAAAGACGAGACTAAACTGAGAACTACCATTCTAGTTGTCCGCTCAGTACAATGTTTAGTTTGATATCATCATATCAGCCGAAAGACCCACTGCTGGACACAGGGCTCATAATACAATAGTTAATACCTACCTAAAGTACCTAGGTGTAGCCAAAATTCTCTTTAGAGGGGGGCCGGCTGTTCTTGTACCTGGGTACGCCCCTAGTTGCTACTATTTCTTTCAAATAATTGATGAATATATTTATCTAGCTCATTCGCAGGTCATATCAGCCAAAAGACGACCACTGCTGGACACAGACCTCCCCCAAAGAGTGCCTAAGTGACTGGTGCCTGCGCACCCGCATCCAGCGAACTCCCGCGACCTTTACCAGGTCATCAGTCCACCTTGCGGGGGTCTGCCCACGCTGCGCCTCCCGGTACGTGGTCGCCACTCCTTTATTGTATTACTAGAGTTTTACTGAATTGAAGAGACGTTGAAAACTAAAATAATTCTTACTAAAGAGCTCGTGTGGCTGTTTGTTTGCGTTGCAGTTATGCATATACATACAGCGGCGCTACCACGAACTTCGAAAGTCGAAGTTCGTAATACATGCATCCCTGTCACTCGAGTAAGGGAGTGCGATAGAGATGGATATACCCGAACTTCGAATCGAAGTTCGTGGTAGCGCCGCAGGTTGCGGAAAATCTTCCGACACGGACCAGTCGGAATTACACCTTATGTCAATGTAATAAAGATTGACATGTCGAAGCTTTCCTTACTTCTAATATAAACCAACCGACCGAAATAGGGACGATCTAGTTCTATATTTATATACAACAAGGTACCTTTAAAATACGTTTTAGTAAGGTGAGGTGGGAGTGGGATACACGGGCCAATATCAGAAGACCTTTATTTCCGAGTGAAAAGACACATATTCGCTTGATTATGGATAACGTATTATCTCATTCCAACTCAACATACATTCCCTGATAGGAAATATTAGACCTATTTATAATTGAAATACTTAGTTATATTTTCGTACAATATAATGATTAATGAGGTAATTAAAGAACAGCACCGATAAAAACAACTCGAGCTATGCTATACAAAGTCAATTCACAGGGACGAAGAAGTAAATACTTAGGCAGCGCATCCACCAGATATGTGCTAATCTGCTTGACAGCTAAGTGTCACTTGTATGGAAATACATAGGTATTAGCACATCTTTGGTGGCGGCGCAGCCCATACTGAGGCGTAATTCGACGTGTTTCAATACTTTCAATTAGAGCTCGTACCAAGGCGAGCAACATTTGTCACATTTGTCAGCGGCGAACTGTCAAATGTTGCTGTCTCAAGTGCATTAGGAATACGTACGTCAAAGAAAATTGAAGCGGTCATGTCACAAATTTGACAAAATCATGTCGCTGAAACAATTCAATCGAGAAATTGACTTTAACAATAGCTGTCCCGTCCGTATGATTTGACAACATAAATAATTTAATATTTCATCTAGAGCGTATAGTATAACATAAAGCAAAATATATGGGACGAGAAAAATATATCCATAGTAGTTACTTTTATCATAATAATTCGATTAGGAATGTTTTCATGTAACTTATTATATACATATACACACTTTAGACATAGATTACAGTTAAAGCATAATTACATTTAAGAGCCGTGTTACAATACACATACATACGTCCATACTGTCGGAGTATACGTAATTCTAATATGACACTAAGTGTAAGGCCTGAGTGGACGCCCCGCTCAGAGCGGGGCGTGCAGCGTCCATATAAAACAAATGCAATTTATATGGACGCTCGACGCCCCGCTCTGAGTGGGGCGTCCACTCAGGCCTTACACATAGAGATAAGAAAGAATTGCAAGAACGCGGTAATCGCGAGGTAAATAAATTAAGTAAAGCCCTTCTCATAGCACCAGGTCAGGGTATGGGCCAAAACGGCCCAAGCAAAGCTCGGCAAAGTTTCCCGAGGAACTGAGCTGATGGTACGGTAGGAGGGGAGGACGGAGGGTTTACCAGGCTTGGGAGTTGCTGTGACTAGGTATTGCAATCTTCCAGGAATTGGGGAAGTGAGAGGTGGAGGGAGCCGCATTGAAACTGCGGGCCATAAGGTCTATATGCGTTTCTGGTTATATTTTAAGGAGGTAGGTATGGCAGTACAGGCGGTCGCCTCTTGGGGCTTTCTGTTGCATTTATCTATG